>CM042690.1:131165141-132637171 GCA_023614405.1 Avena insularis
AAAGCTAGAAAATGCATCTTGATGAATTATGAGAAGATGTAATACTTCTGAAATTTTAAAGATATATTTCTTAGTGGGCTCACATGATAGTTAGTGAATTTTTGTTTAAGTTCCATACACTAGAACCGTAGCTTCTAGTAATTTTCTTATATCATGTACTTAAATAGCCAATGCAAAATACATCGCAATGCACTTCCATAGTTTATTAAGGGTTCCTATGTAGATAGCTAATCGATAGTTTGTACTAATTGTAGATTGTGGTTGGTTTGTAGTAGTAGTTTATAGTCTAGTATGTAGTTTTCTTATGTACTAGTAGTTTGTAGTAGTAGGTTGTAGTATCTAGATGAAATAGATGAAATTTGCAGTAGTAGGTTGTGGTATCTAGTAGTAGGTTGTAGTATCTAGTAGTAGGTTGTAGTAGTAGTTTATAGTTTGTATGTAGTTTTCTTATGTACAATAGTTCATGTTTAGTAAAATAGATGAAATTTGATAAATATATGTTGTATATTGTATGTTGTTTATAGTTCTTAGGAGGGTGGCGTGGGGAGTGTTTGACGGTGGTCCCGGATCATCTTCTGATTTGATCACGCTTGAGGTGAGAATCTGCTTCTCTCTTGTACCTAGGTTTTATTTTTGTGTCTAGATCACCAAGTCTGTCGCGTCACCTAGGCGTCATCCGATCAGTAAGCGTTCTAGCGACTTAATATGCATTAGTGGTCTCGCATATTTTGGACCGTAACGCTTATGGCTTTTATCGGGCAGTCGGGATTCGTAGTTGGGTTTGGTTCTCCTGGCTCTACCTCGATTCGAGACCGGATATTGGTGGCGCCTCCTCGTTGTTCTCCGGATGCACATCCTCTTGGCTTTTGCCGAGGCGTGTATCGGGAGAGCAGCTGAGAATCTTGCCAATTCTGCTGGATCGAGGTAGAACTTAGGAGAACTGCAATCTACGGATCCGTGACTGATTAGGACCCTCTTTTCCTATTGGACATGTAGGTTGATGAATGCGTAAAAATATGAAGCATTTAATCTCCTGTTTGATATAAAATGTTATATTTGTTGTTTGTCTCCCAACAAAGCAGAAGAGGATGGCTGATAATGGGTGGATGTACAGTGGCCGTATTAGTGCGACTAATAAAACAGCCGATTGGATGCAGAACACTCATTTGTTAGTGAATGAGTTAGCGTGGTTCGAAGGCAATGGTTGGGCACTTTTCCTGCGCTCATTGCACTAAGCGTCATCGTCGGAAAGGATGACATGTACAAACACCTTCGCAATATGGGTACATATCTAACTATGTCACGCAAGTCGACTTTGCTCGGATGACGTGATGAGGTGAGGTGATCGTCAGCCGGCTCAATGGCAATGAGCACGATGGGATTAGAAACATGCTAGATGATCTTATCGATGCCGACCAGCCGATTCGCCACCTCCACAGGAGAATCACCGAACCGGAGGAACGCTAGAACCGGAGGAACCGGAGAACCGCGAAGGCCTTCCTTGATATGATGGCGGCTAAGAGGCCTCTCACGAGGTGAAAGATTTCTCAGCTGATGCCATCTCTCGAGTCTAGCCGACAAGTGCAGGTACTCGCCACACCGTTCTCACTTTGAAGCTAATCGAGAACATGTGGTAACATGTTGCCGAAGGGCATTATGCCTTAAAACCTTTCACGAAACGAAGAAACTCATGAAGGAGCTCAACATGGATTATGAAAAGATAGATTGTTGTCCAAAAGGCTGCCTTTTGTTTTGGAAACAGTTTGAGGTGACAATCTTGCTCCATTTGTAAGGCCTCTAGATATGAAGAGACAAAGGGAAGGATGGTCGGGTGAGGCGGTCGAAGGTCGCTAAGAAGATACTTGGTATCTCCCATTCATAAAAAGAATCCAGCGACTTTACTTGAGCGAGGCGCCAAGCAGATGACGTGGCACAAGAAGGGAAAAGATGAGGGGCGGACGCAGACGGAAGAAGATGGGACATCCATCTGATGGTAAGGCATGGAAGAACTTCGATGACAAATACCCCCGGTGGGCAGAAGAGGCTCGGAATTTTAGAATTGCGATAGCAACAGATGGCTTCAACCCATATGGTATGTCGACGGCCTCATCAATTGCTGGCGGTGTATGTTATTCCGCTCAATCTCCCTCCCGAGTATTAATGCAACGGAAGACCATGTTTTGTCGCGATAATTCCAGGACTGAGTGTCCGGGAAGAACTTGAGTGTCTACATGCAGCCGATTGTGGATGATTTGAACCACTCTTGGATACGGGACGTTGACATACGACCGAGCATCAAAGAGAAACTTTTGATGAAAGTTTGGTTACAATATACTATGCATGACATGCGGTGCGCCCTAACGTGCGGATGGTGTACTGCTGGTAAGTGGCCATACCGATGTCTGCACCGACTTGAGTTCCTTTGGCTAAAGTCGTCGCAAATATGTTGCGTTTGACCACGAATCGGCAGTACCTCAAAAGAAATCATTCGTTCGGAGAAGATAGAAAGAACTTCAAGAAGGGCAAAGTTGCATGAAGTAAAGAGGTACCAAAGTTAGAAGTGCGATTGTTGATGCCGAGATCGTGCTCTCGTGCCATGGCCGAACTGGCCATCAATTTGCGGGATATGGTGTAACGCATAATTGGACTCACGTGGCACCTTAACGAATCTACGTGTATTACAAGGACCTCGAACTTCCCCATAACATCGATGTGATGCACAGAAAAGAATGTCGGAGTCCCTTTTTCTACAGTCCTAAACATTCCGGGAAGTCAAAGGATAATGTCAAGGCTAGAGTTGATGTTGAGAAGCTTTGTGATAGGAAGAGATTACACATGCGGCCTCCCTCTTGTCGTCAAAAGAATTGGTTCAAAGCATGCCTACTACTGCCTTGATAATGTCCAAAAGAAGGAGTCATTTAGGTGGCTCAAATACGTCGTGATGTTCACGATGGTTATTGTTGAATATAAGTAAGGAGTCAATCTTTTGGGACAAGTCAACAGGCTCAAGAGTCACGACTATCATATATGGATTGAGGTGATGCGGTGATGGTTCAGGTATCTCCCGAAAAGTATGGCGAGTGCTTGCGGAGTTGAGCCATTTCTTCCTACCCTCGTGCTAAGCGAGATATGTCCTCCGTGATTGAGAAGCGCAAGTTCAGGTGCGGAGTTGCTATGCAATTTGGAGATGATCTTTCCATGCTTCTTTACTCGATGGCACATCTCATTGTGCACCTCGCGAGCGAGGCACTATTGGGGGCGGTGCAATTTTGTTGGCAATTTTGTATTGAGAGAGAGTTTAAGTATATTGAAGATAAGCTGAAACAAAGCCAAGATTGAAGCATGCATAGCTGAAGCAACATGCCTTCGGAGATGGCGAGCCGCGACAACCCTCTTGGCCCGATGATGTTCCCACTATGCATAACCCGGTCTCTCGTTACAATGTCGACCTGCCCAAGAATGACCCCAATCTCGAACTATTCCAATTTCCGGTGGCAAGGCGGTAAAGGACTAAAATATAGGTTCGAAGGAAGAGAAGGATTGCATAATGCTCTATGTGCTTATGAACATGAAGGAAGTGGTCGATTTCATTAGGTAAAATGGTGAACACCCTATTTCTCTATGCATCTAGTAACTCGGTCTCCGTCTAATGCTTATTTTCTCCTTCTTAGCGATTTCACGGATGAGCGATGGTCGGGACCGTGATCCTCTCTCCATGGAGTTGGACACTCTCTTGAAAGAGGGTGCTCCGGAAATAAAAAAACTTTGTGTCCTGGTTTATGGAAAAGTAATTTCTAACCTATCCCTCTTACCTTGCAATATGTGACTTGTCGCTCTTATTCCACGTAACTCTTGAGCGCAACAAATTCCTCTTGTACTGTGAGGAGCTGATCCCAACGTTGAGATGTCGGATGAGCTGAAATGTGTTTCCCAAGGTTGTATGTGATGTCGTCATGAAGTATGAGAAGTATGATGTGAATGGGTTTCGCTTCCATACTGAGAGCACGAGAAAGGGGCGACCCAATGCAAAAGCAGTAAATCTTGGGGTGTTCACCAAAGAGGCGATTCCCTTGATTACTACGGAAGGTTAGAGAATGTATACGGTGACCTTCAATCGCAATGTCGAACTCAATCTTGTTGTGTTCAAGTGCCACTTTGGTTTGACCCAAGGGGTGGACTGAAGTACCCTTCCATTGGGTTAGTTGAAGTTAGGCCTTCAACCACCTATAAGCGAGCCGGCGTCTTTGTTGTTGCTCACCAAGCCAACCAAGTTTATTATTTGCCCTACCCATGCGAAAGCGGAACTCGGGGCTGGGAAGTCGTGTTCAGGTATCGCCACATGGTAACCTACCGATTCCCTCCGAGGGCGATTACAACAACATTAACCCTTTAACGTCAGGAATTTTCTATCAAGAGCAAGAGGATTTCGGACACTTTGATTTAGAACCGGTTGATCTTGAGGATCTTAGAATGATGTAGAAACTTCGGGGTGAGTCGGTGGTGAATCTACATGACATAATTATGCTCGAAGCTCCATACCGAGAATGACAACGATGATGAGCCTACACCCTTGATGAGAATCCAGATTTCTACTCAAAAGATAGTGATAGTGAGAATGAGAATGAGAATGTGAATGAGAATGAGAATGAAAATGATAGTGAGTGTTTATTTTTTAATGCATTTTATTTTGTCTTTCTGCTTAACTGTTTTCTTAATTGCATTATGCCTTTATTCTTTGTATACATTTTATTATGTCTTTGTGTAACTGCTTTCTTACTTAATGCAGGTGATTGAACAATATGAGCAGCGGCAAGGCAACCAGTTAAATCCTTGTATGCTTTTGAAGCAGCGCAAGAAAAGTGCTACAGTGGGAGACAGCCAAATCCCAATCCGCGTTACCCGATCTTGCTCCTGCTGGCGGAGGGCCAGGCCGAGGTCGAGGGACGAGGAGGTGCCACGGGAGGAGGCGTGGACTTTGACCCACCACCCTGCCCAGCGGCGTGGCTCTGAGTTGTTCTGACAGAGCAGCCTTCAGGGCGAGAGGGCCGAGTCAGAGGGAGGCAGAGTCTGAGAGGAGGCGAGGACCAAGGGAGGCGGGGACCGATACGGAGGCGGACACTAGCCGCGAGTTGGTGGGGCCGAAGAAATTGCGGAATCGTGGGGAATCGGGAGTCCCTGGCGAAAAGTTTGAGCCTAGGACTCAGGAGAAAGCCCTTATTATTCGGATGGCCTTGAGTAAGTTTACTAATTTGGCAATTTAAAACATTTTATTTCATGTTGGTCATAAATAATTATTGTGTACTAATGTTTATTTTGTGCAGCAATTGGACATTTCCTCGGGGACCAAGGCTCGCCTTCCTAACAGCCTCGTTGGAGCTCGATTAGGAAGTTCTGGCGGCTATCACATTACCCCGAGGGTGACAGGAAGCTAGCTACTACTTGGGCGGACTACCGGACTACCCGTGTCCGGGCTTTCCGGCTGCTGATCTGTCATCACCAAGTTTTGGGTAAGGCATATTTCTCGAGTTATGTTCATACTTGATGACCCCACCGTGCTAACTCATGACTCTTATGCATGATTGAAGTGCTTTTACCGTGTGGCGAGGAGGACCGGGAGAAAGGCGCAGAGGACTTTGCTTGGGGCTTGTGTGAAGTTGACCCCAGTGTGGTACAACCGGAAGGTCACCGCTAGCCATACCTTGACAGGCGTGAGGTCGGGAAGGAAGACATTGTCGGTAGGAACCCTAATCCTGAGTACTCGATGGCCTTGAAGAGTACATGTCGGTGAGTAAAATGTCAATGAGATTCTACATTGCTTCTAAGTTGCCATTGCATTTTGGAGTTGAGTATTGCATTTTCAGGTTATCCCGATTGGTAGAGCCGCATCGACTCGCATGGGAGGAGCTGGTTAGGGCAGGTGGCTCGAGAAGACGAGGAGTTTGCAGCCTTGTCGGCGGAACGCGGATAACCGAGGCGATGGTGGAGCGCTGCTGGAAACCGCAACTTTGACCGCTTCAAGGGAAGGTGAATGCGTATATACATGGAACGACCTGCGTGCATTTACGCTTATGTTTGTACTTCATATGCATAATATTTTCTTTTCGTGATACAGGTGGCGAGGCACAACCGGGAGGTGATTCATGGCGTCGCCGTCTATGAGATGATCTTGCGAAGAAGCCCAATTACTGGAGCCTCAACCCTCGTTGCCCGTGTACTTGACCTTTGCCAGGCGACTTGGGGAACTACATCACGATGGTGAAGGCTCGTCACCCCCATGTGGATGACCCCATTCACGCGGAGATCGACGAGGAGTCGTTGGTCTGTCGGGCACGGATTGCAGCATGGGCGCCTCAAGATTCTGAATAAGAAGGTCAAGCCTACCCTCGGCCTGAGCTTCAGCCGTCTCAAGGCTACCTACCCGCCCGACGGCCCCTATCCGCCTCGTGTCCAGCCTCGTCGCTCCGAGGATGTAAGTTTCTCGTTTTCATCATCTTTATGAGTTTTGTTCCTGCATGGCTAACTTGTGACGAGATTCCTTGTATTTGAAATTGTAGCTTGAGTTAGGCCTTGACCTCTGAAGCCGCTTATGACGCATATCAGGTGGCCTTTCGGCAGCATCAGGAGACGACTGCGATCTACATGCAATACGTAAATGTAAGTCCGAACCTTTATTTTTTGCAAAAGATACAAGTCCCACTTCCCCCCGTTTGTTGTACTGGCTGACTTCTAAACTATCTTGCAGGCCATGATGATGAATATTCAAACTGGCGAATAGAGATTTAGGGCCCGTGCCTCCCATGCAGGTCCGATGCCATTTTGGCAATCGGGAAAGCTTCGCTAGGACCTACTACGCATCGACACGGTAAGTTCTTTGCGAACCCGGTTATCGCTTTACTTTGCCTCGCAAGTTGCTAACATGTAGGCAACATGTAGGGAACGGGAGCTTCTGGGAACCGGCACTTTGGCCACGCCTCGCCGGATGGGCGTCAGATCACACCGCTTCATGACGATGGTCCATCTCCTGGCCATTCTGCAGGTGGTTCTCCAGCTTCACACTTCTCCTACTCCCTCGCCAGTGGCTCTTCTGCTTCTCTGGGCGCAACCCTCGGCGGTCGCCACTTTTCACTGGGGAGATCTGGTACACCCCTCTCCTCGAGTTGTAGGCATGTGTGATGATGTCGATGATCTTGTATGACTAATGTATGGATGATCTTGTATGATGTTGATACATGTATGGCATATGTGATCTTGTTTCAATTGGTGTGGAATATATATTGCATGGATGCATGGATGATGTATGGATGTATGGATGATGTATGGATGTATGGATGATGATGTATGGCTCTTTGTGAGTGCTGCTGCTGCAATAAAATTCAAAAAAAAAGCATGCATTTGATGACGCCTTGCCCTCGGCGTAGGAGGTAAGCGTGACCAAATGGTCAAGGCTACACGACGGCAAGGCCCTCGGCGTAGGGCTGACACCGCTTGCCGGGCCGCTGCCTCCGCGTGGCGAGTACGCCGAGGGAGGCCGTCAGTGTGCATCTCTGCGCCCGGCGCTGCCTCCACGTGGCGTCGCCGAGGAGGCCGTCAGGCGTGGCTGTGTGCCGCCCACCAGCCTCCACGCGTGGATTAATGTGGAGGTGAGGCCGTCGGCGTAGCCGACGCCGCCGTTAATCGCCGTGTGGCGGTGTCGGCGTTCGCCGACGGTCTATCGCCGACGGCGCCGTCCGCCGAGGAAGCCCGTCGGCGTTAGCCCTCTGGCCGTGGTCTTGTCCCGACGAGAGGTCCGTAGGAGAACGACACTGGCGGCGTAGCCGGCGTAAGCGTCGCCGAGGGTTTTCCCCTAGCATGTGCCCCTAGCATATGTGTGTGTGGGTGTGGTTAGAGGTTGGTATATATAGGTGCTTGCATGTGTCCCCCCTCGCATGCATGCGCTCTAACCTAGAGGCGAAGGTTAGGGCCCCGTATGAGGGTGGAATCTCCCGTCGAGGTGAAACGGGGTTGGATCGTGCCCCTACATGTGACCCAAATTGGTTTAACATCACCATATGACATAAACAAACACAAAACAAGAGAGAGCTACTGGCTACCCTGTCGAGGAACGTCTAGGGGGTGACGATCCAGTGTGCAGCGATCGTGGTTTCAGGGAGGAAGACCACGAGAACATCGGAATGAGATGAAAACTTGCATGTGCCCCTAGCATATGTGTGTGTGGGTGTGGTTAGAGGTTGGTATATATAGGTGCTTGCATGTGTCCCCCCTCGCATGCATGCGCTCTAACCTAGAGGCGAAGGTTCCGGCCCGTATGAGGTGGAATCTCCCGTCGAGGTGAAAAGCAGGTAGGATAGTGCCCCAACTTGTGAGCCAACATGGTTTGACATCACCCTATGACCTAAACAAACACAAAACAAGAGAGAGCTACGCCGGGCTACCCCTGTCAGAGGAACGTCTAGGGGGGTAGACGATCCGAGTGTGCACAGCGATCAGGGTTTCGCCGAAGGAAGACCACGAGAACATCGGAATGAGATGAAAACTTGCATGTGCCCCTAGCATATGTGTGTGTGGGTGTGGTTAGAGTTTGGTATATATAGGTGCTTGCATGTGTCCCCCCTCGCATGCATGCGCTCTAACCTAGAGGCGAAGGTTAGGGCCCGTATGAGGGTGGAATCTCCCCGTCGAGGTGAAACCGGGTAGGATAGTGCCCCAACTTGTGAGCCAACATGGTTTGACATCACCCTATGACCTAAACAAACACAAAACAAGAGAGAGCTACGCCGGGCTACCCCTGTCAGAGGAACGTCTAGGGGGTAGACGATACCAGAGAGCACAGAGATCAGGGTTTCGCCGGAGGAAGACCACGAGAACATCGGAATGAGATGAAAACTTGCATGTGCCCCTAGCATATGTGTGTGTGGGTGTGGTTAGAGGTTGGTATATATAGGTGCTTGCATGTGTCCCCCCTCGCATGCATGCGCTCTAACCTAGAGGCGAAGGTTCCGGGCCCGTATGAGGGTGGAATCTCCCCGTCGAGGTGAAACCGGGTAGGATAGTGCCCCAACTTGTGAGCCAACATGGTTTGACCTAAACAAACACAAAACAAGAGAGAGCTACGCCGGGCTACCCCTGTCAGAGGAACGTCTAGGGGGGTAGACGATCCGAGTGTGCACAGGGATCAGGGTTTGTGGGAGGAAGACCACGAGAACATCGGAATGAGATGAAAACTTGCATGTGCCCCTAGCATATGTGTGTGTGGGTGTGGTTAGAGGTTGGTATATATAGGTTCTTGCATGTGTCCCCCCTCGCATGCATGCGCTCTAACCTAGAGGAAGGTTAGGGCCGTATGAGGTGGAATCTCCCGTCGAGGTGAAAGCCGGGTAGGATAGTGCCCCAACTTGTGAGCCAACATGGTTTGACATCACCCTATGACCTAAACAAACACAAAACAAGAGAGCTACGCTGGCTACCCCTGTCGGAGGAGCGTCTAGGGGTAGGCGATCCAGTGCCTGAGAGATCGAGGTTTCACGGAGGAAGACCACGAGAACATCGGAATGAGATGAAAACTTGCATGTGCCCCTAGCATATGTGTGTGTGGGTGTGGTTAGAGGTTGGTATATATAGGTGCTTGCATGTGTCCCCCTCGCATGCATGCTCTAACCTAGGCGAAGGTTAGGGCCGTGTATGAGGGTGGAATCTCCCCGTCGAGGTGAAACCGGGTAGGATAGTGCCCCAACTTGTGAGCCAACATGGTTTGACATCACCCTATGACCTAAACAAACACAAAACAAGAGAGAGCTACGGGCTACCCCTGTCCGAGGTCTAGGGGTGAGCGATCCGAGTGTGCAGGGGATCGTGGTTTCACGAGGAAGACCACGAGAACATCGGAATGAGATGAAAACTTGCATGTGCCCCTAGCATATGTGTGTGTGGGTGTGGTTAGAGGTTGGTATATATAGGTGCTTGCATGTGTCCCCCCTCGCATGCATGCGCTCTAACCTAGAGGCGAAGGTTAGGGCCAGTATGAGGGTGGAATCTCCCCGTCGAGGTGAAACCGGGTAGGATAGTGCCCCAACTTGTGAGCCAACATGGTTTGACATCACCCTATGACCTAAACAAACACAAAACAAGAGAGAGCTACTCCGGGCTACCCCTGTCAGAGGAACGTCTAGGGGGTAGGCGATCCGAGTGTGCCAGAGATCGGGGTTTGTGGGAGGAAGACCACGAGAACATCGGAATGAGATGAAAACTTGCATGTGCCCCTAGCATATGTGTGTGTGGGTGTGGTTAGAGGTTGGTATATATAGGTGCTTGCATGTGTCCCCCCTCGCATGCATGCGCTCTAACCTAGAGAAGGTTAGGGCCCGTATGAGGTGGAATCTCCCGTCGAGGTGAAACGGGTAGGATAGTGCCCCAACTTGTGAGCCAACATGGTTTGACATCACCCTATGACCTAAACAAACACAAAACAAGAGAGAGCTACTGGCTACCCCTGTCGGGAGGAGCGTCTAGGGGGTAGGCGATCCAGAAGTGTGCACAGAGATCGAGGTTTGGGAGGAAGACTACGAGAACATCGGAATGAGATGAAAACTTGCATGTGCCCCTAGCATATGTGTGTGTGGGTGTGGTTAGAGGTTGGTATATATAGGTGCTTGCATGTGTCCCCCTCGCATGCATGCTCTAACCTAGATGAAGGTTAGGGCCCGTATGAGGGTGGAATCTCCCCGTCGAGGTGAAACCGGGTAGGATAGTGCCCCAACTTGTGAGCCAACATGGTTTGACATCACCCTATGACCTAAACAAACACAAAACAAGAGAGAGCTACGCGGGCTACCCTGTCGGGAGCGTCTAGGGGGTGGCGATCCAGTGTGCCAGCGATCGAGGTTTCATGGGAGGAAGACCACGAGAACATCGGAATGAGATGAAAACTTGCATGTGCCCCTAGCATATGTGTGTGTGGGTGTGGTTAGAGGTTGGTATATATATGTGCTTGCATGTGTCCCCCCTCGCATGCATGCGCTCTAACCTAGATGAAGGTTCGGGCCGTATGAGGTGGAATCTCCCGTCGAGGTGAAACCGGGTAGGATAGTGCCCCAACTTGTGAGCCAACATGGTTTGACATCACCCTATGACCTAAACAAACACAAAACAAGAGAGAGCTACGCTGGCTACCCCTGTCGGGAGGAGCGTCTAGGGGGTAGGCAGTCCAGTGTGCAGTGATCGGGGTTTCATGGGAGGAAGACCACGAGAACATCGGAATGAGATGAAAACTTGCATGTGCCCCTAGCATATGTGTGTGTGGGTGTGGTTAGAGGTTGGTATATAGGTGCTTGCATGTGTCCCCCTCGCATGCATGCTCTAACCTAGGCGAAGGTTAGGGCCCGTATGAGGTGGAATCTCCCGTCGAGGTGAAACCGGGTAGGATAGTGCCCCAACTTGTGAGCCAACATGGTTTGACCTAAACAAACACAAAACAAGAGAGAGCTACCGGGCTACCTGTCGAGGAGCGTCTAGGGGGTAGCGATCCGAGTGTGCACAGGATCAGGTTTCAGGAGGAAGACCACGAGAACATCGGAATGAGATGAAAACTTGCATGTGCCCCTAGCATATGTGTGTGTGGGTGTGGTTAGAGGTTGGTATATAGGTTCTTGCATGTGTCCCCTCGCATGCATGCGCTCTAACCTAGAGGCGAAGGTTAGGGCCGTATGAGGTGGAATCTCCCGTCGAGGTGAAACCGGGTAGGATAGTGCCCCAACTTGTGAGCCAACATGGTTTGACATCACCCTATGACCTAAACAAACACAAAACAAGAGAGAGCTACGCTGGCTACCTGTCGGAGGAGCGTCTAGGGGGTAGGCGATCAGTGTGCCAGAGATCGTGGTTTCATGGGAGGAAGACCACGAGAACATCGGAATGAGATGAAAACTTGCATGTGCCCCTAGCATATGTGTGTGTGGGTGTGGTTAGAGGTTGGTATATATAGGTGCTTGCATGTGTCCCCCTCGCATGCATGCTCTAACCTAGGCGAAGGTTAGGGCCCGTATGAGGTGGAATCTCCCGTCGAGGTGAAACGGGTAGGATAGTGCCCCAACTTGTGAGCCAACATGGTTTGACATCACCCTATGACCTAAACAAACACAAAACAAGAGAGAGCTACATGGCTACCTGTCGGAGAGCGTCTAGGGGGTAGGCGATCAGTGTGCAGAGATCGAGGGTTTTGGGAGGAAGACCACGAGAACATCGGAATGAGATGAAAACTTGCATGTGCCCCTAGCATATGTGTGTGTGGGTGTGGTTAGAGGTTGGTATATATAGGTGCTTGCATGTGTCCCCCCTCGCATGCATGCGCTCTAACCTAGAGGAAGGTTAGGGCCGTATGAGGGTGGAATCTCCCCGTCGAGGTGAAACCGGGTAGGATAGTGCCCCAACTTGTGAGCCAACATGGTTTGACATCACCCTATGACCTAAACAAATACAAAACAAGAGAGAGCTACGCCGGGCTACCCCTGTCAGAGGAACGTCTAGGGGGGTAGACGATCCAGAAATACCTGACGAAATAAAAAAGTATATATAGTAACAATATATTATAGTTTCTTCTATAATAATAGACACAAAATAATATATTATGATTTGTTATATTACTAGACACCAAATAAAGTTTCTTGTATAATTTGTTATTAATAAGGAAAATAAAAAAATCGCCCTAGCTACGCCGACGGCTGCCCTCGGCGTATGCCTGGCCGTCGGCGTAGCCTCAGCCGTTTTGACCCATGGCCCACCAGACCTCGTTTCAAGCCTCTCTATCCCCACCCCCCTCCCCACCTCCTTCCTCCCAACCCCTCCCACCCGACCACGCCGCCACCCCACGGTCCCAGCTCAGGCCACCCGACCCCTCTCTCCCTCCATGACGGCCCGCCTCCCACCCCTGCCTAGTCACCACCCCACTGCCCCTGCCCCTCCCCACTTCCCCCACCCCTCACCACCACTACCCGCCCCATACCCCACTCCCCCCTTCCCCATAGCCCCGTAGTCACCACCCAGCCTTCTCCCCACTGCCCATCCTGCCTCCCCACTTCCCCACCGCCACCACCCATGCCACCACGACCCATGACACCCCACCTTCACCCCCCATACCCAGCCTCACACCACTGCCCCCACCCAGCAGCCCCACACCCACAGCCTATCTCTATCTCCGGCCCCGTCGCATCGTCTCCGGTGAGTAGCCCATCTCACATCTTCTCTTATTTTCCGTTTGGTTGCAACACACCAATTGTCTCTGTGTATTGAGCTTGTGTAGCCGTGCTCCCACCGATTTTAGGGAAAGCTAGAAAATGCATACTGATGAATTATGAGAAGATGTAATACTTCTGAAATTTTAAAGATATATTTCTTAGTGGAGGCTCACATGATAGTTAGTGAATTTTTGTTTAAGTTCCATACACTAGAACCGTAGCTTCTAGTAATTTTCTTATATCATGTACTTAAATAGCCAATGCAAAAAATACATCGCTAATGCACTTCCATAGTTTATTAAGGAGTTCCTATGCTTAGATAGCTAACGATAGTTTGTACTAATTGTAGATTGTGGTTAGTTTGTAGTAGTAGTTTATAGTCTGTAGTATGTAGTTTTCTTATGTACTAGTAGTTTGTAGTAGTAGGTTGTAGTATCTAGATGAAATAGATGAAATTTGCGTAGTAGGTTGTGGTATCTAGTAGTAGGTTGTAGTATCTAGTAGTAGGTTGTAGTAGTAGTTTATAGTTTGTATGTAGTTTTCTTATGTACAATAGTTCATGTTTAGTAAAATAGATGAAATTTGATAAATATATATTGTATATTGTATGTTGTTTATAGTTCTGGGAGGGTGGCGTGGGGAGTGTTTGACGGTGGTCCCGGATCATCTTCTACGATTTGATCACGCTTGAGGGTGAGAATCTGTTCATCTCTCTTGTACCTAGGTTTTATTTTGTGTCTAGATCACCAAGTCTGTCGCGTCACCTAGGCGTCATCTCGACCGTAAGCGTTCTGTGACTTAATATGCATTAGTGGTCTCGCATATTTTGGACCGTAACGCTTATGGCTTTTATCGGGCGATTCGGCGTAGTTGGGTTTGGTTCTCCTGGCTCTACCTCGATTCGAGACAGATTTCGTGGCGCCTCCTCGTTGTTCTCCGGATGCACATCCTCTTGGCTTTTAGCCGAGGCGTGTATCGGAGAGCAGCGGGGAGAATCTTCTGCTTGATCGGGTAGAACCGAGAGAACTTACCAATCTACGGATCCGCGGCTGGTTAGGACCCTCTTTTCCTATTGGACATGTAGGTTGATGAATGCGTAAAAATATGAAGCATTTAATCTCCTGTTTGATATAAAATGTTATATTTGTTGTTTGTCTCCCAACAAAGCAGAAGAGGATGGCTGATAATGGGTGGATGTACAGTGGCCGTATTAGTGTGACTAATAAAACAGACGATTGGGTACGGAACACTCATTTGTTAGTGAATGAGTTAGCACGTGGTTCGAAGGCAATGGATCGGGCACTTTGTCCCTGCGCTCATTGCACTAAGCGTCATCGTCAGGGAAAGAATGACATGTACAAACACCTTCTGCAATATGGGTACATGTCTAACTATGTCACGCAAGTCGACTTTGCTCGATCTGACGTGACGGAGGTGAGGTGATCGTCAGGCTCAATGGCAATGAGCACGATGGGATTAGAAACATGCTAGATGATCTTATCGATGCCGACCAGCCGAATTCGCCACCTCCACGGGAGGAATCACCAGAACCGGAGGAACCGCTAGAACCGGAGGAACCGGAGCCAACCGCGAAGGCCTTCCTTGATATGATGGCCGCGGCTAAGAGGCCTCTGTACGAGGGTGAAAAGATTTCTCAGCTTGATGCCATCTCTCAGTGTCTAGCCGACAAGTGCCAGTACTCCGCCACCCGTTCTCACTTTGAAGCTAATCTGAGAACATGTGGTAACATGTTGCCCGAAGGGCATTGTCTGCCTAAAACCTTTCACGAAACGAAGAAACTCATGAAGGAGCTCAACATGGATTATGAAAAGATAGATTGTTGTCCAAAAGGCTGCCTTTTGTTTTGGAAACAGTTTGAGGGTGACAAGTACTGCTCCATTTGTAAGGCCTCTAGATATGAAGAGACAAAGGGGAAGGATGGTCAGGTGAGGCAGTCGAAGGTCGCTAAGAAGATACTTCGGTATCTCCCATTCATAAAAAGAATCCAGCGGCTTTACTTGAGCGAGAGGCGCCAAGCAGATGACGTGGCACAAGAAGGGAAAAGATACGAGGGCAGACGCAGACGGAAGAAGATGGGACATCCATCGATGGTAAGGCATGGAAGAACGATGACAAATACCCCGGTGGCGAAGAGGCTCGGAATGTTAGAATTGCGATATCAGCAGATGGCTTCAACCCATATGGTATGTCGACGGCCTCGTCTGCTGCTGGCGGTGTATGTTATTCGCTCAATCTCCCTCCGGAGTATTAATGCAACGGAAGACCATGTTTTTATTGTGCTGATAATTCCGGGACACAGTATCCGGGAAGAACTTGAGTGTCTACATGCAGCCGATTGTGGATGATTTGAACCACTCTTGGATACACGGGACGTTGACATACGACCGAGCATCAAAGAGAAACTTTTTGATGAAAGTTTGGTTGCAGTATACTATGCATGACATGCCCGGGTACGCCCTAACGTGCGGATGGTGTACAGCTGGTAAGTGGCCATGCCCAGTGTGCAGGCACCGACTTGAGTTCCTTTGGCTAAAGTCGGGTCGCAAATATGTTGCGTTTGACACGAATCGACAGTACCTCAAAAGAAATCATTCGTTCAGAGAAGATAGAAAGAACTTCAAGAAGGGCAAAGTTGTGCATGAAGTAAAAGAGGTACCAAAGTTCGAGGGTGCAGTTGTTGATGCCGAGATACGTGCTCTCGTGCCCGCGGCGCCGGGAACTGGCCATCAATTTGCGGGATATGGTGTAACGCATAATTGGACTCACGTGGCAGCCTTAACGAATCTCGTGTATTACAAGGACCTCGAACTTCCCCATAACATCGATGTGATGCACACCGAAAAGAATGTCGGGGAGTCCTTTTTCACAGTCCTAAACATTCCTGGGAAGTCAAAGGATAATGTCAAGGCTAGAGTTGATGTTGAGAAGCTTTGTGATAGGAAGAGATTACACATGCAGCCTCCTACTGTCCGTCGAAAGAATTGGTTCAAGCCGCATGCCTACTACTGCCTTGATAATGTCCAAAAGAAGGAGTCATTTAGGTGGCTCAAATACGTCGTGATGTTCCCTGGCGGTTATTGTTCGAATATAAGTAAGGGAGTCAATCTTTTGACGGGACAAGTCAACAGGCTCAAGAGTCACGACTATCATATATGGATTGAGCGGCTGATGCGGTGATGGTTCGAGGTATCTCCCGAAAAAGTATGGCGGTGCTTGAGTTGAGCCATTTCTTCGCACCCTACTGCTAAGCGGATATGTCCTCTGGTGATTGAGAAGCTGCAAGTTCAGGTGCGGAGTTGCTATGCAATTTGGAGATGATCTTTCGAGCTTCTTTACTCGATGGCACATCTCATTGTGCACCTCATGAGCGAGGCACTATTGGGGCGGTGCAATTTCGTTGGCAATTTTGTATTGAGAGAGAGTTTAAGTATATTCGAAGATAGCGGAAACAAAGCCAAGATTGAAGCATGCATAGCTGAAGCAACATGCCTTCGGAGATGGCGACGCCACGACAACCCTCTTGGCCCGATGATGTTCCCACTGCATAACCCGGTCTCTCGTTACAATGTCGACCTGCCCAAGAATGACCCCAATCTCGAACTATTCCAATTTCCCGGTGGCAAGGCCGGTAAAGGACTAAAATATAGGTTGCCGAAGGAAGAGAAGGATTGCATAATGCTCTATGTGCTTATGAACATGAAGGAAGTGGTCGATTTCATTAGGTAAAATGGTGAACACCCTATTTCTCTATGCAGCTAGTAACTTCGGTCTCCGTCTAATGCTTATTTTCTCCTTCTTAGCGATTTCACGGATGAGCAGTGGCGGACCCATGATCCCTCTCCCATGGAGTTGGACACTCTCTTGAAAGAGGTGCTCCGGAAATAAAAAAAACTTTGTGTCCTGGTTTATGGAAAAAGTAATTTCTAACTGTCCCTCTTACCTTGCAATATGTGACTTGTCGCTCTTATTCCACGTAACTCTGAGCATAACAAATTCCTCTTGTACATGAGAGCTGATCCCAACGTTGAGATGTCGGATGAGCTGAAATGTGTTTCCCAAGGTTGTGATGTCGTCATGAAGTATGAGAAGTATGATGTGAATGGGTTTCGCTTCCATCTGAGAGGCACTGAAAGGGCGAGAATGCAAAAGCGGTAAATCTTGGGGTGTTCACCAAAGGAGCCGATTCCCTTGATTACTACGGAAGGTTAGAGAATGTATCTGGTGACCTTCAATCGCAGAATGTCGAACTCAATCTTGTTGTGTTCAAGTGCCTTTAGTTTGACCCAAGGGGTGGTGAAGTACCCTTCCATTGGGTTAGTTGAAGTTAGGCCTTCAACCACCTATAAGCGAGCCGACGTCTTTGTTGTTGCTCACCAAGCCAACCAAGTTTATTATTTGCCCTACCCATGCGTAAAGCGGAACTCCGGGGCTGGGAAGTCGTGTTCAGGTATCGCCACATGGTAACCTACCGATTCCCTCGAGGGCGATTACAACAACATTAACCCTTTAACGTCTGAGGAATTTTCTATCAAGAGCAAGAGGATTTCGGACACTTTGATTTAGAACCGGTTGATCTTGAGGATCTTGGGAATGATGTAGAAACTCGGGGTGAGTCAGTGGTGAATCTACATGACATAAGTATGCTCGAGAAGCTCCATACCGAGAATGACAACGATGATGAGCCTACACCCTTCGATGAGAATCCAGATTTCTACTCAAAAGATAGTGATAGTGAGAATGAGAATGAGAATGTGAATGAGAATGAGAATGAAAATGATAGTGAGTATTTATTTTTTAATGCATTTTATTTTGTCTTTCTGCTTAACTGTTTTCTTAATTGCATTATGCCTTTATTCTTTGTGTATACATTTTATTATGTCTTTGTGCTTAACTTTTCTCTTACTTAATGCGGTGATTGAACAATATGAGCAGCGGCAAGGCAACCAGTTAATCCTTGCTTAATGCGCTGAAGCAGCGCAAGAAAAGTGCTACACGGAGTGGGAGACAGCCAAATCCCAATCCGCGTTACCCCGATCTTGCTCCTGCTGGCGGAGGACGGGGTCGAGGACGAGGTGCCACGGGAGGAGGCGTGGACTTTGACCCACCACCCTCTGCTTACGGCGTGGCTCTGAGTTGTTCTGACAGGCAGCCTTTCGAGGCCGAGAGGAGGCGAGTCAGGAGGAGGCAGAGTCTGAGGGAGGCGAGGACCGAGGAGGCGGGGACGATCACGGAGGCGACACTAGCCGCGAGTTGGTGGGGCCAAGAAATTGCGGAATCGTGGGGAATCGGGAGTCCTGACGAAGTTTGAGCCTAGGACTCGGAGGCGAAAGCCCTTATTATTCAGATGGCCTTGAGTAAGTTTACTAATTTGGCAATTTAAAACATTTTATTTCATGTTGGTCATAAATAATTATTGTGTACTAATGTTTATTTTGTGCAGCAATTGGACATTTCCTCAGGGACCAAGGCTCGCCTTCCTAACAGCCTCGTTGGAGCTCGATTAGGAAGTTCTGGCGGTATCACATTACCCCGAGGGTGACAGGAAGCTAGCTACTACTTGGGCGGACTACGGACTACCCGTGTCCGGGCTTTCAGCATTTGATCTTGCTGTCATCACCAAGTTTTGGGTAAGGCATATTTCTCGAGTTATGTTCATACTTGATGACCCCACGTGCTAACTCATGACTCTTATGCATGATTGAAGTGCTTTTACCGTGTGGCCGAGGAGGACCAGGAGAAAGCGCAGAGGACTTTGCTTGGGGCTTGTGTGAAGTTGACCCCAGTGTGGTACAACCGAAGGTCACGGCCGCTAGCCACTTACAGGGGCAGGCGTGAGGGTCGGGAAGGAAGACATTGTCGGTGGAACCCTAATCCTGAGTACTCGATGGCCTTGAAGAGTACATGTCGGTGAGTAAAATGTCAATGAGATTCTACATTGCTTCTAAGTTGCCATTGCATTTTCGAGTTGAGTATTGCATTTTCAGGTTATCCCGATTGGGCGAGCCGCATCGACTCGCATGGGAGGAGCTGGTTAGGACGAGGTGGCTCGGAGAAGACGAGGAGTTTGCAGCCTTGTCGGCGGCAGCGGATAACCGAGGCGATGGTGGAACGCATCGCTGCGAAACCGCAACTTTGACCGCTTCAAGGGAAGGTGGTATGCGTATATACATGGAACGACCTGCGTGCATTTCGCTTATGTTTGTACTTCATATGCATAATATTTTCTTTTCGTGATACTGGTGGCGAGGCACAACCGGAAGGTGATTCATGACGTCGCCGTCTATGAGATGATGCGGCGAAAGAAGCCCAATTACTCGGAGCCTCAACCCTCGTTGCCCGTGTACTTCGGCACTGCCCAGAACGACTTGGGGAACTACAACACGATGGTGAAGGCTCGTCACCCCCATGTGGATGACCCCATTCACGCGGAGATCGACGAGGAGTCGTTGGTCCTGTCGGGGCACGGATTGCAGCATGGACGCCTCAAGATTCTGAATAAGAAGGTCAAGCCTACCCTCAGCACGAGCTTCAGCCGTCTCAAGGCTACCTACCCCGCCGACGGCCCCCCTATCCCGCCTCGTGGCCAGCCTCGTCGCTCCGCCGAGGATGTAAGTTTTTCTCGTTTTCATCATCTTTATGAGTTTTGTTCCTGCATGGCTAACCCCTGACGAGATTCCTTGTATTTGAAATTGTAGCTTTGAGTTAGACGCGGCCTCGGCCGCTTATATGAATATCAGGTGGCCTTTCGGCAGCATCAGGAGACGACTGCGATCTACATGCAATACGTAAATGTAAGTCCGAACCTTTATTTTTTGCAAAAGATACAAGTCCCACTTCCCCCCGTTTGTTGTACTACGGCCTGACTTCTAAACTATCTTGCAGGCCATGATGATGAATATTCAAACTGGCCAGAATAGAGATTTAGGGCCCGTGCCTCCCATGCCAGGTCCGATGCCATTTTGGCAATCGAAGGAAAGCTTCGCTAGGACCTACTACGCATCGACACCGATAAGTTCTTTGCGAACCCACTGGTTATCGCTTTACTTTGCCTCGCAAGTTGCTAACATGTAGGCAACATGTAGGGAACGGGAGCTTCTGGGAACCGGCACTTTGGCCACGCCTCGCCGGATGGGCGTCAGATCACACCGCTTCATGACGATGGTCCATCTCCTGGCCATTCTGCAGGTGGTTCTCCCGAGCTTCACACTTCTCCTACTCCCTCGCCAGGTGGCTCTTCTGCTGCTTCTACTGGACGCAACCCTCGGCAGAGGTCGCCACTTTTCACCAGGGGAGATCTCGGGTACACCCCCTCTCCTCCAGAGTTGTAGGCATGTGTGATGATGTCGATGATCTTGTATGACTAATGTATGGATGATCTTGTATGACTGATGTTGATACATGTATGGCATATGTGATCTTGTTTCAATTGGTGTGGAATATATATTGCATGGATGCATGGATGATGTATGGATGTATGGATGATGTATGGATGATGATGTATGGCTGCTGTGAGTGCTGCTGCTGCTGCAATAAAATTCAAAAAAAAAAACTGTGCATTTGATACGCCGACGGCCTTGCCCTCGGCGTAGGAGGTAAGCGTGACCAAATGGTCAAGGCTACGCCGACGGCAAGGCCCTCGGCGTAGGGCCAGCCCGCTGCTGCCAGGCCGCTGCGCTGCCTCCACGTGGCAGGAGTACGCCGAGGGGGAGGCCGTCGGCGTAGCATCTGCGCCAGGCCGCTGCGCTGCCTCCACGTGGCAGGCGTACGCCGAGGGGGAGGCCGTCGGCGTAGCTGCTGCGCCCACCAGCCTCCACGTGGATTAGTACGCCGAGGTGAGGCCGTCGGCGTAGCCGACGCGCCGTTAACTGGCCGTAGTGTGGCGGCGCGGTCGGCGTTCGACGGTCTATCGCCCGGCAGGCGCCGTCAGGCGTCGGCGTTAGCCTCGCCGACGGTCTTGTCCTACGCCGACGGCCGCGCCTGCTCCGCCGAGGGAGAGGTCCACCGAGGACGATACGCCGAGGGCAGCCGTCGGCGTAGCGTACGCCGAGGGTTTTCCTGGCTACGCCGACGGCAATATGCCCTCGGCATACCGAGCTTCTCCTGTAGTGAGAACACAATTTACACCAACGTATTCACTGTTCAAACATAGGGCGTTAAAGGATGGATGCAGCATTGTGTAAAGTCTACCGATCGAATTTGAGGCCTCTCATAAACAAGTAGTACTTGAAACTTTCCTTCAGTTGTTATCTGGTGGAATTAGTGGCCACGTTGGCAGTAATATGGGGTGATAACTGATAAGCTGCCGCTGAACAGATTACTACAGGATAAATTACAGTACTCGCTAGCATTTTGAGGGGGGAAATATATTCACTGAATCACGGTTCTCAGTAATTTATAGCTATTTTATTTATGGAAGGAACCCAGAGGGTTCCCAGTTTCATTATAAATTGGGTGAGGCCACAAACTTTCATTCTGTAACAAACTCAGTAAACCAAAGGGACAAACCTCCTTTGTCTGTAAGCGCAAGAGAACCAAAACATATAACCCTGGCTAAGACCAGAGCAAACCACCTACTACTACAAAGTACCAGGATGAAAACGATCTCATGCACAACAAACCGCATAATAGCAAGATACCATCGGCGGTTCCCAAGGAGGAACAACATACTAAACTAAGATCAACGAATCATTAGGGTAGACAACACCATCACATAGCCAACCTCCTATTCACAGGATCCTAGTCGTGCCATCACCCGAAGATCTCATGCGCCACCGTAGCTAACCTGCTAGCTCCTAGCAGTAGAAGTTTTCGCAGCGCACTTTTCTGCAATTTTCCCATGTATTAAGAAGGTGACATGCAAGAAAAATAACACTTAGTAGGATCCTTAGATCTCACACCTTGGAAATATGACTTATTTCTTGTTTTCGACAAAGTCTAACATATGGCAACAACGCAAACCATAACCACCTTCCTGTCAATCCGAGCGAAGGAGGCAAAATATTGCTGATACAATTCAGAGAAAGAGTAAGACCTCCTTTTATAATGGTAAGGGGACACTACAGATGCCGGAGCTATGCGGCGAGGTGGAGATACCACACGGCTGGACGATATGTGCATGGCCACGATGTGGCGGCGCTGCTCTGCTAACCGTCAGCATGGGCCAGCATATGCGTGTGCAGAGGTTGCCTGGGCTTCTTGGTCAGACATAGGCTGCCAGCTATTCCTTCCTTCCTTGGCTCTCTTCATGGGTCACCGGGTACGTCCCCGGTCTTTCAAGATTGTTTCCCCTCTGAATGGTGCTCGGTCACTCTTTGGATTCGGAGGAGTCTGAAGTCCAGGATCACTCGAACATTGGTCAGGTTCCTCCCTTCTATCCCTGTGGATAGGCCGGTCCGTGCACGGAGAACCGTGCATCCCTGGTCTCCACAGGAACGACAATAGCCCCCGGGTAAGGTGTTGTCCAACAGAGGACCAGGTGGAACAGTGCCTTGCCCTCCTAGGCAACAGACCGCAGTTGTCCTTGGGCCAGAAGTGGGCATGTCCTCTTGGTCTCGCCAATGCCTTGACGGGTGTAGATTCGGTATCGCGTCGAGGGGAAGTTTCACTGCTCTGTCGTCTCGGGTGCCGCTAAAGCTGCAACAGGCAGTTAAAGCTAGCGCCTAGTGAAGGGGTTCCGTGATAGAAAACAAAAAATTTCCTACTACGAGAACGCACCAACCCAAGATCTATCTATGGAGAAGTATAGTAACGAGTGGGATACGGTATTCATACCTTTGAAGACCGGATACAGGATTACGTTCCCGCACAAACGTTGCTGATGAAGCCGAGCGTAGCAGACCTCGAGATCTATAAGTCTTTCAAGCGTCCAACACCACTAACGGTAGTGCCTCGTCGAGTTTTACACGCGTACGGTGTAAAGGACGTCTCCCGGGGCCCGATCCAGCAAGGCAGCGGAAGAAGAAGATCCGAACCGATTCCAGCAGCACTACAACATGTGCTAGGTGGAGAAAACTCTGCCTCGTAGAGCACGTTCCAAACTTGGGGACACGTACAAGAGGGAGAGAGAGAATGGCAAGGGCCAATTGTGAGATGAGAAATGAGGAGGAATGACACCCCACATATAGGAAAAATCTAGGGACTCCCACCCTCCAAGTCCTGGTGTGGGACTAAACCTTGGAGAGGTGGGAGGGGACTGCCGCCGGCGGTGGGGTGGGCCCCACCCGCGCGCCTAGCCCACTAAGGGTGGCTGGCGGGGTGGGAGCCTCCCACCCTAGCGCCTGGGCCCTCCTGGTCCTAGCTGCCTCCCCTCTTGGGCCTCCTCCCTCCTAGGGAGTTCCCATGTGAGGGGGGTTTCCTTTTTATTTTATTTAAATAATTATATTTAATATCAATTCACCAATTAAATATTAAATATCCTTTTTTTAATTCCTCCTTATTCAAAAGTCCTTTTGAATATTTTTCGAACACTTCGGTATCTTTCCGGAACACTTACGGTTCTCTCTCTTGCTATTTCTTTACCGGTATCTGATCAACCTGCAACGTCTTTACCCTTAAGAGTGACACCCTTACGGTTCAGGAATAATCAGACATGATCGAGACATCTCTCTGATCATTGATCAACAACGGTATCTGGAAACACATGATGGTTCCTTCAGATTCCACGAATTTGGTAGTTCGATTGAACCTTCTAAACGCCGAGTCTTATTCCTTTTGCACAACGATATTTGGTTTTTCCAAGACCTGATATCATGCATCCATATATACAGTTCGATCTTGTTACCGACAAAGATGTTTACTTGTTCCCGTGATATTACATCCTTGTGACCTAGTCACATGCTTGCAAGCTCATTGATGTAATCTCACCGAGTTGGCCAGAGTATCTATCCGTCACTCGGATAGGCAAATCCCAATCTCGATACATACGCCTCAACTATTCCTTTGGAATACCCAATACACACCTTTATAGCCACTCAGTTATGGTCATGGCGGTTGATGTGATCAAAGCAGCCCCAGGAGATAGTGATTAAATATGATCTCATGGTCGAAGGATTAACTCACTACACTTTGCTAGATATTGCAATGTTGAACATTATGACTGGATCACATTTCAATTCTATGGTATGGTGTGTCCATCACTTCGTTAAGTGACCTCGTTGTTAGTTGACATTTTAGTCAAATCATGATCGAGAAACCTCGATCATCATCTGCCCAACGAACTAGTACTAGAAGATATTAGGGACCTGTTTGTTTATATACCACACCTGTATTAATTTTTCCACTTAATACATTTATAACGTGATACAAAACTATTATAAATATTAGAGATATATCAATAAAACAAATTTATTTATTGGCCTCTAGGGCATATCTCCTTTAGTCTCCCACTTGCACTAGAGTACAATTACACTAGTTTACATCAGGCAATAATCTCACACCAATAGCATTCTAGTGTTGATCATGATTTTCCTATGGAAGAGGCTTTGTGAATGGATCAACTACGTTCACATATGTATGTACTTTGCAAACCCTAATGTTACCATTTTCTGTGTAATGTCTTATTACATGGTAGCATTGGTGTATGTGCTTATCCGTGGAGTGGAACCTTTGATCCTTTGCATTCGCAATGGCCCCCATGTTGTCGCAGTAGATACACACAGGGTCTTCCGCGCTTGGGAACACTCCAAGTTAATTAATGAACTTCCTTATCCAAACAACTTCATTAGCTGCTTATGTGGCAACCATGTACTCCAACTCCATTGTAGATTGAGCCACCGAGCTTTGTTTCCCGCTCATCCAGCTCACCGCGACACCATTCACCAGGAACACATACCCTATTTTATACTTTGAGTCATCTGGATCAGTATCGAAGCTTGCATCCACGCAACCTGTTACGAAAAGCTCTTATTCATGTCCTCCATAGACTAAAAGCATATCCTTAGTTCTTTTCAGATACTTGAGGATATTCTTAACTGCATTCCAATGAACCGACTCAAGGTTTCTTTAAAACCGGCACGTCAAGCTAAGAGCCAAGGCTACATCTGGTCTAGTGCTCAACATGGCATACATGATGTTGCCAATGGTCGAGGCATAAGGAATGTATCTCATTGATTCTCCATCACGATCTGTTACTGGGCATTGAGTCACACTCAACTTATTACCTTTTACGACCGACAACGAACCCTTCTTTGCATGGTCCATTCTGAAACATATTAGAATCTTTTCTAGGTAAGTGCTTTGACCAAGTGCCAACAGACGCTATGATCTATCTCTAGATATCTTAGTTCCTAGTATGTAGGTAGCTTCACCCATATCCTTCATAGAGAATTTACTGTTTAAATAATCTTTCATGATTTTAAGAAGATTCACTTCATTCCCTATTAACAATATATCATCCACATGTAGTACCAGGAATACCACTGACTTCTCATTCACTTTCTTATATATGTAGGCTTCTTTTTCATTTTGGACAAATCCAAAACCTTCGATGACTTCATCAAATCAAAGATTCTAGCTCCGAGATGCTTGCTTCAACCCATAAATGGACCTTTGAAGCTTGCACAGGTTGCATCATATACAACTCTTCCTCAATGTTGCCATTTAGGAAGGCGGTCTTTACATCCGTCTGCCATATTTCATAATCGAAATGTGCAACAACTGCTAGTAGAATTGGAATAGACTTCAGTTTCGCTATGGGAGAGAATGTCTCGTCATAGTCAATTCCTTAAATTTGTCGAGAACCTTTTGCGACAAGTCGACTTTGTAGACAGTGACGTTTCCACAGCGTCCATCTTTTTCCCGAGGATCAATTTGTTCTCCATAGCCTTTCGGCCTTCGGGAATATCTACCAAGGTCCATACCTGGTTGTCATACATGGACTTCATTTCGTATTCCATGGCTTCATGCCATTTCTTGGGTTCAGGGCCTTCCATTGCTTCTGTGTAGGTTGCAGGTTCATCATGTTCAACTAACATGACCATGTTCACAATATAACTGTACCAATCATGGGTAGCATGTTTTCTTGTTGACCTGTGGGGTTCGATAGCTATCTCCTCATGAGGTTCATGATTATTATCATTTTCTCCCACTTTAATTAATGAGGGTGGCTCTGGAACAGCTTCCGTTATGACACTTGGTATTTGAAGATCAGGTTCGATAATCTCATCGAGTTCTATCTTCCTTCCACTTACACCTCTCGCAAGAAACTCTTTCTCGAGGAAGGTACAGTTCCTTGCGACAACTGTTTTTCCCTCAGCTTGGCTATAGAAGGTATATCCAATAGTTTCCTTTGGATATCCTACAAATATGTATTTTTCCGCTTTCGGTTCGAGTTTGTCAGGCTGTAGTTTCTTAACGCAAGCCCCACATCCCCAAACCTTCATAAAATACAACTTTGGATTCGTGCCATGCCATATTTCATACGATGTTGTCTTCAGGGCTTTGGATGTCTCCTTATTTAAAATGAATGTAGAAGTATCAAGTGCATATCCCCGGAATGATACAGATAAGTCGGTAAGAGACATCATAGACCGCACACTGTCCAACAGGGTGAGATTATGTCGCTCGGACACACCAGTACGATGTGCTGTTCCATCCAGCGTAAGTTGTGGTACAATGCCACAAGCCTTCATATGTGTGCCAAACTCGTGACTCAAATACTCGCCTCCTCGATTAGTACGAAGTTGCTTGATTTTCTTGTCAAGTTGATTCTCAACTTTACTCTGAAATTCTTTGAACTTTTCAAAAGTTTCAGACTTGTGCTTCATTAAGTAGACATACCCGTATGTACTCAAATTGTTAGTGAAGGTGACAAAATAACGATAACCATTGCGCGTGGAGACGCTCATTGGTCCGCATACATCTGAATGTATGACTCCAATAGGTCCGCACCCTGTTCCATCATACTGTTGAATGGCATCTTGGTCATTTACCCATGAGGCATGGTTCACATGTGTCGAGAGATTCAGAATCTAACGACTCTAGAAGTCTAGTAGAATTGAGCTTCTTCATGCGTTTTACACCTATTTGACCCAGACGGCAATGCCACATATACATGGAATTATCATCACCATGCTTGCATCGCTTGGCATCTATGCTATGGATGTGTGTATCATCACAATTAAGATTTAATAAGAATAAACCTTTACTTTGTCGTGCATGAGAATAAAACACATTATCCATATAAATAGAATAACCATTTGTCTCTCATTTAAACGAATAACGGTCTTGCAACAAGCAATACCCACTAAAAATATTCATGCTCAAAGTCGGTACATACTAACAATTATTCAAATTCAAAACTAATCCTGAAGGGAGATGCCGAGGGAGAGTGCCGACACCAAGGACTTCAACTCTATTGATGTTGCCGATGCACATCGTTACCTCATCCTTCACTAGGCGTCTCTTATTCTGCAATTCCTGTTGAGAGTTACATATATGAGGAAGATAACCAGTATCAAATACCCAGGTGTTGCTCCTGGCACCAGTAAGGAAAACTTCAACAATGTGTATATCATATATACCTTTCTCTTTGACAATGATCTTGCTAGCCTTCTTATCATCTAGATACTTGGGGCAGTTGTGCTTCTAGTGACCCTCACCCTTGCAGTAGAAGCACGTGGCGCCGGGCTTTACGTTGGGTGCCCTAGACGAAGAGGCAATATGCTTGCCATCTTTCTTGGGTTTTCCACTCTTACCCTTGCCCTTCTTGGTGGATTTCTTGAAATCAACATTCCTGTTGACCATCAAGACATTATGCTCCTTTCCGATTTCCACCTCAGTGCGCTTGAGCATGGCGAACAACTTAGAGAGGGTTTTGTCCATACCCTGCATGTTGTAGTTCAACACAAAACTCTTGTAGCTAGGGGGCATAGACTGCATCACCCTATCAACCGCCACCTTGTCGTTGATTTTGCAATCAAGATTGTTCAGGCATTGAACGCAGCCAGACATTTTGACCACGTACTATCTCAAGCTGCTATGCTCTTCCATCATGGCAGAGAAGAAGAGGTTCAAAACCTCAAACCTCTTAGACCTGGCCCGAGGCGCAAAGATGGCCTTGAGATCGGTGATGATATCAAAGGCGCTCTTGTTCTCAAAGCGCTTCTAAGGCCAGCCTCCATGGTGTACATCATGTCACTCTGGACACAGGCATTATCATTAGCCTTCTAATGATAACATTTTTATCAGCCTGAGAAGGCGATGGCAGCGGGTTGGTCACCTATCACAGCATCAAGTACGTAGAAGAGTTTCTGGGAACAAGGAGAATCTTCAGATTGTGGGACCAGGTGGTGAAGTTCGTTCTTGTAGGGGTTCCGCGTATGAAAACAATAAAATTTTACTCTACGCCCCTGAACACCTGAAGCTGCCAGGACCTATCTATTAGTAATACAGTAACGGGAGGAGATTTTCGCGAACTTACCCTTGAAGACTGAAAAGCGTTGTCAACGCTCAGGAGAGCGTGGTTGATGTAGACGAGCCGAAGCCGACCTCAAGGTCGTGATGAAGTCCTTGCGCTCCTCTGTCTTCAATGACTTGAGTGCCTCAAGTGCGACACCTCGCGGGGAGTTACACACATCCGGTGCCTGACGATGACTCCTGCTTCCCCGATCCAGTAGCAGTTGCGGAAATAGAGCTCCCAGATCCAAATCCCGCAGCGCGACGGCGCTCCGCGGTGAAGATGTCTCTTGCTCGCGCAGTCCAGACTTGGGACCACGGTCACGAGAGAGAGGGGAAGAGAGAAAATATCAACTGGAGGTCCTCCCAAAAGTGAAAACACCTTTATTGATTATTGGTGTATTTATCTGGCCAAATACCCCCACTATATATAGTGGGAGGAGGGGGTACACCCTACCTCAAAGTCCCGGGGTGGGACTAATCAAGGGGAGGGGGTGGGGAGGCGCGCCGGCCAGCCCCCACACATGGGCCCCACATGGGGCAGGCCCATTAGGGCCGTCGGCCACCCCCTAGGCCCCTCTTAGGGGTGTGGTCCCCTCTTGGGCCTTTTCCCCTCTGAGAATTGGCCCATTAAGCCTTTGACCATTAAATTGATTTTTCTCTTTATTAAATAATTATGAATAAATGATTAAATCAATATTTAACATTCATTCACATATTATTCAACCTGCGTGGCTATGGAACACCTTCCACCTCCACTCCGGACATCCTCCGGACTTACCGAAACCCTTCCGGTTTTCTCTCTACTATTCTTCGGCGATTCTACCGATCCTATAAATACTCTCTAAGCATCATCAAGCCCTTAAGCGTGATACCCCATGGTTCAGGAACACTCCAGACATGGTCGGGACACTCCCGCATCAATGATCAACAGAGGGACCTGGATGGCCATGTGACCCCTGTGTGTTCCACGAAGATCTTTCGTCGTTTGAACCGGGACAGTCGTGTCTTGTTCCCTTTGTCACTCGATACTTGCATTTCCCGAGATCTGATCAATGACATCACCATGTCGTGTTCAATCTCGTTACTGAACAACGCTACTTGACTCGTTCCGACAAGTGATATCCCTGTGATCAAATCACATGTTGTGCAGCTATTGGATATAACTTCTCCGAGTGGGACCTTGAATATCTTCCCGTCACATGGACGGACAAATCCCGCTCTTGACTTATATTGCCTCAACGGTTTCCTCCGAGTACCTGAACACACCTTTATAACCACTGTATTACCAAGTGGCGCTTGATGTTATCAAAGCACTCTCGGGAGACAGTGATTGATATAGCCTCACGGTCTAAGGAATAGTCTACAAGGATCCATTTCTAATCATCATAACTTGAACTTCATGACATGATCGGGTCACGATGTTTAGGTTGGGTATTGGTTCATCATCTCATTCTCGGAATGAGATGACTCCATTTCCAACTGGCATAAATGCCACATGATCAGGAAACATGATCATCTATTGACCAATGAACCGGTGACTAGAGTTTCACTGGGAACCCCTGGTTGTTTGTATATCACACGTGTATTGATGTTTCCACTCAATATAGTTATAGCATGATATAAAACTTAATCATAAACTATATGAAATATGATAATAGTCCTTATAACTATTTGTCTCTAGGGCATATTTCCAACAGTCTCCCACTTGCACTAGAGTACAAATACACTAGCTGCATTTGTTCTCAATCATTGATACCATATTACCAGTATCCTGAACATGCTTGCTCATGGAAGAGGTTGAGTCTTGGGCCTGTACTTTATAGTCCCAAATCCTTTGCAACTTACTAGTGTCACCTTGATTGACATTAATACTTTATCATCACATAACAACATCTGTGTGTATGCATCGTTCTGCTAAGGCCTGATTCCAGGAGCCTACAGTGACTTTAGATCAACCTCGAGGGCTTTCTCATGGGCACGATGCCCTAGGACACATCATTCTACGTTAAAAGCGAATTAGCCCCGCCATAACATTATACAACACTTTAGATGGTACCCTTATCTATTATTATAAATGTAACCATCAAAACACTAGTGCACTCTGTGCAACTTTCGATGTTTTTGTTCACCTCGCTTCCTACTTTACTCTAATCGGTATTTACAGGAGTTTCCAATATATTCTCTTATAACATAACCTTTATGTTTTAAGATATGTCATCCTTCATGGATTTGGAAAACATGTCTACGGTTCTATATTAGACACTGCGGACAAACTTAGCTCAACGTTCTATGATTCAAACTTAATCACTTTTTAAAAGTTCCTTCTTGGATCATATATTATGTTAAGTTATCATCATGGTTTTCTAAGATATAATCTATGTCTCAACATAGTGGATGATGATCATCCTTTTCTTTCTTTCAACCATTGATGTTAAACTTAATACTATTCCTAATTAAGTTATTAAGGACCAGTTCCTTAATTAACTTCTATTCTGAAACCCTTTTCAGAATCCCTTAAGGAATACTACATAATATCATAATACACCTATTATAACCTTCTACATCTTATAAATCATTATTTATAAGTATTTGCGCTTTCATTCTTAACACACTTAAGAATTACTCCTATAAGCTCCCACTCAAAAATATGTCAATCACATATTGTTTTAGGAAGACTTTCATAGCTCCCACTCAATTTCATGCAAATTGCATATCCACTCACTATTTTGAATAACTTCAAAATCTTTTCATCAAATATCAAACTTGGAGATTTACTATGAGATACTAGTACTATTACTAGTTTTAAATCCTCTAGACATAAAGCACACATGAATCAAATTCATTTGAATTCTTCCAATACTTGACAAATTGTGCTTTTGTCATTCACCCCCTTCCACTATGGCTTTGCAGTCAATTGGGAAAATTCCAAGTAACCCCTTTTACTTGTGAGATTCAGCAACGAATTGCTTTCTAAGCTCAAGGGAATTTTGCTTCTAGGATTTCTCATAATTCTAGTTTACTATTATTTCGTTAGTAGTTCGTAGGTATGTCATATTCCAAGAATCATGACAAATAATTCACAAATGTCTCCATACAAGATATGGGTTACATTTTGAATCCTACTTCATGTAGTGAAAACACCAGTGGGGAAAACACAATGATCAATATCATTAATTCTTTCCTTTGTGAAGAGAATCGTTCAGGAATGTTTTCCGTTGCGCTTCTCAACACTCTGATTCAGGGTTTTGAATACTCATCGTGTTTTACACTATTTTCCATTTGCCCCATAATTGAGAAATATCACTTGAAGTGACCTTTCTCAAGAATGCACCAAAATTCAAGCAATACAAGCTTTGGTTCTCTTTTGGTTTTAGCTATGGATTTTGTATTCAAAGTTTCCAATGAACACTCTACAAGGAATTTATTCGCTATTGCTTTGGTTATATCGAATAATCCCAAAACTTTCACGAGTTCAAATGGTTCACTACATCCTAATTGAGTGCTAACTATTTCTAACTAATGGTCTCTACATATACACTACAACGATTTATTTGGTGCCATCTATTTACCCACTTTGATATCTAATATCACATTGTGATGCTTCGCATTTTGACGTTTCAAAACACTTTGCATTTCATAATTTCTTTTATGCCATTCTTATAAAGTCGAATTTCATTACTATTGATCAAATCATAGTAATTAGATTCTCTTTTATATTCATACCCTTTGTTGATGAAACACTTCGATCAAATCAAATAGTTTCATATTCATGTTTCCTTTGGTAAACTTATTTACACTTTAAACAATTGTATAATGATAATTACCATTTTCATTAAAACACAATACATCGAATATGTATTTACTTTCAACAATTCATCAAACACTTTGTATTCAAGTAATACACGGTGTTGAAGTTATTTTGCCGAACTTAGGCATGATTTATATGTGATAAGAAATCGAATTACTTTCACATATTATCATTATAACTTTAAATTTAAACAATGGTTTCATTCATTAATGAAATATCATTAAGTTGGGTATTTTAAAGGCATTTCAATATTTTACAAATGTTCATGTATTATCAATTAGTTTCAAACAACAAGGATAATTCACAAGTAATCAAACAAGACATGAACACGAATAGAAATCATTCATAAAAGTAGAACAACTGTTTGTTACAAACTCTTATGAATAACCGTCTCACAAAGTGTGAGACACACTAAAAAGTTCATAATATTTTGATTACAATAACTATCCAAAACCATAAACTAAGTGATAAATGTCGAGGGAGAGTGTCGTCGGCCATCATCATCATGCTCGCCATCAACACGCAATGTCACCTCCTCTCCAGCAAGCACTCTCATGCAGATGGACCTGTTTTCAGCAAAATAGAACAAGTATCAGATATACTTAACACTGCAAATGTGTTTGCAAGATTATAACATTTATAAAACTGTATATCAAATATATACCTTTGTCATTGCTGACCTCTCCGGTGATTGGTTCAACCTTTACGTTCCTGAAACATAATATGAACTCCTGGAAATCCAATGTTTCCGTATCAGCACTCATGATGCTACTCCGGACATGTCCTTCGTAGCTAGGAGGCAACGATCGAAGCAGTACGCCTATCGGAAACGGATCATCCATCTAGTAATCCACGAAGTGAACCAGTCTCATGTGTGCATAAAGCATGCGCTCCAAGTGACCCTTCAGACATGTATGCTCATCCATCTGTATGGAAAGGAACTCTCCAAGCAACTCGTACTTCCACATGCGCACATGGCCTATGAACTCTGCTCTCCGCTGATCCACCATCGAATATGGATCAAGATCACCCATGAGCGGATGTAGTTCATCCACATCCCGTAACGCATTATTATTTGAATGTAGGTGGACATCTCTTGACGATAGTAGCAGTCTGCCAGCTCTTGTGGGGTCTCATAGTAGTCTGGCTTAGTCAAATCCATCGTGCAGCGTATGTAGTCTACCACATGATTCCTAGTAAGGAGATCATTCAGGCGCACAAGCCAACTAGGGAAGTTGGATCCATCAAGTCTAAGTTTCTCACCCTTTACCCATTCCTGAATGCAAAGTAAGCTTCACGGTGAGCCATCTCTACATTTATAATTGCAAAAGGAATTTAGACTAAGTTTATAATTAAATGAGTTAATAATAGCTCCACTCAGAAACACCTATCCCCAAAAGGGTTCCTAGTGATAACACGAGCCCTATCAGCCACATCTCCCCCGATCGTCACGGCCATCAATGTGGGTTCAAGGGTGGACGCTAAACGTCGGTCACATCATTCATGCGACTCGTGCTCAATCTTTCGACCATCCGTGTTCCGAGGCCATGTATGCACATGCTAGGCTCGCCAACTCAACCTTAGTGTATTTGCTGTGCAACATGGCTTACACCCACTATATGCGAACATAGATATGTCTGACACCCAGTCCTGTACCCTGGATCGCCTCATACCGAAGAACTTTCTTGGTGGTGCACACTAAGGGGGGACACAATCGTTGGTAATTTTAATAGGGATCATCTTATTAGGCTACCGTCGAGTATCTAATACTAGCACACAATAAGATATACAAACAATAACATTGAATGTAAATGCTATGTGATATGGTCCTTCACATCATGATCTCCATCCGCCGTCACCGGGTTCCGGCGCCGTAGACACTAGGGTACCGGTGTCATTCCGGCGTGGTAGTCCGTCACCTCCGTGACTATCTACTACTATGTAACAAAAGGTAATAACTTTACCTTTGCCACAACCATATCACAAAGCAGCGCCCCCCTGCAAAACAAAGTTAGACGCCTCTACTTTATCTTTGCATGTTTTACATGGCTGAATGGGCTTTCGCACAAGAACCATTCTTACCTACGAACTTTCAGCACAACACTGATCAAGTAGTTGTCTCTACTACACCCCTTTCGGGGCCCTCCGTTGCAAATGGCATACCAACTAATGCGATAGAGACAGACACCCCCTAAGCCACTTTATACGGTACAAGCCGTATGTCAAGCGTGGACCAGTCTTGCAAATGAACACGTAAAGTCGGTTGGGGGCCGCTTCATCAAGCATTACTACGGTATACACAAGTACACGTGGGAGGGTAACAACTAAAATATCAATGCCCACACGCTACATCTCGTGTGTTCTACCCATACTATCATTACTACGCATAGATCTAGCTTTGATACCACTATAGGGGTTCCGCGTATGAAAACAATAAAATTTTACTCTATGCCCCTGAACCCCTGAAGCTGCCAGGACCTATCTATTAGTAATACAGTAATGGGAGGGGATTTTCACGAACTTACCCTTGAAGACCGAAAAGCGTTGTCAAAGCTTAGGAGAGCATGGTTGATGTAGACGAGCCGAAGTCGACCTCAAGGTCGTGATGAAGTCCTTGCGCTCCTCTGGCTCCAACGACTTGAGTGCCTCAAGTGCGACACCTTGCGGGGAGTTACACATGTCCGGTGCCTGACGATGACTCCCGCTTCCCTGATCCAGCATCAGTTGCGGAAGTAGAGCTCCCGGATCCGAATCCCGCAGCGCGGCGGTGCTCCACGGTGAAGATGTCTCTTGCTCGCGCAGTCCAGACTTGGGACCATGGCCACGAGAGATAGAGAGGAGGAGAGAGAAAAAATCATCTGGAGGTCCTCCCAAAAGTGAGAAGACCTTTATTGATTATTGGTGTATTTATCTAGCCAAATACCCCCATTATATATAGGGGAAGGAGGGGGTACACCCTCCCTCAAAGTCCCGGGGTGGGACTAATCAAGGGGAGGGGTGGGGAGGCGCGCCGGCTAGCCCCCACACATGGCCCCCACGTGGGGCAGGCCCATTAGGGCCGCCGGCCACCCCCTAGGCCTCTCCTAGGGGTGTGGTCCCCTCTTGGGCCTTTTCCCCTCCAGGAATTGGCCCATTAAGCCTTTGACCATTAAATTGATTTTTCTCTTTATTAAATAATTATGAATAAATAATTAAATCAATATTTAACATTCACCGAGTGGGCCCTTGAGTATCTTCCCGTCACATGGATGGACAAATCCCGCTCTTGACTTATATTGCCTCAATGGTTTCCTCCGAGTACCTGAACACACCTTTATAACCACTTTATTACCAAGTGGCGCTTGATGCTATCAAAGCACTCTCAGGAGACAGTGATTGATATAACCTCACGGTCTAAGGAATAGTCTACGAGGATCCATTTCTAATCATCATAAATTGAACTTCGTGACATGATCGGGTCATGATGTTTAGGTTGGGTATTGGTTCATCATCTCATTCTCGGAATGAGATGACTCCATTTCCAACTGGCATAAATGCCACATGATCAGGAAACATGATCATCTGTTGACCAATGAACCAGTGACTAGAGTTTCACTAGGAACCCCTGGTTGTTTGTATATCACACGTGTATTGATGTTTCCACTCAATACAGTTATAACATGATATAAAACTTAATCATAAACTATATGAAATATGATAATAGTCCTTATAACTATTTGTCTCTAGGGCATATTTCCAACAGTTCTGTCAGTTTTGAGCTTTTCTTTCTCAAGGAAAGGGCCAAGGTTGAAGGTAGGGCGAGACATTTACTATAGTATTTTCAAAGTAATCAATCTTAATGTTCATAATATGGGTTCTTATTTAGTCAAACTAAAATACCAGAACTCCCACTCAAACAAACATCCCTTAATATTCGTTTGGTGATTACATGATCCCTTTACACTGCATCATCCTTGATCATCACAACCGTTGATGCAGCTACTAGGGTAGATATCAACACATCGATCACATCATATGTGTTTTATGCTTAACCTTTTGGTCATCTGTGTTCCGAGGCCATGCCTATATAGGCTAGGCTTGCCAACTTTAACCATAGTGTATTGAAGTGCATACATGGCTTATACCCACCGCATGTGAACGCAGAGATGTCTAAGCACTTGATCATCACGGCCTACTTCATAACTACGAATTTTCTTGGTGGTGCATGCTTGTAGGAGAACACGAATATTGGAATTATAGTACGAGGGATTATCTTATTATGCTACCGTCATAAGTATAATACTAGCACAACAAGATTCACACAATAGTTAACATCTAATATAAATAGTCATATATGTGTGATATGCAGTGGTTTTGTCGCGTCTTGATCTCCATCGAGAATGCCGACATTTGCACCAGGTTCATGGTGCCACCTTGCCTTTAGTTGTTCATCCCATAAACACTTACCTAAAACCACACATATCACTTGCCCTCCTGCAAAACAAAGTTAGACGCTTCTACTTTATCTTTGCAGGTTTTACCTTGTTGTCTGGGCTTTCGCACAAGAACCGTTTCTTACCTACGAATCACCCACAACATGGATTAACTAGTTTCCACTTTTAATCCCTTTTTAGGGCTATCCTTTGTAAATTCCATATCAACTAATGTCGGAGAGACAAACACCCGCCAGCCACTTATATGGTAAAAACCATATGTTAGTCGTGGAATCGGTCTTGCATAAGGTTATGCATAAGGTTGGTCCGAGCCGCTTCATACGACATTGCCATGATATTAGCAAGTACATGTGGGAGGGTAGCTGACATGGGTATACCCTACAGGTACTCGAGTTTGGTATATACGGCCTGAATACAGCGGAAGCCCACGGCATCGTCAAGGCCCAAATGGAGAAATCGAGTAACCTACGGACTCTCGATTGCTTGTAGAACATGAAGAAGCTAAAGATAGAAAGTTTAAAGGGAAAAACCCTAACCTGTAACTGACTCGACCTGCTACCTAAGACCTAGCCTATCTATATAAAGGCTAGGAGGGGGCAGCGAGGAGCACACACGCAACCCTAGTTTCCATAACCCTCGCCAGATTGCATCTGCGCACCATTGTAATCTTCGATTCCTCTGTTAATTCCACGAGCAGACAAGCAGGAGTAGGGACCTCTACAAGGCCTGAACCTGGGTTAATCTTCGAGTCCCCTGTGTGCTTGTTTGCTAGCCGATTGATGCTTCTAGTGCTCCCTCCTTCTCCAAAACCTAAGTCCATAACAATAGGAATTGATGAGTTAAACCCTCATCAATTGGCGTCGTCTGTGGGAATTGGGAGTGCTGATGTTGCAGCTTCTTCGGCCCCATCAACTGCGATCTATAACTCTGCAACAACAGAGATTCACCAGCTCTTCGGCGCGTTCGACTTCACTGTCCACACGCCAGCCACTTGCCCGGCTTTCGATTCCGTGGGCGATGGAATTAGCCTGGCGATTGGGAGCTTCCGCTTCCAAGTTGGTCAGATGGGCACGATTCGCATGCCTGACCAGCCGACAACACCATCGATTGCTCCAGCATCATGGTTCCCTCCACCGATTGGCACCCTCAGTGAGCTCAATGCCTCGACAACGGTCGAGAATACGGACAGCGATAACAGTCGCGAATCCGATCTGGGCGATCTAGCAACTGAAGATGGAGCCTACAGTTCTGGATCTGAAAGTTGTGGGAGCAACAGCTTCCCTAACCACTTCATGTGCGCCATCATCAACGCAGGCGACTCCTCCGCCAATCGCGACAACACGGGCAACGGTGGCAATGGAACCGACCCGCCAAACAGTGGTATACCTAATGACGGACCACCCAATGGCGGACCACCAAACGGCGGCCCCACTAACGGCGCCCCTGTCAACAACGGAGGAGCAGTCGAACCTCCAACCATGATAAACGAGCAAACTGGTGAGCGCTTCGTGATCAGACTCAATGATCTCGAGTGGGCCCACTGCCGTGAAGCCCTACGAGGCCACCCTCTACCCTTCGGCTCCCCGCAAGAACTGCTGATGGGTTACCATTGCCTCCTGAAGGAAGAATACAAACGCCAACTGCATACGCTCACGCAACTCGAGGCGCGAAAAAAGGCGGCAGACGAGTCGAGCCTCCGACAAGCCGGGCTCTCCTCCCATGGAGGATCCTCCTCCAAGTGAAACGAGTACATCGCTAACAAGAGGCGATCTTGACTGGCCCACCTCACTGAACAAGAGTGTGTAGAAGCCGCAAAGGTCCTCGACTTCGGCTCCATGACGGTGGACACGCGTGGCAACATGCTTCCAAAAACGCCGCAAGCCGTGGTAACGACAGCCACCATGTACCTCCTCAACAACCAGCCGCCAGCTGGAGATCCCCGAGCTACCATGCACCGAGCTACGATCGCAGGCTTAGGGCTAATCGAGGCCGCTCTCGACAAAGAGCCAATGCCGGAGCCGAAGAAAAACAATGCTCTAGCAAAACGCTACTCTTCACCCTCATCCAGCAACGACAGTCATGATCTGTCTCGATGCCGCCGCTCACGGCGACACAACCACGACTATGACGCGCGTGATGACATCACACAGTGCAAGATCGACAAGTCAAGGGCGCGACGTGCCCGATCGACTGACTCAGAAGACGAAGATGTGGAGATCTGTGGTGCTAGATGCTTTAGCAGGGCCATCAGGCAAAAGCGAATGCCCAAGGGGTTTAAGCTCCCATCAAAGAACCCAAAGTTTGACGGTCTGCAGGACCCGAAAATCTGGTTAGAGGACCATATCTCCTCCGTCAGGCTCCACGGCGGGAGTCGAAGCACGGCCATGCAACCTCCCACGCGGATCCATTCGCATATGGGAAGAGTTGGTCTACAGCTTTGTGCGTAATTTCAAGGGCACCTACAAAAGGCCCGCGTCAATCGAAGAGCTGAGGTGATGCCAGCAAAGGTCGGGCGAATCGCTACGCTCGTACATCCAGAGGTGGTCCATCATCAAGAACTCCGCAGAAAATATCTCGGAGGATCACGCAATCGACGCATTCAATGGCGGCGTTCGCTGCATAGAGCTCAGGGAGGAGCTGGGTCACTCGAAGCCCAAAACCATTGACCACCTGATGGAAATCGCGAATCGGTGGGCAGATGGAGAAGATTCGGTGAAGAATCGCGTTCACTCTGACGATGAAGCAGAACTCGAACGCAGACACGACAGCCGAAGCAAACGTCGAATGCGCATCTACGATACCATGATGATGTCAACATGGTCGCAGCCGGCTACGCCGACAGACGCGATGACAACCACAACAGCGGCACCACAACGGTGAACACGTGACTCCAGGAAAACCACGCAGGTATGGCAGCGCCGCACTCGCGACGAAGCACCCACAGCATCCATTGAAGACAAGCTATCCGGGCGATGCACCGTGCACTTCTACATCGACAAGCATGACAGCCAAGAGAAATCCAGCCACCTCCTCAAAGACTGTCGTGAGTTCCTCAAACTTCATGAGGGTCTGGCTCAGATGAATCGCAACGCGGTCAACAGGGGCTACAGAGCCGCCCTAGCCGCTGTGGCACACGGAGATCCCCCCCACCACCAGGACCACCGCCAAACACAGCTGCACCGGACCAGCACCACGGAGGCGAGCCGTACCCACGGGCCATGGGTACCATGATGATCCAAAAGGGCCACCCCTCTAATCGGGTGCAAAAGGCCATCACTCGCCAAGTGAATCTGGTGACAAACTCACCACCACCCACCACTGAGTACCTCAATGGAAGCGACTCCTGCATCACCTTCGACAAGCGCGACCATCCGCGCCAAGTACCTCGTCCAGGCCACTGTCCCCTCGTACTCGAGGCACAAATTGGAGGTTTCGACATGAGCTGCGTCTTCATGGACGGCGGAAGCGGCATCAACCTTATGTTTGCGAGTACCTTGCGAGCAATGAGGATCCCGCTGACCTGCCTGGAAGTCTCAGACACAACATTCCACGGCATCATCCTAGGCAAGGGTGTATATCCCCTTGGCAAAATCAACCTTGACGTCATCTTTGGCACGCCGAAAAACTTTCGACGCGAACGCATCGACTGGCCCTCATAGTACCACTGCATCCTCGAACATGTCGTGTTCGCTAGGTTCATGGCAGTGCCACACTATGCCTATTTGCAGATGAAAATGTCGGGCCCTAACGGCGTCATCACAATCAACAGAAGCTTCGAGAGGTCCGACACTTGTGACAGGGAGTTCAATAGAATTTCCCAGTCCTTCGGCATGCCGGAGGAGCTTGCAAGATTGAAGGAGTCGACAGACAACAGTCTGCCTCCCCTGAGCCACCCAAGTTCACCCGACCTGTCCTTCGACTCATCGGTGCACAGGAAGAAAGTTTAGGTCCACCCATTAGATCCCACCAAAACGGCCCTCATCGCCAACAACTTGAGTCCCGCATAGGAACTCGCGCTCGTCGAATTCCTCTGTGAGCACTAGGAAATCTTCGCCTGGTGTCCAGTGGACATGCCAGGAGTTCCCAGGGAATTCACCAAGCACGCACTCAATGTCAACCCAGACGCAAGGCCAGTCAAACAAACAATTCGGTATGCAGACCAAGAGCAAAAGCAGTCGGAATGGAGATCAATAGACTCCTCGACACCAAATTCATACGCGAGATCAAGGAAAGCACTTGGCTCGCCAACACAGTGCTAGTACCAAAAAAGGACATGGATATCCTACGGATGTGCATGGATTTCACCTCTCTGAATAAGCACTGCCCGAAGGACCACTTCCCGCTGCCACGAATCGACCAGATCATCGACTCCACCACGGGATGTGAGCACCTCTGCTTCCTCGACGCCTACTCAGGCTACAATCATATTCGAATGAAGGAGGAGGATCAAGAGAAAACGGTGTTTACAATGCCTTTTGGTGTGTTATGCTATAACACAATGCCTTTCGGGCTAAAAAACGCAGGAGCCACCTACCAGCGGTGCATGCAGGCTTGCCTCAAGAACCAACTTGGTCGCAACATCCAAGTTTATGTTGACGACATTGTAATAAAGACCAAAGAGGAAGCTTCACTAATCGATGATTTACACGAAACTTTCGCCAACCTCGACCGCTACCGGATCAAGCTCAATCCGGACAAGTGCGCCTTCCGCGTACCATCTGGGCAACTACTCGGGTATCTCATCTCCACGAGAGGGATCGAGGCGAACCCGAAGAAAGTAAAAGCCATACTGGCCATGGAGAAGCCGAAGAACATAAGAGGTGTCCAGCAGCTGGCTAGAAGAATCATGGCGCTCAGTCGATTCATCAATCGAATGGGCGAAAAGGCACTGCCCTTCTACCAACTTCTCTGCAAAAGTTCACAAGTTCGAGTGGACCAACGAGGCACAGGAAGCATTCGAAGACCTCAAGCGCCTACTGTCCACCTCGCCAGTATTGGTGACCCCACGCAAAAGGGAACCACTGCTGCTATACATCTTCGCCACCAATCAGGTGGTAAGCACAGTGCTCGTGGTAGAACGAGCCGAGGAAAACAAGTTCCATGGGGTACAGCGCCTAGTCTACTACCTCAGGGAGGTAATCACGCCAACAAGCAGCGGTACTCGCACTACCAGAAGCTGGCATACATCGTCTTCATGACAGCCCGGCGACTGCGCCACTACTTCCAGGAACACCCAATCATGGTAGTCAACGACGCCTCGCTTGGGCATATCCTCAACAATCCTGACGCCATCGGATGAGTCGTGCTTTGGGGGATCGAACTGTCTCCACGAGACATTACATATGAAAAGCGCGACGCAATCAAGTCGCAAGTTCTCCCTGACTTCCTCGTGCACTGGATGGAGAACCAGCTCCCTGAAAAACCAGATATGTCCTACCTCTAGACAATACACTTCGACGGATCCAAGCGAAAGGATGGAGCTGGCGCAGGTGTCATACTGACATCGCCCTAGGGAGACAAGCTGAAATATATTCTGCGAATGCAGTTCACCGCCTCCAAGAATGAAGCTGAATACGAGGCCCTGCTTCATGGGATGAGGATGGAAAAAGCCTATGGCGCCAAGAGGCTCATAATATACGGCGACTCCAAGATGGTTGTCAACCAAACAATGCACGAGTGTGGTGCACTGAACGACAATATGATCGCCTACCGCGACCTCTACGACACACTCGAAGGGGACTTCGACGGTTGCGAGCTGCGGCACATAGGCCGCGAAAGCAATGAAGAGGCGGACACACTCGCCAAGATTGGCTCTACCTGCGCCCCCATACCACCTAGGGTATTTCTCGAGCGCATCTGCGAACGCTCCATCAAGCCAAAGGCCGAAGAGAAGAAAACAAGCGCAACAATAGACTCGGGGGCTGCGCCGCCCAATGAGCCAATGGCACTCGACGACTTGGAGCTTGACACAAGACTCAAAGAACCGATGAGTGTCATGAAAATCGATCCATCTTGGACTCAACCGTACATCATATACCTTCTCAGCAAGAGGCTGCCAGACGATCCGACTGACGCACGACACATTGCGCGGCGATCCAAGGCATTCACTGTTATCAATGGTGAACTATACAAGCGCCGCATCATAGGAGTACTCCAACGATGCGTCTCAAACACTGATGGAAGAGCCGTTCTCCTCGACATCCATGAGGGGACTTGCGGGCACCACGCCGGCTGTCGCGCCCTCGTCGCCAAAGCTCTATGAGCTGGATTCTACTGGCCTACAGCCATACGTGACGCCAAGGACATCGTCCAAAAATGCAACGCTTGCCAGCGATTCATGGACAAACCACACGGACCTGGCGCGGAGCTCTGACCAATTCCTTTGGCCTGGCCCTTCGCGCAATGGGGACTCGACATGGTCGGCAAGCTCCCAATGTCCTTGCGAGGAGGCTACGTCTACCTCTTGGTCGCAGTCGACAAATTCACCAAGTGGATAGAGGCCATGCCGGTGACTAACCAGTCAGGATATAATGCTGTTGGGGGAATACCCCTGGGTAGGGTAACACTAGGGTATAAGGGCCGAGTTAGCCGGGGTATGGTGCGGTCAAAGCAAGTGCTGACCGGGTCACCTCAAGGCAGGCCGAATCACGGTGTGACCCGGCTCATGGGGCACCTCCTTGACTATGGTCTGACCGGTATAAGATTTATGCCGGCCATGTCTATCTGTTTTGCAGGTAACTAGGTAAGCCGGATTAGCTATATTCTAGCCGGATTATCTTAGCTTCCAAGAGAAAGAATCTCCCGCTGGTCAAAAGGTAGCTTTATTAGCTGTAGCATGAGCAAAGTAAAGTAAAGAAGAGGACCAGCGGGTCAGGGGCGACCAAGGTGACGCGGGCAAAGCCGGATGACATAACCCATGTCTGGTGACGCCAAAAGACAAGGATGACACTGCGGGTTACGTCCAAAGCCCGGATGAGCTGTTAAAGAGAAATAAAGAAGCATCTGCTTTAGGAAAGGTGCATATTCTTAGAATATGCTGCCACCTGTGCCCTAGAATTGTAACTCGGGTCTCACTATATAAGGGGTACCAGGGCCTCCATAGAAGAGGATGGCCGATCAATTAATCATTCTCTATCTAAGGTAGAACTCTAGAGCTAGATAGTAGGAAGTAAGAGACATCGTCTCCTTCGTGCTAGGAGCCTCGAGAGCACTTGTAAACACCATTGATAGAGAAATAACAAGAGCTTCCGTGCGTGGAATCACCACATTCTCCCTCCCTAGATTCCCCTAGCGCTCATTGGCCCCATCTTTAGCCTATACATGGCATCTGCCGTGCCACCACCACGACAAGCGCAGTCAAGTTCTTTGAGTCCATTGTCTATCGCTTCGGAGTACCACCACGACAACAGGACGAACTTCACATCCAAGGAGTTCCAAGAATTCTGCGAGAATCTAGGAATCAATGTAAGCTATGCCTCCGTAGCACATCCACAGACCAACGGTCAGGTCGAAAAAGGAAACAGGCTCGTCTGCGGCGGCATCAAGAAGCGACTCCTCAGGCCACTCGAACAAGCCATAGGTTGCTGGCCAGACGAGCTGCAATCGGCACTCTGGAGCTTGCGCACAACTCCAAACAGTGCCACGGGGTACACCCCGTTCTTCATGGTGCACGGTGCTGAAGCGGTGCTACCCGTAGAGGTACGATACAAAGCACCACGAGTGGTCGCTTATGACAAGCAGGAGTCAACTCTGGCACTCGAAGACTCTGTCGACCTCCTTGACAAGGCACGGGAAATCACCGGGGAAAGATCAACGATCTACCAGCAGAGCCTGCGCAACTACCACAGCAGAAAGCTACGCCCTAGGTCCTTCGTTGAAGGAGACCTGGTCCTGCGACTGAAACAGCAAGGGCATCTCAAGCTCGAGTGCCCCTGGGAGGGACCATACGTGATTATAGAAGTAATCCCATGTGGCGCCTATCGCCTTAAAGATTTCGAGACAGGAGTCGCATACTCCATCCCCTAGAACGTCGCGCAGCTATGGCGCTTCTACCTTTAGTCGTCTTTTATTTTTACATTGCAAATAAGGCTACTCAGCCAATGCTACTTAGCCACACATTGTACCCCGTACTATCCTGAGAATAAATAAAGCTAAGTGCCCCAAAACTCTGTGTTCCTTTCATTTCTTGCAAATTATGCACTCGGGGGCTGCGCCACCCTATACACATCTGTTCTACGAACTAACGTGATATCCTGAGTAGCTGATGTACTAATCGAACCCTTGACAAATACCAACCTAGTTGCAACGCACCTGATAGGTTAGCAAGGTGCTAAGATAAACACAAGTCAGGCTAACGAAAAGGAATCGCATAGTGCAACGCACTCGCAAAACATACACGCTAACAAGCTCTTTATATACATCAATGTCAATCAATTATACACAACATATATATATGAACTTTACAACACTGGTGCAACTATGTGCAGGATAACAACTACACTATTGTTGCAACAAAGGAACATTTGTCTGCTCCTCGAAGAAGTCGATGATTTCCTCCGCTGGGCGATCTACCGCCTGGTAGTGAGGAACCATGTTCCAGGTCGAACCTGCTGGCAATGCTGGCGGTCCGGCAGCATTCGCTGCAATATCCACATCAAGCCTGTGCAGTCGCACCAGTGACAGAGCAGCCTTGGCACCAGCCACTAACTGTTGCCTTACACACTTGGGACTGCACTCAAGTCTTGAAATTTGGCAAGAAGGGCCAGCAGGCTCGATGGAATGACATCCAGCAGGAACATCGTCTGATAAATATTCCTCAAGCACGATTGTCACTTCTTCAACAAGTGAAGCACTCGCGAAGCACGATCCTGCAGGGTCGCAAGTGTGATTGCACGATCATGATCCACCTAGAAGTATCCACTCGCCTGAAGCTTCTCTTGGGCCAGATCATTCATACGAATGGCAATCCTGTCCTTCCCATCTTGTGGATGACGTGCACTGACAACTATACCAAGCAAAGGAAAAAATATGAAGACAATGAACTACCGCGAGTGGCTACAAGAAAAGACAAGGAAGAAGAAAGCTAACACTTGAATTGGTCTCCCAACTGCGTCACCTCCCCTAGTAGATACTCCTCTCGGGCGACGGCCTTCTCCGCCCTCGACTTCCATACATCCATGTTACCACGAAGCACAGGCAGTTCGCGCTCCAACTGCTTCACGCGGTCACGGAGTCGCGAGAGTAGAGATAGCTCATCCACCCTTGAGCACGACTGCGCCAAAGTATCATCAGTGGATGGCATATTCCGAGGTTCACTCGAAGGACCACTCGATGTTCCCTATCACAAGCCAAGCAAGAGATAATAAGAAGACTAAGGCGATGCATGGACAAAAGACTCGATTGCATTCAAGCATAATAAAGTATTAACACTCGCCAAAGGCATGTTCCAGACAAAAGAGATAGGCTATTTAACTATTACAGACATGACTACTGAGGAGCAACTGGCTTCTTCGACTTAGACTTCGGTTTTGGGGGCCTCATCGAGTCTGTGGCAGTATCAGATGCCACAGACTTCCCGCCGGCCCCTAATGCCGCAGCCTTCGCCGCCTTCTTGGCTCGCTGCAGTTCCTCAGAGTACTTTGCAACTGTGTTGATTAGCTGCGGCCCGTACTTGCCACAGGCAATTGCGAAAGGAGAAAAGACTACCTGTTGGCCATCCACGCTGACATGCATTGCCTTGGAGACCGCAATAGGATCAACCTCGACTCCATGGGCTTGAACCATCACGAGTGACATTGAAGCGCCAGCCGCACGGAGTGAGTTCTTGAAGCCTGTAGGAATGCCTCCAGCAAGGGCCTCCACCAGATCATCTACATTTTCGATTAACTCAGCCTTGGGCGCCAGCTCCTCACGGAGGCGACTCAGCACGCCCTTGGCCTTGGTGAGCGTTCCCTGAACGGTAGCACTACGATCTTCGACTGCCGAGATGGCACCTGCCAAGGCATCATCACGGTGGAGTGCCTGGGCGTCGAAGCTCAGACCGCTAGCATCTACACACGAATCAAGCATTGGCACAAAAGTCAGCACAACAACAAATTCGAAAGAAGGGACACGACAAAAATCCACACAAGGGAATACCTGAGAGAGCCTTGGCAATCGAGAAAAGCTGTTCTTCGAACAACTTCTCCCTCGCTATGATGGAGGCACGCAGATCCTCTTCACGTTTCCGCGATTCGTCATGTGTTGTGATTGCCTCATCGCGACTCTTCACCGCCACGGTGAGCGGCTTTTCGAGGGAAGCGGCATCGCGAAGGAGTGCATTATGCTCAGCTGTGAAACAAACAAAGATAGACCATCAATCGAATATATCACAAGGATGAAGAAGAAGCAGCAAAACACACTCACTTTCAACCATGCGATGGCGATTGTCCAGCATTGCATGCTGGCGACCCATCGCAAGCACCTGCTCTGCCAGGCGAGCATCTTCCTTCATAATAAGCTGCAACAGAAGAAACAACAAAGGATCAGCAGATGATAGAGATGATAAATTCGACTGCAAAAATCAGAAAAAACAACACTACACATACATGATCCTCCAGTGACTCCGAAGTCGATTAACGCGCAGTCGGCCGAATAACCATCTGATGCTCCACATCATGTGGAGAACTTGATGAATTATGCCCGAAGTGGGCCGCCAATGGAGGAGAAGGAGTCCTCTCAGCCACCTTCTTGGCTTTGGAAGTCGCGACTCCAGATTCTTTAAAAAATTGGACGTCACCAGAAGATGACGATGCCGGCTGACTGCAGAATAAAACCAACATCAAGAAAATGAAACTCCAAAGAAGAAACAAAGAGAAGACTCGCATACTTACCAATCAAACTTGTCAAAATTGAAGGTTTGACCCTCCGACTCTGACGATGACTCCTTCGGCAGCCACATCTTCTTGCGGGAAGACGGCGCCACAGCGCTCACAAGAACGGCAGGTATCGGCGACTCTGCACCAGTAGCTACGCCTTCCGGAGTCGAAGGAGATGATGCATCTGAATCCTTGCTGCATGAATGCTTGCGAGTGTCCGGACTGCTAGACTCGGGGGCTTCCCCCTCCACATCAGATGGGACGGTCGACTCCGACTCATCCTCTTCTAAAGCTTCACGAGGAATAACCCCCTCAAGAAGAGGGGGCATACAGGGATAAACTTTCCAATCCTGCATACAGACAACAAGTCAGCACAAGTCAAGAAAAAAAGAGAAGCATTCGACAAACAAAACTACTTCATAGCAAAACCATACCTCAGGAGGAGGATTAGCAGCATCGAATGGAGGTACAACTGGTTCACTGGGAAGCACATCCTTGGCGATGTACTTGGTGACCAGTCGCACCCTTTTATATACCTCACTCGCGGAAATGCCGTCGGCAGATACGCGAGTGACATCGTTCGCGCCAGCCCACTGGAACATAGGGTGGACTCTAGCCTACATGGGCTGGACGCGGCGGCGCATCCACGTGCGAATGAGGGTGCAGCCTCCCTCTTCTTTACCCATGCGACTCTCGAGGTCGCAGATGCGCTCGTATAACACATCTGTCTCTGCGGACTCGCTGGGCATAACTACGTTCTTCTAGGAGCGCCTCCTCTTGCACGACGTCACGGGATCGAAGGGCGCGAGTCCAAAGTGGTCTCCGTCGGCCTTCTGGTCGTGGATGTAGAACCACTTGTCCCTCCACCCTTGGACGGACGCCATGAGTTTGATGTCGAAGTACGTGACAGAGGAGTCGACGTGGATACCGCAGCCTCCTACATCGTAGACTATGGAGCCATACGCCGACTGGCGCTTCAGCTTGAAGAGACGTTTAAAGAGACCAAAGTGCGGCTCGATTCCGAGCCAGCACTCGCAAAGTGTAATGTAGCAAGCTACATGGAGGATGGAGTTGGGGAATAGCTGGTGCAGCTGGAGCCCATAGAAACAAAGAAGGCCCCTGAAGAAAGGATGCAGGGACAGCGAGAGACCGTGGATGATGAACGCTAGGAACATCACCCGGAAACCGGCAGGAGGACAAGGGGTTACCTCACCGCCGGGGACTCGCGAGTCAGCAACTGCGGAAGACAGAATTCTGTCTTGGCGCAGAAGACGGAGCTCAGAAGACTTGATAGTGGACGCACGCCACGCGCCATTGGTGACGCGAGTGCCCGCGCCCTTATTCTTCCTGGTGACGGCGGCGCTGGTGCCCGCAGCGGCGGAGCTACCCTTCTTCTTGGCACCAACAGTGGCGGCGGCGGATTCAGCTGCGGCACCTCCTTTCTTCTTCCCCATCCTGCGGTGGCAATGCGACGGGAGGAAGTAAATAGGGAATACGCGGAGCTGGTCCAGTGCTGCAAGAAAGATGAACTCTAGGAAGCAGAGGAGCAGCAACAATGGTGACGGAGGAAAAGACAGAGAAAAGAGCAGATGGGAAAAATTACCGTCGCAGCACTGCTTCTTAACCCCCTGGAAGATGTAATCCAACAGCCAGCAAAAACCCTATCAGATGCGTGGCGTCCATCGTGGTCTACACGTGGAGGACCCGAAGCGCGAACCGTCCCCCACTACCCCCATTACACGCAGAAATCGAGGAGGCACAGTTAAAACAAAGATTACGCACGCCCGGTCAAGTTAAGGTCAGAAAATGGGACCCACCGCTCGTCACGTCCCGTCAAAACCGCTCACGCGGGCAACTGAGATCATCACATCGTCAACACTGATGTCATTAAAATTGAGAAGCAGAAGACTTCGACTATTTTAGTCCTTGCTCGAGTCTTCGACTCTACCAAGCACTCGGGGGCTACTCCCATAGGGAGCGCTGGCCGCGCACCCTATGATTTTTCTTTTTCTCTTCTGCAGGAACATGGACATTCAAAGCATACCCAATCACTCGAATCCACGATTCGACTATGGACATGGGTTACTCCCATAGGGAGCGCCGGAAATAAATTCGACTGAAACAAGCAAACAAAAGACGACAGTAGTCGCAAAAGTTCTTTAGTCCCTGCCTGAGTCTTCGACTCAACCAGGCACTCGAGGGCTACTCCCATAGGGAGCACTGGTCGCGCACCCTATGATTCTTTGTACATCGTACTGTGTGTCGATAACATCCACACTCAAAGTTTATGGCGACACCGCCTCATGATCATTCCCTACAAAGAGACTGCGTCTCCTGGGTCACCCGAATCACCTCCGCGATGACAAAATTCGGATGCCACGCTTGCAGCGTGAAGATAAGACCTAAATAAGGTCTGGCAATGCATTCACTGCGCACTACCAGAAATATATCCGTGCCTACAGGTAGGATGAACATGCCTTGATGGACGCGTCGAGTGCTCACACCCATATACTGGAATTTGACTCCTGTAAGACCTCCGCGGCTTGAGTCGAATTACACCAGCACTTTTCCGAATTCGAGTCCGGGGACTCGAGTTCGAGTAGATTGCGTTGTTTTACCCTAAGGTAGTTAACTAATACCGATACATCGGTTAAATCAGGCACGCACATCAACAATCCCTATGACACAAACAGAGCAGTCGAAAAAATACTCACTCATGCACTCGAAAGGCTGCATAAAGTCCCAGTCGAATCTGTGATTCCACTGGACACTCGGGGGCTACTGACATGGGTATACCCTACAGGTACTCGAGTTTGGTATATATGGCCTGAATACAGTGGAATCCCACGGCATCGTCAAGGCCCAAATGGAGAACTCGAGTAACCTACGGACTCTCGATTGCTTGCAGAACAAGAAGAAGCTAAAGATAGAAAGTTTAAAGGGAAAAACCCTAACCTGTAACCGACTCGACCTGCTACCTGAGACCTAGCCTATCTATATAAAGGATAGGAGGGGGCGGCGAGGAGGACACACGCAACCCTAGTTTCCACAACCCTCGCCAGATTGCATCTACGCACCATTGTAATCTTCGATTCCTCTGTTAATTCCACGATAAGACAAGCAGGAGTAGGGACCTCTACAAGGCCTAAATCTGGGTAAATCTTCGAGTCCCTTGTGTGCTTGTTTGCTAGCCGATTGATGCTTCCAACGCTCCCTCCTTCTCCAAAACCTAAGTCCATAACAATGGACATTGATGAGTTAAACCCTCGTCAGTAGCAATTATAAAATCAATGCCGACACAATCCACGTGTGTTCTACTCGTACTGGTACACCTACGAATAGATCGCTCTGATACCATTGAAGGGGTTCCATGGCAGAAAACAAAAAAATTCTACTAGAGAGTCAACGAATGGGTTTTAGCTAGCTAATTGAGCCATTTTATGCACAACAAATTCAAAAAGATCAAAACATAGTGGCATCTACCCATGGAGTCTTATTGTGTGACCTGCCACCATAAGAAATATATATATATCAAGTTTTAACCTACATCACCACTTTTCAAATCACCTACTATCTATGAAGGTTTATGACTATCTACTCAAGCCTATTCCCAAAACATCCCTCCCCAAAATATAGTTTGTCTAAATGATACAATAATTGTCAAAATAGTGTATATTTGAATTGCAAATAGATTGATGTATGCCAAAATGTATTTTATTGTATGAAATATTCATTTTCTATTTTTTAAATCTCTTCCTATTTTCTATTTGAATCCCTATGTTAGTCTTGCCCTTGGTTTTTTAAGTTCTACTCAGTTTTGCCCTTGGTTCTTAAGTTCTACTCAGTTTTCCCCTCTCTCACATCTGCTCATCTTGGACGCTACACTCTGATTGGTTGAGACAGTTGTCACGCGGATCGTGCCCACCATCCGTTATCCTCTATGATATAGCGGACATGATAACCCCTATATCTATCGGGGGACACCCCTTCATCCATGCAAAATAACGAGTTTGCCGCTAGTACTTTAACTCCATAAACAAATGAATTTGAATATAATTTAAAGAGAAACTGTTCAAAGGTGTATAATTTGTGCATTACATTCCACTCTATGAAAATGATAATCTCTTAAGATTTTCTTAGCACAACATTATCACGTATTAAGTACGATTTCAAAGAGTTCAAAGATGTATAATTTTCGTATATATGCAAGTTTATGCATTAAATTCTACTCTATGAAAATGGAGGAGAAAATGATAATCTCTCAAAATTTTGTTAGCACGTCATTATCATGTATTAAGTGCCATTGCACATTGTTTAAAGGTGTATAATTTTCGTATATGCAATTTTATGCATTAAATTCCACTCTATGAAAATGATAATCTCTCAAGATTTTCTTAGAACAACATTATCACGTATTAAGTGTGATTTCTAAGAGTTCAAATGTGTATAATTTTTGTATATGCAAGTTTATGCATTAAATTCTACTCTATGAAAATGGGGGAGAAAATGATAATCTTTCAAAATTTTGTTAGCACGTCATTATCACATATTAAATGCCATTGCACAGTGTTTAAAGGTTTATAATTTTCATATACGCAAGTTTATGCATTACATTCCACTCTAGGCAAATGATAATATCTCAAGATTTTCTTAGCACAATATTATCACGTATTAAGTGCGATTTCAAAGAGTTCAAAGGTGTATAATTTTTATATATGCAAGTTTATGTATTAAATTCTACTCTATAAAAATAGGAAAGAAAATGATAATCTCTCAAATATTTGTTAGGACGTCATTATCACGTATTAAGTGCAATTGCACTGTGTTCAAATGTTTATAATTTTCGTGTACACAAGTTTATGCATTATATTTCACTCCATAGAAATATAACTGATCAGAATTTTATTAGCACAACATTATCATGTCCTAAGTGCGATTTCAAAGAGTTCAAATGTGTATAATTTTCATATATGCATTACATTTCACTATATGAAAATGAAGCTAGACAAAGGGCCGCCGTCATCGGAGAAGAAGAAGAAAGGGGAGGCAACGACATGGACACAGGCGCGGGGCTGGCTTGGGGTCTCATCTTGCAATGTCAACCTAGGTAAGCTGTGGGTCCGGCGCTCACGTGGATAAGCTGTGGGTCCTATGCTGATCTGGATAAGTAGAGAGAGATGTCCACTACGGGAACCGACTGAAGGCGGACCCACTTGTTAGCATGTAACGACAAAGTTCCACTACGGGATCCGACAGAACGCGGCCCTACTTTTCAGCACGTAATGGCGAGGGTCCACTATGGGACCTGACTGAATGCGGGCCCACTTGTCAGCACGTAAGAACAAGACTGACGGACAGCGAATTTTCGGACCGTGTGAGAGTTTCGTATAAGGAGATGGACAAAAGTGAGGAAAAGCTAAGAGGCTGGAGAAAACTGAGTACAACTAACGAACCGAGGGTACAAAAATAGAAATCCCATTTAATAATTTCCGAACACTTCGGTATCTCTCCAGAACACTTTCGGTTCTTGCTCTTCCTATTTCAGTACCGGTATTGGATCAACCTGCACCGTCTTTACCCTTAAGCGTGACACTCTTATGGTTCAGGAATATTCAGACATGGCGATCGAGACAGCTCTCCGATCAATGTCCAACATTGGTATCTGGAAACACATGATGGTCTCTTCATATTCCATGACTTTGGTTATTTGCTTGAACCTTCTAAACATTGAGTCTTATTCTTTTTCCACAATGATGCCTGATTTGTCCAAGACCTGATCTCATGTATCCATATACAGTTCGATCTTGTTACCGACAAACACGTTTACTCGTTCCCGTGATATTACATCCTCGTGACCTAGTCACATGCTTACAAGCTCATTGATGTAATCTCACCGAGTGGGTCCAGAGTATCTATCCGTCACTCGGACAGGAAAATCCCGATCTCGAAAAATACATCTCAACTATTCCTCTAAAATACCCAATACACACATATATAGCCACCTAGTTACAGTCATCGTCATTGATATGATCAAAGCAGCCACATGAGATAGTGATTAAACATGATCTCACGGTCAAAGGATTAAGTCACTACGCTTTGCTAGATATCGCAATGTTGAATTGTGACTGGATCACATTGCAATTCTATGGTTGGGTGTATCCATCACTTTATTAAGTGGCCTTGCTATCAGTTGACATTTTAGTCAAATCCTGATCAGGAAACTTCGATCATCATCTTCCCAACGAACTAGTACTAGAGGATAATAAGGACCATTTTTGTTTATATACCACACCTGTATTAATATTTTCCCTTAATACAGTTATAGCATGATACAAAAATATTATGAACATTAGAGATATAGCAATAAAATAGCTTTATTTATTGGCGCGGGGCATATCTCCTTCAGTCTCCCATTTGCACTAGAGTACAGTTACACTAGTTTACATCAGGCAATAATCTAACACCAATAGCATTTCGGTGTTGATCATGCTTTTTATGTGGAAGAGGCTTTGTGAATGGATCAGCTACATTCATATCTGTATTTACTGTGCGAACCTCAATGTTACCATTTTATATGTAATGTCTTATTACATGGTAACATCGGTGTATGTGCTTGGCCGTGGAGTGGAACCTCTGATGCTTTGCATTCGCAATGGCCCTCATATTGTCGCAGTAGATGCACACATGGTCTTGCGCGTTTGGGAACACTCCAAGTTTAGTAATGAACTTCCTCATCTAAACAGCTTCATTAGCTACTTCTGTGCCAGTCATGTACTACGATTCTATTGTAGATTGAGCCACCGAGCTTTATTTCCCGCTCTTCCAGCTCACCGCGCCACCATTTAACAGGAACACGTACCCTGTTTCAGACTTTAAGTCATATGGATTGACTCTTGTAATATATATTTTCGATATATTATTTCAGACATTACAATGGAAAAGGTAAATGCATAAAAAACTAAAGACAATACTGAAAGAAGAAAACACACGGATGCATAGTCAGTAGGAACCGATACTCGCACGAAACAGTGATAATAATAGATACTATTTTTTATATTTTATTTGTACACATTATTACAAACCTAATTACAGTCTATATAATCTAAACCTACTACCTAGATGTCGCCATTCCAGTCCTAGCTATCGGCCAAAAGGCCCTAGCACTGACTAAATCATGTACTTGTCCACGTGGCTTACGCATCGTCATGTTCACCGCCGGCGATGGCGCGGGCTTCGTCGTCAGCGTGCGAGATGTTTCTTCCAATGTACGCAGCTCTAGTGTACGTCAAGGCGGGAGGACGTCACTTCGCTGCGGTACCTTGGTGACGCTCCTAACGTGTACGATCTCGTCGTTCACGCCATGCCCCCGGCTCGCGACTCCCACCGGACATCGACATGGCACTCGCGGATGTCGCAGAGTGACACCGATGTCAGGCCTCCTCCTCATCATCGTGATGGCCTCTTATCCTTGCGTACGCAATTCTCCGCGCACGACAATGGTGGAGGACATAGCTTCGCCACGAAGGCGTCTCCCGTCTCCGTGCTCCCTGTCGGAGCTGTGCACTGATCGTCGCGAGTCCCTCTTGTACCGATTGATGGGGTTCATGCGTACATCCAGCGAGAGGACATGCCGCCGACTCGAGTCCATAGAAGTGTTTGGTTGGCTATCGCTACATTGTAACTACGGTGGAACGAACCTACTCTTCCGCCGCCCGCTGTGCTACAGAGCACCACACTGCCACCCCAAACATGACGGATACGGCAAAGCCGTCGTTTGGGGTCGCACGCGGTGTCTCTTCTAGCACGACGTGCAATGAAGGTAAGACGAACTAGCTAAATCGATGCGAGGAAGTAAGAAGACGGAGGAGTCTTTTATCGCTAAACGGTGGACGTGGCGCCGAGTTTCTGTGTACATGGGCCCCACTATCGCGTGCTCCGGAAGATAATGATGCAAGGTTGTCCTGTCCGCGAGAAAGTTCGGACGACAAGGGATGGCGCAGTCAGGTGTGCGAAACCGCGGATGTCTACCATCTACGATGCCATACGGGTTCCGAACGTGAGAACCGATGTACCGGTAGAGGCTACGATGCCACGTAGTTGCTAGGCATGCCCTATGTCCGCTAGAAATTGTGGCCGGCATGGGTTCACAACGTCACGTTCGCGCTGAGCGAGCCCATGTCCGCGATAAACCACAGCCGACATAGGCTCACAGCGCCACGACGGCACCAAACAGGCCCCGCAACTCCGCGGGTGCGGAGCATTGTCGCGCAGGGAACACCTTTCAACGCGCCTGTTCGAACCCTCCTACACTGACAGTGGCCTATGTCGCGCGCGCGACCCACCGTATAGCGACGCGGGGTACGACGGCGCACGGTACACCCGTGTTATGGAATCTTTCACCCTGGCCCATAGTGGGACGCCTCACGAGATAGCAGGGCTCCGTTGCGACGTCTCCGCGTGTCCTCCTCGATGTCCATCCCACGAACGAAAAAAATCGGGACGACGTGGATAGCAGTTTGAGCCGAAACAATATAGCTCTATTATTCACTTTGATATTGAACATTTGTTTAGTTAAAAAGTTAATTGCATAAATTTTTATTTCTTAATTAATTAGGATTAATTAAATAGTTAATAAAAAATAAAATCCTAAATAAATAGTCCTAAAATTTGGAATGTTACTAAATTTTAATTGAATATGAAGCACATATTTAATTTAAATTATAATTAATCAATTACTAATTCATAACTACTTGTGACTAATTCTTAAGGAAAAATCATGGAAAATAGGAAATAAGTGCGAGATCTATTCAACTAATATTCCAAGAATTTTAATGAATTTTGTTAATATGATATTAAATCAATGAAGTGAATTAAACCTTAAAATGAAATAAAATCCTTTTTCCCGAACTCAAATAATCATAAAAATAGGGGATAGATGTGAAATGACATGCTCTCTACGAGTAGCATATTGCCAACTCTTTGAACATAAGTCCTCATGAAACTACGACAATGATTTCAGAAAGCCCGTTTCCAACCTAATGAAAATGCACTATCTCCCAGTTAGCAGGCTAGTTCACTCTTGTTCATGCATGTTGTTTACTTTTATCAATCTATTGTAATCTATCTATATTTTTCTAATGCCCTGCATTGAAAGTGAACTCCTATTTTCTTATAACTGGAAATAATATTACCATGTGTCGGGCAATGGAACCAGGTATGCATGACATCGTTGTGGTCGATGTTCCATTGTGCCAGGACTATGAATAATCTTGGACTAGTAACAAATATCATATGGTATTCTCATGTCGTATAGATATAGTTGACCACAAGACCTAGAACGGGACAAGCGTACCTTCTTTCTATTTGTGTCCTCACTAGTATCAGATGTCCACATTGGTCATACATCATGGGAGTGCACGAGTGTTCCCAACCCATCGATGTTGTCGGTACTATGCTTCTTGGGTGTGTTAATGTAAAGGTAATCCACATTTTGGTAGAACCACGTTACAGATTGGGCGGATATGCAATATCATACGGAAGGAAGGTACATGATTCAGAGACCTTAGACATGGCCACATGCTCGTGGAGTGTGATGGTTTATGGACCTGACATAAAGGCCAATATACACTTGGAGGCAAAGTAGCGCACCTCTACAGCTACAGAGTATGTGTACGGAATTGTGACAAGCCACTCCTTGTTCTAGACAAGAATTGTGATCCATGCGGCAAAGAAATCATTAGAGAATCTCACAACCCGTGAAGCCTGACAGACCAATTTTTTTATGAATAAATAAAACTTTTGGACAAATGGTACCATAATCAGCATCACACTTTGATCTATGGTAATTTTTGTAAATAGAGGATTCCAAAAACTTTTTATCACGTCTGAAAGAGTTGAGTATGTTGTAGTCATCCCTATCTATTCTTGAAACCTTTTCTTAGGCTCTAAGAGTGTCGAGGAGGAGAATTGGGAATTCACGTCGGAAGAGTTTTACTATGAGGTACCTGATCTTTCTAGAGGATTTGAACTGCTTACAACTCCTACGGGATTGAAGGCAACATCATAGAGGATAGTAACTCAAGAAGCCTAGTGTAGCATCAATAAGCTGTTGAGAGTTCTCAAAAAAAAACTGTTGAGCTATCATGGTACTTATTATTATAGTTCTAGTAGTTCTTTCATTATGTAAGCGGTTATGAGTTTCCTTGGTGGTACGAGGAAGAAATTGAGACTTTTGGTTTATAATAATTAATCTGTAATATTCGACCTACAATTTTTCTATTGTACAATTCTGAGATATGTAATATATATGGAACAGTGTTTGAGTGTTTTATCAATGACTAACACACTACAACTTGCAGTGATGTGCAAGGTCATCACACTACTTGTATTTTCTTTTTGTTAATTTGTAGAAGTCTTCAGTTGATAGACATATTGTGAAAGGTATATGTGCATGCAATCCAGGTGTAAGCACATGTTGTCTCTAGCCATATCAGGCAATGTCCATGTACATGTGTCGTGTCCTTTTTAAAGGTGTTGACCAGAAGCTCAGTTTCGAGGATTCATCCCAAGTTTGACCTCATTGGACTAGTTAACATCAACACACATGTGGCGATCCCTTCTTGAAACCTTTGTATAGGAGAATTCTAGTTTTCTCTTTTAGGTCATTTGTCAAAGGTCCGTGATAGGTTTATGGAAATACTGCCACGAGTAGATGTCATATAGACTTAGTGAAACGTCAACACTTTCTAAGTTTGACCGAGAATAAATATAATATGAAAATCTACAATACCAAATCAATATCAATAAATCCATCTTAACATATATTTTAATAATGTGTTCATTTAATATTGTAGCTATTGAATTTTTCTTCGCTATATCTCTCTAAACTTAGAAAGCACTGGCTTTTAAGTTGTTACGCAACCTGTTTGGGGGCGGAGTAAGAGGAAATACATAATACTCCCTCCTCAGTTTATTAGGCTTAATAGAAATGGCACTTTGATTTAGGTGATTTGGATTGACTGCATGTTAATCTCTAGCATTGGTAGGAGTGTTTTAGCAGGCCACTTATTGGTTGCATGCCTTAGTGGGTATTAATAAGTGCTAGATATGAGCCTAACTCTTAAGATTTTTCTAATTTTTTAGTGAGCCTAATAAACTGAGAAGGAGGGAGTGGTTGGCCTAGTCTATCTATAATAAATGCGTGAATTCATTGGGTGGCATGTGGCTAACACTTACTCCCTCTGTTTCATGTTACTCCGCTCGTTAGCTTCGGTCAAGGTCATTATATAAAAATATATATTAACAATTACAATATCAAATCAAGATTTTATCAGTCCTCTGCATCCAAAAAGTAACTTCAAATCTCCAATATGATGCTTGCAGGTGGTTGAAGGTCCCAACTAAAATTCCTTGGTGTCCATCAAATAAGGCGTCCAAAATGTTCATCATAGAAGACAAAGGAGGTGCAATTGCTATCATGTGTGCCTCTCTCATTTTCTTGGGCACATGCAGTGGCGGAGCCGGGAACAGAGCAAGAGGGGTGCTAACTTACGGCATACGATTTTTTTTGCTAGTCGCAACTATATACTCCAAATAAATTGCCAGTTTGAAGAAAATGCACCAAAATTTCTGACAGTTCACAGCCAAAATGATCACAAAACTACATTTGCACTAACACAAGAGATACATATAGTCTAGTAAATACCACCTGCTGTTACTAGGGCTCGCGGTCCGTATTAAAAGTGAATCCGGGCTGATAGAGAAGAACGAGGCAGGCGGCATACGTACGTCTCTACGTGCCTCGCCCTCGCGTGGAACTAGCAACCTTGTATCTCACGACGAGCTGGCTGGTGCTGCACCTCTGTGCTTTGTTGTTTTACTCTGAATAAATAAAGCAGGTTGATTTGCTAGACCGGTGCTACAGCCCGGGTAGCACCGGCCGCAGCTCCGCCCCTAGGCACATGGCCAGCGGTGCTCACCCTCTTGGAGCGTCGAGGCCGTCTGCCTCAACACACATACCTCACTACTCGATAACCAACCTCCTCGCCACGGTCCTCATCGCGCTTGCCTTCGGCCAGCTTGGGGAGGCCAGACACAACATGCCCAATTTTTTCAGTCAGCTCGGTCAGGTTAGCTATCTATCTTGGCAGTTCTATATGCAAGAAACTCTTGATGAAAAGATCGATTTGATCGTCCGTGATTTGCCGACTCTGAATGAGTTTTGTGACGAAGGACAACTGGCCTTCAGTGTTGTTTGCAATGGCAGGGGGTGTTGTACTCAGTATTGGGAACCTTTCTACACAGTATGTTTTGGCATATTTGGGTCTTTCACTCACTGAGGTTATCTGCTCGAGCATGGTTGTCGTTATTGGTAAGTTAATCTCCCCTGCTAATTAAGTGCACTGAACATTATTCTTATTTTTTTTTCATGGTTATGCTTCTGATGATACATGTGAGGCACAACTAGTTATCTGTCACAATCTACCATTCTTAATATAATTACAGGAGGGACTCCATTCTTAGGTTACCACTAGCTGGTTCCAGTCAGTCTTTTATTCAATAACACTGGTTATGTCATTACATAAGAACTCGTGTCGCTTGAGAAAATTGGTCTGTTAAACAGTCAGATAAATACCAGAGAAATATTGCCATGATTTGAACATATCAAGAATTATTGTTCCCCCATTTCAGTAAGAGCTTTCACTATATAGGTAACACAAAATTTATCTCTGAACTGAAAGAATGTTCACCACTAACAGTTGGTTCTACACTATTTATTAGCTAGTGTCTTGATTGGAGAATTAGACACATTTTAAGTTGCCTAAAAATTAGTCGATATTTATTACGTCAAGTTGCATGTTGTATTTTCAGGCACAACACTGAATTACTTCCTGGACAAGCGCATTAACAGGGCAGAGATTCTTTTCACCGGAGTGGCATGCTTCCTTGCTGCGGTCATCCTTGGCTCTGCTGTCCACGCTTCCAATGCAGCTGATAATGAACAGAAACTAAGTGGACCCACAAATAGCTACAAACTTGGGTATTTCATTCCCGCTTTCTCACTCTTATTTTTGCATGCCGAGTAACCAAATTACTTTGCCCAATTTGTAACTTTCCTATGCTAAATGTTTAGGTATGAATCTTGATAAAGCCTTTTACATTTTATATTTGCTTCTGTCATCATTATGATGCATAATTTTACAGGAAAAATGGAGGTAGGGAGACGAGGAAACAAGTCATAGACAAAGGTATCATACATGCATGGTGCATGATTGTATGAACTATTGGCATTATTGATGTACTGCACTTAAAGGTTCTAATTCTTAACTATGACTATTTCAGATGCTCCTAGGGACATGGAGAATGGAGCTTCTGCCGATTATGCCACCAAAGCTGAAGCAGGAACTGCAGAATACCTAATCGAGCTTGAAGAGCGACGTTCAATTAAGGTAAACATGTAATTCTATCATACAATCATCATTGTAGAACAATTCAGGTAGTTTTGACATTTTTCTCGAGTTTGTGCTCAAAAGAGAAGCATAATTGTTGACATAACACCACTGAAATGATCTCGTAAAAATTCTTACCTTCTTAGGTATTTGGATCAAGTACCTACATAGGGCTTGGGATAGTTTTCTTTGCTGGCGTCTGCTTCTCTCTCTTCTCCCCGGCATTCAACCTAGCCACCAACGACCAGTGGCACACCCTGAATGATGGTGTTCCACATCTGGTAGTCTACACCGCCTTCTTCTACTTCTCGGTTTCGTGTTTCATCATCGGTATCGGGTTGAACTTCTTGTTCCTCTACCGACCAATGGCCGGCGTGCCAAAGTCTTCCTTCAAGGCATATCTGAATGACTGGGAAGGCAGGCAATGGGCTCTTCTTGCCGGCTTCCTTTGCGGTTTCGGCAATGGCTTCCAGTTCATGGGTGGTCAGGCCGCCGGTATGCTGCTGCTGATGCTGTTCAGGTTCGTCTAATCTATTTCAAGTCTTATGTACTCATATCAGAAAAGAAGACCACCATGTTTGCAATCTTTGTTTCAAGATGTTAACACAATATTGAGAACATTCTGTGATTCATCAGGCACTGCCACTTGTGAGCACATTCTGGGGCATCCTGCTCTTCGGGGAGTACCGAAAGTCATCGAAGAAAACGTACACACTGCTCGTGTTCATGCTGCTCATGTTCATTGCCGCTGTAGCAACACTCATGGCTTCATCAGGTCACAGGAGCACAAAGTGATCGGATGCCCCCTGCTTTCATCGTTTCTTCTAGTGTGCAACACCTTCTGTCATAAGACCGTTACCGAGTCATCTCATATTTGATAAAATGCATGATGCATGTTCGAATTGGGTAATTTGATTCTGTTACCACAAAGTAAACATCTCAGTTCTGCACAATTGACGTTCTATTCATAAAGAGTACTCCCTCTGTTCAGAAATATAAGACTTTTTTGCTTTGTGAATCGAATGTATCTAGACGTCTTTTAGTGTATAGGTTCGTAGAGGTTTAGAGTGAATCTATACAATTAAAACGTCTAGATACATTCATTTCACAAAACTAAAACGTCTTATATTTCTGAATGGAGGGAGTATATTACAAGAACAATGCCATGTTTGCAAACCAAACAGATGCCCAGTATTGATAACAATAACACAATTCGCAAAAAAAAAAAAAAAAATAACACATAACTTCACAGATGAGTATTCGCAGGAAAAATCACGTGCCTAAAGGAGGATTTACATATGTTCATGCTATTATTGCAAACAAGTCTGTTTTCACTCTTTTCTCGATAATGTGAGTATATTAATACCGAGATGATACCAATTACCCGGCTGCCGGCAGTGGCAAAGCTAGGGTTACCTCCCCTCCGCCGCAGCTGGCCTGGGTGAGAAGAGACAAGCTCTCACTGGCCTGCCTCTCGGCCACGGATCTGCACCCTGCACCGCCCACTTCGGGATATTTCCGACAAGCGACCGTGCTCTCCACTCCGATCGTAGGTGAGAGCCCGACAATGATGGGCGGAGCAAGAGGCAAACCAAACCAGGGGGAAGAACAAAGCCGCCCCTGCTTCCACCACCGGCGATGCAGTAGCAACAGGGGGGTTGGCAACAACAACAGTTCTCTCCACACATGCAACAACATTTTCCTCAGCAGATGGGATTCGGGTATGGTTTCAATCCTCCTTGGAATTTTCAGCATCAGTTCCCTGGTCCTTTCCTCGGTCCCAATCAATGGGTGCCTCCACAAGGTAGCTGGCAAGCTCAACCTCAGCTTAATCACTCCACTGCCAGTGTTACCCCAGAGAACACTGTCACTGGAACCCAGCAGAATCAGGGGCCAGGGCCTGAGCAAGGTAATCAACTGAATACCTTGGGGCAGCAAACACAATAGAAGCAACCAGCTGCTCCCAATCCCGTGCACCAACCTACTGCGAACAAATCCCAAGGTAGGAACCAGAGGAAGAACAAGAGTAGTGGGGAGATTCTCAAAGAAAATAGCAACAAAGAAAAACAGGTGCAGAGGGGAAAAGAAAGCTATGAAAACTGTATCTGTACCAATTGTGGAGATCTAGGGCACCAGCAAGCTGCCTGCTCTAAGCCTGTGGTATGCTTCATTTGCAACCAGTCAACACACAAGGTGGAGGACTGTTACTCTAGGAAGCAATCTCTGCCAAGTGCAAAACTAATTGGGAGTGCACACTCAAATCTGGAGTTTTACCACATAGAAGGACATGATTCAGCTAGCCCTGAGGTTCTCAATGTTGGAATTGTCTATATTGAACCTGGGGAAATCAACAAAGAGGAATTGGCTAGAGAGTTCTCAATAATCTACAAAACCAATTGGCCATGGCTGATTAGAGGGATAGAAAACTGGACATACCTAGTCAAATTCCCACCTCATATGAAGGTAGAAGATGTTGCAGGATACCCATGCTTCGGTCTAGTCAAAGAAGGTGTTACTGTCAATGTAGAGGTGTGGAATGGTGATTTAGATGCTAAGTTTCAAGCACAAGAATTCTAGATGCAATTAAGGGGCCTGAACCCAAAATGGTGCAAATGGAAAATCCTGGCACAGTTCACCTCAGCTTTTGGGATTATGACTGATGTGGACTGGCAGGGAGCCTTCAAGACTTTCTATGAAGTAGTTAGAGTCAAGATCATTTGCAAGGACCCTAGCAGCATCCCTCAAGAGTATCTGTTTGAAAAAAAAATGCAAAGTTCTACAAGATTGGGATCTCAGCTGAGCTGCCAGTGTGCAATGGTGAAAATGGGGAATATACAGAAGATCCTGCAGACCCAGATAATGGAGGATATCCAAAAAGCAAAAACAGTGACATGGACACTGATGCTGGAGACAACTCAAAAACAACCCTAAACCACCAAGAAAACGAGACCCAGTTTTGGGCAGGGAACTTCGAGCAATCCTAGCGCAGGCACTACTCGCAGGAACTCTATAGTGGATGCCAATGAGCAACAGGATAAAGAAGATTCAGAATCTCAAGAACTAGGGGACATTTAAAAAGAAATGATCACCTGGCTGACAGCTGATAACCCTAATGAAGAACGCTGTTACAACCTTCTAAAGGAAATGGAGTTGATCAATGATGATGGTAGGTTTGTTTAGGACCAAGAAGCAGTCTCTGTAGAGATAGAAAAAATGCAGCAACAGGAAGATACCTTGGATCCTCACCTCTTGGAGGGTAAAGCTCCCAAGAGATGCAAATGGGGACCAGTTCAAGGATCGAGACAGTGTGACAGGCTGCAAGGATATGCTGGGAAATCTATTCTGGAGATGGCTCAAGACAACAAGAAAAGGAAGAATCTGGAGATGCCCACAGCTTCAAAGCTCAAAGGTATACCTAATCCATTTAATATCCTTCAAGAGGAAGCCCTTCTGAATATAGCTGAAAAAGTAGGTGTAGATGCTGTTTCCAATAGCAATACTGATAGTCCTTTCATCCTGCACTCTAGATTAGATGTTACTACAGTTTATCCTTTAGATAAAAGTCAACCTCTTGTAGAGGATGCACCTGTTGGATGCAAATCCCCCTCTACAATAGGACTAGTCTTTTCTGAGTTGTGCTCTAGGGCAACACCTACTGGACTTAAAAAAGACAGTAATGTTCCTCCACCTGCTGCAGATTCTCCACACTCTCCTCAAATTCCTTACAACACTATTGAAATAGATGATTATAGTGAAAGATTATGGACAAAAGTTTGTAAAAAGAAAAGGGGCAAGCACCCTAGGAAAATTGTTTATTATGATTAGTCTCGGTAGCCTTTCCTGGAATATCAGGAGCATTTCTGCAAATGGTAGAAAAGAGTGCATACATGATATCTTATCCAAAACTCATGCTTCTATAGTTTCTTTCCAAGAAACTAAGAAAGAAAGATTTTCTACCACCTTTTTGAACTCTATTAGCCTAAATAGGAATTTTACTTGGAATTTCCTCCCAGCCATTGGAACTACAAGAGGAATTCTAGTTGGTGTAGATGCTGACCTATTTGATATCCTGTCTTGGGATATTAAATGTTTCTTAGTTTCTTGAATTGTTCATAACAAATTAGATAGTAAAATTTGGAGGCATATCTCTGTTTATGGATCTCCATATGAAGAAGGAAAAGAGGAATTCATTTCAGAACTTCATAGTATGTTCATGGATAACTCTTTGCACACTCTCATTAGTGGAGATTTCAACTTAGTTAGATTCCAAGAGGACAAAAGCAATGGAATTGTTAACCAAAAATGGTGTGACAAATTTAATGCTTGGATTGACCTCTGGGGTCTATTAGAAGTAAGGATTGGTAACATGAAATTCACCTGGGCCAACAATCAGGAAAACCTCATTATGTCTTCAATAGATAGAGTTTTTTGTAATACTGAATTAGATGCCTTTTTTCCTTTGCCCACTACTCAAGCTTGCACTAGGCTAGGTAGTGACCATACCCCTCTTCTCTAGGGCTCAAATATGGGGCTTACCCCCAAAAACCTCAGCTACAAATTTGAAAAATGGTGGATGCTCAGAGAGGACTTTGGTGAGATGGTCACAAAAATCTGGAGTGCACCCACTAAAGGGATAACATATCTAGATAGATGGCAAGAGAAAGTTAGGAAATTCAAGAAAAATTCAAAAGGATGGAGTAGGAATATAGAAGCAGACCTTAGACAATTAAAGAGAGAAATTATGGAGGAATATGATGATCTTGATATTAAAGCAGAATCAGAATCTATGTTAGATCAGGAATTAGATAGAATGTAAGTTATTAACTCTGAAATGCAAGCTATATGTCTTAAAGAAGAGGTCAAAGCTAAACAGAGGTCTAGAGATAGATATATCCTTGAAGGGGATAGGAATACTGCATATTTTCATGCAGTAGCAAACCAGATACGAAGGAAAATACTCATTCATTCTTTAGAAGGAGATGAGGGGCCCACTTCTGACCCAGGGGAGATGTTAGGAATAGCCACCTCTTTCTACAAAAACCTTTTTAACTTTGAGGATAGAAAAGGCTTCTCCCTATCTATAAATTTCTTCAACAAAGAAGAACAAGTTTCAGAGGAGGGGAATTCTTCTCTGGACTCTCCTTTTTCTGAGGAAGAAGTAAAGAAAGCCTTATTTAGCTCTTATGCTGATGGAGCCCCAAGCCCAGATGGGCTTTCTTTCCTCTTCTATCGGAAATTCTGGAATATTGTTACAAAGGACATCATGGACATGTTCCAGGACTTTCATAGAGGTAATTTGGATATTTACAGGCTTAACTTTGTTGTTCTTACTCTTATCCCTAAAGAACAAGATGCTCCAGTCATGAAAAAGTTTAGGCTAATTAGCCTCCTTAATTGCATTTTCAAACTTTTCACAAAAGTCCTCAGTAACAGACTGGCCTCTCTTATGGACCTGCTCATATCTCCCAATAAAACTGCCTTCATCAAAGGTAGATACATATTGGAGAGTCTGGTGATAGCCCATGAGGTACTACATTATGTTCACCAAGAAAAGGGAAAAGGGGCAATCCTTAAACTAGACTATGATAAAGCTTTTGACATGGTTAATTTAGATTTCCTAGATGAACTCTTCCTTAGAAGAGGTTTTAGTCCTTCCTTTAGAAATTTGATTAGCAGAGTGACTAGAGGAGGATCAGTAGCTGTTAAACTTAATGGTGTGGAAGGAAACTCCTTTCTTACAAAAAGAGGGCTCAGACAAGGAGATCACCTGTCCCCTCTTCTTTTTGATTTTGTAGTAGATGTCTTTACTAGAATGCTTAATAAGGAAGCTCTTCAAGGGCTAATTAAAGGCATGGGTGCTCAGTTTATTCCCAATGGGGTGACCAGACTGCAATATGCAAATGACACCATCTTGTTTGTACATAATGACCTTGAAAAAGCTAGGAATCTGAAAAGGGTCATGACCTATTTTGAAAAAGTTTCTGGCATGAAAATTAACTATGGGAAGAGTGAGTTGATCCCCCATTAATTTGGACGAAGAGGAAATCTCTGTCTTTCAACAAGCTCTGGGTTATGTAGTTGGTTCTTTCCCAATTAAATATTTAGGAATTCCCTTGCATCATGACCAGCTGAGGAGAGAAGATCTCCAACCCATAATTGACAAGATTCTCAAAAGAATCTCGGGATGGAGAGGAAAACTCTTATCACATGCTGCAAGAGTCCTACTAGTTAGGACCTGCCTGGCTAGTATCCCTATCTACCTCCTTTCCTTTTTTAAATTCCCAAAATGGGATCTATAGCTTATTAACTCCCAAATGTCATACTGCCCATGGAATGACTCCAAAGAGGAGAGGAAAATCCACCTAGCAAATTGGCATCTAGTGTGTCTCCCAAAGGAGCAAGGTGGACTGGGGATCCCTTCTCTTAGAGATGTAAATATCTACATGCTAGTTTCCTGGCTTAAAAGATATATTCAAGGGGATGGGAAACTTTGGAAGTCCATTGTAAACAATAAGTATCGGCCAAATCAACCCAATATCTTTGCCTGTAAAAACCCAGGGTCCTCTAGATTCTGGAAGGGCTTTCTCTAGGCCATCAGAGCTATAAGATTTGGTTATAGATGGGTTATAGGATATGGTAGTCAAATTAAATTCTAAGAAGATACCTGGTTTGGTTCTTCCCCTCTCTCAGTTCAGTTCTAGGATTTGTACTACATCTGTAATGAGCAGCTCGCTACTGTAGCTGGTATCTGGGATGGGGAAACTGTAAAGCTCTCTTTCAGGAGAAATTTCAATCTAAATATGATGGAACAATGGTTTGAACTTGAACAAATATGTTTGAATATCTCCTTTTCTAGGGACTGTGACTCTTTAATCTAGGAACACACTTCTAATGGGGTATACTGATGACTGCAAGTGCATGGATCGTTTGTAGCTAGTTTCGAAATAAAAATATCGATCCCACATGGAGCAGGAGTCTGAAGTCTAATAACTCTTGAATTAAATACTATAATAGAAATTCTAAATAAAGTTCTAAGTAACAAAATAAAATGCGAGTATTGTCTAAAAATGTATTTTGGGGTTTTTGGTATAAGAGAACAATAAGTAAAGTAAAACAACTAAACACAGAAAGTAAGTATCGCGTATGTAAAAGAGATTTGAAACTGCAATGGGGAAAAGCGTTCTCAGGGAGTAGCGGATACACCACTAGCATTATAAAGAGCTAAGGTAAAGATTATTATCATGAACATTATCAACTATGTATGTGTGGGAGAAACTCCGTATTTGGACAAATAGGCAGCAACAACTGCTCACATCATCCTCATAACCACAGCAGACAGCAATCAACATCAATTGAATTACTGTGCTATTAAGGGACTTAATCCCGTAGGACGTATCCCATGGCATGGATAGTGTTCTATGAGTTTCCTCAGTTCCCAAGTTGATATGTAAGGGGTTCCAACAGCTTTATAGTCACTGTAAGTGCTAACACACCTCCTTCTACCAACAAGTAGTTCCCTCCATCAAGTCCCCATGAGAGGCAAATATTGAGAGGTCGACTTCTCTCAACATCAAGATAAAGACAATCTAACACGTGGTCATAGTGATGAATATCATAATAAACTTTATCTTATTTCAATCTCATACTAGGGTTTCTCCATCTCCCCAAGAACTAATGATCTACTTAGACATGGAGGCAATCAACATCATGGAAATGACAATGGAATCTATCATAGATGAATAGTACTTGCATAAATCCACAATGGGTACGGGAATTACAACAATATCTAGACAAGATGTAGATGGGATGGATGGAGATGGTGGTGATGCAGCGGTTGATGATGAAGATCGATGCCTTAGCCTCCCGAATCTGCGCAGGGCAAAGATGGATCCCCGGTGGACGAGTTCCCCCTCTAGATGCCTTCTGGTGGTGAGGTTTCAGCGATTTCTGGTTGTTCTGTATGTCGTCTCCTTGATCCAGTTGCACGGGGTGAAACTATTTGAGGAGGCGATGGCGGCGCCAACTATATGTCCGGAAAATTTATTCCCGCCGTATAGTTGGTCATTAAACCGTCTGTATGCTTTGATTGCTTCGGGTTTTCTTCTAGTGTTATTGATATTTCCCAAATAAGAAATTTACGTTGTTTTTGACTCCTTTTCTCCCCAATACAACTGCTCCAAGAATTTTATCCATTGTATCCATCATTTGTCCTGATCCTGGTGAAAATAGACATAAAATATGCGTGCGAACACCGTAAAATACCAAGATCCTACATCTATAGTGCAAAATAATAATATAAAACATGATGCAAATATGCACTCATCAACTTCCTCAAGCTTAGACTCTTGCTCGTCGCGAGCAAGTTTAGCTTAATGGATGTGATCCTCATATTCATGAAGCTGAGTCGATAAATAAATGAGGCAGTTGCAGCATGTGTTTATCATATATGACACATAGGAATACATTCATGAATAGTACCTTACTCGAACCATCTGAATAATATTAGCAGGCTTCCATACCCTTGCATTTAACAATTCACAAAATACCACTCTCAATATGATGTAGAAGTATTCAGTTCAACCAAATGAGTTAGCGAGGTAGTCCTAAGTGTTTTTGGATTAACATATTCACTTGGGATTTAAAATCTCAAACACTTCTTTGTCATACTACAATATAGTGGTGTATGCCTATTTGCTCTTTGCACATTCGCTCTTTTTCTTCTTATTTTTTGTATATATGCTCACACTTTTGTTTAAGTGTTGTGCAAAGGAGCTAGCCATACATTCCACTTCATGTAGGAATTCAAAGTTTAACAATCTCAATTACCAAATTCCAATTGTATACGAAGCAATCTTTATAGCTTGAATATTCTACCTTGTCTTGTTCTCACTCTAATTTGATAGCACTTTTTATTTTCCTTTGTTCAAGGTTTCTTTTCAACTTAACTGATTAGATAATTTTTTCTTTGTAAATCAAACCGTGAACTTACAACATATTGACCAAATTATCTTTGTATGTTCCATTAATACCAGTGGTGCGGAAGACTCCTATTGCTATCATCAAGTGCAAGTAAAATTATACTCAAGACATTCATATATTCAATAGGACAAACATAAACTCAATATTGCTCCATATATGATAATAAACTCGGAATTTCATAAAAGGGATCGACTATTACTGAAGGGAATTCTAATGATGCAAACTTTATTTCTAATTTGAACTAATGCAAAACTAAAATAGTAATGTAAAACTTATAAGATAGATTACAAGGTCTTAAAGATCTCCCCATGCTTGGAATCAAGCCAGGCGGGATCAAATAATCCCTTACGATTATTTGATACCGTGATTATTGTAGATCACTATAGTGCCATGGCATGAAACACCGCGATGTGTAGCTTCTTGTTTGTATCCTCCAAAGCGGTGATGTGGCTGTAGCACCTGCGCAAATCAGTTTGCAAAGTGTCCACTTTATGTACGAGTCTAGTCACCAATGGGATAAGATCATCCTTCTTCTCTATCTCCTTGAGACGGTGACGGACTTCAACGCGATGGAGTAGCTCCTGCTTCTGATATATCTCCAGTGCTCTCACACGTTCCTTGGTCCTCAGAACAGCTTCTTCCTCATCCATGATTGATGGATCGGGGAAGTGGAAGTCATTCCTCCACTCTTCTTGAGGCTTCACTCTCATACAAGCACCAATGGTAGGCTTCAAGAGTGGCACCTCCGCTCCCTTGCTAGCACCTGCACCAATATTAGGTAATTCCTTACGCTTGTGCAGCCTAGGATCCATGGCGATAAACTTGACCGTCTCCACATGCCCTTTTCCATGCGGCTTGTGATCTTGTCTCTCTTGTTGAGCCCTCTTCATTGCCTGCCAGTTGATCTCCGGGGGATCATAGACATCACAGCAGATGTAGATGTCACTCCAATCTTCATCGGAATCGTTGTTGTAGAAGCTTGTCTTGACGTACTCCTTGTACCCTGGGCTAAACCTATCCACCTCCTTGTCGTCGTCCTCCATGGACGGGCTGCTAGAGCGGTCCCTGGACGGAGCAATGAGACCTAGGGGTTTTCCATAGCCTGGGACGGGGTAGAGCATGGCTGGATTGTTTCCTGGTGATTATGATTTGAGAGAAACAATGGCGATATATAAGGGGGGTCAGAGATCGATAAAACTCGTGAGAAACATCAAATTCTCGCCGAAGAAAAGAATCTTAACAGAACAGGGAAAGAAATCACGGATTTGGAGGAGTCCTGCCATGTAACGACCAACTATACGGGCGCGACCCGTATAGCTCCGGCCTTATAGTTGGTTCCGGGCAGATATTTCCAAATATCTCGAGTCCAAGTCGATTAAGTTACGACTCGGAACCAACAATACCTTTTTTACTCGAAAAAACAAAAAAGTAAATGAAAATGTATGAGAGTTTAACGACCAACTATACGGCTGGGAAATTTATTCCCGCTTTATAGTTGCGACTGTATAGATACAGACATCAAAAATCGAAAATGTCTGAGAGTTTAATGACCAACTATATGGCCAGAAAATTTATTCCCGCCGTATAATTGCGACCGTATAGATCCAGACATCGAAACAATTTCGCAAGGAAGATACAGAGGGTTTAACGACCAACTATACGGCGGGAGATTTTTCTCCGGTCAGATAGTTGCACCCGTATAGTTGGTAAAAACCTTCAGAAACTTCAGAAAACACGAGGAATTTAAAGGCAAAAATTTCAGAAGTAAAAACTATGAAAACAAATCACTTATTTGAGTAAGAACACTTACCTTGCACTTACTGTTTACTTAGTCGGGGATGACAGGCTCCTCCAACAACAAAGACTTCTTCTCTTTTGGAGGAATTAACCTTAGTTCATTTAATAATTCTCGCAAACGAAAATCACTAGGACTAAAGTTCCTCTCAATAAGATTGGTGTCTTGCTGGGCAAATATGGACACTGCATTCAGCATCTTTATTTCTTGCCTCTGCATAATCTGCAACTCAAATTCTTAAAGTAAAAGGATCCAATAGATCAGTCTTGACTTATGATTTTTCCTCTCAAGGAGTTCTTTTAAACCATCACAATCCCTATGAACTCTTACTTTTGCATCAACTATGTAAGAACAAAATTTATCGCAAGAGAAAAATACAGCAAAAAGTTCCCTTTCTTCCTTAGGATAATTCTTTTGAGCACTATTAAGAGTTCTACTAGCATGATGTATAATATTAAATCTGTGACCTATATGTTGTCCCAGAGTTACTCCTACAACATCATCACTAGCTTCACATATTAAGTCAAAAGACATATCCTAGATAGGTGGTTTAATGATAGGAGCATGGGATAAACTATATTTAAGTTTATCAAAGGATACAAGACATTTATCATCAAAGTTGAATCTTACTCCCTTTTGTAGAAGGTTAGTCAAAGGTTTAGATATTCTAGAGAAATTTCTAATGAACCTTCTATAAAAACCCACATGACCAAGGAAACTTCTTATACCTTTAATATCCCTAGGTTGTGGCATTCTCTCTATGACCTCAACCTTAGCTCTATCCACTTCAATTCCCTTACCTGATACCTTATGTCCAAGGACTATACCTTCTTTGACCATAAAATGGCACTTCTCCCAGTTTAGAACAAGATAGGTTTCTTCGCAATGCTACAAAACTCTTTTGAGATTATCCAAGCAACTAGTAAACGAAGTTCCATAGACAGAAAAGTCATCCATAAATACTTCCATTATCAGTTCTATAAAATCTACAAAAATAAAAGTCATGCATCTTTGAAAAGTAGCTGGAGCATTACATAAACCAAAAGGCATACGACGGTAAGCATGTAAACCATAAGGACTAATGAAAGTTGTTTTAAATTGGTCATCAGGACGAACAGCTATTTGAGAAAAACCAGAGTATCCATCCAAGTAGCAAAAATGAGTGTGGTTTGCTAACCTCTCTAAAGTTTGATCTATGAACGGTAAAGGATAATGATATTTCCTAGTTTCTTTATTCAATTTATTGAAATCTGTACACATCCTATGTCCAACAATAGTTCTAGTAGGTATCAATTCATTGTTTTCATTAGGAACAACAGTAAAACCGCCCTTCTTTGGGACACAATGAACAAGACTTACCCATTCACTTTATTTTACAGGAATAGGTTATACATGAGTCCAATAGGCGTACAATTTATTTTCTTACCACTTCCTTCATTTCGGGCTTGAGTCGTCGATTAAATTTCGCAACTGGTTTAGCACCTTCCTCCATGAATATTCGATGAATGGTTATCATGCGACTAATGCCCTTCAAATCATCCATTGAGTACCCAAAGGCCTTAGGATGCTCCTTAAGTATTTTCATGAGTTCTTCTTCTTCATCCCTTGAAAGTTTAGCACTGATAATAATAGGAAATTTGTTTGTATCATCTAAAAATCTGTATTTAAGATTATCTCGTAGAGTCTTCAACTCTGGGGGTGGTAATTCCTCGTCCCCTCACTTTTCTGGCTCTTCAAAAACCTCATTAGTTGGAGGCCCTATGATGGGAAGTGAATCGAATTCATCTTCTAGTTCTTCTAGGGACTTGTCCTCCATAACTATTTCTTCATAATTTGTGTCTTCATTTATTTCCTCTTCTTGGTTTCTAAAGAAGAGAGCTACCATTTCCTCGATAGTTTTTTCTTCCTCTTCTTCTTGTATTTGTGGAGGTCTGTCTTTAAATTTGGAAAAGTGGAATTCTTTTTCCACTTCCCCAAGCTTAAGAGACATAATCTCCTTTTTGAAATCAACTTTGGCACCTACATCACTCAAAAAGTTTCTTCCAAATATAATTGGGCAAAGAGTGTCAGCTGGCATATCAACAACTACAAAATTGATAGGAAAGTTTTTATTGCCAATTGTGACAGTTGCATCTTCAACTACTCCCATTGAATTCTGTGAGTTTTATTGGCTAACATGATTGTCATATCAGTATTTTCAATTGTAGCCGATTCTATTTCTTCTTTTATTTCTAAATAGAAAGCATAATATATAACATTAACTTCGGTGCCAAGATCACATAAACCATAATGCGAGGTTTCCTTAAATATGCAGGGAAGAATAGGCTTACCCACATCTTTTACCTTTGTTTTACCTTCAACCAATACGGAAGTCTCTTCATCAAGTTCAACTATGTTACAATGTGCATACATGGCCATAATTGGTTCCTTGGTTACCTCTTCATCTTTGGTTTCTTCCAGATGTTCCTCAACTTCTAGCACACTTTCCTCTTCCTTCTTTTCCTGTACTGCTTTTACCTTCTCATAGATATAATCTTAGCAGGAGGATAGTATTTTCCAATGAAAGCATCTTTGCATTTAATCCAAGAATCAGTACTATTTCTAGGTAGGGATAGCAACCATTCTTTAGCTTTTCCTCTCAAAGAGAAAGGAAACAATTTAAGCTTAATAATATCTCCATCTATATCCCTATGTTTTTGCATCTCACAAAGTTCAACAAAGTTATTAAGGTGAACAACAACATCATCAGTACTAGCACCAGAGAATTGTTCTTTCATAACAAGATTGAGCAAAGCAGGTTCAATTTCAAAGAAGGTAGCTTCAGGAACAGGTGGAGCAATGGGTGTACATACGGAATCATTGTTGTTTGTGCTAGTGAAGTCACACAACTTAGTGTTTTCAAGAGTAGTCATTTTTTGTGTGTTTTTGATAAAGGAAGCAAACCAGTACAACTAATTTTTGTGTGTTTTCATAAAAAGAAACAAGAAAACAAAGCAGAAATAAACTAAGCAAAACAAAAAACAAAGTAAAGAGATTGGTTGTGAGGGACTCCCCTTGTGAAGTTGTCCTTAACTCCCTGGCAACAGCGCCAAAAAAAGGCTCGATGGCTCAAAATATACCGAGCTCGTTGGGAACCCCAAGAGGAAGGTATGATGAGCACAGCAGCAAGTTTTCTCTCAATTATGAAACCAAGGTTATCGAACCAGTAGGAGCAAGGAAACAACCCCAAGGTGTTGCTAGCAACTTGAAATCCTACACAACACAACCACAGAACTTTGCCCCAACTTACAATGAGGTTGTCAATCTCACCGGTTTTGCTAAAAACAAAGGATTAAACGTATAGTGTGGAATATAGTAATTGCTTGCAGAAAGTAAACAGTAAACGGTAAACAGTAGATGGTATATCAATGGTAAAAGCATGGACCGGGGTCCATAGTTCACTAGAGGTGTTTCTCCTTAAGATAGATAACATGTTGTGAACAAATTACAACGAGGCAATTGATAGATTTGAGAAAGCATAACAATGCATATACTAGACATCTTGATTCCTATGAGATTTGATTGGGCATTACAACATTATATATAGACCGTAATCCAACTCCATCTATGACTAATAATCCACCTTCAGGTTATCATCTGAACCCCTTCTAGTATTAAGTTGCAAGCAACAGATAATTGCATTAAGCAAAGTGTGTAAAGTAAACAATACGATCGCCCCATGGACAAAGGATTGTTGTTTTCTCCCTAGTAGCAACAACACATCTACAACCTTAGAGATTTTTGTCACTTCCCCAGATTACTAGAGGCATGAACCCACTATCGAGCATAAATACTCCCTCTTGGTGTTGCTAGCATCTACTTGGCCAAGATAGCGACTAACGACGGAGAGCATGCAAGATCACAAATAACATAGACATGATAGAATCAATAATCAATCTGAAATAGCATCTCAATATCCATCGGATCCCCATAAACACAACATGTAAGATTACAAATAGATGATCTTGATCATGAACGGAGCTCACAAGATCTAAACATGATAGCACAAAGGAGGAGAACCAACCATCTAGCTACTACATGGACCCATAGTCCAAGGGTGAACTACTCACGCATCACTCCGGAGGCTTGCATGGTGATGAAGAAGGCCTCCAGGGTGATCTCTCCCCTCCGGCAAGGTGCTGGGAAGAGCTTCAGATCCCTCCCCGATACAGGGATGGAGATGGCGGCGGCTACAGACTCTTTCGTGGATTTTCATCGGGTACTTCGGGTTTTCGTCCCGGGAGGCTTTTATAGGCGAAGGGGCAAGGTTGGTGGAGCACCAAGGGGCCCACACCTCCTGGTGGCGCCCCATCCTAGGCCGTGCCGCCACCAGGTGTGGCCGCCCTGGTGCGCCGCTTCGTCTCTCCTTCGGACTCCGTGTTGCTTCGGGTAAAATATTGACTTTGGCTTTTGTCTCGTCCAATTCCGAGAATATTTCCTTACTAGCTTTTCCGAAACCAAAAAAGCGAAAAATAGGCAACTGGCACTGTGGCATCTTGTTAATAGGTTAGTTCCATAAAATGTATAAAAATACCTCAAAGTGTGAACAAAACATAATAAAGTAGATATAAAACAAGCATGGAACATCAAAAATTATAGATACGTTTACGACGTATCAGGTGCCAACAGCTTTATAGTCGCTGTAAGTGCTAACACACCTCCGTCTGCCAACAGGTAGTTCCCTCCATCAAGTTCCTATGAGAGGAAAATATTGAGAGGTTGACTTCTCTCAACATCAAGATGAAGACAATCTAACACATGGTCACATCGATGAATATCATAATAAACTTTATCTTATTTCAATCTCATACTGGGGTTTCTCCATCTCCCCAAGAACTAATGATCTACTCAGACATGGAGGCAATCAACATCATGGAAATAACAATGGAATCTATCATAGATGAATAGTACTTCTATAAATCCACAACGAGTATGGAAATTACAACAAGATCTAGACAAGATGTAGATGGGATGGATGGAGATGGTGGTGATGCAGCGGTTGATGATGAATATCGATGCCTTAGCCTCCCGGATCTGCGCAAGGCAAAAATGGATCCCCGGTGGACGAGTTCCCCCTCTAGATGCCTTCCGGAGGTGAGGTTTCGGAGATTTATGGTTGTTCTGTATGTCGTCTCCCTGATCCAGTTGCATGGGGTGAAACTATTTGAGGAGGCGGTGACGGTGCTAACTATACGGCCAGAAAATTTATTCCCGCCATATAGTTGGTCGTTAAATCATTTGTATGCTTTGATTGCTTCGGGTTTTCTTATGGTGTTATTGATATTTCCCAAATAAGCAATTTACGTTGTTTTTGACTCCTTTTCTCCCTAATACGACTGCTCCAAGAATTGTGTCCATTGTATCTATCATCTGTCCCGATCCTGGTGAAAATAGACATAAAATGTGTGTGCAAACGCTGTAAAATACCAAGATCCTACATCTGCAGTGCAAAATAATAATATAACATGATGTAAATATGCACTCATCATATACTCAACCAGCTCCTCCTATAAAATCATTAGTTTTAGGGGAGTGATACCCATTTTTATCCCATCTATTTGCGGTTTGGTGATTCCACCTAGGGTTCATATCTTTCTCTGGTTATTTGCTCATAACAAACTAATGTCAAGAGATAACCTACATAAAAGAAGCCTAGGAAAACCTCTTGATTGTGTTTTCTGCAAAGAAAATGAGTCCTCTAACCACCTTTTCTTTGAATGTATTGTTGCCAAAGAAATTTGGAAAGTCACTTCTGAATTCTTTGGTTGTACTTTAGGCACCTGTTATGAATCCATAGCCAAATATTGGGTGGAAAATAAGAAGCATTCTTTGTTGAACTCTGTCTTCTCTTTGATTCTCTGGTGTAAATGGAAATCGAGGAATGCCCTTATTTTTGACAACCAAAACTAGCTATGTATCAAACAGGTTTGGTAGCTCATCTTGAGAACAATCAAAAAGTGGAGGTTGTTGTACAAGGAGCACATTCTAGAGAAGATGGATCAATTTTCCAACCAAGTCAATACTCTCCTCCGAGCCCCAAGACCCGTCGAATGGAGGTGACTGCTGGAGATATCTCCATGGCCTCATTGGTGGAATCTCTTCGCACAACGACACTTCAGGTCCCCTGACTCCTCAAAGCATCGACAAGACATCAACCTCTTCACCACTCACATCGTTATGGTGTAGCACGTGGTCGAAACCTACATGTCTGCTGCCAGCTCAGGAGACGAAGAAGATGCTCAGGGAAGTCTGTGGGGGATACATGACCTGAACAAGATCCTCATTTTGCTGTTTTGTCCTTCGTTTTTCTTCAGTAGTTTCCCTATATGTAAGCTCTGTTAGTAGTTTCACCTTGAGGATTTGTTATGGTGATATGTTTAGAACTCTTTACTTTCAGTTTTTAGTTGATAAGCTGTAAAACAAATCGTTCTGATTTCCTTTTTCAATGAAAATGGGATCGGGGTTCCCTTCAGGGCCCTTTTGCTCTAAAAAAATTATACCAGACTCTACAACAACAAGGATGCACAAAGCCAAAAAAAAAGACTCTTGCAGCAAGCACAATATTGACTTGACCTAAACTCCAGAAAAGGTTCTCCAAAACGACACCTCTAGGTAGGTAACAGTGCACAAACACTCTCGTCGTCCAGTCTAACCAAAGGTTAGATCCTGAGTTTTCACCCTAGAGAAGGTAAAATCCCCAAACAATGCCTTCAATAAGGGAACGACTATGAAGCCACCATTGGCAGACCCAACCACAAGGTCGTACTGCAGATTTTCACCTAGAGGATTGGGACCACCTAAAAAGAAGCCTACCGGTTCAACCAGTGAACTTTTATCCTGATCGGCTGCGAGAACCCCTGATGACATCAACACAACTCGGAGTAGGCGAATAACCCATGTCTCTTTGTACCACCATCATGATCTGGTGTCAGCAGATCCGTGACCGGCCAACCCTGCCTCTTGCGCTGATCTTCACGTCCCCGCCGCCCATGATGGTGTCACCATGCTTGGTGGTCATTACCATTCCAAAGTGGGACTCCACCCATTAGGCAGAGATCCATATCTACGGCCACACCGAAAACGAGTCGGTGGTGTAGGATCTGTTGTTGTTGGTCATAGTTGGTGATGTAGAGATCCGCATTGGCCCTTCGACGTGCGAGACCACGAAGGTGCTGCTAGTTGTGGCACCTAGACGTCGTGCAAGGAGCAACGCGACCTTGTGGTCGTCTATGAGTACAACTACATCGCCCATGTTTCCCGTGAAATGTTAAATGCTTTCGGTATACAAGGGTATGTCACCAAAACCTTCCCGTTACTACATTAACTCATAGTTAGATATTGGCATTGGTGTTTCTCTAGCTAGGATTTTGTTTGTTTTCTGTTGTGAACACTTCAGGTTTGTCACATGCTTCTTGGGAGACCATAGAAATATGATAGATAAGATATACATGATGGTACCACAAACCAATACTCCTTCAAGTGGAACAACAAGACATTGGTGCTCCAACCAATGACACTAAGCCAAATTGTTGCCTCCCACATGCCAAGCTTACCCAAGATACAACAAGCCAAAGACCCTTGTGAGATGAGTAGTGAGAGAGTGAACCACCAACACCTAAGTGAGTGCCACAAGCCTCAAATGAGTGGGAAAATCATGAGTGCCACGACGCATGCCACCAAACGTGAGAAGAGAGATCTGAGTGTGACCCATACTAACAATCCATCATACAATTCCCTCTCTTTGTTGTCGGTTTTGCAAGGTACCCAAGATAGGACACCACCTCCAAGACACATTCCACAAGATCTCCACCCGCAAATTGAAGTCAAGAACAACTACAAGCTCTTCGACAACTATGCACAAGGCTTCGACACCGAAGACCCAACCATCAACAAGCTCAAGAACATGGACACATATATCTCCTTCCTTACAATATGATGATGGGGTATCATCGAGGTCAACTCCTTTTCAAGAGGGGGAGATGATGCATCCCAGCATATGGCAATCATCATTGGTCCACATCATGATACACCAACCATCCCTACAAAGGTGAAATCCTTCCATCTCGTGCCTTCCTTTGATTATCACTTGAATGGGATCCTATTTGAGCCAAGTGTCTATTGTATGGCAAGTATCATGATGCCAAGAGAAGATGACAAGGATGCCCCAGGAATCAAGACACCCAAGCAAGAAGCATGGAAGAGGAGATGCAAGAAGCAGGCATCACCGGTACTACCACTTAGTCGGACTGGTACTACCACCCCGACCCAATGAGCTTCGTCAACACACTAGGCGCCACCGGTACTACCGCTCCATCAACCGGTACTACCGGCCCATACCGCAGATCTGCGCCAACTTACTAGATCTCCCTGGTACCGAAGACTAGCACTACCGCTTGAGGCCGGTATTACCGCCTCCGACACCGGTACTACCGGACCTAGATCTTGCATGCCCGCAAAAGCCCATCAGTACCGCCCTGAGAGAGCATCGCTGAAGGTCACAGATGTCGCCTAGAGAGGGGTGAATAGGCGATTAAAAAAATTTACGAGATGGTCTTAACAAAGGCGGAATAAAACTAGTTTTCTTTTTTCAAGCACAAAGCCTATAAATGCTAAGGTTCACCTATGTGCACCAACAACTTATGCTAAGCAAGACAAGCAACAACGTGATAGCAATATGGGTTACTTCAAGCACGAAGGCTATCACAATGTAAAGTACATAAGTAAAGAGCTCGGGTATAGAGATAACTGAGGCACGTGGGGATGACAATCTTTTACCGAGTTCCTCCCAACAAGGGAGTACGTCTCATGGGAGGGGTGGGTGGTACTAAGACCACCAACACCACAAGAGGATTCACCCTATTCTCCCGAGAACCCACCACGCAGCAAGCACCCGTTCCACTATGGGACACTTGAGGGCGGTCACCAAACCCGTACAAGATTAGGGCTATCTCCACAACTTAATTGGAGGCTCCTAATAATTGTCACCAAGGCCTCAATCTTGGGGAGAACTTCACAACTTAGTTGAAGGCCCCAAGAACATGCCACAAAGGCCACACAACCGTCTAGGGTTCCAAGAACCCAAGAGGGACAAGCTTTTTGATTTCACCAAGCAAATCCTCCGAGGAGAACTCAAATCGATGCACCTAATGCAAAAGGAAAGAACACCACAAAGATGCCCCAATCCTTCACTCTCAAGTTCCAACAAGGCTACTAAAGAAATTGGGGGAACAAGAGAGGAAGAACATAAGGAGAACACAAAATCCCCCAAGATCTAGATCCCAAAGATTTACTCACAAAGAGGTGATTTGGTAGATCTAGATCTCCTCAATCTTCCTCTCAAATATGTGCAAGAATCATTGGAGGGGAATAGAGGAAACAAGCTCAAGAGATGTCAAAGAAATGGGGGAAAGCTTGAGAAAAAGAAAGAAGAAGCACTTACTAAAAAGTAGAGAGAGAGCTATATAAAGGGGCCAAGCTAATTTTGTCCGTTGGGGGCAAAACAGCCGAACTGGGCCGGTAGTAATGGATTGGGCCGGTACTACTAGACCCTGACCAACCAGCGGTGACAGGTACAAGTCAACTGGGCGAGCGAGCAAGGTGGCCAGGTCGAGCGACGCTGGGCAAGCGAGGGCAGGGGATCGGGGCGAGCGACGCGGGCGCCAACGAGCGAGGCGAGCGAGGAAGGGGATCAGGAGTGAGCGCAGCGAGTCAACGCGAGTGAGTGCGTGCGAGGAGGGCCGGGAGCGAGCGAAGCGCTGCGGGGCGTGGGAGCTAGGCGATGAAGCTAGGCTTGGCCCGGTAGTACCGGCCTGGCCGGGCGGTACTGCCGATTGGGCCGGTACTATCGGCCTGGCCCTAAATCGGTACCGGGTGACACAGAGAGCGTTTGACACGCGCAGGAGCGGCCGGTAGTGGTACCGGTACTACCGCTTGGCCCAACAGAAAACTTTTTTTCCTTTTCTTTTTAAATTAAATAAGAGGCAATATTCAAATAGCAATATCTTGAGTTTGGCAACTCCGATTGACCCGAAACCAATTTTTTTTGAAAGAGGACAACAAGAGCTACCCAACAAAGTGAGAATGTATAAAGTATTATAATGTGAGATACATCTTTTGGTGAGGATCTGGAAAACCTCCAAGATCAAAAATGCAATAAGATATAAAAGGGTGATCCGTTTTTGATGAACTAGAGCTTGTAATGAACACAAGCTCTAGGACCAAGAATGGATAAGATCCAACAAACAACCAAGAAATATGATGCTAAGAATTAAATGGTTTGAGCTCTCTCTGAAAGATATGATCGAGATACTCACTCGAGAGCCCCTCTTGATAGTACGGTGATCTATCCTAAACCCGGTCTCCCAACAACCAACAAGAGACTGGCAAAAGGGAAAACCTATCAAGATTATACCTTTGCCTTGAGCAATCCACTTGAGCACGATGTAGACGATCTTGTCCTTCTCAAGATGGAACACCTTTCTTGATTCCTCTTCCTTGCGCTTGCTAGATGAAGACTTGTACTTTGCTCCCCATACACCATAGGGAAATCTTTACTTTGATCTTGTCTTCTACGATCCATGATCACCGAGGATGGCAAGCATCAAACATGAGATCTTCTAGAGATGGCGCATTTTGACCTCATGAAACCCTAAACTTGTGTTCTGAAACCAGTAAAACGTCTCATTTTTCATCCACATAACACACCGCTATAATCATATCGAAGCAGCAACACAAAATCCCCTATCTCCCTGTTATTCGAACTTGACTTACTTAATTTATCTCCTAATAATGACCAAAAACACCACACATCTAATTCTTCCTCTCCCTACGTGACGTGACTAGTAATTTCCTAACCAAAACCTGCCTAAGCCGAAACGAAAAGAAAAATCTCTAGATCTCCTATTCCTACGGCGAGCTTCTTCATACGACCCTGGGCCTCTGGACGAGCAGAGGACTCCGCACCTGGTGATTCCCGGTCCCGTCAGACCAAACCATGGCGCCGAACGCGTACCCTCCGGCGCCCTCCGGCCTGGGCACGACGGGTACCTTCTCCGCGAAGGTCACCTGGAATTCCTTCTCCTCGCCCACTGCCCCGAAGTCCAGCTTGGGCGGCGTCACCGTCACCTTGATCCCCACGGGCTCCACGACGGCGGCCGTGTACGTGCTGCGCGGCGCCGGGCCGACGTTCCTGACCCTCCGCCGCACCGTCCTCGGGTCGGAGAGCGCCGGGATGGTGATGGACGGGTAGTTGAGGTCCTGCACTGCGACGGGGGACGCCGGGCACTGGTACGGCGCCCCGTTGTTGAACTGCCCCACCGCCGTCGCGTTGTACCCGAGCGCGCAGAGGAAGCCCAGGTAGTCGGCGGTGGAGGCGTCGTAGACGAGGCCCGGGTCCAGCGCGCGCGCCGGGAACACGTGGCCGGAGCCGTAGGCGAAGGGCGTCGCCGTGTCCAGGAACGGGTCCAGGATCGGCCTCTGGTCCATGTCCAGGTCCGTCGCGGTGGTCATGATGGCCGACTTGATCGCGGTGGGGCTCCAGTCCGGGTGGAGCGTCTTGATGAGGCCCGCGATGCCGGCGACGTGCGGGGTCGACATGGACGTGCCGGACATGGTGGTGAAGGCCACGCGGCGCTGGTCCCAGGGCCGGCTCGATGGCGCCGCTAGGCCTGTCCACGCCGCGATGATGCCCACTCCCGGCGCCGTCACGTCTGGCTGCATGCGACACCAGAAAATCATTCACGTACTACGGAGCAAGCAGTTGATCTGAGAGAGAAGATAGAACCTTGAGGATCTGGCGGTTGAGGATGTTGGGTCCCTGAGACGAGAAATCAGCCATGATCGGCGCCGGTCTCATGCCGACCACCGTTTTCGGCCTCGTGATGCAGCCATACGGTATCCTTCACACGGGCACAAGTTAGTCCACTCAGCAATAATATGGGCCGGAGGGAGTATTTTTTTTCATTCACGAAAGTTGTTGATTTCAAGTTGTGTATGTGGACTTACGGGGTGGAGTTGATGTACGCCGAGAGCGCGAGCCCGTCGGTGTAGCCGATGTGCAGGGCCGGGAGAACGTGCGCGTCGGGGATGACAGTGCTCCCGCTGTCCTCGTCGTTGATCAGGACCATCCCGGCGCCCCCGGCTCGCCGGACGGCCTCGCCCTTCTCGATCCTGCGGCTGCCTCCTATCAGACACACCACGATCTTCCCCGTCACCTTCGCCGCGTCCAGGGAATCCAGCGCGCACACCCGACTGCGTTGCATCCACAAATAAGTGCAGGCAAAGTAGTACAAGATTATAGTATACTGTGATGAAGTTGAGCGTGCGTGCGTGCGTACGCGTCGTCGGCCGTGCTGTTGGGAGCGACGGCGTCGGTGGCGGCGATCATGGGGAAGAAGATCTTCCCTTTCAGCCGCGTATCCGACAGGCTCTGCCCTTCCACCTTAGTCCTGTTGAACACGAGGTAGGCCGGGAAGCCCCTGTCGATGGTACTGGCGGCGACGGTCACCACCCACGGCGCGAGGTTGCTGACGGTCCCGAAGTCCGGGCCTCTGTTGCCCGCGGAGCACACCACGGGGATGCCGGCCCTGACGGCGTGGAGCGACCCGATGGCCACGGAGTCCTCCAGGAACTCCTTCTGCTCGCCGCCCACGGACGCCGTGATGATGTGCACGCCGTCCGCGATGGCGGCCTCGAAGGCGGCCAGGATGTCGGCGTCGAAGCACTGGCTGTCGTTCACGGCCGGGGTGAAGCACACGCGGTACGCCGCCACGCGCGCGCGCGGGGACCCGCCGCGGGCCGTGCCGTTGCCGTAGCCGAAGGCGTTGGCGCCACGCACCGCGGACCCGCCCGCCGTGGCCAGCGTGTGCGACCCGTGCCCGTCGGCGTCTCGTGGAGTGTTCAGCCTGTCGCCGGCCGGCGCGCCCGCCGCCGACGAGTAACCCTTGTTGAAGTAGCGCGCCCCGATGAGCTTGCTGCATGCAATGCACGTAATCAGTCAGCAAAAGAACACGTCGTGATATTTTGTACAGCTGAAACAGTCAAGTCAAGGTATATGCGTACCTGTTGCATTGGAACTGGGGGTCGTGCTCGTTCTGGCAGATCCCCTTCCAGGTGTCCTGGATCGGTCCCATCTCGCCGTCGTTGAAGCTGAGCGACTCCGGCCACACGCCCGAGTCGAGGTTCCCGATGATGACGTCCTCGCCGTACCTGGCCACCTCCCACGCCGACCACTGCGGGACCTCGCCGTCTCTCTCCAGGCCCAGGAACTCCCAGGACCTCGTCGTGTGCATCGTGAGGCCGCGGTTCGGGAACACCGACACCACGTCGGGGCGCTCTGCAACGCGCAGGTTCGAACATCCAGGAGATCGATGAGAATGTTAGGCGCATTAACACGAAATAAATAAGGGGTCGTGTCGATCGGCTCACCGGCGATGGCCGCGGCGGCGCCGGGCTCGAGGTTGGCGGCGAAGCCGTTGATGTTCTTGGTGTAGGAGTAGAAGATGGCGTCGCGCGCCTTCTCCCGGCTGGATCGATCAACCATGGCACATTCATCATATCATAATAACCAAGTATGTGGATATGTCTCATCGTACAGCGCGCGGATGAATGCACTTACTCTCCTAAGACGGAGCCGAGGAGGTCGTAGTGCGACTCGGTGACCGCCTCCGTCGACACGCCGTCGCGATGGGAGTGGCTGCCGAGGTACACGATGTACCCCGCCGACGACGACGACGGCTTCGTCCCGCCGGCGAGCGCGCGCGGGGTGCCCTGCAGCAGCGAGCAGAGGAGGACGGAGGCTGCTAGAAGTGGGAGGAGAAGCCGGCGCGTGGACCCAGCCGCCGCCGCCGTGCCGGTATCCATGCCCATCGTACACGTACGAGATCGAGGGGCGATCGGTCGATGTGTCGGCGTGACAGCACTGACAGAGGAGAGTTGGCTATAAAGGATGGAGAGGAGTGGAGGCGGTGTGAGTGAGGATTTCCGTAAGTGAAGCTGTCCGTAAGTCTAGGATTATTGGAGGGGTTAAGGCAGGATGACTCTGTCTTACTTGCCGCTAGTAAGTCGCGCGGGCAGTTTCACTTGATTTGCTCGACGGAGATCGGTTAGGAAGGTAACTGCCGCCATTTGTGTGCATGAAGGCACTGTGACCGCTCAAAATGGAGACTAGGATCTGCAAATGAAGTCTTGACAAAACAGACAGTTTTCTATTTTTTGAACACCAGGGGCGCATTTTGTTCAGAGTTCAACACAGATACATGGTTCAGCACATCCATTGAGACTGAAGAAGGTGGATCACCATCCCATATAAAAGTTCTACTACTAGACACGTAACTCAATATAGCTAGATTGCGGCAATTCACCTTAGCGAAGTTGAGGGGTTATTATCTGTTTTTTTATTTTTTCTATCTTAGGCTCGCCGAAACCCATATCCGGCACGCGTATACCCGTATGTACGGATACGGTACCTATACAGTGCGTTAGGGGAAAAAAGAGGACGCGTGACCAGGTAACGATCCTAGCTTCCTGGCTCACGTCGTGCATGCGGTGGTTTTGAAACCGGTAGACAATCCTCCCGTATCTGTAGGGTTAGGTGACGGTGCCGCTGGATGATGGAATCGGTACGCACGGTTGGCGTCTCCGCCATCTCCGGTGACTTCGTGGCCGCACAAGGTGTGAGGCAGCCCCATCGACGAAGGGTAACCCTCTATTCCCTGTGAGGCTAGGGTTAGGGGCAGGCTAGGGTTAGGGTCGGCTAGGGTTAGGGGCCCCGCCCGACCGATCCTATCGAGGTGTTGGGGAGATTTTAGCTTGCGGCCACGGTCAGGTTCTCCCTGTCATGCGTGTGGGGTTCTTCATCCACTGCTCTTCTACGTCCGACGCATCGACTAGCATGGTGGGGTGGGCTTCTCTCGAAATAGGCTTTCGTCCCGCTTTATAAATAACAGGTGAGACCGCTGCTGGGACAGACAACACATCGCCCAAAGGAACAAACACCACATGACACAAGGCGCTGGGGAGACCCCAAGCCCAACACGAAAAGCAAGAAGAAATAAAAGAAGAAAAAAGCCGATAACGGCGGTGTGCCGAGAACGGAAACAACTCGCAACTGGTGCACCCTCCAAGGAAGTACCACCACATAACCCGCAATCCAAAGCGCATGCGTACCAAAACAGCACCTCCAAGAAGGGAAGTGACGACGACGCCACTGCTGTTCGGCCGGGACCTAGGGTTTCCCCCGGTACGCAGCGGGGAGGTGGGGGAGGGAGACCCCCAGCACCCTTCAAGAAGGAAGGTGACACCCTCGGGCGTCACCGTGCTAGTGTCAAGGAAATGACAAGGATTTCTCCTGCTCCCTCGACCGACCCTCCCGGGCACTTTGTACTGCTCCACCGCGCTCGCCACCAACGTGCACGCGCCCACCCGGTCTTGAAGTCGTCACCGCCGTCACACTGAGAGCCACTAAACGAGGCCAATAAGAGTGAGGGGACAGGGCCATCGGCGAGGGTAGGCATGACATCAGCACGCGGGAGGGAACTACCTCCACCGCCAAAAGTCAATAGCCGACCGAATGCAGCAGCAAGACATACCAGGTCATCATGGCCCGGCCGAGCCCGACTAGGCTCGTGAAGTCCCGCCGCCACACTGCAGCAGGGGTGCCACCGTACATGCCAACCCTAACACTAGGCTCTACTCCTCCCTCCACTAGGGGATCTGCCACACAGCAAATCCCTGTTGCCAAACAGCAGCTCCGTCGCCACCGAGCTCACCCGGGCATGCCGAACCGTCGTTGGTTTGAGAATCAGCGACCGTTCCTCGCGACCCCATGGACGAAGGGACGCCCGCGCAGACCACCTTCCGGGGCCACCGCACCGGCTTCCACGAACTCGAGCCAAGGCTCTGGACACCGCCACAACGCACAACCGCCGAAGAGGACGGTGAAGGTCAAGACTTAGACTTGCAGTCATCGGGCCGCACGGTAGCCTAGGGGAGGGGATCTGCCCTTCGTCACCTTGCGGTGACTGCCATCCGGACGAGCAACAGAGCCAACAAGTCCGAGATCAGGCCTGGCTAGGCCTAGATCTAGCCTAGCCATGCCCGGATCAGGCCCAGATCGGGTCCCATCAGATTCGCCGCCACGCTGCTGCAGCCAGGCCGCCATGCCGCCGGTGAGCTATGCCCCGAGCCGCTCCCTCCACCGCCACCGCAGAATCCACGACGCCACCAGGCCACCCCACGCCGAGCTCGCCTTCAGATCGACGCGCTGCAGGAGGAGGAGGATGTCGTCCCGATCTGCAGCCGCACGTCATCATCCACCACCGTCTAGATGCCGCCGATGCAGCACCGTACCACCACCTCCCTGCGACATCGACGCTGCCAACCCCGCTCATCCCCGCCGCCGGCGACCATCGTGGAGCTCGCGACCCAGCCATGGAGGACCGCCCCACGCCACCCTTTGTCCATGCAGGAAGGAGGAGAAACCTCGTCGCCGCCGATGCTGCGCGGGCTTTGCCCGGCCGTGCCCTCTAGCGGCGGCGAGGGAAGGGAGGGAAGGGGAGGAGGGCGCTGGAGTGGCGGCGCTAGGGTTTCCCCCATGGCGCTCGCGGGGACCATCATGAGGGCTCTATTTTTTTCCATCATCGAGCCGCATGGTAGCCTAGGGGAGGGGATCTGCCCTCTGTCACCTTGCAGTGAGTGCAGTTCGGATGAGCAGCAGAGCCAACAAGTCCAAGATCAGGCCCAAATCGAGTCCCATCGGATCTGTCGCCACACTCCTACGCCCTGAGCCGCTCCCTCCACCGCCACCGCGGAAGCCACACTGCCACGACACCACTAGGCCACCCTACGCCGAGCTCGCCTTCAGATCGACGCGCTACAAGAGGAGGACACCGTCCCGATCCGCAGCCGCACGCCATCATCCACCATCGTCCAGACGCTGCCGATGCAGCTCTGCACCACCACCTCCCTATGACGTCGACACTGTTATCCCCGCTCATCCCCGCCGCCGGCGACCATCGTGGAGCTCGTGACCTAACCATGAAGGACCGCCCCGCACCGCCCTTTGTCCATGCGGAAAGGAGGAGAAACCTCGCCACCGTCGACGCTGCGCGGGCTTTGCCCGGCCGTGCCCTCCAGCGGTAGTGAGGGAAGGGGTGGAGGGGCGCTAGAGTGGTAGAACTAGGGTTTCCCCCGTGGCGCTCGCGGGGAGCATCGCGGGGGCTCTCGTTTTTTTTCCGCCAGCCTCTTTTCTTGAGTCGAGTTGTGTCGTGGAGTGGGCTTCTTCCCCTAGCACATCTACCTGCGCGGTAGTTGGCTTTGTTCTTCGCTAAGTCTATGATAAGTAATCTTGATGACATGTGTAAAAATATGATTACTCTTTGTTTGTATTCTTTGTTGATGTACTAAAGTATTGTACTATTGTAGGAAATGACGGAGTCTAGGTCTGGTATTTTTGAGGTAGAGAAGGAACCTGGATTTGAGTTTCCTGAAGACGGGTCAGATGATTCTAGTAAAGGTCTTGGTGATTGGGTAGATGAATCTATGTCAGCGAGTGAAGAATTATCTTTAGATTGAAGGTCAGATGGTGGAGATAGCTCTGAGCATGTGAGCATAGATGATAATAATGTAAGTTATTTTATTATACTCAATTATTAGGGATAGAAAAATCATTATGTTAATGTTAATGTTAATGTTTTAACACTAGTCATATCATCAATATATATAGATCGACATACACGATGATAAGGAGGAAAGCAATTCTGAGTCTCTGTTCGAGGAATACATTAATGAGATACATAGAGTTAACTAATTATTTGAGAAGCAACAAACTAGATGACCATTAAACGATGAGTAATTGTTATTGTTTTGTGCAGGAAATAGCTGGTCTTCAAAATGTGTATGACTATTATGGTGAGTCGGACATGGAGAGTGGTATTTTTGATGCAAGATATTCTGGGAGTCAAAGCAGGTGAACAAGTATGATTTATGGTTATATATCTTGTGAAAAAAAATTGTCCGATGGACAGATAATTATTTAGGTTTTTATTGATTTGCTCTGCATGTGCAGGCCCTGGTTGATGATGGGAGCTGGAATGTCAATGATGTTTGCAAGGCAGAGGATAAGATGTATATGTACATGAAGATAAAAGAGATGACTTTTCCTTCTGAAGCAGCTGCTTTTGTATTCTACAACAGCTATACCAGAGATAATGGATTTAGCATCAGAAAGGATAAGGTCAGATATAGCAAGAGACATACGAAACATTTGGTTTACAAACATTATCTGTGTTTGAGGGAAGGTGAGCGCGATAGGAAGTTCATGACCAGTGAGGGATGAAGTCGGAGGCTCAGAGCTTTGTCTCGATGCAATTGTGGCGCGCACCTGACTGTGAAGCTTAATGCAAAACTTGGTGTATGGTATGTTGATAGTTTTGAGGCCAATCATAGTCATGTGTTAGAAAGACCGGATGAAATACCTTTTCTTTGGTCGCATCGAAAAATAAAAGAGTATCAGAAGGCTGAGATATTAGCTATGGGACCAGCAGGAATTAGGAACCACGCCGTAATGGATTCCATGATCAGAAAAAGTGGATGGTACACCGGTGTTGGGTACGCCAGGAGGGATATGTATAACCTTTGCAGCAAGGAGAAGAGAAAACTTTTGGAGAGAGGTGATGCTGCCAAAACCATAGGAATTATGGCAAGTAGGAAGGAGAGGGACCCAAGATTTTTTTAGTAAAAGTTAGATGAATAAGGACGGCTAAAAAGAATGTTCTGGTGTGATTCCCAATCTATACAGGACTATGAGGACTATGGGGTGATGGCTCAATGCACGACGCCCAGAAAAATGCTTGATGGTGGTGTTGATGTAGAGCTTGTTGGGAACCCCAAGAGGAAGGTATGATGAGCACAACAACAAGTTTCCCTCAGTTATGAAACCAAGGTTTAATCGAACCAGTAGGAGCAAGGAAACACCCCAAAGGTGTTACTAGCTGAGCCTTGACAGGGCACACTACCGGTGCTAGTAGCAACGTGGAGACCTGCACAACACAACCACAGAACTTTGTCCCAACTTGCGATAAGGTTGTCAATCTCACCGTGTTTTGCGGAAAACAAAGGATTAAACGTATCGAATGGACAGAAGTAAAAGTTTGCAGAAACTAAACACAAAGCAGAAACAATTTATAGATTGTATGTAAAAAAAAGGACCGGGATTCATAGTTCACTAGAGGTGGCTCTCCTTAGATAGATAACATGCTGGGTGAACAAATTATAGCGGGGCAATTGACAAACATCGAGAAACCAACACATGCATATACTAATCATCTTGACTCCTTTGAGACTTGATTGGGCATTACAACATTATACATAGACCGCCATCCAACTGCATCTATGACTAATAATCCACCTTCAGGTTATCATCCGAACCCCCTCCAGTATTAAGTTGCAAGCAATAGATTATTGCTTTACGAACTGCATGTAAAGTAAACAATATGATTGTTCTATGAACAAAGGATTGTTGTTTTCTCCCTAGTAGCAACAGCACATCTGGTACCTTAGAGATTTCTGTCACTTCTCCAGATTACCAGAGGCATGAACCCACTATCGAGCATAAATACTAACTCTTGGAGTTGCTAGCATCTACTTGGCCAAGATAGCTACTAACAACAGAAAGCATGCAAGATCACAAATAACAAAGACATGATAGAATCAATAATCAATCTGAAATAGCATCTCAATATCCATCGGATCCCCGCAAACACAACATGCAGAATTACAAATAGATGATCTTGATCATGAACGGAGCTCACAAGATCTAGACATGAAAGCACAAAGGAGGAAAACCAGCCATCTAGCTACTACATGGATCCGTAGTCCAAGGATGAACTACTCACGCATCACACCGGAGGCTTGCATGGTGATGAAGAAGGCCTCCAGGGTGAACTCCCTCTCGGCGAGTCTTTGGGAAGAGCTTCAGATCCCTCCCGATCTAGGGATGGAGATGATGACGGCTACAGACTCTTTCGTGGATTTTTGATCGGGCCCCTAGGGTTTTTGTCCCGAGGGCATCTTATAGGCGGAAGGGGAGACCGAGGGGGTGCCAGGGGCCACCACACCACCCCCTGGCGCGGGCCCAGCCTGGCCGTGCAGCCAGGTGGTGTGGCCGGCCTCTGGCCCTTCTCCGTATCGTATTCTGGCACTTGATGACTTCCGAAAAAATAGGCACTTTGGCTTTTGTCCTATCCAATTCCGAGAATATTCATTTTCTGACTTTCCTGGAACCAAAAATAGCAGAAAATAGGCAGTTGGCACTGTGGCTCTTATTAATAGGTTAGTCCAAGAAATCATATGAAAAGTACTCCAAAGTGTGGGCCAAACACAAGAAAGTGGATAAATCCAAGCATGGAACATCAAAAATTATAGATACATTTGCAATGTATCAACATCCCCAAGCTTAACTCCTGCTCATCGTTGAGTAGGTAAGTGATAAAAAGAAAGAATAATTTTTGAGGTGACATGCACCATCAAAGACTTGATCAAAGTATTTGTAAAACATTCAAAGGTGGGATCATAGTACTTTAATCATAACACGAAAGACAAAGTTCTAGCAATAAGACAAAGAAACTATGATGCGACATGAAAAGGCACACACAAAAGATTCATGAATAACAATGCTTTGCAAGACGTTTGTTTCACATAAAGAAAACATAGCATAATAGTATTCAGCTTGTCCCTCATAGAGTAGCAAATATAAATGCATAGGACACCTTCAAAGTTCATAAGAGTGACTAGATACAATAGTTTAAAATAAGCAATATCAAGTTATGCATCAATCAACTAGTCTTGGGACAATGCACATAGAACTAAGAATGGCCACTATGCTCTCAAAGTAGGTGCATAAAGATAGAAGGTGGAGACTCAACATATAAGTGGAAGAAAGGCCTTCATAGAAGGAAGCAGGGATTCAAGTCTCATAAAGAGCTTTCAAAAATTATGGTACTTATAGCTTTCAGCTCTCATTGCCCCTATCATAAGCATCTTGAAGTGATTAAGGTTAAAGTGAATAAACTATGGTGTACATGCTTGACGAAGTATAAATTAGGAATCTCATGTCCCTTGTATATGAGGGCCGCTCCTCATGCTACTCAAGTTTAGTCACCGGTAAGTTCTTGTCATCGTAAGTACATGTGTATCATAGAGAACCGTCAACGGGGTACCCCTTGCCCGATGATACAGAAGAATCCCCATATCAAAATGACAAGGCAAGCAGACAACAAACATCTCAGCATTCTTCTTATTTACCATGGGAATATGGTTCTTTTTTCTCTCTTTCCTCTTTTCATAGTATCTCTTTTTTTCTCTTTTTTATCAATATAGGACTCTTTTTTTATAAGAAGAATGCTTCATAGACAGCTCATTATGGTTACGCTGCAGGTTTCCACCATGTCAGCATGGATTAGACCAGCGGCCCTGGCGTTTCTCTAACACATATACATAACTCCATGGACTTACAAGCTCCCCTTTCATTTCACACCGACGGCATCCATATACAAAAGAGCATGATATCAACTAGGTACAAGTACTAAGTGCAATGTTGAAAGCGTTCCCCATGAAAGCATGGTTCTGCTAATTCCCAACAAATAAGTGCAAGCATATACAACATAGACGACACAATGGTTCAAGTTTATTAAGGGCAAGTAAAGTAAAGTGTGCCATCAAGTTCGTGAGATCTTTAATCACTAGTTTTCTCATAACAAGTTTAATTTGGAAGGTAAACAAAAGCATGAATATACTTGGAATAGCATAAGCTAATAGGTAGGTATGGTGGACTCTTTGTAATAACTTGGTTTAGGGAGTTGGATGCATGAGTGGAACTCATACTTTGTTGTGGAGGCTAGCAAAAGACTGGGAGCGATAAACTAAGAGAGCAATAATGGCCATAATCATGCAGAGCAACAAAACATCATTGATCAAAGCATAAAGTGATACTACAAGTTGAAAACTAAAGGATCATAAAGGCCATGGTGACTTGAGATAGTCATAACATGGTGTGAGCATGCGCCAAGTCAACCCAAATAAATCATCAACGGAGAATACCACTATACTATGCTTTAATATGCTAAAACAACGCATGATTCATCCAAGGCACATTAACCAATATCAATTGTTTATAACAAGTCATGCTAAAGCAAAGAATACTAAGCATAAAGGCAAAACAATATCAAGCATGGCATGACAGAGCATAGGCCACAGTCAAAAATGAGCTCTTTTTACCACATAAGCATGAACTTTCCCACTCTTTTCCAAACCAAACCAAACTATTTGCAAACCAATGTATGAAAGAGGGGGTCCAACCAATTTATTCAGAAAACTAAGCAAACCAAAGCAAATGAAAAGCCAAAACGAAAACAAAAAAGAAGAGGCTCCAAGAACAACACAACTGTGCATGAAACAATAAAAATGAAGCGTTTGGAAGAAACCTGAGATTTTTATTGATGAAGAAGGGGATGCCTTGGGAATCCCCAAGCTTTGACACTTGTACTTCTTGGATATTTCTTGGGGTGACACGCGTGGCATCCCCAAGCTTGAGCTTTATTCCATCCTTCATCTCATTACTCATTCCTTCCATACACCTGAAAATTTTCCTTCATACAAAACTTCACACAATCTTTATTAGCAACATTAGTGCACTCAAGATAAAAGGTCTTAAGGTTCAGTTCTAACACCAAATAAACTTCCATTAGAATACTAGCTACTGTATCACTCCCCTCAAAAAGCTCAATTCCCCAAAAGAACTCAAGAAGGAACCAACAAGAAGCAAATGCAGAAAATGGCAGAAATCTGTCAAAACAGACCAGCAGGTAAAGACGAATTTTTTCGAAGACCTTCTGTTGCTCAAATCAAAAAGTGTTGAACTAACTAAAGTTAGGTAACAACCTGGGGCAAAAGCACAAAAAATTACATCTCAATCCGACATATAGAGATCTCTCACGAATTTTTACGGTGAAGCACAAAAATCTGTTTCGGGGCAGCAACTTTCCCAATCATTACTTCTCTCTCATTAGAGGTTACTCTTGGCACAAAAAGCAAATAAAAAGGATAAGGATCAGTTATTACTGAAGTAATAACTTCCAAAACTCATCTAAAACTTTTGGGTTTTCTCCCAATAAGTACTTTTCTTTAACGCATTTAAGTTAGGCATAAGAGGCAAGAAAGAATCAAGTGTTCTCAAATGAAGAAGCATTAAGATGGCACCAACAGTTTTAAGATGGCACCAACGCATTTTGTTTTCATAGGAGAAGCAAAATAAATCTTTTCTCTCTTTTTAGGGAAGTGTTCTATACCTTTCTTGAGTGGGAGTTGATATTTAATGGTGCCATCTTTCATATCAATGATGGCACCAACAGTTCTAAGAAAAGATCTTCCCAAAGTAATAGGACAAGAAGCATTGTATTCAACATCCAAAACATAGAATCAACGGGGACATAGGAATTGTTAAACATAATAAGAACATCATTAATATTCCCCATGAGTTTATTTTTAGCATTATCATCAAGTGGGACATTGAAATAACAATCTTCAAGAGGAGGCAAATCAAGCATATCATAAATCCTTCTAGGCATAATAGAAACACTACTATCAAGATCACATAAAGCTTTGAAATCAAAGTCATTCACTTTCATATTAATGATAGGTTCCCAACCATCTTCTTGTTTTATAGGAATAGAAGCTTTATGTTTCATCTTTTCTTCTTTAATATTTATGAGAGCATCAGTAATGTGTTTTGTAAAGGCCATGTTCATAGCACTAGCATTAGGACTTTTAGCAAGCTTTTGTAGGAACTTAATAACTTCAGAGATATTACAACCATCAAGATCAAAGTCAAATTTATCATCTAAAATAGTAGAACTATTACTAGCCTCTACACTAGTGGTAGTGATAGTAGAAACACTAATGTTTCTGGCAATTTCATCTTCACTTTCCCACTTAGCATGTAATTCAGCTAATAGTCTAACATTTTCATCAATTCTTACTTATATAGCATTGGTAGCTGCAAAGGGATTGTCACTAGTTTCAGGTTTAGCAGCCATTTTATTCAAAGTAGATTGACCTTCAGCCAAAGATGCTATATTTCTTTCAACATTAGAGAGTTTTTCCTCAATAGTTTTATTGAAAGCAGTTTGCTTACTAATAAAGTATTTAAGCATAACTTCAAGTTCAGAGGGAGCACTCTTATTATTGTTGTAAGAATTTCCATAAGCATTACCATTGTTGGGAGGATATGGCTTATAATTGTTGTTACCAAAATTGTTCCTATAAGCATTGTTACCATAAGCATTGTTGCCAAAATTGTTATTTATTATGAAGTTCACATCAACTTGCTCTTCTTGAGCAACCAAAGAATCCAAAGGAACATTATTTGGATCAATATGGGATTTCCCATTAACAAGCATAGACATAATAATATCAATCTTATCACTCAAGGAGGAGGTTTCCTTAACAGAATTTACCTTCTTACCTTGTGGAGCTCTCTCAGTATGCCATTCAGAATAATTAACCATCATATTGTCCAGAAGTTTTGTTGCAGCACCCAAAGTGATGGTCATAAAGGTACCTCCAGCAGCAGAATCCAATAGGTTCCTTGAAGAATAGTTCAATCCTGCATAAAAAGTTTGGATGATCATCCAAGCAGTTAGTCCATGAGTGGGACAATTCTTTACCAAAGATTTCATTCTTTCCCAAGCTTGAGCAACATGCTCATTATCAAGTTGTTTAAACTTCACTATTTCACTTCTCATAGATATAATCTTAGCAGGAGGATAGTACTTTCCAATAAAAGCATCTTTGCATTTAGTCCAAGAATCAATACTATTCCTAATTAAGGAATTCAACCATTCTTTAGCTTTTTCTCTCAAAGAGAAAGGAAACAATTTCAGCTTAATAATATCACCATCTATATCCCTATGCTTTTGCATCTCACAAAGTTCAACAAAGTTATTTAGATGGGAAGCAGCATATTCATTACCAATACCAGAAAATTGTTCTCTCATAACAAGATTGATCAAAGCAGGTTTTATCTCAAAGAAAGTATTTTCAGCCACAGGTGGAGCAATATGTGTGCTCATAAAATCATTGTTGTTGGTTCTAGTGAAGTCACACAACTTAGTGTTTTCAAGAGTAGTCATTTTTTTGGGTTTTCAAATAAGAAAGCAAAACTAGTAAGACTAATTTTTTTTGTGTTTTGGAATAACAAAAAAAGCAAACAAAGCAAAAAGAAACTAAGCAAAACAAAAACAACAAAGTAAAGAGATTGGTTATGAGGGACTCCCCTTGTGAAGATGTCCTTGACTCCCAGGCAACGGCGCCAGAAAAATGCTTGATGGCTCAATGCAGGGCGCCTAGAAAAATGCTTGATGGTGGTGTTGATGTAGAGCTCATTGGGAACCCCAAGAGGAAGGTATGATGAGCACAGCAGCAAGTTTCCCTCAGTTATGAAACCAAGGTTTAATCGAACCAGTAGGAGCAAGGAAACACCCCAAAGGTGTTACTAGCTAAGGCTTGGCAGGGCGCACTACCGGTGCTAGTAGCAACGTGGAGACATGCACAACACAACCACAAAACTTTGTCCCCAACTTGCGATGAGGTTGTCAATCTCACCGTGTTTTGTGGAAAACAAAGGATTAAACGTATCGAATGGAAAGAAGTAAAAGATTGCAGAAAGTAAACACAAAGCAGAAACAGTTTATAGATTGTATGTAAAGAAAAGGACCAGGATCCATAGTTCACTAGAGGTGGCTCTCCTTAGATAGATAACATGCTGGGTGAACAAATTACAGCGGGGCAATTGACAAACATCGAGAAAGCAATACATGCATATACTAATCATCTTGACTCCTTCGAGACTTGATTGGGCATTACAACATTATACATAGACCGCCATCCAACTGCATCTATGACTAATAATCCACCTTCAGGTTATCATCCGACCCCCTCCAGTATTAAGTTGCAAGCAACAGATTATTGCTTTACGAACTGCGTGTAAAGTAAACAATACGATTGTTCTATGAACAAAGGATTGTTGTTTTCTCCCTAGTAGCAACAACACATCTAGTACCTTAGAGATTTCTTTCACTTCCCCAGATTACCAGAGGCATGAACCCACGATCGAGCATAAATACTAACTCTTGGAGTTGCTAGCATCTACTTGGCCAAGATAACTACTAACAATGGAAAGCATGCAAGATCACAAATAACAAAGACATGATAGAATCAATAATCAATCTGAAATAGCATCTCAATATCCATCGGATCCCCGCAAACACAACATGCAGAATTACAAATAGATGATCTTGATCATGAACGGAGCTCACAAGATCTAGACATGAAAGCACAAAGGAGGAGAACCAGCCATCTAGCTACTACATGGATCCGTAGTCCAAGGATGAACTACTCACGCATCACACAGGAGGCTTGCATGGTGATGAAGAAGGCCTCCAGGGTGAATTCCCCTCTCCGGCAGGGTGCCGGGAAGAGCTTCAGATCCCTCTCGATCTAGGGATGGAGATGACGGCGGGTACAAACTCTTTTGTGGATTTTTGATCGGGCCCCTAGGGTTTTCGTCCCGAGGGCATCTTATAGGCGGAAGGGGAGACCGAGGGGGTGCCAGGGGCCACCACACCACCCCCTGGCGTGGGCCTAGCCTGGCCGCGTGGCCAGGTGGTGTGGCCGGCCTCTGGCCCTTCTCCGTCTCGTATTCTGGCACTTGATGACTTCCGGAAAAATAGGCACTTTGGCTTTTGTCCCGTCCAATTCCAAGAATATTCATTTTTTGACTTTCCTGGAACCAAAAATAGCAGAAAACAGGCAGTTGGCACTGTGGCTCTTGTTAATAGGTTAGTCCAAGAAATCATATGAAAAGTACTCCAAAGTGTGGGCAAAACACAAGAAAGTGGATAAAACCAAGCATGGAACATCAAAAATTATAGATACATTTGCAATGTATCATGGGGATGTCCTTATGTTTGACAACATGTACAAGATGAATCATTATGGTATGCAATTCATACCTTTTGTTGGTCCGAACAATCACTGAAGGACTATGGTTTTTGGTTGTGCCATAGTTTTGGATGAGAAAGAAGAAACATATGGGTGACTGTGATGGCCCAAAATATATCGAGCTCATTGGGGAACCCCAAGAGGAAGGTATGATGAGCACAACAGCAAGTTTTCCCTCAGTTATGAAACCAAGGTTATCGAACCAGTAGGAGCAAGGAAACACCTCCAAGGTGTTGTTTCTAACTTGGAGTCCTACACAACACAACCACAGAACTTTGCCCCCAGTTTACAGTGAGGTTGTTAATCTCACCGGTTTTGCTAAAAACAAAGGATTAAACGTATTGTATGGAAGAAAGTAAAATCTTGCAGAAAGTAAACAGAAAATGGTAAACAGTTGTAGATTGATGGTAAAAGAAAGGACCGGGGTCCATAGTTCACTAGTGGAGGTTCTCCTTAAGATAGATGACATGTTGGGTGAACAAATTACAGCGGGGCAATTGACCAACATCGAGAAAGCATACATGCATATACTAATCATCTTAACTCCTGTGAGATTTGATTGGGCATTACAACATTATACATAGACCGTAATCCAACTGCATCTATGACTAATAATCCATCTTCAGGTTATCAATCCGAACCCCCTCCAGTATTAAGTTGCAAGCAATAGATAATTGCATTATGCATTGCGTGTAAAGTAAACAATACGATTGTTCTATGAACAAATGATTACTGTTTTCTCCCTAGTAGCAACATCACATCTAGTACCTTAGAGATTTCTGTCACTTTCCCAGATTACTAGAGGCATGAACCCACATTAGAGCATGAATACTCCCTCTTGGAGTTGCTAGCATCTACTCGGCCAAGATAGCTACTAACAACAGAGAGCATGCAAGATCACAAATATCAAATAGATGATAGAATCAATAATCAATCTGAAATAGCATCTCAATATCCATTGGATCCCCGCAAACACAACATGTATGATTACAAATAGATGATCTTGATCATGAACAGAGCTCACAAGATCTAGACATGGTAGCACAAAGGAGAAGAACCAACCATCTAGCTACTACATGGACCCATAGTCCAAGGATAAACTACTCACGCATCACACCAGAGGCTTGCATGGTGATGAAGAAGGCCTCCAGGGTGAATTCTCCCCTCCGGCAGGGTGCCGGGAAGAGCTTCAGATCCCTCCCGATCTAGGGATGGAGATGACGGCGTCTATAGACTCTTTCATGGAATTTTGATCGGGTACCTAGGGTTTTTGTATCAGAGGCATCTTATAGGTGAAAGGGGAGGCCGAGGGGGTGCCCTAGGCAGCCACACCACCCCCTGGCATGGGTTAGGCCTGGCCGCGTGGCCAGGTGGTGGGGCGTCCCCTGGCCCCTCTCCGTCTCGTATTCGGGCTCTGTGTCCCCCTCGGTGAAATATTGACTTTGGCTTTTGTCCCGTCCAATTCCGAGAATATTCATTTTCTGACTTTCCTAGAACCAAAAACAGCAGAAAACAGGCAGCTGGCACTATGGCATCTTGTTAATAGGTTAGTCCAAGAAAGTGTATAGAAAGTACTCCAAAGTGTGGACAAAACATAAGAAAGTAGATATAAACCAAGCATGGAACATCAAAAATTATAGATACGTTTGCAACGTATCAGACTGCTGCAAACATTCCTGAAGGCAATGTGTCAGAAGATGCCTCTGAGTGTAATCACGGATGCCGACTCGGTGATGATTAGGGCAATACGCAGAATATTTCTAGATGTCTGGCACTGCATGTACTTGGCATATTTAGAAGATCCATATCAGTAGCAAATCATTAGGAGAGTTTCGGTCTATGTTGTACTACATGACATCGAAAGCCGTATTTGAGCAGAGATGGCAGGCGTTTTTAAGGAAATGGCAGTTGGAGAAAACCAAAACTTGGTTAAGGAGGATGTATAGGAAGAGGAGAATGTGGGCTACAGTGTATCTGGCAGATGGTTTTTGGCTTGGTATGAAGAGAAACCAGCATAGCGAAAGTCTGAATTCTTGCCTTCACCTGCACCTTGATAGAGAAATGGCTTTAGTGGATATGATATTGCATTACGAGAATTACATTAACCGTATCAGTGAGAACAAGGCGCGAGATGACTGCACAGCCTCACAGAATCTACTGGTGCCCGTAACTAGATGTAGGGAACTGGAGGTAACTGCTTCTCACGTGTTCACCCTGGCAAACTTCTATATGTTGCAGGATGATCTTAATAAAATTGGCGGCATAGTGACTGTTGAAAAAAAGCTGGGATCTGGGTCAGAAATTTTTGTCATCACATGGCATAATAACCGAAAGAGGCAGTTCACCATGGAATATACACCGGAAAATCTAAAAGAATCTATAAAGTGCAGTTGCAAAAGAATGATTAGAAAAGGTCTCCGTGCAAGCATATATTTCACGTTCTGATTATCCTTGATGGCTTCGATTTTTGCTATCTTCCACTGTGTTTAAACATTGTTTTTGGTCAAGCAATTGCTAAAGAAACTCTCAACTCTTGCCACTAATGACTAATAATTGCAAAGATATGAAAATCCCTTCTTTGATTTATGTTGTGCAGGAAATCACGACTTTTAATGCGAAATAAGGAGTTATAATGAAGGATTTTGAGGAAGTACACACGGCCAAGTAATTGGGATGTTGTACAAAGGCGCCTGAAGACTTAACGGCCACTGGTATGGGTGTGGTCCGCCCGTACCGCCCGCCCGTACTAGGTGGTGACAGCTTTGTCTCGTCATACCCTACAACTTTCGTGAAGACGCCTATATATTTTGAGGCTCCAACCGCCGGCCAAAGAGCCGCCATTCTCAGATTGCATCCCAACACCACCAAAAAAGATGCACACCATTGTTCATCCATTGTTCATCACTTCCCCATCCATCCATCCACTAGCCATAGTCATTGCCTTGTACTTTAGATCTCCTTGTGATTTGGCGACCATTGTAAGAATATTTGATTTCAATCTAGGTATTTGTATGATGTTTTCTATCTCCGATCTATTTGTTATAAGTGAGTAGTCATCACGGGCTACGGGTTGGGGAGAAACATCGTAGCGATTATGTGCATCTAGATCATGGGAGAATTATATTTTATTTGGAATTGTGATTTGTATCTTTTGTTTCTTCGTCTCTTGTCTCGATCTGTGGACTTGTAGGTACCCAAGATTCCATATATTGATAAAGGCTTGAGGTGAGATACTTGGCTAGCAGCGATCTCATAGGAACCTCAGTGATAGAAAGGGCAGTACGGTCTTCGCTTAGCGCCCCATTCGGGATCAACAACAACATCACCACTTAAAGCTTTTATCTATGTTTTACACTTAATAATCGTTTGTAACCCGTGGCTCCGGTGTACTCTCGGTTGGATTAAAAGTCTATTGTTATGCCCGTTGCATCACGGGGGCTCTAGAATACTAGGATGTGTTTCCCACAAGAGATTATCTCAATACAAACAATATACATAACTATGCTTATTATTATCTTTTATCCCATTTGATGTGCAGCTGCAGATGGATCTTCAACCCTGGCCTATCTCCATCCATTGATTCAAACCCGTTATAAAGTAAACTAGATTGGTCCGGTCAACTAAGGTAAAACAAACAAACAAAGTATTGTAGACATGTACTTTTTATTACCTTTTAGCAGTGCTTTCCAAGGTTCGATTAAACCTAGTTCTTCTAGGGAAAAAGCTATTATACTACATCCATGAATCCGGATCAAGGTACCAGCCCTTTTTCTGGCGCCGTTGCTGGGAAGCAATTTCGCTATCCTGGTGAGATCATTAGAGACCTTGTTTTTAGTTTTATTATTAGTTGCAGTTTAATTCTTGTTATTAGTTTACTTTCTTGTTATCTATTTGAAAACCCAAAAAATTTAGTTACTTGTTATTCGTTTTCATTACTTAAAAATTACCAAAAAGATAAGACCCATGGCTCAAAAGAGATTAGGGGAGTATGCTACTCCCAATGATGATTTTATTCGTGCAGCCATCACTCAGCTCGTAGTTCATGCGTAAACATATGAAATAAACATAACCTTTTAAGTTTGGTTCAGCAAAACCAATTTGGGGGTTCATATGTTGAAGATTCGGGATTGCGCTTAAATAATTTTACTGAAATTTGCGACATGATGCATATTAAGGATGTAGATCCAAATGCTATTAAGTTAAGGTTGTTTCCTTTCTTTCTTAGAGGAAAGGCTAAGGATTGGTTGCTAGCTCTACCAAAGGGCACTATTAAATCTTGGGAGGAATCTACCAATTTGTTTATGACTAAATTTTTTCTTCCAGCTAAGACTATGCAGCTAAGATCCAATATTACAAGCTTTAGACAAGAAGACCATGAGCCACTAGCACTTGCATGGGAAAGGATGAAAGAAGTCGTAATGAACTATCCTAGTCATGGGATGGAAGAGTGGCTCATATTACATTTGTTTTATAATCGTCTTAACCCAATGTCTAAGTCTATGCTAGATACTGCAGCAGGAGGAATGATCATGGGAAAGCAAGTGAGTGTTGCAAAGAAATTACTTGATGATATGCAAAATAACCATGCCTAATGGCATGTGAAAAGAACCTCAAAGAGAGTAAGTTCAATTACCGAGGTAAATAATGAAGAGCTTACATCTAAGGTAGATGAGTTGCTTAGCTTAGTAAAGGGTAAGGAAGATACCCAAGTTAATGCTACTAATGTTAATGATGTCAATTTTATAGCTCGCACTCCTTTTAATCATGCATGGAAAAATAATTATGCTTCCAATGTTCAAAAATATCATGCTAATCCTGCAGGAGCTCCTTATAATAATTATGATAATACTAATGGAGCAAATCATGGCAATCTCTCGTCTGAGCAAACCGTTAGCACATTTATACAAGCTCAAACCGAGCAAAATAATATTCTTATTAAGATTACAGAGAACCATGAAAGTAGTATAGGAAGATTATCTAACCAGGTCGTTGCAATTAAAAATGATGTGCAGGCTCTACAAGAAAGAACAAAGACCGTGGAGGCTCAGCTAGGTAAGGTAGCCGAGATCCAAGCTCTCATACTAGCAAAGTTTGCTGGAAATCCCGAGCCAAATCCGGTAGAAGACCTCAAGATGATGAGGGTGGTAACCAATGAAGAAAAACCTGAAGAGCTGTATTATAGCAATGCGCCAATACCGGAATATACTGTGGAAGATCTATTGAAGATGATCACTGTTAAGAATCCAGGTATAGAACAAGGTAATGATGCTATGCACCAACAATTTATACAACATGTAGCATCTAAGGTTCGTGATTTAGAGATGGAGTATAAAAGACTAGTTGATAAGCTTCTAGCTAAGCTAGATGATATATTTGAGCCCACTATTAAAATTAAGTTGGGAGTTAATGACATATCCACACTTTGTGATCTTGGTGCAAGTGTCTCAACAATTTCCAAAAGCCTATTCGATAAGTTAAATTTGGGGCAATTTGTTACAACTGAATTGAGACTCCATCTAGCCGATTCAACTTATAAACAAGCTATTGGATAAAATAAAATATAGTTGTTGAAATTAAAGGTAGTCCCGCTCTTATTGATCTTGTTATTGTGGACATGTATGAATATCCCATAGCACCTATAATTCTAGGTAGGCCATTCCTAAGAAATATTAAAGCTTTGATTAATTTACATGAAGGGAATGTGAGAATAGGCCTACCATCTAGAGATCCTTTTATAGTCCACTTCCCTAGGAAAAAGAAGGCCAAGCCTAATGATGATGATGGTGTAATTACTTTAAAAGCAAACTACTTTGGAGTGGGTGTTCCACTTCACAAACCTAAGTGATTTCCATCGAGGTCAAGCTAATTGACTTTAACTAGAAGCGCTTCATGGGAGGCAACCCATGTGAAATAAATTTCTTTCTTTATGTATTTTCTATTATGTTAGTTTTGTTTTTAATAAAGAGTGTTCAAGAAGACCTATGGATAGAGGATAAGAAATAAGGTAATCCTCTATATTTTATTTTACTAACACATGGCCTAAGAAGTATTAGTGGATCATTACTTAGTATTTTTGTTGTTATCAAGTACTTTCATAAGATGTGCAAAGGCACATGGAGCTACTAATCAAATTCATTGAGTTTTGTAGTTCACAGTGTTCGTAGCGACCACTGGTATGGCCGGAGTAGACCGTACCGTGTGCCTGTACCACCTCAAGGAAAAGGAAGATAAAAATGTTGATGTTTGCTGAAGGCAACAATATCAATAACGACCACTAGTATGGCCGGACGCGCCCGTACCGCGCGCCCATACCGTATCCCCGAGCAAATAACAGATTTCAAGCAAAGTCGCCGTATAGATAACGACCAGCGATGCGGCGCGATGCGGCCGTCACCTGTCACATGTGCATCACACAGGGCGATCATCATCGCCCAAGATAAGTCACTGATGCAGCAGGCGGGCTCTGGCCGTACCGCCTGCCCATACCACGTAAGCGGCCGCCATATGCACCCCGAGGAGGTAACCTAAAAATCTCCAAATCAATTGTTATCTGTCTTCTTCCTCCAAAGTCCAAACCAACTCCATTGGATCTTCAAATTTACTTAATATTTCTTCAATTCTTCGCACTCATTCGATCTAAGGTATGATTCTCCTCCGATCCTCAACTTATTTGTGCAAAAGCTTCACTCAATCATTCATCATTATCAATCTAGACATAGGTCTTATTCTTGATTCAATCTTGATATTAAGTATGTTTAGCATTGTTTCTAGAGGATTTTCTTTTGTAGTTAGTGTAGAGAATCACTTATGCTATATTTCTATTGGACTAAAAAAAATATTAGCAATCTTTATTTACTTTATCTTATTTTATTGAACACGAGGAGTCGTACACGTGAGATGGCTGCGGAATCCTCCACACCACCCGTTGATACGTTAAACCCCTGAGTCACTTGGTATAGAGTTCACCGAGGAGTTCCAACTGAGCCGTTTTGATCATCTCAAGATTCGAGAGATCAAGTCCACCAAGTGGGTGTGTCCTTATATCCTGAACCAACTTGGAATTCATGCTGATTTCAATTTACTTTGCAATAATGTTGGTTTGTACAATTTTGTCTTTAAGGATGCTGCGACGTATCGCTGCTTGACGCTTGAGTTCTTTAGCACCTTGACGCACACGGTGGATCCTTATGGTTGTTCCGAGGAACAAAGGCCCAGAGTTTTTCGAATTAAATTCCGTCTTATGAACAGTGAGTATATGATATGTTGCTAACGTATCCATAATTTTTGATGTTCCATGCTTGGTTTTATCTACTTTCTTGTGTTTTGTTCCAACTTTGGAGTACTTTCTATACACTTTCTTGGACTAACCTATTAACAAGTGCCACAGTGCCAGTTGCCTGTTTTCTGCTGTTTTTGGTTCCAGGAAAGTCAGAAAATCAATATTCTCGGAATTGGACCGGACAAAAGCCAAAGTCGATATTTTTCTGGAAGACTCACGGAGCCAGAAGACGAGACGGAGAGGGGCCAGGGGCTGGCCACACCACCTGGTGGTGCGGGCCAGGCCTGGCCGCGCCAGGGGGTGGTGTGGGCCCCTCCAGCACCCCTTTGGTCTCCCCTCTCGCCTATAAGAGCCTCCCGATGCATAAACCCTAAATTGTCAAGCCTCCAGCCACGAAAAGTTCCATGGCCTTGCCCATAGAAGGGAGATTTGGGGACAAAAGTCTGTTCGGCACCCTACCGACGGGAAGTGCCCCCGGAGCCATCTCCATCGATCTCCACCACCATCTCCATCACCATTGCTGATTCCCATGATGAGGAGGGAGTAGTTCTCTCTCGAGGCTAAGGGTTCTACCGGTAGCTATGTGTTCATCTCTCTCTCTATGCATGATCATATTGTGATCATGAGCTTTGTAATCAAGTAGATATACTTTGCTACTCAAGTGCTTTAATAGATCTCTGCTCTCCCCATGTCTGTGAAAGTGACAGCGTGCACACCATGGTGGCACTTAGGCTAGAGATTACAAATACTTGTTATGAGTTATATTTGGAGTTGGATGTCTTTATGAAATTGTGGTGTTTGTTTGAACCATCTAGTACTCAAGGTGACAGTGTGGGGTTATCTAGATGGGAAAGGCTTACTTTGAGGTGTGTTGTTATAGCCCTACCATGGATTGGAGTGTCCAACCGGAGAGTAGTTCAGTGTAGTATCATAAAGAAGAATATATTTATATGAGTGTGTTCACTAGTGAAAGTATGATCCCTAGGCCTTGTTTCTAAGCATTGATACACCGTTTGCAATTAGATCTGTTACATGTTTGCTTGCTTCCTTCTTTATTTCAGTTTGACTTTAGTCTTTTACCACATCAACCACACACCAGCAAGCTATTTTCTGGCACCGTTACCACTTATAATTATCTATACCACTTGTATTTCACTATCTCTTCGTCGAACTAGTGCACCTATTCACCTGACAAGTGTATTGGGTGTGTTGGGGACACAAGATACTTCTTGTATCTTGATTGCAGGGTTGCTTGAGAGGGGATACCTTTGACCACTTCCTCCCTGAGTTCGATAAACCTTGGGTGATCCACTTAAGGGAAAACTTGCTGCTGTTCTACAAACCTCTACACTTGGAGGCCCAACAACTGTCTACAAGAATAGAAGTGCGTAGATATCAGTATACTTTGACACTCAGCCAATGGGCTCAATGCTTTGGGTTTACCAACACCACCACCAATATACGCACAACTACTTTTGTTTTAGATCCTTCCCCTTCACAATACTTTAATTTGATGAGAATTCGTGGAAACATACCCAAGGGGAACCAAATTGATCATCCTGCTATTCGATATCTATTCTATGTGATTGCTAACACACTACAGGCACATGGTGAGTTTACTAGAGTTAATGAGGAGGACATGTTGATCCTCGCAAAAGCTTCACTTATCAATTGTAATTTAACACCAAATTTGGGCGCTCTACTTGTGTTTTACCTTAAGCATCAGGCTCTTCAATCTCGAGGACCCATATGTGGAGGAGGAGTTGTGACCGTTCTTACACACGCACTTCGCATCAACCTAGGTAACATCCAACCGTTGACTAGAAGTAACCGTCTCGGTCTTTCTACTCTAAGAGCATGCGGTATGATTTCTAAAAATTAAGGTAGATATTTCTTCGATATACCTGGAGCGGATCACTTGATCCCAGCTCCTTTGCCTAATGGTTTATTCTCTATCGAGGATGGACGTTTGCGTTATGACGCATAGGTTGAAGCTAATCTACCCCTAACAAGAAATACCCGTGGGAGGAGGAGATGATGAAGAAGTAGAACAAGGAGAACCCGAACAAGATGTGCAGCCACCAAAGTACTACACCACCTATGAATACATTTATGCACTCAAAGGAAATATTCAAAACATGAACAACCTCTTCATCAACCTTCGAGATGCCACTGCAAGCCTCGCCACCAAGTTCCACGATTGGAGCAGCCAATGGAACGTGGGAGATTATCCACCGCCACCACAATGAGCAACAGAAGGGCTTGCAAAAGCCTGAGCTTGGGGATGTGTTCCCCCAGCAAATTAATTTGTGTAATAATAAGGTTGTACTCCATCTCCTTGGGAGCTTTGAAACACTTTGCTTTTTCCTTTGCTTTTTAATTTGCTTTCTTTTTAGTTTATTTGGTTTCCTTTGTTTTCTTTTCTTAAATCCTTGCTTGGTCGCAACTTCTTTTCTATTTCTTCAATCCCTATCCTTAAAAATACAAAAATATTTTTCCTTTTTTTTGTAAAAGTGAATTCATATTTTGCCTCTTTTCTTTAATATCATTACGAGAGTAATCATGTTTGAGTTTTGAAGGAACACATCCCTATAAGGAAGAGGATCATGAAGTCACTTATGAGAAGTATGTCCTATGTCTCCCCCTTGTGAAGTTTGAGTTGTTTATCTTAGTTGGTTGATTTGCTAAGATGCCATGCTAGTGGAAAGTAATTTAAGATGGTTAGAGTAAGGTTTTTTATTGGTATGATGATTAGCTGTTGAAGCTCTTGCTCTACTTCTTTTAGTTAACCGAGTCTTGCCTTGGAAATAATATTGCCAAACAAGTACAATAAGAAAAAGTATGAAATTTATGACTTGTTTGATGAATGATTGTCTTGAGAGTATACCCTTGATGATACTTAACCTCATAGATATTTTGATAGTCTTGATGAAACTCATTAAAGGAGTTGTTTGATTGAAATAAAGTCTAGTGGTAATTGTGATGCATGCCAAAGCTAACCTTGTGGATCAAACCGCGGTACTAGCTCAAAAAAAGTGAGACAACTTTGTTCTATGTCTCCAATGCACACCTTTAGGATGCCAACAACTCCGCTAGCTTTTGAACGATTTATGGTATAACCCCGGATTTTGGCTATGAGTTGATGACATGAGTGGCGTACGTGTCAATGTATGGGAAAAAGTATTGGTCCTCTTGATACGTCCATTTTGCATCATTATTCTACATCATAATTCACTGTTATTCATTGATATATTTCGTATTGAGAGGTGATACTTATGTTATTTCATCTGTTTTTGCATGGTTGATGACTTTTGGAGCATGGACCGCTGCAGTCAGGATTCTGATGGAAAAGGTACTGTTTGGAGGCAAAATTCGCGAAGATCAGAAAATCCGGGAAAATATACGGAAAATCCTATTTTTCTAGAAGACGAAGGAAGCGGAAGGGGCTGAGATGGGCCGAGGCCCCACACCACCTCAGCGCGGGCCAGCCTAGCGCGCCACCGGGTGGTGTGGCCGCCTGGTCCACCACAGCACTCCCCTCTGGCGTATATTATCCTCCCGAAACCCTAAGACTCGGGGAGCGACCACAGAAAGATTCTGCCGCCTCTGTGGGGCGGAAAACACCGAGAGAGAAAGATCTCTCTAGCAGACAGATTTCTGCCATGGGAATTCCTTCCCGGAGAGGGGAGATCATCGCCATCAACACCACCATCAAGCTGGACTTCATCGGGATCATCATCATCATCACCACCATCATCATCAGCAGCACCCTCATCACCATCTCCATATTGCTGTAACAATTGGGTTGAATCTTGCATAGTTCATAGGGGAAACTTTCCCGGTGTTGATTACTCTTTGTAGTTGATGCTATTGAGTGAACCGTTGAATTATTGTTTATGTTCAGATTGTTATACATCATTATTCCATCTCTGATCATGATCCATATGATGTATTGTGAGTAGTTCGTTTTGTTCTTGAGGACATGGGAGAAGTCATGTTGTTAGTAGGAGAATTGTGTTGAGAAAGATTCAATAGTTTGATATTTAAGTTGTGGTGTACTTCTTCTAGTGGTGTCATGTGAACGTCGACTACATGACACTTCACCTATATGGGCCTAGGGGAATGCATTGTGTATTTGGCTACTAATCATAGGGGTTGCCGAAGTGACAGAAACCTGAACCCCAGTTAGGAAACCATTGCACAAGGGACGTAAGGGTCTTAGAATTTAAAGATGTGGTTAGGTTTATATCTTAATTACTTTCTTGTACTTACGGATGTTTGCAAGGGGTATAATCACAAGTATGTATTAGTCCTAGGAAGGTCGGTACATTAGCACAGGTTCACCCACACAACACTTAGCAAGCTAAAGAAGATTAATCAACTATATGAAGCGAAAAGCACTGACGATCTTCCCATGTGTCCTCGAGAACGTTTGGTCATCTTAAGTAATACAACCGGCTTGTCCTTTGCTGCATAAAGGATTGGGCCACTTGCTGCATTTATTCCTACTGTCTTTTATTTACTCGTACTTTGTTTACTTGCTTTATCAAAAAACCCTAAAAATCTGTTTGCTAAGTATTTGCAGAGAATTCCTGATCCATACCACTAGCCAGCACCTTCTGCTCCTCGTTGGGTTCGACACTCTTACTTATCAAAAATACTGTGATACACCCCCTATACTTGTGGGTCATCAACTCTCAAAGGTTGTGCAAACAGTTGCAAAAGAAACAAACATTGATCCTTGAAAAATGAATGAAAGAAAAAAGATATCTATGAGGATCCACATAACAAGTCCTTGGCATGGTCTCATTACCACTTTACGAATTTTTCTTAAAAGACAATGATTGGATTAGAAGTGTTTTTGATAGACTTGATTTATTGATGTGGATGTAAATAAAGACACTTCATTGTTATACTACTTGGGACATGAAACTCTCTTACTCAATTATGCTATTTAAACATTCTAGTGCTCCTTGGCAAGCTGAGAGTTAATTAGAGGAATTGGATTGATTTCTACACTTCTAGTTACTTATACTTATATTAAACTTTACTTTGATTATCTTGACTTACCGAAGCTTGTATAATATTCTTGTCATTTCTCTAACTTTGATAAGCTTCGCAAATGAATGAAGTGTTGAGCACATACTACTATCGACTATAAGTGAACTCTTATTCTCATTGTTTCAAGTTTAAACGCTGAATTCCTTATAGTTCTTTTGGTTCTTCTTGCTCGAGGACGATCAAGGTTTGAGCTTTGGGGAAATTGATAGCTCCGACTTTTTCAATCTTCCACTATGTTTAAACATTGTTTTTGGTCAAGCAATTGCCCAAGAAACTCTCCACTCTTGCCACTAATGACTAATAATTGCAAAGATATGCAAATCCCTTCTTTGATTTATGTTGTGCAGGAAATCAGACTTTTAATGCGAAATAAGGAGTCATAATGAAGGATTTTGAGGAAGTACACACGGCCAAGTAATTGGGATGATGTACCAAGGCGCCTGAAGGCTTAACGACCACTGGTACGGGCGTGGTCCGCCGTACCGCCCGCCCGTACCAGGTGGTGACGGCTTCATCTCATCAAACCCTACAACTTTCATGAAGACGCCTATATATTTTGAGGCTCCAGCTGCCAACCAGAGAGCCGCCATTTTCAGATTGCATCACAACACCACCAAAAGAGATCCACACCATTATTCATCCACTCTTCATCCACTGTTCATCCATTGTTCATCACTTCTCCCATCCATCCATCCACTAACCATAGCCATTGCTTTGTACTTTAGATCTCCTTGTGATTTGGAGACCATTGTAAGAATATTTGCTTTCAATCTAAGTATTTGCATGATGTTTCTATCTCCGATCTATTTGTTATGAGTGAGTAGTCCTCACGGGCTACGGGTTGGGAGAAAACTCGCAGCGATTATGTCCATCTAGATCATGGGAGAATTGTATTATTTTTGGAATTGTGATTTGTATCTTTTGTTTCTTCGTCTCTTGTCTCGATCTGTGGACTTGTAGGTACCCAAGATCCCATAGATTGATAAAGGCTTGAGGTGAGATACTTGGCTAGTGGAGATCTCATAGGAACCTCAGTGACAGAAAGGGTAGTACGGTCTTCGCTTAGCGCCCCATTCGGGATCAACAACAACATCACCATTTAAATCTTTGATCTGTGTTTTACACTTAATAATCATTTGTAACCCGTGGCTTCGGTGTACTCTCGGTTGTATTAAAAGTCTATTGCTATCCCGCTGCATCACGGGGGCTCTAGAATACTAGGATGTGTTGCCCACAAGAGATTATCTCAATACAAACATTATACATGACTATGCTTATTATTATCTTTTATCCCATTTGATGTGCAGCTGCAGGTGGATCTTCAACCCTGGCCTATCTCCATCCATTGATTTAAACCCATTGTAAAGTAAACTAGATTGGCCCGGTTAACTAAGGTAAAACGAACAAATAAAGTCTTGTAGACGTGTCCTCTTTATTACCTTTTAGCAGTGCTTTCCGAGGTTCAATTAAACCTAGGTATTCTAGGGAAAAAGCTATTATATTACATCCGTGAATCCAGATTGAAGGTATTAGTACTTTATATATCTGAAATTCCAGAGTGTTGTGTTCTTCATCGGTTGTCAAAAGACGCAAGGCACGGTCTTCCTTCAAGGCGCACTAGTGATTTGTTCGGAGTAGGTTGGTCTAGGGCTGGGGAAAGGATGAAATTGAAGGAGTTATGCCCTAGAGGCAAATAATAAAGTGTACTATTTGATATACCTCCTGTATGTTCATAATACATTTCATACTGTGCTATAACTGTGTTAATACGAAACATTAATACACGTGTGGTATGTAAACAAACCGTGTCTCTAGTTACCTCTAGTGAACTAGTTCATTGGTCATGAGGATGGTGTGTGTTTCGAGATCATGGGCATTTATGCCAACTGACAATGAGGTCATGTTATTAGTTGAATAACATGATAGACAAACATCCGACCGTTATATCGTAATGAGATCTAGTTACAAATTTCACCATTGATGATAAAACACAGAGAACCTCGCAACCTGATCCTTTGACTATGAGGTAATGCAAATCACCATTCTGGAAGAAGCTTAGATGGTTATCAAGAATCATCTCGTAACAAGGTGATCAAAAAGGTGCCACTCAGGTTTTCTGAAGGAATGCGTAGAGGAGTACATATCAAGACCAGGATTTGTCTAGTCCATGTAACGGACAGATACATGTGGCCATCTCGGTGACATTGCATTAATGAAGCTTGCAAGCATGTGACTAGGTCACGGAATGCAATGACATGAGAACGAGAAAACAAGTTCATCGACAACGAGATCGAACTAAGGTATGAAGATACCGAAGATCAAGTCTCGGATGAATTAGGTATCGTATGACAAAGGGAATGGGGAACGACTATCTCACGGTTCGAGCGATTGTATTCGTGAAACACACGGGGGTCACATGGCCATCGAGGTCCCTCTGTTGATCATTGATATGAGAGTGGTCTCTATCATGTCCGGAGTGTTTCCGAACCGAAGGATGTCACGCTTAAGGGTAGGGACGCTTAGGGTAGATGAGGTATGTATGAGAAATAGAGAGAGAGAGAGAAACCGGAATAGTTTCGATAACATCCGATGGAGATCGGAAGGGGTCCGGAAGATGTTCCGGAGTGAAGGAATAATATAATATGTGTATTTGAATGTTAATTGGAGAATTAATATTAAATATATATTTTATTTTATTTTAAAGGGCACTATATTGCTAATGGGCCTCACCCGAAGGGAGGCCCAAGTGGGCAAAGCGCCTAGGGAGTGGGGGCCAGCTAGCCCGGCGGCTGCCCCAAGGTGGCCGGCGGGTGTGGGCATTAGTCCCACACCGCCTGGCCCCTGGGTGGTGCGCCCCCCCCTCCCACTATATAAAGGGGTCCCCCTTCCCCTTGGAATACACCCATTCCTCTCATTCTCTCTCTCTCATCTGCTGAGGAATTCCCCGTAATATTGGGGAGGGCTTCATGGTTGAGTTCTCCACCTTCACACTACCGTCGTGTGATCGGTGATCCGGCATCTACTTCTTCCGCTGCTCGGCTGGATCGGAGTCCGGTTGACGTCCACTACACCGGACGTGTGACGAACCTCGGAGGCACAACACTTGGGGTGCTGCTCGTCTTCATCAATATACGCCTTCCTGCGTAAGGCGTGCCAATCTCTGCAAAGGTATGAATACGGTATTCCTTCTCCGTTACTTATGTCTACATAGTATAGATCCTGGTATTAGTGTTCGAGTAGATAGATTTTTTTTGTTTTCTGCTATGGAACCCTTCAGAAATATAGCGAGGTTAGTGTGTTAGCCTCAGAAGCTATGCATGCGGCATGCAAACACACATCACTTTGGGATCAGTTGCAGAAAAGTTTGAAGGCTATGATAGCTAAGGCTGTTAAGTACGATCAGAAGGAGGAGTTGGTTGTTCTTCCGATTTGTCTAAGAACATTAGTGGTTAAACACGTAGAAGACCATGAAGGAAACATTGTTAAGGTTCAGGATCCTTTGAAAGTATCAAGAAAAAGTGCACCTAAGCATAGCTAGAAAGATGAAGAATACAATAATCAGCCAAAGTCTAAAAATGGAAGACCACTATGATTTGACGAACATAGAATCAAGTGCGGCGCAAGCAATGCAAACTTAACCAGAAGTGAGTGTTACCAAACTATCCTCATATAAATATTAAACTTATGAATCTTAATTAAATTTTGTGTTTTATGTGCAGGAAGGTGGTACAGGAACATTAGTAGACGAGATAATTGACTTAATATCGGTGTATCCTGCTCGTTGCGTCTACAGAGATGGTTGTGATGCTGGTAGACAGTTTTTAGGTTGTCCATATGAGGGTTTTTTCTAATCCTTGTATTATGTACATCATTGACAATATACTAAGATATCGTACACACAATATAACTTGCAGTATTTTCTATTTCAAGGATTCCATAAGTGCGGATACGTTGAATGGGTAGAAGATCAAAGAAAAGGAAGATAAAGATACATGATAGGGCAACTAGCCAAAAAGAACAACAATCTACCGATGGCAAAAGAAGAGGCTGAGAAAAACCTGAAGACACATTTAAAAATGCTGAATAAACTTTTAAAATGTAAGGATAACATTATTTGTTTTGTTGCAACATTGTGTGTTGCAATGCTTGCTCTTTTAGTAGCAACCATGTACAAGTGGCAAGATGCAAAGTAGTGATTAATAGAAGGAGTTGTTCTACACTTTACTTATGAACAATTAAGTCATTTGGTATCGCTGAATAACATCTTTTGTAATTAATTATAGTATTTTCCTGGCATGGCATAGTGGCATCTAGTCGTGCCTTTTTGATAGGTATTCCTTAGTCATTTGTCGTTACTACAACATACTTTATAGAAAACATTGTAAAAAACGTGAACTTTAGATTAATAAATTCATTGTAGAACAATATATGAGTAGCCATAAGTGAATATAATAAAATAAAATAGTTGAGGTCATTTTATTACATAGTTGATAGAAGAAAACAAGCTATTAATGGTCAGGAAACCTATTTTGGGACTAAAACCTAACAACTCTAACTTGGAACTTTCGATCATCTATGCTTTCATAATTTGTTGATCTTAGAAGCGATCTGGTGAACTTTCTTTTTCACGACATCTAACATGTTGGATGGCGACAACATCATTTCCGCGACGAAATGTCTTCTCCTTGCGTTAACCGTGGCCTACACATTAGTACAAAATGTGGTTAGTTGGAGTTAAATTTCAATGAAATGGTTAGTTCGTAAACAAACCTGAGAAAATTCTCCTGACACTCGTTCCCCGTCACAATGCTCCATGCATTCGATGACAGATAAGCCACAAGAGTTCCTGTTGTAGAGGTATAATCTTAATAAGATGAAGAGAGTGCTCATGTTCATGGTGTCCTTCTAAATAGGATGTAACATTTACTCACCCGTCCCGCTACTGCGGCATCTCATACTTTTTAATTGGACACTTTGAAACATCTAGATATTTCCCATATGTACTTGCATTTGTCAGTCTTGTCCAATTTGGCGACGATGTAAAGCGATCATGGTTAAATGTGCAACACACTTTGTAAAAAATCTGGATAATATATTCTAAACATACTAGTGCCTCGACAGTCTCCAAAGTTAAGTCCAGAGGATATAGTGAGTCTAGAACTTGGAACTCTTGCTTTGGCATGTGCATGACCACCGTCATCCAATGTGTTTTGCCGATACTCAAGAGAAAATAAGTCTACAAAAAATCTCATATTAATAAATATGCGATGGATTTTTGCTTGTTTAATTATAACATATAATTATTGAACGCAAACATAACAAAACATACCTTATTATGAACTGTATATTCTTCCAACACTCTACCAACTAATCCAGATTTAACCATCTCGTGGTTCATGTTCTTGGTGGACTCCTATACTTTATCTCCAGCTATTGCACGGTCTACTAGAAATTTAGATCTCCATGCTGGACATAAAAATGGCATGCCCAACACGGAGGGCTAACTGTCCAACGTACCCATCTATTATCTACAACAAACATAATTGAATTAAGTGTTTGCAACAGACTATGCATAAAATGAAAGTAGTGGCACTAAGTGTACTAATCACTTACATCATCAGACAACCATTTACGATCTAGAATGACACGTAGTATTTCTGCACTAACTTTGTCCCCACGAGAGTTCTTGTAAAAATCTTTTTTCTTGTGCTGATCTGACCGAGATACAAGCTTAAGAAATATTACGACAGCGTCTATTAGTTCTAGAGTCAAATTAGTAGATGAATCGGTCTTGGGATTTCCATCTGAGGCGGGTTTATCACCAAAATCTAGAACTGCATAGCAAATAAAAAACTGAATAATTATTTTTGAAGATGAGACATCTTTATGAATTTTTTATATGAATCAAAGATGAACTTTACCTTTTGCAGTAGATCTGCGGACTAGACGCTTGATGGGTCTATCAAGAGAATAATGAGATAGAAACTTTTTTGGAACTGTCCGCTTCCGTTTCCCAACTAACCCATCTTCCTTTTGGATATCAGCAGGTTGACAGTCATTTGGTGTACCTTTCTTTGATTGATCCATAGATATATGAACTTATTAATACAAACAACAGAAATATCAATATGAGTGACTAGATCTACATTATCAATAATAAAAGGGTTGTCTAGTGTACTGCCAAGGTTACCAAGCCCCTTATCCGGTATACGACCATTTACCCCATTCGCCTTCCAAGGTGTATGGGCATTTATGCCATTTACGCATGTTTCCTTTGGAAGTTTAGTGCCTTTCTGTGCATCCGCCTTCTCATGTGTGGCGTGGTCAGCAACTTCGTCAGGCGTGATCGCACCAATACACTCGACTTCTCCTTCGAAATCGTTATCTTTCTTGTACATAAACTCTTTTTTTTCACGAGGTCCATTCTGAAAAGAACCAGCATCTTCTTCCTCTTCCATGTCCACTGAGACTGCTGCATCCATAGGGTTATACGTCACACCTTTCTTATTGAACAGTTCCAATATTCTCTACAATACGTTAAAATGTTAAAGCACAAAGACATGTTCAACCAGAATGACAAAAACTTCGTAGTTTCATGTCTCACCTGAGCATATAAGTCAGCGATTGCGATTGGAAGCAACAGTTTATGCAACTGTGTATCCAAGTGATTTGTCACCCGCTTCATCAAAATCTCTATCTGATCATTATCAGTTCGTTGTGTAGCATCGATCTTCTTAGGCGGAGCACTAACCGGCTTGGCCTTTTGCTTATGAGCGTCCATAGGATCTGTCATAAGTGGCTCTTGCATGTGATATTTTTAGTGATATTATCTTCTATCTGCATGGTAAAATTGGTAAGTCTTGCGTACTTTTTTTAAATAATCTAAAGAGGCGATATAACAGAGAAACAAAAAATATTACCTTCACATTACCACGATCATGTCCATTCTCGTAGTCAAAATTGTCTCTTTGTGGCAGCCGTTTCGTTTCAATTCCTCACTAGAGGGCATATGGACAATTTAGGATTAAATACACAATCGCCTTCTGCGACAACACTTTCTCCCAATACAAGTACTACATATTTAGACAGGGATGTAAATTAGCTATACCACTAACATTACAAAATGTACATGTGAAAACAGATGTGTACAAATACCAACAACGAACTTGTAATAGACCTTTCGGCCATTGACGGATGATTTTGCCTTTTCTCCCAATCTTGAGGCTGTCCATTAGAACCCTCCTTGTTAAAGAATTCTAATTAATCTTGGACATTCTGGTAACATCTTCAACTAAAGCATAATACTGCTTCGGAACAACCTTTGTTGCCATAGGCGCAAGAATTATTCCGAGAAGCACTAGCATGACCTTTCGCAGGAAGTCATCATCGGCAACTTTATTTTTTGATAATGTCAGTGATTAAATCATCAATTACGATGTTACCAGTTGATTTGCTCAAAAACTTTGATAGGGCGTGTTCCTTCACGTACTCTCCTTCTTTAGTGAGTATGTCCGCAGCTGAAAAACCTTCATTCTCGAGACCAAGGATACACTCTACATCGATGACACCAATAGATATTGTCCCATTTGTCTCTTCTACGGTGAATGTACCAGTGGTAGAGTTAAAAGCCTCGACCATGAATCTTCAACAATATTTAACACGGATCAGAATATAGGGAACAAAAACATCATATGCATATGTACACTGCTAGTACATCCATAACAAAAAACAAAAAGCAATGCATATGTACCTTATTAAGATTGTGCGCATCTTCATAGATGGCATCATCATCATACTTCGAAAATTATTTTGGGCTAGTCTAGCCCATTGAGAGATGGAAAGACCGGCCACTAACTTACACTATTTTTCGATGTTGCAACAAATATCCCCCTTAAGATCATCCATCCTGAAAACAAAATCCAAAATTAATACATTAGGGGAATAGTAATCTCTAGCCTTTAATGCTGCATGCGATATGAGTAATTCACCACACATAAAATGATGGTACTTTTTCGTCAACTTTTGAACATATCTGGTCCTATATCAATGAACTAACGAATCTAGAGGGCCTAAAAATGATAATATTAATTGATAGCCGTGTGGAATTAACCTCATAGGTAGTGGCGGAGGCAGGAACAAAATTGAGGTGTGGTAGCAGGGATAACTAACAAAAAATCAAGTAGTCACTGAACAATCAGAAAGCACTGTAGTAGACAACAACCAGATTTCTTAAAATTTGGAGTGGAATTTTAACTCCAAAACACCTTTCAGTGCTCCTTTTCAGCGCCCTTGAGGTTGGCTGGTACGAAACCAATGGACGCAGAGCCTCGACGGCTGCAGTCTCTTCTCGCCTGTCGGTGGTCGTTGTTCCCTAGTTGGCTTGTGTCGTGCCTAGCAAGCCTCCACCACGTACAACACAAGGGCCATTAGCGATTAGGCCTGGCCTAGCACACCACACTACATATACCTTCTTTAAGTAAACATATATAGTAACTAGTACCTATAGCAAAATTAGATATGGCAGCTACCAAACCTTGCCAGATTGCTAGCTCTTCCCATGCTCATAGGTATATTACGGATGCATGGTTGGACAAAGGACAAATGACAATGGGCAGATTTTCTGGGCAAGGCAACCGAAAAAGTAAGGATAGAATTTGAAAACTACAAATCGCTGCCGCCGCACAAGGATACTATTATCCATCAATCAGAGGGAAAGGTATAACAGATCTTAGAGCTCTAAATCATGAACCAAAGAACCGAAATAATCTGAAAAACCTTGAAATAAAACTAAATGCGAAGGATTAGAGGATTACCTACAACGACCTCTATCGAGGAGGAACGGCCACTATCGAGGAAGAAGGTCGTTGATTTGTGCCGCGGAATTTGGTGCAGACGAGGTCAAATAGGATGTGTCAACTCGTGGACTATGACGGTGTTTAGGGTTAGGAGGAGAAAGTGATCGTGGGTTTTAATGTCGAGCCCTGGTACGGTTTAGTCAAACATATTTCCCCTAACCGGCCCTTGTTGGGCCAAAAAAGTCCCATCGCCTCATCCCCTCTAAAATGGCACATGAAACATGCCTATGTTCTTACAAGGGCTAGGTGAATCTTGTTTTCAGTCGGCCGAAGGTTTTTTCCTTTTTTGGTATGAAATTCACAAATTTTATTAATTTCAAACTTCGAATTCTAGGAAAATAACTACATATTTGACATGAGTACCTGACAGATAATATGTGGCCAACGTTTGGATAAATTTAGAGAAGGCCGAAATAAATGCTAACTTAGAAACAGGTCATTTAGTCTCACTTGAACCATCATTTCTAATCATGTGATTTTTTTGATCATCATTAAATGGCTTAATATTTTGTACACATAGTAAGACAAAGAATCTAAGACACATGGGGAAGTTTTTCCAATTTTTAATTTCTTTTTAATTTTAAATTTCCTAGTCAAAGTTAGGTCAAAACTGCGTCAAACACCGTGTAGCCATATGGATAAACATAGCTGATCTAGCAATAGATCCATGAGTAAACCATATCTTGTGCACCTAAAAATGATTTTTGCCAAAATATTTGAGATGCCTGTCATGTAAATGTAGTTCATTTTTTACGTACTTTGACCAATTTGACCATAGTTTGACTTGAAGTAGAATTTAAACAAACTAAGAAGCCAAAGTGGTTATGTTCTTACCAAATGACCCCATCTACCTGACCATCTTGGTGGAAGACACATTTCTATTGGAAATTTTGTACTTCCTTCACAAAATCTAGTTGAATTTGTAATGTTAAAATAAAAATGGTATTTACAATCATAATTGGTCAAATAACCTAAAATAAGAAATGTGTGCCATCCCAAGATACACCTACTTGCCAAATTTGAGGCCATTCTGCCAAAGTTTGTCTAGGATTTGGCCATCTCATAGGTAATTTGGGTAGTGAGCCATGAACCTCACACTTGAAACCAAGTGTGTGAGAGCAACTTGCACTTTAATTCCACAAACTCATTGCTTATTATTTTTTGTGTAAACTAGGGTATAATCTAAGACACATGGGCAAGTTTTCCAATTTTCCATTTTTTTTGAATTTTAAATGCCCTAGTCAAAGTTAGATCAAAACTGCGTCGAACACCGTGTAGACATATGGATAAACATAGCTGAGATAGCAATAGATCCATGATTAAACCATACATTTTGCACCTCAAAATGATTTGTCCCAAAATATTTGAGATGCCTGTCATGTAGATGTAGTTCAATTTTACATATTTTGACCAATTTGACCACAGTTTGACTTGGGGTAGAATTTAAACAAACTAGCAAGCTACAATGCATAAAGTGGTTATGTTCCCACTAGATGACCCCATCTACCTGACCATCTTGGTGTAAGACACATTTCTATTGGAAACTTTGTACTTCCTTCACAAAATCTAGTTGAATTTGCAATGTTAAAATAAAAAATGGTATTTACAATCATAATTGGTAAAATAACCAAAAGTAAGAAATGTGTGCCATCCCAAGACACACCTACCTGCCAAATTTAAGGCTATTCTGCCAAAGTTTGTCTATGAGTTGGCCATCTCATAGGTAATTTGGGTAGTGAACCATGAACCTTACACTTGAAACCAAGTGTGTGAGAGCAACTTGCACTTTAATTCCGCAAACTCATGGCTTATTATTTTTTGAATAAACTAGGGTACAATCTAAGACACATGGGCAAGTTTTTCCAAATTTTCGATTTTTTTAATTTTAAATGCCTTAGAAAAAGTTAGGTCAAAACTGCGTCGAACACCGTATAGGCATTATGAAGTGTAAGCTCTATTTTCAAGTCCTACATAATTGGTGAAAACCCCATGCAATTCAGACCAACAGAACACTTCAATTTGAAATTTGGTTTTTTGCAAACAAAGTGTCAAAACTACTTTTTGTTGTTGGCTTACTGAATTTTCAAAATAGTACATATAGAAAGTTTTTAATCTGAAAAAACATTATATATGGAAAATGTGGCCCATATAATCCTCCAAGAAGTGGTGAAAATCTCATGCCATTCAGGCTAACACATCTACTTAACTAAAACTCTAAATTTTCTGTAAACAAAATGTCAAAACTACTTGTTTGTTTTGGCTTAATGAATTTTAAAAATCCTACATACAAAAAGTTGTGAATATGAAAAAAAATTAAACATGAATAATGTGGCCCATACACTCCTCGAAGCATGGGTCATAACCTCAAGCAAATCAGACATAAACTCCTCCTGAATTCAAATACTTAATTTACTTCACATTGCTGACAGACTTACTTGTTTCATATTCAAAAATCTACATAAAGAAAATTTTGAATCTCAACAAAATTAATATATGAACAAATGGGCCACTAGACTATGTGATCCAATGGTGAATACCTTATCCATTTTTTATTAACATGTTTTATAATGTAAAAATCTGAATTTATTGTTTCAAATTAAAAAAACATATGAACGAATTACACAAAACCATAAACATGAAATATTTATGAAAATATTTTTCCTACCACATTACTCCCCTCTTTATTCCAATCAAAATTACAAATTACAGGAAATGTTAAAAGAATAACAAATTTAAAAAAAAAAGAAAGAAAGGGGAGGCAGCCCAGCCAGGCCACCTGCCCGGACGAGCTACCTACGACCCAATTGGGCCTCTTTCATCCCATTGCGTCCCCATAGCGGTATGAGATCACCCGGGTGAGACGAGTGGGAGTTTAGTCCCACCTCGCCAACTAGAGAGGATGGAGACCAGCTTATATAGCATAGTGTTCAAACGATATCAATAGCATCTCTGTTCTATACTACTAGCGACCGTTCCATAATATTTGACTGCCATGTGGGGCCTACTAGCAGGACCATGGGCCTGCATCCTAGCCAAATATTTGGTTTCTAGTCGTATGCAGGTCGTGGGCTCAAAAAATATCCTACTAGTGGGCGGGCTTTTTTCCTTCTTTTTTACCTTTCATTTTCCTTATATTTAAAGATCTATTCAGACGTTATTTGTACCAGATGGGCTGGCATAATGCATATAAACTATCTGCTACACTTCAAGTCAATTTAATATTTTATATGTTAAAACAACATGGACAAATCTACACACTTGTAAATAATCAAACCAATTTTCTTTACATTCTGTACAATAGATTTTCAAAATTAGCAACATTACTGCAATGTGTTGTATATTCCAAAACCATCCAAATTAGAAATGGCACAATGAGAAACATTTTACTAAGTGATAGAACAACTATCATGCCACATCAACGAAAGGGAAATAATAAACAAGCAAATGACAGAGGTACTGACTTAGATATTACCATATGTACATTACTACCAGAAGGTTAACGTAGTAGTATTATGGGAACATCACCATAATTAAAAAGAGACATCACATAACCAAAATAACCAGGTTGTCCAACATTTCTACCTAGTTACACAGTTCAACATATTAACTAGAAACATCATCATGATGATGTACCATAGCATCTACCAGCTACCTAATGGCAATAACTGACAACTGATGATCTTGCCATTGACTCCTCCGTCTCTTCATCCTCCGACTCGACATACTCAAACTCATATGGCTCGAGCATCCTCAACAGGGCTTCATGCTTGCCCCGATCACACAAGTCACCCCTGAAGTACTGGTCACCCGAACTTCCTCGAATGGCAACCTCATGATCATGTTGGACAAGCCCCACCCTCAGGCCTCCATGTGGCTTGTTGTGGTGGAATGGGCATGTGTAGAACTCAGTTGTAAATGGCAGGTAGGCAGAAATTCCCTGAAGCCTCAGTTTCTTCTCTTCTTTCTTCACAAAGGACTTGTAGGTCCATGCCTCCACATCAAATTCAGACCAAGAAAAGTACTGCACACACAATACAAGAACAAATCAGTTAGTCCTTCCAATTAGCTACAAGAGCTACTATATTTTGTACATGTCTAAATGCACTTGAACCGTACATAGCTGGAAGAACAAACCTCCTCATCGGACACCAGGGAGTCTACATCAAATCCAGCAGCAAGATTTGGTGCCTGCACACCAGATTAAAACATTAACTATTGTAAGAATTCAATATAGGTAAATGAACTACACTAGAAAAAAATTAATATCACAAAATTATGGTTCACAAATCCACGAGAATAATAGTGATTAACTAATAATTATGATATATGTCAATCAATTACAAAGATTATGCAATTATGTTTCATGTACATAAAATACAAGAATATGCAACCTTTATTCTATCATACATATAATCCCATATTCCATTACTACAACTTGCCAACATCACTGCTACAATTCCTACATCTCATTATGGCAACATCACTACTATATGATCCAAATAAGAAAGATTTCACAAGGGGCAACATTGATCAATATGATTAACTACTACATGAAAGCTATTTATGCTAGATGTCAATAAATAGCAAGGATTATGCATGTATGTCACATAAAAATAAATTACAACAATTATGCAATCTTTCTCCTATCATACATATGATCCAATCTTCCATTACTAAAACATGGCAACATCACTGCTAGAATCCTGAATAAGCAAAGTTGCATTCAGTTTCTTAGAACATGTATATCTCGAATAAGGAAAACTGAATTGAAAGTCTGGCATACAGCCAGAATATAGTAACTGTGTAATCAACCAATTTCTTAGAGCATGTATGTCTAGGAATTTCTAGACCATAATGTATACATGTGCTATATATTTAGTCTGCAACAATTCTTATCAAATGCAAGAAGCAACCATGAACCAATTAATAAAAAATCATAGATAGTTGTGCCACTTACTAGTTTGTTTATGCAAGGTTCAAAGCTAGGTTGCAACTTCTACAAAGCAAGCTAGGCCACTTACTGGAGAATCCTAACACTTAGCATTCATCTCAAACATACTGGTACACTACACATCAATCTCAGGCATAACTCAGATGAGCAATAAGCAAAGTTGCATTCAGTTCCATGGTTTCAACCGCAACAGAGAAGTTGTTGCACCTCCATATTATTAAATTGTTGAATCCATAATTACTTAGTGATTTCTAGCTGGGAATAGCATATCAGGTATACTTACGCATGTAAGAATTGCTCAACCAGTAACACATAGCCACTAGATAAAATTCTACTAGCACTACCAGACGCTGCATATTAACAAATCAATAGCAAAAATGCACCACTAACACCTCCAATTTGCTAGACACTGCCACTAAGCGAATGTAACAAATAATCCCCACGCCTATCGCAGCTAAGCAAAAATTGTCTAAGAATTTCTCATACAAGTACAGAAAAAACTACAATAAAACTATGCAGGAAGTATTGTGTAAATTCAGAGTTAAACATCAAAATAATCCAATGCACTAAGCTATTTCCTAGGGCTAGATACATGCTGCACCACCGAAGAATGTTCGTTCAAAGATATTAATCCCTAAAAAAATATAGCTCAATCTACACACACGAGCTTTCATCCAAAGAATCTACAGAGAAAATGGAAATTAGAAGAAAACATCTTTTACCTGCATCGTAGCAACCTCCTAAGCCTACACTGGCGCCACATCCTCCGCGCTACTGACCTGCACGTCCAGATCCAGACCTTCCACCTTGCCGAGCTACGCATCCACCATGTCCTCCTCTGTCAGCGCCGCATTATTGGCCAAATGGGCCAAAGTGGTCGTACCACCACCGGCACCGCCATGGCCCTCGACCACCTCCACCACATATGGGCGGGTCACAGCTCCCATCCCCACCCTTGTAGAACCGCCCGCATCGCCTCCGGAGCCCACTCCCGCCATCGCCGGCGTCGAAATCGCATCGAGGTGGACAGCTCATAGGCCTTAGGTGGAGGAGATGACGAGGCAAGCTAGGGTTTTCTCACTCTTCACTCCTTTCCCTATCAGGTGAGGCAAAAGGGGGGAATGGTGGGGATCTGGTTGGGTGGAGCGACCAAGAGGGCTCTTATACGTTGTGTTGATTCATTTCAGCTCATGTCACCGGCCCACATGACGCCTACCGTACAAAATACATGTACAATATCTGGTACAAACTGCCGTAGGCCTAGACGGGCTCTACGTATCTCTCCGAAGTCAAAAAATTATGATCTTGCCACCGATAATGAACCGGTATGGGACAATTTCCACTGTTTGTGTTGTTTCTTTTCAGAATCAGAGCCAGGGGCGGAGAACTAGAGCAGAAGTGATTCAAGTATGCACACATGATGTATCATGCATGCCTCATCTTCTCTCTACTACTTTAACTGAGTCTGTTTTCTCTCCCTTTCACACTTTAGAGGATCTAATTCTTAACTTGAAACTTCTGTATATTTTAAACCATGAGTTCAATTTAAAAACCGTTTGACTATTCAGGTTCCTAGCAAAAAAGATCTTACAAACAATACCAAGATTAAATATACTTAACAATATTTGAAAACCGACATTTGAAACCTAATGAAACTATGAAAAAAATTATGAAACATGATGAAAATACTTTCTGGAACAATTAGTGCCACTACATTTCAAACTTGGTTCATCAAAGCTAGAAAAATAATTAACAATTGACTTAGAGTTCAAACAATAAAATCTATTGATGAAAACCAAGATAAACATTTTTTATTAGGTTTCATTGTCGATCATAATGTTTCATTATGTCTCGGAATTTAGGTTTCAATTTTTTAATTTTGGGCTTTAGAAAATATTCATACCAAGATCATTAGGAACGAAAGCTGCATCAACATTCATTTTATACTAGGGATTTCTATTTTCGTGCCCCTGGTTCGTTAGTCGTACTCACATTTCTAGCCGCTTAGTTTTCCTCACTTTTGCCCTCCCTCCACTCTAAAACCCTCACATGCGATCGGACGGGGGATACCATCAGGTCAAATGCTTGACCGTTACATGCTGACCGGTGGGACCACGTTAAGGCGGGTCGTGCGTTGAGCGTTACGTTACATCGCCTCAACCATTACATGCTAATAGGTGGGGTCAGGATACACAGCGGACTAGTCATCCATCTCTCGCTGATTATGGGGGACGTGTGTGGGACCATGTGGGGCGCGTTTGGTGGTTACGTACGCCCAGTCGCCTAAATTGGAATTATTTTTTTATGATGGCCTTTTTAAGAGCGTTTTTCCCCTCTCTCACTAACAGTTGTGTTTTTTGCACAAAAAGGTAGTGAAATCTAGAGCAGCTTCTCTTCATTCATCGTTCCTTTTGCCCTTGTTTTTCCCCAATCTGGTAGCAAATCTAACGAGCACCATAAATAAATTCAATAAATATAGCAGATGTAAATAAAGCAGCTCATATAGGTTATATTGTACGGTACTTAACGAGTTCGACAATTAGGTTGCTGTAGCATCCCAATTGTCTAACAATTGTAATGCTACTTGGTCTAGTAATATAATGGCTACTTCATATATATAATTGTTGCATCATAATTATATCATGCTCATGTCATCATGCCACCTTGCATTTGAGCATCATATAAAACCCTTTTCCTTTTGGTTCTTATCTCATATGCATTATTAATTGTATTTGCCTCTTGATATTGTATTTGGTTGTTGATATATTGTTAAATGCCCAAGTTGAGTTGGGGGCATATCTTTTATTCCACTCCACCACCTTTCTTTCACGACCTTATAATTCCACCATCCAACTAAATATGAGCTTTGCACTTTATTGGATTTTACCTCTAGCTCATGTGGGTTGGGATGGATCCAATTCTAACTTCCACATGCTCTTATCTTAGCATCATGTTGTTTTCACATTATTGATATATGAGAGCCACATGGCCACCTTTGCATGCCTTGTGAGTGGAACCTTTTCCTAGCTTCCATATGTGTCGTTTTGGGGTTATTATCATGCTTGGATATTTTTGGGCTTACTAAATACCTAGTGGCACATACACACTAGCATGTCCCATTTTTATTCAAATATGGTCATCACCAACTACTCCACATGGAGCATCCTTTTAATTCTTCTTGCTTGGCTTTTATTCCAATTTTGGGAATGCATAATAATAATGCCATGTAATAATATTGTTTTCACAAGAATCAGCATGGCAATAAATATTTTGCATGGGCCATGCAAGTACCACCTTTTGCTTGTCATTTGGATTTTATTTGAATTTTGAGTGGATCATCTCTATCTCTATCCCTTCTTTTGGCTTGATCTATTTCGATCTTGCTTAAACCCTACCACTCATCTCTCCATCACATCATCTAATCCTAAAACCCCCTCTCTCTTAGTCCATATCTAACCCTAAACCCTACCACCCTAATCACCTACACCTAGCTACCATTCCACTCCTCCCCCTAAACCCTAGTCTCTCTCTCTCTCTAATCCCTCTCCTCTCTCTAACCTGGCCACCCTCATCTACCCCTCTAATCTAACCCGAGACCACCTCTCTCAAACCCTAAGCTACCCTACCCTCTCTCGGCCTCTCTCCTCTCCCCTCCTTGCTGGCCCCACCTGGCCACCCTGGCCCTAGAACCAAACCCTACCCGAGCCATACCCCCTCTCCCTCCTACCCTAGCTCTAACCCGAGGCTACTCCTCCCTCTCTCTTTTTCTCTCTATGCCATAGGGGCCCCTCCAGCCCGAGCCTGTCCCTGCCTCCTTGCCCTCGACCCCACAGGAGCCTCCCTGCCACCCTGGTCCCGGCCGAGCACCTTGACGTGAAGGAGGAGCAAAGCGACGCCCACTTTTCCCTCCACCACGCCAACTAACCTCCTCCCTCCGTTCCTATCCACTCCCACATCTCTGCTCCTCTCGGCTCTCTCTCGCTCTCGGATCTGCCGGCGCCCTCTCTCCCTCTCTTCTCCATCGCCACCGTCCACACCATCGCTGCAACCTCGGCCTCCTCGCGGCTACCGTGCAGGCAGGCCACGGCGTGGAGGTGATCGAGGTACAAGGACGTGCACCCGCATCGCCCCGAACCCGCCAGCGAGGAGGAGAGAGACCGCCACTTGACGCCGGGCGCCCACGAAACCCTAGCTCGCTGGGCCTCTGCATCGTCGACGTCCTGCTGCTCGCCGACCCGGTCCAACGCCACCGACCTACCCACGGTGAGCTACCTGACCTCCCTGACACGGTCCGCCTCGCCGTGCCGCCCTAACCTCGCCGGACGTTGTGCCGAGGACGCTCTGTGCGCCGGCGAGCGCAGCGTCTGCTCGCTCCCGCAACGCGCAGAAACCCTATCTAGGCCCCAACCTCCTTGCGGTCACCAACCCCAGGCCACCGCACTGGCTGCCGCCTCCGCGCGCGCATGCTAGGTCCTGAGTTGAATCTGCGCGCGCGCATCGTCACGGCCAAGACCAATCCGTCCGCAGACGCGGTAGAAGATCCACAGTGCACGCGTGGTCGTTTTGCGCATACCCCCCCCCCCCACGTTTTGTTTTGCTTCAACCCGCGATCCTAGAGGTCCCACTAGTCAGCCGCGCCAGCGTTTTTGCAGAGAACCCCCTGGCCTCTAGTAATCTCAACCCGCGCTCCATCTTGGCCCCATCTCGTGCACTGCCTTTAAATTGTCACGTGGACCCGTGGGCTAGCCCCACATGTCATCTGTTGGGACTAGCTAGCTCATGAGAAAAAGTTTTCAGCGCAGCTTGTTGCCCGATCAGCGATTGACCCACCGTCGATGGCGTATGCGGATCTGCAGGTATAAAAGGTTTTACGGATTTACATTATAATTCAAATCTTTCAAAATTAATTCAAATTCAAATTTAAATCTGTTTTTAAATAACTTTTGAAATATAAATCCAAATAATACAAATAATATATGTTTTCAAATCAGAAAAATGTGAGGATTTCAAATATGCCATTCAAAATATATTTTGAACATGTAAAATTCCAAGTTGATTTAAATTACATTAAAATGCCCTTTTGTCTTAATTAATTAATAAATTTTGTTTTATAAGTCCAAATTTAACAAATAATATGTCTAAAATGATTAGCTCGACGAGACCTTTCTGTTTATGCATTCCATCATCTGTTTTGCAGCATGCATCATATAAATATAATGTGTACAGCAACGAATATGAGGATAAAATGGGGTCAAAACTCAATAAAATGGTTTATTCTTGTATTCCACACCTCACCCATGCCATGCTACTTTATTGCCATGCAAATTGTGCATCATTCATCATAGCATGATTGTTTGCTTGTCGCATTTTATTCATATGCTTGTGCACTTTATTTATGTTGGTCCTTGTTTGTTTGGTTCTTCTTCGAATAGACGCTGAGCAGGGGATATATCAAGATACCCAGGAGCACTACCCAGATCCATCCCTTGCTTCAACTGAGCTGCCAGGCAAGCACTACCACATGCTTGCATACATATAGTACCTATTGCCTCTTTCTTGTTCTTGCATCATTGAGTCGCGATTGCCTTAAATTGAATCCCAAGCATTGCATAGCCTTTACTTTTAAACCCCACCGAAGCTTGTTCCTCCATCCCATGAGCCATTACTACAGGAGTTGTTTGAGCCATGCGAGTCGTAGAACAACATGTGTAGGGTATGTGAGTGTCTGATGGATAACGAGGTACCTATACAACTTAATCTGAGTAGTAATGGGATAACTAATGAAAGTGGCATCGGTGAGCCATATTTGCTATTTGGTTTTTCAGGCTCACTTGTGTCCCGTAGGACCCCGAGTACTTGATTCATGTTCCTTGAATATTCGCGCTATCCACATCCGGGAGGCTTATGAACCCCCCTGAGCCAGAGCTTGATTCATTCTTATTTCTTGGGGCCACAAACTAGTTTGAGGTTTTATTTACTATCCTGTACTTCCGCCTGATACTCTGATGTTTGTTGTATGAGGAGATATCCTAAACTATTATATCTATCTAGGATATTTGGATCTTGCCGTATGGCGTTGCTATATTTCCTTTCTTTTTTAGATGGAATGGCTCTGATGTACTATTGTATGGTGGCTTGCATACATACTCATTTGTGTATGTAGTTGATCCTTCACTTTGCCGATTCGCCGCCCGTTCTTGTCCGATGATTGGAAATGGTTGGGACGGCCAAAGGTCTACTGTGAGTGGCATTTGGGCCCCAGCACTATTTCAACCATTTCTGCTCATCCAGGCTTGTAACTAGGAGCGTAATTCACCGAGGTAGTTACAATTGGTATCAGAGCCATCCCGCCCTTCAGGGTCTCAGCCAAATGGTCGTTGTCTGTCTAGCAAATATTTTGGGTAGCTATGTATACTAGGGAAAAACAAAACGCGAGAGTAGGAATGCTTCCACTTTTCTTCTTACCCAACCACCACCCTTTTCTGGTAAGGAAGTGTAACGTTTTCAATCCTCTTCTCAAAATTCAAACTAGGATTCACGTGTTCTGGGTTTCCGTAGTACCATAGAAAGTGTGTGTGTGTGTGTGTGTGTGTGTGTGTGTGTGTAATTCCTTGTTTATCTGTTGCATCCAATTTGTTATCACAATCTGCCTTTGGTTATCAACTGTTGGTACATTCCATACTGACAGGCTATTGAAAACCGGCGCGATCTATCTGACTCCTTGTTAACCGGTGCCATCTTCTTAAGGGTGTCCTTCCTTATAGCAACTTCACGTTCTGTGTAAGCATCTGTTGCTAATCTCTACCTGATAAGTGATTTTGCGCATCTATTGGTATTTTAATGCCGGAAAATGCGGAAAATTTTTCTTTGATACATCTGTGCTTCCACACTCCTTTTCAGTCGTGTGTGAAACATTATCTATCTCCCTTTTATCAGCATGTCCATGCTCACTCATTCTTTTGTCACCAGCGCTTAATCCTGGAGTTTCTTTTCATCTACAATTCTCTTGGGCTAATTACATAACATGTGTCGATCCGATGCTGGTAATTGTAATTTGGCTCTCGGCATAGCTATATTCCACTCATGATAAGTGTCGATTGGAATATGGAAAATGCTATCAACACTATCCTCCGAATGGTGACGGTTATCTCCTGTGATTTTGAGTGCACCGTGATCATATCTATGCTTATTCAAGTATCTTTGCCAATCCGGGGTTTCTCAAAGCACTACGGTGGTCTATCATCTGTTTGTCAGGCTACACATCTTTTTCAACCCCATATCTGCAAAATTCTCCTGGATACGAGGGAATTGCATCTTTTCACTTCTGATAGCTTTGCTTAAGGTATGATCTATCATCTTTTCTTTATCCAAGATCCCTTTATCTTTGTAACCGGTGATCCGATCGACATTGTGAATCAGGTGACATCTCTTTTTCTTCCGAAGAACCAGATAATCTATTCTTCCAGTGCACCTTCTTCAACACGAACCCGTGCTCTTAATATTGATCTTTCTAAGAGCATTGAGCTCAGGAAGTGTTCGAGCATTTGTTCGTTTCTCTCGCCTTTCGAACTTGATATTCTGGGAATATCTTGTTAATCCATGGTGGTATATGTTGATAATATGCTTGCCTTTTCGGTATCAATGGAAGGACATGGAAGATCATCTATGTCTCCTTCTCTCAAGCTTCGAGAACACTGCCTGTGTGCAAAGTCTCAAAGTGAGAGCTCTGACTTCTTGAAGTCACCTATCTCGACCACGTCCTTCTGCTAAATACATTGCTTCAATTCTGGAATTAGCAAGTCCATTGTTAATTCTATCCTCCATCTTCAACCAATCCGGAGTTTTTCCTTGTTGGCAAGTTATCATCAGCGTTTCGCTAAAGATTTTCCTCAAGACTGCTAAATCTCTCTCAATCATTTCAAGAAGAACATAGAGTTCTTTCACCTCAGTCTCGTCAAGTGATCTTTTGCAACCCTCTCGTTCTATCATCTATGCTCAATCCACCGGAGGCCATGAAGACTTTTCAGATCTTTCATAATCCTTCTGTTCAAGTTGGTGTTATCTTTTTCTTTATCTGTGGAATCTTGCAGTTGTCTCCATGATCTTCCTTCATATCTTTCTGGTGGCTGGCTACTTATGATATGATGACAACATCATCACCCTTATCTATCTTGGATCCGGTGAATCGTTTGCATCAATCTTTGTTTTCTTATGGAGTTCCATGAGCTCTCCTTATCAATACCTTCAGTCTGTTTCAGTAGTTGGGTTGCATGGTTTTCTTATTCATGTGCGGAGTAATGCTTTGAGTGTGGGATGGAGTAGCTACCATACCACTACTCTTATCATTCGCTCTTGTACATTGAATTGGTGAATTAATGCGATTCCACTCATTCCACGGAAGTTAGAAGTGGCCTTTATCCCTCGATACTTTTACTTCCGTCCTTGTTTTTCCGGAGTGCTCTCTCGAAGAAGGTAATCAATAGTCTCTTGTTGGTGATCTCGCCCTTTCTACACGGAGCAAAATCTACAATTATCTGGTGGAAACAAACGCAAACTCTTTTCTATCCTCGTCTTTCTACCGGTGTTTGACATCCCCAAACAAGATGAAAGGAAAACTATCTCTCTTTGTTTCATCAATTCTTTTTCTGTGGTAAAGCCAGTTATGGTTGATGCCATCAGCCGCAAATCTATTGCGTTAGCCTCAAGGCTAAAGAAAGCAATAAGTATCTCCACAATAAACTCCAGATCCTCTATATTCTTTGCTTCTCGGGATTCCACCATGTTCTGGCTTCACATCCGTCTCTGGAAGTTATATCCGCGCACCTCAATTGCGTGATCCTTCGGAGTCTTACCGGCGCAAGAAGTATCGAATCCGACGATGTCTAACTAAATCTTTCTGTTGATATCAAGGGACTCTATTGTTTAAAGGCAATATTGTTTCCGCACTCCTTTTCCCAATCCGAGAGAAGATGCGATGCTATTGTCATAGTGGTTCAAACCTCTCCAATCTAGCTCCTTTCTTCCGGCGAGACAAAGATTCATCCTCTCTAGTATCGGTAAATCTTTAATCTTAACGGCGTGTCTTTCTATATCCATGATGCATCATCTTGTCCTTTCTCTCACAAGTGGTTCTATTCTTTTATCATGTTCCTTGAGAAAACCGGAGCTATGATCATCCTACCTTCTTGCCTCACGACAATCCTTCAACTCTCCTAACCCGTGGTTTCTCAAGCAAAACGCAAGACTCGCAACAAGTCTAGCAAGTTTTGCAAGGTGCAGTGGTCGCATCATTCCTTGGTTCATCAACTTGGGAACGTGAGGGTCACCTTCGTTCGAACACCCGCCTCTCCTTGTGTTGTTTTCTTTTCCTAGGAATCTCGGGGCGAGATTCTTGTTTAGTGGGGGAGAGTTGTAGCATCCCAATTGTCTAACAATTGTAATGCTACTTGGTCTAGTAATATAATGGCTACTTCATATATATAATTGTTGCATCATAATTATATCATGCTCATGTCATCATGCCACCTTGCATTTGAGCATCATATATAACCCTTTTCCTTTTGGTTCTTATCTCATATGCATTATTAATTGTATTTGCCTCTTGATATTGTATTTGGTTGTTGATATATTGTTTAAATGCCCAAGTTGAGTTGGGGGCATATCTTTTATTCCACTCCACCACCTTTCTTTCACGACCTTATAATTCCACCATCCAACTAAATATGAGCTTTGCACTTTATTGGATTTTACCTCTAGCTCATGTGGGTTGGGATGGATCCAATTCTAACTTCCACATGCTCTCATCTTAGCATCATGTTGTTTTCACATTATTGATATATGAGAGCCACATGGCCACCTTTGCATGCCTTGTGAGTGGAACCTTTTCCTAGCTTCCATATGTGTCGTTTTGGGGTTATTATCATGCTTGGATATTTTTGGGCTTACTAAATACCTAGTGGCACATACACACTAGCATGTCCCATTTTTATTCAAATATGGTCATCACCAACTACTCCACATGGAGCATCCTTTTAATTCTTCTTGCTTGGCTTTTATTCCAATTTTGGGAATGCATAATAATAATGCCATGTAATAATATTGTTTTCACAAGAATCAGCATGGCAATAAATATTTTGCATGGGCCATGCAAGTACCACCTTTTGCTTGTCATTTGGATTTTATTTGAATTTTGAGTGGATCATCTCTATCTCTATCCCTTCTTTTGGCTTGATCTATTTCGATCTTGCTTAAACCCTACCACTCATCTCTCCATCACATCATCTAATCCTAAAACCCCCTCTCTCTTAGTCCATATCTAACCCTAAACCCTACCACCCTAATCACCTACACCTAGCTACCATTCCACTCCTCCCCCTAAACCCTAGTCTCTCTCTCTCTCTAATCCCTCTCCTCTCTCTAACCTGGCCACCCTCATCTACCCCTCTAATCTAACCCGAGACCACCTCTCTCAAACCCTAAGCTACCCTACCCTCTCTCGGCCTCTCTCCTCTCCCCTCCTTGCTGGCCCCACAGCCACCCCTGGCCCTAGAACCAAACCCTACCCGAGCCATACCCCTCTCCCTCCTACCCTAGCTCTAACCCAGGCTACTCCTCCTCTCTCTCTTTTCTCTCTATGCCATAGGGGCCCCTCAGCCAGAGCCTGTCCTGCCTCCTTGCCCTCGTCGACCCCACAGGAGCCTCCCACCTGCCTGCCACAGTCCGGCCCAGGCTGCCCGGCCACGTGAAGGAGGAGCAAAAGCGGCCGACGCCACCTTTCCCCTCCACCACGCCAACTAACCTCCCTCCCTCCGTTCCTATCCACTCCCACATCTCTGCTCCCTCTCGGCTCTCCTCTGGCTCTCCAGATCTGGCCGAGGCGCCCTGCCTCTCCCCTCTCTTCTCCATCGCCACCGTCCACACCATCGCCGGCAACCCTCGGCCTCCTCGCGGCTACACCGTGCAGGCAGCAAACACGGCGTGGAGGTGATCGAGGAGTACAAGGGCGTGCACCATCGCCCGAACCCGCCAGCGAGGAGGAGGAGACTGCACACCGCCTGCGCCGGGGCGCCACCAAAACCCTAGCTCATTGGGCCTCTGCATCGTCGGCGTCCTCTTGCTCACGACCGGTCCAACGCCACCGACCTACCCACGGTGAGCTACCTGACCTCCCTGACACGGTCCGCCTCGCCGTGCCGCCCTGACCTCGCCGGACGTTGTGCCGAGCACGCTCTGTGCGCCGGCGAGCGCAGCGTCTGCTCGCTCCCGCAACGCGCAGAAACCCTATCTAGGCCCCAACCTCCTTGCGGTCACCAACCCCAGGCCACCGCACTGGCTGCCGCCTCCGCGCGCGCACGCTAGGTCCCAGGTTCGAATCCTGCGCGCCCGTCTGGTCGCCCGGCCGATCCGTCCCATGCAGCGATAGAAGATCCACGATGCAGCGTGGTCGTTTTGCGCATACCCCCCACGTTTGTTTTGCTTCAACCCGCGATCCTAGAGGTCCCACTAGTCACCGGCAGCGCCGTTTTGCAGAGAACCCCCTGGCCTCTAGTAATCTCAACCCGCGCTCCATCTTGGCCCCATCTGTCAGTGCCTGCCCCTTTCGTCGCTGTCACGTGGACCCCGTGGCCGCTAGCCCCACATGTCATACGCTGGGACTAGCTAGCTCGCGGTGAGAAAAGTTTTCAGCGTGCTTGTTGCCCAGTCAGCAGTTGACCCCACCCGTCGATGGCGTATGCGGATCTGCAGGTATAAAAGGTTTTTGGATTTACATTTATAATTCAAATCTTTCAAAATTAATTCAAATTCAAATTTAAATCTGTTTTTAAATAACTTTTGAAATATAAATCCAAATAATACAAATAATATATGTTTTCAAATCAGAAAAATGTGAGGATTTCAAATATGCCATTCAAAATATATTTTGAACATGTAAAATTCCAAGTTGATTTAAATTACATTAAAATGCCCTTTTGTCTTAATTAATTAATAAATTTTGTTTTATAAGTCCAAATTTAACAAATAATATGTCTAAAATGATTAGCTCGACGAGACCTTTCTGTTTATGCATTCCATCATCTGTTTTGCAGCATGCATCATATAAATATAATGTGTACAGCAACGAATATGAGGATAAAATGGGGCCAAAACTCAATAAAATGGTTTATTCTTGTATTCCACACCTCACCCATGCCATGCTACTTTATTGCCATGCAAATTGTGCATCATTCATCATGGCATGATTGTTTGCTTGTCACATTTTATTCATATGCTTGTGCACTTTATTTATGTTGGTCCTTGTTTGTTTGGTTCTTCTTCGAATAGACGCTGAGCAGGGGATATATCAAGATACCCAGGAGCACTACCCAGATCCATCCCTTGCTTCAACTGAGCTGCCAGGCAAGCACTACCACATGCTTGCATACATATAGTACCTATTGCCTCTTTCTTGTTCTTGCATCATTGAGTCGCGATTGCCTTAAATTGAATCCCAAACATTGCATAGCCTTTACTTTTAAACCCCACCGAAGCTTGTTCCTCCATCCCATGAGCCATTACAACAGGAGTTGTTTGAGCCATGCGAGTCGTAGAACAGCATGTGTAGGGTATGTGAGTGTCTGATGGATAACGAGGTACCTATACAACTTAATCTGAGTAGTAATGGGATAACTAATGAAAGTGGCATCGGTGAGCCATATTTGCTATTTGGTTTTCAGGCTCACTTGTGTCCGTAGGACCCAGTACTTGATTCATGTTCCTTGAATATTCGCTATCCACATCCAGGAGGCTTATGAACCCCACTGAGCGAGCTTGATTCATTCTTATTTCTTGGGGCCACAAACTAGTTTGAGGTTTTATTTACTATCTGTACTTATGCCATGTTTCTGCTTTATTTAAAATTGTGAGGTCTTGCACCTTTGTCTTTGTTAGGTCCGTGACCCGTTTTACTGTATCAACAAGCCCAGTCACACTTCGGGTTCCCAGTCGTTCTGACCGGCTCAAACCTTGAGGCCATCTCGAAGTCAGCTAACTTTATTGCGGGTAGCTCAATGGGGTGGCCCCCTGAAATATTTCTGAATCCTGTGATCGCTTTGTCGTGACTGCCTCATTGGGTTTTGATTTGGTTTTTCCGAGGTTGATCGAGTGTGTTGCTATTTGTGCACCCCTACAGGGTAAAACTTTCTGAAAGCCGTGTCCGCGGTTGTGGACGACTTGGAGCACGGTTTCTCGATCATAGACAAGAATAACTAAAGTACCGCTTTTAATTTGACTAGACTAGGTACGACTAGTAAATAGTGCAATACTCACGGAATGGATAATAAAAGCGCCAGCGGATGGGGGTTGTTAAATGGCTTCCTCGTCGGTAAGCGAGGAGGAGGATGGATCTGTGGATATTACCGTTATAACTGTTGTTATTCATTCACGGACATCCGTCTATCTATGGTTAGGCGGATGGTTAGCGAGTATCTATAGAATTGTTAGGGTTTATCTTTTGCTGCAATTGCGTCACCCCAGGTTGTGTCCCCTTTAGCGGCATAAAGACTTGCTGAGTACCCCTAGGGTCTCACACGATAAATTATTGGTTCAGATGAACAGGTACCCTCGCAAGATGGATACTGGGTGGAAGAGACGGATGATGTGGGCAACGATCATTCGGTGTAGAGATTCCGGGAACGGGGATCCGTGAGATCTGTGGGCGGGATGTGTTTATTTAATGGGCATCTTATGCCGATTTGCTTCTTATCCGTACTCGGATCTTGTTTTTCCGCTTCCGCCTGATACTCTGATGTTTGTTGTATGAGGAGATATCCTAAACTATTATATCTATCTAGGATATTTGGATCTTGCCGTATGGCGTTGCTATATTTCCTTTCTTTTTTAGATGGAATGGCTCTGATGTACTATTGTATGGTGGCTTGCATACATACTCATTTGTGTATGTAGTTGATCCCTTCGCCTGCCGATTACGCCGCCCGTTCTTGTCCCGATGATTGGAAATGGTTGGGACGGCCGAAAGGTCTACATGTGAGTGGCATTTGGGCCCCACCGTACTATTTCAACCATTTCTGCTCATCCAGGCTTGTAACTAGGAGCGTAATTCACCGAGGTAGTTACAGTTGCTCAGTGATACATTGCAAATGTATCAATAATTTTTCATGTTCCATGCTTGGTTTTATTTACTTTCTTGTGATTTGTTCCAACTTTAGAGTACTTTTCATATGATTTCTTGGACTAACCTATTAACAAGAGCCACAGTGCCAGTTGCCTGTTTTCTGCTGTTTTTGGTTCCAGGAAGTCAGAAAATAAATATTCTCGGAATTGGACGGGACAAAAGCCAAAGTTACTATTTTCCCGGAAGACTCACGGAGCCAGAAGGAGAGTCGGAGAGGAGCCACAGGGTGGCCACACCCCCCCCCTGGCGTGGGCCATCCCAGGCCGCGCTAGGGCATGGTGTGGGCCCCCTGGCCGCCCACCGACCTTGCCTCTTTCGCCTATAAGAGCCCCCTGATGCAGAAACCCTAAATCGTCAATCAGAAATCCACAAAAAGTTCCGCTGCACTACCGCCACTGAAGGGGAGATTCGGGGGACATAAAGTCTCTGTTAAAAAGCGAATGCGTCAAGACGGAAGTGCCCCCGGAGCCATCTCCATCGATCTCCACCACCATATCCATCACCGTTGCTGATTCCCATGATGAGGAGGGAGTAGTTCTCTCTCGAGGCTAAGGGTTCTACCGGTAGCTATGTGTTCATCACTCTCTCTATGCATGATCTTATTGAGATCATGAGCTTGTAATCTATAGATCTACCTTGCTACTCAAGTGCTTTAATAGATCTCTGCTCTCCCCATGTGTGTGAAAGTGACAGCATGCACACCATGGTGGCAATTAGGCTAGAGATTACAAATACTTGTTATGAGTTATATTTGGAGTTGGATGTCTTTATGAAATTGTGGTGTTTGTTGGAACCATCTAGTGCTCAAGGTGACAGTGTGGGGTTTTCTAGATGGGAAAGTCTTACTTTGAGGTGTGTTGTTATAGCTCTACCATCGATTAGAGTGTTCAACCGGAGAGTAGTTAAGAGTAGTATCATAAAGAGAAGATATTTATATGAGAGTGTTCACTAGTGAAAGTATGATCCCTAGGCCTTGTTTCTTAGCATTGAAACACCGTTTGCAACTAGATCTGTTACATGTTTGCTTGCTTTCTTCTTTATTTCAGTTTTACTTTAGTCTTTTCCACGCCATCAAGCTATTTTCTATCACCGTTACCACTTATAATTATCTATACCACTTGTATTTCAGTATCTCTTCGCCGAACTAGTGCACCTATACACCTGACAAGTGTATTGGGTGTGTTGGGGACACAAGAGACTTCTTGTATCTTGATTGCAGGGTTGCTTGAGAGGGAATACCTTTGACCACTTCCTTCCTGAGTTTGATAAACCTTGGGTGATCCACTTAAGGGAAAACTTGCTGCTGTTCTACAAACCTCTGCACTTGGAGGACCAACAACTGTCTACAAGAATAGAAGTGCGTAGACATCACTCAGCAGCAGCGGACAAGTTCAACACAGACAAGACAAAAGATGCTGCTTTACAGCAGCAGCAGCAGTAGCAGATCAGTGGCCCCTCATGGCCTCTGCTAGGAGGGCCTCTACCTCCTCCCTCTGGCGCCTCCTCCACTTCTTGCTGCCCAGTCCCTTGGGCTTGATCGGGGGCATGTGACCCTTCTCGATAGCTACCTTCTAGAGGTTGTGGAGGTGAAGACCGAGCGCCTGGTGCTTGGATATGAAGCCGTGGACGTTCATGGACTCACGCAGGTCCTCACGTCCTCGGCATGCTTCACGAGGGAGTTTAAGTCCGTGACGCGGAGCCTCCTAGTGGGGCAGAAGGGGCACCTGTACACGTCGTCGATGAAGAAGTTGTTGTACTTTCCGGACTTCAGCCTCCTCAACACATGATGAGTCTTTGTGTCCTTGGACTCGTTATCGCTGCGGACGTCACTGCTATCCTCCTGTTAGAAAAAACAGTAGAGTGCAATAAGGACATGATTGAGATACTTTGATTATCGGGATTGATTATTTGCATAAATGAACCGATGGAGATCCCCTGATTATTCCCTAAATCTCAAATCAAATCAAATACTGATCCCAACTATGAACAGGGGGTTCAAATACAAACAGGGGGATTCATCAAAATACGAGATCTAACACAAGAGGATTAGCTACTGTAAAAATACAAACAGCCGAGCCCTAATAACATACGATCTACTATCCAACGATGGGAACGGGGGAAGAACAAGGGAAGGGGAGAAAACCCTGGTTACCTCCGACCATGGGTCGGCGATGATGGTGTCGTAGGGGTTCTCCGTCCTTATGTAAATCAACCTCCTCGTAGGAGTCCCAGCCGAGCGGGGTCTGCCAGACACCGGCGGGGGCCTCCGCGCCGGTGGCTACGGTGGATGCGGGGACAGGGGCCTATACAGGGACGGGGGCCTCCTCGCCGGTGGCCTTGGAGGAATCGATGACCACCGTGTCGTTCTTCTCCATCGCCGGCGTGGTTGGGGTTTTCTTGGGGGTTTGTAAAAGGTGATGGGACAGTGGAGACGGTTGGTGAGCGAGTGAGTGATGAGTGAGAGTGAGGAGGCCTCTATTAAAGGAGAAGGGAAGTGATGTTTCGTTGCACTACCGTGCACCGCATAACCGCGTACGCTACTGCACCGTGCACGACCACACGTGTCCGCTACCGCCCTACGCACCATACATGCATACCATGAGTCACGTTTTTTCCCTCGTGTCTAACCCTGGCGACTTAGTTGTGCTTAGTTTTGCCCTCGAGTGTAACACTAGCAGTTTGGTTGTACTCAGTTTTAGCTATCTAATTGATTCATTTTATGTACAACAAATTCAAAAAGAGCAAAATATAGTGGCATCTACCAGGGAGTCTTATTATAAACCAAGTTTTAACCTAAATCATTTTATGACCTGCCACCATAACAAATGTATATAAACCAAGTTTTAACCTAAATCACCACTTCTCAAATCACCTACTATCTATGAAGGTTCATGGCTTTCTAATTAAGCCTCTTCCCAAAACATCCGTCTCCAAAACATAGTTTGTCTAAATGAGGCAATAATTGTAGCACTAGTGTATATTTCAATTGCAAATAGTTTGATGTATGCCAAGATGTATTTTATTGTATAAAAGATGCATTTTCCATTTTTTAAATTTTTTCCTATTTTCTATTTGAATCCCTTTGTCAGTCTTGCCCTAGGTTTTTAAGTTCTACTTAGTTTTTCCCTTAGTTCTTAAGTGCTACTCAGTTTTCCCCTCTCTTAGTATCAATCTCTCGCACATGTGCTCATCTTCCCTGGTATGCTCTAATTGGCTGAGATAGTTGTCACGCGGATCGTGCCCACCAACCGTTGATCCTCTGTATCTAGCGGACAGGATAACCCCTATATCTGTCGGGGGCACCCCTCTATCCATGCAAAATAACGAGTTTGCCACCGGTACTTTAACTCCGTAAACAAATGAACTTGAATATAATTTGAAGGGAACATGTTCGAAGGTGTATAATTTGTGCATTACATCCCACTCTATGAAAATGATAATCTCTCAAGATTTTCTTAGCACAATATTATCACGTATTAAGTGCAATTTCAAAGAGTTCAAATGTGTATAATTTTCGTATATGCAACTTTATGCATTACATTCCACTCTATGAAAATGGGGGAGAAAATGATAATCTCTGGAAATTTTGCTAGAACATCATTATCTCGTTATTAAGTGCAATTTCACAGTGTTCAAAGGTTTAAATTTTCGTATATGCAAGTTTATGCATTATATTTCACTCCATGGAAATGATAAATGATCAGGATTTTATTAGCACAACATTATCATGACCTAAGTGCGATTTCAAAGAGTCCAAAGGTGTATAATTTTCATATATGCCAGTTTATGCATTACATTCCACTATATGAAAATGATAATCTCTCAAGATTTTCTTAGCACAACATTATCACGTATTAAGTGCGATTTCAAAGAGTTCAAAGGTGTATAATTTTCGTATATGCAAATTTATGCATTACATTCCACTCTATGAAAATAATAATCTCTCAAGATTTTCTTAGCACAACATTATCACGTATTAAGTGCGATTTCAAAGAGTTCAAATGTGTATAAACTTTGTATATGCAAGTTTATGCATTACATTCCACTCTATGAAAATGGGAGAGAAAATAATAATCTCTCAAAATTTTGTTAGCACATTGATACATTGCAAATGTATCTATAATTTTTGATGTTCCATGCTTGGCTTTATCCACTTTCTTGTGTTTTGTTCCAACTTTAGGGTACTTTTCTTATGATTGGTTTTATGCTTGGTTTTATCCACCAGGAAAGTCAGAAAATGAATATTCTCGGAATTGGACGGGACAAAAGCCAAAGTGCCTATTTTTCGGAAGGGATCAAGTGCCAGAATACGAGACAGAGAAGGGCCAGGGGCTGGCCACACCACCTGGTCGTGCGGCCAGGCTAGGCCCGCGCCAGGGAGTGGTGTGGTGGCTCCCGGCACCCTCTCGGCCTCTCCTTCCGCCTATATATTGCCCTCGGGACGAAAACCCTAGGGGCCCGATCAAAAATCCACGAAAGAGTCTGTAGCCGCCGTCATCTCCATCCCTAGATCGGGAGGGATCTGAAGCTCTTCCCGGCACCCTGCCGGAGAGGGGAATTCACCTTGGAGGCCTTCTTCATCACCATGCAAGCCTCCAGTGTGATGCGTGAGTAGTTCATCCTTGGACTACGGATCCATGTAGTAGCTAGATGGCTGGTTCTCCTCCGTTGTGCTTTCATGTTTAGATCTTGTGAGCTCCGTTCATGATCAAGATCATCTATTTGTAATCATACATGTTGTGTTTGCGGGGATCCGATGGATATTGAGATGCTATTTCAGATTGATTATTGATTCTATCATGTCTTTGTTATTTGTGATCTTGCATGCTTTCCGTTGTTAGTAGCTATCATGGCCAAGTAGATGCTAGCAACTCCAAGAGTTAGTATTTATGCTCGATAGTGGGTTCATGCCTCTGGTAATCTAGGGAAGTGACAGAAATCTCTAAGGTACTAGATGTGCTGTTGCTACTAGGGAGAAAACAACAATCCTTTATTCATAGAACAATCGTATTGTTTACTTTACACGATTGTAAAGCAATAATCTGCTTGCAACTTATCTTTGGAGGGTTGGATGATAACCTGAAGGTGGATTATTAGTCATAGATGCAGTTGGATGGCAGTCTATGTATTATGTTGTAATGCCCAATCAAGTCTCAAAGGAGTCAAGATGATTAGTATATGCATGTATTGCTTTCTCGGTGTTTGTCAATTGCCCCGCTGTAATTTGTTCACCCAGCATGTTATCTATCTTAAGGAGAGCCACCTCTAGTGAACTATGGATCCCGGTCCTTGTCTTTTACATACAATCTACAATCTTTTACTGCCTTGTGTTTACTTTCTGCAAACTTTTACTTCTTTCCATTTGATATGTTTAATCCTTTGTTTTCCACAAAACACGGTGAGATTGACAACCTCATCGCAAGTTGGGGACAAAGTTCTGTGGTTGTGTTGTGCAGGTCTCCACGTTGCTACTAGCTTTAGTGCGCTACCAAAGCTCAGCTAGTAACACCTTTGGGGTGTTTCCTTGCTCCTACTGGTTCGATTAAACCTTGGTTTCATAATCGAGGGAAAACTTGCTGCTGTGCTCATCATACCTTCCTCTTGGGGTTCCCAACGAGCTCTACGTCGAACGACGAGCACATCACACATCATTATCACGTATTGAGTGCGATTTCAAAGAGTTCAAAGGTGTATAAACTTTGTATATGCAAGTTTATGCATTAAATTCCACTCTATGGAAATGGGGTAGAAAATAATAATCACTCAAAATTTTGTTAGCACATCATTTTCACATATAAAGTGCGATTTAAAAGTGTTCAAAGATTTATAATTTTCGCATATGCAAGTTTGTGCATTACATTCCACTCTATGAAAATAATAATCTCTCAAGATTTTCTTAGCACGACATTATCACGTATTAAGTGCGATTTCAAAGAGTTCAAAGGTGTATAATTTTCAAGTTTATGTATTATATTTCACTCATGGAAATGATAAATGATCAGGATTTTATTAGCACAACATTATCATGTCCTAAGTGTGATTTAAAAGAGTTCAAAGGTGTATAATTTTCGTATATGCATTACATTTCACTATATGAAAATGAAGCAACGGCACGGGCACGGGCACGGGGCTAGCTCGGGGTCCCATCTTGCAACGCCAACCTGGGTAAGCTATGGGTCCGGTGCTCATGTGGATAAGCAGTGGGTCCGATGCTAATCTGGATAAGTTGAGAGAGGTGTCCACTACGGGAATCAACTGAACGCGGCCCCACTTGTCAGCATGTAACGGCAAGGGTACAATACGGGACCCGATAGAACGTGACCCTACCCATCAGCACGTAACGGCAAGGGTCCACTACAGGACCCGACTGAATGTGGCGCCCCACTTGTCAGCACGTAATGGCAAAGCTGACGTACGACGAGTTTCATACCTTGTGATAGTTTCATACAAGGAGATGGGAAAAAGTGAGGAAAAACTAAGCGGTTGGGAAAAACTGAGTACAACTAACGAACCGAGGGCACGAAAATAGAAATCCCTTTAGACTATCATGGATGAGGCTAAGTCCATTTTATTGCTTTAGGAATAGGAAGACAAAGAAGGTGTATTTGAAGGGACTATTATCTATACAATTTATAAAGTAGTAAAATCCCACTAACTGCACTTATGATTGTTTATCTCTTTATTTAATTTATTTATGTTATCATTTTTTAGGTAGTGGTAGATTTCATCTAATCCATGGCTTCAATTAATTTGCATGCAACATTAATCGGGTGCATAATTGAATCTTCACAAACTTTAGTGTAGTAAACACCCAAAGCATTAATAGGGCATCACCACGTAGAAACAACCTCTGGCTATGTTCTCCACTTTGTTTGGTTACCTGCTCGGACAATTTGTTTGCTCTCAATAGATAGTAGGTGCAACTATTTGGTGGCATGCGTAGGCATGTCTTGCTCAAGACTAATCCATCGGATGTGTGTCTACAAATGCCAACTCAAGAGTGGTGCTACCAAGCAACATCAAGAACAACCAGAACATCAAGAACAATAGATAATTATATAGCAGCCAAGATTATTTATTAGTACCATAGGCCACACATACATACAGATAGTACAGTACCATAGAAGTATCATACACCACGCATATATGTATCAACTAGATTAACAAAGAATGATACTACATATGATAACTAGACCCATTCACTGATCCTCATCCTTATGACGATCCTCCTCATGGATTGTGGCTGCTCAAGGAACCGACTGACCACCTCATATCATGAGTAGTTAAGACCACCACTATGTATTCCTTTGCACTAAGATTCTTGAACAATAGTAATTAGCCTATCTTCAAGCTATGAGCTATGGAAAATTCGGGTAATCCATGATCGAGGATGGATTTGCCATGGACATCCTTGATCTTCATGTCCCGGTTGCACCCTATGGTGGTATTGATAGTGATCTTCCCTAGCATCGACCCCAGACATATCCTAGAGGCCACTGGGATAGGAAGCATCTCCCATGGAAGTGGCCAACAACCTCCTGCTCTCTTGTTGGAGCCCTCTTAATCGGGGACCTCCATAGGGATTCGTAGCTACAAAGCCTACAAAATTGCAATGGTGAGGCAATGCAACATAAAGAACATAAGAATACCAGGCACACACATTTGATAAATATGGTGATGCATGAACCATAGGAAATGCACATACGATTGGTTTTACACACATTATGGTCCCATAACACTGGCTCAATCATGAATGTGTGTTGATTTTCATCATATGCTCATATAAACAAAGAATAAAAAAGCAATGTGCCTCAAGAAAAAACACAATGCAAAGATATGTTGGGTCCGCAGCATAGAAAACAAAAAAATTCCTACGATGAGAACTATACGCCAAGATCTATCTACTAGATACAGAGCAACGGGTGGACTTACATCCATGGAGAACTTACCCTCGAAGACAACGAGTTTTGTTAAAGAGTAGGAACTCTTGGTTGATGTAGTCGTACGCTTGCCGATCTCAAGATCGTGTGGAACTCAGCAGCGCATCCGTCCTCGCACACACGTTCAAGCCACCGGACAACCTCCACCTCCTCGCTCCAGCGATCCAGCGGAAGCAGCAACTCCTTCCAGACGAAATGCCATCGGGAACATGTATCTCGCTAATCCGAGACCATGGGGGAATAATTCTAGAGGGGGAGAGAGATCCTTCACAAGGAGGTGTGAGAATTAAGGAGGGAATGGGTGGCCTTTTATAGGAGGAGGGGGGTCCCCCCTCTCTCCATGGCCGGCGCATGGGGGGTGACCCCTCACCTCCCCCATTCATGTGGTGGTAACCCCTCCACATTAAAATGCCTCTTCACATTCCCTTTTAAAGTCTCCACTTTAAATGCATTAAATTTCTCCAAATTTAATGCTCTCTCATTTAATAAAACTCTTTTTATTAAATTTATTCAGAATTTTGTTAATTACTTTAATTAACAAACATTCACATATAGCCCCTTGCAATATTTCAACTTCACATGCAGAACCACCTTCTGCAATTTCACCCGAAACAATTTCCGGTTTCTATTAAAACAATTCCTGCACTTTGCAATTCTTTCGTCTGAAACATATGTGCTCCAAAATGGTGTCCGGTAACTCTTAAGTGTGCCACCCTACGGTTCGTGAATAATGCAGACATGATCGAGACCCTTCTCCGATCAATAATTAGCAGCGGGACCTAGAGATCTGTACTGACTCCTACATATTCAACAATGACTCATGTGATCGTGAGAACCTTTAATGCTTGTAACTAAATCCCTTTGTCTCTCGATATATTACATGTCCGAGATTCGATCATCGGTATCTCCATACCTAGTTTGATCTCGTTACCGACATGCACTCTTTTCTCGTTCCCGTGATATAACATTCTAGTGATCACATCACTTGCTTGCAAGCTATCTTAATGTGATATCACCGAGAGGGCCCAGAGTATATCTATCTGTCATCTGGATTGACAAATTCCACTCTTGATCCATGAGCCTCAACATAACACCTTCGTAGTACTGAACCCATCTTTATAGTCACCCTGTTACGGTGTGACGTTTGATGTTATCAAGATACTCTTCCGGTGTTAGCAATTAACATGATCTCATGGTCTAAGGATAAAGATTACTTCGTATGATGTTATAGCAATATAAACATAATGACTTGATCGTAATGCTATACTTCGGATGAATGTTCATCACATCATTTCACAAATGCTGTGACCTTGTTATTAACAACATCCAATGTCCATGATCAGGAAACCTTGATCATCTTGTTAATCAACAAGCTAGTCTATAAGAGAGGCATAACTAGGAACCCTTTTGTTTATTAAACACACATTTATTGACGTTTCCTATCAATACAATTATAGCATGCAAAATAAACATCTATCATATACAAGGAATACATAATAACAACTTTATTATTGCCTCTCAGGGCATATTTCCTTGATCTCCCACTTGCACTAGAGACAATAATCTAGTTTATATAGTGATAAATCTAACACCCATGGAGTTCTGGTGTTGATCATGTTTTGCCCTAGGTAGTACTATAGTCAGCGGATCTGCTACATTCAGGTCCGTGTGCACTTCTAAATCTTTATATCTCCATCCTTGACATGCTCGCGGATGGAGTGAAACCGGCGCTTAATATGCTTGGAATTCTTGTGAGACCTTGGTTCCTTGGCGTTGGCTATGGCTCCATTATTGTCACAATAGATCACCATTGGGTCCAACGCACTAGGAACCACACCTAGTTCCGTTATGAACTCCTTCATCCAAACCGCTTCCTGCGCTGCTTCTGAAGCAGCAACATATTCCGCCTCTGTCGTTGATCCAGCCACCACAGGTTGTTTGGAGCTCCTCCAACTAACTACTGCTCCGTTCAAGAGAAATACGTATCCGGATTGAGACTTAGAGTCATCCAGATCAGTGTCAAAGCTAGCATCGACATAACACTTAGCGACTAGCTCTTCTTCACCTCCGTATACAAGAAACATATCCTTAGTTCTTCTCAAGTACTTAAGGATATTCTTGACCGCTATCCGATGTTCGAACTGGATCGATTGGTACCTACTAGTCAAACTAATAGCATGTGCCACATCCGGTCTTGTACATAGCATGGCATACATTATAGAGCCTATGGCTGAGGCATATGGGTTCTTATCCATTATCTCTCTTTCTTTCTCCGTAGCCAGACTTTGAGTCTTACTCAATGTCTTACCTTGCAACATAGGTAAGTACCCTTCTTACTTAGTCCATATTAAACTTCTTTAATATCTTATCAAGGTATGTACTCTGCGATAGCCCAATTAGGCGTCTTGATCTATCTCTATAGATTTTAATGCCTAATATATATGAAGCTTCACCAAGGTCCTTCATCGAAAATTTGCTGTTTAGATAACTTTTAACACTGTTTAAAAGATCTATATCATTTCCAATCAATAATATGTCATCCACATATAATATAAGAAATGCCACATTGTTCCCACTCACTTTCTTGTAAATACAAGCCTCTCCATAAGTTTGGACAAATCCAAACTATTTGATCACCTCATCAAAGCGGAGATTCCAACTCCGGGATGCTTGCTTCAGTCCATAGATGGATCGCTGAAGTTTGCACACCTTATCAGCATCCTTAGGATCGACAAAACCCTTAGGCTGTATCATATACAACTCTTCTTCAATATTACCATTGAGGAACGCAGTTTTGACATCCATCTGCCATATTTCATAATCGAAATATGCAGCAACTGCTAACATAATCCTAACCGACTTAAGCATCCCTACGGGAGAGAATGTCTCATCGTAGTCAACTCCTTGAATTTTTCGAAACCCCTTTGCGACAAGTCGAGCCTTATAGATGGTTACATTACCATCATCATCCGTTTTTCTTTTGAAAATCCATTTATTCTCAATGGCCTTTTGATCGTGAGGTAAGTCCACCAAGATCCAAACCTGGTTATCGTACATGGATTCCATCTCGGATTTCATGGCTTCTAGCCATTTGTTGGAATCCAGGCTCATCATCGCTTCTTCATACGTCGCAGGGTCATCCATTTCATCAACCATGAAATTCACAACAGGATTGTCGTACAGTTCAGGAGCTACACGTGTCCTGCTTGACCTGCGAGGTTTGGTAGTGTCCTCTTTCGGAGTTTCATGATCAATATCATTATCTCTCTCTTTATTAGGTGAAGTCAACTCCGAAACAACTTCTAGAGCTACGCTACTCGCCATTTCATGAAGAGAAGGTTCAATAACCTCTTCGAGTTCTACCTTCCGACTAGTCACACCTTTCGTGAGAAACTCCTTCTCAAGAAAGGATTCATTCTTAGCAACAAAGACCTTGCCCTCGGATCTATGATAGAAGGTATACCCAATCATTTCCTTAGGGTATCCTATGAAGACGCATTTTTCCTCTTTGGGTTCGAGTTTATCCGGTTGAAGTTTCTTCACATAAACATCGCATCCCCAAACTTTAAGAAATGACAGCTTAGGTTTGTTTCCAAACCATAATTCATACGGTGTCTTTTCGACGGATTTAGATGGTGCCCGATTTAAAGTGAATGCAGCTGTTTCCAGTGCATAACCCCAAAATGACAGAGGTAAGTCAGTCAGAGACATCATAGATCGAACCATATCCAATAAAGTACGATTACAACGTTCTGCCACACCATTATGTTGTGGTGTTCCGGCAGGCGTGAGTTGTGAAACTATTCCACAGTCTTTCATATGTGTGCTAAACCCGTAACTAAGATACTCTCCTCCACGGTCGGACCGCAGAAATTTGATCTTTCTATTACGATGATTTTCCACTTCATTCTGAAATTCTTTGAACCTTTCAAAGGTTTCAGACTTATGTTTCATCAAATAGATATACCCGTATCTACTCAAATCATCCGCGAAAGTAACAAAATAATGATATCCACCTCGCGCCGACACACTCATTGGTCCACACACATCAGTATGTATGATTTCCAATAAATCTGTCGCCCGTTCCATTGAACCGGAAAACGGCGTTCTAGTCATCTTGCCCATAAGGCATGGCTCACATGTATCAAATGATTCAAAATCAAGTGATTCCAAAAGTCCATCAGAATAGAGTTTCTTCATGCGTTTAATGCCAATATGACCTAGACGGCAGTGCCACATATATGTAGATATATCATTATCAAGTTTAATCCTTTTAGCATCAACATTATGAATATGCGTAATACTACTATCGAGGTCCAACAGAAATAAACCATTCAACACGGGTGCATGACCATAAAAGATATTATTCATATAAATCGAACAACCATTGTTTTCAGACTTAAACGAATAACCACTTTGCATCAAAAACGATCTGGATACAATGTTCATGCTCAGTGCAGGCACCAAATAACAATTATTCAGGTTTATAACTAATCCCAACGGCATATGGAGAGGCAGCGTTCCGACGGCGATCACATCAACTCTTGATCCATTGCGGACCCGCATCATGACCTCGTCCCTTGCTAGTTGTCGCTTGTTCCGCAGCCCCTGAACCGAGTTACATATATTAGCAACCGATCCCGTATCAAATACCCAGGTGCTACTGCGAGTACTAGTCAAGTACACATCAATAACATGTATATCACATATACCTTTGTTTGCCTTGCCGGCCTTCTTGTCCGCCAAATACTTGGGCCAGTTGCGCTTCCAATGGCCAGTCCCCTTGCAATAGTAGCACTCGGTGTCAGACTTAGGGCTAGCTCGAGGTTTCTTTTCAGGCGCGGCAACAGATTTGTCGCCCTTCTTTCCCTTCTGCTTGCCTTTCTTGTCCTTCTTGAAACCGGTGGTCTTATTGATCATCAACACTTGATGTTCTTTCCTTATCTCCACTTCTGCAGTCTTAAGCATTGAAAGAAGCCCGAGAACAGACTTCTTCATGCCCTGCATATTATAGTTCATCACAAAGCTCTTGTAGCTAGGTGGCAGAGATTGGAAAACACGATGTATGCCTAAGTCAATGGGAATCGTTATTCCCAAGGACACAAGCTTATCGGCGTACCGAGACATTTTGAGTACGTGCTCACTAACGGAGCTGTTCTCTTCCATCATGCAGCTAAAGAACTTTTCAGAAGCATTATAACTCTCTACGGCAGCATGGGTATCGAAAATCATTTTCAATTCTCCCATGGTATCAAAGGCATTGCCATTTTCGAAACGTTTTCGAAGTTCTGGCTCTAGCCCATATAGTATGCCACAATGAACTAAGTTGTGGTCCTCCTGACGAGTTATATAGACATTCTTTTCCTCGTCAGGGGCATCAGGAGCTGGTGGGGGGCCTAGCGGAGCCTCTAGCACATATTGCTTTTGTGCAGCAGTGAGGAGAATCCTCAAATTCATAGCCCAGTTGGTGAAGTTGCTACCATTCTCAGCAAGCTTCTCTTTCTCCATGAACACATTGAAATTAAAAGCAGGTGGTGCTATCTACAACAGAATTTGTAAAATATATTTAGACTAAGTTTATGATAGATTGAGTTCAACTAATCCAAATTACTAATGAACTCCTACTCAAAAACGACATCCCTCGTGTCCTTTTGGTGATTACATGAACCAAATCCACTACACCAAGTCTGATCATCACGTGAGTCGGTGTAGCTTCAAAGGCGAGCATCTATATGGGTATCATATCAACTATATGACTCATGCTTAAACTTTTGGTCCGTGTTCCGAGGCCATGTCTGTACATGCTAGGCTCGTCAAGTAAGAACCTTAGTATTTGCGTGTGTAAAACTGTCTTACACCCGTTGTATGAAAGCGTAGAGTCGAGAACACCCGATCATCACGTGATGCCTCAAAACACGATCCACAAAACGGTGCATACTTAAAGAAGAACACATTTTTTTTCTTGATATCTAAATGAGGGATCATCTTATAATGCTACCAAAAGCGCCAAACTAGCAATATAAGATGCTAATGTGTGAAGTGAGGTGATATGGTCCATGCATTTGATCTCTATCATTTGCATCGTGGTATGATCTCTATCATTCCTTTGTGTGTAAGGCCAAGGTCTATGGAACTTACACGTTAAGTGAGTTGTAAGAGTATCTATCATACATCTACTTACAACAATACCATATCAAGACACTAGCCCAGCAACGATCTAAACTAGACGCCTCTAATTTATCAATTGCAAGTTTTACGAGGCTTAGGGCTTTCGGAGATAGAACCGGTCTTACCTACGAACATGAACCACAACAAGGATAACCAAGTTATTAGCAACTCATTGTAAATCAGATATTGACTATAGTAGGAGAGACAGACACCCGCTAGCCACTTATGCAAAACTAGTTGCATATCAGTCGTGGAACCGGTCTCATGTACGATGACATGTAAGGTTGGTCTGGGCCGCTTCATCCCACTATGCCACCAATATCCAAAGTACATAGAAGATGCAATAACATGATCATCATCGCCCACATATAAACATATGTGTACTACCCGTGCAAAGCACCTGCGCATAGATCAGGCTCTGATACCACTGTTGGGTCCGCATCATAGAAAACAAAAAATTTCCTACGATGAGAACTATACGCCAATATCTATCTACTAGATACAGAGCAACGGGTGGACATACATCCATGGAGAACTTACCCTCGAAGACAACGAGTTTTGTTAACGAGTAGGAACTCGTGGTTGATGTAGTCGTATGCTTACCGATCTCAAGATCGTGTGGAAGTCCGAGCACCGCAAATCAGCAACACATCCGTCCTCGCACACACGTTCAAGCCACCAGACAACCTCCACCTCCTCGCTCCAGTGATCCAGCGGAAGCAACAACTCCTTCCAGACGAAATGCCACCGGGAACATGTATCTCGCTAATCCGAGACCATGGGGGAATAATTCTAGAGGGGGAGAGATCCTTCACAAGGAGGTGTGAGGATGAAGGAGGGAATGGGTGGCCTTTTATAGGAGGAGGCGGCGTGCCCCTCTCCATGGCCGGCGCATGGGGGTGACCCCTCACCTCCCCCATTCATGTGGTGGTAACCCCTCCACATTAAAATGCCTCTTCACATTCCCTTTTAAAGTCTCCACTTTAAATGCATTAAATTTCTCCAAATTTAATGCTCTCTCATTTAATAAAACTCTTTTTATTAAATTTATTCAGAATTTTGTTAATTACTTTAATTAAAAAACATTCACATATAGCCCCTTGCAATATTTCAACATCACATGCAGAACCACCTTCTGCAATTTCACCCGAAACAATTTCCGGTTTCTATTGAAACAATTCCTGCGCTTTGCAATTCTTTCGTCCAAAACATATGTGCTCCAAAATGGTGTCCGGTAACTCTTAAGTGTGCCACCCTACGGTTCGCGAATAATGCAGACATGATCGAGACCCTTCTCCGATCAATAATCAGCAGCGGGACCTGGAGATCCGTACTGACTCCTACACATTCAACGATGACTCCTGTTATCGTGAGAACCTTTAACGCTTGTAACTAAATCCCTTTGTCTCTCGATATATTACATGTCTGAGATTCGATCATCGGTATCTCCATACCTAGTTTGATCTCATTACCGACATGCACTCTTTTCTCGTTCCCGTGATATAACATTCTAGTGATCACATCACTTGCTTTCAAGCTATCCTAATGTGATATCACCGAGAGGGCCCAGAGTATATCTATCCGTCATCTGGATTGACAAATTCCACTCTTGATCCATGAGCCTGAACATAACACCTTCGTAGTACTGAACCCATCTTTACAGTCACCATGTTACGGTGTGACGTTTGATGTTATCAAGATACTCTTCTGGTGTTAGCAATTAACATGATCTCATGGTCTAAGGATAAAGATTACTTCGTATGATGTTATAGCAATATAAACATAATGACTTGATCGTAATGCTATACTTCGGATGAATGTTCATCACATCATTTCACAAATGTTGTGACCTTGTTATTAACAACATCCAATGTCCATGATCAGGAAACCTTGATCATCTTGTTAATCAACAAGCTAGTCTATAAGAGAGGCATAACTAGGAACCCTTTTTGTTTATTAAACACACATGTATTGATGTTTCCTATCAATACAATTATAGCATGCAAAATAAACATCTATCATATACAAGGAATACATAATAACAACTTTATTATTGCCTCTCAGGGCATATTTCCTTCAAGATATGGTTCTACCGTACTAAGAGAAATGCACAAGAAATATTGATGTACAATGCACAAGATATGATAGGACCACCCCTACATTAATATAGTGCCACATTCTAACCATTGGAAAAGTATAACATTAAAGAGATTGCAATGAACAAAACTACCAGATTGCCTCATACAGAAGTAGTGGAAACAATGAAAACAAATGACTCCATAGTACCAAGAGCAATGCACAAGCGATGTGCATTGCTTATCACACGGTACTAGATAGTCATTCCTTCCATTAGATAGTGTCACAGATTTAATCACCCATAGAGGAAAGAACATAATGAGATTATTGTGGCCTCACAGTAATAGCTTCAGTGACTCAACATACCATTGCATGTTGTAGTACACAAGTCGTTGACATAATACTCCTGGAACACCATTCCGTAAATATTACATCCCTTAGAGTGGTACAAAAAACATTGCAGGTCTAAATATCACACATGATTATTATTATAAACCAAAAGTAGTGTTCACAACGAGGTCCTCCTAACTCGAGGATATCTGAGCAACTTAACTTAGTGCGGTTACAACTGAACAACGATAAGAAGCAAACTAATTTACACATTGGAAGATCAACAACTTATTTATCAATGTTTGATGTTGCTCGACTCAACCGGGATTCTACAACTACCACTAACTACTCTGACTCCTCCTCTCTAGATCCATATAGCAGATAATGTATTCTACGCCCTCAGCTCCTCTAGAGAGACCTGGCTCCTCGTAGAACACATCATCATTACCTTCAATAGCATTCCGAGCAGCTTCCTCTGCTCTTTAGAGTCTAAGTAGGGCATCAAAGGAAAGGGTGAGTAACAGCATTACCCAACAAGTTCATTAGGTATTGTGGGCAGTTTCATGCACTAGATATAACCACAGACCATACTTCATAGGCTTAATGCAGTTTTCGTAAACATTTCTCCAGAAGTTTTATTTTATTATGAAAACAATGTCTGTCATCCTTCACAGGTTCACTAGAGCTTCATGGAACTCCTTCCTGCAGCGTTCGCAGTTCCATCCCGGAACAAGGAGTAATATGTCACAATTTTGTACACTCTGCAGAGGTGTGTTTCTTTACCCATAAGAGATTAAATCCTTGTTTCACAACCGAGCGTACCTTCCCGTACACACCAGTCGATGATCCAAGCCAATCACCGCCCTTCTCCATGACCCCACATTCCCACCCTTTCCTACAAGTAGATCTACCCTTTGTAGTCCTCCTTCGAAAAGACATACCTCTGGGAGCCCCTTAGAGACCATCATAGACACCAATACCATGGAACATTATGAGGTTCCACCCATTTGCATATAGTCTCGCATACATATAGCTTATGGTACGGTCATCCATGAGCATGCGAAAGGAAGAAGATCCAGCTGACTTTCCTGTCCCATTTTGGATCTTATGGTTAATGTGTAATATATTGTGCTAGAATCACTAGAGACATAGGTTATTAAGTCCTAGATGATATATTACCATTCAAATGGAACCTCCACCAACCACATACCATACCATGGTTCCATTGCTAGCCATACTAGATTACCACCACTCAGGCCAATAATCAATAAGTCATATTATTATGAAAATAATATTCTTTATCTCTTTTTCTTCAAAAATGCAGACAATTTGAATAATAGATTACAAATACTTGATAAAACATCATCAAAGGACATGAGTAAGTGATGAACTTGCCTTGAGAGTGAGAGGTAATGAAGTCAGACACATCGACTTGCCCCTCGACTTCTGTTTCTACAAATTTAGCATCATTGCCCGGTAAGGACAATGTTTAAAGAATAAAATAATGTATTTATGCATAACAATATCATGCAATGCTTAATTTTGAGTTAGTACACCTCTTTGTGTGTTTTACCCAATCTTTCGATATTTAAAGATATTTTCTTAATTATAAGTGATTAAAAGTATTCGAAAATAATTTAAAGATAATCATTATTTTTCTATATTAAAATAAATTGTGAATAGTTTTGAAAATTTAAATAGAATTTATTTGGATTTATAAGTATTAAAATAAATTAATTTCTTATCTTTTCTGTAAAAAAAATGGACTTAAATAATACATTTTATAACCTCTATTTTTATTAATTCTAGTTTGTCTTAGAAATTCATATTTAGTTTTTTTCATATTCAAAAGTGACTTTTATTAATTTTTAGGATTTTTCCTTATTTTTAGGACTTGTTTTCAATAGATAAATTCTTTTCATTTCCTTTTTCTTATTTTAATTTAGAAAAGGCCCTCGGCCCACCAGTTAGTCTAGCCCACTAGTTTGGCCTAGTCCAATTATCCTAGTGGACTCTATCGATTTACCCACCCATCACATTTTCACTAGCCTGATTGCAAGCTTCCCTCTCTCCTCTCTCATGACACTAGGGCTCCGCCACTGCTGCTTGATTCCGACGAGCCTTGGCCTCCTTAGTCGCCACTGCCAGGCTTAATAGATGCTCCCCTTATTGCTCTAAAATCTAGTCCAGGTGGATTTGAGATTGTTCCCCTCCTAAGACCAGATGCTTACCTCGATTGGGTTCTAGGGTTTCAGCATTCGCGGTTCCACCGCTCGCCGGTGACCCTGTGATGTTCTCTGATGAGATGGTGGTGTGATGTTGTTGTTGTGATGCCTATTTTATGCCTCCGTACCTCGCCGATGTCGCGGTGCTGCAGGTGCGGCTCGGTGCGGGTCGAGTGTCATGATGCTCTCTGTGCCGTAGTTGTTGTTGTCGGCCTCCTTTGCTTCCTGTTCGTCAGGACTATGTGAGGACTCAGAGTAAGTTCTACTGCTTCTTATTCTCCTCCTCCATGCTATCTTCTTCTCTGGTTCCTAGTATCTAGCCCGAGACATTCATACTAAGCATGATTTGCTTCAATGTTAACTTATAGGGTTCCTAGCTTGATTGGGTTCCTAGCTTGATTGGGTTCCTCTAGTTACTATTCTAGGTTCTCGTATCCTTGCCTTGTGGAACTGCTTGCTCTAGGGTTCTGAACATGTGTTCATGTTCAGGTACTGGTTTGAACTTGATATTTGTGTGATGTTTTGAATTCTAATCATATTATTGAATTCATGTACTAGTGACCATCTTACTAATCATGATTTATTTGATTACTTGTACTCTAAACTAAAGATTGGCTTCAATGACTATTACTAAACCTGTTACTATCAAATTTGCAGTGAACATGTAAAATCTAGTGCTCATTTGTGATGATAGATTAATAACTTGGATTGATCTAGTTTGTACCAATACTGATAGTGAAAGCTAGTTTCTGAACTTTGATTACTAGGGTTTCTACTAGCAAAATGATATGATCATATTTTGTGCTTACTAGGAGATGATCTATAAACACTATAAGAAATGTTTCCATCCACAATGGTTTGGCCTGTCGGTCATTGTAAAAGGCACGTCTTCCGTGACGATTTTGTTTGCTCGACCGTGGCTGATGGAAAACATTTTTTCCATTTTCACGACCCTCTACTATGATGAAACCGCTAAAAACATGGACAGAACTCGACCAACCCATGGGAGAAGTAAGATTTTCAGTTTCTCGCTCGCTGTTGACTGACCAAAATCTTTTGAGGTGTGTGGGTCCCGGATGTCAATGTATTTGGTAGACCATACTTTTCGGTCACACCTCCCTCATTTGAACTTGATAATGTTGCTCGATGCATCCGCCGTTTAGTCAGGCTCTTGAGTCCCCTATGTTAGCCTCTCATTAGAAGAATCATGTGTATGATGGAATTTTTTCCTTCGCTCGTGCTATCCTGTTTTGAACATGATAGCGATGCTCGATGCATCTGCTATTTATTCAGGTTACTGGATCCCACATGTCAGACTCTCATTAGAAGAAACATGTGTATGATGGAATTTTTTTCCTCGCTCGCGCCTCCTGGATTTGAACTCGATAGCATTTCTCGATGCATTAGTTGTTTAGTCATGATAGTGGCGCCCCCATGTCAGTCACTCATTAGAAGAAATGTGTGTACGATGAATTTTTTCTTCGCTCGCGCTTCCCTGATACAAACTTAATAATGTTCCTCGATGCATCTGTCATTTGGTCAGGCTGCTCGGTCCCACATGTCAGACTCTCATTATAAGAATCATGTGTATGATGGATTTTTTTTGCTCGAGGATCACCTTCGCAACATGCTCGATGCATCAACCGTTTGGTTTGGCAGCTGGGTCCCCATGTCATCCTCCTCTGTACAGGAAACGTGTGTATGTTGGACATTTTCTGGTCGTGTCCGCTGTTTTGACCTTGGAAACATTGCCTCTCTGTACAAGAAACGTGTCTATGTTAGACTTTTCTATCAGCCACGTTCGTTTCTTTGACCTTCTTAACATATCTTCATGCATTTGTCTATGGTCTGGCAGGCAGGTCCCTGATGTCAGCCTCCTCTGTATAAGTACTTTAATTGTTATTTTTTTCAAACTCGCCTGTTAAACTCGAGGGATGCTGTAGTCTGGTAGGTCTGTGATGTCAGCCTCTCTATAAAGCAATATATTGCTGATAAAAATGAAATCCTAAAATTAATAACAAATATATGTACGCACATAAGATTTGAACTCGAGACTTCAATACATGTAAATTGAGTGTGTTGCCACTATGCCAAAGAGAATTTCAGAAAATATACCATTAATTTTTTATAGTAACTATAACTTATGTATTAGTCTTAAAATGATTGTGTGTCCATGTTTATCTCTCTTAAAATAAAAGGTCAGCTCCCTTGGCATCTCATTTTTTAAATGCCACATAATGGAGTAGTTTCTTAAAAAATGGGTAGGGCAAGTTTTTTTGAGGTGGGGGATGCACAAAAAGGCCGAATTAAAAATATTTGGGCTATTCTACATGAGTTATACTCCATCAGCTATACTCCATGGATTATACTACATGGACTATTCTCCATGGGCTATACTCCATGGGCTCCTTTCTCGAATTTCACTGGGTCATGGTCAGCAGTCTCCTCAACCCGAAAAGGCCGAATTAAATGTTTTGGGCTAAAGAGGGGCCGAATGGGTTAGCTTTCATTTCCTCATTAGTAAAAACTGCATTGTACTAGCCCTCAAGAACAATTGTATTGTACTGTGATCGACCGGATTCGAAACAAATACATCACCTAGGGAGGGGAAAATTGTCGATCTAGTCTGCTTTTGTGTGCATACCTCGTTCATTAGAGCATGCAAAACTGCAATCATGTTTGTCTTTGTGTCCATACCTCATTCTTACAATAATGTATGTGTGACCAACATATGCAACCCAAAATACCCAAGCCTCATCTAGACTGTGACAAGACATGTTTCAAAAGAAAATCAAGACTAGTCATCTACTTCCCTTGATCTAACAAGAACCAGTACATCAGTATTAGTTCTACAAAATACTTTAGTAATATCAACGACAGAAAAATTGACAGATTTAGTGGCATTTAAAAGATTCGGCAGTATAGAATAAAACTGGAAAAGTTTTGAGGAGACAGCAGACTAGGGATCAACAAGGCAGAATAAAATTTTCAGGCTTCATGCATATCCATAGTGGAAAGTTGTATGGAATCAGAATCACATGCCAAGTACTATGAGATGTGTTAGCTGCACCAAATGGGTTGAAGCCATTTGTAGCCAATCCCAACCTAATGTTACGAGGATTGTCTCTGATCAGTGGATGGACCTAAGGGTTTTCTGATTCTCAACATCAGTAGGATGCCGAAGCAGACCATCATCTGTATGCTCGTTTGCATGCCATATTGCATCAGTTGCCATCTTCTTAGACATAAAATTCCTCTACATCCTTATTTTTCAGAGAAAAAAATGCATGATAATCTAAGCAGTAACGTTGTGATCAGGTCGCTTTCCATCCTCCTTCATGGCCTTCCTCCTTGAAGTCAAATAGGTGGGGCAGTTGTCATGGAGTGCAAGATCATTCCTATATAAAACACGGTCATTTATGTAGGCATCTATATTGTTATATCCAATTCCTACATCTTTTACAGACTTACTGGACTCATAATAGTTTTTGGATATTTGATTTCTATCAGGGAATACTTCACCTAATAATTGGTTCATCAAACATAGCATTGGCTACTCCCCATATTTTTTTTATGTTACAGAGCCTAATAATGAGATGCAACTTTGAGAAATTATTGCAACCTAGGTACAGCTCTAGGGTAGCTTCATATGCCAACTTGGTATAGGTAACAACATCATCAGGAGCATCATTTTTTGAAGTACCATCGGTATACTGAAAATGCCATGTACTAGCCCTTAGCAGATCATCCATGTCATCAGTCATAGAATCACTAGCAGGTTCAGTACTCGTGCTACATTTAGGCAGACTAGAACTCCCATCAATAAACTCACCATAAAAAACCCAATGTGTATATCTTGGTAGAAAACCCTTATCTACCAAGTGTTTAGCAAGAGCTACACGGTCATGCCAATAGAGATTCGCACAAGCAAAGCAAGGACAATGGATTTTTCCTACATTTGCTGATGAGGAGAATGTGAAATCCAAAAACATTTCCAATTCATCTATGTATTCTATTGTCTGCCTAAATGAATACATCCATCTCTTGTCCATTTGTGTGCTTCTAAATATGGAGGCAAAATCGAAGTACATGAACAAAAACAACCTAGGGCAGTGCGAAAGGGCAATGTCCTTGGGAAGGTTTTGGCCTGAGGGGAACAACGCTCTACCTAGATGTCGATGCGGAAGGGGCCAACAAGACGGTGGTCGGTGGAGGAAAATGCTCTCCCCATGTGTCGACATGGAGGGGACAAGTGGGGGTGGCCCGTGGAGGACAATGCTCTCCCTATGTGTTGATGCAGAGGTGGCCCCTGAAGGGGCGCCGAAGCTGCGATGTAAAAAGGGCGGTGATGGTGGAGCGGGGTGGCAGGAGCTGATGCAGTGGCATGGGAAGCTAGGATTTTTGTTTGGGAAGAAAGATTGGGAATCGAGCGAGCAAGTAGCAGGATAAGTGTTTCACAAAAATGATGGCAGCGCACGGGAGAGAGCTCAAGGTCTATGTCATGTGGGTCCTACTAACTTTTCATGGCAAAATATTTGTGCCACGGTATAACTATCCACGGCAAACAAAACTGTCGTCTTAAGAGTTGCAGTGTGTCGCAACAGCAAACTAATCAAATTAACCACAACACCAATTATCAATAAGAGTGGTGTGCTCAAATATATATTTACTAACCTACAGTACATAGCAGTTCTTACACACAACTCAAGCCTAACGCAGTATTCCAAAATTATCCCTAAGGTTCTTCATCATATCTACAAGGCAAAGCAACTCGTCCTCCATCCTGATCAACTCACCCTCGATCGCGTCATTGGCTTCATTCCTCACTTCTCCGATTCTGTCATCGAATTCCTCATCGGACATTTCGTACTTTTCATCATTGTCCTCCTCCCACATCTTCCCCAACACTGATTGAATCCTCCGGTTGTGCGGTTTATCCATATAAGGTACTTTCACTTCGGAGTTTCGTAGTGACACCTGGAGAAATTGCGGTCGGTGTCCTTGTTAGTGTATGCGATGAGGCGACGGGGCTTCTTATCAACACCACACCCGCAATAGTTAGAGCAACTAGATTGGTGGCTACTTCAATCCTGTGTATCCGTGCATTTGATCCACCATGACAACTTCTATAAAAAAATCCCCAAATAAGATAAGAGAAAACCCCCAATTGATTAGATAGAGAGGGATTGGTCGAAAAAAACAAGAACAAGACAACCCCAATCAGATAAATAAATATCGATTGAAACAACCAAGAACAAGAAAACCCCAATCAAAGATAAAAGAAACATTTACCTCCCGAGGCCGCCGTCGTAGAGAGGAATGGTGCCTCGCCTTGTCGCCATATTCATTTCGCTGACTCCTCTGCTCACCGCCGCCTAGATCGTTTCCTCCTACTCCATCACCAACCGCTAAAGATTCTTCAAGGGGGATTTGCGGAGAGTACTAGGAGTAGAACAGAGTGCGTTTTGGGGAGGCATGGACGGCGAAATATATACACGATCCTAGGCGGTGGTGGGCCACACAATTAACAAGACGTGCTTGTCGCATCAGGATCGCGCGCTTGACTAGTCTCCGCTGTGGAACCGAATGTAAACATCAAGTCCAATCCGCGACACGATCTATTTTCCCCTTTCACCTACCAGGGCATAATTATCCGCCATTGCATCTCTCCACCTACCACAACATAAGTTTCTGCCGGTATCGAATGTACCATGGCAAAAAAGTGTCTAGTCCGTTTGCTGGTGTGAATGCTTATCCGCCGTGTAACCATCCGCTGTGAATGATTATCCGCCATTGCATCTCTCCACCTACCACAACATAAGTTTCTGCCGGTATCGAATGTACCATGGCAAAAAAGTGTCTAGTCCGTTTGAAGTTTCTGCCGGTATCGAATGTACCATGGCAAAAAAGTGTCTAGTCCGTTTGCTGTTGTGAATGCTTATCCGCCGTGTAACCAGATTTTGCTGGTTCTTTTACTTATGCTGCCCCAAAAAAGTGTCAGGTATGAGGGTATTTATATAGTGCAAATATAGATCATCTAAGCAACACAAGCAGTTCAAATCATTGTCAGGGATGGAGCTTGCGAACCAAGGAGCATGCACAACATTAGTTTTTGTACATAGTACGTAATACAAAAACATGCATAACAGATTGACAGTGCCCCCATAATCATCATTCAGTTTGATAGAAAATAATTCTATGGGACCTGGTCCACAAATTCAGCTCTATGGACCAAGTTTTACAACCAATTGCTGTGATTTTTCTAAAAATAGACAATCAACTGCTGTGATTTTTCTCTCTCATGGACACATGGCAGTTGCAAGAGTTGATCCACGAGGATAAATTTGTAGATCAGGTCTCATAGAATTATTTTACATCAATAGGAAGCACCCCATAATTCGACCTCAATCTAACTTACCAGGCAACAATAATACAATAATGTGCATCCAACACGCAATATCAGACCAAGGTCACAAAAAGAGCACCAACTGAACCAGTGTGAGCACAAACATACAAATCCATGGATGAAACCATAATGCATTAGTTACCATACCAGATTTGTCCTGCATGTCATCTACAACCCATCTACTAGCCATCTACCTACTATTATCCATAGTTATTAGAGCACAGGTAAAAGAGTTGGTTGGCTGGATAGGCAATGGTCTTGCTCATGGATGGAGGGGTGCGTTCGACGACGAGGCGTCGGAGATGGGAAATGACCGGATTTGGTTAGATCTATCCGCCTTGGATTGTTACTTGGCTGCTAACGGATGAACCACCGGCAAGATCGAGGGAGTGGCAGTGAGGGGATTATGGCGTGTGTCCCCGAAGGGACACGACGTCTCCCTCTCATTCCCCATGCATGCATCTGGATGTTCCCCTTGCGCTTCGCAGGGCTGGCACTAGGAAAATTGCCGATACAACCATTGTACCTAGGGATGACTCTGGACTGCTTTAATCAGCAGGACGACCATGACGCACAGGGAGTACAGCCATCCAATCAGCCAAATTTTAACCCCTAGGACCTAGCTAGACTGCGTGCAACCTACCAACCGTGCCCCTATCAATGACAATCCAGAAGTAGTATTTTTAGGGAAACAGCTAGGACTCCGTCCTGCTGCGAACTTTATTAATCAAATAATAGTAACTCGTCAATTAACAAGGCAGCAATAAAATCTGGCGGTTCATCTACCCAAACAGAAGGGTGTGATCCTGTCTCTCTCGCTAAGCAATCTGCAACACCATTTACCTCCCTATTACAAAAACTAAACTCACACTTAGAGAAAGTAGAGGCTTGCACATAAATATCCTCAAACAAAGCTGATGCTGCCGTCGACGAGAAGCAACCTGATTGAAGCATTTCAATGACCTGCAAACAATCAGATTGAATGATAATTTGAGCATATCCAAGCTCATTTGCAAGAGCTAAACCTCTACTAACAGCACGAGCTTCAAGGGTATTTGCATCAATAGCATACTGGACTAGGTTAGTGCTCACTGCAATAAAAATTCTTTTGTCATCTCGAACCACAGCCCCAATACCTCCTCTAAAATTTTCCAGACTAAAGCTCGCATCTACATTAACTAGAACATAGTTCTCGTTTGGTCTAGTCCAAGTGCTTTTCCTTTTTTCAGCGGATTTCCTCAACACACGGATATTATTTTTTGTAATTATTCGGATGGACAGAGAGGCAACGTTAGCAGGTGGCACCTTCTCCTCATGGACCCATTGCCTTCTCATCCACCAAATATACCAAGCTGTTGTCAAAATTAATTCTTTTACATCCACATCATGTTGTTGTACCAATAGTTCTTCCATAACCGTACTTTCAACTCTATTAACTTGTAGGGCATCTTGAATAATTGATAACAACCCCAACTTCGACCAAACTTCCTCTGCATGTTTACACTAAAAAAGAACATGTTTTATATCTTCACAGTGAATGGCGCACCACGGACATTGGCTAGATATTGGGACGTGTCTATTTGCTAGAACGCCATAGTAGGGAAGAATTCCATGCAAACTTTTCCAAACAAAAAGTTTAATTTTAGATGCTACCGAGCTTTTCCATAGCGAGTCCCAAACTCCATTAATCATTGACTGTCTAGGAGCTTGTAAGTTTCTCTCCTTATCTCCAAATTGATGCTTCCATTCTCTATGATATGCTGATCTAACTAAAAAAAGATAATTCTTATTATGTCTCCATGCAACAAAGTCTTCCATACCATTTGTTGATAGAGGTATTGATAGAATTATGTTGGCATCTATCGTAAAAAAATCTTCCTTACTAGCTCCTCATCGCACGTTCTTGTTATAGGACTAATCGACTCCTCAACTTTGGTGAGAACAATATTTCCTCTTGGCATTATAATCTTCCCATCTGAACTATTTGGAATCCATGGGTCATCCCATATATCAATTTGAGAGCCATCTCCCACTCGCCAGATGCACCCTCTATTAAAACACTGAATGCCTGCCAGGATACTTTGCCAAGTAAAAGATGCTCCACTTTTCATCTTGGCTTTCAACAATTTACCATCTGGATAATATTTTTCTCATAGAACCCTCGCACAAAGAGAATCACATTCACATAACAACCTCCACACCTGTTTGGCTAGCATGGCCAAGTTGAAACAATGTGGGTCACAAAAACTAAGTCCACCCCTCTTCTTTGGTATACACAATTTCTACCATGTAAACCGCTGTATCTTCTTTTCATTAGCATCGTCACCCCACCAGAATTGCGAGATAGCATCCGTGATTCCTTTACAAATGTTTTTCGGAATTTTGAATACCGACATCGCAAACACTGACATAGCTTGTGCCACTACTTTCAAAAGAACCTCCTTTCTTGCCATGGAAAAAGTTTTATTTTTCCATCCATTGATAATTTTCAGAACCCTTTCCACCAAGTACTTGAAACAGTCACTCCGGTCCACCCCCACAATGGATGGTAATCCCAAATACTTATCTGAGATAGCTTCCATCATAATATCCAAAATAGTACAAATTTACGCTCTTATATCCACCTGTGTATTAGGACTGAAAAATACACTTGATTTGCCAACACTTACCAACTGTCCTGAGGAAGCACAATAAGAATCCAAGATGTCACAAAGACATCTAGCATTAGCTTTATCTACCTTCATCAATATCAGCGAATCATCCGCAAAAATAAGATGCGAGACGGATGGGGCATCTCGGCATACCTTGACCCCCGCAAGTGTACCCTCCTCCTCCGCATGTGATAATAGACTAGATAGGCCTTCAGAGCAAATCAAGAACAGGTAAGGGGAAAGAGGGTCCCCTTGCCTTAGTCGCCTCGTTGGAGTGAACTGATCGGTTTCATGTGAATTGAATCGAACACGATATCGCACCGACGAGATACACTCCATCATCAGATTGATCCATCTAATATCAAAACCCAACTTAATCATCATCTCCTTTAGAAACTTCCATTCAACTCTATCGTACGCTTTATGCATATCTAATTTGACTGCACAAAGCCCTTGCTTCCCTGTCTTCCTTTTAATTGTGTGAACACACTCATAAGATATAAGTATGTTGTCAGTAATCATTCTACCAAGAACAAAAGATGATTATTGTTCCCCAATAATATCTGGAAGAATTCCCTTCAAACGGTTTGCCAATAGCTTACTTATCACTTTATAAATAACATCACATAAGCTAATTGGTCGATATTCCGTTACCTTCTTCGGATCATCATTCTTTGGAATTAGCACAATCACAGTATCATTCTAGCCATTTGGTATTTTTGCAGAATTTAGTGCTTGTAAGACCTCCGCAATAAGATCTTCCTCCACCATTGGCCAAAAACGTTTGTAGAAAATCGCATGTAACCCATCTGGACCCGGCACCTTCAAATCGCCAATACTAAAAAGAGCCTTTTTCACTTCTTCCGCTGGTGCCATAAGTGATTCATTCATCATTGGTGTTACCTTTTGCTTTACTTTATTAAGAACTGCTTGATCGGGATCTCCTGTATCCGAAGTGAACAATCCTCCGAAAGCCACCAATAAAGTTTGATAGATCTTCATTTCCTTCTACTACATCGCCATTGTAATTCGACAAAGATTTAATCATATTTCTCTTCTTTCTTTCCGACGCAAAGTGATGGAAGAAAGTTGTATTCCTGTCACCCTGCCGAAGCCAATTGGCACACCCATGTTGCACCCATGTTACTTCCTCCTGCTCAAACAAATTTTCTAGCAGCACCAGAATTTCTTGCTGGCGCTCTAGGGCCTCATCAGACATAGGACCTCTCCGCAAATCCTCCAGTTCCTCTTTTAGCTTATTATTTCCTTTTCATGCAAATCTGAATGCATGGCAGCTAGTGTCTTAAGTAACAAATGATTTGACTCTTTAGCCCTATCCCAGGCACCCTTTACTATCTCATCAACCGATGGCTCACCAAGCCACCTAGCTTCAAACCTTCTACAAGTTTTTGGATTTGGGGCTTCTACCCCTTCATAATAAATTGTATCAACCAGTATTGGTCTATGATCAGATTTTGTCATCTCAGCATTAACCGATCCTGCTAGAGGTAACAAATCATTCCACTATTTATTACAAACTGATCGGTCAAGTCTTTCCCTTATCATTCCACGCCTCCAAGTAAACTGATCTCCTATGTAGGGCATATCCTCAAGGTGACAATCCTCTAGAGCATCTCGAAAATTTTGCATATACCTTTGAGGCCCCGGGAGACCCTCTTCCTTTTCACTATCAAATAAGATTTCATTAAAATATCTGATTAGAATCCACGACATCGAATTATTTCTAGCAGACAAATCTCTCATATATGTCTATGTTCGGTCTTTGTGACTCCAATTAGGTTCTCCATAGACCCTAGTAAATCTCCATCCCGATCCTGAGTCTATAGTGACATCAATATGCTGCTTCGTCACACTCTTCTCAATTATCTTCACATCTTTCTTCCACATCATCAACAAACCTCCGCTCCTTCCATCACTCTCATGAACAAGCATTTGATGAAAGCCCATCTTTTTCATTTTTCTGCCCCAACTTTATTTAAATGGGTCTCGGACAAAAAGACCACATCTGGATTAGATTGCTTGTGGATGACAAGAAGCGCACGAACTGCCGAGCGACTTTTCAGCCCCCGAGAGTTCCATCCTTCAAGTTTCATTGCTCCCGGGGACGGGCGAATCTCCAACTCGAGCCGATGATCGTCTTCTCAGCAAAACCAGGACGTTACGACCTGCTCCGACCAGGCACACACACAGCAGCCAGAACCTAGAAGCCTGCACACAGGCAGCACAAAATAGCAGATCCGCTGCCTCTCACAGCTTGATAACTTTTAACCAAACACTGGACGAGCTACTTGATGCAAACGACGATGACGACAAACCACCCGTAACTAGGTGCCACGGTGAAAGTCAGACGGAAAACAGACGCCTTGAAGACGACTGGATCGATGACGACAAACCTGCCGCGACACGGAGGGGCCGCTAGACGTAGATCGCTTTTTCTCTCGCGAGAGCCTTCCAATCTTTACTATTAAAGGCAAAGAGGACAAGATGGTGGTACGTCGTTTTGAAACTTCTCCTGAACTTGAAACTATTTACATAACTATGCCACCGAAGAGAGACACACCTCGACCCTCTCGCGGTCTCCCCCACGGCCAACCGTCTCTGGTGATTCCCCTCGCCCCGCCGTCAAGAACCGCCCCACTAATCTCATTGCCATCCAAGAATTCTCCGCTCCAGTGCTCCCATCTGCAACCATGGTGCCGACGAAACGATGACCGACTGCAGAATAACTCGCATCTGTCCCCCACCCTCCAAGTATTCAACCAGATCTCGAGAATGACAGCCTACTGGAGCCTCAGCCGCACCACCGTCCGGTAGCCTGCCTGTGAGGTTGATGCTCGGGAAAGATGAATTTGCCCATCTCAGGCTCTCGATTTTCGGATCTGTCTCCCTGTGGAGGTTCCTAGAGCCCCTGGATTCACCGAGTTTTCCATGCAGGAATCTGCCTCTCATGTGTGTCCGTCCTCCCCCCCCCCAAGCCATATGACCCATGTCACCGCGAAAACCCTCTGCTGGTAGAGAAGTGATCGACAAGGAGGTGAGTGGTGTTCTAAATTCAAGACGAAACCTTAGTCCTTTTCCCTATTGCAATTTTGAATGCTGAAATCTCGTGTATGATGTAGACTGTAAATTAACATGTTCTTCCTGGCCTAAATACGTCCCTGTATGCTTCTGGACTGAATAAAGATAAACTATTGTATACCAAAAAATTATATTTCTTCGTATATTGATATTTTGATAACAAAGGCTGAAGCTTCCGAATACTTTTTTTCTTCGATCCTATTAGTTGTCAACAATTTGATTGTATTATGTATAGTAATTCTCGATCTTCATCAATCATTACTGGCCTTTTTTTCATTCAGCTTATTCTGACAGAGATCTGAATATACATCTCTGATGTTTGGGGACTAAGGCAACTATCATCGAACGAAGTACAACAGTAAATACACGACGGTCTTCTTAGGTCCTGATGGTTTTTTGTCCGTCTAGACACTTTTCCTAATATGTCTCCAAATCGTCGGTCGCCCCGCGTGCCTGATGTACACTGGATTTAGGGGTTGCCTTGGTGCACGGTTCTATTGAATTTTAGTCAATTTAGCGATTATTAGTAGCAAAAATATTAATACATTTTTTGTTTTCCCCGTGGCAGTTGCACTGGCTAATAAATTTTGTCAGCTCAATTACTTAAGAACAACTTTGCAATGCTGGTTTTGAAAATTTATTCATTGTTCAAGGAGGACTGGAATCTGCTGAAGAGGAGGTAGGACTCATACATTCCCTCATCTGATATTTTGGAGTTATATTAAGTTCATGTTTTTTTTCTTTACGACTTTGAGCGAGAAGGTTCCTAGCCTCTCAAGCTTGCTGGTATTGGTGGGGGTTTCTGAATTTTTTGGGTAAGTTCCAGGACATAGACATTCACCCTATGGTACTATCAGTGTGACTATTATTTTTCTAAACAAAATGGGTGCCAAGGCAATGAGCTTGCCACCAAACTAAATCTTGAGCTATCAGATTACATTAAGCATTGATAATTCTGAAATAAACGCAGATATGTTTTCAGCATTCCACAAAAAAAATTAGCATTCCTCCAATACTTACATGGCCTCCATCAGGCTACTGATCCTAAATCTTATTTTGACAACTTCATTTCAGTTGGACGGATCAACAACGTGCACAGGCTGCAAAGGAAGGATGGGACTATGTCTGCTCTTCACGAGCTGATTGGTAATTCAGTTTGGAAAAGAGACACTCACACGAATTAATATTGTTTTCTACCAAATATAGGTTTTTAATATAATATTCTTCTTGCTAGAACTACAGCTTGGAGCAATCGTGCTAGCAGATGCTTTATTCATCGGTGCACATAGTATTGGCCCTCTACTTTAACAATTGCACTCTCATTAACGGATCCATTTTTTCTCCGAGTAAAATGGTGTGGGGTTCAAGCTAACTTGAAGGTGGCATTTTGGTCGTTGTCTTGAGAGACACCAACCAATTGCAGAAAGGACACAATTCTAGCCCTTCCAGTCCTGTAACCACACAAAGACCGAATGTTTTTTCATGCTTGCAAAACCAGGCAAGTTCCCCCTAACCCCCTTTGAGATTGTTTTGGACAACATTATTGCTTACGTGGCATCATGGAGGTTAGAATTAGGCGCATAGGATTAATTCCATCCCTACTCTGTTCTAGGGTTCCTCTCCATCTCTATGTTTTCTCTTCGACGACCATAGCGGGCGCTCAACACTGGCAGCGGAATGCAGGGGAACAATGCCAGTAGCATGTCGTGGGGAATGCAGGGGAGCGACGCCGTTGTCTGGGAAACCCAATCCCCATTTTGAAATGTTAAGAATTTTTGTGTGATATATGAAATGGAATGGATTTGAAGGGCACCATTTTGTGGAATTAGCAGTATATTGTACTGATAATTTTGTAGCACTGATAATTGGAAATTGGGCAGTATATTGTACTAATGATGAGAGGAGAATTCAGTTATAAAAACGCAATGAGAAGGAACCTGTTCAGACAAAAAAATTAAGTTGTATAGCACTGAATATTGAGAGAATTGGCACCATTGTTGCTGCATTAATTGGGCAGCATTATGGCACTATTTTTGGGAACATTTGTAGAAGCAAACAACAATCTGGAGTGCACAAGTGAAAAAGGTACAAAAATATCCTGAGACTATAGCTTCAGTACACAACTAATAATAGCTTCAGTACATAAGTAACAATAGCTGCAGAACTAACATCTTATCATACACAAAAGCTTTGAAACATCATCTTATCATACAGAACTAACATCTTATCATACTCTTGAGCATCACTATCACCACCTGACTTGTTTTCATTTCCAAAAAACCACCACTTGTTCCTCTCTTCTATTGGTATTGTCATGGTGGTGGAAACTTCTTGGCTGGTATTAAGAGCAGCTGGCTCTCCGATGGAAATGCCAGCAGCATAACCTTGAACAGGTTGGGAGGTTGAAATGCCAACAGCATTACCTGGAGCTTGCTGGCTGGGAACTGCAGTAGATGGCTCGGAACTGGTAGACTTTTCCTTCTGTCTCTTTCTTCTAGGAACTGAAGTAGCTTGCTGCTGTACATGATCATGATCAGCCACCAGTGGAGATATTATTAGCATTTTAAGTACTCCTTCCTTCTAGCTGAAGTAAATCAGTCTAAAATGCATTGTGCCAAAGTGTGTCTATTAGAGTAATTTGCACTATTACATGTCTTACCTATTAGAGTATCTGCAGTGTGTGATTTTCTTATGTCTATCAGCCCATTTGATTCTATGAGTGACCATTGTCCGATCTGTCCAGCTAAGGGCGAGAGAGCCGTAGGGTGTTGTGAAAGTACAAACTGGACTTGTGATCTTTCGTGTAAGCAATCTGAAAATGAGCGTTCGATGCTGATTGGACCAGTTGTAGTTTTCTTCTGCCTATGTCTTATTTGAAACATCCACAAACTGGACACCAGCTGTTCACTCTTGCAGGCTAAGCAGGCTATCCCATAAATGTTACATAGCTACAACGACTGTTTCTCAAAAGAAGGCATATAAATCTTGTCTCAAACAAGGTAAAGCTTGACTAATCTTATGGAAAACCTATCACGCTATAGCTACAGTTGACAAGATAATATACGTGATATATAAAAATTAGAGGTGTTTTTAACTCTTGAATGATATCATGATGTATGGAAACCTTAGAGATTGTTTTGTCATGTCATTTGCTTTTATGAATTTTTCATTGCTTCGTATAATAATACTCCCTCTATCCAGAAATAAGTGGCTTGCATATTTATCTAGATTCACATGTATCTAGATGCATTTTAGCGTGTAGATACATACAAATCTAGAAAAAACCGAGTCAATTATTTCCCGACGGAGAGAGTATATATATAATTTATCTCCGTATATTTTACCTCCCTTTCAGGATCATTATGCACACTACTAAATGTCCATCGTTATAGTATCAACATCTTAAAGACCCATGCAACATTCGCTCGGAAGTGGAAGTGTTATATAGTTAACACGACGTTTAGTCCAACTTCTTAATAAGAGTATACACCATTCTCTTTACTCCCAGCAAGATGAAGAGAAGACTGTCGCCAGTGATTGCTTAATTATGGAAAGTACTATTTGGTTGACTTGTATTTCGTGGATAGGCACGGATGCAGCCAATGGTTTAAACTAAACAGGTCGGAATGTTTTCCTTCTTAGCATCGTCAGACACGTGTAAGTCTAGGGCTAAACGATACGCTAATGGCGCACTGCGACGCTTGGGTATCCCTACAAATTGTTCTACTTTCCTAAGGATGCAAGATGGAGCGAGGTCACCGCTGAATTCAGGGCTATGATTGTGCAACTAGAGAGTTGTACCATCTTGCCCATTGCCAAGAGATCCACTACTATTAGGAAAGGTATGGATACAAACCTTGCATTTGGCCTTCATGTCCCTTGCATTTCAGCAATTCTTTTGTTAATATGAGGATGCGAGAAAATAAGGAGGTCCCAATTCAAAGAAATGAATTTCTCTTTGGTGCTTGTAGTGCATGACGCCTTCACTTTCTTCTGCAGCCTGCTACCTGCTGAAGTTCAGCAAAAAGGGTTTGCCTTATAGGCAGGTATCCATACGCCCAAACTCGCCTCTCCACCGCACAGACAAGACTGATGCTGCTGTGCCTTTTACTATTGGTGTTGTGCCAGAGCCTGCAAAACTGGTCAAGACAGATTCCCCATCCGTGAAACAGACACTACAGCTGGAGTATGCTAGCTGCTCTGCGAAGGGATGCTCTTGCACCAATACATGAAAATAGTAGGTCCACTGTGATAGTTGCCATGCTAGGTAAATTGTTAATTGTTATTCGTAGCAGCGAGGTATTTGGCTATATTTAAAGAGATTTGATTGCATTTTTTTGTGTATGGAAGTGGCTGTTAGTGCAAATCTGTTTCAATAATTGTTCAGATTGATAATGAGATTTTCTCATGTCCTGCTTTATTAGCTGGTAAGAAATCTATAAGATATATTTGAATACTTTGTGTCCATATTCATAAAGTATATTTCGATGAGCATGGTTTAGTCTGATGTTTTCGCACGACCAAAATTATTTCATACCAAATCATCTTGTGAAGGGCTTTGTCCAAATTAGATCGAGCACAAACAATATTTTTGCTGCTATTTTATTTGTACTTCTTGCTTTGTTGTTTACCTGCTCTTGCTATAATTAAGAAGTGATGAAGGAAAACATAGATAATTTTATTGCTTTTTCCATAGAAACCGTTTTTGACACAGGCAGAACAAATATATGGCGGTTGGAAAATAAAGTTGTTGGAATACATGATGTGCGACTTAGGGGATCAGTTGTACCCAATGACTTATAGTGGAGATTGCAAAGTAAGAAACAGGACATACACAATGGAAGATCCGTTGGAGTATAAGGCAATTTTCATGATGCTTTTATGATATAAATTTGGCAATTTTATGTGGCAATGCATAAACAATTATTTTCGTATATGTGAGTATTCACGCGTAATATATTGACATGTATTGTGAGAAAATAAGTAACCGTGACAACGTACAGGTATTCAACTAGTCCAGAAGTAGTTGGAGAACCAACAACATGTGGTAGGATAGCTACCGGGAATCAGTTACTTCGGAAATGATACTGTATATCCAATGCGCGGATACATACACAGTCATCCACGTACGTCTTTCCCCGTTACGCAACCCAATATGTCACACAATGTCATCTCATGGCCACCTAGGCGCCGTCTGACTGTCTCAGCAGCGCACGTCAGGGACGAACGTCTGACCGTTTTCCTCGAGATAAGATAAACCGCACGAAACCGTCTCCTCCCGGAACTACACACAGATCGATCCTGGTCTCTCGCCACCGGACTGCGATCTGCCAACCACCACAAGAACACCGTGTAGCCCCTCCAGCGTGCGCGTAGCCAAGATGCTCACCCCCTCTCTCTTGACTTTCTCCTCCCTCCTCAGTGGATGGATAATCATCACGGATCACACTGCTCTCAATATTAACTCGTGCCGATGACTGGGACAAGTGTCGTGCCTACTAATCCATCCCACTCGCCATCGCCAGCTCCGAAGCTTCGGATATCATTTTCCATGAGAGGGAGGGAGAGACAGCGGAACAATGGGTCAGACTCAGACTCAGGCTCAGAGTAGCTAGCTGCGGCGCAACAAGAAATCTTCGCCTCGTCTCGTCTCGTCTGTCACTACCGCACTGCCTACAGCGCCGGCAACTGACCTTGACTTGCGCCACCGTTTTCTCCCAATTTACCAATTCGTCTCGTCGTGCCGTGCATTTGCATACATCTCCTCCACGGGCCTCTTCTCCTCGCCCCTCGCCGTCGTCTTCTTCCACGGGCGTGCTTTCTTGGGTACGAAAAGCAGGGTAAGAACCCCCGCCCATCCATGTGGATTGCTGGTTTATGTTGGAGGGAGGGAGGGAATTCGGAGTTGTTGGTTTCTTGGGGTTAATTCTGGTTCCGCTCCCGCAGCAGCAGGACTAGTCCCAATCTCTCCTCCCATCTCCGTCTCGTTTCTTTCTTGTTTCTTGGTGAGGGTGTGCGATAAAGTCGAGTTCTCCATGGGCATACACGGTGTTTGGATCTAATCGTGTGAGGCAGTTAGTTCATCGGATGTTCCCAAGTATCGGGCATTTTTGGTAGGTCGCTGTCTGATCTCGTTCAGAGCCTTTCGATATGCCTGATGCTTACTACTATGTAGGAATTGGCTTGCTGCAATTTGTCGGAAAAAAAAGCTTCACATGTAATTGATGGAACGGATCATGTTCTAGACAAAACTTGGAACATCTTGATGTATATGTGTGAAAAGTATCTGCTTTTCCAACTAGTTAAGTCTTCAGAAGTACTGATCATTTCATCCATTGACCAGGAAGTTCAGCCGACTGTTGACTTATGGGGCAGAAGGACTCCAGGCCTTCATATAACTCTGCTTATGATTATGGGAATTCATCGACGGGGTACAACTCGAGATATTCTGCAAATACACCCTCCGCTTACAGCCCGAGGTATGCTCCTTCTGCGGCCAACAATGTGCAGCAGCCAGAAGCACAAGCCAGGCTGCAGAGGAAGTATTCCAGGATCGGCGATGACTACCGCTCCGTCGGTCAGGTATGTGTTAATGGCCTTTTGGGCCTTTCCCTGGTTCCCTTGTTTTCTTTCCAACTTATTTATGCATGGTTTTCAATTTTATGTAGCTGAACGGTATCATTCATCTTGTGGATTTTGGAATGTCAGCTGTCTTTTACAGGATTAGTCTTATACATAAGTATTCAACATGCACAGTGATTTCAGTATGCTGGTCGAGAAAACATCATCAACATTATAGTTATCCCTTGCTCAATATAATTATTGCTGCAAGCAACCATTTCCAAATTTCAAGTCATCTGTATTACACATGGTCCTTTGAATTGTACTTGCTTTGAGGACTCTTTTCTTGTATAATCTGTAACTATTTTCTTCAGTGAATGCATTTCTCATGGGCCTCTTCTTTACAATGTTACTTACAAGTGTAATTTTACTAATGCACTAATGGTCAATGGTCATAACACCTAGGTCAAATATGGGAACCAATACACCTTAGTTTATACAGATTTTGGTTCTCTCCCAAGTCTTAGCCCATCATATTCTCAACATTAATTTGAGTGGCATGGCAACTATAATGATATGGTAAGTGTACTTCATCTGACATTGTATCAATTTCAGGCACTTTTGTTTGTACGGTAGGGTTCATAATCCAGGTTTCTCGATGATATATTTTTGCAGCAGTTCGACTATATTTCTCCAATGAAACTGCTATCTTCTCTAAAATGTGACTGCTGTTTACTTTCCAGTGCATTTTCAGTACAAACCTTGATGTCTTCAATCAGGCTTGTGAAGTGACATGCATGAGAGTCTTGCACATATTCTCCACTTCGATTTTGTACACTTGAAACTGAAAGTAATAACTTTTATACTGTTACAGGTGACTGAAGCTTTGGCACAAGCAGGTCTTGAATCTTCAAACCTTATTGTAGGCATTGATTTTACAAAAAGTAACGAATGGACAGGTTAGCAACTGAGGTTTCCACCTTTTGACTTTAGGTGTATATTCTTTTCTGTGAATGCTTGCTTTGTGGTGCACCAGTGTCTATTATGTACTAGTTAGTTGCCCACATAATTTTTGGTTTATTGTTATTAAGCGAGCCATTTGGTCCATGATGTAAGTGGCATGCCAACTTTTCTAGTATTATAAATCTTTTTTCAAGTGAAACCAAACCATGTAAAGGAGTTTCTTTAGATGAGAGGCTAGCAATGAGGGCATTTGTATTGTGGAGAGGATGTGCCCCCTGTTGCTTCTACATGTTCATCTATGCCAGCTCATAATATTTTTATTTAACTTGCTAAGATTTTCCATTTTAGGTAAAATTTCCTATAATCGCCGCTGTCTGCATGATATTGGAAACACCCCAAACCCATATGAGCAAGCCATATCTATTATTGGGAGGACACTTTCAGCTTTCGATGAAGACAATTTAATCCCCTGCTTTGGATTTGGTGATGGTAAGTTTACGATTCCAATTTTCTTTCCCGTTTATCACTTTGTGGCTTATTAACAATATGTGCTTCCTGCTAGCAGCATCAACTCATGACCAGGAGGTATTCAGCTTTTATCCAGAGAACCAACCATGCAATGGATTTGAAGAGGCGTTGGAAAGATACAGAGAAATCGTTCCAACTCTTCGATTAGCTGGTTTGTTTAAGTAATCACTTGATGTAGATAGCTTGTTCTTCCTTTCTTTCCAGAAAAGTGAGAAAGGAACGTAATTGCAATTCAAAGTTTAGTTCCTCACAAAAAGATGTAGTGAAATAATCTGGATTTAAACTTGCAACAGGACCAACATCTTTTGCCCCAATAATTGAGACAGCAATTGGGATTGCGGACAGCACTGGTGGTCAATATCATGTTCTTCTGATAATTGCTGATGGACAGGTACACCACTGTTCTACCTACTTCTGCTTTCCTGAGTCACATGTTCTTTATAACCATTAAATGGTGGTCTGGAAAAACTCTTGCATAGGCTTGTTTGTATCAAGTTCTCAGTCTAGCTAAAACTTCTGCTGACAGGTTACTCGAAGTGTGGATACACAGTCTGGGCAGTTAAGTCCACAGGAGCGGGATACAATTGATGCTATAGTGAAAGCTAGGTACTTGATTTAGGAGTTTACTTTAACCCCTTTATATTCTGCCAAGTCAAATTTCCTAAAGAAATTACACCCAGTAACATCTATTTGTAAGAATGTTCCAGCCACTTCCCATTGTCTATTGTTCTTGTTGGAGTCGGTGATGGACCATGGGATATGATGCATAAGTTTGACGACAACATACCTGCTCGCTCATTTGACAATTTCCAGGTGATTATCCTACAAATTGCATCTAACATTTATATTATTTCTGCTTCACAATAACAAAGAGACGTGAATGAATACTTTACTTCATGCAGTTTGTGAATTTCACGGACATTATGTCAAAGAGCATAGCAGCTGATAGGAAGGAGGCTGAATTTGCGTTGTCAGCATTGATGGAAATCCCTACACAGTATAAAGCAACTCTTGATCTCCAACTACTAGGGTATTCTACTTTTTTTCAACCTCACGTGAGTCAATTAGAAAGATCGTTTGATCTTTTGGCGATAATTATGCCATCTGAGCACTTTCTTCAAATCTTCTTCTGTTTCAGTCGCCGCCAAGGAATACCTCCAAGAATTCCTCTGCCCCCACCGACAAGGAATCCTTATTCAAGGTCTACCAGCTTTGACCAACAATCTGGTGTTTATTCACGATCTAGTAGCTTTGGCCAACAAACAAGTGGCTTTCAGCAATCAGAAAGTTTCAAACAGCGACAGACTGCAGCTACAAGGAGATCTGACAGTTATTCATCAGAAAGTTCACAGCCGGCAGCCACAAGGACACCTGACACTTACACATCAGAAAGTTCTCTAGAAAGCAGACTTGTACGTATCTTTTTGTGTTTATACCGTATTCCCATCATTCCGTACCCAAATATGGATACATAAATTAAAAAATGTGTACTACACCTTAGATTACCTACACCATTGAAAAGCCTGAGGGAATCCTATTTACCTGTACTTTTGCATGTTGGGGCTTAGGGCAGCTAGTTGATACAGTGGAACTATATTGGGAACTATTAGGTGAAAACGCACAATGTTGCCAAAATGGCGTTTGCAAGTTCCAAAAATTCTCAAATATTTCACTACTAAGTAACTATACATTCTACGTTCATCCAAATTTTGAACTTCAAAGTTACTTCACGCAATACAGGAAAATTGAGACGTATACTTACTGCAAAGCTTTCGAGTTTGAAGCTAAATTTTTGTGTGATGTAGAATGTACCCTCCCGCAGTAGATTTTTTAGATTTCTTTTTAAAAACTGATAGAGAGTATCTACATGGAATTTGCCATTGTGTGCATTTTTACAGTGCTTGGAATTTTCTAGTTCAGACCACACTGCTAGCTATGTTCGGCTTATGCTCAACATTTCTCTTCTGCCTTTAAAAACATCTATGCTCTCAAATGTTCTAAGCCAAATATAATACACTTTAGTTTCCTATTGTACATCGACACATACACTTGCATCTTGTGGCCCCTTGCAGCTCATGGAATAGAGCCCCTCCTTCATAATGCTAAGTTTCTAGTATTACTACAAAGTTTGTGCTAACTGAAGATCCTCTAAATTTTAGTGGAATAGAAAGTAAGCTTGGCATTTTTGTGCTTGCAGTCATGTGCTATATGTATGGATAAATCGAAGGACCTTGCATTTGGATGTGGACATCAGGTGAAGCAAAGTTTCCCTCTTCTCTGAACATTTCCTCACGGTCTTGTCGTATATGCTAATATCAAACATACATAATTTGCAGACTTGCAATGACTGCGGAAAAAATTTGGTCCGCTGTCCTATGTGCCAGCAGCACATTACCACGAGGATCAGGCTGTACTGATTAAAAACTGATCTTTGAAACATTTGAAGCCTATGCCATCGCCACTATTGGAAGAAGCTCAATGGAAAATGTTCTGAATCAGCATAAATTTACTTTTCTCCATGTTGTACTTGGTGTTTTACTTTCTTTACTGCAGTGTGATGTCTTCAGTTAACAGTGCTGTAGGGCCTCACGGGAAATGGGAATGGAACGGTTTGGTAAAGCTCCTGCATTCTCAACAGGCTCTTACTGTCCTTGTATTGTAAGATGTTCATCGTAGTACTAGCCGCAGTAGTCCGAGCATTGAAATTCTGCCCTGAAAATAATGTACAGATCTTCTGTAATTTCATTTTTTTCCCTTCATTCTCTTGGTAATAAGACGAACACTAGAAAATTCCATCGATGTACAATTCAGAAAACCCATTTCGTTGTATATTAAGCAAGGCCCATTATCATTTTTTATTTCATTTGTACAGTAAATTCTGAAAAAACTTTGAATAAAAATGTCCTGAACCAGCCTAAGGTCTACTGTTCTTCATCTTGAAGTTTTTAGCTTAGTTTTCTTACTGCAGTGGGTGGTCTTCAGACTTCGTGTAGATAGTGAGTTTTAACCGCAGTTGCAGTAGCAAGTGCTGAAGAAAGTGCACACAAGTTGGGCCTTTTGTTTCTCTTTGTAAATACGATGAACACTAGAATATTTGAGGATGAACCAACCAATCCTATCTCTGTTGGGCTGAGCCTCTTATCAGTAACTAGTAGCAAAATACCCATGCTTTGCTAAATATATACAGATTTTATCACCGATCATATTCACGGACCGATAGAATTCATATTTTGCTCTATTTCTACTCTATTACAGATTGTTTGCTCGGAGAACTGATTAATTTATTTTGTTGCGGATGGGTTATTTTAGCTAGATAATTAGTGTTTCTTTACAGCCGTTTTGGCTTATGGAAACAGTTTATGGAAAATGTGGATAAAAGGGTTACATCTACTCGTTCTGTCCAAAAATAAGATTTGCATGTACTCGTTCTCCTTAACATGACGGAACATATAAAATGGTTGCATTCAGAGACCACTTATATAGTATATCATTAGTAGTTTTTGGTTAAACATAATAGGAGCAAGGGGAAGGGAGGGAGAACTGAAGTACACCCGCAAGAAGGAAGCACATATATCTGCACACGGATCGCGTCGAGGCCACCGCCCTGCACGCACGCAGGCACGGTCCAGGCATGGCGAGGTACGACTAGTACTTGTACCCCGACACGTACAAGCTCTCGGACGCGGCGGCGTCCCCACCGGCGGCGGCTCCGGCGTACTTGCCGAGCGTGGCCTCGGAGTTGCCCTTGCACCGGGCGAGGAAGGTGGCCTGCGCGTCGGCGACGTTCTCCTTCTTGCCGGCCCACTTCTTGAGGGTGCTCTGCTGCAGCGCCCGGCCGAAGGAGAAGGTGAGCGTCCACGGCTTGATGACGGTGAGCTTGTTCATGGCGTCCAGGTTCTCCGTGGCCTGCTCCTCGCTCTGGCCGCCCGACAGGAACACCACCCCGGGCACCGCCGGCGGCACCGTGCGCCGCAGCGCCGCCACCGTGTATTCCGCGATCACCTCCGCGCCAACCTACGCAATGGCCGTTAATCGATCAGCCACGCACGCACGCCAATGGAGACGAGACGATCGAGGTAGGTTAATTAATCCGCACGAAGAAGAAGAAGAAGAAGAAGAAGAGGAAGACGTGCCTTGGGGCTGTCGGAGCCGGGGGTGACCATGTTGGGCTTGAGGAGGGTGCCCTCGAGGAGAACCTTGTGGTCGTTGAGCGACTTGTAGACGTACGCCAGCACGCGCTCGGTGGCGGCGGCGCAGGCCTTGATGTCGTGCGCACCATCCGTCAGGATCTCGGGCTCCACTATCGGCACGAGCCCGTTCTCCTGGCAGATTAGCGCGTACCGGGCCAGCCCCTCGGCGTTCTGCTTGACGGAGAGCTCGGACGGCATGCCCCCGGCGCCGATCTTGAGCACGGCGCGCCACTTGGCGAAGCGGGCCCCGGCCTCGTAGTACTTGGCGCAGCGGGCGCCGAGGGAGTCGAGGCCCTGCGTGGTGGTCTCGCCGTCGGTGCCGGCGATGTCGACGGTGCCCTTGTCGACCTTGATCCCGGGCACGACGCCGCCGGCCGTGAGGATGTCCACGAAGGGCGTGCCGTCGGCGGCGCTCTGGTAGAGCGTCTCCTCGAAGAGGATGACCCCCGAGATGTACTGCAGCGCGCCGGGCGCCGTGAAGAGCAGCTCCCGCAGCGCCTGCCGGTTGGCCTCCACGTTCTCCACGTTGATGCTGGCCAGCCGCTTGCCGATGGTGCCCGTGGACTCGTCCGCCGCCAGGATGCCCTTCCCCGGCGTCGCGATGTACTTGGCCGTCTTGATCAGCTCATCTGCAGGTGCACGCGCGCGCATGAACAGAGTCAGCATACACGAAAAACAGAGTCAAGATTCAGAGGTGAGAAGGGCATGGAACCTGCGTATTTTCCCACGAAGGCAGACATGGTGCAAAATCCAAACGCTGGGCTGCTGTGCTCACACTTTTTTCTGAGGTGGCTGGCTGGTTATCTCTGCGCTTATAAACCGCGGAGGAGAAGAGGATATACCAGAGAGGCGAGGCGAATCTGTGATTCATGGGCCACTCAGCTCGCGCGGCGCCCGTCACCCGTTGGTGTTCGGGGATAGGGGAGCCGAGCGGCGCCACCCAAACTCCCGTCCATTTGCTGGCCAGACAAAAAAATGAAGACAAACTATGGAGAGATGATCCAACAAGTGGTGGCGATGTGGACTTTATCCATGCAAGGGTGGTGAACGTAGGGACCGGATCAACCTGCTGCTGGCTTTGACACCAAGGTACACGATGATACGTTGGTGCAGACATACACCGAGTAGGGCGTCTTTGGTAGCGTGCATTTCCTCCGGACAGGACCGAACGGTACGAAAATGCGCTGATTGGTTGCTCGCGTGAGGTCTGTGTCATGTGTAAAGCAGTCCCCAGGCCACAGAAATGCCTAAATCAACCGTTTCCGTGGAACCATGCCCCGGTGCTAAAAATCGGTGACGGCATGCACGCGGCAGTAGCACGAGATGGCGGGGGACGAAATATTCCCCTCTCTGTTTGGCGGCAAATCAAGCCTCACCTCTATTGGGTCACCTCCTGGCATTGGCGCATAGGAAACAAATCCACAATTTCTTTCTTTCGACACGGGTGGCGGCGGTGGCTAGGATAGGGATCTATCCACCGGATGATTCCTTCTACTACGGCACGGGACCATCGACTCGCAACATTCTTGCTGACAGCATGTCGAGAGCTAATGGAAATCAATAACCCCGATGGTAAGTTCTACCTAGAAGATGATGGATATGCTTGTCGCCCCGGGATTCTTCCACCCTTCGGGTTAACCAGGTACAATTTGAATGAGTTCTCTATGAGGAACTATCCAAGTATAGCCACGGAACTGTTCAATCCCATACACTCTAGGCTTAGAGTTACGGTTGAGAGGGTATTTGTTGCACTGAAAAATATATTCAAGGTCCTTGACTAGAAGCCGTTCCACCGTTACCCCACCAAGTGAAGCTAGTTCTTGCATGTTGCATTCTTCTCAACTGGATCTTAGGGTTTAGTCTTGATGACCTTGTGCCGGAAGAGGAAAATGTTGAGCAATAGCGTTGATGTTGGCCATGGCATCGAGCAATGAAGCTTGGAAGAACATGAGGATGGAGTGAGCACACACAATGTGGAATGACAGAGGTCCCTCAAAGATCCTATTGATGACCCCCCAGACTGTAATCATGTTAAACTGCTAGTTGATCCGTACTAGCTAGGGTTGTACCGACGAATTGCCATTCGTAATAGCTAGGAATAGGCATTTCCTCGCTCCCGTAGTAGCTATGGCTGAAATGATGAACTGCATTATTGATGTGTGTCATGGTGTGGTGGTGTAAGGTCACTACTAGAGAGAAGAGGTGATACAACCAAACACACTACCTGTCATCCCCATATATAGCCATTTGTTCTTGTATGCAGGCAACCAAACGTTAGACACAAAACTGCTGTATGGATGCGACTCAAGCCAGTATGGCCATGCCCCTTACGGACTAGCGCCAACGAGAGCAAAAGTAGCTATACATCCTACCAAACGCGCCCCGTATGTATTTCGTTTCGACCGCCACATTGCGGTGGAGGTGCGAGCTGTGGTCCAGTGTAGAGGCTACCAGTACCAGACGCGTCCGTACTGTATTTCATTTCGATCCCCACATTCGGTGGATATGTGAGCTGTGGTCCAGTGTAGAGCGACAGAGTGACGTGCCACCACAATGAAATGTTAGTAGTTTACAAACTCAACAACAATGTTTTTTTCAATTTTTATGGGACCTCGCAACGCCACGCCTAGTATCATATCGCAATTCGCAGGGGAAGATATTATTTGAACACGATATTTTGATGCGGTGCTGGGAGTCAGTATTATCGTCGAATCTCCAGGAAATCAGCAAGGTAATGTAATACAGTACAATACATGATATAAGACCGACGCCAAGATATTACAGTAAAGTTCCTAAATTCAAAAGTATCCGTCTCTTGGTTAAATTCCACAGTTGAACCCAAGGAATAAAGCAATCTGATCAACCAGGGTTTTCATGAAAGCGGTACCACCAGTAAGTTGCATATGTATATCAAGGGACACAAGCACCAGAGTCATCTTGGCAGACAGCCACTATCTCTATGTCAAAAGCTTTAGCAAAACTGTAATGTGACTACAGAAGGTTCCGATGAATACAGGCTGAGACAGACGGGTGAGAGAGCAACTGACGGGTTAACTCATCGCCCGAAGCATCTCAGCACTGAGGCCACAAGGGTAGATGACAGAAACTTCATTCCAGCAGACCCACCAGGGAAGTATGAGATAGCGTAATATGCTAGCGCAAGGATCTGAAAGTTAGCAGAGTTTTGTTAGGTCGAAGTTGATACAAGTGACTGAATGCCCGTTTTTTCCACTGCCACCATAGGCCAACGATGTCGCAAACTGCAACTTTAAGAGTTTGATGACCTATTCGCATGCTACAGTTCACAGTTCTCTTCAAAGTTGTTCCTGTTACTAGCATCAGGAACAAGAAAAAAGATAACAGAACAGGAGATTGGAGGGTCTAACAAAGAAATTCTTACCTGAAGGCAAGAGAAGAAAACAGAAAGTATGTAGCTATGGAGCACCATTGACACGTAAATGGTAGCACACATGCTGCCAACAAATCCAATAGTGAAAGGCAACCTCTGTGGAAAAAAAAAATTCTTCAGAAAATGTAGCAAAAACATATTTGTCTTATAGGTATAACACAAGATGAATATATGAAATATAAGATATGAAGTAATTCAAACAACATCGCAGTATAACCAGCCGGAACAAAAAAGTATGATATATGAGACGACATAAAACCCAGAATGATTTTAAAAAAGGATATATGTTATCATCTAAACAATCAAGCTTGATACAAAGGATATACTATTCAATCATTAACTAAACATGCCTTTGACGTGAAACAATAAGAATCCAGTGCACATTTTTCTGCACAAAAGCACTTAACTAAACCGTCTATGAGGCAGCAAATCATTGGCAATGCATTTTTCAGGTTGACGATTCACAATTGGATGCGAACTTGATAATCCGTATAATTATAAATGCCTCAAGGACATGCTATGTTACACAAATTTGACCATGTATTTCCTTTTTCTTTTCTATTTCTTCAAGCAGAGAAGATTGATCATTCATAGAAGAATACAAGTAGAAAAATGTTCTCCTGGTTTTTTTTTTCCAAAATATATACCTATATAAAATCTTCCAAGGATCACTGGATGGCAACAATAATCTAATATGTGCAGTTCATGGTAAAATAGAGCTTATCTAAAGACATAAGAAAATAGCAGAGGTATTGAACAGTGCTTCCCAAAATTGATGCCAAAATGGTGCTTATTCAGGGAATAAGTTCACAAGGAAAAGGAATCAATACCTCTCTGGAAATCATATGATAGAGCTGATTCTTGGGCCCTTTCAATGCAAAGAATGACCCAATTATGAAGGCACATCCCATTGTGAAACAGATCGCGAACTTTTGAGGCATTATTACCATGACTGGCAGAAATATTGTGAATGCGATGAAAACTAGGAAAATTCCGCTGGCCAGAAAAAGACCAAAATACAACAGGGATTTGCCAGATGGAACACTGCTTGTTGAGGACTGGAAGCTGCCGGGCAGCCCTCGAACACCTTTAGAGACCCTGGACAAATTAGAATGGCAGGGCACCATCAGCAAAATCAAAACATTGATTTAGAGTTAAAAGATAGGCTAATGAGATGTTAGGCCAATGCCATCTTCTATGTTCCTCTATATACTCCTGTAGAGCTATACTGATGTTCGCCCTTTCTAGTTGCTTTAGAGGTAACACATTGCTTTCATGTATGACTCTAAACAGGTCAGTGAGGTCACCATGAATCACCATGGTGACTTGCCAAAACACATAGTGATCGATTGTCCGTACCTAATAAGCAACCCAGTCCCACAAAATCTTGCTCCTAACTGACGATCCTCAACTAGGGTTTGGGATCACCAGAGGAAATACTCAGCTATCCAAGATTGATCTAACTGGTCAATGCCCAATGGGCTACGCTACCCTACAACATGAGCTCTGCAGTAGAATTTTGCCCAATTTTTCTTCACATATAACCAAGTAGACTCGCTCGCGATTCACAAGGGGGCGATCTGGACAAGTGCTACGCTACTAACAATTTCTTCATGTCGCCCGCTATTAAGCTTAGCTGGGGAGAATCCCCCGTATTCCGATTCACTTGCACAAACCCTAGGAGGAGGGTGGAACGACGAGAGAGGGGGGTTGCTTACACTCCGAAGGTGCCGGTGACGCGATCGTTGGCGGAGCGGACGGCGGCCTCGATGTCGATCCCGAATCCCCCGCCGACATCCTCCTCGGCGGAGCGGGCGGCGGCGTAGGAGTTCCACTCCGCGAGCAGCGACGGCGGCTGGGAAGTCGCCGCCGACGAGGAGGAGGAGGAGGGCGAGGGCCCGGAGCCGGAGAACCACGCCTGCATCTCTGGCCCACACCGCCAGAGAGTAGAGAGACCCTAGGCAGATGTGCCTGTTGGTACGACTTACGACTTGTTTAGCTGAGCTCAAGAAAAAAAAAGCGCTACCGGCTAGTACTCCCAAATTCTCCAAGATTACATTCCATTTTTATGTTTATATAAAACACTCGGCATTTTGAACAGATTTGCTTACAGGAGATATATTTTATGTTTCTGATGAGAAAAGTTGTTGGAAAATCTGATGGCACGGCAGCTGACCTCTTTCATCCATGGCAGCAGGAGAACACAGGAGAGAGGTTACCGGAAGGCTTGATGTACTTCCTCCGATCCATATTATTGTTCTCAACTTTATCTAAACTAGAAAAAATATCTGTGCGTTGCAACGGAAGAGAAAAATCTGCGTGGCTTTAAGAATTTACTTTATTTGCACCAACAATTTAATGGAAGCTGTGAATCTCACTTTGATATCCTATATCCCTCTCACCTATATTATTTTGATTTTCTATAACTACAAAATTCACTATTGAACTTTTGTCTTTGTTGTATCTACCGTATGGAACAACAAAACACAATACTAACAATAACTTACATAACAAAAAAAGTACACACGAAAACATGTTTTTAACGTATTAATAAGTTTTTTGTTTTTGTTCGCTAAAAAGGTTTTGTTTTAATTTTTTTAGATCAAGTATTAGTTTTTGTTTTATCTCAATTTTCTCTCTCCTCACCAAAGTTCTCTCCTAGTAGTGTCCGTAAAAAAAGAGAGAGAAAATTTATAATGTGCACATGAACCATGAAGAATAATACTCAATCAGATCGACGATGTATTGGTTGTTCGGGCTAGCTAGCTAGTATTGACGATCTTTATGTAACAAGGCAATCAATATCAAGGGGGGTGTATTGCGCAAAATCAACAACATCAGTAATCAATACTCCAGCTTTCATCCATTTTGATCAAATACAATAGTAGGCAATTTAAGCGGTGAACACCGAACACACTTCCCCTCCTTCTCTACAACGATTTCCCTCATCTCTCTCACTTCCTCTAAGTCCCATCTCTCAATATCTGAATCCCAGAAAACACAGGACCAATCAACACTCGAACTCTCCTAATTTGCATTTGTAACATTGCCATGAAGTCAAAAAAGGCACTTCTCATTTTCTTGTTATCCAATTCTTTATCCAATACGTGCACTGCACAATTAGCCTCCAGCGCACCGCTCTTAGTATTTTGCACTACGTTGTATGTTTCTATCTAATATGCCACACTACTTTTTACTTACAAAGGTTGCACATCAGAAACTTGCCTTACAATCTCTGTCCTTTGGAGGCAAAAATAAGCTCTGGATGGACCTTCCAATTTCTATGAGATAGAAAATATTACATACATATTAATTATCATGGAACGTTGGATACTGCTAATAGTCAGGCCTTGAGCACTGTACTGTTGCAGGTGCAAAAATTTCAGCATCTTCATTACCAAACGTTCAATCCCCTGAACGCATCTGTATTTTACAGAGGTAATTACAAGCATCAGCTTAGCCCGCAAGCTAGCACGCACGCATCATCTTATCCAGCAAACACGTACTTTGCAGCAATTTGTGCTTGACACCGTGGACATCCGTCCAGCTTGCTAATGCTCTTCCCTATGAACTTCCTTGTGTCCTTCAAACCAATCGTCTTCCTGTCCTTGTAATTGTCTGACAACTGGTAATACTACAAGGTTGAGCCAGGTCTATGTCCCGGTTTCTCTGTCAGGTTGGCTCATCGAGTCTGACCAACGGCTCTAATATACTCATTGAGATGGTTTGATTTAGCTACATATGCATTGATGTATGGGATTATACCTGTAGCGCATGCAGTTTGTGGTCTTCGAGATACCGCCCAGCAATCTAATCCATATGAGACAGAGATAAAGAGTCTAAGCAGCAGCTAGCAATCCACCCGTATATTAACTTTTCTCATAATGTCTCACTAAATCAGCTGCTACTACAACGACAAGGAATCAACTAATAAATTATGGATCATATCCCCTATCCTGAACAAAGAAAATATTTAAATAGATCAACTAAAACCCACAATTTCTCAATGGTGCGTGTCCGCTGCTGATGGCCGGTGCCTGCATGGCTTCCATAACAAATAGCATGTAAACTTGGCGGTTCATGTTCCTCGTGGGGATAGCAAATCGACCCCAATTTATGCCATTCTCTCCATTGTTCATCAACTCCATCAAAGCATAGTCATCCATCCTAGCAATACCATAATCCATCAGCCGGAGCAATCAACAATATTCTAGATAAAGAATCCAAGCAGCAGCTAAAAATCCACCCGTCTCTCAATTTCTCTTATACTATCTCACTAAATCAGCTGCAGACATAAAAAATAGCAGGTAGAAAATTAGTCGTTGACCCGCAAAAAAAATCAGTCGTTGAAGCACTTACTTCATCTGGATGTACTCGTACTGAAGTTCTCTCTGCTCTCTCCTTCTCGCTACTACATCTAAAGCCGAAATTTCCCAAATCGCATTCCTCCCTGCCTCTCGAGCTCCCAGTCTTCCTGCGCGTACTTTAGTCTCAGCAGCGGGTCGACTTGAGTCTCGATAATCCTCGAGAGATGAGAGGAAAAATGCCATACTGAGGTAAAAAATTCCTCTGTACCGAATTCGGCCCATCCATGTTGCTTGCCCAGATTAACCGTGTTGGGCATCTCTTGGACCAGCAGCCGGAGCCGAGCCGTCATCGGGCGAGTACACGGCCGGAGATTGGAATTCATGGCGCTGCGCGCAGTGGGAGGCGCAGGGGCGGTCCAGGGCATGAGAGTGGATGAGAGGAAGCGGACACCTATGGGGCGGCTGCCAGAAGAGGCTTGTGCGGAGCACGGGTGCGTGGTCATCGTCGCGGATCTGTCGGCCGGCGGCGTCTTGGGCGAAAGGGGCGGCCGGCAGGGGGTGCGGCCAGAAGAGGCTTGTGCGGAGCACGGCTGCGTGGTCATCACGGATCAGTCAGCCGGGGGCTTCTGTGGCGGCAGGATCGGCATGCCGGGGGCATCGGCGGCGTCAGAGTGGAGGGACGCGTGGGAGACAAGGGCGGCAGACGGGACTGTGGAAGAAAAATCGAACCGTTCCTTTCACTTAAGGATGGCACGGTGGGTAATTTACTCCAGCATCAGGGGCAAATTGGTCATTTTCAGACGGACGAAGGACAGGAACGTTCGGTCCTTTATTATTATATATACTAGCAAAGTGCTCGTGCGTTGCAACGGGTTTAAACTTTACGTTGTCACGGTCTCTTAAATATTTTTTCATCGCAAGTTGCACGTGTAAACATGAAAATACATGTATATGGAAAGAAACCACATAGTCACTTGGCATAATCCAACATCATAAGCATATAAAGCAAGGATTCAACTAATTATCTCTTATTAACTACTACTTTTGTTCTTTAAAATAAGATGTGTAAATTTTGTCAAATGTCAAACCATGTGAAGTTTGACCAAACTTTTAGAAAAAACTATCAACCTCTACAATGTCAAATCATTCTTATTAGATGCATCATTAAATATATTTTCATATTATACCTATAGAATATTATAATTATTGATGCTTTTTTCTATAAACTTGTTCAAACTTCACATTTTTTTACTTTACAAAACATTTATACGCCTTGTTTTCGAGAACGGAGATAGTCTGATCTCTCCTTAAACCGCTTCTCCCCAAAACATTGCCTTTGTCTAATTTGCATTTTACTTGACCAAAAACTTGTTTCTCAGCTCGTAACCATGCTACACGAGGAATGTATGTATATATTGATACTATAGAAATACCAAGTGAAAGATGTAATAATGTGTAATACAGAATACTCACCGTTCAAACTGGGTTACATTTTAATTCTAGCCTGTTAAATTATGTCCTCGTCGTGTAATAGATGGTATTTGGTGCACTGTAAAGCTTAACATGGTTGGATGGTTATGATCGGCGTGCAACACGCCAAGTTCAGTGGAGTTTTATAATCTTGAATGAGTCGGATGAAAACAAAGCAGTTCTTGGTGGCTCCTGTGCATCTCGGCAAAGCGTTTGTGCAGACTTGTCAGCGTGCGACACACATGCCTACACCATTGGCGCCGCCTCGAGGCGCACGTGTCCAGGCCTGGAATGACATTACTGCCGCCGTGGGCGAGGCTGGGAGGTTCCACGCCGAGGTTAAGTGGCTCCAGGACTTCAAACTGAAAGCATGCACTTCCTGCCATTGTGCAAGTGTACATCTCTACCATGTACTGCATGATTAAGTATTTTGTACTGCATGATTGTCTGCACTTGAATACTTTTCTATTTTACCGACACTTTTTATCCGAGCGCGTATGTACAGTCAAACTCGCGAAGAAAAACCGAGATCACTATAGGGCTAATCAAATCAACCGTTACTAACCCGCAAAAAATAAAAATAAAAATCAACCGTTACTAAGCACTGATTCACTTTCCTGTAGGCTATAGTAGCAGTTGATGCAATTATCACCGGCTCCTAGTTTGTGAATCACCATCAAGCTCCAAGTATCTGAACAACTCTACTAATCAATCAGGGCTCCCACACTTATCGACCGTCGATTCTTTTGCCAAATTTCTTGAGTTGTGGCGCCGGCCTGCCGCCCTTTCTCGACATGCTCACGACGGTCACCAGTTCTCGGGCGCGGTGCGGAGGCGGCAAACACGCGCGACGTCATCCTCACCGAATAACGTGGCTGGCTGGCGCAACAGCCGTAGGCGCTGTACGACCTCCACCGTCGGGAGCGGCTCCTTCCTCCGTGTGCTCGTCCTTGGATAGCCTGGCGCAGCAGCCGCAGGCATCGGACGACCTCCTGCCTTGGGAGCTACTCCGCCGGACCATCCGTGACGCGCTTGACCTTCACGGATTCACCTCATCAGCTGACCACAATACCGAGGGGCCCTGCACCCGCCTCACGCCGGTCCGTTCCCCCATCCTCGACAGCGACTACGTGGGAGGAGGTGCTCCGGTTTGGAGGAGCTCGGGCTGGAGGCGCTAATCTAGCGGGAGGAGGGGACCGGCCGGGCTTGAGGAGGACGGGGACGAGCAGTAATAGGATCTCGATGCATGTATCAAAACAACTCAAACAGGACTCTATGGTGTCGTGCCATGCTAGCCAACTCGGTTTGGATACTGACCCTGGTATCCAAGCTAGCAGTTGTAATTCTGATCGGTTAGCTTTTTCTCACGAGCGGGCGTACGGTCACGTGGGGTGACGGACGAAAACGAGGGCATTGCGAAAACCACCGCAAGACAAATTATATAGTTGAGATAAGGTATGGTATAGAATATAGATTTAGATGTATCTAGTTAATAATTTAGAATAGGAGTAGTAAAACTTGGTTCCTTGTAGTTGTTGTTTTGGTCGTCCTGTACTAGAATTCTCCCTCTGTTGGTTTGTTCTTTTCATAACTGTAAGCTAAGACTGACGAGTGCACAGCTCGGCTCTCTTGTGACTCTCGTGTGACTATCGTGGTAATGCAACCAGGGGCTTTGCCCCTTTCTGTCTAAAAAAAATTATACTGTAGCAGATTTCGAAGACACACCCTGATCAATGATCACCACTCGCTCTAATCTGGGTGTTGCGGAGAAAACAGAGAAATTGTATTCTCTAAGATGAGTCATGCGGGTGACCTTTAGCACTTTTCCCTTCAGGTTCACCAAATACACGAGTACATCGACATAAGCTCAACCTCCAAGACATACAGATTCATCTACTTGTTACATTGGAGATGATCTGATCATAATGCAGACTTCCGCAACTGCTCTTTCTGATGATGCTCATTCCCAAGAAAGCTTGACGTGCTAAATCAGTGTGCGTTGGAGGATATACTACCAGGTTAGCTATAGATAGTTCCATGCTCTGATAGCTCTATATATACAGGTCCACATACATATGGGAGAGAACGAGAGTAGAAGAGTAAAAGAGAAGAAGATGCATCTTAACTATCCCATGGACAGGTAGGTAGGGGTAGTAGTAAAGTTGATTCTTCAAGACTCACATTACTTGACCTCAAGCGGAACACCAACTCATCGCAACACTGTTATTTTTCATTTTAAGCCATGTCCTGTGATGCAACTTTTTTTTGTTGACTCTGGGCTCGTAGTTAAAACAAACTTATCACCTAGGGAACCATAAAACACTATTGATGACCAAAATAGATTAAAATAGTTAATACAATGAAGAGGCACTCGTTAGTAATAAAATACCACCTCCGTTTTTTTTTACCTGAATGGCAGGAGCTCTGCCTATTTTTTAATTAAAGAAGAGGGAAAAGAATGTCATACATGAAATTAGAAGGCTAAACAAGTAGACATACTCACTCTGGTAATCCTAGAAAGAAATTGGGATACCACACACGCAGTCAGATCACAGCTACAAAGCTGCAGGGCTAAACGCCAGCGCTAAAATCTGCACATCATCTTTAATAACATGAGCAGACCTTCAGCTGTCATGCTCGTATTTTGAAAAATACTACATCCGTTTTAAAATATGATAAGTACATTTTAGTCCTTTTATGAAAGTCATCATATATCTAGACGTATTTTAGTGTGTAGGTTCAGAAAAAAAACGTCTAGATACATGTCTTTTAGAAAAAAACTAAGCTAAAACATCATATATTTTAGAACGGAGGGAGAATTTTATTACTAATTATCCTGTTTGTGGCTTAGAAAATCAGTCAATCTTGGATGTGTAACGAGAAATGATGAAGTAGCTTAAATCCCATCGGTTACCCAACAATATAGCATAGCATGCACCAAAAGTAATTATATTGTTTAAAATAGGATACTTCCAAAATCAAGAACAAAAATCTGTTGAACAACATGAATAGTACCTTACGTTCTTTGTTCAGCCAATTTCTAACAGATGTAGCTCGGCAAGGGTTTCTCCTTTTGAGTTTATTTCAATAAAATTTCATTTATGTTACGTGTTCTTAGTCTAGAACAACAAGAAGTGAAGAGAGGAAAAAATAGTGTTGTGCTACACCTTCCATAGCTAAATCGGAGGTTCTCTCACGTAATTTCACTTGTGTGTTCTACTTTCAAGCCATTTTCCGATCTAATGCGCTGCGACCCAACAAGAAAGTCCCACTTTGTTTTTTTTAACAAAACGAACAATATTGCCTCATTTTATTTAAAAAAGCAGAAGAAAATTGGCTGGTTAATTAGCGGGAAACCGGTATAAAACTGATACAGACACCCTCGCCTACCGTCATGGAACACGACCGCCTCGAGGGCACACACAACCAACCTGGCTACCAACACAAATTGCACACACCGCCACAACAGAGAGTCATCATCAAAATTGTCACCGATGTCGTCGCCATCACTCCTCCAAGAGCGAGCGACTCCGATTTCATCAAAGAGCAACCTAATAAGACCTCGCCGCAGGGGCCTCGAGCAGTCCACGTCGGCCCATGCCAAACAGTTGGATCTTCGCAAAGCAAGGCTGGCAACTTCAATTCTGATGGTGGGCTCTGAAGAGGAGATATGCAAGACTTGTGACAATGAAGATCCACAAGACCGGACCGCCCCACGCTGATCATCGTTGCCACAGGACCTCGCCACCGCAGCTCCAACTTTACAATAAGGGAAGACCAACATGGAGATCCGTCGGACACGCCAGAACAACAACCGACTACCAAAGTCATTGCCGCGACCAAACCATCACTCAACATCGTCGTCGTCGCCACACAAGCCACCACGCGGAACCTCCCATCACCTGTTGGGCACCAACCGACCGCAATGGTGTGTGCGTCCAACCCACCCAGAGACAAGGAAGAGAACACGATCTTCGAGGCGACACCCCAAAGGGGGGAAGCGACACAAGACACCGCCCGTCGCCTGACCCATCCGGGCCTAGGCTTTCACTGCCGAGGTAGGGAGGCTGACGAAAACTCCACAGCAGCGTCTCCAACAAGAAAACGACACCAAAGGCACCGCCGCCGTTGGCCGGCGAGACCCGGGCAAGCTTTCGCTCGGAGCTTCGGAACCACCACCACCTCAAGCCACCGGAACAAGCCAATCCGCTCCTCCACTGACCCGCACACTCCCGACACTGTGAGAATGCCAACACCACGTCGAGACCAGCAACAAACCTCGAAAACCAGATCTGGCCTCCCAGATCTGACGACCACCTGCAGCAGCACTGCCACCACGGGATCCCGACACTCCGGCCACTGCCAGGGAGCGCCACCACCAGAGCCTGGCGGGAGGGCCGTAGCCTCAGCATGCCAAGCCGTACGAGCCACCGAGACAGCAGGACGCCGCCATGACTGCACCAGCTCGTCACCACCGCTGCATCGAGCCGACATTAGAGCCAAAGCCACCTGATTGTTGGCGCAGTATCGCCTTGGACTTGGGCATCACCGTGCCATGTTGCTGCGGGAGGCTCGAGCCTCACCCGCCTCCACCGACCGAGGCCACCGCCCCGGGAACCAAGCTCTACCGCTACGAGGAGAGAAGGTCGGAGGACCCCGTCCCCTTAGGGAACGAGGTGCGTCGCCACCGCGGACCAGGCCGGCGGCAGCGGCGGCAGGAGGGAAGGGGAGAGATCCTCCGATGGCTAGGGTTTGGGCTCTCCCGGTTCGCCAGAGGAGGCAACACGGGAGTCCCACTTTGTTACGGTTGACCTTGAAGGGTTCCACTCAGCATGATGGCCATGCCGCCCTCTTCTCTTTTCTGCACCAAGCTTTCGAAGCTCTGCTAGTAGAGCTTTGGGCTTCTAACCTAATTGTCCTAGGTTCAAGTACTCCTATACCCAAAATAACATAAAACTCTAAAATTTCTTCTCGATATATCCGTGCCAGTCAACTTCTATTTCGGACTTCTCGCTTTCAATAATATGGTCATAGTAGAGGGGTGGTCTCGATGAGCTCTTTGGGGATGCCAAACATCATATACACATCCTAATACCTAATAGCCATCACACCCACCTAAGTTGAGCCAAGAGTCAAGATGGAAAAATAGCTCGAGAAGGGTTTCTATGAAATTGACAAGAAATCCTATGCTACCAGAAATCCCGTCAAGAAAATCCGCCAGCCATCAAAAATTCCCGGTGCCCGCCAAAACACTATTTTGTCTAGTGGTTCGGCTGGCCACCAAAAATTTTCGGCAGCCACCAAATTTTTCTGGTGAGGTTCGTTTCTGGTTCACCGGGTCTAGCATCAGAACATTCTAGTCTGGTTTCTAGCTCACCGAGTCTAGCGCCAGAATTTTCGGCATGAATCCAGTGACACTGAACTTATCGTCGGTTCCATCGCAGTCACCCCAAAACGGCTAGTTTTTTCACCTAGACTATAAATACCCCTTTTTTCTCCACCAAGAAGTTAGGTTAATCATTCATATTCATTCTTTGAGCTCTCTCTCTTTCCATTAACTAAAACACCAAAAGCTTGAGGATCTCCCATTCTATCCAACCAAAGCCAAATCCCTTTGGTAGAAAGTAAGAGGAGATCCCGATCTACGTTTCCACCAAGCCAAAGTTCATTCCCCTTTGAGTTCATCGAATTTTCTTATTACTCTTGGGTTCGTGGGAAACCCTAGGCAGCTAGGGTCGCCCAGAGGCATTTGGCTTGTGATTTGCCCCATGGAAAGTTTGTGAGGGTTTGGAAACTACCTTAAAGTCTACCACGAGTAAGTGAGCTATTTCTTCGTGGAATAGGCTCGAAGAAGAAGATGAGCCTTTGTGGCGTTGAGGAATCCTTCGTGGGAGCTCACACCTCTCCAACGTGACATAGTCCCCTTCCCAAAGGGAGTGAACATGGAAATACATCTTCATCTCCATGTTCTTCAGTTATCTCTTAACTGAATCTCTTACTTTGTGATAGCCTTCATGCTTGAAGTATCTTGTATCATCATTTAGGTTGCTTCACCTAGTTTGAATTTAGGCACACTTATATTCAACAAAGACCAAAACTTGTAAAAGATTATAAAGAAATTTGAAGAAACCTATTCACACCCTCTAGGTTAACCATCTTACCCTTTCAATTGGTATGAGAGCCAAGGGATCTTCTAAGGGCTTTACCGCCTAAGAGAAAAGATGGTTTTCTCTAATGGTGAGGAGGAAAGACTTATTCGGTCAAGGAGCTTCACGAAATCCTTGCCAAAAGTTCCCGTGAAAAGGCTAAGGCAGATTCCAACCTCCTTGCTCAAATAAGTTTCCTTGAAGGACGTTTTACGGGGATTGGTAAGGGGGTCATTCTAGTTGGACCTTCGGTAGTACCTCATGGGAGGACGATGCATGCTGGAAAGGAGACCGTTGCCATGTCCACTCATGAGAGTGACCCGACGAAAGTCTCCACGCCTCCTAAACAATTTCTGTAATATATCCTAAGCAAAAGAACATTATGCCTCATATTAATGGTTCTAGTCCCGTACCCCAATATGACGCAACTAACTTCTCTCATTGGAAATCTACTATGGAATCTCATCTTCGCAGATGTAGTGTGGAGCTTTGGGAGATTGTGTCCAAAGGCTTCAACCCACAAGATCCCAATGACCTCACTCCGGGAGAGTACTATGACCGACAACTAAATGCTACGGCTTGTGACAAGATATGGAGTGCCATCAACCGTACTCTCCATGCTCAAGTTAGTGGAAACCACACCACTAAGGATCTTTGGGATAGGATTGTCGTTCTCCAAGAGGGAACGTCTCTCATCCAAAAGTCAAGTATGAAGCCGCCAAGTCAGAGATGAACATGTTCATGAACCGTGACAGTGAGTCCATCGTGGAAGCATACACAAGACTTGTTGCTCTCCGTTTGAAGATTAGTGGTCTTGGTTGTGACAAGTATGGTGATGGGTTCAATTTGAATGATGATCTCATCAAGTCCAAGATTATTTCCATGATCGCAACCATAGATAAAGAGCTTGTATCGAACTCGCAACTCCTAGATTTAGCTGGCCATTTCTCTCCCAATGATCTAGTATCATATCTTGTTGCCACGGATAATTTTTCAAATGAGGGACAAACAAAGTTGTCAAAATCGTGATTCTGAATCAGATCGGAACCTCTATGGTAGGATCATAGATCATAGGATCATAACTTTTAGAATCATGAAATCATAGATTCTACTTAGTAGAATCGTAGAATCAGTCCACTCAATTTGGGTCGTAAAGTCGTAGAATCACATGGTAGAATCACGATTCTGACAACTTTGGGGACAAAAGATCAAGGAGATCAACCATGATATTGGGTCTTCTCATACCCTAGCATTGAACGCATGTGCAAGAAGATGTTGAAAGTGAAGAAGATAATGATAGTGATCAAATGGGTGGAGTGGATGAGATGCTCTCTCAACTTTCACTCTTCACTAAGAACTTGAAGTTCCAAAGAAGGAGAAGTTCAACCGGACCAAGTGAAGAAAAGGACTTTCTACAGTTGTGATGAACCGAATCACTTTGCCAACAAATGCCCATATGATAAGAGGCTTGACAAGCCCAAGTATGAAGAGGGCTCCAAGCTAGGATTTAAGCCCAATCCCATCAACGAAAGATTCAAGAGAAACAATAAGTGTGATGGCAAAGGCTTCCTAGGCCAAGAATATATATTTGATGTAGAGAGTGAGGATGAGGAGAGGGTTGTGGGTGTGGCCAGTTTGGCTTTTATCGAACCCGAGTCCCTATTAACATATGCCTACACCAAGGACTACGCCAATAACTCCACTACTCCCAAGGTCGTCGGCACTTTCCGTATGGCAAGAAGCTCCAAGGACGCGTGCGACGCGGAGTGTGAGGATGAGCAGAAGGTTTTAGGTGTGGATAGTTTGGTTTATATCAAACCCGGGTCACTACTCACCTATGACTATACCAAGGAATACACTAATGACTCTCCTACTCCTAAGGTCGTAGGCTCTTGCCTTATGGCAAGGGATCCAAGGTATTCCCTTCCCCTCCATCTCTCTCTAACATCTTAGATGATCATGATAGTAACAATTATAGTGACAGTGATGAATTTGATGAAGACTATATACAAGAAATGTATAAAATTATGAAGTCTCTTCCTAGCAATGCACATGCTAGATTCAAGCAATTAATGGACCTTGTCAATTCACGTTATGAGACCATTGATAGCTTGGAATCTCATATTGATGATGAGAAACAGAGATTCAATCTCCTTAAGCAAGAGCTAAGTGAGGAAAAGAACACCACCTCACTTATTAAACAATGAATTAAAATATTTGAACTTGATAAGGCAAAATATGTGGATACTCTTGACAGGGCTACTACCTTTTCCCAAGAGCTTGATGCCTCCAAGAAGGAACTTGAGATTGCTCATGCTTCTCTCACCAATGACCTTGATCACCTTGAGAAATCTAATTTGCTTGTCAAGTGTGAGCTCATAAAGCTTGGGATAATCATGATTGACGAGGGGTGATCTCGACAATGCCCATGGTTATGGACTTTGTGTTTCGTGGAAGAGAGAGAACTGGGGATTTCGTCGGCTTAACAGATAAACAAGGGAGGCGATTTACCCAGGTTCAGACCCTCGTAGAGGAAACCCTACTCCTTGCTTGTCTGCTCATATTATCATTGGAGAAGTACAAACTCGTTGAGTCGTCTAGATGCGATCTCGCCGAGAGAGAGGTGTGCATATTGTAAGATTGGTTGCCCTCCTTGTTGGCCCCTCCTAGCCTTTATATATGGGGAGTCTAGGTCTCGGGTACCAATACGAGTTGGTTTACAAGTTAGAGTTCATATCTAGTCTAGTCTTGGACTTCCTTATCTTGTTCCACCAGGATTTTGTGTCCTTGTAGGCTTCGTATCAGCCAAACTGTAGTGGGCTTCATGGATCTTGACAAATCTTCGGGTGAGGCTTCCATTGGGCCATACCATATATACCAATAATAGGCATCTGAAGGGTTATACCCATGTCAATGATCAACTTCGAGTATCTTATGAAAAGGCTCTTGGTACATTGAAGGATCCAATTATTGTTGAAAATATTACTTGTGCCTCTAACTCTACATTGGATCAAGCTCTCATCCTTGAGTAAAATAAGAAGTTGAAGGAACAACTTGAGAAGGAGCGTCTCACACCTACTTCCAAGGGCAAGATTCTTGATGAGATTCTTGCTTGTCAAAGGTGAGAGCTCCAAGGCAAGGTATGAGGTTCGATCGTAAGAACAACAAGAATGGTGCCAACCCACCTAAGAAGATCAACATTGTACAAGAAGGGCACAAGGTGGTTGACCAAGTCAAGAAAAATGTTTTGAATGGGGGAGCCACAAGGGGCAACCCCAATCATAAATTTGTGGGAAAATATAATCCATCCTATGTGCTATGTAAGGGCACTCAAGGGGATGTATATGCCAAATATGTTGACCCTCGCAATGGTTATGATTATATATGGTACTCAATTTGGGTACCAAAAGATCTTGTTGCTAATGCTAGGGGACCCATTACTCAATGGGTTCCTAAATCAAAGAATTGATTTTGTAGGGATATGCCTCTGGTGGATCAAAGTGGGTGTTTGATAGTGAATGCACCAATAATATGACCGGAGGTAGAAGTTGTAGGGTTCCGAAGCAGAAAACAAAAAATTCTAACTACGTGAACATTAAAACCAGGATCTATACTATGTAGACATAAGTAACAGAAAGGAGAACGGTATTCATACCCTTGAAGACCGAGAAACACCTTACACATGAAGGCATATGTTGATGAAGATGAGCATCTCCAAGCGCCCAAGTGTGGCGCCTCCGAAGTCTACACATTTTTGGTGTAGGCGACGTCTCCTAGGCTCCGATCCAGTAGAGCAACGGAAGAAGAAAGATGGCAGACCGAAGAACACACAACGGTAGTGTGAAGGTGGAGCACTCAAGTCCCTCAAGGTCCTCTCCAATATTACAGAGAAATACCCAAACAAAATGAGATATAGAGAAGAGAGAATGGGATGATTTCCAAGGGGATGGGTGATACGTCGTAAATGTATCTATAATTTTTATGTTCCATGTTTGTTTTATATCTACTTTCTTATGTTTTGTTCACACTTTGAGGTATTTTTATACATTTTCTGGAACTAACCTATTAACAAGATGCTACAGTGCCAGTTGCCTGTTTTCTGATGTTTTTGGTTTGAGAAAAGCTAGTAAAGAAATATTCTCGGAATTGGATGGGACAAAAGCCAAAGTCAATATTTTACCCAAAGAAATACGGAGACCGAAGGGGAGACGAAGTGGCGCACCAGGGCAGCCACACCTGTTGGTGGTGCGGCCTGGGGGGCACGCCACCAGAGGGTGTGGGCCCCCTGATGCTCCACCGACCTTGCCCCTTCGCCTATAAAAGCCTCCCGCGATGAAAACCCTAAATAACCGATCAAAAATCCATGAAAGAGTCTGTAGCCGCCGCCATGTCCATCCCTAGATCAGGGGGATCTGAAGCTCTTCCTGGCACCCTGCCGGAGGGGAGAGATCACCCTGGAGGCCTTCCTCATCACCATGCAAGCCTCCAGAGTGATGCGTGAGTAGTTCACCCTTGGACTACGGGTCCATGTAGTAGCTAGATGGTTGGTTCTCCTCCTTTGTGCTATCAGGTTTAGATCTTGTGAGCTCCGTTCATGATCAAGATCATCTATTTGTAATCTTACATGTTGTGTTTGCAGGGATCCGATGGATATTGAGATGCTATTTCAGATTGATTATTGATTCTATCATGTCTATGTTATTTGTGATCTTGCATGCTCTCCGTTGTTAGTAGTTATCTTGGCCAAGTAGATGCTAGCAACTCCAAGAGGGAGTATTTATGCTCGATAGTGGGTTCATGCCTCTAGTAATCTGGGGAAGTGAAAGGAATCTCTAAGGTTGTAGATGTGTTGTTGCTACTAGGGAGAAAACAACAATCCTTTGTCCATGGGGCAATCGTATTGTTTACTTTACACACTTTGCTTAATGCAATTATTTGTTGCTTGCAACTTAATATTGGAAAGGGTTCGGATAATAACCTGAAGGTGGATTATTAGTCATAGATGCAGTTGGATTACGGTCTATGTATAATGTTGTAATGCCCAATCAAATCTCATAGGAATCAAGATGTCTAATATATGCATTGTTATGCTTTCTCAAATCTATCAATTGCCTCGCTGTAATTTGTTCACCCAACATGTTATCTATCTTAAGGAGAAACACCTCTAGTGAACTATGGACCCCGGTCCATGATTTTACCATTCATATACCATCTACATTTTACCTTTTACTATTTACTTTCTGCAAGCAATTACTATCTTCCACACTATACGTTTAATCCTTTGTGTTCAGCAAAATCGGTGAGATTGACAACCTCAATGTAAGTTGGGGCCAAGTTTTGTGGTTGTGTTGTGCAGGATTCCAAGTTCTAGCAACACCTTGCAGTTGTTTCGTTGCTCCTACTGGTTCGATAACCTTGGTTTCATAACTGAGGGAAAACTTGTTGCTGTGCTCATCATACCTTCCTCTTGGGGTTCCCAACGAGCTCGATATATTTTGAGCCATCAAGCCTTTTTTCTAGCGCCGTTGCCGGGGAGTTAAGGACAGCCTCACAAGGGGAGTCTCTCACAAACAATCTCTTTACTTTGTTTTTTGTTTTGCTTAGTTTATTTCTGCTTTGTTTGCTTGTTTCTTTTTATCAAAAACACACAAAAAATTAGTTGTACTGGTTTGCTTCCTTTATCAAAAACACAAAAAATGACTACTCTTGAAAAAACTAAGTTGTGTGACTTCACTAGCACAAACAACAATGATTTCGTGTGCACACCCATTGCTCCACCTGTTCCTGAAGCTACTTTCTTTGAAATTAAACCTGCTTTGCTCAATCTTGTTATGAAAGAACAATTCTCTGGTGCTGGTACTGATGATGCTGCTACTCACCTTAATAACTTTGTTGAACTTTGTGAGATGCAAAAACAGAGGGATATAGATGGAGATATTATTAAGCTCAAATTGTTTCCTTTCTCTTTGAGAGGAAAAGCTAAAGAATGGTTGCTATCCCTACCTAGAAATAGTATTGATTCTTGGATTAAATGCAAAGATGCTTTCATTGGAAAATACTATCCTCCTGCTAAGATTATATCTATGAGAAGTCAAATAATGAAATTTAAACAATTTGATAATGAACATGTTGCTCAAGCTTGGGAAAGAATGAAATCTTTGGTAAAGAATTGTCCCACTCATGGACTGACTACTTGGATTATTATCCAAACCTTTTATGCGGGACTGAATTATTCTTCAAGAAATCTATTGGATTCTGCTGCTGGAGGCACCTTTATGACCATTACTTTGGGTGCTGCAACAAAGCTCCTTGATAATATGATGGTTAACTATTCTGAATGGCACATTAAGAGAGATCCACAAGGTAAGAAGGTAAATTCTATTGAACAAACCTCCTCCTTGAGTGATAAAATTGATGTTATTATGTCTATGCTTGTTAATGGAAAAACTCATATTGATCCAAATCATGTTCCCTTAGCCTCTTTGGTTGCTCAAGAAGAGCAAGTTGATGTGAACTTCATTAGAAGAACAATTTTAGCAACAATGCCTATAGGAACAATTTTGGTAGTAATAATTATAGGCCATATCCTCCCAATAATGGTAATGCTTATGGAAATTCCTACAACAACAATAGGAGTGCACCCTCTGAACTTGAAGTCATGCTTAAGGATTTTATTAATAAACAAACTGCTTTCAATAAAACCATTGAGGAAAAACTTTCGAATGCCGAAAAAAATATCATCTTTGTCTGAAGCACAATCCTCTTTGATTAATAAAATGGCTGCTAAACCTGAAACTATGGAAAACCCCTTTGCTGCTACTAATGCCATACAAGTTAGAATTGATGAAAATGTTAGACTATTAGCTGAATTGCATGCTAAGTGGGAAAGAGAAGATGAAATTGCTAGAAATAGTAGTATTTGTACTATCACCACCACTAATGTTGATGCTAGCAAACCACATGAAGTCCCCATTAATATGGGAGAAAATAGTTCTACTACCTTGGATGGTTATGTTGATTTTGATCTTGATGGTTGCAATATTTCTGAAGTAATTATGTTCCTACAAAAGCTTGCTAAAAGTCCTAATGCTAGTGCTATGAATATGGCATTTACAAAACACATTATAGATGCTCTCATAAAAATTAAAGAGTAAAAATTGAAACATAAAGCTTCTATTCCTAGGAAATTAGAAGATGGTTGGGAACCCATCATTAATATGAAAGTGAATGATTTTGATCTCAAAGCTTCATGTGATCTTGGTACTAGTGTCTCTATTATGCCTAGAAAGATTTATGAAATGCTTGATTTGCCACCATTGGAAGATTGCTATTTAGATGTCCAACTTGATGACAATGCTAAAAAGAAACTCATGGAGAGTATTAATGATGTTCTTATTATGGTTAACTATACCTATGTCCCTGTTGTTTTCTATGTTTTGGATGTTGAATGCAATGCTTCTTGTCCTATTATTTTGGGAAGACCTTTTCTTAGAACTGTTGGTGCCATTATTGATATGAAGGAAGGTACCATATAAATTCCCATTTAAGAAAGGTATAGAACACTTCCCTATGAAGAGAGAAAATATACCTTTTTCCTCTCCTATTAAAACAAAATTTTCTCTTAATGCTTCTTCATTTGAAAATACTTGAATCTTGCTTCCTATGCCTAGCTCAAAGGCGTTAAAGAAAAGCACTATTGGGAGATAACCCAAATTTTTATTCAGTAAGTTTTTATTTTGTTGAGTATTGGAAGTTATTGCTTCAGTAATAACCTCTCCTTATCCTTTTTGTGTGGTTTTTGTGCCAATAATAACCTCTAATGAGAGAGAAGTAAGACTTGGGAAAGTTGCTGTCCCGAAACCGATTTTTTGTGCTTCACTATAAAAAATCGTGAAAATCCCTGTAAGTCGAATTGAGCTGTAATTTTGTTTGCTTATGCCCTAGGTTATTATCGAACTTTCGTTAGTTTATCACTTTTCAATTTGAGCAACAGAAGGTCTTCGAAAAAATCGGTTTTTACCTGCTGGTATGTTTTGACAGATTTCTGCTATTATTTGCATTTGCCTCTTAATCTCTTTCTCTTTGAGTTCTCTTCGATCACTTGAGCTTTTAGAAGGAATTGATACAGTAGCTTGTGTTTTAATGGAAGTTTTGCTTGTGTTTAAATTGAACCTAAGACTTATTATCTTGAATACACTAATGTTGCTAATGAAGATTGTGTGAAGTTTTGTATGAAGGAAATTTTAAAGTGTAGGGAAGAACAATGCGATGAGATGAAGTATGGACAAAATCTCAAGCTTGGGGATGCCACCCGTGTCACCCCAAGAAATATTCAAGAAGTACAAGCATCAAAGCTTTGGGATGCCCAAGGCATCCCCTTCTTCATCAATAAAAATCTCAGGTTTTCTTCCAAACGCTTCATTTTTATTGTTTCATGCACAATTGTGTTGTTCTTGGAGCGTCTTTGTTTTTGTTTTTAGTTTTATTTTGTTTGGTTTGCTTAAATAAATTGGTTGGACCCCCGCATTAATATGTGGTTTCAAATGAGTTAATTGGTGATTGGAAAAGAGTAGGAAGTTTCATGCTTATAAGTGGTACAAAAGGAGCTTGTTTAGACTATGGCCTAGACTTTATCATGTCATGTTTGATATTGTTTTGGCTTTACGCTTAGTGATTATTGCTATAGCATGACTTGTTCCAAACAATTGAGATTGCTTAATGTTCCTTGAGAGAATCATGCATTGTTTTAGCATTCAAAAGCATAATATTGTGGTATTCTCCTTTGATGCTTTATTTGGGTTGACTTGGCACATGCTTACACCATGTTAAGACTATGAACATGTCACCTTAGCCTCTATGATCATTTAGTTTATGACTTGTAATATCACTTTATGCTTTAATTAATAATGTTTTGTCGCTTTGCATGATTATGGCCATTATTGCTCTCTTAGTTGGTCCCTCCCAGTCTTTTGCTAGCCTCCACCTGTACCAAGTATGAGTTCCACTCATGCATCCAACCCCCAAGAAAACCAAGTTATTCCAAAGAGTCCACTATAAATTCATATGCATGGTGTGTTACACCATTCCAAGTATATTCATGCTTTTATCTACCTTCCGAATTAAACTTGTTATGTGAAAATTAGTGATTAAAGCTCTCACAAACTTGATGGCACACTTTACTTTCTTGCACTTAATAAACTTGAACCATTGTGTCCATCTATGTTGCGTATATGCTTGCACTTTATAAGTTGTGAATTAGCAGAACCATGTTGTCATGGGGAACACTTTCAACATTGCACTTATTATTTAGTTGATATCATGTTCTTTTGCTTATGGATCCCATCGGTGTGAAATAAAAGTGGAGCTTGTAAGCTCATGGAGTTTGTATGTGTGTTAGAGAAACGACTGGGTGGCTAGATTAAGCCCTGCCTAATCATGGTGGAAACTTGCAGTATAACCATAGTGAGCATTCTATGAAGCATCCTCAATAAAAACCTATGCAAATAGCAAATAAAAAGATCACTAAGATGCTCATTGTATGTTGCCTTGTCATTTTGATATGGGATAGCTCCTGTATCATGGGGCAAGGGGTACCCCGTTGGCAGTTCTCTATGATACACATGTACTTACAATGACAAGAACTTACTTGTGACTAAAGTTGAGTAGCATGAGGTTCGGTACTCATAAGCACGGGGCATGATATTTTCAACTTATAACTTGTTAATCATATCCTCATATTTGTGTCACTTTAACCTTAATCACCTCAAGATGCTTATGATAGGGGCAATGAGAGCTGAAAGCTAATAAGTACCATAATTTTTGGAAGCTCTTTATGAAACTTGAATCTCTGCTTCCCTTCGTGAAGGGCCTTTCTTTTTACTTTTATATTGAGTCTCCATCTTCTATCTTTATGCACCTATTAAGAGAGCATAGTGGTCATTCTTAGTTTAATGTGCATTGTCCCAAAACTTGTTGACTGATTCATAACTTTGATATTGCTTGTTCTTAAATTATTTGTATATAGTCACCCTTATGAACTTTGAAGGTGTCCTATGCATTTATGTTTTGCTATACCATGAGGGACAAGCTGAATACCACTTTTATTATGTTTTCTATATGTGAAACAAACGAGCGTCTTTCAATTCATTGTTATTCATGATCTTTTTTTTGTACCTTTTCATGTTACAACATAGTTGCTATGTCTTATTGTTAGAACTCTATTTTCATGCTTATGTTTAGAGTACTTTGATCCCAGCTATCAATGCTTTACAAATATGATGATGCATGTTAAGGGGTGACCCCTATATCTTACTACTATATAGTGTAGGAATAACTTTGAATGTTGACCATTGGATCAAGACTCGCGAATCCTAACATTTCCAGCTGTTGGGTCTTCTTTTCCATTATAGCATCTAGAAGATTCTATTGATAGTCTTCAGCATAATGAATGCGATGCACAAACCTCAAAACACACTTCTCCATCATACTAGAATCTTCATCCTCGTTTCTCTAGACCATGTTACCAAAATTTCAAGTGTGAGGTAGCTAATAATATTTGACTTCTACATTATGATACAAAGTACAAGAACCAAATATACACCCATACTTTATAGATCTTGATCAAATTTATAATTTTTTGTGCTTTACCTATTATAAATTTATATAGTGATGATATGTCATACGTCTATTATCTGAGTCTCACGTGCAGGACACGTGCAACTTACTAGTTATATAGTAGGAGGGGAGGGGCACCGCGTAAGGGGCAGCGGTGTGGGACTAATCCCCACAGCCGCCAGCCACCAAGGGGGATCCACCAGCCCTAGGTGGGCCTCATGTGGGCTGGCCCTCCTCCCTTAGACGCCTTGCCCCTTTGGGCCTCCTCTCCGAGTGAGGCCCATTAGCAATGGGATGCCTATTAAAATAAAATAAAAATAGATGTTTTAATATTAATTCAACTAATTAATATAAAACATATATATTATAATATCTTTCACTCCGGAACTCCTTCCAGATCCCTCCTATCAACATCGGGTGTTACACGGAACTATTCTGCTTTCTCTCTCTCATTTCTCCTGTGGTGCCATATCAATCCCTATGCGTCTCCACCCTTAAGCGTGACACCCTTCAATTCAAAAACACTCTAGACATGATTGAGACCTCTCTCGTATCAATGATCATCAGCGGGACTTGGATGCGCATGATGACCCCCGTGCGTTTCACGAATCTCATCGCTTGAACCTTCAATGTCGCGTCCCATTCCCTTTGCCACTTGATACCTAATTCATCCGAGATTTGATTTTTGGTATCTCCATACCTAGTTTGATCTCGTTACCGATGAACTTGTTTACTCGTTCCCATGTCGTTGCATTCCGTGACCTAGTCACACGCTTTCAAGCTTCGTTAATGCAACGTCACCGAGATGCCCCACGTGTATCTATTTGTTACTTGGATTGGCAAATCTTGGTATTGATATGTACACCTCTATGCATTCCTTTGAGAAACCCAAGTGGCACCTTTTTATCACCCTTTCACGGTTTGATACTTTATACCATCAAAGATCCCTCCAGTAACGATGATTTGTATTATCTCACAGTCTAAGGATCAGGTTGTGAGGTTTCCTTTGTAATCATTAATGGTGAACGTTTGTAACTAGATCTCATTATGATATAACTATTGGATGTTTGTCTATCACATCATTCAACCAATGATATTACCTCATTGCCAATTGGCATTAATTCCTATGATCTCGAAACCCTAGATCATCAAGTTGACCAATGAGCTAGTTTACTAGAGGTAACTAGAGACACAGTTTGTTTACATACCACACGTGTACTAATGTTTCGTATTAACATAGTTATATCATGGCATGAAACGTATTATGAACATACAAGAGATATATCAAATAAAACACTTTATTATTTGCTTGTAGAGCATATCCCCTTCAGAAGTGCGCTTGACCAATTCATTCATGATGTCAATTCAATGTCAAGCATCACTTTTGGAGACAACTCTAAAGGAAAGGTACTAGGTTACGACAAGTTGGTGGTCTCCAAGGCTTTGACCCTAGAGACCATCATGCTTGTTGAGAACCTTGGCTACAACTTCCTTTCAATTAAATATCTCGCGGATTACGGTTGTGATTCCAATTTTTCTAGAACATTTGTGAAAGTCTTTAGGAGTGATAATATCAGCTTGGTCCTTGCATGTTGGATATGTGGAAGTGATAACCCACAAGTATAGGGGATTGTGTGTAGCCTTTTTGATAAGTAAGAGTGTCAAACCCAACGAGGAGCTAAAGGTAGGATAAATATTCTCTCAAGTTCTATCAACCACTGATACAACTCTATGCACACTAAACGTTTGCATTATCTAGAAAATAAAACTAGAGCAACAACATGAGTAATAGGGATAGCTTTGCATGATAATAAATAACATGAAAGTAAAGCTAGTTGCTGCAGCAATAAAATACAATAAACTAACAGAACCATGAGTGTGGAATAGTGGTGGTAATTGTGGTGGATTTGTCCAAGTTTAAATAGCGAATATATCAGGTTCATTGTCTTCGATGCAGTTTTCTATGTGGGAGAGGCTAAATATACATGCGCTTCACTACTTGGAATTACATGTACTATATGATTGGATTGTTAGCAAACATCCGTAAGTACTAATCAATGCATTAAGGTTTCCCCAACCACAGCCTTAAGTTTAATGGTCCTCTTACTCCCATACGTGCAATGTTCCGGTTCGCAGCCTCAGGTTTCTGTCACTCCGGCAGAACTCCCCCTTCCTCTTACACATACTACAAACCCTATGATGTTTAATCCATGCATGCACAAATATAATGGACACCAAAAGACTGTACCATATCAACATACAACTCTAATAAACCAAAGACGTCCAGCCATTCAATCTAAGAATAAAGAAACTACACAAACATGACATAGATCATAGGATTATAACTTATAGCATCAAACAACATGTTTACATAGGACGGTACAGAGGTGTGTGGGAGAATGAACCACTGCATACTAGGAGGATTAGGTGATGAAGATGGCGGTGAAGATGGTGAAGAGAGCGGCAGCGGCGCGGAGGACTCCTTCCCCGCCGCCGATATCATGGGGGAGCATCGCCCCTTAGCCCCCTTCCTTCATGGCTTCTTGGGAGCCCTCCCCATGGAGATGGGATCCATGGAGAGGCAAAAACGTGGCTTTGGTGGCTGCAAATTCGTGGGTGGAGATGTCTAGGCGAATTAGGTTTCCTCCCTTTATATAGCTTCTCGAATTTCTGTCACCCCATCTTGGGCTGCAGTAAATCGGGCCTAAAAGGCCTGTCCAGACTCGGAATCAGCTAAATTTTATGTCCAGAACATTTGTTGCGAAATTTCCAACAACTTTATAGTTGAAGAGTTTTCCGTTTGACGCCGTCTTCAACCCAAAACGTGTCCATCTTAAAAAAGAGTTCTGAGACAGATTTCTGGAAAAAATCTCAATTTAACTCCAACAAGGTTTCCACTTGTATTCTTGGTAATTCCTACACATCAAAGTGTAAAACAAGAACATTGTGCACTTTTGCAACTATTAGTAGGTTAGTCCAAATAAATCATAAACTTTATACAACAAGGAGTGTCAAAAGTATATTATTAGCATGAAACCATCAAAAATTTAGATACGTTATGGACGTATCAGGAAGACGACCTTTACATGGTCGATCTCTCGAAAGAGAGCCCATATCTTCCTACATGTCTAATGTCCAAGGTTGACGAGGGATGGCTGTAGCATCGCCTCCTTGGCCACGTAAACTACTCCTAAAGGGTGAGAATATTGTTGGACTAACCAATGTCTCTTCTGAGAAAGATCATTTGTGTAGTGCTTGCATCTCCGAGAAGCAACGTGGAAAGAACCATCCATCCATTTCCAGGGTGTCCACCTCAAGACCGTTGGAGCTCCTCCACTTGGATCTCTTTGGGACATCAACATATGATTCTCTTGGTGGAAGGAAGTATGGTCATGTCATCATTGATGACTATTCAATATACACTTGGATATTCCTCCTAAATACAAAGGATGATACCTATAAGGAATTCATGATCTTTGCCAAGCCAGCTCAAGATACCCATGAAGTGGAGATCAAGACCATGAGGACCGACAATGGCACCGAATTCAAGAACCACACCATGCAAGAGTTTGTTCAATATGAGGGGATCAAGAATGAATTATCGGTTCCCTACACCTCTCAACAAAATGATGTTGTTGAAAGGAAGAACCAGATAATCATCGAGATGTGAAGAACAATGTTGAGTGAGTTCAAGTCACCCCACAACTTTTGTGGAGAAGCCATTGCTACCACGGCTCACTGCTCAAACCGGCTCTTTCTCTGAGATCCCTTTGACATGACCCCATACGAGATTCTCACAAAGAACAAGCCCAACATCAAATAGTTCCGTGTCTTTGGGTGCAAGTGCCTCATCAAGAACAAAAAAGAAAATCTCAGTAAATATGAATTTAGAACTATAGATACTATAACAAAACCAATGGTTGTGTTGAAGTATCTTGTGACATGGAGTTTTTGGAGAATAATGGCTCACAAGAGGGGCGAGTTGTTTCATGTGATGTAGGTGATGGAGATTCTTTTCAAGTCATCAAGTTGATGGGAAAGGGGAATATCTTGCCCACTGAATCTCATATTCATGATCAAGAAAACGATGGGGGAGAATCAAGCCCAACCCAAGAAGAGCCTAGCTCTACTCAAGTTGAACCATAAAGTGCACCACAAGATGAACATCTCCATAAAGAAGTCTTGCAAACTGTCATGGGTATAACTTATCGGGTTCCCATAATTGGTACGTACTCAAACTACGGCCCATAAGATCCACTAGGAGTCCTGGAAGAATCCTAAGCCCATGAATCGAATTTGTTGATCAAGATATAAGTGCCAACCGACATAGTCATGTAGCTGTAACTAACTTGTAACCGATCCGTGTTGGACTCTGAGATCCAGCCCCTCATATATAGTATGGGAGGAGTCGACAAAGAGGGCACTGTAGCATTGAGTGAAACACCACCCGTCGTGAGTTAGATTGCATCTAGCAAATCGGTGACTTTGTAACTCTTTGTTTTCATAATTAGGAAGGACATTGATTCTCTTATTTGTCTGATAGGCCGACGAAATCACCAGTGCTCTCTTTTCCAGCAAACCCAAGTCCATAATCATGAACATTGCCGAGGTTACCCCTCGACAATTGGCGCCGTTTATGAAAAATCTGAGTGTTGGAGTCATGAATTTGGCATCTCCATCTTCACCAAGCAGCAATCTGACAATTGCGGTTGGTGAGATCCACCATGATCACACGATCTTGGTCCATGCATGCCCACCCGCTCTCCCGACCTCCAACAACTTCGATCGGGAGACATATATCATGATCGGGGACCTCCACTTTCACATCAGGGCAGCAGAAATCCTCCACCTTTTGGATCCGATCTACTCGGATATGTCGGCTGAAATCATAGCACCTGCGGCAACACCAACATCTTCCACCGTCTCTACTGGAAGGGCCACCTCACACCCAACAAACGTTGAAGACAGTAGCAGCCACACCGCTAATCTTGGGGATTTGGCCGATATATATGACGGCTTCTCCTTCGTATCTGACTCTGAAACACCATCACTCCATAACATGGACCCGAAAAACAGCAAATCAGAGAAAAACATTGATTCCAGGATAAAAAAAGCTGACTCATACCCAGAATAGGACATGTGAGATTTCACTCGTCTCTAAGACAATGTTTCCTACGATTCTGACGACTGCAGCGATAACTCGTACATGGAGCGCCACCGGGTGTGTGTGATTATAGGATCCACAAGAACGGACGAAGCAACCTCAAAACCACGTGACTCCCATAGTAACCCTATTATCCATCCCAATGTATCAAACGATATAAGTGCCCGCAAGAACAGATCAGAAACACTCGTGGAAAACCATGTTGTTCAAGGACGAGACGGAGCACACAATGGTGAATGGATAACTCTTCGACTGACTCCAGCTACCTGGGAGAAAGCAAGAAATGCCCCTCAAGTGCAGTACCCATGATGGTACATGCCTCATACGAAGATCTGATGGCATACCGGTACCTTGTCCATAAGGAGAAGAGGGAACTAGTCAAGCCAAAAAGGGACCTAGAGGAGCAGAAAAGGAGAGTCAATGAATCAAGCATACAACAAGCGTAGCTCAGCTCCACCCGCAACTCCGGGAGCGTTGTAGGACGATCACAACTAGGAAGGGGAGGCTCTCAGCTGCATAATATAACTAAAGGCAAAAGATGCGATATCACCCGAGACCTGGACTTGACATTCATGTCCGTTGACTCAGCGGGCCATATCAAGGCTAAAACAGAGCAAGCCACCCTTGTCTCTACTCTAACCTATCTACTCATAACTCAACTAGTAGCTAATGATCCTCGGGCAGCCATCCATCGCTCCGCCCTCATGGGCCTCGGAATGGTCGGAGAAACACTCACAAAAGGGGAGCAGGAGATTATCCCGCAATCCAATAGATCACCATGTTGTCGCAGTAACCCTCGGCAGGTGGAAGAGTCCCAAAGGTCTAGGTCACTGCACCATGCACGCTTCATGCACTCCTCACACAGTCATGACACCAGGTACGACATTGCGCAACGCAAAATCAACAAATCTCGGGAGAGGCGCAACACTAGAAGGTACTTAGACGATGAAAGTGAGGATGACCTCGACCTATGTGGCGCAAGTTGCTTTACCCACGGGTTCGCAAAACTCTTGTACCCAAGGACTTAAAGCCCCCCACACAATCATCAAAAGTATGATGGCCTACAAGAGCCAGAGGCATGGTTAGCTGATTATTTGCAAACCGTGAAACTCCTATGTGGATCGAAGGCCACCACCATGCAAAGCATACGGTTGCACTTAAGAGGCACCACATGGTATTGGCTATGGCAGTTACCCGAAGAATCCAGCACTAGTTGGAGCGACCTGGAGGAAAAATTCATCAAAAACTTCAAGTCCACATTCAAGAGACCTGCATCTATCGAGGAGCTATGGGCATGCAAACAGAGATCAGGAGAACCAATCCACGCATTCATACAATGGTGGAACATCATCAAGAACTTAGTCGAGGGTATCTCTGATGAGAGGGAAATCGACGCCTTCAATGACGGCATGTGCAGAAAAGAATTCATAGAGGAGATGGGTTGAGTAAAACTGATAACAATATCCCAATTGATGGACATGGCGAGTCAGTGGGCTGATGGCGAGGATGCAATAAACAATAAATGGGGCACTCACCCGAAGAAGATCGTGATAGGCGAAACACCGACAATAGGAGGTGGTGCAACTATGATGGTTATAACGGGCCAAGCCACGTTGCGGCTAGTTACATTAATGAGGACAACCACATGAGTGATAATCGCAATGGGGGTTATCAAGGCAACCGAGAAAAAGCTGTACCAAGTGATACATCATAACAATACTGATCGATACCACCTAGAGACGCACCGATACCATCCATAGAGATGTTGGACGGACCATGTCATATCTATTATTATGTTGAATCGGAAGGGAGAAGGCGATCAAATCACCTCATGATGGACTATCACACCTTTTGGGGGCTTCAATGGGAATATCGTAGCAAGGTGGCCGAGGCAACAAACCAAGGATACAACATCGCACCCAGGGGCACCCCCGGCTGCCACGGTAGTTCAGCAGCAACCCGAGGCAAACAGTGAAAGGATATTGTTTTCTCCTTATGGTTTTGGTGTTGATGACAAATTCACTTGTGGTTTAACTGTTTGTCCAAGTTGCAGGGCTTATCTACGGACGTGCTTGTTCGTGGACTTTTCTCTAGAAGAAGCTTGAAGACGGTGGCGCTTATTTACACTTTCTCTTGTTTTTGTGTTTTAGGCTACCGTACTATCAAGAGGGGGTCCACCTTGGAAGGTTGTGGGAAATCACCATTTCATGCACATACCTTATATGCACTTCCACAGCCCTCCCAGTTTTCCTGTGTGAGAGAGTTCCCTGCAGAGTTTGTGGTTTTTCTGCCCGGACCGGTAGTACCGGCCAGGCGGCGGTAGTACCGCCCAAGGGATTTTCAGGGATGATCGAGCGGAACTTCGAACCGAAGTTCCGGCCCTAATTCCGGCAAACCAATTTCTGGTTCAGTAATACTTCTGTTTCGCTTTGCCTATTTGCCAAAATTAGCGCCGGAACCTGCGTCGGTTGTACCGGCCAGATCCTGTGTCCAGCCCCTATCCCCTTGAGAGGTAGTACCGCCCCCACCCGACCGATAGTACCGGCCACCATCTGGCGCTCGGCAGTTCCGGCCCTAGTTCCGGACCAAGTTCCGGCAACTGGCTGTGAGGCTCAGATATGTTTCTGCCTCGCATTGCCTATTTGCCGGTAGTTGGACCAGAACTAGGACCGGTAGTTCCGGCCAGCTCGTGAGGGCCCATTGACTGGTCAACCCGATCGTTATATGGCCTTCATTGAGAAGTTGGTGGTCTGGTCACCGGTACTACCGGCCCGCCACCAGTAGTACCGATGGTGTCGGGACGGGGCAGAAAATTCTCGTTTGGAGGTGGTATTTAAGGCCCCCTTCTTCCTCCTCGTGCCTTATCTCTTCGTTTTCTCTCTCCTCCATTAATCCAAGAGCTTGACTTGCCTAGATCTCTCTCCCTACCCACTCAAATCTCTTGATCTTTTGAGGATTGGGAGAGGTGACCTAGATCTACACTTCCACCAAAGGAATCGTGATTTCCCCCACTCATCCTTCGTGGATCTAGTTACTCTTGGGTTCTTGGAACCCTAGACGGTGTAGGGCATCCTCGGAGCTGGGGCATTTGTTGTAAAGCTTCGTGGTGTCGTTGAGGGTCTCCAATTGAGTTGTGGAGTCTCCCCTCAACCTCGTTGTCAAGGTTTTGGTTGGCGCCTTCAAGGTCACCGGTTAGTGGATTGTGAGGCCACCTTTGTGGTGGTGATCACCGGAGAAGAAGGTGTGGCCTTTGTGGCATTCGAGTGACCTTGTGTGGCCTCGACACCTCTCCAACATAGACGTAGCTTCCTTGGAAGTGAACTACGGGAATTACATCTCCATGTCCCCTCGCCGGTTCTTTCGCTCCACTCCTTTACTTCTTGCAATTACCGTCTTGTTTACTTGTTGCTTTGTTTACCATATAGGATATTCATCTAGTTGCATCCCTAGTGAACTTTACTTTGTGCAAAGCCTAAAATTGCAAGAAAAGATTAAAAATTGGTAGTCTCCTATTCACCCCCCTCTAGTCGACCAAAGTTGGGCCTTTCAATTGGTATCAGAGCCTCGGCTCTTACTTCGGGCTTAACCACCTAAGAGACAATGGCCGACGAAGATGGGAGTGTGGGTGCAACCACCAAGAACTTGGCCTCCATGGATGACCTCGGTCGATTGGAGAGGTCCATGATGACCAAGTTTGAGGAAATGATGACCCTTTTGCAATCCCTTAAGCCTAGCCCCATGCTAGAAACCCCTCATGATGCATCTCTTGCCGCCGAAGCCCCTTCCGCTCCCGTGCAAGTGGTCGCCCCCGGGGTGAATCTTGCGGCTGCCCCAAAACACTTGGGCTTAGGCTTTGTGGCTCAAACCACCAAGCTCCCAAGCGAGAGAACCGAGGGGCTAGGTGACTGCTCCTCCAAAGAAGGAGATGGGAGAAAGGATTACTCGGTGGTACCACCACCGTTCAAGTACACTCCGGACCCACCTATTCCCATGCCGCACATCATACCTCGAGGAGCACCTCCCATGCTAGATACTTCTAACTTCGCCAATTGGCAATATCTAATGCAATCTCACATTTCCAACTCTTTTATTGAATTGATGAGGATTATAGAAGACGGATTTTCCCCATATGATGCAAAGAAGTTGACTCGTGCCGAGGTCATGGACAAGCAGCTCAATGCCACCGCTTTGGGCATGATCCAAAAGGCATTGACCCCTAAGGACTTTGCTCACATTCGCCAATTCTCCACCGCCAAATAAGCTTGGGATCAACTGACCAAGTTGTATATTGGGAATGCTAGCATTCAAAGCTCCAAGTTTGATGAAGTTAACAATGAGTCCGATGGCTTTGCAATGCAAGATGATGAGTGATACATTGCAAATGTATCTATAATTTTTGATGTTCCATGCTTGGTTTTATCTATTTTCTTGTGTTTTGTCCACACTTTGGAGTACTTTTCATATGATTTCTTGGACTAACCTATTAACAAGAGCCACAGTGCCAGCTGCCTGTTTTCTGCTGTTTTTGGTTCCAGGAAGTCAAAAAAATGAATATTCTCGGAATTGGACGGGACAAAAGCCAAAGTTGCTATTTTACCGGAAGACATCTGGAGCCAGAATATGAGACGGAGAATGGCTGGGGCCTGGCCACACCACCTGGCCGCACAGGCCTGGCCCGCGCCAGGGGGTGGTCTGGACGACCCCAACACCCCCTCGGCCTCTCCTTCCGCCTATATATTGCCTCTGATACCAAAACCCTAAGTACCCGATCAACAATCCATGAAAGAGTCTGTAGCCGCCGTCATCTCCATCCCTAGATCGGGAGGGATCTGAAGCTCTTCCCGGCACCCTGCCGGAGAGGGGAATTCACCCTGGAGGCCTTCTTCATCATCATGCAAGCCTCCGGTGTGATGCGTGAGTAGTTCATCTCTAGACTACGGGTCCATGTAGTAGCTAGATGGCTGGTTCTCCTCGTTTGTGCTTTCATGTCTAGATCTTGTGAGCTCCGTTCATGATCAAGATCATCTATTTGTAATTCTACATGTTGTGTTTGCGGGGATCCGATGGATATTGAGATGCTATTTCATATTGATTATTGATTCTATCATGTCTTTATTATTTGTGATCTTGCATGCTTTCCGTTATTAGTAGCTATCTTGGCCAAGTAGATGCTAGCAACTCCAAGAGTTAGTATTTATGCTCGATAGTGGGTTCATGCCTCTGGTAATCTGGGGAAGTGACAGAAATCTCTAAGGTACTATATGTGTTGTTGCTACTAGGGAGAAAACAACAATCCTTTGTTCATAGAACAATCGTATTGTTTACTTTACACGCAATTCGTAAAGCAATAATCTGTTGCTTGCAACTTAATATTGGAGGGGGTTCGGATGATAACCTGAAGGTGGATTATTAGTCATAGATGCAGTTGGATGACGGTCTATGTATAATGTTGTAATGCCCAATCAAGTCTCAAAGGAGTCAAGATGATTAGTATATGCTTGTATGCTTTCTCAATGTTTGTCAATTGCCCCGCTGTAATTTTTCACCTAGCATGTTATCTATCTTAAGGGGAGCCACCTCTAGTGAACTATGGACCCCGGTCCTTTCTTTTACTTTCAATCTACAAACTATTTACTGCTTTGTGTTTACTTTCTGCAAACTATTACTTCCTTCCATTCGATACATTTAATCCTTTGTTTTCAGCAAAACCGGTGATATTGACAACCTCATCGCAAGTTGGGGGCAAATTTTTGTGGTTGTGTTGTGCAGGTCTCCACGTTCTCTTTGGCACCATGGTGCGCCTGCCAACGTTCAGCTAGCTACAACTTTGGGGTGTTTCCTTGCTCCTACTGGATTGATAACCTTGGTTTCTTACTGAGGGAAAACTTGCTGCTGTGCTCATCATACCTTCCTCATGGGGTTCCCCAACGAGCTCGATATATTTGGGCCATCAATGAGACACCCGAAGACATGTATCGTCATCTCAAGGCTCTTTGTTGCACTTTGAGGGACCTTGGAGCTACCTATGTTGATGACAAGTTCATGAAGAGGAAGTTTGTTCAAGCCCTTCTTCCCTTTGAAGAGCAAAAACTCAACTCCATCAAGGGGAGAAGTAACTACCACATCATGTCCTCTCAAGATGTGTTGAGTGAAGTCATTGCCATGACCATTGCCAAGAATAATGTGGAGTCCGCTCGTGCTCGTGCTTATGGGTCTCAAAAGTTAAACCTTGCCTTGAAGGCTCAAGTGGTGGAAGTTGATGAAGACGATAACTCTAGCGAGTGGTCTCAGGAGGACATCAAATATGCTTTCAATGAGCACTTGGCTCTTGCATCAAGAGATTTTTGGAACAAACCGGGCATGAACACAAGGTCAAGGGACAACCAAAGATTCAACTCAACCATGAAGGCTCCAAAGGCAAGATCTTGCTACAATTGCAACGACAAGAGTCACTTTGAAGCTCAATGCCCCTTCAAGAATAGAGAAGACAATGGGGGACGTCTCATTCGCAAGAGCAAGCCAAGACCTCCTCACCCCTTGAACAAGAACTTCCACAACAAGAACCTTCCTAACAAGGAAAGGGCGATGGTGGTCCATGAAGAGTACTTCTCGGGCGCGGATGCTAATCATGAGAGTGAAGGTCAAGGTGGCGAGATTGTGGGAGTTGCCGCTATTGCTACTGTATCTACCCCACGAGTGTCTCTCTTCGACTCTCCAAATGAGAACATCACCAACCGGAACCAAAAGTGTCTCATGGCTAAGTCCACCGAGGAAACTCCCTCTTCCAAGTCTCCTGCAAATGAACTTTTGTTGCATGATCTAGATGGTCTAGAGGTTAAGAAAGAGATGGTGAGCATGTGTGAATCCATGAAGCATCTAGATGATGATACTAGAATGTGCTTTGAAACTCTAGTAAACCAACTTGACCATGCTAGGGAAATGCTAGATGAGAAAGAAGAAGTTATTGACATGCTAGGTAAAAATGAGAGAGAGGCCGCTGATGTCTACGCACTTCTATTCTTGTAGACAGTTGTTGGGCCTCCAAGTGCAGAGGTTTGTAGAACAGCAGTAAGTTTTCCCTTAAGTGGATCACCCAAGGTTTATCGAACTTAGGGAGGAAGTGGTCAAAGGTATTCCCTCTCAAGCAACCCTGCAATCAAGATACAAGAAGTCTCTTGTGTCCCCAACACACCCAATACACTTGTCAGGTGTATAGGTGCACTAGTCCGGCGAAGAGATAGTGAAATACAAGTGGTATGGATATAAGATAACAGTGCTAGAAAATAACTTGATGGCATGGAAGAGACTAAAGGCAAAGTGAAATAAAGAAGGAAGCAAGCAAACATGTAACAGATCTAGTAGCAAACGGTGTTTCAATGCTTAGAAACAAGGCCTAGGGATCATACTTTCACTAGTGAACACTCTCATATAAATATCTTCTCTTTATGATACTACTCTTAACTACTCTCCGGTTGAACACTCTAATCGATGGTAGGGCTATAACAACACACCTCAAAGTAAGCCTTTCCCATCTACATAACCCCCACACTATCACCTTGAGCTCTAGATGGTTCCACCAAACACCACAATTTCATAGAAACATCCAACTCCAAATATAACTCATAACAAGTATTTGTAATATCTAGTCTAAGTGCCACCATGGTGTGCACACTGTCAACTTCACACACATGGGGAGAGCAGAGATCTATTAAAGCACTTGAGTAGCAAGGTAGATCTACTTGATTACAAAGCTCATGCTCACAATATGATCATGCATAGAGAGAGATGAACACATAGCTAGCGGTAGAACCCTTAGCCTCGAGAGAGAACTACTCCCTTCTCATCATGGGAATCAGCAATGGTGATGGAGATGGTGGTGGAGATCGATGGAGATGGCTCCGGGGACACTTCCCCGTCCCAGCAGGGTGCCGGAACAGAGACTTTCTGTCCCCCAAATCTCCCCTTCGATGGCGGCGGTGCTGCGGAACTTTTCATGGATTTCTGATTCACTATCTAGGGTTTTTGCCTCGGGAGGAATATATAGGCGAAGGAGGCAAGGTTGGTGGCCAGCCAGGGGGGCACACCATGCCCTGGCGCAGCCTAGGGTTGCCCGTGCCAAGGGGGGTGGCCACCCTGTGGCCCCTCTCCGACTCTCATTCTGGCTCCATGAGTCTTTCGGGAAAATAGTAACTTTAGCTTTTGTCCCGTCCAATTCCGAGAATATTCATTTTCTGACTTCCTGGAACCAAAAACAGTAGAAAACAGGCAACTGGCACTGTGGCATCTTGTTAATAGGTTAGTCCAAGAAATCATATGAAAAGTACTCCAAAGTATGGACAAAACATAAGAAAGTAGATAAAACCAAGCATGGAACATCAAAAATTATAGATACATTTGCAATGTATCAGCCGTCGATGAGATTGCCTCTCTATCTCAATCCCTTGAAGATGAACATAACATGAGAATAAATCTTGAGGAAAGTGTGGCTAAACTTGTTGATGACCATAATGCCTTCATAACGCAACTTGTTAAAGAACGAGATCATGCTATTGCTTCATTGAATGTCCTTAAAATGAAAAGGTTGAGTTTGGTGTTGGTCATGAATGCCTTAAGGACTTAGAGAAACTCAAGGAGGAACATCATGCCTTGGAGAGTAAATTCTCAAGTCTCTTTGAGGCTCATGAGCGACTTCAAACTCAATCGAATAATGAACATTCAAAGTCTTCCGCTACGTCTATTGTACATTTGCCTTGTTCTTGTAACCCTTGTTGCAAGCATGTGAATCTTGTTGAGTAAAACAAGATGTTGAAAGATCAACTTGCTAAAGGGCAAGTTGCCAACAAAAAGAAGAACAAGAGGAGGAACAAGAAAAAGAAGAAGAGCAAGAGCTTTGCTCAAGTATCCTCACTTGCTTCTACCTTTGTGCAAAGTGATAACTTTGCTGGGAAGAACAATCCTTCTTACATTCTTTGCAAATCTTTTGATGGTCATGTTTATGCTAAGTACATTGGCACATATTACACTCATGATTATCATTGGACCATTTGGGTACCTAAGACCCTTGTGACTAACAAATGGGGACCCATTACAAAATGGGTACCTAAAACCAAAGCTTGATTTTCTTGTAGGACTTTGCTTCCGGCGGTGCAAAATGGGTGCTTGATAGTGGAGCTACAAGCCATATGACCGAAGCAAGTCTATCATGTCGGAGATTAGGCCTAATTGTACCAATACTATGGTCTCCTACGGTGATAAAACAAGCTCTCAGGTATTGGGTTTTGGTAAGGTGGTAGTAACCCCGGATGTATCCTTCATTAATGTCATGCTTTTCACAACCCTTGGTTACAATCTCCTTTCCGTTCGTGCTCTTGCTATCATGGGTCTTTCGTCCTTCTTTAATGAGCACTCTGTGGTCCTCATGTGGAGCAAGTCTCATGGTGGCTTTCGTTGGATACGTAGAGCATGACTTATATGTAGTGGATTTCTCCGGAAAGCCCTCTACACATCCTATATGTCTCTATGCAAAAGCCGACGTGGGATGGTTGTGGCATCGCCGCATAGCCCATGTAAACATGAAGGCTTTGCAAAGTATCTACATGGGGGGGCACATCCTTGGACTAAAAGACATTTCCTTTGCCAAATATCGTGTGTGCAGGGCTTGTATTGAAGGGGAGATGCATGATAAGCCTCACAAGATCCTTAATCAAATCACCACCGAACGGTGCTTGGAGCTTCTCCACATGGATCTCGTTGGGCCTCCCTCTCATGATAGCCTTGGTGGGAAGAAGTATTGTTTGGTAATTGTTAACGACTTCTCAAGATACACTTGGGTCTACTTCTTCAAGTTCAAGAGCGAGACTCAACAAACCGTCATCGACTTTGCCAATCAAGTGCAACGGAAACACAATGCTACCATCCTGACCATTAGAAGTGACAATGGCACCAAATTCAAGAACTACACGTTGGATGAGTTTCTTAGTGATGAGGGGATCAAACATCAATATTCAACTCCTTACACCCCTCAACAAAATGGTGTTGCCGAAAGAAAGAACCGTACTTTGATGGACACGACCCAGACCATGTTGGCGGAATTCAAGTCACCATATAACTTTTGGGCTGAAGCCATTTCAACCGCTTGCCATGCAACCAATCGCCTCTACCTACGCAAGAAGAAGAACATGACTCCATATGAACTTCTCACCGGACACAAGCCAAATGTCAAGTACTTCCAGGTGTTTGGTTGTAGATGTTTCCTTCTTAAGAAAGGTCTCCGCTTGTCAAAGTTTGAGTCTAGGGCTCAAAAAGGGATCTTTGTTGGGGGCCTGTTCGTCTGCGGTACCAAAGTTCGCAGGCCAGTGCACATCGGTACCTAAGTTGCATGAAATTGCCACGTTTCAAAATGTTGGGCCGCCAACTACCGAGAGGGGCCATTTCGATGCAAACTCATCTCACCCATGCCAGATTCAAACATTCCTGGCACAATCCACGTAGATTACATTTAAATAAACCACCAATGTCAGAATACCACCATGATCATACAAAAGGAAGTGATGTAGGGTTAAGACAGACTAATGGGAGAGCAATTTTTTTCCTCCCAGGACTCCGGGACCACTAGTTCAGACCGCTAGGTCAACAAGTACTACTATTACAACTTAAAAAGGCACGGAGCTCAAGCTAAATAGAACTAGTTATCACACATCTCCTTGATCTTCCTAATCTTAGCCCGATGCACATCTTCCTGTGAGAGCAAGGATCGATTCGTCTGCTCCTTCCTTTTAGCATCTTCCTTGCACGGCTTCAATTGTTTCTTTGTATTTTTCCTCATGCACTTGTCAATACTCGTAGTTGTGAACTGCAGGACTTTGGCCTGGTGAAGATCATTCCTTGATTGAGTCAGTTCTTGCTCTGCTTTAGCCTTCAGGGCCAACGCCATGTCCCTCTCCTTCTCGACTTTGCTAACCTTGTCTTGCACCCTCTTGAGATCTCGATTAAGCTTGGTCGTGTCAACTGGGTCCCATAGCTTCATCTCAACACTGTCAAGAAGTGAGCTGACTACAGATTCTTTCAACTCAACAGTCATATCCCATAGTTTGTCCAGCATTTTCTGCATCGATTTGGGACACTCTGGATCTACCCATTTGACAACATCGCAACTTCCGCCTTGCATCATTGCACGATGTCCTTGACACCATAGAAACCTCTTTCCTACGTTTCATCCTTCGAACGCTACAAATTTAGTAGGCACATGGCCATGTTTACATAGCAAAGGACTGTCTTCATACACTAAACTATGATAGTCGGAGTCATACATCGTCTGGTTGGCCTAACACATCATACGCACATGAGTAAACAGAGTAGATCTAGCTCAAAAAATACATAACTGGACATAGATGATAGAGATAGAGATGAGACGACTCACATCAAAATCACCCTGTCATCATGACGCGTTTCCTCGCCATCTCCCCTTGAACCCATGGCAAGAGGGGAGGGGGTGGCTGCCGGAGAGGGGGTTGGGATGGAGGCGTCGTCGGCTTGCGGCTACGGCAGGATGAGAGTGAAGTGGGGAAAGTGGCTTCGAGGGTAAGGAAGATAAGTACGGGGAGGAAGAGAAGTAATGGGGACGTGACACTGGGATATGGCCCACTGAACTCGTGAGTCATGACACTCGCAACAGGGGAGCGCCCGGTGTTGCCAGTTTGTCCAGAGCAAGCATGGCCAATCATGCCACAAAACAGCCTACTCATGGATCGCTCTCACGAAGACCATCTGAATCGTCCAAGCGCCCCGACCGAACGGTATGTAACTGGTGAGAAGAACAGACATGCGATGACTCTAGCTGTGGTTCATGAAAAGAACACACATCCAATGACACTAGTGTATCCTTATGTGGTTTGTGAGAAGAACAGACATGCAATGACACTGGCTGTGGTTTGTGAAAAGAACACACATCCAATGACACTGGTGTATCCTTATGTGGATTGTGAGAAGAACACACATGCAATGACTCAAGTTGTGGTTCATGAAAAGAACACACATGCAATGACACTAGTGTATACTTATGTGGTTTGTGAGAATAACACACATGCAATGACACTGGTGGATCCATGTGTGGTTTGTTTAGAGAAACAGACATGCAATGATACTGGGTGTGGTTCATGAAAAGAACAGACATGCAATGACACTGGTGGATCCTTATGTGGTTTGTGAGAAGAACTGACATGCAATCACACTAGGTGGATCCATGCGTGGTTCATGAAAAGAACACACATGCAATGACACTTGTGGATCCATGTGTGGTCTGACAGAAGAACACACATCCAATGACACTGGGTGTGGTTCATGAAAAGAACACACATCCAGTGACACTGGTGGATCCTTATGTGGTTTGTGAGAAGAACATACATGCAATGACTCTAGCTGTGGTTTGTGAAAAGAACATACATGCAATTACACTGTTGTATCCTTATGTGGTTTGTGAGAAGAACACACATGCAATGACTCTAGCTATGGTTCATGAAAAGAACAGACATGCAATGACACTGGTGGATCCTTATGTGTGGTTTGTGAGAAGAACAAACATGCAATGACAATGGGTGTGGTTTGTGAAAAGAACACACATCCAATGACATTGGTGGATCCATGTGTGGTTTGCTAGAAGAACACATATGCAATGACACTGGGTGTGGTTCATGAAACGAACACACATCCAATGACACTGGTGGATCCTTATGTGGTTTATGAAAAGAACAGACATCCAATGACACTGTGTGTGGTTCATGAAAAGAACACACATCCAATGACACTGGTGGATCCTTATGTGGTTTGTGAGAAGAACAGACATGCAATGACTCTAGATGTGGTTAATGAGAAGAACAGACATGCAATTACACGGGTGTATCCTTATGAGGTTTGTGATAAGAACACACATGCGATGACTCTAGATGTGGTTCATGAGAAGAACAGACATGCAATGACACTGGTGGATCCCTATGTGGTTTGTGAGAAGAACATACATGCAATGACACTGGGTGTGGTTCATGAAAAGAACACACATCTAGTGACACCGGTGGATCCATGTGGTTTGTGGGAAGAATAGACATGCAATGACACTGGGTGTGGTTCATGAAAAGAACACACATCCAATGACACTAGTGGATGCATGTGTGGTTTGTTTAGAAGAACACACATGCAATGACACTGGTGGATCCATGTGTGGTTTGTTTAGAGGAACACACATGCAATGACACTGGTGGATCCTTATGTGGTTTATGAAAAGAATAGACATCCAATGACACTGTGTGTGTATCATGAGAAGAACAAACATGCAATGACACTGGTGGATCCATGTGTGGTTTGTTTAGAGGAACAGGCATGCAATGATACTAGGTGTGGTTCATGAAAATAACAGACATGCAATGACACTGGTGGTTCCTTATGTGTGGTTTGTGAGAAGAACAGACATGCCATAACACTGGGTGTGGTTCATGAAAAGAACACACATGCAATGACACTGGTGGATCCATGTGTGGTTTGTGAGAAGAACACACATCCAATGACACTGGGTGTGGTTCATGAAAAGAACACACATCCAATGACACTGGTGGATCCTTATGTGGTTTATGAAAAGAACAGACATCCAATGACACTGTGTGGTTCATGAAAAGAACACACATCTAATGACACTGGTAGATCCTTATGTGGTTCATGAGAAGAACATACATGCAATGACTCTAGATTGGTTCATGAGAAGAACAGACATGCAATTACACTGGTGTATCCTTATGTGGTTTGTGAGAAGAACACACATGCGATGACTCTAGATGTGGTTCATGAGAAGAACAGACATGCAATGACACTGGTGGATCCCTATGTGGTTTCTGAGAAGAACAGACATGCAATGCCACTGTGTGTGGTTCATGAAAAGAACACACATCCAGTGACACCGGTGGATCCATATGTGGTTTGTGAGAAGAATAGACATGCAATGGAACTGGGTGTGGTTCATGAAAAGAACACACATCCAATGACACTGGTGGATCCATGTGTGGTTTGTTCAGAAGAACACACATGCAATGACCACATGCAATGACACTGGTGGATCCATGTGTGGTTTGTTTAGAGGAACACACATTCAATAATACTGGGTGTGGTTCATGAAAAGAACAGACATGCAATGACACTGGTGGATCCTTATGTGGTTTGTGAGAAGAACAGGCATGCAATGACACTGGGTGTGGTTCATAAAAAGAACACACATCCAATGACACTAGTGTATCCTTATGTGGTTTGTGAGAAGATACGACATGCAATGACACTGGCTGTGGTTTGTGAGAAGAACACACATCCAATGACACTGGTGTATCCTTATGTGGTTTGTGAGAAGAACACACATGCAATGACTCTAGTTGTGGTTCATGAAAAGAACACACATGCAATGACACTGGTGTATCCTTATGTGGTTTGTGAGAAGAACAGACATGCAATGACACTGGTGGATCCATGTGTGGTTTGTTTAGAGTAACCGACATGCAATGATATTGGGTGTGGTTCATGAAAAGAACAGACATGCGATGACACTGGTGGATCCTTATGTGGTTTGTGAGAAGAACTGACATGCAATCACACTGGGTGGATCCATGCGTGGTTCATGAAAAGAACACACATGCAATGACACTGGTGAATCCATGTGTGGTTTGAGAGAAGAACACACATCCAATGACACTGGGTGTGGTTCATGAAAAGAACACACATCCAATGACGCTGGTGGATCCTTATGTGGTTTGTGATAAGAACATACATGCAATGACTCTAGATGTGGTTCATGAAAAGAACACACATGCAATCACACTGGTGTATCCTTATGTGGTTTGTGAGAAGAACACACATGCAATGACTCTAGCTATGGTTCATGAGAAGAACAGACATGCAATTACACTGGTGGATCCTTATGTGTGTTTCATGAAAAGAACAGACATGCTATGACACTGGTGGATCCTTATGTGGTTTGTGAGAAGAAGTGACATGCAATCACACTGGGTGGATCCATGTGTGGTTTGTGAGAAGAACATACATGCAATGACACTGGGTGTGGTTCATGAAAAGAACACACATCCAATGACACTGGTGGATGCATGTGTGGTTTGTTTAGAAGAACACACATGCAATGACACTGGTGGATCCATGTGTGGTTTGTTTAGAGGAACAGACATGCAATGATACTGGGTGTGGTTCATGAAAAGAACAGACATGCAATGACACTGGTGGATCCTTATGTGGTTTATGAAAAGAATAGACATCCAATGACACTATGTGTGGTTCATGAGAAGAACAAACATGCAATGACACTGGTGGATCCATGTGTGGTTTGTTTAGAGGAACAGACATGCAATGATACTGGGTGTGGTTCATGAAAAGAACAGACATGCAATGACATTGGTGGATCCTTATGTGTGGTTTGTGAGAAGAACAGACATGCAATGACACTGGGTGTGGTTCGTGAAAAGAACACACATGCAATGACACTAGTGGATCCATGTGTGGTTTGTTTAGAGGAACAGACATGCAATGATACTGGGTGTGGTTCATGAAAAGAACAGACATGCAATGACACTGGTGTATCCATGTGTGGTTTGTTTAGAGGAACAGACATGCAATGATACTAGGTGTGGTTCATGAAAAGAACAGACATGCAACGACACTGGTGGATACTTATGTGTGGTTTGTGAGAAGAACAGACATGCAATGACACTGGGTGTGGTTCGTGAAAAGAACACACATGCAATGACACTGGTGGATCCATGTGTGGTTTGTGAGAAGAACACACATCCAATGACACTTGGTGTGGTTCATGAAAAGAACAGACATGCAATGATATTGGTGGATCCATGTGTGATTTGTTTATAAGAACACACATGCAATGACACTTGGTGGATCCATGTGTGGTTCATGAAAAGAACACACATCCAATGACACCGGTGGATCCTTATGTGGTTTGTGAGAAGAACAGACATCCAATGACACTGTGTGTGGTTTATGAAAAGAGCACACATCCAATGACACTGGTGGATCCTTATGTGGTTTGTGAGAAGAACAAGCATGCAATGAATCTAGATGTGGTTCATGAGAAGAAAAGACATGCAATGACACTGGTGGATCCTTATGTGGTTTGTGAGAAGAACAGACATGCGATGACACTAGGTGTGGTTCGTGAAAAGAAAAGACATGCAATGATATTGGTGGATCCATGTGTGGTTTGTTTAGAAGAACACACCTGCAATGACCACATGCAATGACATTAGTGGATCAACATGTGGTTTATGAAAAGAACACACATGCAATGACACCGGTGGATCCATGTGGTTTATGTCTATAACACACATGCAATGAACTCTTGTTGGTCCATGTGGTTTTTGAGAAGAACACACATCCAATGAACTCTAGTGGATCAACTTGGCATAATTTGATGTATTCCATGATGTATTTCATTGTACAATACACTCACTTTCCATTTTTATACTACTCAGTTTTGCCCTTGGTTTTTTGATACTACTCAGTTTTGCCCCCTCTCTCTATCTTTCGTAGAAACCCAAACATGTGCTCACTCTGTCTGCTACTCCCTAATTGGTTGTCACAGTTGTCACGCGGATCGTGCGCACCAACCGTTGATTCTGTGCGATCCAACGATGATCGTGGCACATGTCGTGCCCTTCACAATACAGCGTGAGACAACACGGATGTCTCCCTCAGCGAGACTTCTACAAGAAGGAACACAATGTCGTCCATGGAAAAAGTCATCGAGAGGTCATGTCATGTTTAATTAAGTCTGAAAAGCCTACTACTGCTACTACTACGCCACAACACATGCGTCATCGAGTGCACGGTCATTGATGGATAGCTGCAATTTATTGCCACTTGACTTTAATAAGACATATCCCATTTTTTACGCAGCGGCTCTCAATCTCACTTCCAACTAGGCCCCGCCATAAGAAACTTGCACGCGCTAGCCGGAGGCCAAAGAGCTGAGCTCGACGAGACCTAATGTCTCCGCTTCATCGAGTGACTCGTAGTCATCAACACATCCCTCTACCCGATCTAGCACAACCCCACAAATCTTGCCATACAGCCACCTACCTTCCCCTCTGCATTTCCACTTTTAACTATCGCCAATTTTAGGGCTGTGTCAAACTTCATACATAGAAATTGTGTATGTGCCTTTTGCATGTGGCTCAATATAGAACTGCCATGCATGGCCCGAGAAAAAATGTGACGTACCATGCACGTGTCGTGGTGCACGGTGCAGTAGACTGCGCGGCGCGTTGCACGGTGGTGCAACGAAACGTGCCTTGATTCCATCCACCTTAACTATAGAGCCCCTCTCCGCACACCCACTCTCACTCTCGCTCACTCTCCCCATGCAACCCTCTCCACTGTCCCACCAGCATCCGCAAATTCCCGAGAATATCCCGTTCGCGCCAGTGATGGCGGAGAAGGATAAGGTGGCCATCGTCGCCTCCGAGGCCGCCGGCGAGAAGGCCCCCGTCTCCTCGCCGGTCCCCCTCAGCGCGTTGAAAGAAGCCGTCGTCCCTGTCTAGGCCCCAGTCAAGCCATCGATGGCAGCCGTCGTTCCCGTCCAGGCCCCCGTCCCCGCTACCGACGGGGCCACTGAAGAGGAGCACCCCGCCGACAAGGAGGCCCCCGTCGGTCACAAGCAGATCAAGAACTTCTTGGGCACCTACGATCCAGATAAGTACATCGCTCTGCTGAACCCATACAACACCGGCATCGACGACCCATGGTTGGAGGTAACTAGGGTTTGCTCCCCTCCCCTAGTTCTTCAACTGTTCCCATCGTTGGATGCTAGATCTTGGTTTATTAGGATTTGCTTGTTTGCATTTTGATTGCTCGGTCTTCTTACATCATCTACTCCCCCATTTTCCTTTTCTTCCGATAGGTTTCTAACAACGACGTCTGCAATGATGATGAGTCCATGCACACCAAGACTCGTCAGGTGCTGAGGAGGCTGCGGGCCGGCCAGTACGACGCCTTCTTCAGGGGCGGCCCCTGGCGCTGCCCCTTCTGCAAGGGGATCGCCTTCTACTGGGTGAGTCTCGCCGGCACCGACTTCAACTCCTTACTGAAGCATGTAGAGGCCCCGGGCTCCGGCTTCCACAAAGGCGGCGAGCACGAGAACGTGAACATCAACGCCTACATCGCTGAACATCGGGCTCTTGGCATTCACCTCCGAAACCTCCAGCGGGTGGCCATCAAAGAGGGTCGCATGCCTCCAATAAGGCCCAAGGCCCCCAAGATCAAGGGACTGGGCAGCAAGAAGTGGAGGAAGCGCCAGAGGGAGGAGGCGGAGGCGTGGACGCTTGAAGGCCTTGAATGTGCCTGCTGCTGCGGCGGTTGCTGCTGCTAAGCAGCTTCTTTTGATTTTCTATATTTTGCTTGCATCCTATTTCTGGCTGAATGCATCGAACCTCGTTAAGCAACCTACTTTCTATCGCTATATCCTATTTAGCTACGCACAGCTATATCTACATTTGTTTTGTTTTCTGAATGAATGTATTCTGCCTGGTGTGATTTGCTGCTCTAGATTTTCTACCTGATCGGAGGCAAAAAGAGGTCCAAAAGGGAACGAATTATCGAAGAGAGAATCTTCTCTAGATTTGCTACCAATTTGGGCAAAATGAAACATATATGTTTAGCGATAGAGGAAAAGGATACTCTTTCAAACTGCCAGTTAACGAGCTACCATCTTGACAAGCTACAAGACACATACATAAACATAACACAAAGAGGGTTAAATTTATTTTACTACTCTCACTTGAGGCGCTAGACATCTTGATAAGATAAATGAGTCCCACAAAATAGAAACATAACACCGAGAAGTAAAATTTAATTCACTTCTCATCAGCCCACTTGAGGCGCTTGCCATCGTTCCTAGGTGACCAACTGCGATCATTCCAGGTGGATCTTACATTATTGGCACTCCACAACTCACGAAATGCTTCGTCCCACCTGGGATCTGACTTGCCTTCCCTATCTTCAGCGTCCTGCGACACAATTAGCGGTGCATCACAGACCTGATTATTGCCGCTAGAAGATGCTGCTTCTCTATTTGCTGCTTCAGCTGCAGCCTCTCTGTCAGATGCTTCTACTTCAGCTGCTTCTGCAGCCTCTCTGTCATCTACTTCAGATGTAGCCATTTCCTTTGCATATGCAGCTTCAAACTCAGCTATTCTGCATTTTCTACAAAGGGCTCCCCTAAGCTTGTCTTCCCTCTTGCAAATAGGGCAAAACACGAGGTAACATAGAAAACAATGGATATTCTTGTACAGATGGTAGGTCACGTAAGCATCTATGGCTGCATACTTCAGGTTTATATCAGACAACGGCCACTCGTCCCAGAAATCATGCCTATCCGTAGGGAAATCTTCCTTCATTCTGTCGTACGACTCATCGAGGATTCTAGTTGCGAGTGATGCCATTCCATCCTTCCTCGAGCCCCCTAGGATTTTGACAAGACTCTGAATATCAATCCAGTTGTGCGTAGGAATTGTAATTCCCTCTTGATAAAATTTCGAAAAATCAGTTGTATTGTCGACAGTGTAGAAAACAATTCCCTTTTTTATAAGAAACTGGCGTAGCGCTGGACAATTCCTGTTAGTCCTGAAAGTATGTAGTTTGTCATCACCAAAATTTGTAACTACAAATATTTTGTCAATGCAAGATCATCATCTGAATATAATTTTGAAAAGTTTAGTAAATGCAAGATCAAGACTCTCAACATTGTCTTGTCATAATTTATTTGGTCCTAAATAAAATCCAGTAGTTGCAAGATGAGCAAATGGATAAAGAACAAGAGGAGAAAACCCTAAAAGTGGTTAGCTATAGAGAGTATATCTACAAACCGGGAGAGGTGGTAGACGAGGACATGTTTCCTCATGGCCAGTTGAACGACGGCGACTTCACTCCCTTCATATGGGTGCTCCGGGGTGTACTCGAGGTCCAATCCCACAAACTTGTCCTCGTCTTTCTCAAGCCAACCCTCGTAGATCATCAGGACATGCACCACTGTCTCCTCCTCGTTGGTGTAGACAACGTCTATCTTCTTATTGTCATGGGTAGTGAAGCTTGTCTCTAGAGTGCGACGACCTTCCATGGTGGCAAGGAGAAGACGGGAAGAAGACAGAAGAGAAGAAGAAGAAGAGTGGTTTCTGCGAGGCAGGGGAACAGTGGAACCGTCAATGCGCTTTTAAGGTAGTGGTTAACAACAGGGACGGAAGTCCAAGGAGATACGTGTGGTGGTGGCCGTTCTAGCTTCTTAGTAAACAAAAAATAATTATAACACCGATACATGTGCCCTGTTTTGTCACGTCAATACACTGGGCAGGGGTGTTGTCCTATCCACTATGCCAACGCTGCAAGCCTACGTGACAGCCACCCCGCCTAAGAGACGGGAGCGACATAACAGCGAGAACTGACAGGGGGCCCAACTTGACGCCCGTTATCCTGATATTTTGTATTGAAACGTAAAGTTGAATTCGTGCCGAAAAAGACCCTCTGAGAATTTGGCACGCCAACTTTGGGCAACACAGCTGATTGTAAGCAACTTGGGTACCACGTTGCCTGGACACCCCAACTTTCGGGCCGCAAAATGATATTCTCCTTTGTTGGGTACTCAAATCAATCCCATGCTATAGAGTCTACAACAAAGCAACGGGAAGGGTTGAAGAATCTAGCAATGTCGAGTTTGATGAAGATCATGAATCTCTTGTGAGGCAAGACGGTGTTCGTGATCCAAGTGATGAAATTCCTCCCCAAGCCATAAGAAGAATGGGTATGGGTTTCTTCCACCCCATTGAGGATCCCCTTATGGCCGAAGGAGAAGGACCAAGCTCCACTCAAGCGGAGCCTTCACTCTCACAAGACCATCTTTCACCTCAAGGTCAACTTATTGCTTCTCAAGGTTCTCCAAGCTCTTCTCAAGATCTTCATGTCCATGACTCTCCAAGATCAAGTCTACCTCAAGTCGATCAAGCCCTACCTCACCAAGATAGTGAAGCTCCTCATGTCAATGATGCACAAGGTCGAGTTGAAGAAGGTCAAGCTAGCAATGACCAAGGCCAAGCTAATGCCTCTCCACCAAATGATGATGTCTCTCCTACGGTTGAAGTTGATGAAGATTGTGATCAAGTTCGTGCTTATAGTCAAGGCGGGTACTCGAACCGTGGTGATGACCAAGTGGTTTCTCAAGAATCTCGTCTTGAGACCCCAAGCTCGCCGTCAAGCATACCGTCTCGCCAAGCTCATCAAAGATGGCCATATCCTTGATAATGTTTATGGAGATTTCAATAGGGGCTCCACTATTAGGAGACAACTAACCTCTTTTAGTTCTCATCATGCATTTATTTCTCATGTTGATCCCCAAAAGGTCTTCGAAGCTCTTGAAGATTATGATTAGCTTGATGCTATGAATGAATAACTCCACAAATTCAAGAGGAACAAGGTGTGGTCACTTGTGAAGAGACCCAAAGATTGCTAAAATGTGATTGGGACCAAGTGGATCTTCAAGAACAAGAGGGATTCCACTGGTATAGTCGTCCACAACAAAGCAAGGTTAGTTGCCCAAGGATACTCTCAAGTTGAGGGCATAGACTATGGTGAAACTTATGCTCCCGTTGCTCGACTAGAATCCATTAGCATTCTTCTTGCTTATTCTACCCATCATAACTTTAAATTGCAACGAATGGATGTAAAGAGTGCCTTTCTTAATGGTCCCTTAAAAGAATTGGTGTATGTCAAGCAACCTCTGGGCTTTGAGGATCCCCTCTTTCTGGACCATGTCTACAAACTCGACAAGGCACTATATGGTCTCAGACAAGCCCCATGTACGTGGTATGAGTGCCTTAGAGAGCTTTTGTTAGACTGTGGTTTTGAAGTAGGCCTCATTGATCCCACTATTTTTACTAAGAAAGTTGGAGGAAACTTGTTCATTTGCCAAATCTATGTTGATGATATTATCTTTGGGTCTACTAACAAAGCTTTTAATGAGGATTTTGCTAAGCTCATGACCGACCGCTTTGAGATGTCTATGATGGGGGAGTTGGAAATCTTTCTTAGCTTCAAAGTCAAGCAACTGAGGGAAGGAACCTTCATCAACCAAGCTAAATATGTCCAACATATGCTCAAGAAGTTCAACCTTGATCAAGTAAATGGAGTCAAAACTCCCATGCCCACAAAGGTAAATCTTGATCTCGATCCCAAGGGTAAGGATGTGGATCAAAAGCTTTATCGCTTGATGATTGGTTCTTTGCTCTATCTTTGTGCATCTCGACCGGATATTATGTTGAGTGTGGGTATGTGTGCAAGATTCCAAGCCGCACCAAAGGAAAGCCACATGGTGGCAGTCAAGAGAATCTTTCGATATTTGGTTCATACCCTTAACTTGGGCTATGGTACCCCTAGGGAGCCAGCTTTGACCTCATTAGATACGCGGATTCGGATTGGACAGGAGACAAAGTGGAAAGGAAGTCAACCTGCGGTGCTTGTCAATTTTTTGAAAGATCATTGGTGTGTTGGTCCTTGAAGAAGCAAAACTGCGTGTCTATGTCCACCACCGAAGCTGAGTACATCTCCACCGCAAGTTGTTGTGCTCAATTACTATGGATGAAGCAAACCTTGAAGGATCTTGGACTCTCTTTCAACAAGGTGCCACTTCTTTGTGATAATGAGAGTTCCATTACTATTGCTCACAACCCGGTGCAACACAACAAGACTAAGCACATTGAGATTCATCATCATTTCATTCTAGATCATGTTGCAAGGGGAGGCATTTCTTTGTAGTATGTTCCTACCAAGGCCAATCTTGTGGATCTTTTCACGAAGCCACTTGATGAAGCAAGGTTCCGAGAGTTGAGGCATGAACTAAATATCATTGATTCAAGCAACATGGTCTGAGTATCTTGCACACCTACTCGTGTTGTCGGTAGTTCCGGGCCTCGGCGGGTACTACCGGTCGAGCGAGGGCCCTTTAAGTTACGGGCTAGGGGGGCCACGGGGTTTTCTTTCCCACTTGCCTCCCTGACCCAACTTACTATCTCGCGTCTCCTAGGAAGCTCCCCGTGGTGTCACCGCCGGCTACACCGATTCTGGCCATCCCTCTTTAGATCTGCTCCGTGGGATCCTTCCCCACCTCGATCTCCCGCCATGGACCCTGGTATTTGCTCCTCTCATACTCCATTCATGGAGATCTGGCCCCTTTTGTGCTTGAGTAGGACATGCCATGTCTAGGGCCCTTCTTTGGCTAGAACTTCTTTGGGAGATCTTGGTAGGGTAGGATTCGGTTGTAGACCAGATTGCCCTAGTACATTGTCTAGATTCCAACCTTTGGTACACCTAGATCCTTAGATCTGTGAGTTCCAGTCAAACTGCCCTACTCGTGCCCTGATCGGTACTACCGGTGAGGTTCGGCCAGTACTTCTGGTTGGGTCCTCTCCACCAGTACTACCATTGGTGGCACGACCGGTACTTCCGGTGCGCTCCATGCCACCGGTACTTCCGGTCACCAGGCAGAACTTCCGGTGCACCAATTTTTGGTTTCTGCCTATGTACTCTATCAATCTAGTCTAACCTGGTTGTTTTTCCTTTGACCTTGTGCACTTATCCTCTATTCCCTCCCTTCTATTTGCTTTCTTCTCAGGGCAAGGTGGTTCCTGTGGCAAATACAAGCAGTCTCGTGCTCCTTATCGTGGGCCTTCTAAGATTGATGAAGATGATCTTGAGGTCTTGCGCCCTCCTAGTCAGACCGCTCGTCAGAGGGTTGCCGCTGAGCACCGTGCTGCTGCTGAAGGTAAAAGACTTGTTCTGGCCAGTCAAAAGAAGACCATCTCTAGGCCTGATTCGAGCAAGAAGAAGATCTCATCCCGGCCTCAGCTTGCATATGAGGAGTTTCGCATGATTGATCCCTACATTGTTCCTCGTGACTGTCTGTCTCAGGATCCTTTGTTCCACACCAAGCATCAAGAAGAGATCTATTCTGAGGTTTATGCTTCCCAGAAGAAGAATGTTGTTGCCCCTAGAAGCACATCAACATTGCCAAGATGGAGATCAACACCGAGTACTTTGGTGAAGCTCTCAATATGTGCAGGCGGTTTGGGCTCATCAAGATTATGGAACACCATGAGAACTATGATGAGAGGGCCATTGCTCAGTTCTACTCCACCCTCTACGTTGATACGGATGCTAATGATAGAACTATGAAGTGGATGACTCAAAACAGGTATCTGACTGCTAAATGGTCAGAATTTGCTGCTCTCCTTGGCTACCCTATTCTGGAAGGACATCGTGCAAATGGGTGGTGCGTTCATAGGGGAAGGCCTCCGAGCCTAAAGTTCTAGAGCCCCTGTACATTGAGGGCTGGGGTGTCAATGGGAATGTTGCTCATCTCCTTCCCACCTATGACATCATGCGCAAGGTCTATCAGAACACCATTGCTCCCAAGGCAGGTAACTTCGACCAGCTTCATGCCTTCTAGATAGATCTCATGTATCAGACTTACCGCCATAGAGACTCTCAGGGGCACATCAATGTTATGGATTATCTGTTTGAGGAGATTTGGGCCGCAATGATTGAGAAGAGGTCTTGTCCCTATGCTCCATACATCCAGACCCTGATCAATGCCAAATGGCAGGAGGCAACAGGTTCTCTCTACCCCCAGGATGCTGTCACTATTCATGAGGAGAAGACCCTCCGTGTGATGAAGCACAAGAAACCTTGCTCTCAGGCTGAACAGAAGCTACTGCTGAAAGGGCTGCTAGGGATGCTGCTGACGCATCAGGCCATGCTAGTGATGGGGACTGTGCTGAGGCTTCTCCTCGACCCCAACTTGTGAGACATCCCTCTTGGGACAAGAAGCTGCTGAAGAAGGTTAAGAAGACTTTCTGCTTCATTCAGGACCACGAGTATCAGTCTTATGTTGCTCAGAGGCACAGTGTCTGGAGGGAGAAGGCCATCACGAGGAAGCTTGATATTGAGGTATCTCCTGAGTCCAGCTCCGTCACCGCGCCCAAGGATCAGTGGGTCAACGCTCATTGCAGGTGGAATGATAGTGATGACGAGCCTGAGGTCTCCGGTCCATTTCCGCCCGCTTGGAACAATGCCTCTTGGGACCCCGAGCCTCCTCCTCCGTTCGTTGGTGGGTGGGGCGCGTAGATTGTCTACTTTGTCCCTTTTTTGGCGTCTTGATGCCAAAGGGGGAGAAAGTGTTCTGTTAGGACTTCGGGATTTGCATGGGTTGTGTCACGAGCTTGCTCTTTCGTTGATCTTTTTTATGCTCGTGCACACTTTTATTCTGTTATGTATGCATGTGGACCTCCGTTATTGTCTTTAGACCTCTTGTCTGGTTGCTACTATGTTTGTGAGACTATGTGTTAACTATGTTGGTGAGACTATGTGTTAAGGTATCTTTGTGGTGTTCGTATGAGTGGTTGTGGTGGGCTAAGTTGTCTCACGAAGGTACATTCAATATATTCACTTATCCAAGTTTTGTCTCACACAATGGTATTGGTGCAAGGTATTGATACGTCCATTTTGCATCACTATTCTATATCATAATTCACTATTATTCATTGATATATTTCATATTAAGAGGTGATGCTTATGTTATTTCATCTGTTTTTGCATGGTTGATGACTTTTGGAGCATGGACCACTGCAGCCAGGATTCTGATGGAAAAGGTGCAGTTTGGAGGCAAAATTCGCGAAGATCAGAAAATCCGGGAAAATATACAGAAAATCCTATTTTTCTAGAAGATGAAGGAAGCCATAAGGAGGAGTGGAGATGGGCCACAGGGGGGCCACACCACCCCCTGGCGCAGGCCACCCTAGGTCGCGCCACCAGGTGGTGTGGCCGCCCTAGCCCACCTCTGGCTCTCCCCTCTGGCGTATATAATCCTCCCGAAACCCTAATACTCGGGGAGGGACCACAGAAAGATTCCGCCGCCTCTGCGGGGCAGAAAACACCGAGAGAGAAAGATCTCTCCGGCAGATAGAATTCTGCCGGGGGAATTCCTTCCCGGAGAGGGGAGATCGTCGCCATCAACACCACCATCAAGCTAGACTTCATCGGGATCATCATCATCATCACCACCATCATCACCATCACCACCATCATCACCAACTCCATATTGTTGTAACAATTGGGTTGAATCTTGCATTAGTTCTTAGGGGAAACTTTCCCGGTGTTGATTACTCTTTGTAGTTGATGCTATTGAGTGAACCATTGAATTATTGTTTATGTTCAGATTGTTATACATCATTATTTCATGTCTGATCATGATCCATATGATGTCTTGTGAGTAGTTCGTTTTTTTCTTGAGGACATGGGAGAAGTCATGTTGTTAGTAGTGGAGTTGTGTTGAGAAAGATTCAATAGTTTGATATTTAAGTTGTAGTGTACTTCTTCTAGTGGTGTCATGTGAATGTCGACTACATGACACTTCACCTATATGGGCCTAGGGAAATGCATTGTGTATTTGGCTACTAATCGTAGGGGTTGCCGGAGTGACAGAAACCTGAACCCCCGTTAGGAAACCATTGCACAAGGGACGTCAGGGTCTTAGAGTTTAAAGTTGTGGTTAGGTTCTACCTTAATTACTTTCTTGTACTTACGGATGTTTGCAAGGGGTATAATCACAAGTATGTATTAGTCCTAGGAAGGTCGGTACATTAGCACAGGTTCACCCACACAACACTTAGCAAGCTAAAGAAGATTAATCAACTATACGAAGCGAAAGCACTTGACAGTCTTCCCATGTGTCCTCGAGAACGTTTGGTCATCTTAAGTAATACAAGCGGCTTGTCCTTTGCTGAATAAAGGATTGGGCCACTTGCTGCATTTATTCTTATTGTCTTTTGTTTACTCACACTTCGTTTACTTGCTTTATCAAAAACCCCTAAAAGTCCATTTGCTAAGTATTTGCAGAGAATTCCTGATCCATACCACTAGTCAGCACCTTCTGCTCCTCGTTGGGTTCGACACTCTTACTTATCAAAAATACTATGATACACCCCCTATACTTGTGGGTCATCAAGACTATTTTCTGGCGCCGTTGCTGGGGAGTGAGGCGCTATTGGAGAGTGGAACTGGTAAAGGAAACTTCTACTGTGAGTATTGTTTACTTATGTTAGTTGCTTTATTTTCGTTATGGATAATTCGCTGAGTTTCTTATTTGGTAATGCTACTACCACTGCTAAGGTAGTAGATGAACTACCACCTGCTGAGAATGATGCTTTCAAAATATCTACAAGAATTATTGATCATGTTATGGATAACTATTATGTTGGGGATGGAACTGTCCATCCTGGTGATCATTTACTCTTTATACACGAAATATGCGGGTTGTTCAAGTGTGCAGGTATTACTATAGATCAAGTTAAGAAGAAGTTATTCTCATTATCACTGAAAGGATGAGCTGAGGAATGGTATAAGCTGCTGAAGAATGGTCAAGCTCTGGAATGGTAGGAAATAGTACCTCTCTTTTATTCAAAGTTTTATCCTCCTAGTGAGATTCATAAAGATCGGAATCAAATATACAACTTTTGGCCTCTTGATGGAGAGAGTACAACTCAAGCTTGGGGGAGATTGAAGTTACTAATGCTCAAATGTCGCATTCATGAGCTCCCCAATAATATTATTATCAATAACTTTTATGCAAGGCTCCCTCTACATGATAAGGATTTGTTGGATGCTTCTTGTGCTGGATCATTCACTCGCATGGAAGAAGAAGCTAAATGGGATCTTCTAGACCGTATTCAAGACAATGCTGAAGCTTGGGAGAATGACAAAGGTAGAAAGTCAGGTGTAAATTATGATTATGAATGCATTGAATCTTTTATGGGAACTGATGACTTCCAAAATATTAAAAATGCTTATGGTCTAGACTCTCAAGCTATTGCTTCTTATTTTAAGGCTTTTGCTTCCTACATTGAAGTGCCTAAAAAGAAGTGGAATAAGTATCATGAACCTTATAAAGATGTTGCTAAGAGTGTTCCTGCAAGAAATACTAAAGTTTATACTGCTAACCATGTTTTACCCGAACCTTACATTGACAAAATACTTTTCCCAGTTAAGATAAAGGAACATTCTATGATAGCTAGTATGGTTAGTGAAAGTATAAGTAAAGATGTTGAACCTGATAAACAAATGGATGATGAACCTATAATAGCAAATGTGAAAGACTTTGTTACTAAATATGAAGAAGAGGGACACACTATCCTTTGTAAGGATACCTCTAATATTGCTTCACAAAGTAGAGTTATGAGAACTAGTATTCATGTGTTTTATGTTAGAATATGTGATCATTGTTACGATGGTCCTTGTGATAGTTATATTATTAAGTTTATGCATGATACTGAAAGTTACTATGAGAGAGGGAAAAGTGTTCTTATGCATCTCAATAATATCAAGTTTCCTCGTTTTATGCTGAAAGTTTTTATGTTGCACTTCTTTTGCCTTCCTATGCTAGTAGCCTCTAGTTTCTGTTTGTTTACAAAATTCCCTTGCATAGGAAGTGGGTTATACTTAAATGTGTGTATTTTTTCTTCTTAATGCTCTCTTTCACCTCAATTCATATTCTTATGTGAGCATCTTCAAAATTATCATGCCCATCTTAATGGCTATAAAGAAAGAGCTTTTTGGGAGACAACCTAGTTTATTTTTGCTTTCAGTTTGTTTTTGTTTCTTTGATTCTTGGAAGTTATTACTTCATTAATAACCTCTACTTATACTTTTTGTTTGATTTTTGTGTCAAGATCAACCTCTAATGAGAGAGAAGTAAGATTTGGGGAAGTTGCTGTCCCGAAACAGATTTTTGTGCTTCACCGTAAAAATTCGTGAGCGATTGCTGTATGTCGGATTGAGCTGTAATTTTTTTTGCTTCTGACCTAGGTTGTTGTTTAACTTTCGTTAGTTTTGCACTTTTTGATTTGAGCAACAGAAGATTTTCGAAAAAATTGATCTTTACCTGCTGGTCTGTTTTGACAGATTTTGCCACTCTTGCATTTTTGCTTCTTTAATCGATTTCCTTTTTTAATTCTTTTTGGGTTTTAGGAAGGAGTTGCTATAGTAGCTTATGTTTTGATGGTTTTCAGTTTAAGTTGGGTTCAAAAGGTTTTATCACTTCATTTATACTAATGTTGCTAATGAGAACTATGTGAAGTTTTGTGTGAAAGAAGTTTCAGGGTTAGTGGAGATAATGGTGTAATAAGGAAGTGAAAGATTTTATGACTCAATTAATAAGTGTATAAAGATGAAGATATTGATGTTATTCAAGTGGTGACTCCAGAAGAATCTACTAGATACCAAATTCAGAGACCTGCAGAGTCCGTTTTCAAATAGGTAACAGTTCTGGTAAGAAAAGTTCCGCGAAAATACTATCCAACTATATTTTTGCAGTTTTTATCCAACAAGGAAAGTTACGAAGCGAAAGAGGGACGGAAACGGAGCCAGGGTGGCTCACACCACCCTGTGGCACGGGCCCACCCCTGGCCGCGCCACCAGGTGGTGTGGCCGCTCCGGACTCCGTCTCCGACCCGTTTTCTCCCAGTACCTTTTGTTGTGAAACTTCGTAATATATAATCCCACGGATCCTCTGAGGTTCGTATATCATGTTTTCGTCGTGTTTTTGTTTCGATCTGTTTCTGCCAGGAACTATTTTTGAAAGCTTAGAAGCACAATGGTGTCCGCCAAGGATAAGGGAAAAAATCCTGTGGAGGAAGATCTCCAGGACCCCGGGCAGGAGAAGGAGATCAAGAGTGAAGATGAAGAGGAGGCAAAGCACACCGGCACTACCATTGCGAGCATTGGAGTGGTGGAAAACCCTTCCGGGACTATTTCAATTGGAGGGAAGCCTCCTCCTCATCGTTCAGATCCCTGGTCACTTCCTCCACGCACCAAGAATCCTTTCCATACTCTTATCCATGCGCATCAATACCAGAATATGCCCAAGGGGAAATTACCCTCCAATTGGGATTTGCCTCGTTCTAGCTATGCAGGAAAAGGAGACTTCAAGGAGGTAGAGTGGGGGAAAATCGCAAGAACTGGGATTCTCAACCCGACATGATCATGAGACGCATTGAGCAAAACTCACAGCTTATTCATAATCTCACCTTCGAGATTGAGGACTTGGGGAAACTGATCAAAGAGCTCATTGAGAGGATACCACCACCACCGAAGGAGTAATTCGTCATCAGGTTTGGCATCCCCTTGGATTGTTCCAAGCTTGGGGGAGTGCCGCGGTATCACATCACTATCTTCTATCTTTTTACCTTTTTAGTAGAGTCATATCATGAATAGAGAAGTTATCATGTAGGATGGTTTGCATTATGGAAGTGTCCCCTCTCTCGTTAGATATGTATCCCTTGGTGTGAGTTGCCATTATGGAATATTAATGAGAAGTTCTATCATTTACTCTTTTGCATATCTTATATTAGTTTTCAATTCGCGATTATATGATTGATCTTGTTGTTAGTATTGGTATCACTTTGGGATCATTGAGTTAATTTAGTTGGTTTTGGCAAACATGGCTCGGTCAGTAGCAACACTATTTTTGAGAGTTGAATGAAAAGATAAAAGTACTCTAAAGAAATATAATTTCATCATATTTCTTTCTTGATTTGCTCATAAGTTTAGTATTCTCTAGTTAAGATCTTTTGTGCTTCCAAGGAAGATTGCATGTTTGTCTTTATCACTTGTATGTTTGTTTGTTTCCTTCAACTCTTATACTTGCTACCCAGCCTTGCTAGCCAAAAACCTGTACTGAGAGGGATTACTTCTCGTGCATCCACCTCCTTAAAACCAAAACATATGCCATTTGTGTCCACCATACCTACCTATTAGCATTATTGCTATTCCAAGTAAATTCATGTTTTTATCTACCTTCCAAATTAAACTTGTTATGTGAAAATTAGTGATTAAAGCTCCCACGAACTTGATGGCACACTTTACTTTCTTGCACTTAATAAACTTGAGCCATTGTGCCCATCTATGTTGCGTATATGCCTGCGCTTTGTAAGTTGTGAATTAGCAGAACCATGCTGTCATGGGGAACGCTTTCAACATTGCACTGGTACTTTGTACCTAGTTGATATCATGTTCTTTTGTCTATGGATGTCGTCGGCGTGAAATGAAAGGGGAGCTTGTAAGTCCATGGAGTTATGCATGTGTGTTAGAGAAACGCCTGGGCCGCTGGTCTAATCCATGCTGACATGGTGGAAACCTGTAGCGTAACCATAACGAGCATCTATGAAGCATTCTTCTTATAAAAAAAGAGTCCGATGTTGAGAAAAAATAGAAAAAGAAAAAAGAGATTATGAAAAGAGGAAAGAGAGAAAAAAAGCACCATATTCCCATGGTAAATAAGAAGATTGCTGAGATGTTTGTTGTCTTCTTGCCTTGTCATTTTGATATGGGGATTCTTCCGTATCACCGGGCAAGGGGTACCCCATTGGCGGTTCTCTATGATACACATGTGCTTACGATGACAAGAACTTACCGGTGACTAAACTTGAGTAGCATGAGGAGCGGCCCTCGTATTCAAGGGACATGAGATTCTCAATTTACAACTTGTCAAGCATATCCTCATATTTGATCACTTTAACCTTAACCACCTAAAGATGCCTACGATAGGGGCAATGAGAGCTGAAAGCTAATAAGTATCATAATTTTTGGGAGCTCTTTATGAAACTTGAAATCCCTGCTTTCCTCTGTGAAGGGCCTTTCTTTTACTTTTTAGTTGAGTCGGTAAACCTATTCCCTTCTATCTTAGAAAGTATTTTGAGTTGTTGTGTTTCATTCATTCATAAGATGATTTATTCAATCATGTTTCTTATGTTCCTTGTTTTCCACATTGTTCTTATCTTGGTGTCTACTACTTTTAAAGCTATCATTGAAAATCAATTATTTTGTGAACTCCAGCAAATTGTCAACTATTCTTCGACCAAGAGCTAAGTTTGCCATTACCAATTATGATTCATTTTATGTATCTTTATTGTGTTTCCTTTACTTATTGCAAGTTAAGTTATATAATAGTGAGTTGTCTTCTACTATGATCTATGTATTGATGAATGTGATGCTTCTTGTCTGCATTCTTTTATCGACCCTTCACTCCATAAACCTGAGGTCATGTTTATTGATCTCAGTTTCGCTTGGGGACAAGCAAAGTCTAAGCTTGGGGGGAGTTGATACGTCCATTTTGCATCACTATTCTATATCATAATTCACTGTTATTCTTTGATATATTTCATATTATGAGATGATACTTATGTTATTTCATCTGTTTTTGCATGGTTGATGACTTTTGGAGCATGGACCGCTGCAGACAGGATTCTGATGGAAAAGGTTTTGTTTGGAGGCAAAATTCACGAAGATCAGAAAATCCGGGAAAATATACAGAAAATCCTATTTTTCCAGAAGACGAAGGAAGACAGAAGGAGGAGTGGATATGGGCCACAGGGGGCCCACACCACCCCCTGGCGCGAGCCACCCTAGGCCGTGCCACCAGGTGGTGTGGTCGCCCTGGCCCACCTCTGGCTCTCCCCTCTGGCGTATATAATCCTCCCGAAACCCTAATACTTGGGGAGGGACCACAGAAAGATTATGTCACCTCTGTGGGGCGGAAAACACTGAGAGAGAAAGATCTCTTCGGCAGACAGAATTCTGCCGGGGAAATTCCTTCCCGGAGAGGGGAGATCGTCGCCATCAACACCACCATCAAGCTGGACTTCATCGGGATCATCATCACCACCATCATCACCATCAGCACCATCATCACCATCTCCATATTGTTGTAATAATTGGGTTGAATCTTGCATTAGTTCTTAGGGGAAACTTTCCCGGTGTTGATTACTCTTTGTAGTTGATGCTATTGAGTGAACCATTGAATTATTGTTTATGTTCATACTGTTATACATCATTATTTCATCTCTGGTCATGATCCATATGATGTCTTCTAAGTAGTTCGTTTTGTTCTTGAGGACATGGGAGAAGTCATGTTGTTAGTAGTGGAGTTGTGTTGAGAAAGATTCAATAGTTTGATATTTCAGTTGTGGTGTACTTCTTCTAGTGGTGTCATGTGAACGTCGACTACATGACACTTCACCTATATGGGCCTAGGGGAATGCATTGTGTATTTGGCTACTAATCATAGGGTTTGCCGGAGTGACAGAAACCTGAACCCCCGTTAGGAAACCATTGCACAAGGGACGTCAGGGTCTTAGAGTTTAAAGCTGTGGTTAGGTTTCTACCTTAATTACTTTCTTGTACTTACGGATGTTTGCAAGGGGTATAATCACAAGTATGTATTAGTCCTAGGAAGGTCGGTACATTAGCACAGGTTCACCCACACAACACTTAGCAAGCTAAAGAAGATTAATCAACTATACGAAGCGAAAGCACTTGATAGTCTTCCCATGTGTCCTCGAGAACGTTTGGTCATCTTAAGTAATACAACCGGCTTATCCTTTGCTGAATAAAGGATTGGGCCACTTGCTGCATTTATTCTTATTGTCTTTTGTTTACTCGTACTTTGTTTACTTGCTTTATCAAAACCCCCTAAAAAGTCTGTTTGCTAAGTATTTGCAGAGAATTCCAGATCCATACCACTAGCCAGCACCTTCTGCTCCTCGTTGGGTTCGACACTCTTACTTATCGAAAATACTGCGATACACCCCCTATACTTGTGGGTCATCGGGTATGAGTCCCTCTCTCTTTCTCATTTACTTCTTTGCACCCTTGTTGGTTCATCTAGTGAGGGGGAGCTCTCTCCCTTGTGTGCTTGTTGTTTCTAGAAACTCTTGTTCCTATGCCTCGCACACATCTAGGGGGAGCTTCTCTTTCCTTTTCTTTCCTATAGTTTTTCCTCTATGCAAATCTTGTAGGGTTGTCATCAAGCACCAAAAAGGGGGAGATTGAAAAGATATTGTTTTCTCCGTATGGTTTTGGTGTTGATGACAACTTCACTTGTGGTTTAACTGTTTGTCCAAGTTGTAGGGCTTATCTACGGACGTGCTTGTTGGTGGACTTTTCTCTAGAAGAAGCTTGAAGACGGTGGCGCTTATTTACACTTTCTCTTGTTTTTGTGTTTTAGGCTACCGTACTATCAAGAGGGGGTCCACCTTGGAAGGTTGTGGGAAATCACCATTTCATGCACATACCTTATATGCACTTCCACAGCCCTCCCAGTTTTCCTGTGAGAGAGAGTTCCCTGCAGAGTTTGTAGTTTTTCTGCCCGGACCGGTAGTACTGGCCAGGCGGCGGTAGTACCGCCCAAGGGATTTTCAGGGATGATCGAGCGGAACTTCCAACCGAAGTTCCGGCCCTAATTCCGGCAAACCAATTTCTGGTTCAGTAATACTTCTGTTTCGCTTTGCCTATTTGCTGGAATTAGCGCCAGAAACTGCGTCGGTTGTACCAGCCAGATCCTGCGTCTAGCCCCTATCCCCTTGAGCGGTAGTACCGCCCCACCTGACCGGTAGTACAGGCCACCATCTGGCGCTCGGTAGTTCTGGGCCAGCCTGCATATTGCCTATTTGCCGGTAGTTGGACCAGAACTAGGACCGGTAGTTCTGGCCAACTCATGAGGGCCCGCTGACTAGTCAACCCGACCGTTACATGGCCTTTGTTGAGCAGTTGGTGGTCCGCTCACCGGTACTACCGGCCCGCCACCAGTAGTACCGATGGTGTCGGGACGGGGCAGAAAATGCCCGTTTGGAGGTGGCCTATTTAAGGCCCCCTTCTTCCTCCTCTTGCCTTATCTCTTCGTTTTCTCTCTCCTCCATTAATACAAGAGCTTGACTTGCCTAGATCTCTCTCCCTACCCACTCAAATCTCTTGATCTTTTGAGGATTGGGAGAGGTGACCTATATCTACACTTCCACCAAAGGAATCATGATTTCCCCCACTCATCCTTCGTGGATCTTGTTACTCTTGGGTTCTTGGAACCCTAGATGGTGTAGGGCATCCTCGGAGCTGGGGCATTTGTTGTAAAGCTTTGTGGTGTTGTTGAGGGTCTCCAATTGAGTTGTGGAGTCTCCCCTCAACCTTGTTGTAAAGGTTTTGGTTGGCACCTTCAAGGTCACCGGTTAGTGGATTTTGAGGCCGCCTTTGTGGTGGTGCTCACCGGAGAAGAAGGTGAGGCCTTTGTGGCGTTCGGGTGACCTTGTGTGGCCCCGACACCTCTCCAACATAGACATAGCTTCCTTGGAAGTGAACTACGGGAATTACATCTTCGTGTCCCCTCGCCGGTTCTTTTTCTCCACTCCTTTACTTCTTGCAATTACTGTCTTGTTTACTTGTTGCTTTGTTTACCATATAGTATATTCATCTAGTTGCATCTCTAGTGAACTTTACTTTGTGCAAAGCCTAAAATTGCAAGAAAAGATTAAAAATTGGTAGTCTCCTATTCAGCCCCTCTAGTCGACCAAAGTTGGGCCTTCCAAACAGATAGCAGAATGATGAGTACCCGAGGTCCAGGGGAGCAATGCACATGATCTAGAAGGGGCGCTCGTCCAACATAGCACAAAAGTTGATCACCCGACAAGTTAACATGGCAGTAAGAATGCCACCATCAACATACGAGTACCTCCACTAGTCTGAATAAGAGATTACCTTTAGCAGAGCTGATTACCCCCTTCGGGTCCCCCGACTAGGTCATTCGACACTAATAGTTGAGGCCCAAATCGATGGGTTCGACATGAGCAAAGTCTTCATGGACGCAGGAAGTAGTATCAACCTCATCTACACCAAGAAACCACGTGTAATGAACTGCTCTCTGACCAATCTAGCTCCAATGGATACCTCCTTCCACGACATCGCCTCGGGAAAAGCCGAAGTCCCCTTAGGCAAGATTTTCCTTGATGTTGCCTTCGGGACCCAAGAAAATTTTAGGCGTGAAAAAATCAAGTTCGAGGTAATGGACTGGCCATCAAAGTACCACACAATCCTAGGGCGACTAGCATTTGCATGTTTTATGGCGGTGCCACACTACGCGTACACTGGGACCCAATGGAATCATAACTGTTAGGGAAAGCTTCGCCCGCTCGGACAACTGCTTTCACGAGTTCAACAAAATCTCTGATTCCTTTAGCATGGAGAAGTTGTTAGCCAAGCTCAAGATCACTGATGAGCATGATGTCATGCCAGAAGTAGCAAGTTCCATACCTGACCAATCCTTCGACTCCACAAAGGACACAAAGGAAGTCCAGATCCATCCTACAAACCCGAAGAAGATAGCCTATGTGGCCTCTAACCTTAGTCCTGCATAGGTTAGCGACCCATGTTCCTCCATGAGTGCTACGAAATTTTTGCATGGGTCCCAACCAACATGCCAGGATCCTTGGGGAACTCATCGAGCATGCACTAAACATCTATCCCAATGCAAGACCAGTAAAGAAATAACTTCACCGCTTCGTGGAGACAATACACAAGGCCATTGGAAAAGAACACCATTGCCTACTTGATGCAAAATTCATCAAAGAAATAAAAAAGCAACATGGGTCGCTAACCTAGTGTCTGTCCCGAAGAAAAATATGGTTGAACTACGTATGTGCCTCTACTTCACCACATTGAATAAGCAATGTCGAAAGGATCACTCCCCACTCCCGTGGATCGATAAAATCATCGATGCAATCATCGGGTGCGAATGTATTTCCTTCATGGATGCATACTCCAAGTACCACTAGATCCGAATGAAAGTAGAAAACCAAGACAAGACATCATTTATCACACCTTGTGGTGTATTCTGCTACACTGTAATGCCTTTTGGGCTGCAGATCACGGGTGCCACTTACCAGTGGATGATGCAAAATTTCCTCAGAAACCAAATCGACATGAACATCCAGGTCTACATCGATGATTTTGTAATCACAACAAGGCAAGAATCAACTTTTATTGACAATATTCGCAAAACATTCGATAATCTCGATAAGTGGTGCATCAAGCTCAATCTGATGAAGTGCTCCTTTGGAGTCCCTGCTGGGTAACTTCTTGGATACCTCGTGTTGTCCAGGGGAATCAAAGCAAACCCCGAAAAGATACAGGTGACCCTAACAATGAAGATGCCAACAAATCTACGAGGCATCCAGCAGCTAGCTAGGCACATGGCAGCACTGAGTTGATTCACTGCTCGGCTGAGCGAAAAAGTACTACCATTCTACATACTACTGAAAAAATCAAATATCTTCGAGTGGACCGATGAAGCCCAATGAGCCTTTGAAAATCTCAAGAAAATACTCTCGACATCGCATGTCTTGGTGTCACCCAAGGAAAAGGAACCACTACTGTTATACATCACCGCCACCAACCAGATGGTCAACATGGTACTAGTCATCGAATGACCCGAAGAAGGAAAAAACCACGGCGTCCAACAGCCGGTCTATTGCCTCAGTGAGTTATTATCTCTGTCAAAACAAAGGTACCCGCACTATCAGAAGCTTGCATACAGTGTCTCCATGATGGCACGAAAATTGTGCCATTACTTATCCGAGCATCCGATAATGGTGGTCAATAAGGCTCCTCTCTCCAACATCCTAAACAACCTCGAATCTATGGGGAATGTCTATCTCTGGGCATCGAGTTATCCCCTCGAGACATCACGCACGAGAAGCGAAAAATAATAAAATCCAAGGTCTTGCTTGACTTCATCATAGAGTGGATGGAACTCCAAAGCGCGGTCCCCCAAATCTACCGAGCACGTGGACCATGTACTTTGAAAGATCCAAAAGAGTCGAAGGAGTGGGTGCTGGTGTCATACTGATATTACCCCAAGCAGATAAATTGCGCTACATACTTCGGATGAGCTACCCGAATGCGTCAAACAATGAAGCTGAATATGTGGCCTTGTTGCACGGTATGCGTATGGAAAAGGCCTGCGGCGCAACTTGCCTAAATTTTTTCGAAGATTCGAACCTCGTTGCACAAAAAGTAATGAACAAGTGTGACACTGTCAGCGACAACATGATCGCATACTACAACATGTACAACATCATGGAGGGTTATTTTGATGGGTGTGAGGTCTCCCATATCAGCAGAGCAAGCAACGAGGAAGTCGACAATCTTGCAAAAATCTGGCCCCTCTGCCTACCCATACCACCAAGGATTTTCTGGCATGAAATCAGTGAGCCCTCCATCAAAGTCAAGAATTCCACTAAAGCCGTAGAACCAAAGGCACACAAGGGGAAAACCACAGATTGTCTCAGGGGCTGCACCATCACCCGAACCCGATACATTTTCTCCCAAAGACGAGGAAGAACCCGAAGACGTCATGATGATAGAAACCACGTGGATGTAGATGTACCTAGCGTACACGATAAACATAGAATTCCCGGAAGATACAATTGAAGCACAACGCAACACCCACTGATCCATGGCCTTCCGGGTAATAAAGGGAGAACTCTACAAAAGGAGTATCTCGGGTGTGCTTTAGCGATGCATGACACCCAAGGAAGGGAAGCTCATCCTCAACGACATCCACATGGGGATATGTGGCCATCACACCAGCAGCCGAGCAATATCAGCAAAGGCCTTCCGGGCAGGATTCTACTGGCTCACCGTGGTCCAGGATGCAAAGGATATAGTAAGAACATGTGAAGCATGCCAATGATTCGCCACAAATCAAAACCCACCCACGGCGGAACTGGGCCCCATACCTCTGGCTTGGCCGTTCGCCCAATGGGGACTCGATATGGTAGGTAAACTCCACAAGTCATCTCCTGGAGAACACATCTTTTTGGTCGTCGTAGTCGACAAATTTACCAAACTGAAGTGAGGCAATGCCTGTTACCAGCCAAGATGCCACCTCGACTGTGAACTTCATCAAGTCAATAGTTTTCTGCTTCGGGGTGACTCACAGCATCATCACCGATAACGGATCAAACTTCACTTCTGGAGAATTCAAGGACTACTACAAGGAGATGGGTATACAAGTGAGCTACGCATCGGTTTCCCACCCACAAACTAATGGCCAGTGGAAAAGGTAATATACTTGTGACCAATGGCATTAAGAAAAGGCTCCTAACACCACTCGAACGAGCAAAGGCGCTTGGGTAGACGAGTCACCCTATGTCCTATGGAGCTTACGTACCATCCAAAATACCGCTAGGCAAGAAACTCATTTCTTCCTAGTCCACGGATCCGATGTCGTGCTTCTAGTGGAAATAACTCATGAGGCTCCACGAGTCATCGCATACGACGAAGAAACCTCTACAGAGGCACTGGAAGACGATGCTGACGCACTCGACGAAGCTCAAGGCATCACACTCAAAAGAACAACCATGTATCAGAAGAATCTCCACAACTTCCACAGCTGTTAACTACGTCCCTGGTCCTTCATCTTGGGTGACATGGTCCTTCACCTCAAGCAGGATGGACACCACAAACTACAATCACCATGGGAGGGATGATGCGTCCAAAACTGAAGCATATTTACCTTTTGTTTTTGCATAAATAGAGTAGGGATTTTTGTATTTCACTGTGCCTATGTGCACTGTTTTGTTCTTGTTTCAACAGGATCCCAAATCATGGAGTCATATATGAACATATCAATTAGAGCTATCATATTGTGTAATTATATGATATTTCTAAGTGATAAAAGTCATTTTATGAATTTACCTTCGCACCTGGAAGAATAGCAAACAAGGAGGAGGCATCAGAACCGATAATGACCACTGGTACGGGCGGAGCCCGCCCGTACCAGGCGCCATCAGGACCGCCTCCTCAAATAGTTTCTCCTGGCGAAGACGAGAGAGAGATATGACATTCACAGCCACCAGAAACCACGAAACACCACATCAGAGAGGGATCTAAAGGAGGAACTTGGTCGGGGTAAAATCTCGGCTGCTTCGCAGATCATTGGAGGACAACGCATCAGCCCCTTCACGATCAACCGTTGCATCTTCATCACCACCATTACTCCATCTTTCATCTATTAGATCTCTTTGTAATTCCAGATCCAATTGTGGTTTGCATTAGATCTACCCCTGTACTTTAATCTATCCATTTGATTATGATGATGTTGTTGATTGCTTCCATTAGTGAGTAGTTCCTTTGTTCTGGGGGAGATGGAGAAACCCTAGCACCACTATGAACTTGTAATAAAGATGATCTATTCTTGTGTCCATATGACTTGCTTGTCTATGATATAATTATGACTTGTGTTTGATTTCTCTCTTTAGATGATATGTGAAGTCGACCACATTCATTTGCCTTCGAGACTAAAGGGAGGAAGAAACCCTTTGGATGTGTCTTGGAAGCGTACCTGGAGTGCCCCGTGATAGATTGACGCTGGCTCGTCACCAACACGGTCAAAGGGGGATAAAGAGGGATTCCTTAAGCTAATTACGATATCCATGGGGAAAGCCTTAATTGCGGTGGCCTGTATGGGTGATTGCTAATACGTTGTAAATGTATCTATAATTTTTGATGTTCCATGCTTGTTTAATATCTACTTTCTTATGTTTAGTTCATACTTTGAGGTATTTCTATACATTTTCTGGAACTAACCTATTAACAAGATGCCATAGTGCCAGTTGCCTGTTTTCTGCTGTTTTTGGTTTTAGAAAAGCTAGTAAGAAAATATTCTCGAATTGGACCGGACAAAATCCAAAGTCAATATTTTACCCGAAGCAACACGGAGTCCGGAGGGCAGCCGAAGAGGGGCCACGAGGCGACCACACCCTAGGGTGGCGCGGCCAGCCCTAGGCGCGCCACCAACTGGTGTGGGCCCCTCGGGCCTCCACTGACCTTGGCCCTTCGCCTATAAAAGCCTCCCGGGATGAAAACCCTAAGTACCCGATCAAAGACCCAATCAGAAATCCATAGAAGAGTCTGTAGCCGCCGCCATCTCGATCCCTAGATCGGGTGGATCCGAAGCTCTTTCCGGCACCCTGTCGGATGGGAGAGATCACCCTGGAGGCCTTCTTCATCACCATGACTGCCTTTGGTGTGATGCGTGAGTAGTTCATCCCTGGACTACGGATCCATGTAGTAGCTAGATGGTTGGTTCTCCTCCTTTGTGTTATCATGTTTAGATCTTGTGAGCTCCGTTCATGGTCAAGATCATCTATTTGTAATCTTACATGTTGTGTTTGTGGGGATCCGATGGATATTGAGATTCTATTTCAGATTGATTATTGATTCTATCATGTATATGTTATTTGTGATCTTGCATGCTTTCTGTTGTTAGTAGCTATCTTGGCCAAGTAGATGCTAGCAACTCCAAGAGGGAGTATTTATGCTCGATAGTGGGTTCATGCCTTTAGTAATCTGGAGAAGTGACAGGAATCTCTAAGGTGCTAGATGTGTTGTTGCTACTAGGGAGAAAACAGCAATCCTTTGTCCATAGGACAATCGTATTGTTTACTTTACACACTTTGCTTAATGCAATTATCTATTGCTTGAAACTTAATACTGGAGGGGGTTCGGATGCTAACCTGAAGGTGGATTATTAGTCATAGATACAGTTGGATTACGGTCTATGTAGAATTTTGTAATGCCCAATCAAATCTCATAGGAGTCAAGATGATTAGTATATGCATGGTATGCTTTCTCGAGTCTGTGAATTGCCCCATTGTAATTTGTTCACCCAACATGTTATTTATCTTAAGGAGAATCACCTCTAGTGAACTATGGACCCTGACCCATTCTTTTACCACTGATCTACCATCTATTATTTATTGTTTACTGCTTACTTTCTGCAAGTAATTACTATCTTCCACACAATACGTTTAATCCTTTGTTTTCAGCAAAACCGGTGAGATTGACAACCTCACTGTAAGTTGGGGCAAAGTTATGTGGTTGTGTTGTGCAGGATTCCAATTTGGTAGCAACACCTTGGGGTTGTTTCCTTGCTCCTACTGGTCCGATAACCTTGGTTTCATAACTGAGGGAAACTTGATGTTGTGCTCATCATACCTTTCTCTTGGGGTTCCCAACGAGCTCAACGTATCCTGAACCATCAATTGCTCTCAGACATTGCAGTGGGTATTTAGAGGTGACCTCACACTTGGATCAACAAAGTGGCTTCCAACGAGCCTTGTCGTGAACATCTTATTATGGGGCTCTCACCACACATATCATGTCATAAGAAGTATGTTATCTTGATTACATATAATAATAGTAATATGCTAGCGGTGTATCCTACATCCCCGAGAACGTTTTAGCCCTATTGAGTTCAACCATGCTTTCATACAATCTTGTTACTTGTTTTCTTTTACTTGTTTTAATTACTTTTCTGCAAACAACCATAAACCATTCAAACACCCTTTACTTGAGATCAAAGACAACTTACACGTATTCTTTGGTAGATAGTAACGAGGGGCATAAAGACCTTTACCAATAGCTCTCTGTGGGTTCGATATCTTTACTTCGAGACTAACTACAATTGATCTGTGCACTTGCAATCATCAAGGGACCATACACCATCATAGAAGTAATCCCCAGTGGAGCATATCGGCTCTAAGACAAGAAGACTGGAGTCAAGTACTCCAACCCATGGAACGTTGCACGGCTGTGACGTTTCTATGCTTAGGACATTTACTTCTCGCAAATTAATTTCAATAAGGCCAACGGCCAGGCGACTATGCTAAAACATGTACCTCTACTCGATATAAATAAAGCTAAGTTCTCTCAGCCGAGTCTCAAATTCAATACTTTACCTTTTTGCAACCTCGATACTCGGGGGGCTCAGTTCATAAGTTTACTATACAGTCAAACCTCGATACTTGGGGGCTTTGCTAACCAGTGCTAACTCAAAAAATCCTAGGCCTCACCATCAAAAACATCCAAAGCACGCCTTGACCCGAGTAGCTAATTTGGCCCAAAGGGCATCAAGCTAACGCAAAAGGTCTGACGTAGGATACAATCACAAATATTATCGACAAAAACATATAAATCACACTATAAATAAATATATACGACTAATATATACACAAAATTTACATAGTTTACATGTCTTTTCATAGGATCAACATCCTACCTATATGGGGAAATTCAGGAAAAACTCTTCATCCACGGCAAGGCACTGACGAATTATTCATATGGCTCGTTTGCACGCGGCCTCATAATGATGAGCCATTGCCACCATGCCACCACCCGGAGGAGATGGGAGATTCTTCGACACCACATCTAAATCTAGCGTCGGGTGGTGCACATGGACAGAATTAAGAGCAACCTTAGCACTAATGTCTACGCACGCTTCTATTCTTGTAGACAGTGTTGGGCCTCCAAGTGCAGAGGTTTGTAGAACAGCAGCAAGTTTCCCTTAAGTGGATCACCCAAGGTTTATCGAACTCAGGGAGGAAGTGGTCAAAGGTATCCCTCTCAAGCAACCCTGCAATCAAGATACAAGAAGTCTCTTGTGTCCCCAACACACCTAATACGCTTGTCAGGTGTATAGGTGCACTAGTTCGGCGAAGAGATAGTGAAATACAAGTAATATGGATGATTATAAGTGGTAATTGCAATCTGAAGTAAGAGTGGCAGCAAGCAAACATGTAACAGAACTGATTGTAAATGGTGTTTCAATGCTTAGAAACAAGGCCTAGGGATCATACTTTCACTAGTGGACACTCTCATATAAATATCTTCTCTTTATGATGCTACCCTGAACTACTCTCCGGTTGGACGATGTAGGGCTATTACAACACACCTTAAAGTTCCAATTCCCCATCTAGATAACCCCTCACTATCACCTTGAGTGCTAGATGGTTCCAACAAACACCACAATCTCATAGAGACATCCAACTCAAATTATACTCATTATAAGTATTTATGTAACCTTAGCCAAAGTGCCACACGGTGTGCACACTGTCAACTTCACACACTTGGGGATAATTAGAGATTAATTAAAGCACTTGAGTAGAAGAATAGATCTATAGATTACAAACCTCATGATCTCAATAAGATCATGCATAGAGAGAGAGAGATGAACACATAGCTACTTGTAGAGTCCTTAGCCTCGAGAGAGAACTACTCTCCTCATCATGGGAGTCAGCAACGACGATGGAGATGGCGGTGGAGTCAATGGAGATGGATCCGGGGTCACTTCCTCATCCCGGCAGGGTGCCGGAACAGAGACTTCTGTCCCTCGAATCTCCTCTTTGGTGGCAGCGGCGCTGCAGAACTTTTCGTGGAATTCTGATCTGGTACTTAGGGATTTCGTCCTGGGGGGCTTTTATAGGCGAAAGGGCAAGGTTGGTGGAGGCCTGAGGGGCCCACACCACCTGGTGGCGCGGCCAGGGGTGACCCGCGCCACCATATGGTGTGGCCAGGCCCTAGCCCTCCTCCATCTCTGCTTTGGTCTCCGTCTCGTGTCGGGAAAAATAGGAACTTTGGCTTTTGTTTCGTCCAATTCCGAGAATATTTCTTTTCTGGCTTTTCTGAAACCAAAAACAGCAGAAAACAGGCAACTGTGACTATGGCATCTTGTTAATAGGTTAGTTCCAGAAAATGCATAAAAGTATCTCAAAGTATGAACAAAACATAAGAAAGTAGATATTAAACAAGCATGGAACATCAAAAATTATAGATACGTTTACGACGTATCAACGTCCCCATGCTTAACTCCTGCTCGTCCTCGAGTAGGTAAGTGATAAAAAAGAATAATTTTTGAGGTGACATGCACCATCACAATCTTGATCAAGGTATTTGTAAAACATTGATAGCTGGGATCATAGTACTCTAACATAGACATGAAAGATATAGTTCTAACAATAAGACATAGCAACTATGTTGTAACATGAAAATGTACAAACAAAAGATTCATGAATAACAATGCTTTAAAGACGTTTGTTTGTTTCACATATAGAAAACATAATGAGAATGGTATTCAGCTTGTCCCTCATGGTGTAGCAAAACATAAATGCATAGGACACCTTCAAAGTTCATAAGAATGACTAGATACAAATAGTTTAAGAACAAGCAATATCAAAGTTATGAATAAATCAACAAGTTTTGGGAGAATGCACATTAAACTAAGAATGACCACTATGCTCTCTCAATAGGTGCATAAAGATAAAATATGGAGACTCAACATAAAAGTAAAAGAAAGGCCCTTCGTAGAAGGAAGCGGGGATTCAAGTCTCATAAAGAGCTTCCAAAAATTATGGTACTTATTAGCTTTCAGCTCTCATTGCCCCTATCATAAGCATCTTTAGGTGATTAAGGTTAAAGTGAGCAAATAGGAGGATATGCTTGACAAGTTATAAGCTGAAAATCTCATGCCCCTTACTTACGAGTACCGTTCCTCATGCTACTCAACTTTAGTCATAGGTAAGTTCTTGTCATTGTAAGTACATGTGTATCATAGAGAACCGCCAACAGGGTACCCCTTGCCCGATGATACAGAAGCTTTCCCATATAAAATGACAAGGCAAGCAGACAATGAGCATCTCAGTGATCCTTTTATTTCCTATTTGCATAGGCTCTTTTTTTTCTTTCCTATTTGCATAGGTTTTTTTATTGAGGATGCGTCACAGATTGCTCACTATGGTTATGCTGCAGGTTTCCACCATGATTAGGCATGGCTTAGACCAGCCGCCCAGGCATTTCTCTAACACATATATGAAATCCATGAGCCTTACAAGCTCCCCTTTCATTTCACACTGCCAGGATCCATAAGCAAAAGAACATGATATCAACTAAATAAAGTGCAATGTTGAAAGCGTTCCCCATGGTAATATGGTTCTGCTAATTCACAACTTACAAAACGCAATCATATACGCAACATAGATGGGCACAATGGTTCAAGTTATTAAGTGCAAGAAAGTAAAGTGTGCCATGAAGTTCGTGAGAGCTTTAATCACTAATTTTCACATAACAAGTTTAATTCGGAAGGTAGTTAAAAACATGAATATACTTGGAATAGATCTTGTTCCTCCACCACCAAGGGGTTGTACTAGTGGTTGTATCTCTTTGAATCAAGCTTAGCAAGCCGCAGAAGCACCTGGTGGCTCCTCAAGGAGATATGCCCTAGAGGCAAATAATAAATTGATTTTATTATCATATCTAAATTAGTTCGTAATAGTTTCATATTATGCTGTAACTGTATTAAGTGGAAACATTGATACATGTGTGGTATGAAACAAACCAAGTCCCTAGTAGCCTCTATTCATACTAGTTTGTTGGGCAGCCGATGATCAAGGTTTCCTGATCATGGAGCTTATATGCTAGTTGACAATGAGGTCATATCATTGGTGAATGATGTGATGGACATTACCCAAAGATTGTGACATAGTAAAGTCATAGAGTTCATTGTTGCAATAGTTAGAAACGTAGTCTCCTTCTCCTTAGACCGTGAGGTCATATTAATCACTGTCTCCCGAGGTTGCCTTAACTGCATAAAAAATCACTCAGTAAAATGGTGATTATAAAGGTGTATGTTAGGTATTCCAGAGGAACAGTTGAGTCCTATGAATCAAGACCGGGATTTGTTCACTCAGGTGATGGGTAAGATACATAAGGCCGACTTGGTGAGAGTTACATCCATAATGTTGCAACATGTGACTAGGTCATGGGGATGTAATATCGCAGGAACAAGTAAAACAGAACTTGTCGGTAACGAGATTGAACAAGGTATGTGATACCAATGACTAGATCTCGGACAAGTCGTATCGAAGAAAGGAAGGAATTGGACTTGATGTTTTACAGTTCAAATGACTGTGTCATCGTGGAATGCGCAAGGGATCATTATGGGCATCCTGGTCCCGCTATTGATCATAGATGGGATCATGTTTGTGCATTCCGGAGCCATGGGGAAATACACTTAAGGATACGATGAGCTAGAGATATTCTATAAGTTGGAATCACAGTAGAGAAAGAGAAAGCTTAAATTGTTCTATAGAGAGATCCGAAGTTGTTCGGAGAAAGAAAGAAAGGAAAATACCGAAAGGTGTCTCGGATAAATAGCAATTTATAATAGGCATTTATTATATGTTAATTATGAATTAATATATACTAAATAAATATTTAAATTAATATTTATAGGGAGACTTCCACAATAGGCCAAAACCCCAGAGGGAATTGGCCCAGGAGAAAGCCGTCCTGAAAAGGAAAAAGGAAATAGTAGAAAACTGCCCTTGCCACGAGTGGGCCAGGCGGCCCACGTAGGCGAGCGGTCAACCGCTAGGCGCCGCGTGGGCGGCATCCATCCATGCGCTACTCGCGGGCCATAGCCTCGCGGCCCAGGCGGGCGGGCGGGCGCCAGGCGGTTGCCGTGACAAGCCGTCGCGCGCGAGGCCGGCTCAGGCGGGAGGCAGGCGGGTGCACATGCCATAGCCAAGGCCCACCCGGCCGACACTGCCCTAGGCCGCAATGTTGCTTGTTGCTTTTGTCTGCTGGGCCCCGGCGGGGTGGCCTAGCCAGCTGTTCACCCCTTTTCCTTGTATTTCCTTTATTCATTAGTCCCACATGGGACACCAATAGAGGGGGTACGCCCCCCTCCGCCTATATAAAGGGGTGCCCATGGGTGGGATTAAATACACAATTTGAGATATTTCTCTAAGGCATTTTCCTTAGAGAACTCTCCCGCTCTGTCTCTCTAGTTGTCTCTATGCGTAGGCACGGTCCCAAGAAAGGACTGTACGTGCAAGAGATGGCGCACATGCAGCATGCTGTTGCGCTGCAGGGATTCCAAGCTAGAGATCTACTTCCACACTCCCAACTGGGATCAGGGAACCGGAGGTCGTCTTCGTACACCGTATGTGTATGAAATCTCGAGGGTGTCTCCTGTGGTGACATCTTGGATGCCGTGAGCCGGACTGTTGCATGATGGAGCAAGAGGTGACTTGTGAGGAGCTTCGCGACCTTGAGGTCAGCTACAAGCATGACTACATCTACCATGTTCCCCTCAGAATGTTAACCGCTTTCGGACTACAAGGGTATGTATCTGAAACCTTGGCAGTTATTGCATTACTTTTAGATAGATCTTGGGAAGTTAGGGCGTTCCAACGTAGGATTTTTTTGTTTTCTGCCACGGAAACCCTTCAGTGGTATTAGAGAAGATCTATGTGTAGGAATGTTGTACGTCCAGTACACACATGTATTGTTTGGGCATTGATCCTTGATGTCTACGCACTTCTATTCTTGTAGACAGTTGTTGGGCCTCCAAGTACAAAGGTTTGTAGAACAGCAGCAAGTTTTCCCTTAAGTGGATCACCCAAGGTTTATCGAACTCAGGGAGGAAGTGGTCAAAGGTATCCCCTCTCAAGCAACCCTGCAATCAAGATACAAGAAGTCTCTTGTGTCCCCAACACACCCAATACACTTGTCAGGTGTATAGGTGCACTAGTTCGGCGAAGAGATAGTGAAATACAAGTGATATAGATAATTATAAGTGGTAACGGTGATAGAAAATAGCTTGATGGCATGGAAAAGACTAAAGTAAAACTGAAATAAAGATAGAAGCAAGCAAACATGTAATAGATCTAATAGCAAATGGTGTTTCAGTGCTTAGAAACAAGGCCTAGGGATCATACTTTCGCTAGTGAACACTCTCATATAAATATCTTCTCTTCATGATACTACTCTGAAATACTCTCCGGTTGAACACTCTAATCCATGGTAGGGCTATAACAGCACTCCTCAAAGTAAGCCTTTCCCATCTAGATAACCCCACACTATCACCTTGAGCTCTAGATAGGTCTAACAAACACCACAATTTCATAAAGACATCCAACTCCAAATATAACTCATAACAAATATTTGTAATCTCTAGCCTAAGTGCCACCATGGTGTGCACGCTGTCACTTTCACACACATGGGGAGAGCAGAGATCTATTAAAGCACTTAAGTAGCAAGGTAGATCTATAGATTACAAGCTCATGATCTCAATAAGATCATGCATAGAGAGAGAGATGAACACATATCTACCGGTATAACCCTTAGCCTCGAGAGATAACTACTCCCTCCTCATCATGGGAATCAGCAACGGCGATGGAGATGGTGGTAGAGATCGATGGAGATGGCTCCGGGGGCACTTCCCTGTCCTGGCAGGGTGCCGAAACAGAGAATTTCTGTCCCCCGAATCTCCTCTTCGGTGGCGGCGGCGCTGCGGAACTTTTCGTGGATTTCTGATTGACGATTTAGGGTTTATGCATCAGGAGGCTCTTATAGGCGAGAGGGGAGACCGAGGGGGTGCCGGAGGGGCCCACACCATGCCCTAGCACGACCTAGGGGGACCCGCGGCTAGGTGTGTGTGGCCAGGCCCTGGCCCTCCTCCGTCTCGTATTCTGGATCTGTGAGTCTTCCGGTAAAATAGGAACTTTGGCTTTTGTCCCGTCCAATTCCGAGAATATTTATTTTCTGACTTTCCTGGAACCAAAAACAGCAGAAAACAGTAACCGCAATCGTGGCTCTTGTTAATAGGTTAGTCCAAGAAATCATATGAAAAGTACTCCAAAGTGTGGACAAAACACAAGAAAGTAGATAAAACCAAGCATGGAACATCAAAAATTATGGATACGTTTGCAACGTAACAATCCTCTAGTAGTTACTCTCTAACATGTACTTGTTTATATCGTAGTATTGTTTGATGAAGCGGCCCGGACTGACCTTACGTGTAATCTTACGTGAGACTGGTTCCACGCATGACATACGGCTTGTCTCGTATAAGTGGCTAGCGGGTGTCTGTATCTCATTCAATAGTTGATATAGCATTTACAACAGAGGACCACGAAAGGGGTGTAGTAGAGACAACGGTTGGATCCGTGTTGTGGTTGGAAAGTTCGTAGATTAGAAATGGTTCTATTATGAAAGCCCTAACAACCATATAAAACTTGCAGAAGATAAAATAGAGGCGTCTAACTTTATTTTGCAGGAGGGCTTGTGTTGTGATATGGTCTTGGTCATTACGAAGGTAAACTAGTTTATGATACGTCCATTTTGCATCACTATTCTATATCATAATTCACTATTATTCTTTGATATAGTTCATATTATGAGATGATACTTATGTTATTTTATCTGTTTTTACATGGTTGATGACTTTTGGAGCATGGACCGCTGCAGTCAGGATTCTGATGGAAAAGGTGTTGTTTGGAGGCAAAATTCGCAAAGATCAGAAAATCCGGGAAAATATATGGAAAATCCTATTTTTCCAGAAGACGAAGACTGCCAGAAGGAGGAGTGGAGATGGGCCACAGGGGGGCCACACCACCCCCTGGTGTAGGCCACCCTAGGCCGCGCCACCAGGTGGTGTGGCCGCCCTGGTCCACCGCCAGCTCTCCCCTCTGGCATATATTATCTCCACGGAACCCTAATACCTAGGGGGCGGCCACAGAAAGATTATGCCGCCTCTGTGGGGCGGAAAACACCGAGAGAGAAAGATCTCTCCGGTAGACAAAATTCTATCGGGGGAATTCCTTCCCGGAGAGGGGAGATCGTCGCCATCAACACCACCATCAAGCTGGACTTCATCGGGATCATCATCATCATCACCACCATCATCTCCACCAGCACCATCATCACCATCTCCATACCGCTGTAACAATTGGGTTGAATCTTGCATAGTTCTTAGGGGAAACTTTCCCAGTGTTGATTACTCTTTGTAGTTGATGCTATTGAGTGAACCGTGGAATTATTGTTTATGTTCAGATTGTTATACATCATTATTTCATCTCTGATCATGATCCATATGATGTCTTGTGAGTAGTTCGTTTTGTTCTTGAGGACATGGGAGAAGTCATGTTGTTAGTAGTGGAGTTGTGTTGAGAAAGATTCAATAGTTTGATATTTAAGTTGTGGTGTACTTCTTCTAGTGGTGTCATGTGAACGTCGACTACATGACACTTCACCTATATGGGCCTAGGGGAATGCATTGTGTATTTGGCTACTAATCGTAGGGGTTGCCGGAGTGACAGAAACCTGAACCCCCATTAGGAAACCATTGCACAAGGGACGTCAGGTCTTAGAGTTTAAAGTTGTGGTTAGGTTTCTACCTTAATTACTTTCTTGTACTTACGAATGTTTGCAAGGGGTATAATCACAAGTATGTATTAGTCCTAGGAAGGTCGGTACATTAGCACAGGTTCACCCACACAACACTTAGCAAACTAAAGAAGATTAATCAACTATATGAAGCGAAAGCACTTGACGATATTCCCGTGTGTCCTCGAGAACGTTTGGTCATCTTAAGTAATACAACCGGCTTGTCCTTTGCTGAATAAAGGATTGGGCCACTTGCTGCATTTATTCTTATTGTCTTTTATTTACTCATACTTTATTTACTTGCATTATCAAAAAACCCTAAAAATCCGTTTGCTAAGTATTGGCAGAGAATTCCAGATCCATACCACTAGCCAGCACCTTCTGCTCCTCGTTGGGTTTGACACTCTTTACTTATCGAAAATACTGCGATACACCCCCTATACTTGTGGCTCATCAGTTTACTTTTCTATAATATAGTAATAATAATCATCGTTCCGATGGACGACCTGTTGGTGTCGTGAACTTGGCGTCAAACCAGTGGCAAGATGGAGATCATGCCGAAGCGCTCGATGGAGATCAAGATGCAAGAAGAAGGACCATATTACATCACAATATACATGTGATGTTGATACCTATTATACATGTTATTGTGTGCTAGTATTAGATACTCAACGGTATCATATTAGATAATATGATCCCTAATAATTCCAATGATAGTGCTCCCTTGTGTATGCACCACTAAGAAAGTTCTCCGTTATGAGGCACACCGTGATGATCGGGTGTCAGGCATATCTGCATTCACATACGGTGAGTGTAATCCATGTTGCACTGCAATACATAGAAGTTGGAATTGTCAAGTCTAGCATGTACAGACATGGCCTCAGAACACAAGAGACCGAAAGGTCGAGCATGAGTCACATGAATGATGTCATTGACATTGGGGAATGACTACCTTTGAAACTACATCTTTGGCCGTGATGATCGGGGGTGGTGTAGCATATCAGGACCGTGTGATCGCTAAAATCATCGAGGGTACGACAATTTTAGTGGGAGCTCAATTATGAATTCAACTCATATTATGAACTTAGTCTAGATGTCTATTTGCAAATATCTTAGTAGACCATGGCCTATCTCATTAAGGTCCTTTGCGACCATGGGAAATTTCTTGCTTGATGCGGAACTTAGCAGAAGGGTCCAACTTCATAGATTAATACCCATGCCTGAGGGATATCCTTGTAATTAGATAATCTTCTCTTCTTGATACAATAACCAATAGGATATAGTCCGATGGCTCCACAAAAATTGTGGTGGAGGTAATGGATGAAAAGGGTATATGTTAGATATACAAATTATAAATGTAATTCTTGTAGAACTCGTTGTAATTTACAAAGTATTCGATACTTGTCCTATTTTTTGAAAACAGGATTATCTGCTTGAGAATTGCTGGAAATGATGCAATGAGGCTTGATGACGGCGAGCAAAATAGTTGATGGCCGACATCACCCAATTCCTCAAAGTATATCATTTGGATTAGTGGACTTGAATAAAATTTTGTAATCCTTGTTTGTGTGTCTTGCTTTTGGCGAGACAATTGTTCATATGAATAAGTTACAAGCAAGTTGTATTTTTCTTATGAATAAAACCTTTATGGTCACATTACGATTATAAATGAGTTATTCTCATCACTATGTTAATGATAATAGTTTAAGCATTTATAAAGGATTAGAATGCTAAAAGATATCCAAAGTTTAATTATGACATGCCACTATTATTTAAGTCATGGTGGTTATTGCATGTTTTTCATTCCAAATGAAAATCGGGGTCTTAGATGTTTGATCTAGATACTTTTCAAAACCATGCCTCGTTTGGCAAAATGACTAAAACTCTGCATTCTAGTAAAACGGTAATATGTGAAGAATTGTTAAATTTTATACATAGTGATGTATCGTATTTTCAACAAATAGTGGAAATCATTATTTCATTAGCTTCATTGTGGATTTAAGTGAATATTAATATTTACTTAATGAAACATAAGTTTGAAACTATTTTGAATTGTTCAAATGATTTCAAAGTGAAGGACATTTAATTAATAGGAATACAAAAGTCTTTTCGATTTGATCGACATGACTAAAGTATTTAAGTTAATTTTTGGCATAAAAGGACTTGTAAAAGATGTTTTACAAATTATGATAATTGGACAAATTCAAAGTGTATTAACCTATCGAAATATCATAATCATTTTTTATTAGATACATATGGTCTAATATTATCTCTTTTTGGGGTTATAATTATCGTTTAGAGTTAGAGATCAAAATAAGTGAACACTCGTTTGACATACAAAGGAACATCTAAAGATTCGTGGAAACAACACCATAAGAGTTTTGGCACGTTCCAATTTCTAGAGATTTCAATAATTCGAAATCGTGAAGGAAGAATAAATAATTCTAGAGTATACTTAGGAAACTATGAATACATCCTCCACAAAAGGCAAACCTATTGTTGTCCTAAGTTTTTATGTGTCTTGATGAAGATGTGGGTGAAAGAAACTAAAAGATCAAAATAAGGTATTTGACCTTGCCTCCAGACTGTTGAGTGGTGTAGCAGAATTTGTTCCGTGAAACCGAACTCTACAAATAGAGGAGAAACTAATGATAATAATCATAAGTTTCAGAGTATACTTTTACTAAAGAAAGTAAGATTCAATGGTATATTCTGCAAGTTTGCATAATTATATTATTGATTCACTTGTCATGTTATTTGAAAATGACATATCTATGAACTACAAAGAAGCGTGATGGACCTAAGTGCGAGAAATGACTAGGAGTCATAAAATCCTATATTAAGTTACATTTAAGATTGCAAAGTAATATGTTACTTGATCTCATTAAGTAAAGATGTTTACTTAATATTTCTTAATGATTGCAAAGTTATTAAAAGGAAATGAAACTTAATGAAGGACATAAAACTCGATTTGTCACAAAGTATGTTTGGACAAATTCAAGGATTTGACTACAAATGTAGCAATGCTTGATTCTATTGGATTTACACCAGCAATATATGGATATTGGAATCTCGTGGCTGGAATTCTCAATTTGATGATGATCAATTTTTTTTGGAATGTCCAAGATTATTAAGAGGGCCGCATTTGAGTGGGAGCTAAGTAGCTTGGCTAAATCTAATATGTAGCTGACATATTTTGAGTGGGAGCTAAGTGAAATTCCTAGATCTCACTTATGGATGTCATATTTGAGTGGGAGTGTGACATCATTCTGAAATATGTGGATGACATATATGAATGATGTGATTGGTATTAATAATATTTAAGTTAGTAAATATGGATGAAGTTGAACAAGTTATTAAATGATGAAATCTATTGAGATAGATTGGTAAGTTTAATAAACATTATTGTCGAATGCTTCCTGGACTTGATTCTGATAATGTTCAGAATATCCTAGACAAGATTCTAAAGTAGTTCATAATGGGACAAGGTAAGAAAGAAGTTCTTACTTGCAATGAAGCATTGAGTTACTATTAGTATTATTACAACTATGGTTAAAAGAAATAAAGATATGTGTTGCATCTCTTATGCCTCAGTCTTAGGTTCTTCCATACAACCATATTGTACACTTGACGTAATGCGACCCAAGGTTCTAGTTGGAAGAACAAGCCCTTAACTGTAAGGACATGTCTTGAGGTGATTCCTGAGTTATCACTGAACCAGAACTAAGTTTGTCCTTAAATGGCAAGGAGCGAAGTTAGGCACATAGTTGCATTTTATGCACTAGGACCTACATAGATCCATAGATATAGAAGTATAGTTTTTTGGCTAAAAGAAGTTCTACTTCTGCTAAGTGTGTTTTGAAAGTTTATGTGATAGTAGTGAAAGTTAAATTGACTGATCTACCATCATTGCAAACACTAGAAACAAAGTCTCACTCTGTCGCCATACGAATACTTCGACACATTATGAGTTATTGGTGTAAATGTAAAAATTAGGAAGACATTAGCGATTTGCAAAAGACATAATGATCTGGTAAAGCAGAGCATGGACATGATGTTTTCCATGAGCATGCATGATCAACAAACACATGGTTTATGATTAGTAAAATGCGAGCTAGATTATTTGTACTCTAGTGCAAGTGGGAGACTAAGGGAGATATGCCCTAGAGGCAAATAATAAATGGATTTTATTATCATATCTCAATTATTTTGTAATAGTTTCATATTGTGCTATGACTCTATCAAGTGGAAACATTGATACATGTGTGGTATGAAACAAACCAAGTCCCTAGTAGCCTCTATTCATACTAGTTCGTTGGGAAGCCGATGATCAAGGTTCCCTAATCATGGAGCTTCTATGCTAGTTGACAACGAGGTCATATCATTTGGTGAATGATGTGATGGACTAATGGCCTGCAAGTGCACAGGTTCATTAGAGCATCTTTCTGCGAAAGTATTAATTATAGTTTTTATATCGATCTCAATAGAGAGCCTAGGTAAGTGTCTTTATGCGGCATTTCTGTCGCACTCAAGGTGTCACATTGTCTTGAGTGAATTGACTACAATTGTTGCAAGTGGAAGGGGTGAGTGAATAATAGAGGAAAATCGAGTAAAGGAAAATGCGAGAAGTAAATAACATAAAAGTAAAAGTGAGGAAAGTGCTCGAGGTTCCTGCAGATGAGAACTTACGCGGGAGAGAAACAGTTCATGGTAATAGTGAATATGCCAGATGGATGAAATGGAATAAGTGATTGTGATACTTCTCATTAATAGGTGAGTAGGCAAGAAACCCGTATACCGACTCGTAGTCCTCTTAGCAAATTCTTCCCATTCCCACTAATCCATCTGCCTATTACCACAGTAATGGTCAACACATTAATTAAGGTCTTTCGACCAAATCAAGGCTTTAATCTTGATGGTTCCTTGTTATCCTTGAGTAGTACTAGTTCCTCATTGATATCAGCCATGTCACTCAGAGGTCGCCGATTCGCTAGTATACAAGTTCATACCTATGAGATCTCTGGATCATGTTATCCGGGCCCTTAAATTGGACAACAAGCATTAGGCAAACATAGATTTTCATTCTCACAATATAATAATCACGACAACAATCACAAATGGATAGAAACAAGGGAGGCACAACACTTCTTACCAATCCCCTACATCTCCCACGCCTATGGGGATTTACTCAGACATGAGAGGAAGATAGATCAAAGGCATAATGATATTGCAAATATGAATCATCTCAACTTTACCCTAGAAAGCCGCAATACCGTTTAAGGATCAATTCAAATACAAACCAAGGTAGATCAAAGTATCAAACCCTAATCTTACAAGTGCCAATCTCTCTCTCTCTTGGTACAAATGGGGATGATGGTGGAGTGAATGATTTATAGGATAGGGATCGTCGAAGAATGAGACGGTGTTCTTCTCCTTCTTCAGATTTGATCTCCCCTCTTCTGGATGTATTTGTGGCGGTTGTGTTGTGTTTTTCGTCTCCTCCTCTTCATGAAAGTTGCTTGTATTCATATAGCAAAGCCGAAGGGGGGTCATATGGGTGGACGGTACGGGTGCGTACCGACTGTACCAGTAGTCATTATGGACTCTGGACGCCTCTAATGGAAGGGGCTTCAATTGGGGATTTGTTTCTCCAACAATAATTATCCCATAAATGCTATCAGATCTTCCAAAAATGTTCATTACCTAAAAACCAGAACAAGAAACCAAGGTTTCGCTAATTTGCGATGTTAGCATTAGTAAAAGGGTGAAATCCAGTGAAACCCGGCAATAAACCAAAGGAAAATCAATGATAAAATATGTTGAAATTTGGAGCTATCAACTTTCCCAAGATTAGATATTACTCGCCCTCGAGTGACAAAGCTATATTGAATAATAGCGAGAAATTGAATCAAGAGGGAAAACTCACAAGTTCAAGGTTGTATCATATTCCATCGTCACAAAACCTGTAACCTTAAACATGAGCATAATATATCTGAACAATTAAACTTAAGTTCGCTTCCTAACCGCAAGTAACTCGCTAGCTAATAGTTTTTAAACTCAAAAGAGACTGCCAAAAATATGTAGGACATAGGAGTTGTTTGTTCCATGAAGTTTGGGTACTCTCATAAATCTTTTTCAAATAAAGTATCTCTTTTCAGCTGAACAAAGCAGGTTTGGCATCTCCTTCAACCACCGTAAAATGTTCATTCCATCAAACAATTATTTTTAGAAGGTATTATCAAGTCAAACCATTAGGATGCGGGGTTGAGTACTACTAATATTAAGCCCTTAAGACAAAAACATGGCACCAAAGTTGTCAAAATACACTTTCTCTTGTTCTCAAAAGTTTGGACTTTAATCCAATGGGTTGTTTTTCTAACTGAGTGTAATTGTCATAATTCGAAACCAAAGTAGTGACATTAACCTCGAGATTAAGTCCTAAAAGATAACACACTAAGCATGGAGTGGAACTCAACTGCAACCGAACAAACACAGTATGTTCATGAATAAACTTACAGAAAGAGGGAAAATAGGAATTGTGGTACCTCCTCTTACTTGCTCATCTCCCACTTGGGTCAACTCCTCACATTCGTCTCTATAGCTAAGTCAATAGAAGTTAATAACCTGTAGAAAAATTAACAAGAGCCAAGAGAACTTTGCACAAATCAAGATAAAAGCTAGTCTAATGTTTTTATGTTTTCTTTTATCAATGAAAACTGAAAGTAAACATGCACTAGAAGAAAAAAATCAAAATAAGAACAAAAAATATGAATGCAAAAGGTGGGGAGGAGTTCAACCTCCCCAAGCTTGGGCTCTTGGCCTATCTTGGATCAATTATCGCGCCATTGTTGGGCAGCGACTGCTGGTACGGGAAGTGTAGATAGCGGTTCAGGAAGTTGGATAGGAGGTGAAGTCTTGAGTGAGGTTGAAGATGTTATCATTCACATCGTGCAATGTATTTTCTACGTTGTCGATGCGATGCACCACCTGGTCAAAGTCACTCCTCGAGACATAGTTGAATCTTGGCTGAGCCGGAGGTATATCTTGCTACTAGTACTGGGGAAAAGGTTACTGATGTTGATGCTGCTGACCATAGTCATCCCATCCCGTGATGTTCCAATCTTGCCCACCATACTCCTGCTGCTGATGGCTACTGGCTGTGTTCTCCCAGTTGGGGTTCCCTCTTCGGCAATCCTCCCCGAGGATATCATTGCCTCCTGGAATTCCTCCTCATTGAGGACCCAACTGTATTTACATGGCATACCAAAAGCTTGGACAAATGGAAGCAAAACTTGGTGGATATCACCATTAGGCTCAAAATAACACGGATAAGCATAAAGAGAGCGTTAGGAATTATAAACCCCCATGAATTTGGTGCTAGCCATGTGGGTGTCATCCAACTCCTTACTGCCATACACATATCTCTCATGCTCCATGAAAAAATCGCTTGCGTAGGCGATCTGAGTGATCAAGCCTCCATCACGAATGTCACCCGAGGGAGCCGACCTTTGGCGGCAGAAGTGCTGGATGAGCAAAGCACCTAAGTTTACCTTATTCTCCATCTCAGGATGGATGTCCATATAAATTACACTTATCTCGGGGTCTGCCATTGCTCCGGTATCTCCCTTCCCAAAAATAGAATTCGCCAAGAAGGTGACGAAGTAGCGGATAGTAGGATTCTGGATAGTTGTGCTCTTATTTTGCAAATAATTGGTGTTCATGTGGACAAAAATATACTCCCAAGCATTACCTCTACGAGGAAATCATCAGTGGAATCGAGCTCTCCCTCGTAGGAGAACCCAAAACAATTGCAAAATTGATAAAACGTGAGGTTGTGGGGTTGCCCGTTAAGCACAAAACTTATAGTGCAGTGACTCTCTTGGGTCTCAAGATCATCGTGAAATGATGACAGAAACTCATACATGGCAACCTCGAAGGTATAACTGGAGAGGTAGGAGAAAGGAACCATGCTAGCGGTCATGGTCATCCTGTCAAAGTCTTCTAGTAGGCCCTGGCGGGAGAGGAAGTCATAGTTCAGCCACTTAGTGGGTATAACCTTGCGTTCGCTCACCCTCTCGTAGTCCTTATTCATGGATACCCTCAAGTTATCTCCCTCTGAGCACCTCTTCTTTGAACCCGGCTACCTGGAGGTGCCCGAGCTTCCTAACATTCCTGCCCCCTTGCTAGAGCATAAAATTTTCCCAATGTTCATTGTGCTGCAAAATTTCAAAGAAAAACTAGATTCTATCATACAAACAAATGATTACAAGCAGAAATTACAAATCCTAACGCGAGGAATCAAAAATAATATCAAAATATGATGAACTCATCTAGATATTCAATGTGAGGAATTCAACCATGGATTTTAGAAAATAAAGCATGGATCAGATGAAAAACTTACCGATGTGAAGAATCCCAAGCTCAAAAACAAGAAATTGGTGCAGAAATAAAGGTTCTAGATGATTAGGGTTTGAGTTGGAGAGAGAGATAAAGAATGAATGAGAGAGGAAGAAGAAAGAGGCTGGCTGTGAGCTAGCCGCCGTCGACTTTACCTAGCAATTTAGTCGGTACGGGCGGGCAGTATGGGCGCGTCCCGCCCATACCGGTGGTCGTCACCATTGGATCAAGAATTAGGGTTTCGCGATCGAACCTAGGGGTATGGTACGGGCAGACGGTACAGGTACCTTCGACCATACCAGTGGTCATTACCATGCTAGTAAGATTCGAACAAATTGTCAAAGTTCAGTACGGGCAGACGGTATGGGCGACTCTGATCGTACCATTGATCATTATGAATGTTTCCTTGGGAAGAAGTTTCTGACTAAATTTGCTTCAGCGGTACGGACGGGCGATACGGGCACCTCTAGTCATATCGGTACTCGTTACGCGATCTGAACCCTATTTTATTCTTCCTTTCAACTTTCTTTCACTCTTTTTTAAACTTCACAGTAATATAATTTCTCTACAAACCTGTAACTTCAAAAAAAATATTAAAACACATAAAAAATAAAATAAAACTTTACTACTAAGAATGGGTTGACTCCGATTAAGCATTTTATTAAGGAGGGTTGGCTTAGGCTAACCAACCTCCGAGTTTTTAGCATTTACCTCAGGCCGCCCTTCATTGGTGGCACTTACCACTTGAATACGCTTAGGTGGTGGTATATATTTACCACATTGCTCTAGTTTCTTTGGACAATAATGAACGATTTGATCATCATAAATATTGAAAACGATCTTACCGCTAGAGAAATCAACATTAGCTATTGCAGTGCTAAGAAAAGGTCTTCCAAGGATGATTGGAAGTTTGTCATCTTCGGTAACATCTAGTATGATAAAATCAGTGAGTATAACATGTTGGTCAATTCTAAGTAAAACATCTTTGATCATACTGATAGGTTGTTTAGTTGTCTTATCAGCCATTTGCAAGGTAACTGAAGTAGGAGAATACTCTCCAAGATTTAGGCATGACACTAACACCTGCACCTAAGTCACAAAGAGCATTAAGGACATTAGTTTTCCCAATCGCACAAGAGATAGTTGGTATACCTGGGTCCCCAAGAATAGCATGCAACTTATCACGAAAGCTTGTCATCACTGCTATAGTCTTAGTTACATTCTTCTTTCTATTAAGAATATATCGCATAAACTTTTTTTAAGTAGGAACTTGAATCGCATCAGTTAGAGGAATTTCTAAATGAAGACTTCCTAGAGCTTCGGCAAAAGAATCATAAATAGCTTTATCCAATTCATACTAGACACGGTTAGGATAAGGATTTTTCTTTCTAGTGGGTGTTACCTTCTCTTTTACGTTTGCCACTAGTTCAGTATCCTTTTTAGTTTTCTTCTTCACTAAAGGTTTTTGCTTATCGATATGTTTTTAATTTGAGGTGATAGCCTACTCTTCTTGTTCCTTTCTAAGATCACTTTCTTCTCTTGAGTCGACCATCTCAGCATCTGAATCATATTGCTCACATTTATCTCCTGTTTCTTCTTCTTCTTTGTCTTTGTTAGAAGCCTCATGCTCTCTTCTCTAAGCTTCATAATCAATATCAACTTGTGGATCGACAAGGTCCTCTTCTTCTTGACTCATTTCTTCGTAATCAATATCATTTCTTTATTTTCTTCAACAAGTTCCGCTGCTATTCCTTTTTCTTCCATGGACTTTTTAACTTCAGGCATAAGTTCTCGGGGTATATGAAACATACCTTTTCATGGTTTAACATCCTCAGCAGTGTTGTATTATTCATCATAGAAGGATCTTACCTTGAAAAGCTTTATGCATTTTGGCAACGTCAAGTTGCTAATAGCTCCTCTTGTAGTTAAGTCAATCATTTCTTTTGAATCTTCATTAAGCCCATTATAAAAGTATTGGATAATTAAATGCTCCTGAAAGCCATGATTTGGTACTTTCATTATCATTCCATCAAATATATTCCATGCTTGATAAAAGTTTCCTTCAATCCCTTGAAGAAAGTTTGTAATGTTGTGTTTGATCTGCATGGTTTTAGTAAAAGAACAACATTTATGCATAAACTCTCGGATGCAATCTCCCCATATTTTTATAGTGTGATTGGGTAAAGATTGTAACCAAGTAAAAGCATTATCTTTTAAAGACCAGCGAAAAAGTTTAAGGAGTACAAACTCTATTGGTAGACTGGCTGATTTAAGAGTAGCATAAAGGTCGTAGACCTTCGTAAAATGATCACTAGGATCTTCATTTTATTTTCCCACAAAAGAAATTTCTTTCATATATATTAGCCCAGGATATATTTCAAATTCCTGGCTTTCAAGATCAGGATAAAGAATAGGTATTTTTCTCAGGTGCCTAGATGGAATCCCATATTCTCCCAATGGTTGCCCAGGCTCTTCGACCCCTGGGTGATGGTCAAGTCTGCCATTAAATGAATCAAACTGTTCACGTCTATAGTACGTGAGTTAGAAAATCTTTCAATAAATTCTAGGCGTTTTTCTATTGGAATACGGTCAATATATGGAGGTAAATAAGTTTTTCTAGAACAGGTAGTACCTCTATCTTCAACAAAGAACATGGATGGTGTCAACAATCACAAATGTCAAGAAACAAACACTTAGCGCTCAGCTCCCTGACAATGGCACCAGAAAATAGCTTGATGGCCTGCAAGTGCATAGGTTCATCAGAGCATCTTTTCACGGAAGTATTAATTCCAGTATTTATATCGATCCCAATAAGGAGCCTAGGTAAGTGTCTTTATGCAACATTTTTGTCGCACTCAAGGTGTCACATTTCTAGAGTGAATTGACAACAATTGTTGTAAGTGGAAGGGGATGAGTGAATAATAGAGGAAATTTGAGTAAAGGAAAATGCGAGAAGTAAATAACATAAAATTAAAAGTGAGGAAAGTGCTCGAGGTTCCTGAAGATGAGAAGTTAGGTGCGGAGAGAAACTGTTCATGGTAACAGTGAATGTGCCACATGGATGAAATGGAATAAGTGATTGTGATAATTCTTATTCATAGGTGAGTAGGCAAGCAACCCATATACCGACTAGGAGTCCTCTTAGCAAATTCTTCCTAGTCCCAATGATCCATTTTCCTGTTACCACAATAATGGTCAGCACATTAATTAAGGTCTTTCGACCAGATCAAGGCTTTAATCTTGATGGTTCCTTGTTATCCTCGAGTAGTAGTAGCTTCTCATTGATATCGGCTGTGTCACTCAGGGGGTAGCTGATTTGCTAGTATACAAGTTCATACCTATGAGATCTCTAGTTCATGTTATCCGGGCCCTTAAATTGGACAACAAGGATTAGGCAAACATAGATATTCATTCTCATAATATAATAATCACGACAAAAATCACAAATGGATGGAAACAAGGGAGGCACAACACATCTTACCAATCCCCTACATCTCCCACGCCTATGGGGATTTACCCAGACATGAGAGGAACATAGATCAATGGCATAATGATATTGCAAATACAAATCATCTCAACTTTACTGTAGCAAGCCACAATACCGTTTGAGGATCAATTCAAATACAAACCAAGCTAGTGATGGTTGTGAAATATAGCCATCTACATCCAAATTTAAACTTATATTATTCATATTTTTGATGAAATGTCTCTCTAAACCCTGCCACTAATACCTAATGATCAAAGGGGTATGCAATCCTTTCTTTCTATTTTTCCATGGGCACATAATGACGTTTGATGATGGGAATCACAACATTAAAGTACAAGATACGAGAGTTCCAAAAACCCAAAGAAACCAGGGGTCGTGAAGTGGAGAAAGAAGCTTTAACGATCAACTATACGCGGGAATAAAATTCTGGCCATATAGTTCCGGCCGTATAGTTGCCATCGACACTGCTAGGTCAAACGGAACAACTTTCGTTTAGGGACCCCTATATAAAGAGGCTTCGAGCGACGAGAAACAGGCCCCCCCCAGAACCCTAGAAACCTACATCCACAACACGGAAGAGCCGCCAGAGGAATAGACTTATATCTAATCTCCAAACCCTTCTCCACCACCATATCCATATTCCATCACTTGTAATAGTAGATCTCATATTCGATTGGCGACATTGTAAGACTATTTTCTATTAGTCTCATGGTTTCCATTGCAATGTTTATGATTGTTGATTTCATCTCTATGTGTGAGTAATTCTCTTTGGGCTAAGGGCTTCGGCCTAGCCATGTAGCTTTTGTGCATGTTATTTATCATAGATGGGATCATGTATTAGTTTGTATGACATGATGATTATTGTATCCTATCTTGCCTCAATCCAAGGACTTGTCAGGTACCCAAGACCCTAGGATTGAGCCAGGTATAGGGAGTATGAGTAATGACTAATCTGCAGGTTGGGAACCCCAGTGACAGAAGGGGTAGTACGGTGATGTCTACGCACACTTCTATTCTTGTAGATAGTGTTGGGCCTCCAAGTGCAGAGGTTTGTAGAACAGCAGCAAGTTTCCCTTAAGTGGATCACCTAAGGTTTATCGAACTCAGGGAGGAAGTGGACAAAGGTATCCCTCTCAAGCAACCCTACAATCAAGATACAAGAAGTCTCTTGTGTCCCCAACACACCCAATACACTTGTCAGGTGTATAGGTGCACTAGTTCGGCGAAGAGATAGTGAAATACAAGTAATATGGATGATTATAAGTGGTAATTGTAATCTGAAATAATAGTGGCAGCAAGCAAACATGTAACAGGACTGATTGTAAATGGTGTTTCAATGCTTAAAAACAAGGCCTAGGGATCATACTTTCACTAGTGGACACTCTCATATAAATATCTTCTCTTCATTATGCTAGCCTGAACTACTCTCCGGCTGGACGATGTAGGGCTATAACAACACACCTTAAAGTTCGTATTCCCCATCTAGATAACCCCTCACTTTCACCTTGAGCGCTAGATGGTTCCAACAAACACCACAATCTCATAGAGACATCCAACTCAAATTATAGTCGTGATAAGTATTTCTGTAACCTTAGCCAAAGTGCCACACAGTGTGCACACTGTCAACTTCACACACGTGGGGATAAGCAGAGATTAATTAAAGCACTTGAGTAGCAGAATAGATCTACTTGTTTAACTAGATTACAAAGCTCATGATCTCAATAAGATCACGCATAGAGAGAGAAAGATGAACACATAGCTACCGGTAGAGCCCTTAGCCTCGAGAGAGAACTACTCCCTCCTTATCATGGGAGTCAGCAACGGCGATGGAGATGGCGGTGGAGTCAATGGAGATGGATCCGGGGGCACTTCCCCGTCTCGGCAGGGTGCCGGAACATAGACTTCTGTCCCCCGAATCTCCTCTTCGGTGGCAGCGGCGCTGCGGAACTTTTCGTGAAATTCTGATCTGGTACTTAGGGTTTTCATCCCGGGGGAATATATAGGCGAAGAGGCGATACCAGAGGTGGGCTAGGGTGGCCACACCACCTGGTGGCATGGCCAGGGTGACCCACGCACCCTAGGGTGTGCCTGCCTCCTGGCTCCCCTCTGTCTCCCCTTTGGACTCCGTGTTGTGTCGGAAAAAATAGGAACTTCAGGCTTTGTTTTGTCCAATTCTGAGAATATGTCTTTACTAGCTTTTCTAAAACCAAAAATAGCAGAAAATAGGCAACTGGCACTGTGGCATCTTGTCCATAGGTTAGTTCCAAAAAATGTATAAAAATGCCTCAAAGTGTAGACAAAACATAAGATAGTTGATGCAAAACAAGCATGGAGCATCAAAAATTATAGATACGTTGATGATGTATCAAGCATCCCCAAGCTTAACTCCTGCTCGTCCTCGAGTAGGTAAGTGATAAAAAAATTGAGGTGGCATGCACCATCACAATCTTGATCAAGGTATTTGTAAAGCATTGATAGATGGGATCATAGTACTCTAAACATAAGCATGAAAGATAGAGTTCTAACAATAAGACATAGCAACTATATAGTAACATGAAAAGGTACAAACAAAAGATCATGAATAAAAATGTGTTGAAATAGGTTTGTTTGTTTCACATATAGAAAACATAATAAGAGTGGTATTCAGCTTGTCCCTCATGGTATAGCAAAACATAAATGCATAGGACACCTTAAAAGTTCATAAGGGTGACTAGATACAAATAATTTATGAACAAGCAATATCAAAGTTATGAATCAAACAACAAGTTTTGGGACAATGCACATTAAACTAAGAATGACCACTATGCTCTCTCAATAGGTGCATAAAGATAGAAGATGGAGACTCAACATAAAAGTAAAAAGAAAGGCCCTTCACAAAGGGAAGCAGGGATTCAAGTTTCATAAAGAGCTTCCAAAAATTATGGTACTTATTAGCTTTCATATCTCATTGCCCCTATCATAGGCATCTTGAGGTGATTAAGGTTAAAGTGACACAAATATGAAGATATGCGTGACAAGTTATAAGTTGAAAATCTCATGCCCCTTGCTTATGAGTACCGAACCTCATGCTACTCAACTTTAGTCACAAGTAAGTTCTTGTCATTGTAAGTACATGTGTATCATAGAGAACCGCCAACGGGGTACCCCTTGCCCCATGACACATGAGCTATCCCATATCAAAATGACAAGGCAACAGACAATGAACATCTCAACGATATTTTTATTTGCTATTTGCATAGGTTTTTATTGAGGATGCTTCAAAGAATGGTCACTATGGTTATGCTACAACTTTCCACCATGATTAGGCATGGCTTAGGCTAGCCGCCTAGGCGTTTCTCTAACACACATACAAACTCCATGAGCTTACAAGCTCCCCTTTATTTCACACCGTTGGGATCCATAAGGAAAAGATCATGATATCAACTGAATAATAAGTGCAATGTTGAAAGTGTTCCCCATGACATCATGGTTCTGCTAACTCACAACTTATAAAGCGCAAGCATATAAGCAACATAGATGGACACAATGGTTCAAGTTTATTACATGCAAAGGAAGTAAAGTGTGCCATCAAGTTTGTGAGAGATTTAATCACTAATTTTCACAGAACAAGTATAATTTGGAAGGTAGATAAAATCATGAATATACTTGGAATGGTGTAACACACCATGTCTAGGAATTTATAGTGGACTCTTTGGAATAACTTGGTTTTCTTGGGGGTTGGATGCATGAGTGGAACTCATACTTGGTACAGGTGGAGGCTAGCAAAAGACTGGGAGCGACTAACTAAGAGAGAAATGATGGACATAATTATGCAAAGCGACAAAACATTATTAATTAAAGCATAAATTGATATTACAAGTCAAAAACTAAATGATCATAGAGGCTATGGTGATTGGTTCATAGTCTTAACATGGTGTAAGCATGTGCCAAGTCAACCCAAATAAAGCATCAAAGGAGAATACCACAATATTATACTTTTGTATGCTAAAACAACACATGATTCTTTCAAGGAACATTAAACAATCTCAATTGTTTGAAACAAGTCATGCTACAACAATAATCACTAAGCATATGGTCAAAGCAACATCTAGCATGACATGATAAAGTCTAAATCATAGTCAAAACAAGCTTCCTTTTGTACCACTATAAGCATGAAACTTCCTACTCTTTTCCAACACCAATCGAAAACTAAATCTAAACGCAGTGCTAGCAAAGGAGAACACTCACATAACAACAAGAGTGAAAACTAGAGTGTTCTAGGCAATGAATAACGGGGTGTGTCTCTCTCCAAAAGAAGTGTGTTGGGATCCAACCAACTTATTGCTGCAAAGAAATCAAAATAAAACTAAAAACATAGATGCTCCAAGAAAAACACATAGTGCATAAGGTAATAATAATAAAGTGTCTCGAAAGAAGACCTGAGATTATTGATGAAGAAGGGGATGCCTTGGGCATCCCCAAGCTTTGACGCTTGTACTTCTTGAATATTTCTTGGGGTGACATGGGTGGCATCCCCAAGCTTGAACTTTTGTCCATACTTCATCTCATCACATTATTCTTCCCTACACTTGAAAATTTCCTTCATACAAAACTTCACACAATCTTCATTAGCAACATTAGTGTATTCAAGATAATAAGTCTTTGGGTTTAGTTTCAACACAAGTAAAAATTCCATTAAAACACAAGCTACTGTAGCAGTTCCTTCTAAAAGCTCAAGTGATCAAAGAGAACTCAAAGAGAAAGAGATTAAGAGGCAAATGCAAATAATGGCAGAAATTTGTCAAAACAGAGCAGCAGGTAAAAACTGATTTTTTCGAAGACCTTATGTTGCTCAAATCGAAAAGTGCTAAACTAACGAAAGTTGGGTAATAACCTGGGGCATAAGCACAAAAAAGTTACAGCTCAATCCGACATACTGAGATTTTTCACGATTTTTTACAATGACGCACAGAAATCTGTTTCAGGACATCAACTTCCCCATATCTTACTTCCCTCTCATTAGAGGTTATTCTTGGCACAAAAACCAAACAAAAAGGATAAGGAGAGGTTATTAAAGAGGCAATAACTTCCAAGACTCAACAAAACAAAAATAAACTGAAAGTAAAAATATAATGGGTTGTCTCCCAAAAGCTCTTTCTTTATAGCCATTAAGATAGGCATGATAGTTTCGATGATCCTCACATAAGAAATATGAATTGAAGTAAAAAGAGAGCATCAAGAAGCAAATATGGAACAAATTTAAGTACTACCCACTTCCTATGAAAAATAATCTTGTAAAGAAACAAGTCATGAAAGCACAAAGCAACAAGCATAGGAAAGCAAAACAAGTGCAACTTCAAAATTTTCAACATAAAGAGGGGAAATTTAATATTGTTGAGATACATAAAACCATGTTTCCCTCTCTCATAATAACTTTCAGTAGCATCATGAATAAAATTAACAATATAAATATCACATAAAACATTCTTATCATGAGCCACATGCATAAAATAATTATTACTCTCCATATAGCATAGTCATTCTTATTAATTGTAGTGGGAGCAAAATCAACAAAATACCTATCATTATTATTTTCATCACCATAGTCATCAAATATAGGAGGCATATTGTAATCATAAGTAATTTTCTCCTCAATAGTAGGTGGACTGGAAATATCATATTCATCATTGTAATCATCATATATTGGAGGCATAGTATCATCAAAGTAAATTTTCTCCTCCGTGCTTGGGGGACTAAAAAGATCATTTTCATAAAAACTAGCTTCCCCAAGCTTAAACTTTTCCATAGCATTAGCAATAATGGTGTTCAAAGAATTCATACTAATAATATTGCTATTAGCACGCAAATAAAGTTACATAAGTTTTTTAATTTTCTCTTCAAACACTTAATGTCCTAACTGAAGATAAATACTATAAAGCTCTCCAGTTTTTTTGTTGTTTTCCATGAATCCTAACTAGTGAAAATAAAAAAAAGAAACAAAAATATATAATTGTAGAATCTAAAGGAAATAACTTCGAGCACTCACACACCAGCAACAGTACTAGAAGATAGCTTAGTAGCCAGAGGATGTGAGTACCTTTTACCTTACCTCCCCGGCAACAGCGCTAGAAATAGCTTGATGTCTACGCACACTTCTATTCTTGTAGACATTGTTGGGCCTCCAAGTGTAGAGGTTTGTAGAACAGCAACAAGTTTCCCTTAAGTGGATCACCCAAGGTTTATCGAACTCAGGGAGGAAGTGGTCAAAGGTATCCCTCTCAAGAAACCCTGCAATCAAGATACAAGAAGTCTCTTGTGTTCCCAACACACCCAATACACTTGTCAGGTGTATAGGTGCACTAGTTCGGTGAAGAGATAGTGAAATACAAGTAATATGGATGATTATAAGTGGTAATTGCAATCTGAAATAATAGTGGCAGCAAGCAAACATGTAACATGACTGATTGTAAATAGTGTTTCAATGCTTAGAAACAAGGCCTAGGGATCATACTTTCACTAGTGGACACTCTCATATAAATATCTTCTCTTCATTATGCTACCCTAAACTACTCTCCGGTTGGACGATGTAGGGCTATAACAGCACACCTTAAAGTTCGTATTTCCCATCTAGATAACCCCTCACCGTCACCTTGAGCGCTAGATGGTTACAACAAACACCACAATCTCATATAGACATCCAACTCAAATTATACTCATGATAAGTATTTCTGTAACCTTAGCAAAAGTGCCACACGGTGTGCACACTATCAACTTCACACACGTGGGGATAAGCAGAGATTAATTAAATCACTTGAGTAGCAGAATAGATCTACTTGTTCAACTATATTACAAAGCTCATGATCTCAATAAGATCACGCATAGAGAGAGAGAGATGAATACATAGCTATCGATAGAGCCCTTAGCATCGAGAGAGAACTACTCCCTCCTCATCATGGGAGTCAGCAACGGCGATGGAGATGGCGGTGGAGTCGATGGAGATGGATCTGGGGGCACTTCCCCGTCCAGGCAGGGTGCCGATACATAGACTTCTGCCCCCTGAATCTCCTCTTCGGTGGCGGCGGCGCTGCAGAACTTTTCGTGGAATTCTGATCTGGTACTTAGTGTTTTCATCCTGGGGGGAATATATAGGTGAAGAGGCGATTCTAGGGGTGGGCTAGGGTGGCCACACCACTTGGTGGCATGGCCAGGGGTGACCCATGCCACCCTAGGGCGTGTCTGCCTCCTGGCTCCCCTCTGTATCCCCTTTGGACTCCGTGTTGTGTCGGAAAAAATAGGAACTTCAGGCTTTGTTTCGTCCAATTCCGAGAATATGTCTTTACTAGCTTTTCTGAAACCAAAAACAGCAGAAAACAGGAAACTGGCACTGTGGCATCTTGTCAATAGGTTAGTTCCAGAAAATGTATAAAAATGCCTCAAAGTGTAGACAAAACATAAGATAGTTGATACAAAACAAGCATGGAGCATCAAAAATTATAGATACGTTTACGACGTATCATACGGCTATATGTGAGGATTTACTTGGGATTAACCGTGACATCACTATGCATATCATTAGTTCTCTTTCTTCTATGGATGAGACTAGTAGGTTATTGCTATAAGCGGTTGCGGAGGCAATAGAAATTATGGATGCACTGCTCACATATAATTATCTTCCTCTAACAATTACATGCATACTTTATTATTATCTTTTGTTCCCATCAGATGTTTTGCACAGTTACAGGTGAAACTGAAAGCCCTAGGCCCTCTCTCTCCATCATTGACAACAACAAAAGACAGCAAACTCTTGGTCCGGTAAAACAAAAAAAGAATTGTAAAACTCTTGAAGATCCGTTAAAGTAACTTCACTATGCTTTCTGCTTCCCGAGGATTTGATAACCTAGGTCTACTAGGGAAAACAGCTATACTACATCCGTAATCCGGATCAAAGGTATCAACCCTTTTTCTAGCATTGTTGTCGGGGAAGCAATAGCTACCCTGGTGAGGTTAGTAGGAACCTTGCTAGTTTTAATTCTTGTTTTTAATTTTGTTAGTTTTCTTTTAGTCTTTATTTGAAAAACCAAAAAAAATAGTTAGTATTTAAATTCTTGTTTTTACTATCATAAGTCTTTGTTTAAGAAAACCCAAAAACATAGGAAATATGGCTGAAAAGAAGCTTGGGGAGTTTGCAACTCCCAATAATGATTATTTGCGTACTCCTATTACCCAGCCAGCAATTACTGCTGATGATTATGAAATTAAGCCCCACTATTTAAGTTTGGTTCAACTGAATCAATTTGGAGGCTCTGTTGTTGAGGACACAGGTATGCACTTGAGCACTTTCACTGAAATATGTGATATGATGCGCATAAAAGATGTTGACCCCGATGCGGTCAAATTGCGCTTATTTCCTTTCTCTCTTAGAGGAAGAGCAAAAGAATGGTTGTTATCTTTGCCTAGAAATACTGTTGCATCATGGGTGGAGTGTACTTCTTTATTTATGACTAAATTTTTCCCACCTGCAAAGACTATGCAACTAAGATCTAATATTACTGGTTTTAGATAGGAAGAGTGTGAGCCACTAGCGCTTGCATGGGAGAGAATGAAAAAATACATGAGAAATTGTCCCAGTCATGGGATGGAAGATTGGTTAATTCTCCATTTATTTTATAATGCTCTTAACCTTGTGTCTAAGTATATGCTTGATACTGCAGCTGGAGGAACATTTATGGGCAAACATATTACCGAAGCAAAGCAGCTACTAGAGAATATGCAAGACGACCATGCCCGATGGCATGTGGATAGATCAAACACGAAGAAGGTGAACTCTGTCTCGCCACGAGATAATGAAGAACTCAATGCTAAGCTGGATGAGCTTATATTAGCCATAAAAGGTAAGGAAAACCAGATAAGAGCTATCCTAGAATCAAATATTGAAGAAATAGACTTCATAGCTCGTAATGATTATAACCCTGCTTGGAAGAAGAATTATAATCCTAATTTTCAGAAACATTATTCTAGTCCTGCAGGTAACTCAAATAATATTATGGGAACAAGTAATGGTAGTCTCCAAGAAACACTTAAGTCCTTTATAGATTCACAAAATGAGCAAAACAATATCCTTGTTAAAATAACCAGAGAACCATGATGCTATGCTTGGTAAATTATCTAACCAAGCTATAAGTTTGAGGAATGATTTGTAGGCCCTCCAAGAAAGAACAAGGATTGTTGAGGCACAACTAGGTAAGATAACCGAGAGTCAAACTCTCATTCTAGCTAAATTTGCAGGTAAAGATGAACCCAATCCTGTTGAAGACCTCAAGATGATGAGAATCCAAAGGGAGGAGCCTGAAGAACTTGATTATAGTAATGCTCCTTCACCAAATTACACCATTAAAGATCTTGTAGAAAGGATCAATATCAAGATTCCGGTAGGTGAAGGAAATTAGGAAGCTATGTATCAACACTTCATTAATCAGGTAGCAATAAAGGTACGTGAGCTTGAGGAAGAATATAAGAAAATTGCTGAAAAATTACCTGTGAAGCTTCATGATATATTTGAGCCTACTATTAAGATTAAAATTGGGACCAATGAGATAGCTGCACTTTGTGATCTAGGTGCAAGCGTTTTAACAATTCCAAAAAGTCTTTTTAATAAGTTAAATCTTGGCTCTTTTGAAATCACCGAGTTAAAATTATATCTAGCAGATTCTACCTACAAACAAGCTGTAGGGATTAAAGAAAATACTTTAGTATACATTAAAGGCTATCCTGCTCTTATTGTTTTTTTATTGTTGACATGCCTGAAGATGCTACTGCTCCTATTATATTAGGCCATCCATTCTTAAGAACTATTAAGGCTTTGATTAATCTACATGAAGGGAACATGAAGCTTCAATTGCCTTCGTATGATCCTTTTGTTATTCATTTTCCCAGGAAGAAGAAAGCCAAGCATGATGAAAAGGAGGCCATCACTTTGAAGACCAACTATTTTGGAGTGGGTGTTCCACTCATCTCGCCTAAGTGAGCAATATTGAGGTCAAGCTATTGACCATAAAAGAACGCTTCATGGGAGGCAATCCATGTGAAATAAAGGTTTAAGTAAAGTTTTTAAGTTTTAGTTTAACTTTTATGTTTAATAAAGAGTGCTAGAAAGCTCCAATTGAGGAGAAGAAGTTCGGTAGTACTAAAAATCCTGCTTTATACATGCTAATGTTGGTCGACAATTTTTACTATCATTTTTTTGTCAAAAATAAGGTGTTTCGCTAAGTTTTAGGATAAGAAAGAATTCTCAAAGAAATAGAATTTTTTTGATGACTATAGAAGGTTTAACGACCAACTATACGGCAGGAATAAAAATTCTAGCAGTATAGTTTGGCCGTATAGATATCTTTGCCATCGACAAATTTTCTTTCTTAGGTACTGAAGGTTTAATGACCAACTATACGGCGGGAATAAAAATTCCATCCGTATAGTTCCGGCCGTATAGTTATCGTTGCCTTTGTAAAATTTCTTTTCCAAGATACAGAAGTTTTGACGACCAACTATACAGCAGGGATAAAAATCCCGGCCGTATAGTTCTGGCCGTATAGTTGCGCCGCTAGGTGAAAACCCTAAAATTTTGACATCAAACCAACTATACGGCTGGAACAAATTGTTTCGGCTATATAGTTTGGCCGTATAGATGCGTCCGACCACAAAATCGTGATGGGAAGGTACCCCCAACACCAAAACTTCAATCCTTTTTCTCTCTTCTACCTCCAAACTCTCTCAAAACCTCCAAAGATCTTCATCTCTACTTAATTTCGTTCGATTTCCTCGCACACAAGTGATCTATGGTATGTTTCTCCTCTGATCCTCCAATTATTTTTTGCAAATTTATTTTCAATCTGTTGTCATTATCAATCTAGGGTGAGACCTACTATGAACTAATTTCCATGATTCTCTTGCCTAGATTATTATTTTGAGGGTACTTTTTAGTGTGCTCTGATGAGGAATATGTTATCCTTATTATTGTTGGATCAAAAAGTTTTATTTGTCTTTCCTTATTATTTAGATGATGAACACAAGGAGCCAAACTCGTGCTCGTGCCTCTGCTAGTTCTTCTCAGGCCGCCGCTCAAGAACGCATGGGGATACGATTCAGGGATGAGCTCCAACGCGATCGCTTCAACGGGATCAAGAACCGAGAAGTGAAGACAACCAAGTGGGCTTGCCCCATTATATTAAATCAACTCGATATTTCTAATGACTTCAATTTACTTTGCAATAGAGTTAGCCTGCAAAACTTTGTATTCAATGATGTGCCTACTTATCGCCAGTTAACTCTTGAATTTCTAAGTTCTTTGCAAAGCACCGTTAAAGCATGGCATGGAGAGGACATGATTTCATTCCGACTTATGAAAAACAATTATGCTTTATCACTAGATGAATGGTGCACATGTTTTAATTTTCCAAACAATAATGCTAATGCCTTACGCGCATCCTTTACTGGCATAGACCCTTCCCCGGAAATTTACTATAATGGAATGAGTTTCACTTCTAGAGTAACCAAGGGGAAGAATATTCAACATCCTGCAATTCGCTATTTGTTCTATGTTATTGCTAACACCTTGCAGGCATGAAATGAGTTCACGAGACTCAATGAGGAGGACATCTTACTCCTCGCAAAAGTTGCTTTCAACAACATCGACTTGTCACTCAACTTGGGCGCAATTCTTGTGCACTACCTGGAGTACCAATCCTCCCAAAGACAAGGACCAATCACAGGTGGAGGCGCCATCACCGTGCTTGCCATTTCCCTAGGCATCGACCTAGGTGAGTTGCAACCAGTGCTAGGTGAGCGACGTGTTGGTTTTTCAACTTTAAAAGCTTGTGGAATGCTCACTAGGAGAGGTGGTGCTTATTACTTGCATATTGCTGGAGTTGGGCATCTCTACCCCGTTCCTTTGCCTAATGGTCTTTTATCTATCGAGGAAGGACATTTGCTATATGACTTGCAGGTTGAGCAACACCAACCCAGTTCTCTACATACCAAGACTTCCAAGAACTTGGAGGAATTGTGGAGAGGATGCATAACCTCTCCTTCAACCTCCGATTAACAACTAGTAATTTATCAACTCAATTTGCGAACTGGAGTTACGACTTTTTCCTGCCACCACAATGATTTGAAGGGCTTACAAAAGCCTAAGCTTGGGGAAGTTTCCTCATTATCTTTATTTGGCGTTCATTTGCTTTTATTTATTTCGAGGTTATGTTTTTAATTCGAGTTTATAAGCACTCGTGTTGGTTTCCCCAACACTTTATCTTTAGTTATTTCTATTTGTTTTCGAGACTTTCTAGCCAAGCTTTGGCACCAATTTTCTATTCTTTAATTCCCTCTCTTAAAAACAACAAAAATATTTTTCCATTTATCTTTATTTCCCCTCTTCCTTCCTTTCTATTCACCTTGTGGCTTTCACATATTTGCAGGAGAGTGATCGACTTCGAGTTTCCAAGAAGAAAATCAAAAGGGGGAGAGAGAAGTGGAACCAATCATGAGAGGTATGCCTTAAGACTCCTCACTTTTGAAGTTTGAGAAACCCATGCTAGTTAGTAGTAAATGTTAAGATATTATATTGGTGGAGTGAGTCTTTATATTGTAGTAAATTTTTGTTTGCATGGGTATTTAGTTGGGTATGTTTTGTTCCAGCTCTTGTAGTTAATCAAGTCTTGCCTAAAAATTTGCTAAACAATTGTAATAATTAAAAGTCTCACAATTGAAGGCTTGGTGTTGTAGTGTTTAGTCTTGAAGGCTTATTTCTAGAGACACTCAACACCACAGAAAATAATGATTAACTTGATAGCTCTCTTTAAAAGGATTTATTCAATTTAATTAATGTTTAGCGGTTTTTGTGAGCATGCCAAAGTTTGACTTGTGAATCATAAGAATGATATAGCTTTATGCGTGTCAAACTTCATGGGATGCCAACAACTCCGCTAGCCTACGAACAATCTTCATGGAGGAAACTCCTAGATTTTGGCTATGAGTTGATTAAACATATGTAGCAACAATGCTATAATGGGTAAGATTCTTGGCATTCTCGGGTAGCTGTGTTCATGATGGAATCACTCCTCTGGTTGATATGAGTAATCATTATGCAAAAGGAACAAAAACCTTGGTGATGCCACAAGTGTCCATCATAGCCCGATAAACTAATTTTTTTTGGCATGCTCTCAATTACTTAAGAACTGAAATTCTTGAAGGACAATGAACAGAAAAGTAGTGCTTGAAAAGTCTTGACTTATTAATGTGGTAGAATTGAGATACTCTAGTGTATATGTTTTTCATGACAAACTCTCACACTCTCAATTTTACATGATGATACTTTATTGTTCAAAGGCAAGCCTATGAGTTGATTACGTGACATGGAATAAGGTTTACTCATTTGAATCATCCATGTTAACAATAATTTTGCTATGCTATAAGGATGCATAAAAACCCGTATGACATGCTTGCCATTACTCTATCTATGGTGAAGTTTTTCAGATTAATAAAGTGGAGGAAACATGAGACTACAAATCATGAGTAAGATCATCATCTTGTTATTTCAGTTTAAATGCTGAGTTCCTTTTTGATTTTGGTTTTCCTGCTCGAGGACGATGAAGTTTAAGCTTGGGGAGGTTGATGGCTATGAAATATAGCCATCTACATCCACATTTAAACTAGATATTATTCATATTTTTTTATGAAATGTCTCTCTAAACCCTGCCACTAATGCCTAATGATCAAAGGGGTATGCAATCCTTTCTTTCTATTTTTCCCTGTGCAGATAATGACGTTTGATGATGGGAATCACAACATTAAAGTCAAAGATATGAGATTTCCAACAACCCAAAGAAACCAGGGGTCGTGAAGTGGAGACAGAAGCTTTAACGACCAACTATACGGCGGGAATAAAATTCTGGCCGTATAGTTCCGTCCGTATAGTTTCCATCCACACCGCTAGGTCAAACAGAACAACTTTCGTGAAGGGACCCCTATATAAAGAGGCTTCGGGCGACGAGAAACAGCCCCTCCCAGAACCCCAGAAACCTGCATCCACAACACCGAAGAGCCCTCCAGAGGAATAGACTTAAATCTAATATCGAAACCCTTCTCCACCACCATAGCCATATTCCACCACTTGTAATAGTAGATCTCATCTTCAATTGGCGACATTGTAATACTATTTGCTACCAATCTCATGATTTCTATTGCAATGTTTATGATTGTTGATTTCATATCTATGCGTGAGTAATTCTCTTTGGGCTAAGGGCTTCGGCCTAGCCATGTATCTTTTGTGCATGTTATTTATCATAGATGGGATCATGTATTAGTTTGTATGACATGATGATTATTGTATCCTCTCTTGCCTCAATCCAAGGACTTGTCAGGTACCCAAGACCCCGACGATTGAGCTAGGTATAGGGAGTATGAGTAATGACTAATCTGCAGGTTGGGAACCCCAGTGACAGAAGGGGTAGTACGGTTGTATGTGAGGGATTTACTTGGGATTAATGGTGACATCACTATGCATATCATTAGTTCTCTTTCTTCTATGGATGAGACTAGTAGGTTATTGCTATAAGCGGTTGCGGAGGCAATAGCAATTATGGATGCACTGCTCACATATAATTATCTCGCTCTAACAATTACATGCATACTTTATTATTATATTTTATTCCCATCAGATGTTTTGCACGGCTACAGGTGAAACTGAAAGCCCTAGGCCCTCTCTGTCCATCATCGACAACAACAAAAGACAACAAACTCTTGGTCCGGTAAAACACAAAAATAATTATAAAACTTCCGAAGGTCCATTAAAGTAACTTCACTACGCTTTCTGCTTCCCGAGGATTCGATAACCTAGGTCTACTAGGGAAAAAGAGCTATACTACATCCGTAATCCGAATCGAAGGTATCAACTAGATCAAAGTATCAAACACTAATCTTACAAGTTCCAATCTCTCTATCTCTCAATACAAATGGGGATGATGGTGGAGTGCATGATTTAGAGGCTAGGGATCATCGAAGAATGAGATGGTGTTCTTCTCCTTCAGATCTGATCTCCCCTCTCCATGAAAGTTGTTTGTATTGATATAGCGGAGCCGAAGGAGGGTCGTATGTGCGGACAGTATGGGCACGTCCCGGCCATAACAGTGGTCATTATGGACTTTGGACGCCACCAATGAAAGGGGCTTCAATTGGGGATTTGTTTCTTCAGGTGTAATTAGCCCATATATGCTATCAGATCTTCCCAAAATGTTCATTACCTGAAAACCATCACAAGAAACCAAGGTTTCGCTAATTTGTGATGTTAGCATTAGTAAAATGGTGAAATCGAGTGAAACCCGGAGTAAACCAAAGAAAAATTAATGATAAAAAGTGTTGAAATTTGGAGCTATCATAGACATTACCCAAAGATTGCGACACGATCAAGTCATAGAGTTCATTGTTGCACTAGTTAGAAACGTAGTTTCCTTCTCCTTAGACCATGATATCATATTAATCACTGTCTCCCGAGGCTGCCTTAACTGCATTAAACATCACTTGGTAAAATGGTGATTATAAAGGTGTACATTAGGTATTCTAGAGGAACAGTTGAGGCCTATGAATCAATACCAGGATTTGTTCACACAGGTGACAGGTAAGATACATAAGGATGACTTGGTGTAATTACATCCATAATGTTGCAACATGTGACTAGGTCGTGGGATGTAATATCGCAGGAACAAATAAAACAGAATTTGTCGGTAATGAGATTGAACAAGGTATGTGATACCAATGATCGGATCTCGGACAAGTCGTATCAAAGAAACAAATGGAATTGACTCGATGTTTTACAGTTCAAACGACAGTGTCATCGTGGAATGCATATGGGTCATTATGGGCATGCCGGTTGTCGGGGGATGACCCCCGGGTAGGCTAGGCTAGGCCTAACTGGCCAGCTCCAGAAATACCTGGTTGGATGGCCGCAATATAGAAAGCTACAACCGGGTGGACCGCTCCGACCGGTCTGCCCTCAAGATTCCCCTGCTGGCCCATCTAGTCAGATGGCCAGAAGAACTGGCTGGTTGGCCGCTTCCACCTGACCGCCTCGGATTCAGTGGCAAGGCTACGAAGGGGATGACGCTCCTTGCTGAGCATGCCTCTGACTCCTTGCATCACCAAATAGGCTGGCGTGCTGCCCTGCCGGCGCTAGAAGACAACTGCGCCAAAGCTAGAAGATGAGGAGAGCGTTGTCGGCTGACCGCTAAAGCACCAGCTGACGACTAAAGTGCCAGGTGATGCCCAAAGCATCGGCACTGGGACACTATAGCATCGTCCCCCTATACTGAAGGATTACTGGGTCCTGGCCCACCGGCTGGACCCTGCCATCCGGCCCTCTTTGTAAACCCAAATCCCAAACAGTAAACCCACATTGTAACCTACCTCTCCCAACAAGTATATAAGGGAGGGTAGAGCTAGGGTTCTAGGTAGGTTCATATTCTCATAGTCCACTAGTTCATCTTCTTCCTCTAGATCTCGATAGTAGCTAAGGAAACAGCTCTAGGAGCACTTGTACTAGGCGTTCACCCCCTAATATAGTAGATCCTTGCAAGAGTAGGAGTGTTACCTCGCTGAGAGGGCTCCGAACCTGGGTACATCACTGTGTTTGCAGTATCTATGCCCAACCCGTTGTGATAGCCATCGGTAGCATCCTGATTATCCCCTCTCATGCCATCCCCGACGGTACTGCCATGTTCCACACTATGGCACGGTCCCGCTATTAATCATTGATGGGATCATGTCTGTGCCATTCCCGAGCCATGGGGAAATACACTTAAGGGTACGATGAGATAGAGATCTTCTGTAAGTTGGAACAACAATAGAGAAAGAGACCGGAATCATTCCGAAGAGAGATCCAAAGTTGTTTAGAGAAAAAAAGAAAGGAAAAGACCGAAAGGTGTTTCGGATAAATGGTAATTTTGTAATATGCATTTATTATATGTTAATTATGAATTAATATAAACTAAATAAATATTTAAATTAATATTTATAGGGTGACTTCCTCAATAGGCCAAAACCCTAGAGGGAATTGGCCCAAGAGAAAGCCAACCTGAAAAGGAAAAAGGAAACAACAAAAAAACTGCCCCTACCGCGAGTGGGCCAGGCGGCCCACGTATGCGAGCGGCCAGGTGCTAGGAACCGCGCGTGAGGCAGACATCTAGGCGCCACTCGCAGGCTACAGCCTCGCGGCCCAGGCGGGCGGGCGGGCTCCAAGCGGATGCTGCGACAAGCCATCGCGCCCGAGGCCGACCCAGGTGGGGTGCAACCGCGCAGGAGGCAGGCGGACACACGGGTGGGCCGCGACCAAGGCCCTCCCAGCCAAAGCCGCCCTAGGCCATAGCGCTGCTCACCGCTTTTGTCTACTAGGCCCCTATGGGGTGGCCCACCTGGACACCCATTTGTCCCAGCCGGCTGTTCACCCCTTTTTCCTTGTTTTTCCTTTATTCATTAGTCCTCCTCCACCTATATAAAGGGGTGCCCATGTGTGGGATTAAATACACAATTTGAGATACTTCTCTAAGGCATTTTACTTAGAGAACTCTCACTCTCTCCGTCTCTTCTTGTCTCCATGCGTAGGCACGGTCCCAAGAAAGGACTGTACGCGCAAGAGACGGTGCAGCTGCAGCACGCCATTGCGCTACAGGGATTCCTAGCTGGAGATCTACTTCCGCACTCCCAGTAGGGATCAGGGAACCGTAGGTCGTCATCACCCACCGTATGTGTACGAAACCTCAAGGGTGCCTCCTATGGTGGCATCTTGGATGTTGTGAGCCAGACTGCTGCATGATGGATCAAGAGGTGGCTTGCAAGGAGCTTCATGACCTTGAGGTCGGCTACGAGCACGACTACATCAACCATTTCCCCCTCGGAACCTTAACCACTTTCGAACTACAAGGGTATGTATTCGAAACCTCGGCCATTATTGCATTACTTCTAGATAGATCTTGGGTAGTTAGGGCGTTCCAACATAGGATTTTTTGTTTTCTACCACGGAAACCCTTCAGATCCTGTGCAGGAGGGAGTGCCACCGCTTCTAAGAGGAAAGCTAGTACCAACGAAAAGTCCAAGGCTGAGAAGGGCAAGAGCCTATGTGCCTCTATTGAATAAGATGTCCCAGTTGACACACGCTATGTGGAGAACATTGATGAGTGGAGGAGGCTTAGGTGGATCAATCCCTATCGCTTCACTGAACAAACCTATACTAGAGCTGACCAAGAGTTCTGGACTAAAACCCAACATTGCTTTTGGGATGATTTATACACCCAAAAGGATCTCATGAAGAAAGGACTCTATGTCACCCCAAGTATCTCAATATAGATCATTATAGGCAGCATGTCAATGGGGACTTTCGCTATATTGATGAAGCGCTGAAGAAGATGGATATATTTGATCTTGTTAATGTCAATGAGGTTCTTTATCCCAGACTTATTTGCCAATTTCATTGCACAATGTTCTTTCACTCGGATCCCGTGTGCACTGTCACTTGGATGGCAGGCGCCTCACTGTATTCCATCAATTTTGCTTAGTTTTGGGATGCTTTGGGTTATGGAGATGGCAGGGCTTCAGGTCTGTGCCTTCACTCGAAGAAGAACATGAACGCTACTAATATTGCTCATTGTTACCTTGAGGACCCAATCATGCCTCCTCCCAGTCTCTTTGGCATGTACTAATACTACTACTATGCTCTCACCAAGCTCTTCCGGTTCAACCTTGTGAGCAAGGCAGGTGATGATGCGAGTGCTCGTGGCTATCATCGCAACCTGTTGTATTATTTCCACCATGATCGACTGCGTAAGATCAATGGATGTGACTTTATTTTTCGAGAGATATAGGGCCCCATAGAGAAGCACATGACCCCCAACTACTTTCAGTTCATCTAGAGTGTGCTCAACACCTTCACTGACACGACTATGACCAAAGGACAATGTGTGCTGATGGCGATGTTTGTTATTCCTCTTCGTGGCTATCTTGTTGATCTTCCTACCATGAAGCCCTATGAGTGCAGGACCAAGGATATTCATGATCCTCACCATAGGGGCTCTGGCTCTAGTTTCTCTAGTCGTGTTGCTCTGCCTCACAAGAAGGGCCTTGCCAAAATTTTCACCTCTCTCTTCTATGTGTGATGTGGCTCCTATGATGTGGCATACAAGAGTCTTGATATCAGCCATGAGAATCGAAGGCGCCACAATATTTTTCTAGAGGAGAGGGGTCTGCCAGTTCCTGATGATGGCACTAACTTGGTTCCGATTCCATATGTGAACCATGTCATGCCTCCCATTCACGACAACATGTTCCAAGGGTATGCCTTCTCTCACATTGCCGGATTTCATCCTCGCCACCCTACAGCCTCTGCCCGTGCTATTGCTGCTGCTGATAAGGATGATGATGATGATGATGATGGTGGTGATGATGACGAGGACAAAGAAGATGTTGAGACCACTCATGCTCATTATGACTCTCACTTTCCTTTTTGAGCACTAGCACGTCTACTCTCCTGTCACTTTTTGGTGTTCCGATGCCAAAGAGGGAGAAGAGAGTAGAGTCTACTTAGGATACGGGTTCCTTGCCGAGGTTTTTTCGGGGATCGCTGTTTGCACAAGCCTCTCCTTGCTACTTTATTTGGTTCTTATGGCTTGTATGACTATTTGTTATTCCTATCGAACCTTTTTTATTTTATGTACGGTGTGATGGACAAGGTTGTATCCCCTAAGTACTTGGATATCCCTATGCTATCATGTTTATTTATCTCTAGATATCCATGCCTTTAACTTGTCTATACCATGCCTATTTCCTAAAGATTTTGGCAGTGCTCTCCATATTCCTACTTTTGCACTTTGCATTCCAAAAGCAAATTCAACCAAGTGCATACATTATGGGGGAGTTCACCTAACATCTTCCTTTGAAATAATGTGTTAAGCTTATCATAATATCATATTGTGACTCTAGCTTGGTTTGACATTGTTAACCAAAAAGGGGGAGATTGTAAGGGCAAATGCTCTTATCCATTATTTTGGTTAATGTTGAAATTAGAACTAGAGTGTGGACTAATGTTACCTACTAGTGTTTTACACAGGTTATAGTTCACAAGAGATGACGAGAGGTGTTGCGAAACCCCCCATTCGCTAATAATGAGAAGAGCTTATGTTTTTGTTACATTTATCTCTTTTTATCTATTGAGTCGTTTAGGAAACACCGCACTATTATGAGGGGTGGTCTTGATGAGCTCTTTGGGGATGCCAAACATCATATACACATCCTAATACCTAATAGGCATCACATCCACCTGAGTTGAGCCAAGAGACAAGATGGGAAAATAGATCGAGAAGGGTTTCTGCGAAACCGACAAGAAATCTGGTGTCACCAGAAAAATCCGACATCCGCCAGAAATTCCCGGTGCCCGCCAAAACACTGTTCTACTGAACTCAATCACTTGATGCCGTTTCCCAACAGTTTTCTATTGAGTTTTATCCCGTAGAGGTAGTCAAATTGGATCAGTGTCTAGCAATCACCGTGAAAGGACAATGGATGTCGCCTAGAGGGGGTGAAGAATAGGCTTTTAAAATAATTATAGTTTGGGCTCTAATAAATGCGGAATAAAACTAGCGTTTAATTTATCAAAGCACAAAACCTAAAACCACTAGGTTCAACTAAGTGCACAAACAACTTATGCTAAGCAAGAAAATCAACAAGGTGGTAGCAAGATAAAATACTTCAAGCATGTTGGCTATCACAATGTAAATTGCATAAGTAAAGGGATCAGTTGAGAAATAACCGAAGGATGCGGAGACGATGATTTTATCCTGAAGTTCACTTCCAAAGAAGCTGCGTCTCTATTGGAGAGGTGCAATGGCGCAATTCTCTCTGAATGCCACAAATGGCTCACCTTGAGGTGTGGTGGCTCGATACTCACCCAACTCCACACAAGTCCTCACCCCAAGATGCAAAGGCACGCAACACACTGGCGCCACAATAGGCTCATCCTATTCTCCCGTGACCTCACCACAAAGGCCTACTCACGATCCACTATGGGACACTTGAGGGAAGTCATCGAACCCGTACAAGCTTGGGGAAAACTCCACAACTCAATTGGAGGGCTTCCAAGAATCACCACAAAGGCCTTAACCTTGAGGAATCTGTACAACACAATTGGAGGCCCCAAGGGTATCACACCACTACCACACAACCGTCTAGGGTTCCAAGAACCCAAGAGAAACAAGCTCTCAAGGTTGAACTCGCCGAATCTTCGAGGAGAACTCAAACCTATGCATGAAATGCAAGAGGCAAGTCCTTCACTCTCAAATTCCATCAGAGCTACAAACGCTATTGGGGGAATAAGAGAGGAAGAACACAAGAGGAGAACACAAATGTCTCCAAGATCTAGATCCCAAGGACTCCTTCACAAAGAAGGGATTTGGTTTGGTGGGGCTGTAGATCTAGATCTACTCTCTCAAATCCCTCAAAATATGCAAGAACCATAGGAGGGGAAGGGGAGAGGACAAGCTCTTCAAGGTCAACAATGGAGGAGAGAGAGAGAGAAAACATACCAAAATAGCACTTACCCACGAAGGGGAAGAGGAGACCCTTTTAAAGGGCTCCCAAATCTGACCGTTTGGGCTACTTCACTCGGTACTACCGGTGCCAAATTGGCCTAACGGTACTTCCGGTTAGGAAAAGCTCCAGAACCAAAATTGCCATAACTTTTGCATCCGAACTCCAAATAAGATGAAACCAATTTTGTTGGAAAGATAATGACGTGTAGAGTACAAGGGATAAAATACCATGAATAATTATGTGAGATATCTCGCAAGGTGTGGAGTAGGAAAACCCGCAAGATCAAACATGTAGTAAGATGTTAAAGGGAAATCCGTTTTTGATGAACTAGAGCTTGTTATGAAGATAACCAAAATCTCTAGATCCTCACATGGACAAGATACAAAAAACAACCAAGAAACATGATGATATATATATATGCAAATGTTTGAGCTCTCACCAAAAGATACGATCGAGCTACTTACTCGAGAGCCCCTCTTGATAGTATAGCTATCTATTCCAAACCCGGTCTCCCAACACTAGGAGAGACCAGTAAAATAGAAAACCTATCAAGATCATACCTTTGCCTTGAGCATTCCACTTGAGCTTGATGTACATGATCTTGTATTCTTTAAGATGGAACATCTTTCTTGATTTCTCTTGCTCACACTTTGCTTGATGAAGACTTGTGAATTGCTCGCGCTTTGCTTGATGAAGACTTGTGAATTTCTCCCCCATACTTATGGGGAGATCTCTTATTTGAACTTGTCTTCATCACTCCATGATCACCAAGGATGACAAGATTCAAGCATGAGATCTTCTAGAGATGGCGCACCTTGAGCTTGCACTTATTCATTTCTTCTTGAGTGTTGACACATCTTGAATCAACTCTTTGCACTTTTCTTGATCAACTTCCAAACTTCTTCTTTTTTATACAAGATTCCAATAGGACCAAAGACCTTGGACATTTCTTATTCTTCTTCTTCTTATTCATTTCTTCACCTTTCATCCTTGAAACCAACACATGGCCCAAGCGATGCCAATAGAATATTACCGAGAGTGTTCGAAGTGAGTTTTGAGCATTTATGAAAGAGAGAAGGGTGTAGAGAGGTCCCGGATGATCCTAGAAGTGTCCAGAATAGTCTCGGGAGTGTCCAAAATTATTTCGAGCATATATGAAAGGTTTCAGAAGGACCAAAAGATTATTGAAGGTAATAGAAGGTACCGGAACCACTTGAGTTGTCTTAGGAAGTTCGTAAGGTTCCATAATAGGTGCAACCACATTGCCTTGAGGGTCAAGGAGTTATCTATAAGGAAAATTCGCATTAGATGAAGGAGGCAGTATTCTAGTAGGTTTCGCTTGACCAAAACCTACCGGAACTCGCCCAAACTTTGGGAGAAGGTCTTGTCTGACCTTGGGGCCTTGACCACCTATATAAAGGTGCCTAGGTGCACCCCAAAGGCTGCACAACACGCATCCCTAGCCCTCCCAAGGAGTAGCACCTCTCACAGCCCCAAAACCCTAGCCACCGACAGCCCACGCCGCCCCGCGTGTGTAACGCTGCCGCTATGCTGCCTCCTCTATCGCCTCCCCTCCTCATGCCACCACCCTAGCTGACACCACCAGAGGACTTACCGTGGGTGCCTCTTCTTCTACTTCGACCTTGGAGAGTTGCTGGATCTCTACCCTCTGACTAGATCTAATCTATTCTGTGATCGTGAGGTGCTGCCAGATCTTCATCGACATGTTCTCATTTTGTTCGTGAGTTTGGCCTCACCTGGATGCCGTGTTGCTAACATCGTATGTGTGGATACCTATGGAGGTGTGATACTTGGAGCACTTGATTGTGGAGCCGTTCGTGGAGTAATACATCTCCTTGCGATTTGATAAGTCTTGTTGCAGGGATTGACACACGTCTTTATCAACCTCATCATTGACAACTTTTGCTAGATCGATCTTCGAGGGTATGCTTCGTTGCCTCACATCCTCGCATAATTGGTCTTGGTTATGCGCTAGAATTTTTTGTTTTGCCTAGCGCGTTTTCCAATAGAGCGAGTACAGCGGCATATCTTTTGGCTCGCGCTACTATCTATAGTCATCGCTAGATGGTTCAAGTACCTATTTTGTAATTTTTATTAATTTTAGGGCTATTTATATTGATGTTGATAATTATTAATAGATCGATTGAGTATTCGGAAAAAATCTACGAAATCATATTCTTTGAAAATGTTATAAACATTTCAAAATGTGTTTTGTGTGACGGCAGCCGACTGAGCCAAAATGGTGTGTTCAGAGAGATCAAAGTACAATATAGTTTAACACGGTACAAACACAAACGCTCACAAGTATGTATAGCTAAAGATTGAGTCCACGGGTATTGAAATTGACGAAGTCACCCAACGGTCTCGCCGTCGATGAGAACATTGCCTTCCACTAGAAAAAAATCCGCTTGTATGAAACACCAAAATATTAAACCTGGGTTTATTCCTCGATGGGCTGTACTAGTTCCCTCGGAACCATCCATCCACATGTTGTTTCTAAAAGTTCAATGAGAAAAATTCAAGCCCATATTTTTTTAGCAAAAAATCCTAAACCCAAATGGGATATTTTTTTAGGATCAGCACCTCTCCCAGTCCAAATGGGATTCAATATTATAAATTTTGATATTTTTATGTATAAATTTGATCAAATTTAATATTGATATTTGAGTATTCTTAGTACTTTCTTGGACAAAAATGCAAGCCCATATTTTCTTTAGCAAAAATATCCCAAGCCCAAATGAGATTTTTTGTTTATTTAAAAGAAGCTTACTCTTTTTACTAATTAATTAACTTATATTTGTCTAAATTCGGACGTAGACATATTTTAGCTTTAGATTCCATTTTTAGGGCTTTCTGTGTCCAGTCTAGCCTAGCCCACCACAAAAAATATTGCATCCCGGCAGCTGATATATTACAGCAAGCACAGAAAAGCCCATGCCAGGCCCTCGATTCTACGAACAAACCCTAAACCCCATTCCCCTTGTTTGGCGAGAGTCGCGGAGAGGCATTCGTGCAGTTCCCGAGAAGACGCCGGCTCCGGCATCCGCACCACCACCACCGCCGCCGCCGCCGTCTTCACCATCACCAGCGCCTCCATCATCCTCAAGGCCTGTGCTCTGCCCTTCCGCTCCTCCTCGCCTGAACCCCAGTTTCCCCTCTCTTTTTCCCCTCCATCTCTCGTGTCTGCGTCGTTTGTGTAGTACTCTATATTATTTCGTCGTGCAAACAATCGATCTCGTGGGAAGAACGACTCGAATCGCGTTCGCTAGTTGGATAGGTCTATATTTTTCACTCGATTTTAATGTGGGAGATTTGGATATACTGCTAAGCCTTAGAACCCTAGGTGGATTTTGCAAATGCGGCTCAGCTGTATGGCACGGATTGGGTTGGCGGTTGTGAGCAGTAATTAGTTCGGGTGTTCATCCTACTACCCCATGATATGATTTTCAGAGGGCTACAAATCTTACCCAAGCCGGAACGCTTGGATTTCAATGTAGTGGGTTGGGCAATGCAGATTTTTTCTATACTGTGTGTACTACCGGACAAAATGTCGTAGCACCTGTCACGATTTCCATACCACGATGTGTTGGTTCTGAAGGTAGATGGATTTCAGTGTCATGATTTTTTTCTACCTGGGAGGCATTTGCCAGAATAACTTACTAGCAGAACTAGATAAGTTTGTACGGCCAAACAAATGTAGTAGGATCAATCACCATCTCTGTATCATGCTCTGAAGATATAGATGGGTTTAACTATCATGATTATTTTTACCTGGGGAGGTATTTGGCAATAGAAGCATCTTTTCTGTGCGTGTTATTGTCTTGTCCTGATATAACTATCTGCTGATATCGATCGAGACCACTTCCATATTTGTACTAGTGTAAAACAAATTTCTTGAAATGTATTGCCTATACAAGATATGGAGAATAACATGAGTTTATCCATAGTCTTAGGATACTATCTTCACTTTTCATCTCTTTTTTGACTTATCTTTCTAATGCTTGTTTCCTTTAATTTATTGTGTTCCGCAGATAGTTCGCCATCATGCAAAGCCCGAGCACGTTGTCTGACCCCTCTGTGTCTACTCCCCCTAGTGTGGCGGGGCTCGAGGGGTGGGCTGACCTCCCAGATCACCTGCTCCACTCCATTGTTCCTCTGTTGGGATCCTTTATCGACCTTACTGCATTTGCTAGCACCTGTCGTTCTTGGCATGCTTCCTTCTCTTCGCACCCATCCAAATCAACCTTCTGCAAGGTACTCCCGCCTCTCCTTGTCCGACCCAATGTCCGTGTCCAAGCTCCCCATCTCCCTTCTAGCAATGGTCGTCACAAGCTACGCACATGCAAGGTCATTGATATGGCCAACCAGAACAGAGCCCTTCGCTGTCAAATTCCTCAGGAAACTTTTCAGAAGATGCATTTTGCTGGCTCTTCCTATGGGCATCTCATCTGCTGCCGCCGAGGAAAATGTCTTATTGTTGATGTGTTCACTGGTGCCGAGGTTTCACCTCCAAATCTCCCGTTCAGCGGTGACCCTGAGGATGAGTTCTACTATGGTGGCACCCTGACAGCTCCCCTTGCATCACCCAACTGCCATCTCCTTGTCAGCACCCAAACCTCCCTGTTTGATTGGCCAGTCGGAAGTGACTCTTGGTCTGAACTCAAGCTTTCTGATGCACGCATAGATCAGATTGTGGAATTCAATGGTCAGTTGATCGCCATGGATTATTTTTATAAGATCTACACTTTGCAGTTGGCCCCCCAGCTTAGCCTGCAGGAGATAACAACCGAGTGGTGGGACGACATGACCGAGTGCCCATATTTAAGGCCATGGCTGGCAGTCTGTGGTGACATGCTTCTCATCGTTGACCATTACGTAAGCCTGTCGTTTGGAGCACCAGTCCTCTATAAGCCCTACCGCCTTGACATGTCAGCCCAACCTGCAAAATGGGTGGAGGTGAAGAAGCTGGAGAACTGGGCGCTCTTTGTAGGTGGCGACGTGAGGAGCCCGCCGTTTTCTTGCTTGAGCCCGGAACAGTGGGGAGGGAGCAGCAACCGCTTGTACTACGCCCATTACTCTCAGCCTTGGAGCATACATGGCTTGGGCGACGACGTGGATGCTGCGTGGGACCCTTCCACGGACCCTGATCTTGTGTACAAGAGAAACTGGTATCGTCAGCTGCAGGCCTTCTGGGTGTACCCAAGCATGTTCTCCGATGGTCAGTGACAGTCAATGAGCAACTACAGCTTGCTGCTCCACTGGCTTCTTTGGTAAAGATAGTTCTTACAGCAGTGACTTTGTAGCTTGCTGCTCTACTGGCTCCTCTACTGAAGCTTTCCCAGTTAGTTTGTTATTCAGTTTGCTGTTTAATCTCTGCACTGGATGGATATGCACGAACTACTTGTTTCTTTTGTATGCAACCTATATGGGTGGTGCCCAGCATCTTCCCTTAGTGTCTTGGTGTCTATGGTTTTCGATGGTGTCCATGCATGGTTATTATTGCTTGCTGTAACAGCTTATTGATGCATGGTTATTATTGCTCGCTGGTGAACAGCTTCTGCTGCAATATTGTACTCTCTCCGATTCATATTAGTTGTCGTTGAATTGGATGTATCATGTCTAGGTACATCTATTTGAGCGACAAGTAATATGGATCGGAGGGAGTAGTAAAATATTTTAACCTTTTGTAGGTGTGAAGGATGAAGTTTTGAACCTTTGGTATGTGAGATCATGTTGGCACTATTCGTTTTTCTTTGCTTCTTGGTTCATCATGCATGAAGTGTTGTTTATATGCCAGCTCTCCCTGTTTCTTCCAGAGATTTCCTGCTTGGATAGAAAAGTGTTCAGTTGGAATTGACAAGTTTCAGCGTGCTGGAGAGCTTGTTTCTGGCGCGTGTGCTTGTGGTATTGTTTGAACTCTTGGGTAAATAATTTTACCACTAGGATACATGATACTCCCTCCGTCAAGACGTTTTAGCTTTCTAAAACGAATGTATCTAGACAACTTTTATGTATAGATTCGGAGTGAATCTATACACAAAAAGAAATCTAGATACATTTGGTTTCACAAAACTAAAATGTCATATTTATGAACAAGTGATGTCTTCTCTTTCATGCGGTCCTCCTAGTGGGACTCTGCATGTCGTAACCAGAATGAAACTCAGAATGAAACTGGGATTAGGATGAGAGAGAGGGATGCAAGAGTGAGCGTACATATTTTTTCTTTTATTTTTTAAATCTGATAATTCAAAACAAAATATTTTGAGAACCGTTTGTCCAAATTACGAACCGTTTTTACTTTTGAGCTCCTCGTGTCGAGAGATTTAAAACTAAATCCCACGTCGATATGTTTTGAACAACCTTTTTTTATACTGTCAAAACCGTTGCGATTCGTATTATAGATTACTTCATTTTTGTACTTTTTGTACTTCGGATTCTTAGTGTATTTTGTACTTGGGTTGCTACATACTCGTACTTCATTGACAACAAGTACACTTGTACTTTTGAGTTGTTAGTTGTAGAATAGTATTCACATCAGACTTGAACTTAACCAAAAAAAGAAAGGTTCCTAGAATTTTCTTCCCCTTCCCCTTACCCGTCCCCGAACTAAATCGACCTAGAATTTTCTTCCCCTTCCCCTTACCCGTCCCCGAACTAAATCGACCTAAGACCACTAATTCGTAAGACAACTAATTCATATTTTTCCACTCAGCTAGCAAAAATGAATTAACCCTAGGATCTTTTTTTCCTATATGTATATTTTACATCCCACAGTAATTTGCTATAGAAATTTTCTATTAAATAAGATATTATTGCTGTACCTTCGTACTTTGGCTGCGAGTAAACTTGTATTTTTTGTGTACTTTTACTGTGAGTAAACTTATACTTTGTTGTACTTTAGCTCTCATTGTACTTTCGTACTTCGGTTATGAGTAAATTTGTGCTTTTATGTACTTTGGTTGCGAGTACACTACTTCAATCTAAGATTATGTACGAGAACAAACTTCCTTCTACGCGTGACACGTGACGCTCCTAGGGAGCATGCGCGCTACTGAAACAGACCTTTACAAATAGACCTTTATGAATATCTCCCTTTTCCTTAGGGATGCCCTCACAAGGTTATTTTTTAACTCATCGATCGGGGGTGCAAACTTTATATTTAAAGCTGAGTGAATGCCTTTTTTTGTTTCTAAATGTATCAAAATTAAACCAAGTAATTGAGCTATACACTGACTGATTTTAGAGACTACTCCTCTTCAACTAGCTACTTCATGGCACCCTAACCCCTCCCACACCCGCGCCGTGCTGGGCGGATCCCACCCCTCCCTGGCCTCGTCCTCCCTCTCCACCCGCCGCCGCCGCCGCTCGGATCATCGCCGAGCAAAGACCTGGTGGCGTGGCGGCGGCTACGGTGACCTTGACTGCGATCCGGCTGGGAAAGGCGGCAGCGCCCGCACCTGGCTAGTTTGACGACGGTGTCGTGGCTGGCGGCGACCGGTGGTCCTCGGCCCAGATGGCAGCAAGCGGCGGCGGGGATTTGGGCCTAGACGGGCCGCGATCTGCTCCGTTCGTCGCCCTCGACGCCGGCACCCAGGTTCCCCAGGCCATGTTTGTGACACTAGGGCGCTTGGGGCATCTGTCCCTGACATGGTGGTGGTGACCTCCTTCTCCGTCAGAGTGGATAGTCGGGTGGTCTTGCCATCAAGCGGCGGATCCTGCTAGTTTCCGGCGGGTGGCGTGGGGGCTACTAGCTCGGTTTCAATAAAGGAGGCGGTCCTGGATCCCTCTCAAGCCAAGATGAAGATCTGCCTAATGTTTGTCTCCATTGATCTGGTTTTGTGCCGTGTTTCGGAAGGCTCAGCCGATGAACTCCAAAGTGCGCTCATGCCGAGAGATTGCTAGATCGGATGGAATTCGGTCATGCGCACCCATGTTTTACTCTGACCATTTGATTTCAGAGGGTGCACTTCGAAGCTCTGTTGTCTGTTATTATCATGGGGCATGTTCTCGTTCCATGGTACTGACGGAGAAAGTCATGGAGATCGAGATCTGAGGATTGACAATGGTGGTTCGAGTCTGGGTGGTGATGATGAATTGGCTTGGTGACTTGTGACTTGGGGCAATGGCATGCAAGCAGGGACGACTGCACAGGAGAGTCTCACGGTCCTACCTTTCAGGGTGAGAACTCAGGGTCTAGCCTTAATTGGTTGTGTCTGGCAATGACCTTGCTGAAGGTATTGTATTGAGAGCGTGGACTTTCTTCAGAGTGAAAATCTTAGATCTTTGATCAGGCGATGATGGTATTTGTGCACTGTTCCCTTCTTGGAGCGTCGTTTTTTGAAAAGCTGGGCTTCTGGTACTGTCTTGGTGGTGGTAGTACTGCTGTTTCAACGAATGAGTCACTATAGCGGGATTTTTCTTTTTTTGTAATTCTTCTTCCTTTTTTTGGTAGTGTGCATCCGTATGGCCGCTAGGACAATGCGTTGTTACAGATACTGGGTGTGATTGGTATCCTCTAATATTAATATATTCTCCTTTTAAAAAATAAATAGAAAATGGACACTATGAAAAATAATATCGTTCCAAAGAAAATTGTGTTCTTTTGTTCCAGAAAAGCAGAACGATCTACGTACAAATCATCTAATTAAAACACTAGCACATGTATGGAGAATACTTAAGTACTACCTCATTGCAAAATGCACTTCAATGAAATGTAAGCAACAAAAAAAATTTAACCAAATTTAGGTCATCGTGTCACGCGTATATAAACATATGCGAGCCTTGGCGGTTTAGCTGTTTACGACACGGCAATTCTTCCTGACCTGCCCCTGCGTCCCCGTGAGCACGCCTATCCTTCCCATGTTGACCATCGACACCGCGAACTGCGCAATCCATTTCGCGGGGTCGGCTGCCATTTGTTGAACCAACGTCGCCGTGTCATTGCCAGTGAGCAGCGTCGCGTCCGAGTTGAACAGCCCTCTCTTCCCCATGACGTTACCGTAGTACTGGTTGCCCAGGATCGTCGGCGTCACCGCGCTGTTGTTCACCAAGTTGTCCGGCACGCCATTAGCCGGCGGCGGACACCTCTTCTTGAGGTCCGCGGCGAAGGCGGGGTCCATCGCCGGGTCCACCGTGGGGTACAGCCGCTTAGTGAAGGCCGAGCAGTGTGCTACGCCGATGGAGTGCGAGCCGGAGAGTGCCACGAGGTCGACAACGGAGAGATTCTTTTGTTTGAAGCGGGCAACGAGGTCCGATCTGTTGAATAAAGGGGACGGCATGTTCGTGAGGATGCTGAAAGCGGTGGAGACACTGCCGTCGCGGCGACCGGAGTCGACGGAGTAGTAGTATCCCGCGGCTTTGGCGACCGAGTCGCGGGCGGCGAAGGCGAGGATGTCGGCGCAGGAGACCGTCCCGGGGCACACGGCCTCGACAGCCGCCTTTATCTGGTCGACGGCGTAATACCCAGCCGCGGCCAGGGGAATGGATGTCTTCTCCGGCGAACCGTTGGCGCTCGTGGGGTCCAGGAGGATGGAAGCGTCACAGCCCTGTAGATATCAACAGCCAAAGCTGTTAGCTCAATGCAAAAGCACTGAAAAAACAGCAAGATTTGTTTAAACTGTTAATATACTATTGTAGAACTATTTACAATGATCCCAGCAAGTAATTAATGGAGATAAAATAACAGCCTGAAGCAATGTTAACCTATACCCCTTCTTTTTAGATGCCGTTTAGTGAGTGCAGTGGTAAGCTGTTCAAGACATGGCGCTATGACAGAAACATATTGATATTTTCTATATATGTAATTATGTATGCATGCCCCTACTAGGTTTTCATCCAAAGTAGGAGTATGTAATTTATCTCATTGGACCGTAAGTATTGTTTTTGGTTCAGAACAACAACTGAGAAAAGAAAAATTAAAGTAGTATATGCTTAGGAAATTGAAAGTAGATTACTTACCGCGACAAAGCAATCATGGAAGATCAAGCGAATTAAGGCCGCAGCAACAGCAGGATTAGCGTCGATCAAGCCATTGGTAACATTCTTGATCGTTGCCTCCGCGTTCGGGCACGAGTAGTTGTAGAAATTGAACTGCAAACCTGCAGATGACATGGTGATGAGGGTAGCGAAGGCCACCACGAGCAGCTGCAGGCATCTCAACTTCATGGTGAAGTTCTCGGCGAAACAACGAGATTTCAGAGAAACTATAGGGGGTCGATCGTATCAAAGTGGTGAGAAATATGCCTGAAAGAATATGTATGCGCTGGTTGATGATGTGATGAGCAAGGCATTGGATGTATTTATAGAGACGTATAAATTAGGGATGCATGTATGTAATGATTTGTCAGTTTGAGAAAATCAATTAAATAAGAGATTTGAGGAACATTTAGAGGTCAATAATCACAAGAATTGGCCAGTTCTTGTCTATGAACACGGGGACCGCGACACAGCTAATTGTTTGTAGGCGTTGACATCGGTTGCATACATGCATGCCTGTCCTAGTACCGGCTAATCTCTACGTTTAGCTGGAGCTAGCTATACAAAATTTGACTTGTGTCTGTTGATGTATTTGAGCTATAACGACGTCGGTTGTGGCTTTCACAACTATACTCACGTTCTTATTACTATCAGTTACTACTATTTTACTCCCCTAATCTTTTCGAACGGAAATTACTCCTTCCGATCCGCGACACTTATTATGGCCCAGTGGCAGTACTATTTTTTGGCCTCTTCTAACGCATTCTGAGTTTGAATTAAAATTGTAAGGATGCTACCTAGAACAATTAGCCAAAGTACAATATTTTTTTGGTAAAATGCGCCAAACGCCCAATTTTAAATTAATAAAGCCCCCAATGGCCGAGTATATAGTGTTTACAAACAACTTACATGCAAGGCACAACAAGCAAACAAAGAAAAATGGAAATGAAGCGTAGCTTCATACGCGGAACCATCATCGGTCGCCGTCGCCGTCACCGGAGAGGAATCAGAGGATAGCTAGCAGGAACCACCGCAACAATAAATCCTCTCACATCGAACAACAATTGGACACAAAGTCATCAGTTTTGCCGCCGAAGAGGGCACACTGCCCTCTCGCCCTGGCTCGAAGGGCACCGCACCGTCCAAAGGTAGAGTTACACCCAAACCCGAATGGGCATTGGTCCCCATGATGCCTAGGGAGAAGAGAACAAGCATAACTGACGTGGGCATACCTTACAGGTACTCGAGCTTGGCATATACGGTCCAATCTGGCAGAAGCCCACGACGTTACAGGGCCCAGTCAAAGATTCGGGTGACCTAAGGGACTCCGACTGCTTGCGGCACAAGGCGAGCTTAAGATAGGAAGTTTAAAAGGGACAAACCCTAACTTGTAACCGACTCGGCCTGCTACCCGAGACCTAGTCTATCTATATAAAGGCTAGGAGGGGGCGGCGAGGAGGACAATCACAACCCTAGTTTCCACAACCTCGCCAGATCGCATCTGTGCACCCCTGTAACTTTCGACTCCCTCGATAATTCCAAGAGCAGACAAGCAGGAGTAGGATCCTCTACGAGGCCTGAACCTGGGTAAACCTTACGTCCCTGTGTACTTGTTTGCTAGCCGATTGATGCCTCCAGTGCTCCCTCCTTCTCCAAAACCCAAGTTCATAACAATAGGCATTGATGAGTTTAACCTTTGTCAATTGGCGCCATCTATGGGAACTAGGAGTGCTGATGTTACGGCTTCCTCAGCCCCCTCAACTGCGATCTACAACTCTGCAACAACAGAGATTCGCCTCCTCTTCGGTGCCTTCGACTTCACCGTGCACACGCCGACCACTCACCCAGATTTCGAGTCCGTGGGCGATGGGATCGGCCTGGCGATCGCGAGCTTACGCTTCTAGGTCAGTCAGCTGGGCACACTTCGCCTCCCCGACCAGCCGAAGGTTCCCTCGACTGCTCCAACATCGTGGTTTCCACCGCCGATCGGCACCCTGAGCGAACTCAACAACCTGACAGCAGTCGGGAATACGATCAGCGACAGTAGTCGCAAGTCCGATCTGAGCGATCTGGCTACTGAAGATGGAGCCTACGGCTCTGGATCCGAAAGTTGTGGAAGCAACAGCTTCCCCAAGCACTACATGTGTGCCGTCGTCAACACATGCGAGAATGGCGGTACTCGAGACAACACCGCTACCGGCGGCGGTATCCCAGTCGCGAATGGTGGTCCCACCAACGGTGCACCCACCAACAACGGGACGGAAGGCCACCCGCATCTCACCGCGAATGAGCATGCCCTAGAGCGCGTGCTGATCAAACTCAACGACGCTGAGTGGGCTCGCTGTCGAGAAGCCTTGCGGGGCAATCCTCTGCCACCAAACTTGTCCCAAGATATGCTGATGGGTTACCATTGGCTGCTCAAGGAGGAGTACAAGTGCCAGCAACAAGTAATCGTCAGCTCGACGAGCGCAGAAGGTTGTTGGACGAGTCGAGCCTTCAGCGAGCTCAACTCTCCTCCATGAAAGGATCCTCCTGCAAGGGTAACGATCATGTGGCCGCCAAGAGACGCTCTCGACTGGCCCATCTCACCGATAAGGAGCGTGAAGAAGCCGTACGAGTCCTTGACTTCTTATCTATGACGGTGGATACATGGGATAATGTGCTCCCTAAGACACCACAGGCGGCGGTGATGGCAGCCACCATGTACCTCCTCAACAACTAGCCACCGGCTGGGGATCCGCGGGCCGCCATGCACCGATCTATGATCGTGGTCCTAGGGCTAGTTGAAGCTTCCCTCATCAAGGATCCAACGCCGGAGCTGAAGAAAAACAAGACTCTGGAAAAACACTACTCTTCACCTTCCTCCAGCGACGACAACCACGACTTGTCGTGGCGACGCTGTTCATGACGGCACGACCACGACTACGACACGCGTGATGACATCACGCAGCGTAAGGTCGACAGGATGTGCGCAGGCGTGCCCGTTCGACTGACTTGGAAGATGATGGGATGGAGCTCTGCGGCGCCAGCTGCTTTAGCAGGGCCATCAGGCAGAAGCAAATGCCAAAGGGGTTTAAACTCCCATCGGAGAACCCGAAATTCGACGGCCTACATGACCCGAAGATCTGGCTAGAGGATCACATCTCCTCCGTCAGGCTGCATGGCAAAACCACAAGAACGGCGATGCAATGCCTCCAGCTACAGCTGCAAGGTGTCGCCCGTGCATGGCTCAACAACCTCCCGCGCGGATCAATTCGCAGCTAGGAAGAGCTAGTTTATAGCTTCGTACGAAACTTCAAGGGCACTTACAAAAGGCCTGTATCAATCGAAGAATTGCGAGGCTGCTACCAGGAGACTAGCGAGCCACTACGCTCGTACATACAGAGATGGTCCATCATAAAAAATTCTGCAGAAGACATCTCTGAGGATCGCGCAATCGGCGTGTTCAATAACGGCGTGTGCCGAAGAGAGCTCAGGGAGGAGCTGGGACGCTCGAAGCCCAAGACAATCGACCACCTGATGGAGATCGCAAATAGGTGGGCCGATGGAGATGACTCGGTAAAAAATCGTGTCCATTCCAATGATGCTGACAACCTCGGCCGCAGGCGCGATCGTCGATGAAAACGTCGAATGCACGGATACGAGGACCATGAAGAAGTCGACATGGTCGCGGCTAGCTACGCCGACAAACGCGACGACAACCGCAACAGCGGATACCGCAGCGGTGGATACCGCGACAGCGGAAAAACCACGCAAGTGTGGCAGCACCGCACTTGCGATGAGGCACCTAGAACATCTATCCAGGACAAACTGTCTGGATCGTGCAACGTACACTTCTACATCGATAAGCACGACGGTAAGAAAAAGTCCAGCCACCTTCTAAAGGACTGCCGCGAGTTCCTCAAGCTCCATGAAGGCCTGGCCCAGATGAATCGCGACGCGATAAACCACGGCTATGGGGCTGCCCCAGGCGACATGGCTCATGGAGCACCTCCACCACCACCCGTGCCACCACCACCTGTGGCTGCACTAGTCTAGAACCATGGAAGCGAGCCATACCCACGAGCCCTAGGAAACATGGGGATGATACAAAAAGGTCGCCCCTCAAATCGAGTGCAAAAATCGATCACTCGCCAAGTCAATCTGGCGATGAATTCTCTGCCCTCCACCACTGAGTACCTCAGTGGAAGCGATTCATGCATCACCTTCGACAAGCGCGATCACCCGCGCCAAGTACCCCGCCTAGGCCACTGTCCCCTGGTGCTCGAGGCGCAAATTGGAGGCTTCGAGATGAGTCACTTCTTCATGGATGGTGGAAGCGGCATTAACCTCATGTTTGCAAGTACCTTGCACGCAATGCGAATTCCTCTGTCATGTCTGGAAACTTCATACACGACTTTCCATGGAATCATCCCAGGGAAGGGCGTATACCCCCTGGGCAGGATCAGCCTCGACGTCATCTTCGGGACGCCGACAAATTTTCGGCAAGAGCGCATCGAATTCGAAGTTGTCGACTGACCCTCTTAGTACCATTGCATCCTCGGACCTGTTGTGTTCGCGAGGTTCATGGAGGTACCACACTACGCCTATCTGTACATGAAGATGTCGGACCCAAACGGCATTATCACAGTCAACAAAAGCTTCGAAAGATCCGACAGCTGCGACAGGGAATTCAACAGAATTTCCCAGTCTTTTCGCATACAAGAGGTACTGGCGAGGTTAAAGGAGTCGACAGACAACAGTCTGCCTCCCCCGAGCAAGCCAAGCTCACCCGACCAATCCTTCGACACATCGGTGCACACCAAGAAAGTCCAGGTCCACCCAACTGACCCGACTAAGACGACCCTCATCGCCAACAACCTGAGTCCCGCATAGGAACTCGCGCTCGTCGGATTCCTCCATGAGCGCTAGGAAATCTTCGCCTGGTGTCCAACGGACATGCCAGGAGTTCCTAGGGAATTCGTCGAGCACTCACTCAATGTGAATCCTGAAGCAAGGCCAATCAAACAAACAATATGGTGACTGTCTGAACCAAGGGAAAAAGCGGTGGGTATGAAAGTCAACAGACTCCTCGACGCTAATTTCATACGCGAGATCAAGGAAAGCACCTGGGTCGCAAATCCCGTGCTTGTTCCTAAAAAAGACACGGATATCCTGTGGATGTGCGTGGACTGTTGGAATTATGCCCTAGAGGCAATAATAAAGATGTTATTATTATAATTCTTGTTCATGATAAAGTTTATATTCCATGCTAGAATTGTATTAAGCGGAAACTTTAATACTTGTGTGGTTTGTGAACAACACCGTGTCCCTAGTACGCCTCTATGGACTAGCTCATTGATCAATGATGGTTAAGGTTTCCTAACCATAGACATGAGTTGTCAATTGATAATGAGATCATATCATTGGAGAATGATATGGTGGATAGACCCAAACTAAGCGAAGCAATTAGATCGTGTCATCGTGTTCGTCTTTGCGAAGTTTTTCTTATGTCAAATATTGTATTCCTTAGACCATGAGATAATACAACTCCCTGGTATCGGAAGAAAGCTTTGAGGTCATCAAACGTCATCCTATGAGAGGGTGATCATAAAGGTGTCTCTCAGGTAATCGGAAAGTATCTGTTGGATTGTATGTATCGAGATGGGATTTGTCCCTCCCAAGTCAGAGAGATATACTTCGGGCCCACTCGGTAATCGATATCAACACCGCTTGCAAGCATGTGGTTAAGGAGTTAATCACAAAGTGATATCGGATTACGGAACGAGTAAAGTACTTGCTGTGAACGAGATTGAACTAGGTATGACGATACCGACGATTGAATCTCGGGCAAGTAAAATATCGCGAGACGAAGGGAATATATATATGGGATTGATTGAATCCTGGCATCGTGGTTCATCCGATATGATCATCGATGAATGTGTGGGAGTCAATATGGGTGCCTGCACCCATTGTTGATTATTGATAGAAGATCATGTGCGCATATTCTCGAACCCGCAGGTCACACACTTAACGTGTCTCGACGCTAGGATAGATTGGATAATTGGTTTATGAATTTTGTTCGAGTCTCGGATGGGATCCGGGATATCACGAGAGGTTCGGAATGGTCGGAGAATAAGATTCATATAAAGGCGTTGCAGTTTTGGAGTTCAGAATTGTTCCGGATTAATCGGTATTGTACCGGAAGCTTCTAGAACCTTCCGGAAGGGGGCCAACGTGGTCCCACCTTCCGAGAGGGGGCATGGGCCTATGAGGGAGTGTCCTGGCCGCATTGGGCCAGGGGCACAAGGCCCCATAGGGCCCAGCCGATTCTAGATAAGTTTAAACTCGTTTAAACTAGAGATAGAATTTCTAGATAAGAGATAAGTTTAAATCGTTTAAACTAGAGATAGGGTTTCTGGATAAGAGAAAGTTTAAATCGTTTAAACTAGAGATAGACTTGGAGGATGGGCAAGGGCTGGCCGCACCCCCCCTCTATATATAGAGGGCTGGTGCGCCCCCTCCCCCCGAACCGACACACCTTCCTCCAACCCTAGTTGCCCTGCTGCCCTTCCACTCTCCCTCCCGACTGTTTGTAGGCGAAGCCCTGCGGCAGAAATTCTCCACCATATACACCACGCCGTTGTGTTGTAGATCCAATCCATCTCTCCACCATACTTGCTGGTCCAAGGAAGGAGGAGACGTCGAGGTGCTGCACGTGTGCATCTCACGGAGGCACCGCCACTTGTGGTGCTAGATCGGATCGGATCGTGAGGAGGAGAAGCGAGTACGACTACATCACCCACGTTCCGACGAACGTTCCGCTGTGCGAATCTTCAAGGGTATGAAGATCTAATCCAATCTCTCTCGTTGTTTGCATCTCCTAGATTAGATCTTGGCTTTCCCTCTGTTCGCTTCCGTAGAAAATTTTGATTTACTATGCTGCGAAACCCTTCAGTGGTATCAGAGCTAGATCTATGCGTAGATGTGATTCACGAGTAGAACGCAACATGGTTGTTGCGGGCGTTGATGTTTTCTGTTGCAAGCCTCTTGTTTGTGTTCTTCTTATGACGCGGGATAGTGAGATTGAAGCGGTCCAGGCCAACCTTACGCGACGTCGTTCGCGAGACCGGCTCCGCACTTGACGTGTGGCTTGTACCACACATGCGGCTGGTGGATGTCAGTTTCTCTCACTATAGTTGTCATGGGATTAACACCGGAGTTTGGCAACCATAATATCACCGTTGTGGCTTTCCGTAGGTAAGAATCGTTCTTAGCATCTACTCCCATAAGCCACGTAAAACATGCAACAACAAAGTAGAGGCGTCTAACTTGTTTTTGCAGGGAGTGTTTTCTGTGATATGGTATGGCCCAAGATGTGATGTGTATAATGTATGCGATGATCATGTTTTGTAATGTTTCACGACTTGCATGTCGATGAGTACACAACCGGCAGGAGCCATATGGTTGTCTTTATAATTGTGTATGACCTGCGAGTCAACTTCTTATACGCCATGTAATAGCTTTACTTTATCGCTAAGTAGTTAGCAATAGTTGTAGTTGCTATTCGTGGTGGAGGCAATCATGGTGGAGTGATGGAGATCATGCCGGAACGCACAAGATGGAGATCATTGCGTGAAGATTGGCTATACCATGTCACATAAAGTTATATGCATGTGATGTTTATCCTTTTATGTATCTTATTATGCTTAGATCGCGACGGTAGCATTATAAGATGATTCCTCACTTAAAGATCAAGATAAAACTGTGTTCTCCCCATGTATGCACCGTTGCGAAAGTTCATCGTGTCCAAGCATCACGTGATGATCGGGTGCTATAGACTCTACGCTCACATACAACGGGTGCAAGCCAGTTTTGCACACGCGGAAATACTTGGGTTTGACTTGACGAGCCTAGCATGTACAGACATGGCCTCGGAACACATGAACCGAAAGGTTAAGCATGAGTCATATGAATGATATGATCGACACTTTGTTGTCCACCATTGAAGCCACATCTCTTCTCGTGAAGATCGGATTAGGTGTGGTAAATTTGGATCGTGTTCACTAAACAACTTGAGGGATGTTGAATTTAGTGGGAGTTCATCTAGTAATTTGATTAAGTTGAACTATTTATCATGAACATAGTCTAAATTGTACTTGCAAATACTGTAGATCACATGGCCAAGTCCAACTTCAACTTCAACGTTTTCTTTGAGAGAAAAGCTTAGAAACAATGGGTCTTAACTTCACCAAATGGTTCGCATTCAGAATCATTCTCATTGGCGGACAAAAGGACTATGTCCTTGAGAAAGCGCTAGGTGACGCCCCTAGATGCTAGATGGTGATGAAAAAGCTGTTTATCAGTCACGCAAGGATGATTATGATTTGATTAAGATCGCCATGTTGTATGCTATGGAATCGGATCTTCAAAATCGTTTTGAGGAGTTCGCCGGGCCCTTTGAGATTCTCGAGGAGCTGAAAAACATGTTTCAGACTCAAGCCCGTTCTGAGAGATATGAGATCTCTAAGAAATTCTTTAACTACAAGATGGAGGAAGGGAGTTCCGTTAGTGAGCACGCCATTAAGATGTCGGGCTACACTCAACGCCTTGAGCAACTGGACTGCAAGATTCCAGAGGAGCTCAAGATTGACACTCCTAGCTACAAAAGTTTTGTAGTTGATCACAATCAGATTGGTTCCACTGATACGATCACCGAGCTCTTCGCAAAGCTGAAGGCTGCGGAGGTGGACATCAAAAAGGATAATCATGTGTTGATGGTCAACAAGCCCTCCTTTAAGAAAGGTAAAGGTGCAAAGAAGCCCTTCAAGAAAGGCGGCGGCAAGCGCGTTGCCCCTGCTGAGAAGAAGCTCAAGTCTGGTCCTAAGCCGGACACTGAGTGCTTCTATTGCAAGGACAAGGGTCACTGGAAGCGCAACTGTCCGAAGTACTTAGTGGACAAGAAGGCTGGCACCATCAAAGGTATATTTGATATACATGTTATTGATGTTTTCCTTACTAGCCCTCGTTGTAGTGCCTGGGTATTTGATACCGGTTCAGTTGCTAATATTTGTAACTCGAAACAGGAGCTGCGGAATAGACGGCGGCTTGCGAGGGATGAGGTGACGATGCGTGTTGGCAACGGATCAAGAGTTGATGTGATGGCCGTCGGCACGCTCTCCTTAGTTTTACCTTCGGGATTAGTTTTAAACCTTAATAAATGTTATTATGTGCCTGCGTTGAGCATGAACATTATTTCTGGATCGTGTTTATTGCAAGACGGTTATTCATTTAAATCGGAGAATAATGGTTGTTCTATTTATATGAGTAACATCTTTTATGGTCATGCACCTCTTGTGAGTGGTTTATTTCTTCTAAATCTCGAAAGGGATGAAACACACATCCATAACATTGAGGCTAAGAGATGCAAAGTAGATAGTGATAATACTACTTATTTGTACTTTCGTCTAGTTCATATTGGTGTAAAGCGCATGAAGAAACTCCATTATGATGGACTTTTGGAGTCTCTTGATTTTGAATCATTTGACACATGCGAACCATGCCTCATGGGCAAGATGATCAAAACCCCATTCTCCGGTATGATGGAGCGAGCAACGGACTTGTTGGAAATCATACATACCGATGTATGCGGACCGATGAGTGTTTGGCGCGCGGTGGATATCGCTATTTTCTCACTTTTATCGATGACTTAAGTAGATATGGGTATATCTATTTAATGAAACATAAATCTGAAACGTTTGAAAAGTTCAAAGAATTTCAGAATGAAGTGGAGAACCATCGTAACAGAAAGATTAAGTTTCTACGATCCGATCGTGGGGGCGACTATTTGAGTTATGATTTTCTCACGCATCTCAAAGCACGTGGAATCGTTTCACAATGACGCCGGAACACCACAGCAATGGTGTGTCGAGCGGAATCGAACCCTGTTAGATATGGTCCGATCGATGATGTCTCTTACTGATTTGCCGTTATCATTTTGGGGTTATGCATTAGAAACCGCTGCATTCACTTTAAATAGGGCTCCATCTAAATCCGTTGAGACGACACCGTATGAACTATGGTTTGGTGCTAAACCTAAGTTGTCGTTTCTTAAAGTTTGGGGATCGAAGCTTCGTCAAGAAGTTGATGCGGACAAGCTCGAACCCAAAGCGGAGAAATGCGTCTTCATAGGATACCCTAAGGAAACTATTGGGTATACCTTCTATCACGTAACTGAAGGCAAAATGTTTGTCGTGAAGAACGGTTCCTTTCTTGAGAAGGAGTTTCTCTTGAAAGAAGTGAGTGGGAGGAAAGTAGAGCTAGACGAGGTTATTGAACCTTCTCTTGAATTGGAGAGTAGCGCGCACCTGAAATTGTTCCGGTGCACTTTGCACCAACAATAGAGGAAGCTAATTACAAGGATCATGAAGCTTTGGACGATCTGCTCTTGAGCGTCATGGTCGACAAGGTCGCGTGCCCCTCCCGAGTGGTACGGCAACCTGTCTTGACCGTCTTGTTAGTAGAAGGCGGTGAACCTCGAACTATGAGGAAGCGATGATGAGCCCGGACTACGAGAAATGGCTAGAAGCCATGAAATCCGAATTGGGATCCATGGCGAAAACCAAGTATGGACTTTGGTGGACCCTCCTAGCGGCCGAAAGGCCGTTGAGTGCAAATGGATCTTCAAGAAGAAAACGGACGCGGATGGTAATGTTACCGTCTATAAAGCATGGCTTGTCGCGAAAGGTTTTCGACAAGTTCAAGGTGTTGACTACGATGAGACTTTCTCTCCTGTAGCGATGTTTAAGTCTATTCGGATTTTATTAGCAATTGCTGCATTTCATGATTATGAAATATGGCGATGGATGTCAAGAAGATCTGCGTTCCTCAATGGCAACATTGATGAAGAGTTGTATATGATGCAACCCAAAGGTTTTATCGATCCTAAGGATGTTGATAAAGTATGCAAACTTCAGCGTTCCATTTATGGATCAAGCAAGCATCTCGGAGTTGGAACCTTCGTTTTGATCAAGTGATCAAGAGCTTTGGATTTGTTCCAAATTGCTACGAAGCTTGCATCTACAAGAAAGTGAGTGGGAGCTCGGTGACGTTTCTGGTACTATATGTGGATGACATATTGATTATTGGAAATGACATCAACATGCTTAACGATGTGAAGAGTTATTTGAACAAGTGTTTTTCAATGAAAGACCTAGGTGAAGTTGCTTATATATTGGGCATCAAGATCTATAGAGATAGACAAAGGCCTGATAGCTTTAAGCCGGTACATACCTAGACAAAGTTCGAAAAGGTTCGAATGGATAAGGCATTGAAAGGTTCATTGCCTATGTTGTCGAGGAAGATATTGAGCAAGGCTCGGTGTCCATTCTACGGTAAATGATAGGGAAGCTATGAGCAAAGTGCCTTATGCCTCGCCATAGGTTCCATCATGTATGCCATCTTGTGTACTAGACGGATGTGTCCAATGCTCTTAGTTTGTGACGAGATATCAAAGTGATCCGAGTGGAACACTAGACCGTGAAGAACATCCTAAGGTACCTAAATAGGACTAAAGAAATGTTCTTAGTCTATGGGGTGATGAACATTTCGTCGTAAAAGGTTACGTCGATACTAGTTTAAACCGACAAGGATGATTGTAAATCTCGACGGGATACGTGTATATTTTGAATGGAGGAGATGTGAGTGGAGAAGCTGCAAGCAAAGCGTGATCGCAGGATCTGAAGAGAAGCGGAATACATGGTTCTGCGAGCGTCAAGTGAAGGAGTTTGGATCAGAAAATTCATCCTTTGAGCTTGGCGTGGTTCCAAGTACATTGGACCCACTGGAGATATTGTGTGACAACACTGGCGCCATAGCACTCGCTAAGGAACCAAGATATCATCCAAAGACCAAGCATATCAACCACAAGTTTCATATAATCCGAGATTATATAGCAGATGGAGATCTGAAGATTGGCAAAGTACATACAAATCTGAATGTCGCAGATCCATTGACTAAACCTCTTCCACGTGTAAAACATGATCAGCACCTCAGTGCCATGGGTGTGATTGTTGCCAGATGTAAACTAGATTATTGACTCTAGTGCAAGTGGGAGACTGTTGGAATTATGCCCTAGAGGCAATAATAAAGATGTTATTATTATAATTCTTGTTCATGATAAAGTTTATATTCCATGCTAGAATTGTATTAAGCGGAAACTTTAATACTTGTGTGGTTTGTGAACAACACCGTGTCCCTAGTACGCCTCTATGGACTAGCTCATTGATCAATAATGGTTAAGGTTTCCTAACCATAGACATGAGTTGTCAATTGATAATGAGATCATATCATTGGAGAATGATATGGTGGATAGACCCAAACTAAGCGAAGCAATTAGATCGTGTCATCGTGTTTGTCTTTGCGAAGTTTTTCTTATGTCAAATATTGTATTCCTTAGACCATGAGATAATACAACTCCCTGGTATCGGAAGAAAGCTTTGAGGTCATCAAACGTCATCCTATGAGAGGGTGATCATAAAGGTGTCTCTCAGGTAATCGGAAAGTATCTGTTGGGTTGTATGTATCGAGATGGGATTTGTCCCTCCCAAGTCGGAGAGATATACTTCGGGCCCACTCGGTGATCGATATCAACACCGCTTGCAAGCATGTGGTTAAGGAGTTAATCACAAAGTGATATCGGATTACGGAACGAGTAAAGTACTTGCTGTGAACGAGATTGAACTAGGTATGACGATACCGACGATCGAATCTCGGGCAAGTAAAATATCGCGAGACGAAGGGAATATATATATGGGATTGATTGAATCCTGGCATCGTGGTTCATCCGATATGATCATCGATGAATGTGTAGGAGTCAATATGGGTGCCCAGACCCATGTTGATTATTGATAGAAGATCATGTACGCATATTCTCGAACCCGCGGTCACACTTAACGTGTCTTGACGCTATGATAGATTGGATAATTGGTTTATGAATTTTTGTTTGGAGTCTCAGATGGGATCCGGGATATCACGAGAGGTTCCGGAATGGTCCGGAGAATAAGATTCATATAAGGCAGTGCAGTTTTTGGAGTTCGGAATTGTTAGGATTAATCGGTATTGTACTTAAGCTTCTAGAACCTTCCGGAAGGGGCCAACGTGGTCCCACCTTCCGAGAGGGGCATGGGCCTATGAGGTAGTGTCCTGGCCGCATTGGGCCAGGGGCACAAGGCCCCATAGGGCCCAGCCGATTCTAGATAAGTTTAAACTCGTTTAAACTAGAGATAGAATTTCTAGATAAGGGATAAGTTTAAATCGTTTAAACTAGAGATAGGGTTTCTGGATAAGGGAAAGTTTAAATCGTTTAAACTAGAGATAGACTTGGAGGATGGGCAAGGGCTGGCGCACCCCCTCTATATAGAGGCTGGTGCACCCCTCCCCGAACCCACACACCTTCCTCCAACCCTAGTTGCCTGCGCCCTTCCACTCTCCCTCCCATTTGTTTGTGGCGAAGCCTGCGTAAATTCTCCACCATATACACCACGCCGTCGTGTTGTAGATCCAATCCATCTCTCCACCATACTTGCTGGTCCAAGGAAGGAGGCGTCGAGGTCTTGCGTGTGCATCTCACGGAGGCACCGCCACTTGTGGTGCTAGATCGGATCGGATCGCGAGGAGGAGAAGCGAGTATGACTACATCACCCACGTTAAATTTAGCGTTCCGCTGTCTTGAATCTTCAAGGGTATGAAGATCTAATCCAATCTCTCTCGTTGTTTGCATCTCCTAGATTAGATCTTGGCTTTCCCTCTGTTCGCTTCCGTAGAAAATTTTGATTTACTATGCTGCGAAACCCTTCATGGACTTCACCTCCCTGAACAAGCATTGCCCGAAGGACCACTTCCTGTTGCCACGGATCGATCAGATAATCGACTCCACCGCGGGATGCGAGTGCCTCTGCTTCCTCGACGCCTACTTAGGCTATCATCAGATTTGAATGAAGGAGGAGGACCAGGAGAAAACGGTGTTCGTCACGCCCTTTGGTGTCTTGTTCTACACAACGATGCCCTTCGGGCTGAAAAACGCAGGAGCCACCTACTAGCGGTTTATGCAGACCTGCCTCAAGAGCCAGCTTGGTCGCAACATCCAAGTCTATGTCGACGACATCATCGTCAAAACCAAGGAGGAAGCTTCGTTACTCGACGATCTCCGCGAGACCTTCGATAACCTTGATCGCTACCGGATCAAGCTAAATCCGGACAAATGCGCCTTTAGCGTACCATCTGAGCAACTGCTCGGGTATCTCATCTCCGCGAGAGGGATCGAGGCCAACCCGAAGAAAATAAAGGCCATACTGGCCATGGAGAAGCCGAAGAACGTAAAAGGTGTCCAGAAGCTGGCTGGGCGAATCGTGGTGCTCAGTCGATTCATCAGTCAAATGGGCGAACAGGCACTGCCCTTCTACTAGCTTCTCCGCAAGGCTAATAAATTTGAGTGGATAGATGAAGCACAAGAAGCATTCGAGGACCTCAAGCATCTACTGTCCACCTCGCCGGTGTTGGTAACACCTCGCGAAAAGGAGCCGCTGTTGCTGTACATCTCTGCCACCAACCAGGTGGTTAGTACTGTGCTCGTAGTGAACAAAATAAAGTTCACAGGGTTCAACGCCCAGTCTACTACCTCAGCGAGGTGCTCACGCCGATAAAACAGTGGTACCCACATTATCAGAAGCGGGCATACGACGTCTTCATGACAGCCAGGCGACTGTGCCACTACTTCCAGGTGCACCCAATCGTAGTGGTGAATGACTCCCCGCTTGGACACATACTCAACAATCCCGACACCACTGGACGAGTCTCACTCTAGGGGATAGAGCTGTCCCCGCGGGACATCACATATGAGAAGCAAGACACGATTAAGTCGCAAGTTCTCCCGGACTTCCTTGTGCACTGGATGGAAAACCAGCTCCCCAACAAGCCAGACATGTCCTATCTATGGACAATGCACTTCGATGGGTCCAAGCACAAGGAGGGAGCTGGCGCGGGCGTCATCCTAACATCACCGCAAGGTGACAAGATGAGGTACATTCTGCGAATGTAGTTCATCGCCTCCAACAATGAAGCTGAATATGAAGCCTTACCCCACGGGATGCGCATGGCAAAAGCCTGTGGCGCAAAGCAACTCATTATCTACGGCGACTCCAAACTGGTGGTCAACCAAACAATAAATGAGTGCGATGCCCTAAGCGATAACATGATCGCCTACCGCGACCTCTACGACACACTCGAGGGGGAATTCGATGGATGCGAACTACGACACGTAGGCCGTGAGAGCAACGAGGAGGCGTACACACTCGCCAACATCGGCTCCACCTGCGCCCAAGTGCCACCCGGAGTATTTCTAGAGCGCATCTGCGAGCGCTCCATCAAGCCTAAGGCTCTAGAGCATAAAACCAGCACGCCAAAGGACTCGAGGGATACACCACCCAACGAGCCAACGTCACTCGACGACATGGAGCCAGATACAGGACTCGAAGGCCCCATGGAGGTCATGATGATCGAGCCATCCTGGACGCAACCATACATCACATACTTTCTCAGCAAAAGGTTGCTAGATGACCCGACAAATGCGCGCCATATAGCGCGACGATACAAGGCATTTGCCCTCATTAATGGCGAACTGTACAAGCGCAGCATCATAGGAGTCCTCCAGTGGTGCGTCTCCAACGGGGACGGAAGAGCCATCCTCCTCGACATACACGAAGGCACTTGTGGCCATCATGTTGGCAGTCGCTCCCTCGTCGCCAAAGCTCTACGAGCTGGATTCTATTGGCCAACGGCAATGCGTGATGCTAAGGACATCGTCCAGCAATGCAACGCCTGCCAGCGATTCGCAGACAAGCCGCACGCACCTGGCCCCGAGCTCAGGCCAATACCTGTGGCCTGGCCCTTCGCACAATGGGGACTCGACATGATCAGCAAGCTCCAGAAGTCTTCACCTGCAGGATACGTCTACCTCCTCATCATAGTCGACAAATTCACCAAGTGGATTGAGGCCATGCCGGTGACAAACCAATCAGGAGCCAACGCTGTTAAATTCTTTGAGTCCGTCGTCTTCCGATTCGGGGTGCCGCATAGCATCATCACCGACAATGGAACAAACTTCACCTTAAATGAATTTCAGGGCTTCTATGAAAAACTGGGAATCAACATCAGCTACGCCTCAGTGGTGCACCCCCAGACCAACGGTCAAGTCGAAAAGTCCAACAGCCTCATCTGTAGCGGGATCAAGAAAAGGCTCCTTCGACCACTCGAAAGAGCTGCCGGGTGCTGGCCTGACAAGCTACAATCAGTACTATGGAGCTTGCGCACAACTCTAAACAGCACCAAAGGCTACACTCCGTTCTTCATGGTACACGGTGCCAAGGCGGTACTACCTACAGAAGTGCGCTATAAAGCCCCACTGGTAGTAGCATACAGCGAGACAGAATCAACTCTCGTACTTGAGGACTCAGTCGACCTCCTCGACGAAGCACACGAAATTGCAGCGGAGAGATCCACGATCTACCAGCAGAACCTCCACAACTACCACTATAGAAGGCTATGCCCCAGATCCTTCGTCGAAGGAGATCTGGTCCTGCAACTGAAGCAACAAGGGAACCTCAAGCTCGAGTCCCCTTGGGAAGGACCTTACGTGATTACCGAAGTAATCCCAGGTGGCGCCTACCACCTTAAAGATTTAGAGAGTGGAGTCGCATACTCCAATCCCTGGAACGTCGCGCAACTGTGTCGTTTCTACCCTTAGATGTTTTTACTTTACAAATAAGGTTCTTCAGCCAGGCTACTTATCCATACATTATACATCGTGATATTCTGCGAATAAATAAACCTAAGTGCCCCAAACTTTGTGTTTTTCTGTTTTTCTTACAATTATATCACTCGGGGGCTGCGCAACCCTTTACACCTTGTTCCACGAACAATGCAATATCCTAAGTAGGTGACGCACTATCAATCGATTGGTAAAACCAACCCAGCTGTAACGCACCTGCCAGGTTGGCAAGATGCTGAGATGAATATACGTCGGGATAACGAAAAGGAATTGTAGATTACAATACACTCAGAAAAACATACAAGATAGCAAGATGTTAGACAATAACGGGTATCAAAAACACCCGGCACAATTATATGAACTTTACAACACCTATATATCCATGTGCAGGTCCATACTACATTACTGCTGCAAAAGGAGGACATTTGTTTGCTCTTCGAAGAAATCAACAATATCTTCGGTTGGCCGATCAACCGCCTCGTAATGTGGCACCATGTTCCAGGTCATCCCTTCTGGCGAAGGCAATGGTCCAGCGGCAAGAGCTGCAACATCCACATCTGGACGATGCAAGCGAACAAGCGCCAATGCAGCCTTGGCACCCGCAACCAACTGCTGGCGCACGCACTCGCGAACCACGCTGATATCTTGAAACTTCGACAGCAAAGCTAGCAAGCTCGAAGGCACTACATATAGGGGAAACATCTCCTGAAAAATATGCTTAAGGCACGATTGCGCCTTCTTCAAGCACTGCAGCACTCGCGATGCACGATCCTATAGCGTCACCAACGCGACTGCACGATCGTGGTCCACCCAGAAATATCCGCTAGCTTGCAGACTCTCCTGGGTCAAGTCGTTCAGACGAATGACAACTCGATCCCTCTCATCCTGTGGATGACGAGCGCTAACAAATGCAAGAAGCAGAGCAAAGCATAAGGACAAGGCATCGCCACGAGACTAAGGAAAAGGAAAAGAAGCTAGAGAGCTAACATTTAAATTGCTCATTCAATTGAGCAACTTCGCCCAGGAGGTACTTCTCGTGCACACTGACCTTCTCAGCCTTCGACTTCCACACATCCACGTTAGAATGAATCATGGGCAGCTCTCGCTCCAACTGCTTTATGTGATCGCGCAGTCGTGCAAGCAACGACAGCTCCTCCACCTTTGAACGCGGTCACGCCATAGTTTCATCGATGGGAGGAGAGTCAGGAGGACCACTCGAAGGACCCTATTACAGCCAAAACAAGAGGCATATAAGACTAACCATCCATCAATAAAAGAGAGGAGTGCATTCAAATTCAACAAGTATCAAAAGGGGCACCCCCATAGAACACAGTTCAACAAGGATAGCTACACTATTACAAAAGGTAACTGGGAAATGCTCTAATGCTTTGCTTTCGACTTCGGGGGCTTCCTCAAATCTGTGGCAGTCTCTGACGCCACAGACTTCCCAGCTACAGCCCCAGATGCCACAGCCTTCGCATTCTTCAACCGTCGCAGTTCCGCCGAGTAATTGGTGACTGTTTCAATGAGCCGAGACCCATATTTACTGCAACTACCGACGAAAGGAGCGAACACTACCTGCTGGCCATCCGTGGTGACCGACATCGCCTCGGAGATTTCGCTAGGGTCTAGCTCCACGTCGTGGGCTTGCGCCATTGCGCGTGCCATGGTCGCCCCGACTGACCGCTCTGCGTTCTTGAAGTCCATCGTCACGACCTCCGCGAATGATTCCACCAGGCCATCAAGATTTTCGATCAATTTAGCCTTGGGGACCATCTCCTCTCGAAGGCGGCTCAATACGCCCTTGGCTTTTCCTAGTGTGTCCTGGACAGAGACGCTGCGGTCCTCGACTGCAGCCACGACACCGGCTAAGGCATCCGCGTGAGCCAAAGCCTGGGCGTCAAAGCTCAGACCGACAACATCTGAAGAATACACATATCAGCACAACAACATGCAGGCAAAACGCATTGGAAAATGCAAGTGAGGCAGTATCATACCTGAGAGCGCTTTTGCGACGGAGAAGAGTTGTTCTACGAACAACTTTTTCCTCTCGGTGGTGGAGGAACGTAACTCTTCCTCACATTTTTGTGACTCCTCAAGAGCCTTGATGACCCACAAGTATAGGGGGTGTATCCAAAGAATATTTATAAGGCTTAACAGCTGGGTTGTCAATTCAGTTGCACCTAGAAACAATCTTGCTCACAACAGTTTATCAGTAGCAATAGTTTTGTAGTAGGAATAGTAAAGTAGCAGCAGTAGTAAAGTAAAGACAGCAGTAACAATAGCAGCAAACAGTGGGATTCGAGTGCGGTAGGCATAGGGATGGATGGACGGGCATTGCATGGACAAGACAATTCACATAGCAATCAGAACATAGGGCAATTACAGATAAATAAGATAAAGCATCCAAGTACTAGATAATCCTAGGCATGTGTTCCATATATAGTCATTCGTGCTCGCAATGAGAACTTGCACAACATCTTTTGTCCCGCCAAATTCTTGCGGGCGGGCCTCAAGGGAACTATCGCAATTAAGGTGCTCCTTTTAATAGAGCACCGGAGCAAAGCATTAACACTCCGTGAACACATGTGATCCTCACATCAAAGCCATTCCCTTCGGTTATCCCGATTTCTGTCACTTCAGGGCCATTGGTTCAGGACAACAACGTGTGTATACAACTTGCAGATAAGACCATAAACAATACTATAATAATGAATCAATAACATGTTCAGATCTGAAATCATGGCACTCGGGCCCTAGTGACAAGCATTAAGCATAACAAGTCGCAACAAAGTCATAAAGCACTAATAAAAGATACTAGGCACCATGCCCTAACAATCTGATGTCATTACATGAACGATCGCATCCAATCCCTACCATCCCCATAGCCTACAGCTGGGGATTACTCACTCATAGATGGGGGAAACATGGATGGTCGATGGAGAAGCGATGGTGATGATGATGGTGATGATCTCCTCCAATTCCCCGTCCCGGCAGGGTGCCAGAACGGAGTTTCTGGTGCCGTTTCGTGGAATCTGGTGGTGGCGGCGGAGCAGAACTCCTTCTGGAAAAACGTCGAACCCCCTGAGTTTTTAGGTCAGAAGGCAACTTATAGGCGAAGAGGGAGACCGAGGGGGTGCCGGAGGGGCCCACACCATGCCTTGACGCGGCCTGGGGGACCCACGCCTGGGGTGTGGCCAGGCCCTGGCCCTCCTCCGTCTCGTATTCTGGCTCCATGAGTCTTCCGGTAAAATAGGAACTTTGGCTTTTATCCCGTCCAATTCTAAGAATATTCATTTTCTGACTTTTCTAGAACCAAAAACAGCAGAAAACAGACAACTGGCACTGTGGCTCTTGTTAATAGGTTAGTCCAAGAAATCATATGAAAAGTACTCCAAAGTGTGGACAAAACATAAGAAAGTAGATAAAACCAAGCATGGAACATCAAAAATTATAGATACATTTGCAATGTATCAAGCCTCGACTGCCTCCTTGCGTTTCTTCTCTGCCGCGGCAAGTCCCTTTTCGAGGGATTTGACGTGACAAAGAAGCTCATTATGCTCACCTAAAAGGGAAAAAATGGAAAAACCTGAGCTCACCAACCTCTACACAAGAAGAGCGGGAAGCAAAGTATAAAGCTAACCTTCGACAGCATGATGGCGGTTATCCAGCATAGCATGCTGTCGACCTAAGGAAACGATCTGCTCAGCGAGGCGAGAAGAATTCTACAAGATAGGCTACACCAAATAAAAAGAAGCGTGAGCATTAACAAAAAATCGACTACCGGCAACAAGAGAAAAACTCACGTGTTCCTCTAGGGACTCCGAAGATTCTTTCAGAATTGAAGTCCGAGCAACAATCTGGTGCCCCTAGTGTGGGGGGAACTCGAAGAATTGGCACCGGAGTGGGCCGCCACCGGAGGAGAAGGAGATTGTGTCGCCACCTCCTTGTTCTTGGAGTCTGCGACTCCGGACTCCTTGAAAAATTGGCAGTCGTCGGAGGACGACGAAGCCATTTGACTGCCAAATATCCAACACTACTTCAGAAGGAAAAGATTTTGAGAAGACAAGATGAACTCGCAAACTTATAAAGACGCACCCATCAAAATTTTCAAGTTTCAAAGGAATCTCCAGATGACTCCTTCAGCAACCTCAGCTTCTTCCGTGAAGGAGGAGCCATGGCGCGCACAAGCATGGCAGGGATTGGCTCCTCTACTGCAGTAGGAGGACCCTTCGGCATCATCGGTGATGAGGCATCTGAATCCTCGCTACGGGAGTGCTTATGAGTCCCGTGCCCACTGGACTCGGGGGCTTCCTGCTCCTCCCCAATAGGTACGGTAGAGCCCGACTCGTCCTCTTCCTCCGCTTCACGTGGAATTATTCCTTCGGGCTGAGGAGGCAAGTTGGCGGCCACCTTCCAATCCTGAAATCAGAACCAAGCATCAGTACAAGCTACAATGAGCAAGTAATCGAAAAATGTGAAGAATATTTAAAAAGAAATCCACCTCGAGCGGAGGATGGCTCGCACAGAATGGAGGCACGACTGAGTCACCCGGGAGATCCTCCTTGGTGGTGTACTTGGTCAGCAGTCGAAACCTCATGTCTACTTCACCAGAAGAAATGCCCTCTGCAGAAATGCGAGTGACATCACCAGTACCAATCCAGCGGCACATCGGATGCACCCTGGCATGCAGAGGTTGTACTTGGCGACGCATCCAAGTGTGAATGAGATCAGCGCCGCCTACTTCTTTGCCTATGTGGCGTTCGAGGTCACAGACACGCTGATACAGAGTCTCTGTTTCCTCGACTTCGTCGGGCATCACAACGTTCTTCCACGACCTCCTCCTCTTGCAAGCCGCCATCGGATCAAAGGGCACGAGTCCGTAGTGTTCTCCATCGACCTTCTGGTCGTGAATGTAGAACCACTTCTCCCTCCATCCTTGGACAGATGCAGTGAGATTGATGGAGAAATAGTGACATTAGAGTCGACGTGGATCCCGCAGCCTCCTATATCGTAGACTACTAAACCCAAACCTGACTGACGTTTGAGCTTGAAGAGTTTTTTGAAGAGGCCAAAGTGTGGCTCGATTCCGAGCCAGCACTCGCAAAGGGTAATAAAGCAGGCGATGTGGAGGATAGAGTTTGGGGTCAGCTGGTGCAGCTGGAGCCCGTAGAAACAGAGTAAACCCCTAACAAACGGATGAAGGGGAGAGAAAGACCGCAAATGATGAACGTAAGGAACATCACTCGAAACCCGCCAGGAGGACTGGGGATTACCTCATCGCCGGGAACACGGGAGTCATCCTCTGGGCTCCATCCTGGCGCTGGGTGAAAAGCTCTGAAGGCTTGATGATGGATGGGCTCCACGACCCATTGGTGACGTGGGTCCCTGGGCCTTTCTTCTTCCCGGCTACGGCGGCGGCATTGGTACTCGTGGTGGTGGCGCTTTTCTTGTTGGCCACAACAGTGGCAACAACAGATCCAGCGGTGAAGCTTCCTTTCTTCTTGCCCATCTGGCGCTAGCGGTGAGAGCGCATGAAGTAGCTCGGGAAAGTACGAAGTTGGTCCAGTGCCGCAAAGAAGGTGAGAGCAATGGAGCGGCAAGAAGCAGCAATGGAGGATGTGCGCGAGGAGGAAGATGAGATGTGGAGAAATTACCGCACAGAGGATCTCTACTTAACCTCATCGGCGATGCCATCCAACGGCCAAAATAAAATTAACTCAAGGCGTGGCACAAATCAATGTCGACATGTGGCAAGGGTAAACCACGAACCGTCGCTCCACTCCTCCCATTACGCGCGATAATCGAGGAGACACAGTTAAACCAGAAGATTACGCACGCCTGGTCAAGTCCAAGTCAGAAAATGGGACCTAATACTCATCATGTCCCGTAAAAACCGCTCACGTGGGCAACTAAGGTCATCTCATCATCAGCAATGACGTCATTAACTCCAGCAGGAGCACATTTTGACTACACTAGTCCTTACTCGAGTCTTCGACTCGACCAAGCACTCGGGGGCTACTCCTAACAGGAGCGCTGACCATGCACCCGAAGAACTTTGTAAAGATATTCAAGCATTATGAAAACCCTTCCCTCGAATCAACGATTCGATTGTGAACTTCGGGTTACTCCCATAGAAAGTGCAGAAAGCACATTCGACTGAACAAGCAAAAGACGGCAGCAGTCGCAAATAATTATAGTCTTCACTCGAGTCTACGACTCGAATAGGCACTCGGGGGTTACTCCCATAGGGAGCGCTGGCCGCGCATCCTATGATTTTTCTCATACGTAACTGTGTGCTGACTATGTTCACACTCGAAAGCTTCGACGACACCGTCTCATATTTTCCCTACAAAGAGACTGTGTCTCCTGGGTCACCCGGATCATCTCCGCGATGACAAAATTCGGATGTCACGCTTACATCGTGAAGATAAGACCTGAAAAAGGCCTAGCAACGCACCTACTGCGCTCTACTAGAAACAATCCGTGCCTATAAGTACGATGAATAAGCCTTGATAGACGCGTCGAGTGCTCACACTTATACACTGGGATTCAACTCTATAAGACCTCCGCGGCCTGAGTCGAATTACGCCAACACTTTTCTGAATTCGAGTCCGGAGACTCGAATTTTAGTAGATTGCGTTGTTTTGCCCTAAGACAGTTAACTGATCCCGATATATCGGATAAACCAGGCACGTATATCATAAAATCCCTATGATACAAAATCAAAACGCTCGAAAATATGCTCAGTTATGCACTCGAAAGACTTCATAAGTCTCCGCTCGAATCTGCGATTCAACCGAACAGTCGGGGGCTACTAACGTGGGCATACCTTACAGGTACTCCTTCTCCAAAATCCAAGTCCATAACAATGGGCATTGGTGCGTTTAACCCTCGTCAATAACCAAGCTAAAGCTCGCACGATCCCTACCGCCAACAGATCAACCACATGGATAGTGAAGTTGGAGGCACCGGTCACAGAAAAAGATACAACACCAAGGGCACACCACCACCCGAAGGTCAAGACCCCACCCCACTAAGCATTGGCCAACCATCGTGTTATGTTTTCATAAAGAGGAACCCTTACCCTATCGCCCAGGCTCGAGGGCATCGAACCACCGATAAATAAAGAACATGGCGGGCAACAAAATGTAGTGTCTTCCAAATATGCCGGAGCAGCGCCGTCACGGAACATACCGAGCTGCTACCAACCACCACCGAACACCGTGACACTCACCTCTGCCTTGCAGTCCCTAGGCAGCGCCTCCATGAAGGAACACGACATAGTAGCACCATTTGCGCCCGAACAAGGACCATGGGCTTTCACCTGGACGCATCAGCAGAGTCATGTCGGGGAGGAACCTCGACGAAGACTCCAAGAAGGGAGATCACACAACCTGTGTCATCATCGTTGGAAGAGATGCACTAGAAGGGGACACAGTCACCGCCCCTAGATGCCAGCCATGATCATATCCACGCAGGTGATGATGACAAGGATGTGAAGACGACAGAAGCACAAGACTTCAAATCGAGTCGCAAGCGTCAGCTTCACTCCCGCTACGCATGAGGGGGGATATTAGGATACATACACAACTAGAGATAGACTAGGACTTTAGAGATCATCTTGTATTCCAAGTCATAGGCTTCTTGCCCTCCAAGTTTGTACTCCTATATAAATGACCCACGATGATCAAATCAATACCACACACAATATTCTAGGGATTCAATATTTTCCACAGTGACCTCCATCGCCAGACAAGAGTTTCCCCAATCCCCTCCATCCACCACCAAAACTCCGTAGAGACCAGATCCAACGGGTGGGCGAGGGGTATCGTCTTCATCAGATCTGGAGCAGAGGTCAGCGATGCGGCCTCCGCACCGCAACCACGTCCACCACCACATCGCCACCACATCGCCGCCCGAACGGCCAAGGGTTTCGCCCCCTCGGTCACCTAGAGGAGGTGACACAAGGGGGACGCGAGACTCCTAGAGAGCTCCATCAAAGATTAGTGAAGCCAATCTGTACGGACTGAAAGTACAACATGACCAAATTAACGTGTTGTTCCTGAAAAGATCTTAATGACAAGAGAACAACATGCAGCATAGCGGGTGAAAGATTAGATTTAGTCTCGCATGCATCGGTTTTGCGGAAAGAAAGTCGCTATAGAAAATCCATAACCCGCACACGTTGAGAAACGTGTTTTAGGCTCGGTTCGTTGTTTCTGCGCTGACTTTAGCCAATTCTGTTGTTAGTAAATTTGCGTCCTCAATAGAACAACTTCGGTTAGCACCTGCAAGCTTACTTTTTCAAATATATCCAGTTACAGGAGACGTAATTCGACGTCGTTTTGTAGCTTTGACAAACTATACACGCATGCTTGTTATCAATTACTCCTAGTCTACTATTTTACTCCCCTGATCTCTTCCAACGGAAATTAGTTGGACTGCCCTGACTGTCATTTAGTTTTGGAAAAAAAAATGGGTATCCGTCACTTATTTTGAAAAACACTGTCAATGAGCTTGATTGACAAAATTAATTTGTATCCATTTGCATCATCGATCAATAGAGCAACTTCGGTTAGCAACCAGCGACTAACTTAGTTATTTAATTCTATCCAATTGCAAGAAACATTTTTTTCTTTTGCGAAAGCAATTACAAGAGACGTTACAACTTGCTTTTTCTCAGAGAGAAATTATTGGTTCCAGATTTGGCCTCATCATTGGAGTATGTACCAAGCATCAGATCGTGACGACAATTTTGTGTTCCCATGCTGGCTGGTTGGGAAGCATACTAATAAATTAATTAACCTGGAGCCAGGCAGATGCAAAATCATTGGCATGGAGGTCAATGTGTGTACACTGATACATAGAGGGCCGTACAACCAAAGAAACTTTATGCTCTTGCACAAAAGTACAAACACTTTTTCTCAACTCCAGTAAAATGGATGTACACAGGTGCGATGACTCCTGATCTGGCACCTCCTTACTGAAGCAAAATAACACCAGACTAACAACACATATAATGTGTCACTCAGGCATACCAATATGATCCTTACAACCTTATTCATGCAAATAATAAGACAAACATAAGTAATCATATCTGTAGTTCGCCAACATGCCAACATGCAAGCGACCTATTATCAATATTTAAGATGCCCAAGATAATCGCCCAAAATCAGACTGGAATTGCTAGCAGCTGACTACGTGTCACCGCGGCATTCTTGCTTTGGCCACAGTGGGATAACATGCTAGGCTCTCCTCATATAACATAGGAACAAGAGGCAAAAATTCAGTTATCTTACCCCACGATTGGTCTTTGGAGTATGTCAAAGTATTCCATGATGAAGATGGATTATTCCGGTCATCAGAATGTCTGCACTTGTTAATGTCAGATCCTTCGCGAACTCTAAGGTGTGCCGTACTGGTGACATCATCTACCTGATCAAGTGAATACAGATTTTCAACTGTTTGCTCCACTGGATCATACAGGCCTACTTTCCTCCCGCTGTTCAGAAGGATCCTGCTGTCGTAGGGATCAACAGCTAATGGTACCACGACATTTGTCACAAGGGAATAGTCAGGCGATGCTTTCAAGCAAATTGAGTATGATCTACCCCATTGGCCATGCTCTAGCTTCCATACATCTAAACTGTTTGCCACTGGATCTGCTAAAATAGCACACAAAAATCTCTCGAGCTCAACCACATATGCGCGAGAAGGACTTGTGCTATTCCACATCGCAATGCATGGAGGGCAAGGGATGACATCAAACCTGTTCCTAGCAATGTCAAAAGAGACAATGGCCCGTTTGTGGCTCCGGCCCAGCCTTGGTTCACTCATCCAGTACAGCAGCCCTTCAACATAGGCAGGTGGCATTTCATTCACAGGAAGAGGCGGTAGCGGTACGGAGTTTTCTCGTGCATGACCCCCAGAGTTACACCACCGCAATGTGCATTCCAAGCTATATTGGCGAGTTTTGTAGTCCTTCAGCTTATAAAACATTTCCACGACCACATGCTCACGACTCAAAGGGTCAAACGTCAAGCCAACGTTCTTGTTCCCGACAGTGAAAGCGTGCTGTTCTGCATTTTGTACTCTGAATGCTCTCGAGGGCATGTGGATATTTGGGGCCTTGTTGCGGTAGACCCGGTAGAAACCTGTACACGCATTGTACAGATAGTTATCTGTCTTGGTGCTTATCAGGTTCAGCCCATGACAAGGCTTGGAGCAGACCACCTTTGTACAAAGTAACGCACTGTGATTAGGAGCTTCTCTGATCCATCTATTTAAGGGAACAAAACTGAAGCCCAGTTGTCCAGAACCTTTTCCAATAAGCATGACCTTTGGCATTTTATCCATGTTCTTATGCTTAGAGTACGTCTCAATGAAGTTTGCACTCTCAATCAGTCTCAGCCACTGCTTGCAGACGAGTTTGGACTGTACGGCTGATTTAGATGGGAGGCGGAGTAGAATCTCCTTAGTCACCCTGGCCAGGGTACGCGACAGGGCTATCTCTTCACCTGTTTTATGCACTGGAGCAAGGCTCTCTTCAATGAAACCGAATCTTAAGCCAGGGGGCGTCTCCTCAGGAGTTGTGTGCGTCTCGGTGACTGAAAGAATGGTTTTGAGAGCTCCAGAACTAGGGTCATACGTGTGAACCTTTTTTCTATAGGTGCCGTACACCTTGTGCGTGCTAGAAGCGATGATAATTTCCTTCCCTGGTCTGCAATTGCCAATAACTGACACGATCTGTGGCTCACGTAGGTCTCTTCCCACACGCCCAGACAAATCGATACAATGATCCAGTGACCAATCGCCAGCACAATAATCCAGCAGTTTCCATATCTCCAAAGTGCTACCATAAGGGTCAGCGCGACGGTCACGAACTATACAGAGTTGGTTATCCACCACTGCCAGGTGTTCTTCTGATGCCCGGCCAACCCAGCGGCAGGGGAACCACTGATCCATTAATCCTCTTGGTGCTACCAAGGGGAAGGGGAATGTATGCACCGTTGGTCCGAAGCCCGGTGATCGTACAGACGTGAAGGTTTCCTCTGCGACAGCAAAGGATAATATAGCGGTTCTTGGCTTTGTCATTAGACAGTAAGTATCAACCAACCAGTGCAGGCATCCATTTGCAAACACAGGAGACACTGCATTATCCATCGCGTTAGCCAGAGCGCTTCTTGCGACACGGCACAACCTGAAGGGCACTCCTCTGGCAGCCAGCCTCCAGCAATCACCTCCAGGCGTGTACACTTCACACGACCGTCCCAATCTCATTGGTCAACCTCACCACCTTGTGCTGCCGTGTCCGGACATCAAATCCCAGTCCAGCAGAGAATGAATCAAACGCTTCATCAAAAGGCGGTAGGCGTGTGACTGACCGTGTGGCTGCATTGCAGAGGTAGTAGGCCGGCGCGACATCGTCGTACAGAAGGGTGAGGCCACGGCACGGTATGGGCGTCAGAACACTCACGGAGTCACGGCGAGCATGGTCAAGAGTGAACAGAAGCCGGTCGTTTCTCCTGGGGACGAGCGGCGAGCACGAGTACACGTCGGTGGAGTCAAATCTTTCTGTCGGTGATACGAGTAGTAGCTTTAGTTCTGATGGCGCCGTCTTGGTGATTTCCATGTGAAGGCTGCGGAACTCATCGGAAGAGAGCAGTGCAGCCCAGGAGCGGCACACCGCTCGGAAGCGGAGGATGGCTTTGATGGGAAGCCGCAGTAGCACCTGCATCAGCATCTCGTCCGGGAGCGACACGGGTACAGCAGAAGTCTTGTTCCTCTTGCGGCATAGGATCACCCCACGGGACGGCGTGGCACTGGTTTTCCTCTTTCTGCTACGCATCATCTCTTCCACCCCCAACATCTGCCGCTTCCACTGGATCGGGATGACCTGGTCGAGATTGACTGCAACGAGATGAGCACAGGCCTTAGTCTGATTAACCCTCGAATTTCGTTTGGGACGAAAAGGCAAGAGCTTCAGGGTGTGTTTAGCCTAAACTTTTTGTTTTTATTTCTGTGAAATTACAAACAGAGCGCTATATATACCTAGATTTCTTACCAACAAGAGGAATCGCGCTCTAATCCTCCAACTCGCAGCAGCTCCTTAGCATGGAGGTGGCAGGGTTCCGCGGCCAGGGTGAAGAAGGGGCTACGGTGGCTCGGGCAAAGGCTTGATCTCAGCGTCGAGGGGAGCCGAACTGGGGATTAGAACCTTTTGTTTTATTTGCAAACGTCCGACACTATATTGGAAACTATAATTCGCTCTGCTTCTCTAGTCCTTGTTCACGTACAATAAGAGTTTGTGCGTGCGAAGGGACCCTCTGCACATCCTTAACTCCTGGGCCTGGCGGACGACCCACTTATGTGCAGCTGGACTCAGGAGCTCAGCAGACCACGCATCAATTATTTAATCCCAAACATTACACGACTATCAAACAGTCCAAAAAAAAAAACATATAGCGTCCACTCTCTAGAGCTAGGGCATTCCTCGCTTTTATTTCTTCGGGAAGGAGGCAAATCCTGGGAACACTCCTAGCTATGATCAGCATGGACAGGGAGGCGATCTCAGCAGCCGCCAAGGGAGGGAAAGGCATGCGGAGGCACACGTCATTCCACGTGACAAAGACGATCAACCACGCCGGTGGCCTATGCTCTGTTGCCCTTTGCTCTTGCATCCCTTAGCTGGCCTCTCAGTTAGAGCATCTCTAGCAGATACCGCATCCCGCAGTGCTACAAAACGCGGCGGTGTACTGCAAAGCCGTTTTTTTGTCCGAAAAACGTCGGCGCGGAACAGATACCGCAAAACAGAATATACTCTCGAATATTCGGTCATCTTCCTCTCGCCCGCACACAGATCTGAGGTACTCACGACTAAAACGCTGCCTCGACCCCCTGACCGCTATCCGCCCCTGTGCTTGGCTGTCCCTGCTCCGCCAGCCCTGCGCACCATCCAGTTGTTGTTGTGTTGTGGCCTTGCTATCAGCTTCGCTACGAATCGCACCGACCAAAGCAAATAGGTTGGCTGGATGGATGGACTGAAGCGCCTAGCTAGCAAGGCACATGGATGGGCACGCGCACAAGTATGGCCGGCTGCTAGCAACCTAGGCACATGCACAAGATGTGTGTAGCTGATGCTCGGGCTCCAACAATGGCAGCCAAAAGGAATCAATGATTTACGGCTCGGAAATTAACAATAGATGTAGGGAATCGGATCTCCTTGCCCGTAATTGTAGATTGGCGCGGGGAATCGAACCACCTCGCCAGAATTTGGCCGCACTCCGGCAAGTTCAGTGGCGGAGTGTTCAGAAATTTCATCCCCCGTGAGCGTTGACCGTTTTGCAGGAAGCTGCAAAACAGACTGGAGAACTGGATATATGGGGTACATGCGAGTTGATATCCGGGAAACCGCAAAAAAAATTGCGGTTTTGACCAGTTTTGCGGTGTCTATTCTGGCCGTTTTTTAGCCATTTTCAGACCAAAACTGCATACTTTGCGGGTTTGACCAGATATACGGTATCTGCTAGAGATGCTCTTAGCAGGGTCATACTGTCTACAGTATAGCATAATTTTTTTTATCCTGTTGTGATCCAGTGATTAGCAGTTAATTTTTCTACCACAGGTGTTTGCCGTTTGGTCATAGGAACATTGGTTACCTGGTGTTCTAGCTTGGTTGTTGCCTCGCTGTGGCAGTGGAATCGAGAGAAGCACACCAGCTACCGGCTGCTTGCAATGAGCATCTTTGGTGGGTACAGTTTTCCTCCCATCAAATAGTTCTCCGTTTCTTCTTCCATTGCCTACAAGAAAACAGTTCTACGTGTGAGAATACTTTAGTAGTAGGAACTATGTTGAGAGTTGCAGAACTATCTTACTGAGAACAATGTTTCTACAAATTTCTCATCAGAAATGTTCTTTTTGATGAATTAGTTCTGACCTATGATACCCTTATGTGTCGACAAGTGATTGTTAACAGCCCAGAAGTCTGAAAAATTACCTTGAGTGACGACATGAAGCTGCACTTTGTTGAAGGTCCCTGGGGCTACTGGTATGTGTCATTCTTCCAGCAAGTGGCGTCAGTTGGCAACAACATTGCAATCCAGATTGTGGCTGGCAGCAGCCTCAAGGCTGTCTACAAGCACTACTACACGCCGACAATGGCGTGACATGATGCTGCAGGACTTCAGCCTCTGTTTGGTGCATTCGAGAAGTTCCTCTCCCAACTTCCTGGCATACATTCGCTCCGGTGGGTGAATGCTAAATGCACTGCTAGCACCATTGGATTTGCCGGGACAGCCATTAGTGTCACGCTATATGATGGTAAAGTCAGATAAGTTTAATTCTGCATGAAGTACTGAAATTGCTGAAGGCATGAAAATAATCAACAGCATGTTCTTCTGCAGGATATCACATTGACCGGAAGGAAGTTGGTTACAGCCTGCAAAGGAACCACTGCAGCTAAGATCTTCAGAGGTTTCAACACACTGGGCACAACAGCATTCTCATTTGGTGACACAATGTTGCCAGAAACTCATGTGCCCGTCACACGTTCAGTTCATGTTGATTTGCTAGTACACAGCAATTCTTATGTAAAATTGGCTGAAATCAGAGCACTATGCGAGAACCGGTCAGGACGAACATGTACAAGGGCATCTCGACGGCGTACTTGTTGGCCATCATGTCCTACTGGACACTGGCATTCAGTGGCTACTGGGCTATTGGATCTCATGTCCAGCCATACAGCTTGTCCTCCCTGACTGCTCCAGCACGGGCAATTGTAATAGCAGATCTATTTGCAGTGATTCAGCTCACAGGTTGCTTTCAGGTTCCATACGAAATTACTTGGTAACAACCCAGTAACTGTGCTTCTTCCCAAAGATATACTGCAGGCTGACAAATGCATACTTTGAAGAGCGCATTCAGGCGAAGAACACGAGGTACAAAGCATGGTTGTGGCGGCTGATGTATACCTCTGTATAGATGGCGGCAATCACCCTCGTTGCAGCCGCAATGCCTTTCTTTGGGGACTTTGTATCAGTTTGTGGAGCGGTTGGCTTCACCCCTCTGGACTTTGTGCTGCCAGCACTGGCATTTCTGAAGGCTGGGAAGTTGTCCCAAAACCTGGGGTTGCGGTGTGCTGTGAAGGCCCTTGGATCCACCCCTATCTTGTTCTCTGTCGTCGGAGCTCTCGCATCCATTGGTGAGATCAGAGCAACTGTGCTCGACGTCAAGACCCAAGTTCTTCCATGACATGTGATCGTAGTTATTAGTATCAGGCCACTTTGCATCAGTTCACTTAGATGTAGATTTGTATGTCCCAGTGGTAGCGCACGGTAATGTGAATTGCTATATACAGTATATGGAGACTCATTTTGTAAGGATCAGTCACCTTTTCAAACATTTAGATCCGAATCTAACACACATCTCAAGCCGATTAAAAAATGTAACCGCGTAGTCTCCTGCCTAAAAATCTATTTGAAGCCATGGAAATCAACTCGCAGTTGCAGAGCAAAAAACAAGAAACTACACATAGAAATACAACTGTAAGAGAAGCACTTGAGCAAAGTAAACATGATGGATACTATCATATAAACATCATACAAAATAAGCGTACAGTTTCTTCTAGACTTAATGCGTAGGACACGTTAAATTTCAACAGGATTGATTCTCATCATGATCTAAGCACAAGCAGGGTAGCTATATTCTGGTCTTAATAGATTTTTGTCCTCCTACATTGATACTAGATCATGATTGTGCGCATTGCCACACCCATCTATTTGTTCGGCGTAATGCTAGGAATTAAAAAAATTGTAGGCATGGAAATTCTAAGTTATATGTGAAATGAATTACTTGGAATTTAGGGGCAACAAACTGAACTTTCTGGATAAGCAAAACAGGGCACTGGTACTTGCTGTTAGAAGGATCATACTACGGAAGATATAACATGTGACCACAACTGTAAGATCCGTCACCAAAATCTGATTCTAACCTGCTAGAAGTTTGAGCTAAAAAACCATATTTGTAGGGTAAGACAGATCTAAAGGCGACACACAATCAGCCTTAAACAACCTCCTTTAGCACTGGAATCATAAACACAGATGTCACCTTGTTCAATCTTGGTTTCTCTTATAAATTGCCCTAGGTAGGTTGTGATGGCTGTTCATTGCTCTTGCCCAAGTCGCCGTCTTGTTCTCCGTCGTCAGAGCTCTCGCATGCATCCGCACCAGCAGGCCCTTTTCTTGACTTTACTGTGTCGGCATCTCCATGGAAGGTTATGAATTGATGGTTTTGTAAGCCTTCATCATCATTGATAAACTGACATTGTCCTGTTCCAAAACTGACAATAAAATATTTCAAAAATTATGTAGATTTATTTATGCTGTACCACCAGTACAAACCAATATATAAGTACAAATAAAAATTGGAGGTTGTGAATTGTGAGATGAAGAACTAGAGTATGTACCATGTCTACTTTACAAGGACCGAAAAGTTGAAAAGATAAGAGAAACACCCTTGAAGATCCTAAGATTTTCTTATCTCGCTTATTTGCAGTCCAAGTACAGACGAAGTCAATACAGATCCAGCAGAAGGATAAACAAAATCGATGAATCACATAACCAAAACTACTATTGCAACTAAAGGGCATAATCAAAAGACTACCTCATTTAACACCTTGGAACTTCGCAACTTCTGTCAGTGCAGTTAACAACACCGCTGGCCTCATCTGTCATCTCTCCCATGTCTTGTTGTATGTTTTTTTCCAAAACCTATGACATGAATTCTAAGCAACAACTCTGCGGTATGCTTCCAGTTTAATGGTTCTGTGTGGCTCAAGAAGTTTGGAGCGTATGCACACCTTGTGAACACTGCCTGTCATTGCAAAGATCTCCGCATGTGTAAGCTATCAAGAAGCCTACTGTAAGCTACAATGTTTGGTATAAACCCTAAATCGAGCATTTCATCCAACACAGCCACGCCTTCCTTCGTCCTCCCTTCCCTACCAAGCCCCTGCACCAGCATGCTATATGTCACACCATCCGGCTTAAAACCCTTCTCACTGGCCAGTATCCTCAGCCTGTTGGCATCAGGAGTCATCCCAGCTTCACAAAGTGACTCGAAGATACAGTTGCAAGAAATAGTATCTGGGACAACACCCTCCCCGACCATCCTGCTCATGAGCCGGCACACCTCATCCAGCTTTCCAGCCTTCAGCAAGCACTCCAAAACTGTTACACCAGCAGGGACACTCAAGCAGCATGCCCTGTTCCTCTCCAATACCAGCTCCAGCACTTCCACTGCTTTGTCCACGCTACCACCATGGCACAGAGACTCAATCAGACCCAAGCAATCAAACCCTTCCGGCACCACCGCATCCACCAAAAACTCGGCAAATACCTCGGCCGCCTTCAAAGCCTCGCCACCACGGCACAGCCCACCAATCAAAATCTCCATAGAAGCAACTGACAGCCCGACGCCGAGTTGCAGCATCTCGTGAGCAACCTTAATACCCTCCTTGTACCTTCTCTCTCTGAAGAAGCCTCGCATAAGAGTGTTAAAGCTCACACCAGTCGGTGCGCAGCTCCGGCGCCGCATCTCCGTGAACCAACTCATGGCAGCATCCACGCCTTCCATATGGCAGGAGCTGTTGATGAGTATGTTGAAGGTGTAGGCATCCGGGGCGAGGCGGTAGACGGAGGTCATCTCGCCATAGAAGCGGATGGCGTCGTCGTGGCGGCGGAGCCGGGCGAGCGCGTGGAGGATGATGTTGTAGAACTCGGCGGGAAGGGGCGAGTCCGCGGCGCGCCGGAGGGACGCGAGGGCGTCGGACGCCGAAGGGATATCGCCGGAGGTGGCGAATGCGAGGATAGCCTTGCGGAATGTGGGGAGGAGGTCGGGGCAGGCGAAGATGGAATCGTCGGCGCAGGGGCACGGGCGCGAGAGGACGAGCTCGAGGAGACGCCGCAGAGAAGGGAGGCGGCGGGAAGCCGCGAGGCGCGCGGCGATGAGACTCGTCAGGCCGTGGTCGGGGCGGAAGGCCGACGACGAGGAGGCGGCCGCGAGGAGGAGGTGGAGGTCGAGCGGCGCGAGGCGCGGGTGGTACCGCGCGCGGCGCAGGAGGCGGAGGAGTGACGCGGGGGAGGAGGCGTGCGCGGATGGGAGCGCTGGGAGGGGACTCGGCGGCGAGAGGTGCGAGACGGCGAGCGGGAGGAGCGGGAGGGAGGGGTCGAGGGGAATTGAGGCTGGGGAGGTGGAGTCTTCAAGGGTCTCCGCGGTTTCGATCTCCGGCGAGATGAGGCGCTGGTGCTTGGATATGATGGAAGGAAGCTTCCGCGCGAACCGGCGGGAGGCGGCCATCCGCCGGCCGGAAGCGGAAGGGAAGGGCGAAGGAGGAGTGTGTGGCGGAGTCAGTGTGGTGGAGATGGGCTTAGCCCAGCTGCGCAAGTTGATCGCTGATTGCCATCGCGTGGGCTGTATAATGTATTGATGTGTCATCCCCGCCCTGCTGAGGCCCAGAATTAAGTATTCGACGTTCCATATGGTTCCATGGGATATCCTAAAAAACAAATTATGGTTCGCACGCGCCGCCTGAAGGCTGCTGATACTGCGCCGGCCCAGTGAGACGTTTTCTCTTTTTCTCTATTATTTTTTATTTTTTCATATTTTATTGTAAACTCTGAATAATTCTATAATGATGATATAAAAACAGTGACAATTTTACGAATATTCATAAATATTTTTTAAAAGGTTAATAATAATTTTTTTAAATCATGAAAAAAATTCAAAAAATATGAAGAAATTTTTAAAAATCATGAACCGAAATTTTAAAAATCATGAACCAAAATATGAAAATCATGAATAAAATTTTAAAAATCATGAACCAATTTCAAAAACCATAAATCAAAATTTAGAAAAATGTAATTAGTACAAAAAGTTAATAAATATTGTTAAAACAAGCAATGAACTTTTTAAAAATGTAAACAAAAATAAACAGAAAAAAGGTGAAATAATATAGTAGAAAAAGAAAACATAAAAAACAAATTCAAAGAAAAAGAAAATAGAACGAAAAAAGTAAACCGGCGTGAACTAGCTTGCCTAAGGGCATCTCCACCGGACCGACCCAACCAGATCGGGCGCGTCCATGGACGTCTTAAACATGTGGTCTCCCAATGCAAGACGACTCATCCATCGGTGCACCTAATTTGCGTGACCGGCGTCGGCCTCGTGTCTTCCACGCACGCTACTGCCCACCAGTCAGCAACCATAACGCGTAAAAGGGCATTTATGCCCTTCATACTGTTTTGATGTTTGTTGACAACACTTGGATATGTTTAATCTGTTGTTAAATGTTTCAGGAGATATCAGCTACATTTATGTAATCTGTACCTAAGGAAAAATGACTCCTAGGATAAAATGTGGGCAGAGACAAAGTCCCTGCTGGACTATGTGCGTCGGAGTGTCTGGCCCCGCCGGACTATCTGGCCGGTTTCTGCCGACTGTCCGGTCCTAAGGATTCGTCGACCAGCTCTGACAATCAGAAAACCACATCGGACACGACACTGGCTGGACTCTGGCCGGAAACTCTGCCAGACCAGAGTGTCCGGTGGATGTCACCCGGAGTGTCCGGCCGGGCCAGACTGTCTAGCTGTCGCATCACCATTTGAGCCACCAAATCCTCAAGATCTCTTCACTCAACCATCCAAAGTCATTGATCTTTGGAGAATCGAATGAGGAGGCCTTGATCTACAGCTTCACCAAGACAGATCTTCATTTCCCCCTCATTCACTTGAGGGCCCCTTGCTCTAGTGTTTCTTTGAAAACCCTAGCTTGTGATTTGGTTCTTACAAGCTTGTCTTTAATTGTTCGACAGCTTGCTTATATTCGGGAGCCTCCAATTAGGTTGTGGATGCGTGCCTCGAACTTGTTGTAAAGGTGCCGGCTTCCACCTCGAAGGTTGCCGATATAGTGGAAGAGGTGAATCGAACCCGTTGGGGTGAGGTGAATCGAAGAACAAGGGAGGCCTCTCGTGACGTTGTTGGTTTGAAGCCACCCCTCTCCAAACGTAGACGTACTTCCCCTCAAAAGGAAGGAACTACGGGAAACAAACCCTTGTGTCTCCGCGTGCTCCACTTTGGTTACTTCTATCCTTTACCACACTTTACTTATCTTGTTCTTGCTTAGTGTTTGTGCTAGATTGACATATAGGTAAATTCACCATAGTTGCATAATATAGAGAATTTACCTTTTGTGTCAAACCCTAATTTGAAAAGAGTAAAATTTGAAGTAGCACTTATTCACCCCCCCCTCTAGGTGCCCATACGATCCTTTCAACGAGGCAGCGAGTCAGAGGCAACCGCGACACCGATTCAAAGAACAGCGATTAGCGGCAGCCCGACCGGTAGCACCGAGTCGACGCATCATGGCAGCCTTAGCCATCACTGCCGACGCGACGGGACGCCGCTTGAGTTCCCGTGACTGCATTGATGATGGCGGCGCGAGAACCTTGCGCGCCGCAGGTAGGGGCTACTTGCAGGCCCTGCTCCCGTCGATGCGCCTCCCTCCTCTCCTCTCGCCGTCACCATTGCCATCGTCAGGGCCTCCAGCATCGCTCGTCGCCACAACCACCTCCACCGGCAACGACGAAGAAACCGAGATGGTTCAAGAAGGGGAAGAATGACCACGAGGCGGGCGGTCCCAGCTTGATCGGCCAGCGCAGGAATGGGAGTGGCATGCCGGCCTTCCTTCGGGGGGTCATGTTGCCGCCGCGGCCGCAGGACTTCATTGACCTCCCCGCCGCACGCCAGGAGGAGGAGGGGCTCGGCCGCGACCGCCGCTACTTCTATGTGTCAGAGTGCGAGCAGCGGTGGAGGGAGGACAGAGGCATCGCCCACCATGATGTCTCCCTCCCATGGGCTGGCACCTCAACCGGGAGCGGGTGCCAGTGCCGTCCGCACCGAAGAAGGGCAAGGGGATAGAAGAGGAGATCACCTGCCGCATCCGCAAGCTCCCACCGGCCCTCCGGTATGATCGTGCCTAGCAGAACAAGATGTTCTTGAAGAAGTTCCTAGAGTGGGAGCACACGACACAGCGCGCGACCTCCTACCATGGTGAGTTCGATCCGTGGGGATCCCGCGCCCTCCCCGCCTTCGAGCCCAATGATGACGGCATCGTCAACCACTTTGATGTCGACCTCGGCGACGATGACCTCGACATCATCGTCAAGGAGGAAGAGGAGGAGGGGGAGGCTACATACTCCACCACGCACCTGCTCTCGGAGTACCAGGAGATCCTAGGGCGAGGGTACGATGAGGATGCCTTTCTCGAGCAGGCCATCGCGGCCAGCATGAAGGAGGAGGACGGCATGTGGGACAGCTAACAGGAAGCCGTCCAACTCACCAGCCTGGTGGCACAGGTGAACTCGGGGCTCCGCCCATCCCGGGGCGGTTTGCTCCACCCGCGTCAGGGTGGTATGCTCCGCCAGCACCGGAGGAGACGGATGTGTGGCTAGCCTGGCCTAGCCAAGTGATCGACCAGCCCGCGCCTCCCACACCTGCACCCACATCAGCTCCGGGCCTGCCACCAGCGCACCTCTAGACGCCACTAGAGTATATCAACCTCGATCCATAGATGAACGGGGCGGCGCCGGCGCCGGGGAGATCGGTAGCTAGGGCTAGGTCCAATTTAAATTTTGTTTTTATGCTTTGAATGTAAAATTATGTATATATATGAACGAACTATGCTAGTTTTAGAGTGAATTTTCTCAGTTTTAAATTCGGAAAAAAACCGGTGTGGCCCCATTGGCTAGGCGTGGACAGATGCGTCGCGCCGCTGGGCGTGGCTGGCCGGATAGGCCGGACCACAGCTCGACCCAAACGTACGAAAACAGACCGTTTCAGTCACTCATTTGGGTCGGCCCGATGGAGATGCCCTAACAGTGGTACACCTTTTTTTGGCAAAGAACTCCATATATTAAACATAGTCTGAATGCATATAGGATAGGGACATACAGTCTCTTTTAGAAACCACAGAGCTGGATACAAATGTGCATAACCACACAAAAGAAAGAAACAATGTCCACTCATGAAGAAGTCGCCGAAGATCGCAAATGGAGCCTGACAAGGGGTAACCTCGGCAATGCCCGTGATGATAGACTTAGGGTTTCGCGGAAAAGAGAACGCTGGGGATTTTGTCGGATGTCAGTAAAACAATGGAGTTAAAGTCGCCTGAATATTTAGGAATCGCACTATTACAAGTTGTCTGGGAGTTTTCGGTACCCTCGCTTGGGTTTCTCCCGTCCTATATATAATAGGCCGGGTATCAAAGCTGTATACGGATAGGTTTCATACACACGTTATTACAATACCAACACAATGTCGGTTCATAGTGTTTTTCCTAATACAATCAAAGTCTTTGTTGGTTGCTTCTTTGGACTTCATCTGAAATCTTCATGGGCCGTTCATAGTGTTTTTCCTAATATAAGCATTCGAGTAATCGTACCTATGTCAGTACCCCCGAGACTCTACCTGAACCACAGTTTCAGGTAGAGTCTCAAAGTTTCTGTTTCCTTTCTTTCTTTTTATTTTTGTTCCTTGATTTTTATTTTTGTAGGGATTTTGGTACAACGAGTCTGATATTTTTGACGTTTTGGGAATCAGTTAATTGCTCCTGGGCAAAAACAAGGTTGTCCTACATCAAATCAAGTCCCCAGGCTCGAATCCGAAATTTGCTACCGGCGTAATTCAGCTCGAGCCGCTGAGGTCTTATCGAATAATGAATTCCATTTTCTATTTTTATCGGGTATCCAACGCGTCCGTCGAGATTTTTCATAGTATCATTGATACGGATATTTACTGGCAGAGCGCATTCTTGTGCGATTACCAGGTCACACAGAATGAATCCTGGGGTCTTACCTTCATGTTTCTGAACATGGCATCCAGATTTTTGTCGCGTTGAGTGCGATCCGAGAGATTTGTGGCGGCTGAAGAACTTTTTGTTTTCTGTAACTGCTCCCGATAGGAGTATTTGAAGATTTTTTCACTTGTCCTTCTTTATCAGGCGCACGCTAGCGCTCCTGATAGGAGTAGCCTCGAGGCTATGTTCAGATATATGTATCAGATCATAGGCTCGAAATCTTGTATTAATGTCAACGGTATTTCTGTAGGTTTTGTCGGGTGCACGACCAATGCTTCCGATAGGAGTAGCCCCCGAGGCTACAGTCGTAATATTATACATTCGACTGTAGTCTCAAATCTTCTCATGGAGGAATTTGCTTCGACTCCAGTTGTAATTTCTTCGGGTCATATCTCTTATAGCGAGCCGCAATTTCAGCAATGTCTCCGTTGTGACGTCAGTAATGACGTATTTTATGCTGCTGATTTTCAGAAAAAACACGTCCCAACGGGACGTGTCGAACATGAGGCCATACGGCAGTAATGATGACGCGTGATAGCGTATTCAACAGAGATTTTTGACTGCACGTCCCCTCTCCGCGTGAAGATCGAGACGTCACGCGCTGTCCTCTGTTTTTACGGCGGCCATAACTTCTTTAGATTTTTCCTTTACGGAATCCTTGTAACATGTGTCACCATCACGTGATCTTCTGTCGGTTTGATTTTGCATCGAACGGTTCAGACCTCACGCCTTTACTCTTTATAAGGGGAAGGATATGTGTTTTACTGTTTTACCTCATCTACCTCTGCTCCATCTTATTCATTGCGCTTTTGCCCCTTTGTGAACTCCTGCTCTGTGCTCATGTTCCTCTTTCGTCGCCATGGGAAAAGCAAAGCTGGGACTTCCATTGCTGCCGCGAAGGCCACTAGGAAGAAGGCCGTCGGATGGGCTCCTACCAAGTGCACGACGCGGGACCTCCGTGAGGCGCAGAACTCCGGCCATCTGGTGGAGGGTACCTTCAAGCTTCCTGGAGATGAAGCTGCTCCCATCCCCGAGCCTGGCTGGAGAGTAATGTTCCTCTCCTTTCTTTTTCGTGGCCTTTCTCTTCCAGTCCATGAATTTCTCCGTGGTCTTCTTTTTTTCTTATGGCGTGCAGCTGTATTAGCTCACGCCTAACTCTATTCTTCATGTTGCTTGTTTCATCACTCTTTGTGAGTGCTTTCTCGGGATTCATACCCATTGGGGCATGTGGAAGCATTTATTTTATGTTCACCGTAACGCCACTGACACCATTGTCCATGACGTTGGTGGCGCCATTTTCTCTGTCCGCTCCGACGTTGATTCCTTTGATTTTAAAATCACTGATTCTGTCCAAGGCTGGAAATCCAAGTGGTTTTATATCAAGGATCAACCACTTGAAGGCCAATCTTTCGGTTTATCCCCCTTTGATCCTAAGAAATCTTGCCGCAAACTTGACTCCTGGGATCAACGTCCTTCTGCCGAAGAAATGGTGGAAATCCAGCCCTATATTGATCGCATTTCGAAACTGCGGCACGAAGTTGGTAAGGAATTGTCGGGTCTCCAGATTCTGGCATATTTTTTGTGGATCCACGTCCAACCGTTTCAAGCCCGGCTTTCTGTCATGTGGGCGTATACCGAGAAGAAGGACCCGATGAGGATTTCCTTGGAAGACCTTACCCTCAAGGTATATGAAAAGAGGGTTCAAAACTTCACCACTCTTACCAAGAAAAGCCCGGTTCCATCCAACTGTATTGTGGAGCCCTATGGCAAAAAAACTAGGTCCCCGAGGTAAATTTCCTTTGCATTCATCTTTCCTTCCCTGTATTTGCGGATGAATTCTATCAAGTGACTTGCGCCTTTTCCATGTTTTCTGCTTGTGTAGGACTTTGATCACTTGAGTTCACTTCCTCCTCTTCCTGGAAGCTGTGAGCCCCCTTTCCATCCTTCCGCATCCGATGACCTCCTTGTAACTGGGACTGCCGCGGATGAGGAAATGAATTTTTCTGCTTCTGATTCTTCATCAAAGACACAATCTCTTCCATCGGCCCGCTCTAGAGATTTTCGCATGGAGCGTCCCGGTGACAAGAGGAGGCGTCCCTATGCTGTTGAAAGGGTCGAAGATTCGGATGACTCAACTGCTTACAAGCCTCTCAATGCTGGTCCAGTCTCGGCTGCTCCCGCCTAGATGAACTTGTTCCGCTTTGCGCAGGATGTATCTTCGTAAGTGTTTTGCTACTTGTTTACTGCTTTATCGATGAGTTCTGTTGCTGATGCTTTTTTCCCAATTGTTTGGTTCTTTTCTTTTGCAGTGACGATGACGAAGATCCTCCCGCGTATCCTCTTCGCACGTCTGCTGCCTATTCTGCAAAGAAATCTCCTCCGTCGTTGACGAAGCCGAAGGAAAAGCTCGTGCCTTCTGTGGAGAAGATCATCCTGAAAGACATTGCCACTTCATCAAAGCCGCTGCAAAAAAGGAAGAAAACAGCTGGTAAAGGTGTGGTCATATCCGCAAATCCTGTTGATGTGGATATGAGAGATGTAAGTCACTCTATACTTCGAAATTTTCCTACCCATAGCTTCTTTTTATTTTTCCTGATATCCCCTGATGTAATGCTCTTTTTCCAGCCTTTGATGCGCGAGATGGTCGACATGGCCTCTCGATTTATAAAAATCCGTGATGAAGCCAAAGAACTGAAGGGTATGTCCTGTTCATCTTCATGATTTCTTTGTGAATTTTTCTTCTCTAGTTTTCATGATCCATTTATGCAGCTACTACCAAAGAATCCGAAGTTATTCGGGACCAGGCGATGAAGCGTGCCGATGATCTGGAGGCCAAACTACGGGTTGCTGAGGAGGCCCTAGAGGAGGCCAAGCAGAAGGCGAGAACCAACACTGAACAAGTGGCCAAGCAAGCCGCTGTTCGAGATGAAAATATTCGACAGCGCCTGGAGGCCCTCAATGATTTGTTGACCCGTAAGTGTTTTGTCTTGTGTGCCTTTATTTTATTTCTTTCCTTCGATTATCAATCCTTTCCTCCCTTTTTTATTTTTAGAGCTGACTTGCCAGAACCTAGTACTGCATGAAGGCAAGAAGGTTGATCCTTTGTCGGATGTTGTTAGCACCTTGGAGGCCAACATCATTCGTGGGCGCAACCTTATTATCCGCTCCCGCCGTGCCTTCAAGAGCCTTCAGGCTGAAGTATTTCCAACCAATGAGGTGTCGAACAACTTGAACGATCTTGTCACTGTCTTCGGTGCCAATCCCACCCCCTTGTTGGTTATAGCTTGATGCAGTCAAAGAGTGGTGCCGAAACTTCAATGGCACTAGTGATGGCGCACAGCGAGAAGGTCGACTGGGAGAAGGTTACCTCCTCTGTCCCAGTCACCTCCAATGGCCAGGAAATTGACCTAAAGCCTCATATTAAGAGGGCCAGAAAGTACTCTCGGCTGCTTCTGGGCCTAATCTCAGGCTCAGAGAAGCCAGCTGCCCCTTCTTCGAAGGTCGATCCTTCTTTGGCTACTCCTGCCATTCCTATAGCTAGTGTCCCTTATGCTAGTGCTACTCTATCTTTGAAAGAGACGGCTTCATAGGCTTTGTTTTGTAATCTTTATCATGTATCCCTTGCTGTTATTGTAATGAACCTTTAACTTATCTAGCTTCCTTGTGCTTCTTTTTACAAGAAAGCAACTTTTGAATATATGCGTATGAGCTTGCTTTTGTATGCTGAACGTTTCATATCTTTCTTGTCTTGCCAGATTTTGAATGAATCTTCGGCTCCTTTTGGATCCGCGCAAATGTCAGATGTCGTTCCGTCCTCCTCTATAGTAGGTGCGAATAGTACCGCCATCGTGCGTACGATGGACCCGCCGTTGTATGCTGAAAAGATTGAACAAGTGAAAAAACATGAAGGAAAACTTCGGGTTATTCAGTCAATGATGGATGTCGCCCAATCTAAGACACACCAGGCCCTTGATCGCGGAGCTTTTTTCTTGGAGGAAATTTCTAGGGCAAGTGAGAAGCTGTTATGTAAGTTTTTTTCTTCTTCTTTTTGTTGCTCCTTCTGGCCTTTGGGAAACCAATATTTTCCCTTAATTTGTAGGCATTCGATTGTGCGAGAGGGGGGAAACCCCCCGGAGCCATCTACATCGATCTCCACCACCATCTCCATCACCATTGCTGATTCCCATGATGAGGAGGGAGTAGTTCTCTCTCGAGGCTAAGGGTTCTACCGGTAGCTATGTGTTTATCTCTCTCTCTATGCATGATCTTATTGAGATCATGAGCTTGCAATCTATAGATCTACCTTGCTACTCAAGTGCTTTAATAGATCTCTGCTCTCCCCATGTGTGTGAAGTTGGTAGTGTGCACACCATGGTGGCACTTAGGCTAGAGAGTTCAAATACTTATTATGAAATATACTTGGAGTTGGATGTCTTTATGAAATTGTGGTGTTTGTTTGAACCATCTAGTGCTTAAGGTGATAGTGTGGGGTTATCTAGATGGGTAAAGCGAACTTTGAGGAGTGCTATTATAGCCCTACCATGGATTAGAGTGTCCAACCGGAGAGTAGTATCATAAAGAAAAGATATTTATATGAGAGTGTTCACTAGTGAAAGTATGATCCCTAGGCCTTGTTTCTAAGCATTGAAATACCGTTTGCAACTAGATCTGTTACATGTTTGCTTGCTTCCATCTTTATTTCAGTTTGCCTTTAGTTTCTTCCACGCCATCAAGCTATTTTCTGGCACCGTTGTCTTATATCCATACCATTTGTATTTCACTATCTCTTCGCCGAACTAGTGCACCTATACACCTGACAAGTGTATTGGGTGTGTTGGGGACACAAGAGACTTCTTGTATCTTGATTGCAGGGTTGCTTGAGAGGGGATACCTTTGACCACTTCCTCCCTGAGTTCGATAAACCTTGGGTGATCCACTTAAGGGAAAACTTACTGCTGTTCTACAAACCTCTGCACTTGGAAGCCCAACAACTGTCTACAAAAATAGAAGTGCGTAGACATCAAGATATTTTCTGGCGCCGTTGCCGGGGAGGTAAGGTAAAAGGTACTCACATCCTCCGATGTGAGTGCTCGAAGTTATTTCCTTTAGATTGTGCAATTTTGTCTTTTTGTTTCTTGTTTTCACTAGTTAGGCTTAATGGAAAACAACAACAAAATTAGAGAGCTTTATAGTATTTATCTTAAGTTAGGACATGAAGTGTTTGAAGAGAAAATTTAAAAACCTATGGAACTTTATTTGCATGCTAATAGCAATGTTATTAGTATGAATTCTTTGAACACCATTATTGCTAATGCTATGGAAAAGTCTAAGCTTGGGGAAGCTAGTTTTTATGAAAATGATCTTTTTAGTTCCCTAGCTTTGGAAGATAGCTATTCTATTGCTTATGATGATACCAAACCTCCAATATATGATGATTACAATGATGAATATGATATTTTCAGTCCACCTACTATTGAGGAGAAAATTAATTATGATTACAATATGCCTCCTATATTTGATGATTATGGTGATGAGAATAATAATGATAGCTATTTTGTTGAATTTGCTCCCACTATAATTAATAAGAATGACTATGTTTATGTGGGGAGTATTAATTCTTTTATGCATGTGGCTCATGATAAGAATGTTTTATGTGATAGTTATATTGTTAATTTTATTCATGATGCTACTGAAAGTTATTATGAGAGAGGGAAACATGGTTTTATGCATCTCAATAATATTAAGTTTCCCCTCTTTATGTTGAAATTTTTGAAGTTGCACTTGTTTTGCTTTACTATGCTTGTTTCTTTGTGCTTTCATGACTTGTTTCTTTACAAGATTCCTATGCATAGGAAGTGGGTTAGACTTAAATGTGTTTTATATTTGCTTCTTGATGCTCTCTTTTACTCTCAATTCATATTTCTTATGTCACCATCTTCTCAAACTATCATGCCTAACTTAAAGGCGTTAAATAAAAGTACTTATTGGGAGATAACCCAAAAGTTTTATATGAGTCTTGGAAGCCTTATCATTTTTATTTGCTTTTTGTGCCAAGAGTAACCTCTAATGAGAGAGAAGTAATTATTGGGAAAGTTGTTGTCCCGAAATAGATTTTTGTGCTTCACCGTAAAAATTCGTGTACAATCTATGTACATACTTTTGAGGCGTGAATTTTTGTGCTTCTTCCCCAGGTTGTTATATAACTTTCGTTAGTTCAACACTTTTCGATTTGAGCAATATAAGGTCTTCAAAAAAAATCGTCTTTACCTGCTGGTCTGTTTTGACAGATTTCCGCCATTTTCTGCATTTGCTTCTTGTTGGTTCCTTTTTGAGTTCTTTTGGGTAATTGAGATTTTTGAGGGAAGTGCTACAGTAGCTTGTGTTTTAATGGAAGTTTTATTGGTGTTATAACTGAACCTAAATACTTATTATCTTGAGTGCACTAATGTTGCTAATAAAGATTGTGTGAAGTTTTGTATGAAGCAAAAAATTCAGGTGTATGGAAGGAATGAGTAATGAGATGAAGGATGGACTAAAGCTCAAGCTTGGGGATGCCACACGTGTCATCCAAAGAAATATCCAAGAAGTACAAGCGTCAAAGCTTGGGGATGCCCAAGGCATCCCCTTCTTCATCAATAAAAATCCCAGGTTTCTTCCAAACGCTTCATTTTTATTGTTTCATGCACAGTTGTGTTGTTCTTGGAGCATCTTCTTTTTTGCTTTCGTTTTGGTTTTTCATTTTATTTTTTGCTTAGTTTGCTGAATAAATTGGTTGGACCCCCTCTTTCATACATTGGTTTTCAAATAGTTTGGTTTGGATTGGAAAAGAGTAGGAAAAGTTCATGCTTAAGTGGTAAAGAGAGCTTGTTTTTGACTGTGGCCTATGCTTTGTCATGCCATGCTCGATATTGTTTTGGCTTTATGCTTAGTATTCGTTGCTGTAGCATGAATTGTTATAAACAATTGAGATTGCTTAATGTGCCTTGGAAGAATCATGCGATGTTTTAGCATATTAAAGCATAGTATTGTGGTATTCTCCTTTGATGCTTTATCTGGGTTGACTTGGCGCATGCTCACACCATGTTATGACTATCCAAAGTCACCATAAGCCTTTATGATCCTTTAGTTTTCAACTTGTAGTATCACTTTATGCTTTGATCAATGATGTTTTGTCGCTCTGCATGATTATGGCCATTATTGCTCTCTTAGTTGGTCGCTCCCAGTCTTTTGCTAGCCTCCATACCAAGTATGAGTTCCACTCATGCATCCAACTCCAAATAAAACCAAGTTATTCCAAAGAGTCCACCATACCTACCTATTAGCATCTGCTATTCCAAGTATATTCATGTTTTTATCTACCTTCTGAATTAAACTTGTTATGAGAAAACTAGTGATTAAAGCTCTCACGAACTTGATGGCACACATTACTTTTCTTGCCCTTAATAAACTTGAACCATTGTGTCGTCTATCTTGTATATGCTTGCACTTATTTGTTGGGGATTAGCAGAACCATGCTGTCATGGGGAACGCTTTCAACATTTCACGGGTACTTTGTACCTAGTTGATATCATGCTCTTTTGTCTATGGATCTTCGGTGTGAAATGAAAGGGGAGCTTGTAAGTCCATGGAGTTATGTATATGTGTTAGAGAAACGCCTGGGCCGCTGGTCTAATCCATGCTGACATGGTGGAAACCTGCAGCGTAACCATAATGAGCTGTCTATGAAGCATTCTTCTTATAAAAAAAGAGTTCTATATTGAGAAAAAGAGAAAAAGAAAAAAAGATTATGAAAAGAGGAAAGAGAGAAAAAGCACCATATTCCCATGGTAAATAAGAAGATTGCTGAGATGCTCGTTGTCTGCTTGCCTTGTCATTTTGATATGGGGATTCTTCCGTATCATCGGGCAAGGGGTACCCCGTTGGCGGTTCTCTATGATACACATGTACTTACGATGGCAAGAACTTACCGGTGACTAAACTTGAGTAGCATGAGGAGCGACCCTCGTATTCAAGGGACATGAGATTTCTAACTTATACTTCGTCAAGCATGTACTACCTCCGTTTGGAATTATTAGTCCTAAGAGCTTTTTTATATTGTTTGAGATTATAAGGGCTATCTCATTTATTAGTCTCTCTCGTCCAATGCATGTTCTTCCTTTTCTCTTACTTCTCTCATGCATGTAAAACTATTGGTGCATGCATATAGTAATACGAGAGAGTTATGGAGTGTCTTGGTATTAGCAACTTGGCCCTTAGGACTAATAATCCTGAACAGAGGGAGTACACCATAGTTTGTTCACTTGAACCTTAATCACTTCAAGATGCTTATGATAGGGGTAATGAGAGCTGAAAGCTATTAAGTACCATAATTTTTGGAAGCTCTTTATGAGACTTGAATCCCTACTTCCTTTTATGAAGGCCTTTATTTTACTTTTATGTTGAGTCTCGACCTTCTACCTTTATGCACCTACTTTGAGAGCATAGTGGCCATTCTTAGTTCTATGTGCATTGTCCCAAGACTTGTTGATTGATGCATAATTTTGATATTGCTTGTTTTTAAACTATTTGTATCAAGTCACTCTTATGAACTTTGAAGGTGTCATATGAATTTATGTTTGCTACTCTATGAGGGACAAGCTGAATGCCACTATGCTATGTTTTCTTTATGTGAAACAAACAAACGTCTTGCAAAGTATTGTTATTCATGAATCTTTAGTTTGTGCCTTTTTCATGTTACAACATAGTTTCTTTGCCTTATTGTTAGAACTTTGTCTTTCATGTTATGATTGAAGTACTATGATCCCAGCTATCAATGTTTTACAAATACTTTGATCAAGTTTATGATGGTCCATGTCACCTCAAAAATTATTCTTTATTTTTATCACTTACCTACTCGAGGACGAGCAGGAGTTAAGCTTGGGGATGTTGATACATTGCTAACGTATCCATAATTTTTGATGTTCCATGCTTGGTTTTATCTACTTTCTTATGTTTTGTCCACACTTTGGAGTACTTTTTATACACTTTCCTTGACTAACTTATTAACAAGATGCCATAGTGCCAGTTGCCTGTTTTCTGCTGTTTTTGGTTCCAGGAAAGTCAGAAAATCAATATTCTCGGAATTGGACCGGACAAAAGCCAAAGTAAATATTTTACGGAAGGCTCATGGAGCCATAAGACGAGACGGAGAGGGGCCACAAGGTGGCCACACCATGTGGTGTTGTGGGATAGCCCTAGCCGCGCCACCAGGTGGTGTGGGCCCCCTGGCCGCCCACCGACCTTGCCTCTTCGCCTATAAGATGCCTTCCGATGCAAAACCCCTAAATCATCAAGCCTCCAGCCACGAAAAGTTCCGCAGTGCCGCCGCCACCGAAAAGGAGATTCGGGGGACAGAAAGTCTCTGTTCCGGCACCCTGCCGGGATGGGGAAGTGCCCTCGGAGCCATCTCCATCGATCTCCACCACCATCTCCATCACCATTGCTGATTCCCATGATGAGGAGGGAGTAGTTCTCTCTCGAGGCTAAGGGTTCTACCGGTAGCTATGTGTTCATCTCTCTCTCTATGCATGATCTTATTGAGATCATGAGCTTGTAATCTATAGATCTACCTTTCTACTCAAGTGCTTTAATAGATTTCTGCTCTCCCCATGTGTGTGAAGTTGACAGTGTGCACACCATGGTGGCACTTAGGCTAGAGAGTTCAAATACTTGTTATGAGTTATACTTGGAGTTGGATGTCTTTATGAAATTGTGGTGTTTGTTTGAACCATCTAGTGCTCAAGGTGACAGTGTGGGGTTATCTAGATGGGTAAAGCGAACTTTGAGGAGTGCTGTTATAGCCCTACCATGGATTAGAGTGTCCAATCGGAGAGTAGTATCATAAAGAAAAGATATTTATATGAGAGTGTTCACTAGTGAAAGTATGATCCCTAGGCCTTGTTTCTAAGCACTGAAACACCATTTGCAACTAGATCTGTTACATGTTAGCTTGCTTCCATCTTTATTTCAGTTTGCCTTTAGTTTCTTCCACGCCATTGATACGTCCATTTTGCATCACTATTCTATGTCTTAATTCACTATTATTCATTGATATATTTCGTATTGAGAGGTGATACTTATGTTATTTCATCTGTTTTTGCATGGTTGATGACTTTTGGAGCATGGACCGCTGCAATCGGATTCGATGGAAAAGGTCTTGTTTAGAGGCAAAATTGAAGATCGAAAATCCGAGAAAATATCTGAAAAATCCTATTTTCCGGAAGAAGGAAGCGGAAGGGGTGGAGATGGGCCTGGGGCCCACACCACCTGGCGCGCAGCGACTAAAGGCGCCCGGCCAGTGTGTGGCCGCCAGCCCACTCGAACTCCTGGCGTATGTTATCCTCCCGAAACCCTAAGACTCGGGGAGCGACCATAGAAAGATTCCGCCGCCTCTGTGGGGCGGAAAACACCGAGAGAGAAAGATCTCTCCGGCTGATAGATTTCTGCCAGGGGAATTCCTTTCCGGAGAGGGGAGATCGTCGCCATCAACACCACCATCAAGCTAGACTTCATCGGGATCATCATCACCACCACCATCACCATCATCAGCACCGTCATCACCATCTCCATATTTCTGTAACAATTGGGTTGAATCTTGCATTAGTTCTTAGGGGAAACTTTCCCGGTGTTGATTACTCTTTGTAGTTGATGCTATTGAGTGAACCATTGAATTATTGTTTATGTTAAGATTGTTATACATCATTATTCCATCTCTGATCATGATCCATATGATGTCTTGTGAGTAGTTCGTTTTGTTCTTGAGGACATGGGAAAAGTCATGTTGTTAGTAGTGGAATTGTGTTGAGAGAGATTCAATAGTTTGATATTTAAGTTGTGGTGTGATGTGAACGTTGACTACATGACACTTCACCTATATGGTCCTAGGGGAATGCATTGTGTATTTGGCTACTAATCGTAGGGGTTGCCGGAGTGACAGAAACCTGAACCCCCGTTAGGAAACCATTGCACAAGGGACGTAAGGGTCTTAGAGTTTAAAGTTGTGGTTAGGTTTCTACCTTAATTACTTTCTTTTACTTACGGATGTTTGCAAGGGGTATAATCACAAGTATGTATTAGTCCTAGGAAGGTCGGTACATTAGCACAGGTTCACCGACACAACACTTAGCAAGCTAAAGAAGATTAATCAACTATATGAAGCGAAAAGCACTTTGATCTTCCCATGTGTCCTCGAGAACGTTTGGTCATCTTAAGTAATACAACTGGCTTGTCCTTTGCTGCATAAAGGATTGGGCCACTTGCTGCATTTATTCTTATTGTCTTTTGTTTACTCGTACTTTGTTTACTTGCTTTATCAAAAACCCCTAAAAATCTGTTTGCTAAGTATTTGTAGAGAATTCCTGATCCATACCACTAGCCAGCACCTTCTGCTCCTCGTTGGGTTTGACACTCTTACTTATCGAAAATACTGCGATACACCCCCTATAGTTTTGGGTCATCAATACTATTTTCTGGCACCGTTGCCAGGGAGTGAAGCGCTATTAGAGAGTGGAACTGGTAAATGAAACTTCTACTGTGAGTATTGTTTACTTCTGTTAGTTGCTTTATTTTCGTTATGGATAATTCATTGAGTTTCTTATTTGGTAATGCTACTACCACTGCTAAGGTAGTAGATAAGCCACCACCTACTGAGAATTATGTTTTCAAAATACCTACAAGAATTATTGATCGTGTTATGGATAACTACTATGTTGGGGATGGAACCGTCCATCTCGGTGATCATATACTCTTTATACACAAATTATGCGGGTTGTTCAAGTGTGAAGGTATTACTACAGATCAAGTTAAGAAGAAGTTATTCTCATTATCACTAAAAGGAAGAGCTGAGGAATGGTATAAGCTACTGAAGAATGGTCAAGCTCTGAAATAGGAGGAAATAGTGCCTCTCTTTTATTCAAAGTTTTATCCTCCTAGTGAGATTCATAAAGATCGGAATCAAATATACAACTTTTGGCCTATTGATGGAGAGAGCACAACTCAAGCTTGGGGGAGATTGAAGTTACTAATGCTCAAATGTCCCATTCATGAGCTCCCCAACAATATTATTATCAATAACTTTTATGCAAGACTCCCTCTACATGACAAGGATTTATTGGATGCTTCTTGTGCTGGATCATTCACTCGCATGGAAGAAGAAGCTAAATGGGATCTTCTGGACCGTATTCAAGACAATGCTGAAGCTTGGGAGAATGAAAAAGGTAGAAAGTCAGGTATAAATTATGATTATGAATGCATTGAATCTTTTATGAGAACTGATGACTTTCAAAATATTAAAAATGCTTATGGTCTAGACTCTCAAGCTATTGCTTCTTATTTTAAGGCTTTTGCTTCCTACATTTAAGTGCCTAAAAAGAAGTGGAATAAGTATCATGAAATTTATAAAGATATTGCTAAGAGTGTTCCTGCAAGAAATACTGAAGTTTATACTGCTAATCATGTCTTCCCTGAACCTTATATTGAGAAAATGCCTTCCCCAGTTAAGATAAGGGAACACTCTATGATAGCTAGTATGGTTAATGAAAGTGAAAATAAAGCTGTTGAACCTGATAAACAAATGGTTGATGAACCTATAATAGCAAATGTGAAAGACTTTGTTACTAAATATGAGAAAGAGGGACACCCTATCCTTTGTAAGGATACCTCTAATATTGTTTCACAAAGTAGTGTTATGAGAGCTAGTATTCCTGTGTTTTCTGTTAGAATAAGTGATCATTGCTATGATGGTTCTTATGATAGCTATATCGTTAAGTTTATGCATGATACTGAAAGTTACTATGAGAGAGGAAAAAGTGTTCTTATACATCTCAATAATATCAAGTTTCCTCGTTTTATGCTGAAAGTTTTTATGTTGTACTTCTTTTGCCTTCTTATGCAAGTAGCCTCTGGCTTCAACAACTTGTTTGTTTACAAAATTCCCTTGCATAGGAAGTGGGTTAGACTTAAATGTGTGTATTTTTGCTTCTTAATGCTCTTTTTCACTTCAATTCATATTCCTGTGTGAGCATCATCAAAATTATCATATCCATCTTAATGGCTATAAAGAAAGAGCTTTTTGGGAGACAACCCAATTTGTTTTTGCTTTCAGTTTGTTTTTGTTTCTTTGAGTCTTGGAAGTTATTACTTCGGTAATAACCGCTTCTTATCCGTTTTGTTTGGTTTTTGTGTCAAGATCAACCTCTAATGAGAGAGAAGTAAGATTTGGGGAAGTTGCTGTCCCAAAACAGATTTTTGTCCTTCACCGTAAAAATTCGTGAGAGATTTTTGTCTGTCGGATTGAGCTGTAATTTTTGGTGCTTCTGCCCCAGGTTGTTAATTAACTTTAGTTAGTTTTGCACTTTTTGATTTGAGCAACAGAAGATTTTCGAAAAAATTGATCTTTACCTGCTGGTCTGTTTTGACAGATTTTGCCACTCTTGCATTTGCTTCTTTATTCGATTTCCTTTTTGAATTCTTTTTTGGTTTTTTGGAAGGAGTTGCTACAGTAGCTTATGTTGATGGTTTTCAGTTGAATTTGGACACAAAAGGTTTTACCACTTCACTTATACTAATGTTGCTAATGAGAACCGTGTGAAGTTTTGTGTGAAAGAAATTTTCAGGAAGTGGAGATACTGGTGTAATAAGGAAGAGAAGGGTTTTATGACTCAAGTAATAAGTGTATGAAGATGAAGATATCGATGTTATTCAAGTGATGACTCCGGAAGAATCTACTAGATACCAAATTCAGAGACCTGCAGAGTCTGTTTTCAAATAGGTAACAGTTCTGGTAAGGAAAGCTCCGCGAAAATACTATCCAACTATATTTTTGCAGTTTTCAGTCAATAAGGGAAGCTACGAAGCGAAAAAGGGACGAAAATGGAGCCAGGGTGGCTCACACCACCCTGTGGCACGGGTCCTCCCCTGGCCGTGCCACCAGGTGGTGAGTCCACCCCGGACTCCGCCTCCGACTCGTTTTCTCCTAGTACCTTCCTTTTGATATGAAACTTCGTAATATATAACCCCCCGGATCCCCCGAGGTTCGTATATTGTGTTTTCGTCATGTTTTTGTTTCGATCTGTTTCTGCCAGGACATACTCTTTCAAAGCTTAGAAGCACAATGGTGTCTGCCAAGGATAAAGGGAAGGAGCCTATGGAGGAAGACCTCCAAGACCCCGGGAAGGAGAAGGAGATCAAGAGTGAAGGTGAAGAGGAGCAAGGACAACATCCGCACACCGGCACTACCATTGCAAGCATTGGAGTGGTGACGAAACCTGCCAGGGTTAGAAGGACTGCATAGATGCAGACTGGGGGGAAAGATCCTCGTCACAGTTTGGCTCCACGGTCACTTCCTCCACACACGAAGAATCCTTTCCATACCCTTATCCATGAGCATCAATACCAGAATATGCCCAAGGGGAAATTACCCTCCAATTGGGATTTGCCTTGTTCTAGCCATGCAGGAAAAGAAGACTTCAAGGAGGAAGAGTGGGGAAAGAATAGCAAGGGATGGAATTCTCAACCCGACATGATCATGAGCCGCATTGAGCAAAACTCACAGCTGATTCATAATCTCACCTTCGAGATTGAGGACTTGGGGAAACTAATCAGAGAGCTCATCGAGAGGATACCACCACCACCAAAGGAGTAATTCGTCATCAGGTTTGGCATCCCCTTGGCTTGTTCCAAGCTTGGGGCGATCTGTGATATCACATCACTATCTTCTATCTTTTTACCTTTTTAGTAGAGTCATGTCATGAATAGAGGAGTTATTATGTAGTATGGTTTGCATTATGGAAGTGTCCCCTCTCTCGTTAGATATGTATCCCTTGGTGTGAGTTGCCGTTATGGATTATTAATGAGAAGTTCTATCTTTCACTCTTTTGCATAACTTATATTAGTCTGCAATTCGTGGTTATATGATTGATCTTGTTGTTAGTATTGGTATCACTTTGGGATCATTGAGTCAATTTTGTTGGTTTTGGCAAACCTGGCTCGGTCAGTAGCAACACTATTTTTGAGAGTTGAATGAAAAAGATAAAAGTACTCTAAAGAAATATAATTGCATCATCTTTCTGTCTTGATTTGCTCATAAGTCTAGTATTCTCTAGTTAAGATCTTTTGTGCTTCCAAGGAAGATTGCATGTTTGTCTTTATCACTTGTATGTTTGTTTGTTTCCTTCAACTCTTGTACTTGCTACCTAGCCTTACTAGCCAAAAACCTGTACTGAGAGGGAATTCTTCTTGTGCATCCACTCCTTTAAACCAAAACCTTTGTCATTTGTGTCCACCATACCTACCTAGTAGCATTATTGCTATTCCAAGTAAATTCTTGTTTTATCAACCTCCCAAATTAAACTTGTCATGTGAAAATTATTGATTAAAGCTCTCACGAACTTGATGGCACACTTTACTTTCTTGCATTTAATTAACTTGAACCATTGTGCTCACCTATGTTGCGTATATGCTTGCGCTTTGTAAGTTGTGAATTAGCAGAACCATGTTGTCATGGGGAACGCTTTCAACATTGCACTGGTACTTTGTATCTAGTTGATATCATGATCTTTTGTCTATGGATGTCGTCGGTGTGAAATGAAAGGGGAGCTTGTAAGTCCATGGAGTTATGCATATGTGTTAGAGAAACGCCTGGGACGCTGGTCTAATCCATGCTGACATGGTGGAAACCTGCAGCGTAACCATAACGAGCATCTATGAAGCATTCTTCTTATAAAAAAAGAGTCTGATATTGAGAAAAAAGAGAAAAAGAAAAGATATTATGAAAAGAGGAAAGAGAGAAAAAAGCACCATATTCCCATGGTAAATAAGAAGATTGCTGAGATGCTTGTTGTCTGCTTGCCTTGTCATTTTGATATGGGGATTCTTCCGTATCATCGGGCAAGGGGTACCCCGTTGGCGGTTCTCTATGATACACATATGCTTACGATGACAAGAACTTACCGGTGACTAAACTTGAGTAGCATGAGGAGCGGCCCTCGTATTCAAGGGACATGAGATTCTCAATCTACAACTTGTCAATGCATATCCTCATATTTGATCACTTTAACCTTAATCACCTAAAGATGCCTATGATAGGGGCAATGAGAGCTAAAAGCTAGTAAGTATCATAATTTTTGGGAGCTCTTTATGACGCTTGCAATCCCTGCTTCCCTCTGTGAAGGGCCTTTCTTTTACTTTTTAGTTGAGTCAGTAAACCTATTCCCTTCTATCTCAGCAAGTATTTTGAGTTGATGTGTTTCATTCATTCATATGATGATTTATTCAATAATGTTTCTTATGTTCCTTGTTTTGCACATTGCTCTTATCTTGATGTTTACTACTTTGAAAGCTATTATTGAAAACCGGTTATTTGTGAACTCCAGCAAATTATCAACTATTCTTCGACCAAGAGCTAAGTTTGCCATTACCAATTATGATTCACTTTATGTATCTTTATTGTGTTTCCTTTACTTATTGCAAGTTAAGTTATATAATAGTGAGTTGTCTTCTATTATGATCTATGCATTGATGAATGTGATGCTCCTTGTCTGTATTCTTTTATCGACTCTTCACTCCATAAACTTGAGGCCATGTTTATTGAGCTCAGTTTCGCTTGGGGACAAGCGAAGTCTAAGCTTGGGGGGAGTTAATACGTCCATTTTGTATCACTATTATATGTCTTAATTCACTATTATTCATTGATATATTTCGTATTGAGAGGTGATACTTATGTTATTTCATCTGTTTTTGCATGGTTGATGACTTTTGGAGCATGGACCAATTGATCGGGATTCGATGGAAAAGGTGCTGGTTGGAGGCAAAATTCGCGAAGATCAGAAATTCCGGGAAAATATACGGAAAATCCTATTTTTCCAGAAGATGAAGGAAGCCAGAAGGAGGGATGGAGATGGGCCACAGGGGCCCACACCACCCCCTGGCGCAGGCAGCCCTAGGCCACGCCAGCAGGTGGTGTGGCTGCCCTGGCCCAATCCAGGCACTCCCCTCTAGCGTATGTTATCCTCCCGAAACCCTATGACTCGGGGAGCAACCATAGGAAGATTTCGCCGCCTCTGTGGGGCGGAAAACACCGAGAGAGAAAGATCTCTCTGGCCGATAGATTTCTGCCGGGGGAATTCCTTCCCGGAGAGGGGAGATCGTTGCCATCAACACCACCATCAAGCTGGACTTCATCGGGATCATCATCATCATCATCATCACCACCATCACCACCATTAGGACCGTCATCACCATCTCCATATTGCTGTAACAATTGGGTTGAATCTTGCATTAGTTCTTAGGGGAAACTTTCCCGGTGTTGATTACTCTTTGTAGTTGATGCTATTGAGTGAACCATTGAATTATTGTTTATGTTAAGATTGTTATACATCATTATTCCATCTCTGATCATGATCCATATGATGTCTTGTGAGTAGTTCGTTTTGTTCTTGAGGACGTGGGAAAAGTCATGTTGTTAGTAGTGGAATTGTGTTGAGAGAGATTCAATAGTTTGATATTTAAGTTGTGGTGTACTTCTTCTAGTGGTGTCATGTGAACGTCGACTACATGACACTTCACCTATATGGGCCTAGGGGAATGCATTGTGTATTTGGCTACTAATCGTAGGGGTTGCCGGAGTGACAGAAACCTGAACCCCCATTAGGAAACCATTGCACAAGGGACGTAAGGGTCTTAGAGTTTAAAGCTGTGGTTAGGTTTCTACCTTAATTACTTTCTTGTACTTACGGATGTTTGCAAGGGGTATAATCACAAGTATGTATTAGTCCTAGGAAGGTCGGTACATTAGCACAGGTTCACCCACACAACACTTAGCAAGCTAAAGAAGATTAATCAACTATATGAAGCGAAAGCACTTGACAGTCTTCCCATGTGTCCTCGAGAACGTTTGGTCATCTTAAGTAATACAACCGGCTTGTCCTTTGCTGCATAAAGGATTGGGCCACTTGCTGCATTTATTCTTATTGTCTTTTGTTTACTCGTACTTTGTTTACTTGCTTTATCAAAAACCCTAAAAATCCGTTTACTAAGTATTTGCAGAGAATTCCTGATCCATACCACTAGCCAGCACCTTCTGCTCCTCGTTGGGTTCGACACTCTTACTTATCAAAAATACTGCGATACACCCCCTATACTTATGGGTCATCAGCCATCAAGCTATTCATCAAGCTATTTTCTGGCACCGTTGTCTTATATCCATACCATTTGTATTTCACTATCTCTTCGCCGAACTAGTGCACCTATACACCTGACAAGTGTATTGGGTGTGTTGGGGACACAAGAGACTTCTTGTATCTTGATTGCAGGGTTGCTTGAGAGGGGATACCTTTGACCACTTCCTCCCTGAGTTCGATAAACCTTGGGTGATCCACTTAAGGGAAAACTTGCTGCTGTTCTACAAACCTCTGCACTTGGAGGCCCAACAACTGTCTAGAAGAATAGAAATGCGTAGACATCAGTCGACTGCTGTCGCAGATCGCTTGCCCTTGTCTATAATGCCATGTTTCCTCGGGATCCTCAGCCTCAGACCTTGGCGGATTTACTTGCGAAGTTTCAACAAGGTGAAAAGATTCATCATTTCGTGAAGCTTCAACTTCTGGCGGGTGCCAAGCTTGCGCTTTCTTGGGTACATGTGCATCATCCGACGCTGGACTTGGATGATGTATCTTCGTGGCTGCCTCCCCCTTCCGGTGGTGGCTTTGTTGATATGGTGCCTCATTACGCCGTTGCTCATAGTCCTACCATTAGGATTGTTCGAAGATGCTTGGAGACAGATGAAGAATTTTTTGTAAAATTTCCTATCTGATAGCTTGTTTGCGCAGCCTTTGTACTTTGTAGAAGAAATATTGTATAGAGCCATCTTATTCTTGTCAAAAAGGTCGTATGTTTTATACGAGATTTTGATTGTATGATGTATTCTCTTGTTGAGGACTCGACGAACTAATGTTCGTTTGCCATAGAAATTTGTGTCTCGTCAAATACTTTCTTTATTTATTGATAAGCGTGGGTGGAAGTACATTGCGAGGGCGGGATCGCCTGGCCATTGTCCTTTTATTGAATATAAAGTGCATCTAAGTGAAGATTTTCTTTAGGAACTTCGGCTTCTATTCTTCGGGTTCTTCATCATGCTCCGTGTTGTGGTGCTCTCGTCTTGTCGACGGGTGGATCTTCTTACGCGGGACCTATATTGGAGGCTGCATAGGTTGCTTTTGCGAGACCATTGTGCACTTGCTCTTCTGATGTTTGTTTTTTGTGGGTGTGCCCTTCGTGTAATGACTCCTCATCCGCTATTTTCAGCTGTCCAAATTCTGTCTTCGTCCCGAAAGATTTTGAGATTTTGTTGAATTCCCGATCATAGTTGTTCGAGCAGCTGATACGTCCATAACGTATCTATAATTTTTTGATGGTTTTATGCTAATAATATGCTTCTGACACTCCTTTTTGTATAAAGTTTATGATTTATTTGGACTAACCTACTAATAGTTGCAGAAGTGCACAATGTTCTTGTTTTACACTTTGATGTGTAGGAATTACCAAGAATACAAGTGGAAATCTTGTTAGAGTCAAATTGGGATTTTTTGCAGAAATCTATCTCAGAACTCTTTTTAAAGATGGTCACGTTTCGGATCGAAGACGGCATCAAACGGAAAACTCTTCTACTACAAAGTTGTTGGCAATTTCGCGGCAAACGTTCTGGACATAAAATTGAGCCGATTCCGAGTCCGGACGGGCCTTTTAGACCCGATTTACTGCAGCTCAAGATGAGATGACGGGAATCCGAGAAGATATATAAAAGGAGGAAAACCTAATTCGCCCAGGGCATCTTCACCCACGAATTTGCAGCCACCAAAGCCATGTTTTTGACTCCTCCATGGATCCCATCTCCATCTCCATGGGGGAGGGCTCCCAAGAAGCCATGAAGGAAGATGGCTAAGGGGCGGTGCTCCCCCATGATACCGGCAGCGGGGAAGGAGTCCCCCGCGCCGCCGCTGGCGCCGCCGCCGCCCTCTTCACCATCTTCACCGCCATCTCCATCACCTAATCCTCCTAGTATGCAGTGGTTCATCCTCCCACACACCTCTGTACCGTCCTATGTAAACATGGTGTTTGATGCTATAAGTTATAATCCTATGATCTATGTCATGTTTGCGTAGTTTCTTTGTTCTTAGATTGAATGGTTGAACGTCTTTGGTTCATTAGAGTTGTATGTTGATATGGTACAGTCCTTTGGTGTCCATTATATTTGTGCGCGCATGGATTAAACATCATAGGGTTTGTAGTATGTGTAAGAGGAAGGGGGAAGTTCTGCCGGAGTGACAGAAACCTGAGGACGCGAACCGGAACGTTGCACGTATGGGAGTAAGAGGACCATTAAACTTAAGGCTATGGTTGGGGAAACCTTAATGCATTGATTAGTACTTACGGATGTTTGCTAACAATCCAATCATATAGTACATGTAATTCCAAGTAGTGAAGCACATGTATATTTAGCCTCTCCCACAAAGAAAACTGCATCGAAGATAATGAATCCTATCTATTCGCTATTTAAACTTGGACAAAGCCACCACAATTACCACCACTATTCCACAGTCATGGTTCTGTTAGTTTAGTGTATTTTATTGCTGCAGCAACTAGCTTTACTTTCTTGTTATTTATTATCAAGCAAAGCTATCTCTATTACTCGGATTGTTGCTCTAATTTTATTTCCTAGATAATGCAAACGTTTAGTGTGCGTAGAGTTGTATCAGTGGTTGATAGAACTTGAGAGAATATTTATCCTACCTTTAGCTCCTCGTTGGGTTCGACACTCTTACTTATCGAAAAGGCTACACACGATCCCCTATACTTGTGGGTTATCAAGACCTTTTCTGGCGTCGTTGCCAGGGAGCAATAACGTGTGGGTGAATATTCTTGTGTGCACTTGTTTTATTTATCTCTAAGTAGGTTTTACTTTCAGTTTTAAGGTGTTCTCTATCTTAGTATAGATATGGAATACGAATTACAAAAAAAAAGTTGTATTTGTTACCTAAAAATATTTTAAAAAAGGAAAGTGATTGGATAGATGAGTAATGGTAAGTGGGGGTCGACCTTGAACACTTGTGTTCATGCCTATGAAACCAAAACAAATCTTTCCATGGAAGCTTTTCAGTTAAAAACTTGTAGGAATGCATGAAGCCTTGAAAAAGAAAGATATTTATGGTATTGATCTTCATGCTTATTCATTCGAAAGTACTTGAATCATTATCCTATGCCTAACTTAAAGGCATTAAAGAAAAGTACTTATTGGGAGATAACCCAAAAGTTTTAGTTGAGTCTTGTAAGTTATTGCTTCAGTAATAACCTCTCCTTATCCTTTTTATTTGCTTTTTGTGCCAAGAGTAACCTCTAATGAGAGAGAAGTAATGCTTGGGAAAGTTGCTGTCCCGAAACAGATTTTTGTGCTTCATTGTAAAAATTCGTGTAAAATCTCTGTACATCGGTTTGAGCTGTAATGTTTTGTGCTTCTGCCCCAGGTTGTTATCCAACTTTAGTTAGTTCAACACTTTTCGATTTGAGCAACAGAAGGTCTTCGAAAAAAATGGTTTCTATCTTCTGGTCTGTTTTGACAGATTTCTGCCATTATTTGCATTTGCTTCTTGTTGATTCCTTTTTGGGTTTTCTTTGGGGAATTGAGCTTTTTAAGGGAAGTGCTACAGTAGCTTGTGTTTTAATGGAAGTTTTATTGGTGTTGAAACTGAACCCAAAGACTTATTATCTTGAGTACACTAATGTTGCTAATGAAGATTATGTGAAGTTTTATATGAAGGAAAAATTTCAGGTGTTAAGGAAAGAATGATATAATGAGATGAAGAATGGACTAAAGCTCAAGCTTGGGGATGCCACCCCGTTTCACCCCAAGAAATATCCAAGAAGTACAAGCGTCAAAGCTTGGGGATGCCCAAGGCATTCCCTCCTTCATCAATAAAAATCTCAGGTTCTTCCAAACACTTCATTTTTATTGTTTCATGCACAATTGTGTTGTTCTTGGAGCGTCTTTGTTTTAGTTTTTGGTTTTCGTTTTCTTGGTTTTCTTAGTTTGCTTGAATAAATTGGTTGGACCCCCTCTTTCATACATTAGTTTTCAAATAACTGTGGTTTGGATTCGAAAATAGTAGGAAAAGTTCATGCTTAAGTGGTAAAAGGAGCTCGTTTTTTACGGTGGGCTATGCTTTGTCATGTCATGCTTGATATTTTTTTGGATTTATGCTTAGTGATTTTTGCTGTACCATGACATGTTATAAACAATTGAGATTGCTTAATGTGCCTTGAAAGAATTATGCATTGTTTTAGCATATTAAAGCATAGTATTGTGGTATTCTCTTTTAATGCTTTATTTGGGTTGACTTGGCACATGCTCACACCATGTTATGGCTATCCCAAGTCACCATAGCCTTTATGATCGTTTAGTTTTTGACTTGTAATATCACTTTATGCTTTAATTAATGATGTTTTGTCGCTTTGCATGATTATGGCCATTATTGCTCTTTTAGTTGGTCGCTCCCAGTCTTTTGCTAGCCTCCATAACCAAGTATGATTTCCACTCATGCATCCAACTCCAAATAAAACCAAGTTATCCCAAAGAGTCCACCATTCCTACCTATTAGCATTTGCTATTCCAAGTATATTCATGCTTTTATCTACCTTCCGAATTAAAATTGTTATGAGAAAACTAGTGATTAAAGCTCTCATGAACTTGATGGCACACTTTACTTTTCTTGCCCCTAATAAACTTGAACCATTGTGTCATCTATGTTGTATATGACTGCACTTATATGTTGGGGATTAGCAGAACCATGCTGTCATGGGAAACGCTTTCAACATTGCACTTGTACATTGTCACTAGTTGATATCATGCTCTTTTGTCTATGGATGTCATCGGTGTGAAATGAAAGGGGAGATTGTAAGTCCATGGAGTTATATATGTGTGTTAGAGAAACGCCTGGGCCGCCGGTCTAATCTATGCATGATCATGGTGGAAACCTGCAGCATAACCATAATGAGCAATCTATGAAGCATTCTTCTTATAAAAAAAGAGAAAGAGATTGAGAAAAGAAAAAAAAGATGAGAAAAGAGGAAAGAGAGAAAAAAGCACCATTTTCCCATGGTAAATAAGAAGATTGCTGAGATGCTCGTTGTCTGGTTGCCTTGTCATTTTGATATGGGGATTCTTCCGTATCATCGGGCAAGGGGTACCCCGTTGGCGGTTCTCTATGATACACATGTACTTACTATGACAAGAACTTACCGGTAACTAAACTTGAGTAGCATGAGAAGCGGCCCTCGTATTCAAGGGACATGAGATTTCCAACTTATACTTTGCCAAGCATATACTCCATAGTTTGTTCACTTTAACCTTAATCACTTTAAGATGCTTATGATAGGGGCAATGAGAGCTGAAAGCTAATAAGTACCATAATTTTTGGAAGCTCTTTATGAGACTTGAATCTCTGCTTCCTTCTATGAAGGCCTTTCTTCCACTTTTATATTGAGTCTCCACCTTCTATCTTTATGCACCAATTAAGAGAGCATAGTTTTCATTCTTAGTTCTATGTGCATTGTCCCAAGACTTGTTGATTGATGCATAACTTTGATATTGCTTGTTCCTAAACTATTTGTATCTAGTCACCCTTATGAACTTTGAAGGTGTCCTATGCATTTATGTTTTGCCACTCTATGAGGGACAAGCTGAATACCATTCTCATTATGCTTTCTTTATGTGAAATGAACAAACGTCTTGCAAAACATTGTTATTCATGAATCTTTTGTTTGTGCCTTTTCATGTTACAACATAGTTGCTATGTCTTATTGTTAGAACTCTATCTTTCATGATTCATGTTTAGAGTACCTTAATCCCAACTATCAATACTTTTACAATAATGATGATCAAGATTGTGTTGTCTGCATGTCACCTAAAAAATTATATTGTTTTGATCGTTTACCTACTCGAGGACGAGCAGGAACTAAGCTTGGGGATGTTGATATGTCCATAACGTATCTATAATTTTTGATGGTTTTATGATAATAATATGCTTTTGACACTCCTTTTTGTATAAAGTTTATGATTTATTTGGACTAACCTACTAATAGTTGCAGAAGTGCACAATTTTCTTATTTTACACTTTGATGTGTAGGAATTAGCAAGAATACAAGTGGAAACCTTGTTGGAGTCAAATTGAGATTTTTCTAGAAATCTGTCTCAGAACTCTTTTTAAATATGGTCACGTTTCGGGTCGAAGACGGTGTCAACAGGAAAACTCTTCAACTACACAGTTGTTGGAAATTTCGCGACAAACGTTCTGGACATAAAATTTAGCTGATTCCGAGTCCGGACGGGCATTTTAGGCCCGATTTACTGCAACCCAAGATGGGATGAGGGGGATTTGAGAAGCTATATAAAGGGAGGAAACCTAATTCTCCCAAGGCATCTCGACCCACGAATTTGCAGCCACCAAAGCCACGTTTTTGCCTCCCCCATGGATCCCATCTCCATGAGGGAGGGCTCCAAGAAGCCATGAAGGAAGAGGGCTAAGGGGCGGTGCTCCCCCATGATACCGGCGGTCCATCACCTAATCCTCCTAGTATGCAGTGGTTCATCCTCCCACACACCTCTGTACCGTCCTATGTAAACATGGTGTTTGATGCTATAAGTTATAATCCTATGATCTATGTCATGTTTGCGTAGTTTCTTTGTTCTTAGATTGAATGGTTGAACGTCTTTGGTTCATTAGAGTTGTATGTTGATATGGTACAGTCCTTTGGTGTCCATTATATTTGTCTTGGCATGGATTAAACATCATAGGGTTTGTAGTATGTGTAAGAGGAAGGAGGAAGTTCTGTAGGAGTGTGAAAACCGAGGGCCTTGAATCGAACGTTGCACATATGGGAGTAAGAGTACCATTAAACTTAAGGCTATGATTGGGGAAACCTTAATGCATTGATTAGTACTTACGGATGTTTGCTAACAATCCAATCATATAGTACATGTAATTCCAAGTAATGAAGCACACGTATATTTAGCCTCTCCCACAAAGAAAACTGCATCGAAGACAATGAACCTGATCTATTCGCTATTTAAACTTGGACAAAGCCACCACAATTACCACCACTATTCCACACTCATGGTTCTATTAGTTTAGTGTATTTTATTGCTGCAGCAACTAGCTTTACTTTCTTGTTATTTATTATCATGCAAAGCTATCTCTATTACTCGTATTGTTGCTCTAGTTTTATTTCCTAGATAATGCAAAAGTTTAGTGTGCGTAGAGTTGTATCAGTGGTTGATAGAACTTAAGAGAATATTTATCCTACCTTTAGCTCCTCGTTGGGTTCGACACTCTTACTTATCAAAAAGGCTACACACGATCCCCTATACTTGTGGGTTATCAGCGGCTAAACCTTCCTTTGACTATTATGACCCCATTGGGGGCTGGCATTTTTAGCACTAGATATGCTTAGTGAGGTACTGCCATGAACCGTGTGAAAGCTAATCGTCCCAGGATCGCGTGATATTGTGATGGCCAATCCATGACTTCGAATTCAAGTTTTTCTCGCCTGAAGTTATTCTTTGACCCAAAGACTACGTCGAGATGGAGTTTGCCCAACGGAATTTCGGCTTTTCCTGGAACTATCCCGTGGAAAGTTGTGTCTGTAGATACGAGATTCGTCATGGACCAATTCATAGCCCGTAGAGTTTTGGCGTAAATCAGGTTGATGCTGCTTCCCGCATCCAAGAAAACCTTGCTCATGTCGAACCCGCTGATTTGTGCTTCTATTATTAGCGCTGACTGGCCAGGTCGAGGGACCCGTAGTGGATGATCAGCTCTGCTGAAGGTAATTTGTTGTTCTGACCAATGGAGATACTTCAGTGTAGGGGGTGGCTTTGTTACTGTCATATTTACTTGCCTAGTGATCAACTTCTATGTTCTGTTGGAGGGCGGTCCTTTCTAGATCATTGACATTTCTCCTTTTGACATGGGATATTCGTCGTCTTGGTGTGTTGTGTTTTGCGGTGATACGTCATAAACGTATCTATAATTTTTGATGCTCCATGATTGTTTTGTATCAACTATCTTATGTTTTGTCTACACTTTGAGGCATTTTTATACATTTTTTGGAACTAACCTATTGACAAGATACCAAAGTGCCAGTTGCCAATTTCTGCTATTTTTGGTTCCCGAAAAGCTAGTAAGGAAATATTCTCGGAATTGGACGGGACAAAAGCCAAAGTCAATATTTTACCCGAAGCAACACGGAGTCTGAAGGGCAGCCGAAGGGGGGCCACGAGGTGGCCACACCCTGTGGCGGCGCGGCTAGGGGAGGGGCGCCACCAGGTGGTTGATGACCCACAAGTATAGGGGATCACAACAGTCTTCAAGGGAAGTAAAACCCAATTTATTGATTCGACACAAGGGGAGCCAAATAATATTTATAAGCCTTAACAACTGAGTTGTCAATTAAGCTGCACCTGGAAATGATCTTGCTCGCAGTAGTTTATCAGTAGCAACAGTTCTGTAATAGCAATAGCAGTAGTAAAAGTAAAGACGGTAGTAACAATTGCAGTAAACAGTAGGAAGAAAGCGCGGTAGGCATAGGGATGGATGGACGGGCGTTGCATGGACAAGACAATTCATGTAACAATCAGGATATAGGGCATTTGCATATAAATAAGATAAAGTATCCAAGTACTAAATAATCATAGGCATGTGTTCCATATATAGTCATACGTGCTCGCAATGAGAACTTGCACAACATCTTTTGTCCTGCCAGCCCGTTGCAGCGGGGCCTCAAGGGAATCTACTGGCAATTAAGGTGCTCCTTTTAATAGAGCACTAGAGAAAAGCATTAACACTCCGTGAACACACGTGATCCTCACATCATAGTCATCCCCTCCAGTTATCCCGATTCCTGTCACTTCGGGGCCTCGGGTTCCGGACAATAATGTGTGTATACAAATTGCAGGTAAGATCATAAACAATACTATCATCATGAATCAATAACATGTTCATATCTGAAATCATGGCACTCGGGCCCTAGTGACAAGCATTAAGCATAACAAGTTGTAACAAAGTCAAAAAGCACTAACAATAGATACTAGGCACCATGCCCTAACAATCTGATGCCATTACATGAGCGATCTCATCCAATCCCTACCATCCCCATAGCCTACTACGGGGGATTACTCACTCATGGATGGGGGAATCATGGATAGTTGATGGAGAAGCGATGGTGATGATGGCGATGATCTCCTCCAACTCCCCGTCCCAGCAGGGTGCCATAACGGAGTTTCTGGTTCCGAATCGTGGTATCTGGTGGTGGCAGCGCAACGGAAATCTATCTGGAAAAACATCAAACCCCTCTGTTTTTAGGTCAGAGGGCTTATATAGGCGAAGGGAGAGGTCGAGGAGGAGGCCGAGGCGGCCAGACCACCTCCTGGCGTGGCCTGGCCTGACCCGTGCGACCAGGTGGTGTGGGCCCCTCGTGGCCCCACTCCGTCTTATCTTCTGGCTTCGTGAGTCTTCTGGTAAAATAGGGATCTTGCGATATTTTTTGGGATTTTTCCTGAAAGTTGATTTCCTGCACAAAAACGAGACACCAAAGCAATTCTGCTAAAAACAACGTTAGTCTGCATTAGTTGTATCCAAATCACACAAATTAGAGAAGAAACAATAGCAAAAGTGTTCGGGAAAGTAGATACATTTTGGATGTATCAACTCCCCCCCAAGCTTAGCTTATTGCTTGTCCTCAAGCAATTTAGTTGAAAACTGAGTGAGATAAAAGAACTTTCACGAACACATTTGCTTCATAAGATGTATATATTCTCAGCATATGATCAAATACTTATGTGACTTGAATAATAAGATAAAACCAAGCTCCAAGGAGTCACTGAGGACCGCTGAACCCTGCAATGAACTTTACAAAGCCAGAGAAGAACAACAAATATTTTTGGGTTTTCAATTTTTAAAGACAAGAACCGAAAGAAAGAGCGAACAAAGCAAAAATCTTTTTGGGTTTTTCGAATAATCGAAACAAAGCTAAAAAGGATGAAGCAAACCAAGGCTAAAAGATAAAGAAGCAAACAAAGAGAAGTAACGGAAATATTTTTGGTCTTTCGTGTTTTGGAAAGCAGAAATAAAGCAAGAACAAAAGCTAAAAAGAAAGCAAATTATGGATATGCAAAGTATCGGCTAAACATGATATGTAGATGAGTGTGATGTCGGTATACCTCCCCCCAAGCTTAGGCTTTTGGCCTAAGTGGGGATCAATCCCAAGATGGCCAGGATGGAGTGCCTCCATAGTATGACGAAGAAGTGCCTTCGTCTAGATATGAACTCGAGGGCTCCCCAACATAGTGCGTAGATTAGTCGTAAGAGGGCGCATCCCCCTGGTGCTGCCCGTGGAAACCAAGCAAGCGGAGCTGCTCATCCACCTCCTCCTTGGAACGCGACCATGGCATCCTGCAAATACTGAACAAAGTGGACTGTGGGAAAGGAATTTCCCTCTCATCTCCATCAATAAACAACATCCTGTAAACTAAACTCTCTATACTAGAGTCAGCAGTAACAAAGTGATGTGTTTTCATAGCAGCAAGATCAATCCTTTGTGGGGTTAGCACAATATCATTAGGATCAACAGAAAGTTCCAAAGAAACAACCATGCACACAGCGATGATGCCCCCATAAATGGGTCCTCTAGCAGCTAGACAGTGAGCAACGAGAGAACCAAGATTGTACTTGGTTGTATTATTGAGTGTAGCACCAAGAAAAGCTAAATGATAATTAGAAATATTGCTAGTGTTCTCCCTACCGAGAATGCTAGTGGCAAGATAATAAGCAAAATATCTTAGAGCTGGGAGTTGAATGTTCCTTATCTTCCCGCGCTGAGCTATGCGGTCATCATCATTTGTTACACTTCGGTAGAGCTCCAGCAAGTCAGCGGGTCAACCTTGGATCTTCTTTACTGTCCCAGTCATGCCAATACCTATAATGCTGCTAAATCTTTCCAATGGCATGGTAATAGGCATATTATAAATTTTGAACGAAACAGTTGACCTATAAGGGGTGTTAGTGAAAGTGAAACTTTCAACAAAAGTTTTGGTGAGCACGGCATATTGCTCACTCTCATCCTGCATCTAAGTGGTTAGACCAACCCTTTGAACAAGAAGTAAGAAATCATCAAGGATCCCTGCAGCTTGCAAAAAGGCAAAACAAGGGAAGGTAGATGGGTGAGCATCTTCTTCATCTCCCTCATTGCCAAAGTGCGGTGCAATAAGATCTTTATTATATGATGGCCTAAATTGAGAAGCCGATACAGAAGGCCTTGCCCTCCTGGGTGTGTCTCTCTCAAATACTTCTCCAAAAGTATGGTTGTCCATCTCTCCTTATTCTGAAATTTTTAGACAACTATCTCAAATAATAATTGCAAAGTGATTACATAATGAAAGGAACTACTTATGGGGACTTGCAAGAGGGCTAAACATGCATCAAAACAATTTCTCTAAGCATAGAACAAGCATGCAAGCTCACATAACCTGTCACCTACAGTAGCAAAATACTCAAGATATAATCTACCAATAAAAAATCTACTTGGACAAGCGGAGGAGTCACATACCGGAGAACAAATGCTCCAAATCTCAGCAGCAAAGGTGGGTTGAGCAAGGAGATTGAAAATCGCGAGCAAGAACAGCAGGATCACGAGTTTGAGCAATGAACTGGTATTTTCTCGGGAGAGAGAGAGAAGTGGCATGGGAGAATAAATGGAGGGCCAGGGGTGGCCCACACCATGGCCAGGTGTGCCCCTGGTGTGTCCGTGCCACCAGGTGGTGTGCCTGACTGGTGGCCCCCCTGGGTCACTCTAGGTACTTCTCTGTCCCTCTTTTGATGTAAAAATTTAATATGAATTTTCTGGAATTTTTCGAGAAACTTTATTTTTGAGCAATTTTCACGTATTGATGAATGATTTTCTGGCAGAAAGATAATTTTGGAATGATGCAATAACAAAACAAAACTGAAACTTCAGAAGTTCTAAGACACTCTATTATGCAAGTAACTAGCAATAGAAAAGTAAACTAAGTGAAAACAGAAATTAAAATAGATAAAATAAAAGTAAGCAAGGATAATCATGGTGAAAACATTGTTTTGTTCATTAAAATCCCTTTGTTAACAAGGTTGATCAGGTCTTGTTACCAAACCAATTTTATATGAAACCAAACTTTGTATTCCACTAAATGATTATGTTACCTCAACCTTGATAGTGATGGTCCCAATCATAATAATTTCATAGCTTTCTCGTGGTATGGGCACAATATATTTCTCCAACTTGGATGCCCTCAATATTTTCAATTGAATTTAGGCCATAGGTCTTATCAATCTTCTTGGGTAAATAGACAATATGCTCCTTGTCATTAACATTAAAAGTTACCTTTCCTTGATTACAATTAATGACAGCACCTGCAGTATTAAGAAAAGGTCTCCCAAGAATAATAGACATATTATCATCTTCAGGCATTTCAAGCACAAAAAATCAGTTAATATCAAGCAATTATGAGCCACTTAAACATTAACATCCTCACATATACCAACAGGAATAGTACTAGATTTATTAGCCATTTGCAAAGATATATCAGTTGGTATTAATTTCTCCAATTGAAGTCTCTTGTATAAAGAAAAAGGCATAACACTAACTCCTGCTCCCAAATCACACAAAGCAGTTCTAACCTAATTATTTTTAATAGAACATGGAATAGTTGGAATCCCTGGGTCTCCAAGTTTCTTTGGAACCTTACCATTAAAGGGATAATTAGAAAGCAAAGTAGAAATTTCCTCATTAGGGATCTTCTTTTTATTAGAGAAAATATCTTTCATATACTTTGAATAAGGAGGCAATTTAATAGCATTAGTCAAAGGAATTTGCAAAAGTAAAGGTTTCATCCACTCACAAAACTTATTATAGTGTTCGTCTTCCTTTGACTTGTGTTTCTTATCAGGAAAAGGCATTGGTTTTTGAACCCAAGGCTCTCTTTCACTACCATGTTTATTAGCAACAAAATCTTCCTTAGTGTACTTAGTATTCTTAGTGTGCTTTTTAGGTTCTTTTTCAATTTCTTCTTTATTAGGAGCATCATTTTCCTCATTACCACTCTTAGTTTCAGCATCAGAGACATATATACTATTAGGATCTTTAGCAGTTTCAGATGAGTCTACAACTGTTTTATGTTTCTTTTTCTTTCTATTAGAAGAAGTACCTCTATTTTCAGTTTGTTGAGAATCCTGCTCAATTCTTTTAGGATGTCCTTCAGGATATAAAGGATCTTGAGTGAGAGCTCCACTCCTAGTTCTAATTTCATAAGCATGTTTTTCTTTAGAAGCATTAACTAGCAAATCTTTTTGTACTTTAGTAAGCTGACCGATTTGAGTTTGAACCATTTGGAAGTGTTTAACAGGCATTTTAACATCATTGAATGTTCTTTCCACAATTTCTCTCAACTCATTAATAGCTCTAGAGTTTTCCATTAAATGATTCTATACTCTCTTATTAAAATTATCTTGCTTAACAACAAAGATATCAAATTCTTCTAAGCATTGATTAGGAGGTTTAGAATAAGGAATATCACCTTCATCAAAATGTTGGAGAGAGTGTACCTCAATAGTGGATGAGTGGGAGATTAGCTTACATAACTCTTCTATAGGAGGTAGATTCTTCACATCTTCAGATTTAATACCCTTCTCCTTAAGACATTTCTTAGCTTCTTTCATCACTTCATCATTTAGTTCAATCACTCCCCTCTTCTTTGGTGTTGGTGTTGGCTCAGGCACAGTTGGCTCAGGTGTAGTTGACTCAGGTGAAGTCCAGTGATCATAATTCTTGCTTATTTTAGCCATTAATTCCTCAGCTTCTTTGGGAGTTCTCTTCCTGAAAACACAATCAGTGCAACTATCCAGGTATGTCCTAGATTCATCAGTAAGTCCATTATAATATATGTCAAGAAGCTCATTTTTAGGTAATGGACATCCAGGATGTGCGTGAATCAAAGCACAAAACCTTGCCCATGATTCAGGCAATTTCTCCTCTTCCCCTGTTTAAAGTCAAAAAGTTCCTGCAAAATGGCATGTCGAGCACTAGGAGGAAAATATTTCTGAAAGAAAGTATCAATCAAGCAATCTGGTCTATCAATAGGTCCAAGAGGTAAATGATTAAACCAAGTTTTAGCTTCTCCTTTCAGTGAAAAAGGGAAAATTTTAGCAACAAAGTAGGTGCGCATCTTAATATCATCAAAAAATAAGCAACTCATGGTAGAAAGCTCGGTCATATGTGCTATAGCACTTTCATTTTCAGTTCCACAAAAAGGTTCTTTCTCAACAATGGTTAAGTAGGATAAATCAAGAGAGAAATCATAATCCTTATCTTTAATGTTTATGGGAGATGTAGCAAACCTAGCATTAGGAGATAAATTTAGGTCTAACAGTATGTCTCTCAAGGAGACTCTTAATAGCACCTGCATCATGAGTGTTGCGACATTCTTCAATAAATTCATCAGTCATTTCAATATAACCGTCATCAAGATTATAGCTCTCTCTAGGTTCAGGTGAACTAATAGGTGTAGTAGCATCTTCATTAGGAGTTTCAGTATTTCCAGCTATAGTTCTAGAAATCGTAGCATCTAGGAAATGACCTAATGAACCACTCTTATCAAGCACAGTAGAAGTAGCATCATAAGTATCAGAAGAAATTTAAGACTCAACGGAAGTAGCAGTATGTGTAGCATGTGTATGTGGTGGTGGTGTAAGGAGCTTACTTATCACAGATGGTGAATCAAGAGCAACAGAGGTGTTCAGAACTGTACCTCTCCTTGTAGTGGATGGTAATATAGGAACTTTTCCATCACGAGTTTTACACATGATGAATGGATAGCAGCGAACAATAATGATTCCAAGTGAACTTTGTAAATAGAGCTATGCTCCTCGGCAATGGGGCCAGAAAATAGTCTTGATGACCCAGAAGTATAGGGGATCGCAATAGTCTTCGAGGGAAGTAAAACCCAATTTATTGATTCGAAACAATGGGAGCCAAAGCATATTTATAAGCCTTATCAACTGAGTTGTCAATTCAGCTGCACCTGGAAACAGTCTTACTCACAGTAGTTTATCAGTAGCAACAGTTTTGTAATAGCAATAGCAAAGCAATAGCAGTAGTAAAAGTAAAGGCAATAGTAACAATTGCAGTAAATAGTAGGATTAAAGCGCGGTAGGCATATGGATGGATGGACGGGTGTTGCATGGACAAGACAATTCATGTAACAATCAGGATATAGGGCATTTGCATATAAATAAGATAAAGTATCCAAGTACTAAATAATCATAGGCATGTGTTCCATATATAGTCATACGTGCTCGCAATGAGAACTTGCACAACATCTTTTGTCCTGCCAACCCATTGCAGCGGGGCCTCAAGGGAATATACTGGCAATTAAGGTGCTCCTTTAATAGAGCACCAGAGCAAAGCATTAACACTCCATGAACACACGTGATCCTCACATCATAGCCATCCCCTCCAGTTATCCGATTATCGATTTACATCGCCGGGGCCTCGGGTTCCGATAATAATGTGTATACAACTTGTAGGTAAGATCATAAACAATACTATCATCATGAATCAATAACATGTTCAGATCTGAAATCATGGCACTCGGGCCCTAGTGACAAGCATTAAGCATAACAAGTTGCAACAAAGTCAAAAAGCACTAACAATAGATACTAGGTACCATGCCCTAACAATCTGATGCCATTACATGAACGATCTCATCCAATCCCTACCATCCCCATAGCCTACTATGGGGGATTACTCACACATGGATAGGGGAATCATGGATGGTTGATGGAGAAGCAATGGTGATGATGATGGCGATGATCTCCTCCAACTCCTCGTCCTGGCAGGGTGCTAGAACGGAGTTTCTGGTTCCGAATCGCGGTATCTGGTGGTGGCGGCACAACGAAACTCTATCTGGAAAACATCGAACCCCCCTCTGTTTTTAGGTCAGAGGGCTTATATAGGCGAAAGGAGAGGTCGAGGAGGAGGCCGAGGTGGCCACACCACCTCCTGGCACGGCCTGGCCGGGCCCATGCGGCTAGGTGGTGTGGGCCCCTCGTGGCCCCACTCTGTCTCATCTTCTGGCTTGGTGAGTCTTCTAGTAAAATAGGGATCTTGCGATATTTTCTGGTATTTTTCCTGAAAGTTGATTTCCTGCACAAAAACGAGACACCAAAGCAATTCTGTTGAAAACAGTGTTAGTCTGCATTAGTTGTATCCAAATCACACAAATTAGAGAAGAAACAATAGCAAAAGTGTTTAGGAAAGTAGATACGTTTTGGACGTATCAGTGGTGTGGGGCCCTTAGACCTCCACTAACCTTGCCCCTTCGCCTATAAAAGTACCCTGGGATGAAAACCCTAAAGGACAAGATCAGAATTCCATGAAAAGTTCTGCAGCGCCGCCGCCACCGAAGAGGAGATATGAGGGACAAAAGTCTCTATTCCGGCACCCTGCCGGGACGGGGAAGTTCCCCCAGAGCCATCTCCATCGACTCCACCGCCATCTCCACGGCCGTTGCTGACTCCCATGATGAGGAGGGAGTAGTTCTCTCTCGAGTCTAAGGGCTCTATCGGTAGCTATGTGTTCATCTCTCTCTATGCATGATCTTATTGAGATCATGAGCTTTGTAATCTAGATCTATTATGCTACTCAAGTGCTTTAATTAATCTCTGCTTATCCCCACGTGTGTGAAGTTGACAGTGTGCACACCGTGTGGCACTTAGGCTAAGGTTACATAAATACTTATCATGAGTATGATTTGAGTTGGATGTCTCTATGAGATTGTGGTGTTTGTTGGAACCATCTAGCTCTCAAGGTGATAGTGAGGGGTTATCTAGATGGGGAATGCAAACTTTAAGATGTGCTGTTATAGCCCTACATCGTCCAACCGAAGAGTAGTTTAGGGTAGCCTAATGAAGAGAAGATATTTATATGAGAGTGTCCACTAGTGAAAGTATGATCCCTAGGCCTTGTTTCTAAGCATTGAAACACTGTTTACAATCAGTCCTGTTACATGTTTGCTTGCTTCCACCCTTATTTCATATTGCAATTACCACTTATAATCATCCATATTACTTGTATTTCACTATCTCTTTGCCGAACTAGTGCACCTATACACCTGACAAGTGTATTGGGTGTGTTGGGGACACAAGAGACTTCTTGTATCTTGATTGCAGGGTTGCTTGAGAGCGATACCTTTGACCACTTCCTCCCTGAGTTTGATAAACCTTGGGTGCACTTAAGGGAAACTTGTTGTTGTTCTACAAACCTCTACACTTGGAGGCCCAACACTGTCTACAAGAATAGAAGCGTGCATAGACATCAAGCTATTTTCTGTCGCCGTTGCCGGGGAGGTAAGGTAAAAGGTACTCACATCTTCTGGCTACTAACCTATCTTCTAGTACTATTGCTGGCGTGTGAGTGCTCGAAGTTATTTCCTTTAGATTCTGCAATTATATCTTTTGTTTCTTGTTTTTATTTTCACTAGTTAGGCTTAATGGAAAACAACAAAAAATTAGAGAGCTTTATAATATTTATCTTGAGTTAGGACATGAAGTGTTTGAAGAGAAAACTAAAAAACCTATGGAACTTTATTTGCATGCTAATAGCAATGTTATTAGTATGAATTCTTTGAACACCATTATTGCTAATGCCATGGAATAGTCTAAGCTTGGGGAAGCTAGTTTTTATGAAAATGATGTTTTTAGTCCCCCAAGCACGAAGGAGAAAATTTACTTTGATGATACTCCAATATATGATGATTACAATGATGAATATGATATTTTCAGTCCACCTACTATTGAGGAGAAAATTAATTATGATTACAATATGCCTCCTATATTTTATGATTATGGTGATGAGAATAATAATGATAGCTATTTTGTTGAATTTGCTCCCACTACAATTAATAAGAATGACTATGCTTATAGGGAGAGTAATAATTATTTTATGCATGTGGCTCATGATAAGAATGTTTTATGTGATATTTATATTTATAATTTTATTCATGATGCTACTGAAAGTTATTATGAGAGAGGGAAACATGGTTTTATGTATCTCAACAATATTAAGTTTCCCCTCTTTATGTTGAAATTTTTGAAGTTGCACTTGTTTTGCTTTCCTATGCTTGTTGCTTTGTTCTTTCATGACTTGTTTCTTTACAAGACTATTTTTCATAGGAAGTGGGTTAGACTTAAATTTGTTACATATTTGCTTCTTGATGCTCTCTTTTACTTCAATTCATATTTCTTATGTGAGCATCATCGAAATTATCATGCCTATCTTAATGGCTATAAAGAAAGAGCTTTTGGGAGACAACCCATTATATTTTTACTTTTACTTTCAGTTTATTTTTGTTTTGTTGAGTCTTGGAAGTTATTGCCTCTGTAATAACCTCTCCTTATCCTTTTTGTTTGGTTTTTGTGCCAAGAATAAGCTCTAATGAGAGGGAAGTAAGGTATGGGGAAGTTACTGTCCCGAAACAGATTTCTGTGCATCACTGTAAAACATCATGAAAAATCTCAGTACATCGGATTGAGCTGTAATATTTTGTGCTTATGCCCTAGGTTATTACCCAACTTTCGTTAGTTTTGCACTTTTCGTTTTGAGCAATAGAAGATTTTCAAAAAAAATCGGTCTTTACCTGCTGGTCTGTTTTGATAGATTTCTGTCATTGTTTGCATTTGCCTCTTAATCGGTTTCTTTTTGAGTTCTCTTGGATCACTTGAGCTTTTAGAAGGAATTGCTACTGTATCTTGTGTTTTAATGGAAGTTTTACTTGTGTTGAAACTGAACCCAAAGGATTATTATTTTGAATACACTAATGTTGCTAATGAAGATTGTGTGAAGTTTTGTGAAGGAAGTTTTCAAGTGTAGGGAGAGAATGTGATGAGATGAAGTATGGACAAAAGCTCAAGCTTGGGTATGCCACCCGTTTCACCCTAAGAAATATTCAAGAAGTACAAGTGTGAAAGCTTGGGGATGCCCAAGGCATCCCCTTCTTCATCAATAGTCTCAGGTCTTCTTTCAAGACACTTTATTTTTATTACCTTATGCACTATGTGTTGTTCTTGGAGCGTCTTTGTTTTTAGTTTTATTTTGCTTTATTTGCCACAATAAGTTGGTTGGATCCCAACACACTTCTTTTGGAGAGAGACACACCCTGTTATTCATTGCCTAGAACACTCTAGTTTTCACTCTTATTGTTCTGTGAGTGTTCTCCTTTGCTAGCACTGCGTTTAGCTTTAGTTTTCTTATTCTTTTGGCTTAGAACTTTTTAATTATTCTTTGTAGATGGGCGAGACATGCTCTCTGGTATTTATTGATTATTATCTTTGAGAGTTGTTTCAAATAAGTTGATTGGTGTTGGAAAAGAGTAGGAAGCTTCATGCTTATAAGTGGTACAAAAGGAGCTTGTTTTTATTGTGGCCTAGACTTTATCATGTCATGTTTGATGTTGCTTTGACCTTATGCTTAGTGATTATTGATGTAGCATGACTTGTTCCAAACAATTGATATTGCCTAATGTGCCTTGAAAGAATCATGCGTTGTTTTAGAATACAAAAGCATAATATTGTGGTATTCTCCTTTGATGCTTTATTTGGGTTGACTTGGCACATGCTTACACCATGTTAAGACTATGAACCAGTCACCTTAGCCTCTATGATCATTTAGTTTTGACTTTTAATATCACTTTATGCTTTAATTAATAATGTTTTGTCGCTTTGCATGATTATGGCCATTATTTCTCTCTTAGTTGGTCGCTCCCGGTCTTTTGCTAGCCTCCACCTGTACCAAGTATGAGTTCTACTCATGCATACAACCTCCAAGAAAACCAAGTTATTCCAAAGAGTCCACTATAAATTCCTATGCATGGTGTGTTACACCGTTCCAAGTATATTCATGTTTTTATCTACCTTCCAAATTAAACTTGTTATGTGAAAATTAGTGATTAAAGCTCTCACAAACTTGATGGCACACTTTATTTTCTTGCACTTAATAAACTTGAACCATTGTGTCCATCTATGTTGCTTATATGCTTGCACTTTATAAGTTGTGAATTAGTAGAACCATGATACCATGGGGAACGTGATACGTCCATTTTGCATCACTATTCTATATCATAATTTCCTATTATTCATTGATATATTTCATATTAAGAGACGATACTTATGTTATTTAATCTGTTTTTGCATGGTTGATGACTTTTGGAGGATGGACCGCTGAAGTCAGGATTCTGATGGAAAAGGCGCTATGGAGGCGAAATTCACGAAGATCAGAAAATTCCAGAAATTACATGGAAAATCCTATTTTTCCAGAAGACGAAGGATGCCAGAAGGGGGAGCGGAGTTGGGCCACAGGGGCCCACACCACCCCCTGGCGCGGGCCACCCCTGGCCACGCCACCAGGTGGTGTGGCCACCCTGGCTCTCCCCTTTGGCGTATATTATCCCCATGAAACCCTAAGCCTAGGGCCGACCATAGAAAGATTCTGCCGCCTCTGCGGGGCAAAAAACTACAGAGAGAGAAAGAGCTCTCCGGCAGGCAGAAGTCTGCTGGGGAAATTCCTTCCCGGAGAGGGGAGATCATCGCCATCAACACCACCATCAAGCTAGACTTCATCGGGATCATCATCATCATCTCCACCAGCACCATCATCACCACTCCATACCGCTGTAACAATTGGGTTGAATCTTGCATAGTTCTTAGGGGAAACTTTCCCGGTGTTAATTACTTGTTGTAGTTGATGCTATTGAGTGGAACCGTTGAATTATTGTTATGTTCAGATTGTTACTTATCATTATATCATCTCTAATCTTGATCCATATGATGTCTCGTGAGTAGTTCGTTTAGTTCTTGAGGACATGGGAGAAGTCATGTTGTTAGTAGTGGAATTGTGTTAAGAAAGATTCAATAGTTTGTTATTTAAGTTGTGGTGTTATTCTTCTAGTGGTGTCATGTGAACGTCGACTACATGACACTTCACCTTTAAGGGCCTAGGGGAATGCATTGTGTATTTGGCTACTAATCGTAGGGGTTGCCGGAGTGACAGAAACATGAACCCCCATTAGGAAACCTTTGCACAAGGGATGTAGGACCCCAAGGTTTAAAGCTATGGTTAGGTTTTTATCTTAATTACTTTCTTGTACTTGCAGATGCTTGCAAGGGGTTTAATCACAAGTATGTATTAGTCCTAGGAAGGTCAGTACACTAGCACGGGTTCACCCAAGCAACACTTATCAAACTAAAGAAGATTAATCAACTATATGAAGCGAAAGCACTTGATGATATCCCCATATGTCCTCGAGAACGTTTGGTCATCTTAAGTAATACAACCGACTTGTCCTTTGCTAAAGAAAGGATTGGGCCACTTGCTGCATCTATTATTATTGTATTTTATTTACTCGTACTTTATTTACCTGCATTATCAAAAAACCCTAAAAATCTGTTTGCTAAGTATTTACAAAGAATTCCTGCTCCAAGCCACTCATCAACATCTTCTGCTCCTCGTTGGGTTTGACACTCTTACTTATCAAAAATACTGCGATACACCCCCTATACTTGTGGGTCATCAAGACTATTTTCTGACGCTGTTGCCGGGGAGTGAAGCGCTATTGGAGTGGAACTGGTAAAGGAAACTTCTATTGTGAGTATTGTTTATTTCTGCTTGTTACTTTACTTCAATATGGATAATTCGCTTAGTTTCTTATTTCGTAATACTACTACCACTTCTAAGGTAGTAGATGAACCACCACCTGCTGAGAATGATACTTTTAAGATACCCACAAGAATTATTGACCGTGTTATGTATAACTACTATTTTGGAGATGGAGCTGTCCATCCCGGTGATCATTTGCTCTTTATACACGAATTATGCGGGTTGTTCAAGTGTGAAGGTATTACAACAGATCAAGTCAAGAAGAAGTTATTCTCATTATCACTTAAAGGAAGAGCTGAGGAATGGTATAAGCTGCTAAAGAATGGTCAAGCACTTGAATGGGAGGAAGTAGTACCTCTATTTTATTCAAAATTTTATCCTCCTAGATTCATAAAGATCGGAATCAAATATACAACTTTTGGCCTCTTGATGGAGAGAGTACAGCTCAAGCTTGGGGGATATTGAAGTTACTAATGCTCAAATGTCCTATTCATGAGCTCACCAACAATATTATTATCAATAACTTTTATGCAAGGCTTTCTCTTCATGATAAGGATCTATTGGATGCTTGTTGTGTTGGATCATTTACACACATGGAAGAAGGAGCTAAATGGGATCTTCTAGACCGTATTCAAGACAATGCTGAAGCATGGGAGAATGATAAAGGAAGAAAGTCAGGTATAAATTATGATTATGAATGCATTAAATCTTTTATGGGAACTGATAACTTTCGTAATATTAGTAATGCTTATGGTCTAGACTCTCAAGTTATTGCAAATTGTTTTAAGGCTTTTTCTTCTTATATTGAAATTCCTAAAAAGAAGTGGAATAAGTATCATGCACCGTATAAGGATATTGTTGATTATGTTCCCGCTAGAAGTACTGAAGTTTAAACTATTGATCGTATTTTGCCTGAACCTTATATCGAAAAAATGCCCTTCCCGGATAAAGTAAAGGAGCACTCTATGATAACTAGTGTAATTAATAAAAGTACGAAGAGAGATGTTAAGCCCGAGGAACAAATAACCATTGAACCTGCAGTAGCAATTGTGGAAGACCTTGTCACTAAAAGAGTAGAGGATGGACACATTGTTTTTTGTGAAGATGCTTCTAATATTGTCTCACATCCTAATAGAACTAAAAAATCTAGTGTCCCTATGCTTTCTGTTAGAATTGGTGATCATTGCTATTATGGCTTATGCGATATTGGTGCAAGTTCAAGTGCTATTCCTTATGAGCTTTACAAAGAAATTATGCATGAAATAAGTCCATGCAAACTAGAAGAAATTGATGTGGTTATTCACCTTGCGAATAGAGAGACCATCTCTCCCATTGGTATTGTAAGAGATGTGGAAGTTCTTTGTGGTAAAATTAAATATCCTGCTGATTTTCTAGTACTTGGTTCAGCTGCTAGTAAACACTATCCTATCATTTTTGGTAGACCTTTCTTGAACACGTGTGGAGCCATTATAGACTGTAAAAGGGAGAAAACTTTGAACTAAATTTGATGGGGAATCTTATGAGTTTAATTTTTCGAAATTTGCTAAAGTCCCTTATGAAAATGAAACTCCTAATGAGTATTTTAGAGTTGAACAACTTGCTTCTATTTCTCTCGCTCCTAATAATGCTTTGCAACAATTTATGGAAGACCACGAAAGTGAGATCTTCATGGAAGAAAGAAATGAGATTGACGAGATTCTCCGTCATCAACCTAAGATGCTTAAGCATAACTTGCCGGTGGAAGATTTGGGTACCACACTGCTGATGACCCACAAGTATAGGGGTGTATCGCAATATTTTCGAGGGAAGTGAAACCCAATTTATTGATTCGACACAAGGGGAGCCAAAGAATATTTATAAGCCTTAACAACTGAGTTGTCAATTCAGCTGCACCTGGAAAGAATCTTGCTCACAGCAGTTTATCAGTAGCAACAGTTTTGTAGTAGCAATAGTAAAGTAGCAGCAGTAGTAAAGTAAAGACAACAGTAACAATAGCAGTAACAATAGGATTCGAGTGCAGTAGGCATAGGGATGGATGGACGGGCGTTGCATGGACAAGACAATTCACATAGCAATCAGAACATAGGGCAATTGCATATAAATAAGATAAAGCATCCAAGTACTAGATAATCCTAGGCATGTGTTCCATATATAGTCCTACGTGCTCGCAATGAGAACTTGCACAACATCTTTTGTCCTGCCAGCCCGTTTGCAGCGGGGCCTCAAGGGAACTACTAGCAATTAAGGTGCTCCTTTTAATAAAGAACCAGAGCAAAGCATTAACACTCCATGAACACATGTGATCCTCACATCAAAGCCATTCCCTCCGGTTATCCTGATTTCTGTCACTTCGGGGCCATTGGTTCCGGACAACAACGTGTGTATACAAATTGCAGATAAGACCATAAACAATACTATGATAATGAATCAATAACATGTTCAGATCTGAAATCATGGCACTCGAGCCCTAGTGACAAGCATTAAGCATAACAAGTCGCAACGAAGTCATAAAGCACTAATAAAAGATACTAGGCACCATGCCCTAACAATCTGATGCCATTACATGAACGATCTCATCCAATCCCTACCATCCCCATGGGCTACAACGGGGGATTACTCACTCATAGATGGGGGAAACATGGATGGTCGATGGAGAAGCGATGGTGATGATGGCGATGATCTCCTCCAATTCCCCGTCCCGGCAGGGTGCCAGAACGGAGTTTCTGGTGCTGTTTCGTGGAATCTGTTGGTGGCGGCGGAGCGGAACTCCTTCTGGAAAAACGTCGACCCCCTAAGTTTTTGGGTCAGAAGGCAACTTATAGGCGAAGAGAGAGACCGAGGGGGTGTCTGGGCGGCAGACCACCTCTGGCGCAGCCTGCCCTACGCTGCCGGTGGTGGCTGGGCCCCAGCCCCACTCCGTCTCATATTCTGGCTCCGAGAGTCTTCTGGTGAAATAGGATTTTTTGGCTTTTGTCCCGTCCAATTCCCATAATATTCATTTTCTGACTTTCCTGGAACCAAAAACAACAGAAAACAGGCAACTGGCACTGTGGCTCTTGTTAATAGGTTAGTCCAAGAAATCATATGAAAAGTACTCCAAAGTGTGGACAAAACATAAGAAAGTAGATAAAACCAAGCATGGAACATCAAAAATTATAGATACATTTGCAATGTATCAACTGCCACCTAAAAAGGATCCGGTTTTCGATCTAAAACCTTTACCTGACGATCTTAAATATGCTTACATTGATGATAAAAAATATATCATGTTATTATTAGTTCTAAACTTTCAGGGAAGGAAGACGCAAGATTATTGGAAGTATTGAAGAAACATCGAGGAGCTATGGGCTATACACTTGATGATTTAAAGGGGATTTCTCCTACTATATGTCAGCATGCTATCAATATAGAACCCGATGCAAAACTAGTGGTGGAACATCAACATCATTTAAATCCTAAGATCAAAGAAGCGGTAAGAAACGAGGTATTAAAACTCCTTGATGCTGGTATTATTTATCCTATTGCTGATAGTGAATGGGTTAGGCCTGTTCATTGTGTCCCTAAGAAAGGGGGAATTACCATTGTGCCTAATGAGAATAATGAGCTTATCCCCCAAAGAATAGTAGTAGGTTATAGGATGTGCATTGACTTCAGAAAGGTTAATAAAGTTACTAAGAAAGATCATTACCCACTGCCTTTTATTGATCAAATGTTAGAAAGATTGTCTAAAAAGACCCATTTTTGCTTTCCTGATGGATACTCGGGGTTCTCTCAAATTGCTGTTAAACAACAAGATCAAGAAAAAACTACTTTTACGTGCCCTTATAGAACATATGCTTATAGGCGAATGCCTTTTGGTTTGTGTAATGCTCCTGCCACTTTTCAAAGGTGCATGTCTACTATCTTTCATGGTTTTTGTGAGGAAATTGTGGAAGTATTCATGGACGATTTTTCTGTCTATGGAACTTCTTTTGATAATTGTCTGCACAACCTTGATAAAGTTTTGCAGAGATGTGAGGAGACTAATCTTCTTCTTAATTGGGAGAAATGCCACTTCATGGTCAATGAAGGAATTGTCCTTGGACATAAAATTTCCGAAAGAGGCATTGAATTTGACAGAGCCAAAGTTGAAGCAATTGAGAAAATGCCCTGTCCTAGGGACGTTAAAGGTATTCGTAGTATCATTGGTCATGCTGGTTTCTATAGAAGGTTTATTAAAGATTTCTCCAAGATATCAAAACCCCTTACTGATCTTCTCCAAAAATATGTACCCTTTATTTTTGATGATGATTGTAAGGAAGCTTTTGAATCTCTAAAGAAAGCTTTAACTATCGCTCCTATTGTCCAACCACCTGATTGGAACTTACCCTTTGAGATCATGTGCGATGCTAGTGATTTTGCTGTAGGTGCTGTTCTTGGGCAACAAATAGATAAAAAGTTAAATGTTATCCATTATGCTAGTAAGACTCTTGACACTGCTCAAAAGAATTATGCTACTACTAAAAAAGAGTTCTTAGCTGTTGTTTTTGCTTGTGATAAGTTCAGACCTTATATTGTTGATTCAAAAGTTACCATTCATACTGATCATGCTATCATTAAATACCTTATGACGAAGAAAGATGCTAAACCTAGTCTTATTAGATGGGTGTTTCTTTTACAAGAATCTGACCTACATATTGTAGATCGGAAAGGTGCTGAAAATCCTGTTGCTGATAATTTATCTCATTTGGAAAACATCTCCTTTGATCCTATGCCTGTTAATGATAGTTTCCCAAATGAACAGTTGGCTGCAGTCTGAAAATCCTGTTGCTGATAATTTATCTCATTTGGAAAACATCTCCTTTGATCCTATGCCTGTTAATGATAGTTTCCCAAATGAACAGTTGGCTGCAGTAGGGGCCAGTTCGCGAGGGAGTCCTTGGTATGCTGATTACCCTAACTCTATTGTTTCCAAGTATTTGCCTCCAACTTTTACAGCACAACAAAGAAGGAAGTTCTTTTACGATTTGAGGCATTATTTTTGGGATGACCCGCATTTATATAAGGAGGGAGTAGATGGTATTATGCAAAGATGTGTTCTAGAATTTGAACAAACGGAGATATTGCGGAAATGTCATGGTAGTGCCTATGGAGGACATCATGCAGGAGATAGAACCGCACAAAAGGTTCTACAATCAGTTTTTTACTGGCCTACCCTTTTCAAAGATGCAAGAAGATTTGTCTTATCATGTGATGAATGTCAACGAGTTGGTAATATTTCTAGACGCAATGAAATGCCTATGAATTACTCTCGTGTTATTGAACCATTTGATTGTTGGGGATTTGACTTTATGGGTCCTTTCCCCCTTCAAAAGGTTATACTCATATTCTTGTTGTTGTTGAGTATGTTACTAAATGGGTAGAAGCCATACCTACGAAAAGTGCTGATGGTGAGACCTCTTTGAAAATGCTTAAGGATATTATCTTTCCTAGGTTTGGAGTGCCTAGATATCTTATGACTGATGGAGGTTCTCATTTCATTCATGGTGGTTTCAGAAAGACCCTTGCTAAATACGATGTTAATCATAGAATTGCTTCACCTTATCATCCCCAAACTAGTGGGCAAGTAGAACTATCAAATAGAGAAATTAAATCCATCTTGCAAAAGACTGTTAATAGATCTCGAAAAAATTGGGCTAAAAAATTGAATGATGCTTTATGGGCTTATAGAACTGCTTATAAAAATCCTATGGGGATGTCTCCTTACAAAATGGTTTATGGGAAAGCTTGCCACCTGCCTTTAGAATTAGAACACAAAGCTTATTGGGCAGTGAAAGAACTTAATTGAGACTTCAAACTTGCTGGTGAGAAAAGATTATTTGACCTAAGTTCGTTGGACGAGTGGAGGAGTGAAGCATACGAAAATGCTAGACTATTTAAAGAAAAAGTTAAAAAATGGCATGACAGGAGAATTCTTAAGAGAGAGTTCCATGTCGGTGAGAAGGTTCTATTGTATAGGTCTCGTCTCAGATTTTTTGCAGGAAAACTACTCTCAAAATGGGAAGGACCCTTTGTTATTGAAGAGGTGTATCGGTCAGGTGCAATAAAAATTTCTTCCCTAAAAGATAACACTACACAAGTGGTGAATGGTCAGAGACTCAAGCACTATATTTCTAGAGATTCTTACAATGAAGACATTGATGCTATTCAAATGGTAACTCCGGAAAAATTTATCAAATACCATCTTTAGAGACCTGTAGAGTCCGTTTTCGAATAGGTAATAGTTCTGGTAAGAAAAGGTCCGCGAAAAATCTGTCCAGTTATATTTTTGCAGTTTTTATCCAACAAGGAAAGCAATGAAGCAAAAGAGGGACGAAATCGGAGCTAGGGTGGCTCACACCACCCCGTGGCACGGGCCCCCTGGCCGCACCACCAAGTGACGTGGCCACCCCGGAGCCCGTCTCCGACCCGTTTTCTCCCAGTACTTTCCTTTTGTTGTAAAAATTCGTAATATATAATCCCTCAGATCCCTCGAGGTTCGTGTATCGTGTTCTTGTGTGTTTTTGTTTCGATCTGTTCTGTTCAGATGTCGTTCCAGGATTCGTCTTCGGAGGACTATGAGCTGCGACGCTGGCGCGAGCTCCATCGCGACCTGGATCAGAGGACCTTCGTATGATGGGTGGAAGAAGAAAGGATCACAGCTAGGCATGAAGATATGGATCGGAGCATCAAGGAGGAAGTGAAGGGCATGTTGGTAGGCATGAAAGGACAAGGGTTGATACCTCCAATTCTAAACCTCAATTCCTGCCCTGCAGCAGTGTGATATGTCCATTTTGCATCACTATTCTATATCATAATTTACTGTTATTCATTGATATATTTCATATTAAGAGTTGATACTTATGTTATTTCATCTGTTTTTGCATGGTTGATGACTTTTGGAGCATGGACCGCTGCAATCAGGATTCTGATGGAAAAGGTGTTGTTTGGAGGCAAAATTCGCGAAGATCAGAAAATCCGGGAAAATAAATGGAAAATTCTATTTTTTCTAGAAGACGAAGATTGCCATAAGGGGGAGTGGAGATGGGCCACAGGGGGCCCCCACCACCCCGGCACGGCGACCCTAGGTCACCAGCAGTGGTGTGGCCACCCTGGCCCACTCTAGGCTCTCCCCTCTGGCGTATATTATCCCCATGGAACCCTAATACCTGGAGAGCGACCACAGAAAGATTCCATCGCCTCTGCAGGGTGGAAAACTACAGAGAGAGAAAGATCTCTCCAGCAGACATAATTCTGTCAGGGGAATTCCTTCCCGGAGAGGGGAGATCATCGCCATCAACACCACCATCAAGCTGGACTTCATCGGGATCATCATCATCATCACCACCATCATCTCCACCAGCATCATCATCACCACTTCATACCGCTGTAGCAATTGGGTTGAATCTTGCATAGTTCTTAGGGGAAACTTTCCTGGTGTTGATTACTCCTTGTAGTTGATGCTATTGAGTGGAACCATTGAATTATTGTTATGTTAAGATTGTTACTTATCATTATATCATCTCTGATCTTGATCCATATGATGTCTTGTGAGTATTTCGTTTAGTTCTTGAGGACATGGGAGAAGTCATGTTGTTAGTAGTGGAATTGTGTTGAGAAAGATTCAATAGTTTGATATTTAAGTTGTGGTGTTATTCTTCTAGTGTTGTCATGTGAACTTCGACTACATGACACTTCACCTATATGGGCCTAGGGGAATGCATTGTGTATTTGGCTACTAATCGTAGGGGTTGCCAGAGTGATAGAAACCTAAACCCCCATTAGGAAACCTTTGGACAAGGGATGTCATGGTCTTAGAGTTTAAAGATGTGGTTAGGTTTCTACCTTAATTACTTTCTTGTACTTCCAGATGCTTGCAAGGGGTATAATCACAAGTATGTATTAGTCCTAGGAAGGTCGGTACATTAGCACATCTTCACCCACACAACACTTAGCAAACTAAAGAAGATTAACCAACTATATGAAGCGAAAGCAGTTGACGATATTCCCGTATGTCCTCGAGAACGTTTGGTTATCTTAAGTAATACAACTGGCTTGTCCTTTGCTAAAGAAAGGATTGAGCCACTTGCTGCACCTATTATTATTGTCTTTTATTTACTCGTACTTTATTTATCTACATTATCAAAAAACCCTAAAAATCTGTTTGCTAAGTATTTACAAAGAGTTCCTGCTCCAAGCCACTCGTCAACACCTTTTGCTCCTCGTTGGGTTCGACACTCTTACTTATCGAAAATACTGCGATACACCCCCTATACTTGTGGGTCATCAAGACTATTTTCTAGCGCCGTTGCCGGGGAGTGAAGCGCTATTGGAGAGTGGAACTGGTAAAGGAAACTTCTACTGTGAGTATTGTTTACTTTTGTTAGTTTCTTTATTTCAATATGGATAATTCACTGAGTTTCTTATTTCGTAATGCTACTACCACTGCTAAGGTAGTAGATGAACCACCACCTGCTGAGAATGATACTTTTAAAATACCTACAAGAATTATTGATCGTGTTATGGATAACTATTATGTTGGAGATGGAATTATCCATCCCGGCGATCATTTGCTCTTTATACACGAATTATGCAGGTTGTTTAAGTGTGCAGGTGATGCACTCGACTTTCAACGTAGAGCTTGTTGGGAACCCCAACAGGAAGGTATGATGAGCACAGCAGTAAGTTTTCCCTCAGTTATGAAATCAAGGTTTAATCGAACCAGTAGGAGCAAGGAAACACCCCAAAGGTGTTACTAGCTGAGCTTTGGCAGGGCGCACTACCGATGTTAGTAGCAACGTGGAGACCTGCACAACACAACCACAGAACTTTGTCCCCAACTTGCGATGAGGTTGTCAATCTCACCGTGTTTTGCGGAAAACAATGGATTAAACATATCGAATGGAAAGAAGTAAAAGTTTGCAGAAAGTAAACACAAAGCAGAAACAATTTATAGATTGTATGTAAAGACAAAGGACCGGGATCCATAGTTCACTAGAGGTGGCTCTCCTTAGATAGATAACATGCTAGGTGAACAAATTACAGTGGGGCAATTGACAAACACCGAGAAAGCAATACATGCATATACTAATCATCTTGACTCCTTTGAGACTTGATTAGGCATTACAACATAATACATAGACCGCCATCCAACTGCATCTATGACTAATAATCCACCTTCAGGTTATCATCCGAACCCTCTCGGATTAAGTTGCAAGCAATGATTATTGCTTCTGAACTGCATGTAAAGTAAACAATACAATTGTTCTATGAACAAAGGATCGTTGTTTTCTCCCTAGTAGCAACAACACATCTAGTACCTTAGAGATTTTGTCACTTCCCAGATTACGGAGGCATGAACCCACTATCGAGCATAAATACTAACTCTTGGAGTTGCTAGCATCTACTTGGCCAAGATAGCTACTAACAACGGAAAGCATGCAAGATCTCAAATAACAATGACATGATATAATCAATAATCAATCTTAAATAGCATCTCAATATCCATCGGATCCCATAAACACAACATGTATGAATTACAAATAGATGATCTTGATCATGAGCAGACTCACAAGATCTAAACATGAAAGAACAAAGGAGGAGAAACTAGCCATCTAGCTACTACATGGATCCGTAGTCCAAGGATGAACTACTCACGCATCACCTTTGAGGCTTGCATGGTGATGAAGAAGGCCTCGGTGAATTCCCTCTCCGGCAGGGTGCTTGAAGAGCTTCAGATCCCTCCCGATCTAGGGATGGAGATGACGGCACTCTGAACTCTCGTGGATTTTGATCGGGTACCTAGGGTTTTCGTCCGAGGGCAACTTATAGGCTGAAGGAGAGGCCGAGGGGTCTTTGGGTCGGCTGACCACCTGGCTGAGCCAAGCCTGGCCGCACGGCCAGGTGGTGTGGCCGGCCCCTGGCCCCTCTCCGTCTTGTATTCTGGCACTTGATCCCTTCCGGAAAAATAGGCACTTTGGCTTTTGTCCCGTCCAATTACGAGAATATTCATTTTCTGACTTTCCTGGAACCAAAAACAGCAGAAAACAGGCAGCTGACACTGTGGCTCTTGTTAATAGGTTAGTCCAAGAAATCATATGAAAAGTACTCCAAAGTTGGAACAAAACACAAGAAAGTGGATACCAAGCATGGAACATCAAAAATTATAGATACATTTGCAATGTATCAACATCCCCAAGCTTAACTCCTGCTCGTCCTCGAGAAGGTAAGTGATAAAAAGAAATAATTTTTGAGGTGACATGCACCATCAAAGACTTGATCAAAGTATTTGCAAAACATCAAAGCTAGGATCAAAGTACTTCAATCATAACATGAAAGACAAAGTTCTAGCAATAAGCAAAGAGACTATGATGCAACATGAAAAGGCACAAACAAAAGATTCATGAATAACAATGCTTTGCAAGACGTTTGTTTGTTTCACATAAAGAAAACATAGCATAAAAGTATTCAGCTTGTCCCTCAATAGAGTAGAAAATATAAATGCATAGGACACCTTCAAAGTTCATAAGAGTGACTAGATACAATAGTTTAAAACAAGCAATAACAAGTTATGCATCAATCAACTAGTCTTGGGACAATGCACATAGAACTAAGAATGGCCACTATGCTCTCAAAGTAGTGCATAAAGATAGAAGGTGGAGACTCAATATAAAGGTGGAAGAAAGGCCTTTGTAAAAGGAAGTAGGGATTCAAGTCTCATAAAGAGCTTCCAAAAATTATGGTACTTATAGCTTTCAGCTCTCATTGCCCCTATCATAAGCATCTTTAAGTGATTAAGGTTAAAGTGACACAACTAAGAGGATATGCTTGACAAGTTATAAACCGAAATCTCATGTCCCTTACTTACGAAGACCAATCCTCATGCTACTCAACTTCAGTCACGAGTAAGCTCTTGTAATTGTAAGTATATGTGTATCATTAAGAACTGCCAACGGGGTACCCCTTGCACATGATACGGGAGCTTTCACATAATCAAAATGACAAGGCAAGCAGACAATGAGCATCTCAGCGATCTTTTTATTTTCTATTTGCATAGGTTTTTATTGAGGATGCTTCATAGAGTGCTCATTATGGTGATGCTGCAAGTTTCCACCATGATTAGGCATGGCTTAGGCTAGCGGCCCAGGCGTTTCTCTAACACACATACAAACTCCATGATCTTACAAGTTCCACTTTTATTTCACACCGCTGGGATCCGTAAGCAAAAGAACATGATATCAACGGGGTACAAAGTACAAGTGCAATGTTGAAAGCGTTCCCCATGAAACATGGTTCTGCTAATTTCAACTTATAAAGCGCAAGCATATACGCAACAAAGAAGGACCCAATGGTTCAAGTTTATTAGAGGCAATAAAGTAAAGTGTGCCATCAAGTTCGTGAGAGCTTTAATCACTAGTTTTCTCATAACAAGTGGAAGGTAAACAAAAGCATGAATCTACTTGGAATAGAATAAGCTAGTAGGTAGGTATGGTGGACTCTTTGGAATAACTTGGTTTAGGGAGTTGGATTCATGAGTGGAACTCATACTTGGTGGTGGAGGCTAGCAAAAAGGCGGGGCGACAAACTAAGAGAGCAATAATGGCCATAATCATGCAGAGCGACAAAACATCATTGATCAAAGCATAAAGTGATACTACAAGTTGAAAACTAAAGGATCATAAAGGCTATGGTGACTTTGGATAGTCATAACATGGTGTAAGCATGTGCCAAGTCAACCCAAATAAAGCATCAAAGGAGAATACCACTATACTATGCTTTAATATGCTAAAACAACACATGATTCATCCAAGGCACATTAAGCAATCTCAATTGTTTATAACAAGTCATGCTACATCAAAGAATTCTAAGCATAAAGCCAAAACAATATCAAGCATGGCATGACAAAGCATAGGCCATAGTCAAAAACGAGCTCTTTTTACCACATAAGCATGAACTTTCCTACTCTTTTCCAAACCAAACCAAACCATTTGCAAACCAATGTATGAAAGAGGGGGTCCAACCAACTTATTCAGAAAACTAAGAAAACCAAGAAAACTAGAAACCAAAACAAAAACAAAAAAGAAGACGCTCCAAGAAAAACACAACTGTGCATGAAACAATAAAAATGAAGCGTTTGGAAGAAACCTGGAATTTTTATTGATGAAGAAGGGGATGCCTTGGGAATCCCCAAGCTTTGACACTTGTACTTCTTGGATATTTCTTGGGGTGACACGCGTGGCATCCCCAAGCTTGAGCTTTAGTCCATCCTTCATCTCATTACTCATTCTTTCCATACACCTGAAAATTTTCCTTCATACAAAACTTCACACAATCTCATTAGCAACATTAGTGCACTTAAGATAAATAAGTCTTAAGGTTCAGTTATAACACCAAATAAACTTCCATTATAACACTAGCTACTGTAGCACTTCCCTCAAAAATCTCAATTCCCTAAAAGAACTCAAGAAGGAACCAACAAGAAGCAAATGCAGAAAATGGCAGAAATCTGTCAAAACAGACCATCAGGTAAATACGAATTTTTTCGAAGACCTTCTGTTGCTCAAATCAAAAAGTGTTGAACTAACGAAAGTTAGATAACAACCTGGGACAGAATCACAAAAAATTACAGCTCAATCCGACGTACAGATCTCTCTCAGGAATTTTTACGGTGAAGCACAAAAATCTGTTTTGGGACAGCAACTTTCCCAATTATTACTTCACTCTCATTAGAGGTTACTCTTGGCACAAAAGGCAAATAAAAAGGATAAGGAGCGGTTATTACAGAGGTAATAACTTCCAAGACTCATCTAAAACTCTTGGGTTATCTCCCAACAAGTACTTTTCTTTAACGCCTTTAAGTTAGGCATAAGAACCAAAGAAAGAATCAAGTGTTCTCAAATGAAGAAGCATTAAGATCAATACCAGAAATATTTTCAACAAGGCAAGGTATATCATCCAAATAAGTTCTAGAGGATCCTCTCTCAATGCTCTTGGGTTCACTATTCTCATCAAAAGGGTTTGCAGGAGCAATCCAATCAAGATTCTTTTCTATTGCATCATGTATTGCTACTAGTTTGAAGGGTATTGGTATCTTAGGTTCCTCCCCGTTAGGTTCAGTTTTGTTCATCTTTTCTCGTGTACCAACCACATCTACACATGATCCTAGCATATTGAAACGTTCAAAAACTTTTCTAGCTTCTTTGGCAACATCATAGAACTCCTTAAACAAAGTTTCTAGAATAAAATCCCTCTTTTCAGGGTCTTCAATTTCTTTGAGCTTAAGAAACACTACTTGCATTAAGGGGTTGAGGTTAACAAACCTAGCTTCTAACATGTGAATTAAAGAAGCTGCAGCAATCTCATAGTTTGGAGCAAGTTCTACAAGGGATCTATCCTCAGTATCTTCATGCTTACTAACATGATTAAAGAATTCTTCAATGTTATCTTTCCCAATTATAGAACCACTAGCAATTGGAAGGTCTTTCAGGGTGAATGTAGGGATCAACATGGTGAGCTAAGGGAGATGTGACAACTAAAGGAGACTTAATTTTTTTGTATTTTTGATAAAGAAAGCAACTTGTAAAACTAATTTTTTTGTGTTTTTTGAAGAACAAAACAAGCAAACAAAGCAAAAAGAAACTAAGCAAAAAAAAACAACAAAGTAAAGAGATTGGTTATGAAGGACTCCCCTTGTGAAGATGTCCTTGACTCCCCGACAACGGCACCAGAAAAGATCTTGATGCACTCGACTTTCAACGTAGAGCTCGTTGGGAACCCCAAGATGAAGGTATGATGAGCACAACCGTAAGTTTTCCCTTAGTTATGAAACCAAGGTTTAATCGAACCAGTAGGAGCAAGGAAATACCCCAAAGGTGTTACTAGCTGATCTTTGGCAGGGCGCACTACTGGTGCTAGTAGCAACATGGAGACCTGCACAACACAACCACAGAACTTTGTCCCCAACTTGCGATGAGGTTGTCAAGCTCACTGTGTTTTGCGGAAAACAAAGGATTAAACGTATCGAATGGAAAGAATTAAAAGTTTGCAGAAAGTAAACACAAAACAGAAATAGTTTATAGATTGGATGTAAAGACAAAGGACCGGGATCCATAGTTCACTAGAGGTGGCTCTCCTTAGATAGATAACATGCTGGGTGAACAAATTACAGCGGGGCAATTGACAAACACCGAGAAAGCAATACATGCATATACTAATAATCTTGACTCCTTTGAGACTTGATTGGGAATTACAACATAATACATAGACCGCCATCCAACTGCATCTATGGCTAATAATCCACCTTCAGGTTATCATCCGAACCCCCTCCAGTATTAAGTTGCAAGCAACAGATTATTGCTTTACGAACTGCATGTAAAGTAAACAATACAATTGTTCTATGAACAAAGGATCGTTGTTTTCTCCCTAGTAGCAACAACACATCTAGTACCTTAGAGATTTCTGTCACTTCCCAGTTACGAGAGGCATGAACCCACTATCGAGCATAAATACTAACTCTTGGAGTTGCTAGCATCTACTTGGCCAAGATAGCTACTAACAACGGAAAGCATGCAAGATCTCAAATAACAAAGACATGATAGAATCAATAATCAATCTGAAATAGCATCTCAATATCCATCGGATCCCCGCAAACACAACATGTATGAATTACAAATAGATGATCTTGATCATGAGCAGACTCACAAGATCTAAACATGAAAGCACAAAGGAGGAGAAACTAGCCATCTAGCTACTACATGGATCCGTAGTCCAAGGATGAACTACTCACGCATCACACCGGAGGCTTGCATGGTGATGAAGAAGGCCTCCAGGGTGAATTCCCCTCTCCGACAGGGTGCCGGGAAGAGCTTCAGATCCCTCCCGATCTAGGGATGGAGATGACGATGGCTACAGACTCTTTCGTGGATGTTTGATTGGGTACCTAGGGTTTTCGTCCCGAGGGCAACTTTTAGGCGGATGGAGAGGCCGAGGGGGTCTTTGGGGTCGGACCACCCTGGCGCGGGCCAAGCCTGGCCGCGCGGCCAGGTGGTGTGGCCGGCCCCTGGACCCTCTCCGTCTCGTATTCTGGCACTTGATCCCTTCCGGAAAAATAGGCACTTTGGCTTTTGTCCCGTCCAATTCGGAGAATATTCATTTTCTGACTTTCCTGGAACCAAAAACAGCAGAAAACAAGCAGTTGACACTGTGGCTCTTGTTAATAGGTTAGTCCAAGAAATCATATGAAAAGTACTCCAAAGTTGGAACAAAAAACAAGAAATTGGATAAAACCAAGCATGGAACATCAAAAATTATAGATACATTTGCAATGTATCAGCAGGTATTACAACATATCAAGTCAAGAAGAAGTTACTCTCATTATCACTAAAAGGAAGAGCTGAGGAATGGTATAAGCTGCTGAAGAATGGTCAAGCTCTTGAATGGGAGGAAATAGTGCCTCTCTTTTATTCAAAATTTTATCCTCGTAGTGAGATTCATAAAGATTGGAATCAAATATACAACTTTTGGCCTCTTGATGGAGAGAGTACAGCTCAAGCTTGGGGGAGATTGAAGTTACTAATGCTCAAATGTCCTATTCATGAGCTCCCCAACAATATTATTATCAATAACTTTTATGCAAGGATTTCTCTTCATGATAAGGATCTATTGGATGCTTCTTGTGCTGGATCATTTACACGCATGGAAGAAGGAGCTAAATGGGATCTTCTTGACCGTATTTAAGACAATGCTAAAGCATGGGAGAATGACAAAGGAAGAAAGTCAGGTATAAATTATGATTATGAATGCGTTGAATATTTTATGGGAACTGATGATTCTCAAAATATAAAAAATGCTTATGGTCTAGACTCTCAAGCTATTGCAACCTATTTTAAGGCTTTTGCTTCCTATATGAAAATTCCTAAAAATAAATGGAATAAGTATCATGCACCTTATAAAGACATTGTTAATAGTGTTCCTACAAGAAATACTAAAGTTTATACTGGTAATCATGTTTTACCTGAACCTTACATTGAGAAAATACCTTCCCAATTAAAGTAAAGGAACATTCTATGATAGCTAGTATGGTTAATGAAAGTACAAATAAAGCTGTTGAACCTGATGAACAAAAGGATAATGAACCTATAATAGCAAATGTGAAAGACTTTGTCACTAAATATGTAGAAGATGGACACACTATCCTTTGTAAGTATATCCCTAATATTGTTTCACAAAGTAGTGTTATGAGAGCTAGTGTCCTTGTGTTTTCTGTTAGAATAAGTGATCATTGCTACAATGGTTCATGTGATAGTTATATCGTTAAATTTATGCATGATAGTGAAAGTTATTATGAGAGAGGGGAAAGTGTTCTAATGCATCTCAATAATATTAAGTTTCCTCGCTTTATGCTGAAAGTCTTTATGTTGCACTTGTTTTGCTTTCCTATGCTAGCAGGCCATGGTTTCAAAAACTTGTTTGCTTACAAAATTCCCTTGCATAGGAAGTGGGTTAGACTTAAACATGTGTATTTTTGCTTCTCGATGCTCTCTTTTACTTCAATTCATAGACTTAAACATGGGCCGAATCCCCTCCCCGACCCTCCCGGCGACGGACAAATCCCGTCCCCTCCCCTCCCCGGTGACGGACAAATCCCCTCCCCTCTCGTACCCTCCCTGGAGACGAACAAATCCCCTCCCCTGCGATGGCCAAATCACCTCCCCTCCCCTTCCCGGCGACGACCAACCACCCCCCTCCTCGGCGATGATGGCTGCAACGTAAGTGCTCCTCGACCTACTTCCCTTCACCACGTCACCTCCTCATTCTAGGTTCACCGCGTCAGTGCTCCATCTAGGTCACCGACGATGGATCTTGGCCTCAGTGTCACCGCCTCATTCTAGGGCAGAGCGGCGGCGTTGCTATCTATGTCACTGGATGATCTTGAAGTAGTCGCCAAATTAATGCCCTAGATTGTTGTTTTTCATAGCTATATGTTAGTGCTGATGGATAATCTTAGGATATTAATTGTTTACAACTGGCCAATGACTAATATGTGGCAGTTAGCTTGTTGATGGGATGATCTCCATCTACTTAGTGTCTTTGTACAACCACTATGGATCTACATCTCCTTGGGGCTTGTTCGTCCGCGGTACCAAAGTTGGCAGGCCAGCGCATGGCGGTACCTAAGTTGCCTGAAATTACCGCGTTTCGAAAAGTTGGGCCGCCAACTACTGAGAGGGGCCATTTCGAGGCAAACTCATCTCACCCCTGCCAAATACAAACATTCCGTTAAATTGCCCCGTGAAGTAGATGGTCGGGACCAACATGTCGGTTATCTGTCCGTGACGCAGGCGCCAACGCGGCAACCTCTTAGGCAAATCGAGCAGCTAAGTGGATTGGATGTGTTGACCAATTTCACAAATCCATTCCCAGCTTTCCCCTAGCACCGGCGGCGTCGGAATCCACCCTCCAGGCAGGCGATCCTTGGACATTTGACTTCCGGGCCAAGTTGCTGCGCCCGATCGGCGATACCGAGCTCAATGGCACATGCGTAACGCCCGTTGAGGCTCTAGCCTGCCTCCGCCGCCGACGAGTCGAGCAGTTCGGAGGATGGCAGATCCTACTATCAAGAAAGAAGAAGTTCTGCCTACAAGCAGGTGAGCTACCCTTCTCTTTGCTATTCACACTAATTACAACTGCTAGCTGGCTACTGAACCTCAAATTGTTTGTTAGCCCAACGCTGACAAAGATATTTTGTCCACAGTTTCTGTCAAGTGGGATCTGCGCGGACCCCCCTTACCTGGTTACGGTAGTCCTCTACAGGTACGACTCCAAGGGCAAGTTGTATGGAAGCCATTGTTTCACGATGGAAGAAGCGCCTATGCAGATCCGCACTATATCTCGTATGGTTGCTGCTCTGCGTAATCATGTTGAAGTATGGCCGAAGCAGACTGCAAAGTTTAGCTTCATGGATGAACGTGGCATCATGGTTCCTATAATGTGTGACAGTCAACTAATTGGGTTGATGAAAAGGTATGCTTCGGATTGCATGTTTGAGCTGAATTGTGATGTACTGGATGTGGAGGCTGCTGCAACTGGGAGTCGCCCTTCTATTCTTGGACAGGGTGGTTGCTCGAACGCAATTAACTCCTGGTAAGCAAAGGTCGCTTGGGGTTCGCATGTTTGTGCTGAATTGTAATTTTTGTTTTATTTACTCTGTTGATATTTGGAAGTTATGCAATAGTCTTGTTTCTTTGACAAGAAGCGCCGCAAGGTTAGAAACATATGCCGAATTGATCATTTGCTGCCGAAGAAATTAAAAACGAGTGGAAAGATGATGCTGGACACGATTCTGGTGCCCATTGTCCCGGCGATGCAGAGTACGCGAAGCTAAGAAAATTGGCACCGAGGAAGAGGAAGAAGGCAGCAAATCAAGAAGCCATTGGACGTGAAGGCTTGGCACCCAGGCTGCGAAAGAAGGCTGCTGGCAATGAAGATGCATAGTAGTGTGTTGAACTTGAACCTATATATGTAATTCTGTTAAATTCTGGAGCTCTGTGTGTGGCACGTTGCTGGTAAACAATCTACCCACGTTCTGAGTAAAATGTAGCGCGACTTAGGGTTTGGAAACACCCGAGTCGATGAGTTGAATCAAAATTGTGATTGTGCCACTGCTATCGAAAACAAGGATCCACCAGTTCCACGATTCTTTGAGGCGGGAGGTCTCCAAATACGACGGAATGTAAGTGGCACAGAAATAAATTATTTAAGCTGCCACACTCCACGAAGCAGCAACTTATTTCAGATGCTGCACAATGACGTGGCAACATAAACAACAATGTTCTCACCGATAATGCCCAGATGAGGAGGAAATGTGTACCACTTTCTGGCCTAATCTTGAGCCCGTCTATCTCAGCACCTCTCTGCTCCTGCACCCCCTGCATCCGGCGAAGCTCCCGGATCTCCAGTAACCGGGTGTACGTGCTTCCACTTTATAAATTGTGGTTGTGCCATTTGCATGCGGCCAAATCCACGTAGATTACGTTTAAACAAACCACCAATGTCAGAATACACTAGTAGAAAAGGGGTCTTTGGTCCATGGTCACGTTCCCAATCCGGGACAGAGATCTAAATCGGCGAAATTGATCTAAATCACAAATTCTTCCACAAATTAATCGAGACAGAGATCTAAATCGAGGCATTTCATTAATTCAACCACAAATTCTTCTAAACAAAGGTGCGATTTCACATCCTACATTAATTCAACCACTAGTCAACAATTTCACTTCCGCTGCCGCTGTCCTCCGAGCCACCGGCTTCCTCGTCTTCGTCCGACGGAACCACCACGATTTCCGCATTGTACGCGAGACGGAGCACCTCTTCGCGGTGAGCGACGGCGATGACGGTGAACTTGGTCCATCTAGGGACGGACCAGAACCTCTCCCGCCCTTCTCGGTTGCGGAGATCCCGGTGCACCACGCGCCCGTAAACGATGCGGTTGCCAATCTTGGCCTTTCGCTCCTTCTTGAATAGCGCTGGCCAGTACGGGCTGGCCGCCGTGAACCGTGGCAGCGCCCTCTTCCATGCGGGCATCTAGCGGCGGCACGCCACGATTTCGCTCTCCATCACTGCTCCGCCGGGGACGAGGAGCGAAGCCACCGGCACCCCCGCATAGCTGATGCGCCATCCGTGGGGCACCGTCGCGGCCGGCGGCGCGAGGATTTCGAAGTGCGCGAACATCACTGCCTCATAGAAATTCAACGAGGGCATCTCCATGGTGGCACGGTGGAGATTGGAGAGGGAGCGAGGGGGTGGACGGCGCGGTGGAGATTGGAGATGGCGAGGGGATGGGCGACGAAGCGACGAGTTGTGGCGCCTCCTATTTGTACACGAGGACGACAAAGCGACGGGCGGAATATCCAAGGGGCATTGGTCAGACAAAAGGAAGTAATGCAGGGTTAAGACAGATTAATGGGCGACCAATTTTTTTACTCTCAGGACTCCGAGGCCAATAGTTCAGACCGCTAGGTCAACAAGTACAACTATTACAACTTAAAAAAGGCACGGAGCTTAAGCTAAATAGAACTAGTTATCACACATCTCCTTGATCTTCCTAATCTTAGCCCTATGCGCATCTTCCTGCGAGAGCAAGGATCGAATCGTCTGCTCCTTCCTTTTAGCATCTTCCTTGCACAACTTCAATTGTTTCTCTGCATCTTTCCTCATGCACTTGTCAATACTCGTAATTGTGAACTGCAGGACTTTGGCCTGGTGAAGATCCTTTCTTGCTTGAGTCAGTTCTTGCTCTGCTTTAGCCTTCAGGGCCAACGCCGTGTCCCTCTCCTTCTCGACTTTGCTAACCATGTCTTCCACCCCCATGATTTCTCGCTTATGCTTGGTCGTGTCAACTGGTTACCATAGCTTCATCTCAACACTGTCAAGAAGTGAGCTGAATGCGGATTCTTTCAACTCAACAGTCATTTCCCATAGTTTCTCCAGCGTTTTCTGCATCGATTTGGGCCACTCTGGATCTACCCATTTGACAACACCGCAACTTCTGCCTCGCATCATTACACGATGTCCTTGACACCGTAGAAACCTCCTGCCTGCGTTTCGTCCTTCGAACGCTACAAATTTAGCGGGCACATATCCATGTTTACATAGCAGAGGACTGTCTTCATCCGCTAAACCGTGATAGTCGGTGTCATACATCGTCTGGTTGGCCTAACACATCATACGCGCATGAGTAAACGAAGTAGATCTGGCTCAAAAAATAGATAACTGGCCACGGATGATAGAGATAGAGATGAGATGACTCACATCGAAATCACCGTCCCTGTCGTCATGACGCGTTTCCTCGCCATCTCCCCTTGAACCCATGTCGAGAGGGGGGGTGGTTGCCCCAGAGGGGATTGGGATGGAGGCACCGTCGGCTTGCGGCTATGGCAGGATGGGAGTGAAGTGGGGAATGTGGCTTCGAGGGGAAGGAAGAGTACGGGGAGGAAGAGAAGTAATGGGGACGTGACACTGGGATATGGCCCGCTCAACTCGTGAGTCGTGACACTCGCAACAGGGGAGCCCCCGGTGTTGCCAGTTTGTTTAGAGCGAGCGTGGCCAATCATGCCGCAGAACAGACTACTCGTGGATCGATCTCACGAAAACCATCCCAATCGTCCAAGCGCCCCGATCAAACAGTATGTAACAATCGACAAGCAGAACAACTATGTTAGGGCATGCCTTCTAGAAGACTCGGTCTAACGCTAAGGTTAGGGCTCTCCTAAGGTTAATTAGTATCCATATGCGGTTTATGAAAAGAACATGCATCCAATGACACTGGTGGATCTAGATGTGGTTAATGAGAAGAACACACATGCAATGACACTGGGTGTGGTTCATGATATGGTTTGTGGGAAGAACACACATGCAATGACTCTAGCCGTGGTTCATAAAAAGAGCAGACATGCGATGACTCTAGCTGTGGTTCATGAAAAGAGCAGACATGCAATGACACTGGTGGATCCATGTGTGGTTCATGGGAAGAACACACATGCAATGACACTGGTGGATCCATGTGTGGTCTGTGGGAAGAACACACATGCAATGACACTGGTGATATGCGGTTTGTGAGAAGAATACACATGCAATGACTCTAACTGTGGTTAATGAAAAGAGCAGACATGCAATGACACTGGTGGATCCATGTGTGGTTAATGAGAAGAACACACATGCAATGACTCTAGCTATGGTTCATGAGAAGAGCAGACATGCGATGACTCTAACTGTGGTTCATGACAAGAGCAGACATGTGATGCCACCGGTGGATCCATGTGTGGTCTATGAGAGGAACACACATGCAATGACACCGGTGGATCCTTACGTGGTTTGTGAGAAGAACACACATGCAATGACACTGGTGGATCCTTGTGTGGTTCATGGGAAGAACACACATGCAATGACACTGGTGATATGTGGTTTGTGAGAAGAACACACATGCAATGACTCTAGATGTGGTTCATGAAAAGAGCAGACATGCAATGACACCGGTGGATCCATGTGTGGTTCATGGGAAGAACACACATGCAATGACACTGGTGGATCCATGTGTGGTATGTGGGAAGAACACACATGCAATGACACTGGTGATATGTTGTTTGTGAGAAGAACACACATGCAATGACTCTAGATGTGGTTCATGAAAAGAGCAGACATGCAATGACACCGGTGGATCCATGTGTGGTTCATGGGAAGAACACACATGCAATAACACTGGTGGATCCATGTGTGGTCTGTGGGAAGAACACACATGCAATGACACTGGTGATATGTGGTTTGTGAGAAGAACACACATGAAATGACTCTAACTGTGGTTAATGAGAAGAGCAGACATGCAATGACACCAGTGGATACATGTGGGGTTAATGAGAAGAACACAGATGCAATGACACTGAGTGTGGTTCATGATATGGTTTGTGGGAAGAACACACATGCAATGACTCTAGCTGTGGTTCATGAAAGGAGCAGACATGCGATGACTCTAGCTGTGGTTCATGAAAAGAGCAGACATGCAATGACACCGGTGGATCCATGTGTGGTTCATGGGAATAACACACATGCAATGACACCGGTGGATCCATGTGTGGTTCATGGGAAGAACACACATGCAATGACACCAGTGGATCCATGTGTGGTTCATGGGAAGAACACACATTCAATGACACTGGTGGATCCATGTGTGGTTCATGGGAAGAACACACATGCAATGACACTCGTGATATGTGGTTTGTGATAAGAACACACATGCAATGACTCTAACTGTGGTTAATAGAAGAGCAGACATGCAATGACACCGGTGGATCCATGTGTGGTTAATGAGAAGAACACACATGCAATGACACTGGGTGTGGTTCATGATGTGGTTTGTGGGAAGAACACACATGCAATGACTCTAGCTGTGGTTCATGAAAAGAGCAGACATGCGATGCCTAGCTGTGGTTCATGAAAAGAGCATACATGCAATGACACTGGTGGATCCATGTGTGGTTCATGGGAAGAACACACATGCAATGACACTGGTGGATCCATGTGTAGTCTCCGGGAAGAACACACATGCAATGAGACTGGTGATATGTGGTTTGTGAGAAGAACACACATGCAATGACTCTAACTATGGTTAATGAAAAGAGCAGACATGCAATGACACCGGTGGATCCATGTGTGGTTAATGAGAATAACACACATGCAATGACTCTAGCTATGGTTCATGAGAAGAGCAGACATGCGATGACTCTAACTGTGGTTCATGATAAGAGCAGACATGTGATGCCACCGGTGGATCCATGTGTGGTCTATGAGAGGAACACACATGCAATGACACCGGTGGATCCTTACGTGGTTTGTGAGAAGAACACACATGCAATGACACTGGTGGATCCTTGTGTGGTTCATGGGAAGAACACACATGCAATGACACTGGTGATATGTGGTTTGTGAGAAGAATACACATGCAATGACTCTAGCTGTGGTTCATGAAAAGAGCAGACATGCAATGACACCGGTGGATCCATGTGTGGTTCATGGGAAGAACACACATGCAATGACACTGGTGGATCCATGTGTGATATGTGGGAAGAACACACATGCAATGCCACTGGTGGATCCATGTGTGGTTCATGGGAAGAACACACATGCAATGACACTGGTGGATCCATGTGTGGTTCATGGGAAGAACACACATGCAATGACACTGGTGGATCCATGTGTGGTTCATGGGAAGAACACACATGCAATGACACTGGTGGATCCTTGTGTGGTTCATGGGAAGAACACACATGCAATGACACTGGTGGATCCATGTGTGGTCTGTGGGAAGAACACACATGCAATGAGACTGGTGGATCCATGGGTTCATGGGAAGAACACACATGCAATGACACTGGTGGATCCATGTGTGGTTCATGGGAAGAACACACATGCAATGACACTGGTGGATCCATGTGTGGTCTGTGGGAAGAACACACATGCAATGACACTGGTGATATGTGGTTTGTGAGAAGAACACACATGCAATGACTCTAGTTGTGGTTCATGAAAAGAGCAGACATGCAATGACACTGGTGGATCCATGTGTGGTTCATGGGAAGAACACACATGCAATGACACTGGTGCATCCATGTGTGGTCAGTGGGAAGAACACACATGCAATGACACTAGTGATATGTGGTTTGTGAGAACACACATGTAATGACTCTAGCTGTGGTTCATGAAAAGAGCAGACATGCAATGACACTAGTGGATCCATGTGTGGTTCATGGGAAGAACACACATGCAATGACACTGGTGGATCCATGTGTGGTTCATGGGAAGAACACGCATGCAATGACACTGGTGGATCCATGTGTGGTCTGTGGGAAGAACACACATGCAATGACACTGGTGATATGTGGTTTGTGAGAAGAACACATATGCAATGACTCTAGCTGTGGTTCATGAAAAGAGCAGACATGCAATGAGACTGGTGGATCCATGTGTGGTTCATGGGAAGAACACACATGCAATGACACTGGTGGATCCATGTGTGGTCAGTGGGAAGAACACACATGCAATGACACTAGTGATATGTGGTTTGTGAGAAGAACACACATGCAATGACTCTAGCTGTGGTTCATGAAAAGAGCAGACATGCAATGACACTAGTGGATCCATGTGTGGTTCATGGGAAGAACACACATGCAATGAAACTGGTGGATCCATGTGTGGTTCATGGGAAGAACACACATGCAATGACACTGGTGGACCCATGTGTGGTCTGTGGGAAGAACACACATGCAAAGACACTGGTGATATGTGGTTTGTGAGAAGAACACACATGCAATGACTCTAGCTGTGGTTCATGAAAAGAGCAGACATGCAATGACACTGGTGGATCCATGTGTGGTTCATGGGAAGAACACACATGCAATGACACTGGTGGATCCATGTGTGGTCAGTGGGAAGAAAACACATGCAATGACACTGCTGATATATGGTTTGTGAGAAGAACACACATGCAATGAACACTAGTGGATCATTACGTGGTCTATGAGAAGAACACACATCCAATGAACTCTAGTGGATCTATCTTGGCATAATTTGATGTATGCCATGATGTATTTCATTGTACAAGACACTCACTTCCATTTTTATACTACTCAGTATCTTTCGTAGAAGCGCAAACCTCTGCTCACCCTGTCTACTACTCCCTGATTGGTTATCACAGTTGTCACGCGGATCGTGCGCACCAACCGTTGATTCTGTGCGATCCAACGATGATCGTTGCACATGTCGTGCCCTTCACAGTACAACGTGAGATAGCACGGACGTCTCCCTCAGCGAGACTTCTACAAGAAGGAACATGATGCCGTCCATGGAAAAAGTCGTCGAGCGGTCATGTCATGTTTAATCAAGTCTAAAAAGCCTACTACTGCTACTACTACGCTACAACTCATGCGTCATCGAGTGCACGGTCGTCGATGGACAGCTGCAATTTATTGCCACTTGATTTTAATAAGACATATCCCATTTTTCATGCAGCGACTCTGAATTGCCAATTTTAGGGCCGTGTCAAACTTCGTACATAGAAATTGTGTGTGCGCCCTTTGCATGCGGCTCAATACAGAACTGCCATGCATGGCCCGAGAAAAAACGTGACGTACCATTGGCGTGTCGCGGTGCACGGTGCAGTCGATTGCGCGGTGCGTTGCACGGTGGTGCAACGAAACGTGCCTTGCTTCTATCCACCTTAACTATAGAGCCCCTCTCCGCACACCTACTCCCACTCTCGCTCACTGTCCCCACACAACCCTCTCCACTGTCCCACCAGCATCTGCAAACTCCCGAGAATACCTGGTCCGCGCCGGCGATGGCCGAGGAGGATATGGTGGCCATCGTCGCCTCCGTGGCCGCCGGCGAGGAGGCCCCCGTCTCCTTGCCGGTCCCCCTCGATGCATTGAAAGCAGCCGCTGTCCCTGTCCATGACCCAGTCGAGGCATCGATGGCAGCCGCCGTTCCCGTCGAGGCCCCCGTCCCAGCTAGTGATGGAGCCGCCGAAGAGGAGGCCTCCTCGCCGCCGGTCACAAGCAGATCACACACTTCTTGGGCACCTACGATCCAGATAAGTACATTGCTCCGTTGAACCCCTACAACACTGGCATCGACGACCTATGGTCGGAGGTAACTAGGGTTTGCTCCCCTCCCCTGGTTCTTCTACCGTTTGTTAGAAATAATGGGCTAATCTATTTAAAATTTAGCTGGTATTGTCATGTTTAATATTCTGGAATTAATCATGGAAATTGTGCTTAATTATCCAACACCGTTCCCATCGTTGGATGCTAGATCTTGGTTTATTAGGATTCGCTTGTTCGCATTTCGATTGCTCGATCTTCTTACACCATCTACTCCCTCATTTTCCTTTTCTTCCAATAGGTTTCCAGCAGCGACGTCTGCAGCGATGACGAGTCCATTCACACCAAGGCTCGTCAGGTGCTGAGGAGGCTGTGGGCCGGCAAGTACGACGACTACCTCACGGGCCCCTACTACAGCTGCCCCTTCCGCAAGGGGATCGCCTACTGCTTGACGAGTCGTGCCGCCGGCGGCACCGACTTCAACACCTTACTGAAGCATGCAGAGGCCATGGGCTCCGGCATCCACAAAGGCGGCAAGCGCGAGATCGTGAACATCAACGTCTACATCGCTGAACACCGGGCTCTCGGCATTCACCTCCGAAACCTCCAGCGGGTGGCCATCAAAGAGGGTCGCATGCCTCCAATCAGGCCCAATGCCCCCAAGATCAAGGGACTGAGCAGCAAGAAGTGGCAGAGGCGCCAGAGGGAGATGGAGGCACTAGAGAATGAACCGGTTGGATGTCAAGTTGGATGTATCTGCATCTGCGGCGGCTGCTACTGCTAAGCAGCTTCTTTTGATTTTCTATATTTTACTTGCATCCTATTTCTAGCTAAATGCATCGAACCTCGTTAATCAACCTACTACTTTCTATCGCTATATCCTATTTAGCTGCACACAACTATATCTACATTTGTTTTGTTTTCTGAATGAATGTATTCTGCCTGGTGTGATTTGCTGCTTTAGATTTGTTACCTGATTGGAGGCAAAAAGAGGTCCAAAAGGGAACGAATTATCGAAGAGAGAATCTTCTCTAGATTTGCTACCAATTTGGGCAAAATGAAACATATCTGTTTAGCGAGAGAGGAAAAGGGTACTCTTTCAAACTGCCAGTTAACGAGCTACCATCTTGATGAGGCCCCATCTTGACGTCTCCCTCTACAAGAAGGAACACGATGCCGTCCATGGAAAAAGTCGTCGAGCGGTCATGTCACGTTTAATCAAGTATGAAAAGCCTACTACTGCTACTACTACGCCACAACACATGCATCATCGAGTGCACGGTCGTCGATGGACAGCTGCAATTTATTGCCACTTTATTTTAGTAAGACACATCCCATTTTTACGCAGCGACTCTCAATCTCACTTCAACTGGGACCCACCATAAAAAGCTTGCACGCGCTAGCCGGAGGCCGAACAGCTGAGCTCGACGAGACCTAACGTCTCCGGTTCATCGAGTCACTCGCAGCCATCAACACATCCCTTTACCGAATCTATCACAACCCCACAAATCTCGCCATACAGCCACCTACCTTCCCCTCTACATTTGCACTTTTAACTATCGCCAATTTTAGGGCCGTGTCAAACTTCATAGATAGAAATTGTGTGTGCGCCCTTTGCATGCGGCTCAATACAGAACTACCATGCATGTCTCGGGAAAAAAACGTGATGTACCGTGCGCGTGTCGCGGTGCACCAGGCAGATGGCTGGCGTTGCGGTGGTGCAACGAACGGCGTGCTTCTATCCACCTTAACTATAGAGCCCCTCTCCGCACACCCACTCCCACTCTCGCTCACTGTCCCCACCAGCATCCGCAAACTCCCGAGAATACCCCGTCCACGCCGGCGATGGCCGAGGAGGATAAGGTGGCCATCGTCGCCTCTGTGGCCGCCGGCGAGGAGGCCCCCGTCTCCTCGTCGGGCCCCCTCGATGCATTGAAAGCAGCCGCTGTCCCTGTCCAGGCCCCAGTCGAGGCATCGATGGCAGCCGCCGTTCTCGTCCAGGCCCCCGTCTCCACTATCGACGGAGCCGCCGAAGAGGAGCCCCCCACCGGCGAGGAGGCTCCCGCCGGTCACAAGCAGATCGCGCACTTCTTGGGCACCTACGATCCAGATAAGTACATCGCTCCGCTGAACCCCTACGACACAAGCATCGACGACCTATGGTCGGAGGTAACTAGGGTTTGCTCCCCTCCCCTGGTTCTTCTACCGTTTGTTAGAAATAATGGGCTAATCTATTTAAAATTTAGCTGGTATTGTCATGTTTAATATTCTGGAATTAATCATGAAAATTGTGCCTAATTATCCAACGTTGTTCCCAGCATTGGATGCTAGATCTTGGTTTATTAGGATTCGCTTGTTCGCATTTCGATTGCTCGATCTTCTTACACCATCTACTCCCCCATTTTCCTTTTCTTCCAATAGGTTTCCGGCAGCGACGTCTACAGCGATGACGAGTCCATTCACACCAAGGCTCGTCAGGTGCTGAGGAGGCTGCGGGCCGACAAGTACGATGGCTTCCTCAGGGGCCCCTACTACAGCTGCCCCTTCCGCAAGGGGACGCCTACAGCTTGACGAGTCAAGCCGCCGGCGGCACCATCTTGAACACCTTACTGAAGCATGTAGAGGCCGCGGGCTCCGGCATCCACAGAAGTGGCAAGCGCGAGACCGTGAACATCAACCCTACATCGCTAAACACCGGGCTCTCGGCATTCACCTCCGAAACCTCCAGCGGGTGGCCATCAAAGAGGGTCGCATGCCTCCAATCAGGCCCAAGGCCCCCAAGTCCAAGAAACGGGGCAGCAAGAAGTGGAGGAAGCGCCGGAGGGAGGAGGCGGAGGCGCGGGCGCTTGCAGCATGTGCCTGCAGCTGTGGCGGCTGCTGGTGCTGCTAAGCAGCTTCTTTCTAGCTATATCCTATTTCTGGCTGAATGCATCGAACCTCGTTAAGCAACCTACTTTCTATCGATATATCCTATTTAGCTGCGCACAGCTATATCTACATTTGTTTTGTTTTCCGAATGAATGTATTCTGCCTGGTGTGATTTGCTGCTCTAGATTTGCTACCTGATTGGAGGCAAAAAGAGGTCCAAAAGGGAATGAAATATCGAAGTGAGAATCTTCTCTAGATTTGCTACCAATTCGGGCAAAATGAAACATATATGTTTAGCGAGAGAGGAAAAGGGCACTCTTTCAAACTGCCAGTTAAGAAGCTACCATCTTGACAAGCTACAAGACACATACATAAACATAACACAACAAGGGTTAAATTTATTTTACTAGTATCACTTGAGGCGCTAGACATCTTGGCAAGCTAACTGAGTTCCACAAAATAGAAACATAACACTGACGAGTAAAATTTAATTCACTCCTCATCAGACCACTTGAGGCGCTTGCCATCGTTCCTAGGCGACGAACTGCGACCATTCCAGGTACTCCACATCTCACGAACTGCTTTGTCCCAATTGGCATCTGACTTGGCTTTCCTATCTTCAGCGTCCTGTGGCACAATTAGCGGTGCATCACAGGCCTGATTGTTGCCGCTAGAAGATGTTGCCTCTCTGTTTGCCGCTTCAGCTGCAGCCTCTCTATCACCGCTTCTTCATTGCAAAGCTCTCTTTCACCGCAGCCTCTCATCATTCAGATGCAACCAATTTCTTTGCATATTCAACTTCAAACTCAGCTATTCCGCATTTTCTACAAAGGGCTCCCCTAAGCTCGTCTTCCCTCTTGCAAATAGGGCAAAACACGAGGTAACATAGAAAAAAATGGATCTTCTTGTACAGCTAGTAGGTCACGTAAGCATCTATGGCTGCATACTTCAGATTTATATCAGACAACGACCACTCGTCCCAGAAATCGTGCCTATCCATAGGGAAATCTTTCTTAATTTTGTCGTACGACTCATCGAGGATTCTAGTTGCGAGTGATGCCATTCCATCCTTCTTCGAGCCCCCTAGGATATTGACAAGACGCTGAATATCGATCTAATTGTGCATAGGAATTATAATTTCCTCTTGATACAATTTCGAAAAATTAGTTGTTGTGTCGACATTGCAAAAAACAATTCCCTTTTTTACAAGGAACTGGCGCAGCGCCAGACATTTCCTGTCAGTCCTGAAAGTATGTAGTTTGTCATCACCAAAATTTGTAACTACAAATATTTTGTCAATGCATGATCATCATCTCAATATAATTTTGAAAAGTTTAGTAAATGCAAGATCAAGACTCTCAACATTGTATTGTCATAATTTATTCGGTTTTGCTATTTCTCAGTCGACTGAACGAGTTGCACATTTCTTTTAACTATGGTTGCACTTTTCTTAGGTGATTGAGACTAAAGAAAATCTCAGTCGATTGAGACATAGGCAAACCCTAATTTATTTGGTCCTAAGCAAAATCCAGTAGTTGCAAGATGAGCAAGTGGATAAAGAACAAGAGGAGAAAACCCTAATAGCGGTTAGCTACAGAGAGCAGATCTACAAACTGGGAGAGGTGGTAGACGAGGACGTGTTTCCGCATGGCCAGTTGAACGACGGCGACTTCACTCCCTTCATTTGGGTGCTCCGGGGTGTACTCGAGGTCCAATCCCACAAACGTGTCCTCGTCTATCCCAAGCCAACCCTCGTACATCCTCAGGACACGCACCACTGTCTCCTTCTCGTTGGTGTAGACAACGTCTATCTTCTTATTGTCATGGGTAGTGAAGCTTGTCTCTAAAGTGCGTAGATCTTCGATGGCGGCAAGGAGAAGACGGGAAGAAGATAGTAGATGACAGGAAGAAGAAGAAGAGTGGTTTCTGCGAGGCAGGGGAATGGTGGAACCGTCAATGCGCTTTTATGGTAGGGGTTAACGATTAGGACGGAAGTCCAAGGAGAGACGCGTGGCGGTGGCCGTTCCAGCTTCTGAGTAAACAAAAAATAATTATAATGCCGATACATGGGCCCTGTTTTGTCACGTCAATACACTGGGTAGGGGGTGTTGTCCTATCCACTGTGCCAACGCTGCAAGCCTATGTGACAGCCACCCCGCCTAAGCGATGGGAGCGACATAACGGCGAACTGACAGGGGGGGGGGCAACTTGACGCCCGTTAGCCTGATTTTTTTTATTGAAACGTAAAGTTGAATTTGTGCCGAAAAAGACCCTCTGAGTATTTGGCACACCAACTGTAGTCATCCTGGCTGATTTCAGGGAACTTGGCTACCGCGTTGCCTGTACACCCCAACTTTCGGGCCGCAAAATGATATTCTCATCTACTTGGTAGATACAGATTCATCTCATTGACTTGTGTGTGCTATCTTACTATGGAGCCCACATTATATATTGATGAAAATCATTGTATTCTCTTCACATGCATTTGACTAATGATTAAAGGGTGGCACTATCTCTATCCATGGGATAATGTGCATATAGCATGTGTTCTGTACAAACACATTTTTTGTGCATGCTTCTTGCTATATGTTCGATTATCTCATTGATTTATGTGTGCTTTGTTAGTATGAGGCCCAAATTGATGTTTCTCATAGCTATGTTAGTGCTAAGGGATAATCTTGTGATTTTCACTATTTACAACTGGTCAATGATGAAAATGTGGCACTTTGACTGTTGATGGGATGATACGCATCTACTTACTGTCTTTGCATGGCCACTATGGTTGTACATGCTCCTTGGTATATACAAATTCATCTCATTGGACGATGCTTGTAGTTGTGACCAAACCATATGCTTTTAAATTTGATTTTTGTAGTTCACTAATTATTATTTGATTCTTCTAGTTATCAAGTCTCCAAATGGCTGCACTGTCAAGGAAAGAATTAGAAAGAGGCGCCTGTAGAAACTGTGAATACTGCAAAATGGAGGGCTGATGCAGAAGGAGTCTACTATACAGCATAGCATTGAAATGCAGGTTTTAAAGTTGTTGCTACTGACTCTAAGATAGTAGTTAAACCTACTATACAGCAGCAAAACAAAACATTAATTCTAATTACTGCAATGTCCATTTAGGTTTCTAAAACCAACGCTGGCTTAATCGATGTCACATCCGATGATGATGATGATTATGATGTGAAGCAACCTGTAGTCAAGAGACCTAAGAAATCGAGGTTCATAGCATCTAATGACGATGTGAAGCAACTAGTCAAGAGACCTAAGAAAGCGAGGTTCAGAGCACCTGATGATGTGGTTGTTAGAATCGCCAAAGCTAAGAAAACTAGGATACCAAGTTGGGTGTTTAAATTATAATACGTTTAATGTATGCATACATTCTATTTGTTTTGGGAGTTTAGTTCCATATATCATTTAGACATTCATCATTTATTGCCTAACAGGATCTGGTGTCGTGTCTAGTATGCAGGAGCAATTGTGAATCCAGGTTGTCATCGGGCATGTCCTTTTGTATCTACTTGTCAGAGTCAGAGGGGTTCCAGAACTCAGTGGTAAGTGGTAACAAGCAATTTTCTTTCAAACTACACTGTAAGTCTGTAACCGTTTGTTTAATGTCTGATTCTTTTGTTTTTGGTGCATAGACTGTGCCATGCAATTCAAGGTTCATGTTCAATCTAGCCACAGCTAAACGTGAGAGTGTGCCCTTCTAGGTGCTTGGGCACACCTACAAGATTGACCTCGAGAAAAGAAAGAACATGACTATCATGGGAGGTGAAGTATGGAAGCAATTCATTACACATAACGATCTTACTAGGGAAGAAATGTTATGTTTTTCTTTGACAAGACCTGTGCCGAGGATAAATGTTCTCTATATCTATGGTCTTGGTGGCGAGGAAGACGTATATGAATCTACGGTTGTTGCCCAAAGATGCCACCTTACCGATCATGAGAAGGAAGACCTCCTAGCTACCCTACCACCAATCAACACCTTCATCGGGGTTCCATTTGTGACCCGTTTGAGAAGGACAAATCTTGTCCAACATAAGATGGTATGGCAACTACCTTTTGTTTGTTCCTTGTATGGCTCCATATATAACTTGTGGTGGTCATCGTCTGGCATGATTACTTCTTCTTTTTAATCCACGACGCGACATCACAGAGATTACCTACAAAAGTGGTTTCCTCCATGGGCATCCCTGATGATGGTGTGGCTGGAGTACAACTAGGAGATTTTGACATCACCCCAATTGCATACAAGACTGACTCAGATGGTCGTGCCATCTTCAACAATCAGGGGTGGAAGAAATTCCACGAGAGTGAAGATGATCTAAAGGTTGGACTAGCCGTGCTAATCACTGGCAGGAAGACCACAAAAGAGATGTTGGATGTGAAGTTTGTGTTAAAGACCATCTAGAGTGTAGTTGTGGTTGGGAACTGTTAAGCTTAACTAGTACGACGTAGTCTGCAACAGTTAATTAGTCGTTTGAAACCTAGTGTATATATATAATATATTTGCCTGTTTAGTCTACTATTGGAAGATTTTGCCGGGTATGGTTATGATTGTGTGAACTGGAAGCTACTATAAAGAATTATATGGAAGCTACTAGTAGAAAAGAATTCTGAAAGATTTCCTATCCACATGCATTCCGGTCGTTTGGGCTGCTCGCGAGAGGGTCCCTCGTCGCGAGTTCAAGAGATTTCTCCATGTTGAGACTCTCATCTCCGTTAGATTTTTTGAATCAGTAATTACAACAACTTGAGTACTATGATTGTAAAAGTTGAAAGATGGTACTTGCACATAATTCTGAAAGCTAACACAGAGAATTCTGAAAGAAGGTACTAAAAATAAATACTTTAAATTCTGAAAGTACTAAAATTAAATACATTACAATTTTTTCTGAAAGGTAATATGCATACTGCTGATCGAAATAATATAAATACAGTACAAATTTCTACTTCGAAAAATAGACCTGAAAATGCTAGCAAATAACCTAGGATGAATATAGGATTCTTTCTCCCCTATATTTTTCGTTGTCGTCAGCTCCCGCGTGCTGCAACACATGTTCAGAGAACTCTCTCCGTCTGCAATGTGCTGACAGTATCTCGTCCAGAGGGTAAGGCCGTGGTGTATGTTCCAGACTTAAGCCATACGTTACCATTGTTGCTTCCTCTTCCCAGGCTTGAACCTCATGATCGTACAGTCTGAGATAATTCCTGTAGTATATGCAACCGGGTTTGACTGTGGGGTGTAACCTGGTGTCAATGGAGATAGACCGATGGTAATCAACAAAGAGGGCACGACTTCCAATGTTGCCGACGACCTCGAGAGAGCGGTTCTCCATGTCCAGCCGGTAAAACACCGGTTTCCCTTTGGCTAAATCCCCATTCAATACAAGAAGCGGATCACCATCTGACTCAACTAGGTAAAATCTATAGCCTCTGTGTACCTGTTCAAAGACTGGGGCTAAAATTATTTTGGCCATCGTGACAGTGCTCGCGTGCTGCTCTAACTGGATGTTGGTTGACATGATGTCTCCATTCTCAAGTAATGCATATACTTCCCCTCGGAATGTCGTCATGTAGACCAGAAACATATCAGGAGGTGGCGAATACAATCCTTCTCCAAATGATTCATTGATTTGCCCCGTTGGGGTGCTCTCATCGGCCCATGCAATATGATCTGGATAATCTGTGCAAACGAACACCATCGTCGCGGACTTCATCATGATGACAGATTGTAGAAGATCAGATGAAATGTGTGCTTGAAACTCAGTGTTAGACTTATGAGTCATTGGGTTCAGAAGCCGAATCTTGTACGGCTCCACCCTCTGAGCAAGCATGATGACGCCACAAGAAACATCGACAAAGTAGAATCTTTTGTAAGAAGAGGGCATCAGTTAGCACTAAGATGTTTACAATGGAAAATACAAATAAATGAATGTTATATGTATATATCGGATGCGAATGTGAACCTGCAATGGACGTCCATTACATTCGTCCTGAAGCAACGACCAGTGGCGAGGTTGAGGAAGGTGAAGTCGCCAACGTCTAGAAGTGTGTGATCTATCATGATCTAGTTGTTGAGATTGAATTTGGGCACCTTTAAAGTGCGGCGCCAATCGGTGCAGACTTCCTGACAAGCAACATAGGTGTCGACGTACTCCTCTTTCTCTAGCAAGTAGTCGGCGATCTTGCGAAGTGGGTCAGTCGGGAGATCGGACCAGTTCCTCTTCATCCGGCTACTGGCCATGGCTTATGTGCGGGAATGTTTTGATCGAGGAAGAAAGAAGAACTACCACTGTGAGGAGAAGAACAAGAGGAGAACATACGAGGGAGACGAAGCAGAACTGCCACTACGAGGATATGAGGAGACGAGGGAGAAGAAGTGGAACTGCCACTTCAAGATTGGATCAACAGGATTTTTTCCGAAACTAGCGGGTGAAGCCATGCACTGCATGCAAGTTTTGATCAAACAGACTGACATGTGGGACCGGCTAAAAAATTCCGTGAAGTGCTACCGTGCATAGTGCGCTGACAGGTGGGGTTGAAGCACGAAGGAGACGGTCGATGGGAAAAAAGTGTCGAATATGTGCCATGACGAATTCCACGATGAATTTTGCACGAGCCGAAATGGCAAACTGGGATTCAGGGCCTGGGATGAAATCTGCGACGAATTTGCCACGACGAAAACAAGGAACGTCATGGATAACCGGGCTGGAGGGGCTTGGAGCTCGTTACGACGAAACGTTCTAGAATGTCAAGAATCCGCGACGTTTTTAGGTTGCGTCATAAAAAAATGTCACGGATCATCCAGATTCTTGTAGTGTATATAAACAACCAGGGGTTCCCAGTGAAACTCTAGTCACTGGTTCATTGGTCAACAGATGATCAAGTTTCCTGATCATGTGGCATTTATGCCAGTTGGAAATGGAGTCAACTCATTTTGAGAATGAGATGATGAACCAATACCCAACCTAAACATCGTGACCCGATCATGTCACGAAGTTCAAGTTATGATGATTAGAAATGGATCCTCGTACACTATTCCTTAGACCGTGAGGCTATATCAATCACTGTCTCCCGAGAGTGCTTAGATAGCATCAAGCACCACTTGGTAATATAGTGGTTATAAAGGTGTGTTCAGGTACTCGAAGGAAACCGTAGAGGCAATATATGTCAAGAGCGGGATTTGTCTGTCCACGTGACGGAAAGATACTCAAGGGCCCACTCGAAGAAGTTATATCCAATAGCTGCGCAGCGTGTGATTTGATCACATGGATATCACTTGTCAGAACGAGTCAAGTACCATTGTTCAGTAACGAGATTGAACACGACATGGTGATGTCATTGATCAGATCTCGGTCAATGCAAGTATCAAGAGACAAAGGGAATAAGACACGATTGTCCCGGTTCAAACGATGAAAGATCTTCGTGGAACGCATAGGGGTCACACGGCCATCCAGGTCCCTCTGTTGATCATTGGTCCAGGAGTGTCCCAACCATGTCTGGAGTGTTCTCGAACCATAGGGTATCACGCTTAAGGGTTTTATGATGCTTAGAGAGTGTTTATAGGATCGGTAGAATCACCGAAGAATAGTAGAGAGAAAACTGGAAGGGTTTCGGTAAGTCCGGAGGATGTCCGGAGTGGAGGTGGAAGGTGTTCCATAGCCAGCGAGATTGAATAATATGTGAATGAATGTTAAATATTGATTTAATCATTTATTCATAATTATTTAATAAAGAGAAAATCAATTTAAATGGTCAAAGGGCTTAATGGGCCAATTCCCGGAAGGGAAAATGCCCAAGAGGGGGCCGAACCCCTAGGAGGGGCCAAGGGGGTGGCCGATGGCCCTATTGGGCTAGCCCCCACGTTGGGCCCATGGAGGGGTGGCTGGCGGCGCCTCCCCCTACCTCCTCCTCCTTTAGTCCCACCCCGGGAATTTGAGGGAGGTAGTACCTCCCCCCTATATATAGTGGGGGTATTTGGCCAGATAAATACACACAATATTCAATAAAGGTTTCCTCACTTTTGGGGAAACCTCAATTGATATTCTCTCTCTCTCTCTCTCTCTCTCTCTCTCTCTCTCTCTCGTGATCGTGGTTCCAAGTTTGGACTATGCGAACGAGAGACATCTTCACCACGGAGCACCGTTGCGCTGCGGGATTCGGATCCAGGAGCTCTACTTCCGCAACTGCTACTGGATCGGGGAAGCGGGAGTCATCGTCAGGCACCAGACATGTGTAACTCCCCGCGAGGTGTCACACTTGAGGCACTCAAGTCGTTGGAGCTGCAGGAGCACAAGGACTTCATCACGACCTTGAGCTCGTCTACATCAACCATGCTCTCCTGAGCGTTGACAACGCTTTTCGGTCTTCAGGGGTAAGTTCACAAAAAGCCCCTCCCGTTACTGCATTACTAATAGATAGGTCCTGGCAACATCAGGGGTTCAGGGGCGTAGGGTAAAAATTTATTGTTTTCATGCACGGAACCCCTTCAATCTCTCCCCTACGGCAGGGTGCCGGGAAGAGCTTCAGATCTAGGGATGGAGATGGCGGCGGCTACAAACTCTTTCGTGGAATTTTGATCGGGTACTTACGGTTTTTGTCCCGGGAGGCTTTTATAGGCGAAGGGGCAAGGTCGGTGGAGCACCAAGGGGCACACACCCCCTGGTGGCATGCCCCCCAGGCCGCGTGGCCACCAGGTGTGGCCACCCTGGTGCGCCACTTCGTCTCCCCTCCGAACTCCGTGTTGCTTCGGGTAAAATACTGACTTTGGCTTTTGTCCCGTCCAATTCCGAGAATATTTCCTTACTAGCTTTTCTGAAACCAAAAACAGCAGAAAACAGGCAACTGGCACTATGGCATCTCGTTAATAGGTTAGTCCCAGAAAATGTATAAAAATACCTCAAAGTGTGAACAAAACATAAGAAAGTAGATACTAATCAAGCATGGAACATCAAAAATTATAGATACGTTTATGACGTATCAACATCCCCAAGCTTAACTCCTGCTCGTTCTCGAGTAGGTAAGTGATAAAAAGAATTATTTTTGAGTTGACATGCACCATCATATTTGTAAAGCATTGATAGATGGGATCAAAGTACTCTAATCATGAACATAAAATACAGAGTTCTAACAATAAGACATACAACTATGTTGTAACATGAAAAAGGTACAAACAAAAGATTCATGAATAACAATGCATTAAAAGACATTTGTTTGTTTCACATATAGAAAACATAATAAGAAGGGTATTCAGCTTGTCCTTCATGATATATCAAAACATAAATGCATAGGACACCTTCAAAGTTCATAAGGGTGACTAGATACAAATAATTTAAGAACAAGCAATATCACAGTTATGAATCAATCAACAAGTTTTGGAACAATGCACATTAAACTAAGAATGGTCACTATGCTCTCTCAATTGGTGCATAAAGATAAAAGATGGAGAGTCAACATAAAAGTAAAAAAGTAAGGCCCTTCATAAGCAGAGATTTCAAGTTTCAAAAAGAGCTTCCAAAAATTATGGTACTTATTAGCTTTCAGCTCTCATTACCCCTATCATAAGCATCTTTTAGGTGATTAAGGTTAAAGTGAACAAATATGAGGATATGCTTGCAATTTATAAGTCGAATATCTTATGCCCCTTGCCTACAAGTCCCAGACCTCATGCTACTCAACTTTAGTCACAAGTAAGTTCGTGTCATTGTAAGTACATGTGTATCATGGAGAACCGCCAATGGGGTACCCCTTGCCCCATGATACAGGAGCTATACCGTATCAAAATGACAAGACAACAGACAATGAGCATCTCAGCGATCTTTTTATTTGCTATTTGCATAGGTTTTTATTGAGGATGCTTCACAGAATGCTCACTATGGTTATGCAGCAAGTTTCCACCATGATTAGGCATGGCTTAGGCTAGCCGCCCAGGCGTTTCTCTAACACATATACAAACTCCATGAGCTTACAAGCTCCCCTTTTATTTCATACTGTCGGGATCCATAAACAAAAGAACATGATATCAACTGAATAATAAGTGCAATGTTAAAAACGCTTCCCATGACAACATGGTTCTGCTAATTCTCAATTTATAAAGTGCAAGCATATACGCAACATAGATGGATGCAATGGTTCAACTTTATTACGTGCCAGAAAGTAAAGTGTGCCATCAAATTCGCGAGAGCCTTAATCACTAATTTTCACATAATAAATTAGAAGGGTAGATAAAAGCATGAATATACTTGGAATAGTGTAACACACCATGCTTTGGAATTTATAGTGGACTCTTTGAAATAGCTTGGTTTTCTTAGGAGTTGGATGCATGAGTGGAACTCATACTTAGTACATGTGGAGGCTTAGCAAAAGACTAGGAGCGACCAACTAAGAGAGCACTAATGGCCATAATCATGCAAAGTGACAAAACATTATTAATTTAAAGCATAAAGTGATATTACAAGTCAAAAAAACTAAATGATCATATAGGCTAAGGTGATTGATACATAGTCTTAACATGGTGTAAGCATGTGCCAAGTCAACCCAAATAAAGCATCGAAGGAGAATACCACAATATTATGCTTTTGTTTGCTAAAACAACACATGATTCTTTCAAGGCACATTATGCAATCTCAATTGTTTGGAACAAGTCATGCTACAGCAATAATTACTACGCATAAACTCAAAGCAATATCAAACATGACATGATAAAGTCTAGGCCACAGTCAAAACAAGACTCCTTTTGTACCACTTATAAGTATGAACTTTCCTACTCTTTTCCAATCACCAATCAACTTATTTGAAATATCATATATGAATGCGGGGGCCCATCAAATTTATTTAAGCAAACCAAAAAAAGAAAACTAAAAGCAAAAACGAAGACGCTCCAAGAACAACACAATTATGCAAGAAACAATAAAAATGAAGTGTTTGGAAGAAAACCTGAGATTTTTATTGATGAAGAAGGGGATGACTTGGAAATCCCCAAGCTTTGACGCTTGTACTTCTTGAATATTTCTTGGGGTAACACGGGTGGCATCCCCAAGCTTGAGATTTTATCCATACTTCATCTTATCACATTATTCTTCCCCTACACTTGAAAATTTTCCTTCATACAAAACTTCACATAATCCTCATTAGCAACATTAGTGCATTCAAGATAATTGGTCTTATGGTTTAGTTTAATCACATATAAAACTTCCATTAAAACACAAGCTACTGTAGAAATTCCTTCTAAAAGCACAAGTGATCAAAGAGAAAGAGATTAAGAGGCAAATGCAAATAATGGCAGAAATCTGTCAAAACAGACCAGCAGGTAAAAACCAATTTTTTCAAAGACCTTCTGTTGCTCAAATCGAAAAGTGATGAACTAACGGAAGTTAGATAATAACCTGGGTAAGAAGCACCAAAAAGTACAACTCAATTTGACATACATAGATTTTTCACGATTTTTTTAGTTGAGCACAAAAATCTGTTTCGGGGAAGCAACTTTCCCAAATCTTACTTCTCTCTCATTAGAGGTTATTCTTGGCACAAAAACCACACAAAAAGGATAAGGAGAGGTTATTACAGAAGTAATAACTTCCAAGACTCAACAAAAGAAAAACTTACTGAATAGAAATTTGGGTTATCTCCCAATTAGTGCTTTTCTTTAACGCCTTTGAGAAAGGCATAGGAAGCAAGATTCAAGTATTTTCAAATGAAGAAGCATTAAGACCAAATTTCTTTTTAATAGGAGAGGCAAAAGGTATCTTCTTTATCTTCCTAGGGAAGTATTCTATACCTTTCTTAAGTGGGAGTTGATATTTAATGGTGCCTTCCTTCATATCGATAATAGCACCAACTGTGCTAAGAAAAGGTCTTCCCAAGATAATAGGACAAGAAGCATTGCATTCAACATCCAAAACATAAATACCTCAATAAAACATCCAAAACATAAAAATCAATAGGTACATAGGTATTGTTAACCATAATAAGAACATCATTAATACTGCCCATAAGTTTCTTTTTAGCATTATCATCAAGTTGGACATCTAAATAACAATCTTCCAATGGTGGCAAATAAAGTATTTCATAAATCCTTCTAGGCATAATAGAGGCACTACTATCAAGATCACATAAAGCTTTAAGATCAAAATCATTAACTTTCATATTAATGATGAGTTCCCAACCATCTTCTAATTTCCTAGGAATAGAAGCTTTATGTTTCAACTTTTCTTCTTTAATTTTCATGAGAGCATCAGTAATATGTTTTGAAAAGGCCATATTCACAGCACTAGCATTATCACTTTTAGCAAGCTTTTGTAGGAACTTAATTACTTCAGAAATATTGCAACCATCAATATCAAAATCAAAATTACCATCCAAGGAAGTAGAACTATTTTCTCCCATATTAATGGGACTTCATGTGGTTTGCCAGCATCAACATTAGTGGTGGTGATAGTACAAATACTACTATTTCTAGCAATTTAATCTTCTCTTTCCCACTTAGCATGCAATTTAGCTAACAATCTAAAATTTTCATCAATTCTAACTTGTATGGCATTAGTAGCAGCAAAGGGGTTTTCCACAGTTTCAAGTTTAGCAGCCATTTTATTAATCAAAGAAGATTGTGCTTCAGACAAAGACGATATTTTTTTTCAGCATTCGAAAGTTTTTCCTCAACAGTTTTATTGGAAGCAGTTTGTTTACTAATAAAATCCTTAAGCATGACTTCAAGTTCAGAGGGTGCACTTCTATTATTGTTGTAGGAATTTCCATAAGCATTACCCTTATTGGGAGGATATGGCCTATAATTGTTATTACCAAAATTATTCCTATAGGCACTGTTGCTAAAATTATTACTTCTAATGAAGTTCACATCAACTTGCTCTTCTTGAGCAACTAAAGAGGTTAAGGGAACATGATTTGGATCAATATGAGTTTTCCCATTAACAACCATAGACATAATAACATCAATTTTATCACTCAAGGAGGAGGTTTCTTCATCAGAATTTACCTTCTTACCTTGTGGAGCTCTCTCAGTGTGCCATTCAGAATAGTTAATCACATTATCAAGGAGCTTTGTTGCAGCACCCAAAGTAATGGTCATAAAGGTGCCTCTAGTAGTAGAATCCAATAGATTTCTTGAAGAATAATTCAGTCATGCATAAAAGGTTTGGATAATCTTCCAAGCAGTCAGTCCATGACTGGGGCAATTCTTTACTAAAGATTTCATTATTTCCCAAGCTTGAGCAACTTGTTCATTATCAAAAAATTTAAATTTCATTATTTCACTTCTCATAGATATAATCTTAGCAGGAGGATAATATTTTCCAATGAAATCATCTTTGCATTTAATCTAGGAATCAATACTATTTCTAGGTAGGGATAGCAACCATTCTTTAGCATTTCCTCTCAAAGAGAAAGGAAACAATTTAAGCTTAATAATATCTCCATCTATATCCCTATGTTTTTGCATCTCACAAAGTTCAACAAAGTTATTATTAAGGTGAGCATCAGCATCATCAGTACCAGCACCAGCGGATTTTTCTTTCATAACAAGATTGAGCAAAGCAGGTTTAATTTCAAAGAAAGCAGCTTCAGGAACATGTGGAGCAATAGGTGTGCACATGAAATCATTGTTGTTGGTGCTAGTGAAGTCACACAACTTAGTGTTTCCAAGAGTAGTCATTTTTTGTGTTTTTGAAAAAAGGAAACATACTAGTAAATTTTTTTTTGGTAAAAGAAACAAGCAAACTAAGCAGAAATAAACTAAGCAAAACAAAAAACAACTAAGTAAAGAGATTGGTTGTGAGAGACTCCCTTGTGAAGACGTCCTTGACTCCCCAGCAACAACGCTAGAAAAAGTGCTTGATGGCTCAAAATGTAGAGCTCGTTGGGAACCCCAAGAGAAAGGTATGATGAGCACATCAGCAAGTTTTCCCTCAGTTATGAAACCAAGGTTATCGAACCAGTAGGAGTAAGGAAACAACTGCAAGGTGTTGGTAGCAACTTGGAATCCTGCACAACACAACCATAGAACTTTGCTCCCAACTTACAGTGAGGTTGTCAATCTCACTAGTTTTGCTGAAAACAAAGGATTAAACGTATTGTGTGGAAGATAGTAATTGTTTGTAGAAAGTAAACAGTAAATAGTAATAGTAGAAGGTATAGCAATGGTAAAAGCATGGACCGGGGTCCATAGTTCACAAGAGGTGATTCTCCTTAAGATAGATAACATGTTGGGTGAACAAATTATAGGGGGGCAATCGACAGATTCGAGAAAGCATACAATGCATATACTAGACATCTTGACTCCTATGAGATTTGATTGGCATTACAACATTATACATAGACCGTAATGCAACTGCATCTATGACTAATAATCCACCTTCAGGTTATCATCCGAACCCCTTCCAGTATTAAGTTGCAAGGAACAAATAATTGCATTAAGCAAAGTGTGCAAAGTAAACAATACGATTGTCCCATGGACAAAGGATTGCTGTTTTCTCCCTAGTAGCAACAGCACATCTAGCACCTTAGAGATTTCTGTCACTTCCCCAGATTACTAGAGGCGTGAACCCACTATCGAGCATAAATACTCCCTCTTGGAGTTGCAAGCATCTACTTGGCAAAGATAGTTACAAACAACGGAGATCATGCAAGATCACAAATAACATAGACATGATAGAATCAATAATCAAGCTGAAATAGCATCTCAATATCCATCGGATCCCCACAAACACAACATGTAAGGTTACAAATAGATGATCTTGATCATGAACGGAGCTCACAAGATCTAAACATGATAGCACAAAGGAGGAGAACCAACCATCAAGCTACTACATGGACCCGTAGTCTAGGGATAAACTACTCATGCATCACACCGAAGGCAGGCATGGTGATGAAGAAGGCCTCCAGGGTGATCTCTCCCCTCCGATAGGGTGCCAGGAAGAGCTTCAGATCCCTCCTGATCTAGGGATGGAGATGGCGGTGGCTACAGACTCTTTCGTGGAATTTTGATCGGGCACTTAGGGTTTTTGTCCTGGGAGGCTTTTATAGGCGAAGGGGCAAGGTCGGTGGAGCACCAGGGGGCCCACACCCCCTGGTGGCGCGCCTCAAGCCATGGCCACCAGGCGTGCCAAGTCAGCAATCCCCTCCGGACTCCGTGTTGCTTCGGGTAAAATACTAACTTGGCTTTTGTCCTGTCCAATTCCGAAAATATTTCCTTACTAGCTTTTCTGAAACCAAAAACAGCAGAAAACAGGCAACTGGCACTATGGCATCTCGTTAATAGGTTAGTCCCAGAAAATGTATAAAAATACCTCAAAGTGTGAACAAAACATAAGAAAGTAGATACTAATCAAGCATGGAGCATCAAAAATTACAGATACGTTTATGACATATCAGTAACCTCGGCAATGCCCATGATGATGGACTTCGGGTTTCGTGGAAAAGAGAATGCTGGGGATTTCGTCGGATGTCAGGAAAACAATGGAGTCAAAGTCGCCTAAATATTTGGGAATCGCACTATTACAAGTTGTCTGGGAGTTTTTGGTACCCTCGCTTGGGCTTCTCCTGTCCTATATATAATAGGCCGGGTCTCGAAGCTGTATACGAATAGGTTTCATACACACATTATTACAATACCAACACAATGTCGGTTCATAGTCTATTTCCTAATACAATCAAAGTCTTTGTTGGTTTCTTCTTTGGGCTGTCATCTGAAATCTTCATGGGCCGTAATCCTTTTACCCAGCATAGGGCAGCAAATCATAAGCATCTGAGTAATCATACCTATGTCAGAGCCAATCAGCCATCGCTTATCTGATGACAACTCGAACTCGAAAATACTCCATCTCCGATCTTCAAGGGACTCTAGTGTGCTGCATACAGTGGATGCCCCCGGTGGCTTATCCGGCGGTCTTTCTAGCGTTTGCACAAGAGGTATTGAGTTGAGCTGTAGGTATTGTGGTTGCATTATCGAGCCCAAACTTGAAGGGTCTGCGCCATTGAATCTGAGAAACCGAGGCTTTTTCATCCACCTCCGACCTGTCCCGAATAGCGATAAGGCAACAACTCCATCCTGAACACCATCGAGCAAAGAAAACATTGCACGACCACAACAACAACAAGAAAGATTCTAGCACCGACACGAAGCGAGCCAACTGCCAAAGGGGAGCAACCTGTGAAGACAATCAGCAAGCTTGATGTCGTGAGAAACATCCACAAGAGGGAAACAACAAACCAACATCTCTGCTGACTAGAGACTGGCCCATCGCCGGCCGTCCAACACATAACAGAGAGGCCGGGCCACCCAAACTCCTTCTCGCACCCACTTGAAATTGTGCGCCCACTGCATCCATAGCCCGTTAGAACTAACCTGGGAGAAGAAGGATGTCCTCCAGCACACAAAAATATTAGGCATCGCATCACGAGAGTACAAACAGGGGTACACCTTGTGCGATGCTAACGGCATATACTATCAGTAGATGAATAAGCGCGCTTCACCGCGCCACCTATATTTGTTGTACACAAGGAGACTTGGGTGAATTCAGCCATGTTGGTGGTGTGACAAAATTAAATATTAATATAATAGCTGTCATCAGAAGTCTATCTTCACCATAAGTTTGCATTTACATACATTTGTGTTAATTTGTTCTAGATGGTTCCTAACCCGGCGGCCAGGATGTAAGATGTACTAATCCATGTTATTTTTTTTTGGATGGTTCGTAACTATTTTATTCTAGATGGTTGATGGTTAATAATCAGGAAGCTGGAGTATTACATCTTCCATGCAGGCTGCCAGGTTATGAACCATGTAGAAGAAATTAGCATGGATGCATGTAATATGGCACCATGGAGTATTGTAAAACATAGGAGTCCGAATAATATTTACTAAAAACCAAAAAACTTAAGTAAAAACATACATCAGTTTTATTAGGAAAATGTCATTGCTCTTCGAGAAAAAGAAAATAGAACATAAATCTAGTATCAGTTGATTATACCTGAAAAAAGGGCACCTACGTGATATTTTCTCCAACTTCTTATAATTTTCTACGGCTTCCAACTTCCGTATCTATGTCAAAAAAGAATCTTTATCAATTATAACCATGTCGACGAAACATAATACAGAAAAGTAGAAAAATTAAAGGATGATGAACTAATGATCGATAGTAGCTGCAACAGTCATCAACTTCAAAGTATTGGGTTACGTATACTACTGCCAGTAACCGTAATTTAATGGATTCATTTGTCACAACTATAAAAATAATATCTAAATAGAAATAAGGTAGATTTTTTACTAATTGTTCATCACTGTCACATATAAGAATAAAGTTAAAAATCCAAGTTCATGGAAAGAAAAGTACCCATTCGATTTCCCAATCCCATAAAAATATCAAAATCTATAGAAACAATAACCTTAACAATTTACATAATTAAAATAGACTTGGTTGGGTACATTATTATTGGGGCTTGAAGATTATAATCGTAGATAAATTTACATCAATATCAAGCTATTAACAATAATTATTTCTGCTTCTTTAGCTCGTATGCTTTTATATAGTATATAGATGCATTGTTTTCCTTTCTCTACAAACTGCTATGTGACTATAATTTGGCACAATGATACACTGAACCATTCGAATTGTCAATGAGGGCCAGCAATCTCTCAGAAAAGAAATTACAAACATGAATTGATTTCATCTATAGTAAACATATTTGTTTGGTATGCTTGTGCAACCTGAACCTGTTTACACACTTAAGTATTATCTGCACTTTCTAGTGAATTCTTAGTATAAACAAAAGGATATGGTCTTGTTTGTGACAACATGCCAATGACATAAAAAGTCATTACCTGGAATAGGGAAAGTCCGGAATGTAGGGTTCGTAGCATGGAAAACAAAAAAAATCTACCGCAACAATGAACAAAACCAAGATCCAATCTATAGAAAAGCCAAGATCTAATCTACGAGATAGGTGCAATGAGATAGATGAGAACTAAACCTCGAAGATCCAAAGTGTTGACGAGATCGGGTCTCGTGGTTGATGTAGTCGATCACTTGCCAATCTCAAGATTGCGTTGACGATCCTTCCGGCGCCGCGTTTAGACAACACTTCTGCACTCGGTCACACGTATGGAGTCGATGAAGACCTTCCTCTCCCTGTTCTAGCAGGTAGCAGAGGTAGTAGATCCCATCGGAATCCCAGCAGCACGACAGCGTGGTGGTGGTGATGGAGGAGAATTCTAGCAGAGCTTCGCCTAAGCTGGAGAAGGAAGAAGGAGGATGGAGGAGAGGTGGCGACTGGTTTGGGGATGGGAAAGGGGGCGGCCACCCCTCCCCTCTATTTATAGAGGGAGGGTGCGGCTAGGGTTGCCCCCCTTGGCCCACCTCCTCCTAGGGATGGCGCATGGGGAGGGGGGAGAATTGTTCCCTCCCAAGTCTATCCCCTATTTTCTAGGGATTTGCACTTATCCCTATGGGGCTTGGCCGATTGGTCTTCTTGGGCCTGGTGCGGCTAGCCCATTGGCCTCTCAACATTCCCTCAGCTCATGTGGCCCCTACCGGGGTGGTGGGCCCATTGGTGGCCCTCTAGAACCTTGTATAAGCTCCAGTTAAAATATTGAAAATAATTACGAACCCCGGAAGATGACTTCCATTATATGAATCTTATTCTCCAGATCATACCGGACCTCCTCGTGATATCCTGGATACAATCCAAGACTCTGAACAACATTCGGTCTCCAACTCATATTCCATATCTACTTAAACAACATCGAACCTTAAGTGTGACACCCTACGGTTCGCGAACTATGCAGATATGACCGAGTCACCTCTCTGATCAATATCCAACACCGGGACCTGGAGATCCATAATGGCTCCCACATATTCAGTGATGACTTCGTGTTCGAAAGAACCATTAACATATGATACTAATTCACTTTGTCACGCGATAGTTTACTTATCTGAGGTTAGATCATTGGTATTGATACGTCGTAAATGTATCTATAATTTTTGATGCTCCATGCTTGTTTTATATCAACTTTCTTATGTTTTGTTTACACTTTGAGGTATTTTTATACATTTTCTGGAACTAACCTATTAACAAGATGCCGCAGTGCTAGTTGCCTATTTTCTGCTGTTTTTCGTTTAAGAAAAGCTAGTAAGGAAATATTCTCGGAATTGTACGGGACAAAAGCCAAAGTCAATATTTTACTAGAAGGAACACGGAGTCCGAAGGACAGCCGAAGTGGGGCCACGAGGTAGCCACACCTAGGGCTGGTGCGGCCACCCCCTAGGCGCGCCGCCCCATGGTGTGGGCCCCTCGGGTGGCCACTGACCTTGCCCTTCTCCTATGAAAGTACCCCAATGCAGAAACCCTAAACACCTAATTAAAAATCCACGAAAGAGTCTGTAGCCGCCGCCATCTCCATTCCTAGAACAGGGGGATCCGAAGCTCTTCCCGGCACCCTACCGGAGGGGAGAGATCACCCCGGAGGCCTTCTTCATCACCATGCCAGCCTCTGGAGTGATACGTGAGTAGTTCACCCTTGGACTATGTGTCCATATAATAGCTAGATAGTTGGTTCTCCTCCTTTGTGCTATCATGTTTAGATCTTGTGAACTTAGTTCATGATCAAGATCATCTATTTGTAATCCTATATGTTGTGTTTGCGGGGATCCAATGGATATTGAGATACTATGTCAGATTGATTATTGATTCTATCATGTCTATGTTATTTGTGATCTTGCATGCTCTCCGTTACTAGTAGCTATCTTGGCCAAGTAGATGCTTGTAATTCCAAGAGGGAGTATTTATGCTCGATAGTATGTTCATGCCTCTAGTAATCTAGGGAAGTGACAGAAATCTCTAAGGTTGTAGATGTGTTGTTGCTACTAGGGAGAAAACAACAATCCTTTGTCCATGGGGCAATTGTATTGTTTACTTTACACACTTTTCTTAATGCAATTATTTGTTGCTTGCAACTTAATACTGAAAAGGGTTCGGATGATAACCTGAAGGTGGATTATTAGTCATAGATGCAGTTGGATTACGGTCTATGTATTATGTTGTAATGCCCAATCAAATCTCATAGGAGTCAAGATGTCTAGTATATGCATTGTTATGCTTTCTCAATCTGTCAATTGCCACACTATAATTTGTTCACCCAACATGCTATTTATCTTAAGGAGAAACACCTCTAGTGAATGGTGGACCCCAGGCCATTCCTTTACCATTGATGTACCATCTACTGTTTACCATTTACTGTTTACTTTCTGCAAGCAATTACTATTTTCCACACTACATGTTTAATCCTTTGTTTTCAGCAAAACCAGTGAGATTGACAACCTCACTATAAGTTGGGGCAAAGTTCTGTGGTTGTGTTGTGCAGGATTCCAAGTTGCTAGCAACACCTTGGAGTTGTTTGCTTACTCCTACTGGTTCGACAACCTTGGTTTCATAACTGAGGGAAACTTGCTGTTGTGCTCATCATACCTTCCTCTTGGGGTTCCCAACAAGCTCTACATATCTTGAGCCACCAAGCACTTTTCTGGCGCCGTTTCCAGGGAGTTAAGGACAACTTCAATCTCTTCCTCCTCGTCAATCACTTTTCAAGGAGAAAGAAGATTCTTGCAAGGGGAGTCTCTCACAATCAATCTCTTTACTTTGTTTTTGTTTTGCTTAGTTTATTTTGCTTGTTTCTTTTTATCAAAAACACAAAAAAACTAGTTCTACTGGTTTGCTCCTTTTATCAAAAACACACAAAACTTTTTAGTTCCTATTTTAGTTTCTATTTCTGTTGGCTTGCTTTAATCTTACAAAAAATGACTACTCTTGAAAACACTAAGTTGTGTGACTTCACTAGCACAAACAACAATGATTTCATGTGCACACCTATTGCTCCACCTGTTCCTGAAGCTGCTTTCTTTGAAATTAAACCTTCTTTGCTCAATCTTGTTATGAAAGAATAATTCTCTAGTGCCGGTACTAATGATGCTACTGCTCACGCTAATAACTTTGTTGAACTTTGTGAGATGCAAAAGCATAGGGATATAGATGGAGATATTATTAAGCTTAAATTGCTTCCTTTCTCTTTGAGAGGAAAAGCTAAAGAATGGTTGCTATCCCTACCTAGAAATAGTATTGATTCTTGGATTAAATGCAAAGATGCTTTCATTGGAAAATATTATCCTCCTGCTAAGATTATTATCCTCATGCTTGGGAAAGAATGAAATCTTTGGTAAAGAATTGCCCAAGTTATGGACTGACGGCTTGGAAGATTATCCAAACTTTTTATGCAGGACTAAATTATTCTTCAAGAAATCTGTTGGATTCTGCTGCTGGACGCACCTTTATGACCATTACTTTGGGTGCTGCAACAAAGCTCCTTGATAATATGATGGTTAACTATTCTAAATGGCACACTGAGGGAGCTCCACAAGGTAAGAAGGTAAATTCTGTTGAAGAAACCTCCTCCTTGAGTGATAAAATTGATGTTATTATGTCTATGCTTGTTAATGGAAAAGCTCATATTGATCCAAATCATGTTCCCTTAGCCTCTTTGGTTTCTCAAGAAGATCAAGTTGATGTGAACTTCATTAGAAATAATAATTTTAGCAATAATGCCTATAGGAATAATTTTGGTAGTAATAATTATAGGCCATATCCTCCCAATAATGGTAATGCTTATGGAAATTCCTACAACAACAATAGAAATGCACCCTCTGAACTTGAAGTCATGATTAAGGATTTTATTAGTAAACAAACTGCTTTCAATAAAACTATTGAGGAAAAACTTTCGAATGCTGAAAAAAATATTTCATCTTTGTCTGAAGCACAATCCTCTTTGATTAATAAAATGGCTGCTAAACCTAAAACTATGGAAAACCCCTTTGCTGCTACTAATTCCATACAAGTTAGAATTGATGAAAATGTTAGACTGTTAACTGAATTGCATGCTAAGTGGGAAAGAGAAGATGAAATTGCAAGAAATAGTAGTATTTGTACTATTACCACCACCAATGTTGATGCGAGCAAACCACATGAAGTCCCCATTCCTTTTGCAACAATGCCTAAAACCATTGGAACCTTTTCCAATAAAAATGCTGAAATTCTTCGAAATATGGGAAACAATAGTTCTACTACCTTGGATGGTAATTTTGATTTTGATCTTGATGGTTACAATATTTATGAAGTAATTATGTTCCTACAAAATCTTGTTAGAAGTCCTAATGCTAGTGCTATAAATATGGCCTTTACAAAACACATTACAGATGCTCTCATAAAAATTAAAGAAGAAAAATTGAAACATAAAGCTTCTATTCCTAGGAAATTAGAAGATGGTTGGGAACCCATCATTAATATGAAAGTGAATGATTTTGATCTCAAAGCTTTATGTGATCTTGGTACTAGTGTCTCCATTATGCCTAGAAAGATTTATGAAATGCTTGATTTGCCACCATTGGAAGATTGTTATTTAGATGTCCAACTTGATGATAATGCTAAAAAGAAACTCATGGGGAGTATTAATGATGTTCTTATTATGGTTAACAATACCTATGTCCCTGTTTATTTCCATGTTTTGGATGTTGAATGTAATGCTTCTTGTCCTATTATTTTGGGAAGACCTTTTCTTAGAACTGTTGGTGCCATTATTGATATGAAGGAAGGCACCATTAAATATCAATTCCCACTCAAGAAAGGTATAGAACACTTCCCTAGGAAGAGAGATAAGGTATCTTTTGCCTCTCATATTAAAGCAAAATTTGATCTTAACGCTTCTTCATTCGAAAATACTTGAATCTTACTTCCTATGCCTAGCTGAAAGGCATTAAAGAAAAGCACTATTGGGAGATAACCCAAAAATTTTTTACTTAAAGATTTTCTTTGTTGAGTCTTGGAAGTTATTGCTTCAGTAATAACCTCTCCTTATCCTTTTTGTGTGGTTTTTGTGCCAAGCATAACCTCTAATGAGAGATAAATAAGACTTGGGAAAGTTGCTGTCCCGAAATAGATTTTTGTGCTTCACTATAAAAGATCATGAAACATCCCTGTACGTCGGATTGAGCTGTAATTTTCTATGCTTATGTCCCAGGTTACTATCTAACGTTCGTTAGTTTAGCACTTTTCGATTTGAGCAACAGAAGGTCTTCAAAAAAATCGGTTTTTACCTGCTGGTCTATTTTGACAGATTTCTGCCATTATTTGCATTTACCTCTTAATCTCTTTCTCTTTGAGTTCTCTTTGATCACTTGAGATTTTAGAAGGAATTTCTACAGTAGCTTGTGTTTTAATGGAAGTTTTACTTGTGTTGAAACTAAACCCAAAGACTTATTATCTTGAATACACTAATATTGCTAATGAAGATTGTGTGAAGTTTTGTATGAACAAAATTTTCAAGTGTAGGGAAGAATAATGTGATGAGATGAAGTATGGAAAAAATCTCAAGATTGGGGATGCCACCCATGTCACCCCAATAAATATTCAAGAGGTACAAGCGTCAAAGCTTAGGGATGCCCAAGGCATCCCCTTCTTCATCAATAAAAATCTCAGGTTTTCTTCCAAAACACTTCGTTTTTATTGTTTCATGCACAAATGTGTTGTTCTTGGAGTGTCTTTGTTTTTTTATTTTTAGTTTTATTTTGTTTGGTTTTATTAAATAAATTGGTTGGACCTCCGCATTCATATGTTGTTTCTAATAAGTTGATTGGTGTTGCAAAAGAGTAGGAAGCTTCATGCTTATAAGTGGTACAAAAGGAGCTTGTTTTGACTGTGGCCTAGACTTTATCATGTCATGTTTAATGTTGCTTTGACCTTATGCTTAGTCATAATTGTTGTAGCATGACTTGTTCCAAACAATTGATATTGCCTAATGTGCCTTGAAAGGATCATGCGTTGTTTTAGCATACAAAAGCATAATATTGTGGTATTCTCCTATGATGCTTTATTTGGGTTGACTTGGCACATGCTTACACCATGTTAAGACTATGAACCAGTCACCTTAGCCTCTATGATCATTTAGTTTTTGACTTGTAATATCACTTTATGCTTTAATTAATAATGTTTTGTCGCTTTGCATGATTGTGGCCATTATTTCTCTCTTAGTTGGTCGCTCCCGGTCTTTTGCTAGCCTCCACCTGTACCAAGTATGAGTTCTACCCATGCATCCAACCTCCATGAAAACCAAGTTATTCCAAAGAGTCCACTATAAATTCCTATGCATGGTGTGTTACACCATTCCAAGTATATTCATGTTTTTATCTATCTTCCAAATTAAACTTGTTATGTGAAAATTAGTGATTAAAGCTCTCACAAACTTGATGGCACACTTTATTTTCTTGCACTTAAAAAACTTGAACTATTGTGTCCATCTATGTTGCTTATATGCTTGCACTTTATAAGTTGTGAATTAGCAGAACCATGATACCATGGGGAACGCTTTCAACATTGCACTTATTATTCAGTTGATATCTTGTTCTTTTGTTTATGGGTCCCAGTGGTGTGAAATAAAAGGGGAGCTTGTAAGCTCATGGAGTTTGTATGTGTGTTAGAGAAACACCTGTACGGCTAGCCTAAGCCATGCCTAATCATGGTGGAAACTTGCAGCATAACCATAGTGAGCATTCTGTGAAGCATCCTCAATAAAAACCTATGCAAATAGCAAATAAAAAGATCGCTGAGATGCTCATTGTCTGTTGCCTTGTAATTTTGATATGGGAAAGCTCCTGTGTCATGGGGCAAGGGGTGCCCCGTTGGCGGTTCTCCATGATACACATGTACTTACAATGACAAGAACTTACTTGTGACTAAAATTGAGTAGCATGAGGTTCGGTACTCGTAAGCAAGGGGCATGAGATTTTTAACTTATAACTTGTCAAGAATATCCTCATATTTGTGTCACTTTAACCTTAATCACCTCAAGATGCTTATGGTAGGGGCACTGAGAGCTGAAATCTAATAAGTACCATAATTTTTGGAAGCTCTTTATGAAACTTGAAATCCCTGCTTTCCTCTGTGAAGGGCCTTTCTTTTTTATTTTTATGTTGAGTCTCCATCTTCTATATTTATGCACCAATTGAGAGAGCATAGTGGTTATTCTTAGTTTAATGTGCATTGTCCCAAAACTTGTTGATTTATTCATAACTTTGATATTGCTTGTTCTTAAATTATTTGTATCTAGTCACCCTTATGAACTTTGAAGGTGTCCTATGCATTTATGTTTTGCTATACCATGAGGGACAAGCTGAATACCACTCTTATTATGTTTTCTATATGTGAAACAAACAAACATCTTTCAGTGCATTGTTATTCATGATCTTTTGTTTGTACCTTTTCATGTTACAACATAGTTGCTATGTCTTATTGTTAGAACTCTATCTTTCATGCTTATGTTTACAGTACTTTGATCCTAGCTATCAATGCTTTACAAATACCTTGACCAAGATTGTGATAGTGCATGTCACCTCAAAAATTATTATTTTTATCACTTACCTACTCGAGGACGAGCAGGAGTTAAGCTTGGGGATGCTTGATACGTCGTAAACGTATCTATAATTTTTGATGCTCCATGCTTGTTCTATATCAACTTTCTTATGTTTTGTTTACACTTTGAGGTATTTTTATACATTTTATGGAACTAACCTATTAACAAGATGCCGCAGTGCCAGTTACCTATTTTCTGCTATTTTTGGTTTCAAAAAAGCTATTAAGGGAATATTCTCGGAATTAGACGGGACAAAAGCCAAAGTCAATATTTTACCAGAAGGAACACGGAGTTCGAAGGGCAACCGAAGTGGGGCCACGAGGTGGCCACACCTAGGGCTGGCGCGGACACTCCCTAGGCACGCCGCCCCATGGTGTGGGGCCCTCGGGCGGCCACCGACCTTGCCCCTTCGCCTATGAAAGTACCCCGATGCAGAAACCCAAAACACCCAATTAAAAATCCACGAAAGAGTCTGTAGCCGCCGCCATCTCCATTCCTAGAACAGGGGGATCCGAAGCTCTTCCCGGCACCCTACCGGAGGGAAGAGATCACCCCGGAGGCCTTCTTCATCACCATGCTAGCCTCCGGAGTGATGCGTGAGTAGTTCACCCTTGGACTATGGGTCCAAATAATAGCTAGATGGTTGGTCCTCCTCCTTTGTGCTATCATGTTTAGATCTTGTGAGCTTAGTTCATGATAAAGATCTTCTATTTGTAATCCTATATGTTGTGTTTGCGGGGATCTGATGGATATTGAGATACTATGTTAGATTGATTATTGATTCTATCATGTCTATGTTATTTGTGATCTTGCATGCTCTCCCTTACTAGTAGCTATCTTGGCCAAGTAGATGCTTGTAATTCCAAGAGGGAGTATTTATGCTCGATAGTACATTCATGCCTCTAGTAATCTGGGGAAGTGACAGAAATCTCTAAGGTTGTAGATGTGCTGTTGCTACTAGGGAGAAAACAACAATCCTATGTCCATGGGGAAATTGTATTGTTTACTTTACACACTTTGCTTAATGCAATTATCTGTTGCTTGCAACTTAATACTGGAAGGGGTTAGGATGATAACCTGAAGGTGGATTATTAGTCATAGATGCAGTTGTATTACGGTCTATGTATTATGTTGTAATGCCCAATCAAATCTCATAGGAGTCAAGATGTCTAGTATATGCATTGTTATGCTTTCTCAATCTATCAATTGCCCCGCTATAATTTGTTCACCCAACATGCTATTTATCTTAAGGAGAAACACCTCTAGTGAACCGTGGACCCCAGGCCATTCCTTTACCATTGATATACCATCTAATGTTTACCATTTACTGTTTACTTTCTGCAAGCAATTACTATCTTCCACACTATACGTTTAATCCTTTGTTTTCAGCAAAACCAGTGAGATTGACAACTTCATTGTAAGTTGGGGCAAAGTTCTGTGGTTGTGTTGTGCAGGATTCCAAGTTGCTAGCAACACCTTGGAGTTATTTCCTTACTTCTACTGGTTCGATAACCTTGGTTTCATAACTGAGAGAAACTTGATGTTGTGCTCATCATACCTTCCTCTTGGGGTTCCCCAACGATCTCTACATATCTTGAGCCATCAGGTATTTCCATACCTAGTTCAACCTTGTTACCGATAAGTACTCTTTACTCGTACCGTGATATGACATCCCTTGTGACCTAGTCACATGCTTGCAAGCCAATTGGATGACATTTGACCGAGAGGGCCCAAAGTATATCTATCCATCATTAGGATGGAGAAATCCCATTCTTGATCCATGCGCTTCAACACATACTTCAAGAATACCTAATGCCACCTTTATAACCACCCAGTGACGAAGTGGTGTTTGATGTCATCAAAGCACTCATCCGGTGATGGTGATTAACATGATCTCATATTTGAAGGATTAGGTTACTATGTATTTGAAAGCTTGTAGCAAAACGAACTTAATGACTTGATCTAATGCTATGCTTACTATGGGTGTGTGTCCATCACATCATTCTCCTAATGATATGATCTTGTTATTAATAACATCTAATATTCATGACCAGGAAACCATGATCATCTATTAATAAACAAGCTAGCTTAACAAGAGGCTTACTAGGGACTCTTTTATGTTTACAAAACACACAAGTATTAGTGTTTCCTATTAATACAATTATAGCATGGGATGTAAACATTTATCATAAACACAAAGATATAGTAATAACCACTTTATTATTGCCTCTTGGGCATATCTCCAACATGGAAGTCAAGGGGTTAGTACGCGCCAGAAGTGACTCATACAAAAATGCATTAACACATATATACTTAATAGAATTTGATAACATCAATAGAGAACACTAATAATGATTGCAGCTAAAGCCTTTATATATAAAGTGATCAAAATCCTTCCTAATGTAATACATGTAAGCTTTTAGAAACAATGGAAATATTTAGAAAAATTATCGTGTGTGCTATTTTTCCTAGAGAAATGTGGTTATGCACTAATGAAGAAGAAAGACACATTGAGCAATAAGGTGGGGTATTTAAGAGAAATATTTATGTCTATTTTAGAAAATCAGTTCCGATCTCTCTAAGGTATGTTCTGTGAAGAACACGTTATTTAGGAGCACAATGTTTCAAACCAGTTTCTAACTTTGTCAAAACACAATGTAAAACATGGGTGAATTTGGTAAATAGGTAGGCACTCACTATTAAGCACTTTTGCTATGTAATCAATATCATAAAGGAGGATCTCCACGAATGACACAAACGAAAATTTGAAAAAATAAGGTCTCAACTCACCCGGTTAATTAGACAAAATTAAGGGACCTTGAGACTAAATAAACAACTGAAGTTCCATTCAATAGATAATGGCTTCAGTGTTTCCCTATGTCTTGAGAAAATATTTGTGGTTAGAGCTATATAAGGGTTTCCAATAAAAATCTAGCTACCACATATATGAAAAAATAATATGTTTGGGAGGTTAAAAGGAATACATGATAAGGAAGGAACAACACACTATGTTGTTAGGTTTGAGGTACATGTATTAACAATGAATACCAAAGAAGGAATCCTTATTTTCTTTCACTGGGAGGAAAACTTTACTTTATCTATACACAAGTTTTTTAGAAAGTCAGATATAATTATATGTATTCTTTTAAGGATGAGCGGGTGATACATTGCAAATGTATCTATAATTTTTGATGTTCCATGCTTGGTTTTATTCACTTTCTTGTGTTTTGTCCACACTTTGGAGTACTTTTCATATGATTTCTTGGACTAACCTATTAACAAGAGCCACAATGCCACCGCTGCTTTTACGTTGTTTTTGGTTTCAGAAAGTCGAAAATGAATATTCTCGAATTGACGGGACAAAAGCCAAAGTGCCTATTTTTCCGAAGTCATCGATGCTAGAATACGAGGCAGGGAAGGGCTGCAGCCACACCACTTGGTCAGCTGGCCAGGCTCAGCGCCAGGTGGTCCGCCGACTCAAAGACACCCTCGGCCTCTCATTCTGCCTATAAGATGCCCTCGGGATGAAAACCCTAAGCACCGATCAAAAATCCACGAAAGAGTTCAGAGCCACCGTCATCTCCATCCCTAGATCGGGAGGGATCTGAAGCTCTTCCGGCACCGCCGGAGAGAATTCACCACGAGGCCTTATTCATCATCATGCAAGCCTCCAGTGTGATGCGTGAGTAGTTCATCCTTGGACTACGGATCCATGTAGTAGCTAGATGGCTGGTTCTCCTCCTTTGTGCTTTCATGTTTAGATCTTGTGATCTCCGTTCATGATCAAGATTATCTATTTGTATTTCTGCATGTTGTGTTTGCGGGGATGCGATGGATATTGAGATGCTATTTCAGATTGATTATTGATTCTATCATGTCTTTGTTATTTGTGATCTTGCATGCTTTCCATTGTTAGTAGCTATCTTGGCCAAGTAGATGCTAGCAACTCCAAGAGTTAGTATTTATGCTCGATAGTGGATTCATGCCTCCGTAACTGGGAAGTGACAGAAATCTCTAAGGTACTAGATGTGATGTTGCTACTAGGGAGAAAACAACAATCCTTTGTTCATAGAACAATCATATTGTTTACATTACATGCAATTCGTAAAGCAGTAATCTGTTGCTTGCAACTTAATACTGGAGGGGGTTCGGATGATAACCTGAAGGTTGATTATTAGTCATAGATGCAGTTGGATGGCGGTCTATGTATAATGTTGTAATGCCCAATCAAGTTCCAAAGGAGTCAAGATGATTAGTATATGCATGTATTGCTTTCTCGATGTTTGTCAATTGCCCCGCTGTAATTTGTTCACCCAGCATGTCATCTATCTTAAGGAGAGCCACCTCTAGTGAACTATGGATCCCGGTCCTTTACTTTTACATACAATCTATAAACTGTTTACTGCCTTGTGTTTACTTTCTACAAACTTTTACTTCCTTCCATTCGATACGTTTAATCCTTTGTTTTCAGCAAAACACGGTGAGATTGACAACCTCATCGCAAGTTGGGGACATAGTTCTGTGGTTGTGTTGTGCAGGTCTCCACGTTGCTACTAGCACCGGTAGTGCGCCCTGCCAAGGCTCAGCTAGCAACACCTTTGGGGTGTTTCCTTGCTCCTACTGGTTCGATTAAACCTTGGTTTCATAACTGAGGGAAACTTGCTGCTGTGCTCATCATACCTTCCTCTTGGGGTTCCCAACGAGCTCTACATCAATACCGAGCCATCAGCGGGTAATATAACATGCTATATAATTTAGCATGTATATGTGCAAATATAAAGTAGTCAGTATGGATCTGAGATAGGATTCAAATATTAAAACGCAAGACATGTTCCGCTTTTAATCACTTCATGCCTTTGGTCAAGCAATCAACAACATCAAGTATCATTGAGACAAGGAGAAAGCTGTGATGGATATTGCTACCATCTTTACTTAAAAAGTAGTAGTCCCAAGCACCACCTGTATAAAAAATATACATATCTATAACCTTTTGTCTCATCGATGATTTAAATACATTCTACAGAGACAAAATTTTAGATCTATTGGGTATGAGAAATTATTCACCTGAGGTGAGGGCTTCTATTCCTACTATTTCCGGCAGCAGGGCATCATGTCCATCAGCACTCATAGACTAATTCTCCAGTTCTGAACCAAGTCGATAAAATTGAATCACTACGCTATAGGGAACACAGTGAGGCCAGCCACCAGATATGTCAATAGCTGGTAAAATCCATGGCATCTGAGGCAATGTTAGTGGTCTCCTCCTCGGTAGATCCACATGGAAGTAATCTGCATGCCGAGGAGAACGCTCCATGAGACAGGATAGGGCGCATTGGAAGAACCGGAGGCGCTGCCTGCAAGCTCCGGGCGACTCCTTGCTATGGGGGTGAGTGACCAAGAAGCGGTGACCAGCGAGGGCAAGTACCTAGCGGCAGAGCTTGACCGTGGGGGGGGGAGCTGCCCGGGAAAGAGGGTCCGGTTGGGAAGGAGGGGCACCGAGGCGGAGTCCCGACCGTCAGTGGGATGCCGGAGGCGAGGAGGAGCAGACATGGAGGCGACATCTCAACCCCATACAATTGCTGCTTCACCTATTCTAGGGTTTCACACAAGGGGTCGTGCTGGGTCCGGAGGAAGGATATGACAGGAGAAGAGGTTATCATGAGTGGAGAGGACGGAGGGAGCGGAAATTAGAGGGAGAGCTCGGGAGCGGAGGAGGTGGCACATGTTGCTGAGGAAGATGGAGGAGGGGCTAGGATGGACGGGAGATCGGGACTCGGGAGCTCAGGTGGAGGAGGATGGGATCGAGATGGGGGTGGGGTCGGGGACAGGGGTAGGAGGGTCGAACTCGTAAGACTTCGGTCAACACCTGAAACTACACAGTTAAGATTACTCAAAGTGAAGATCAGGCGGTCACAAACGTGCGCATGGGCAGATGGCGTCAGATGGATCGCTTTTGCTCACACTTAAGCTATAGTATAATTTCTCGTGGTTCTATTTGTAAATCCTATTCTCTGTCCAAAGGAGGACGGATTGTGCTCCACGCATGCCCATGAGTCGTTTTGGGCCAGCCCATTTATTTCCTTTTGTGTTCTCGGTAGGCAAGTGCGTATACGACGCCTATTATGTTATGTACGGACGCAGCCATACCTAGATCACTAATTTTACTTTTTTTGAAAAAGGCATATAATGATATCATGAGATACCAATTATATCCAGCCTCTACAACAACACAACACCCTATTGGCATTATGGTTTACGAATATACACAACCAATAAAAGAAATAAGAATTACAAAAAAGAAAAATTCTGCTAGAGTGATCAGATCCTTAAATCAGCGGACAAAACAACAACATAACAACACCAAAAATCCAACAACTCCAAAAGCGATATCTCCAAGAAGGAAACAATGCTCAAACATTGGCATTGCCCTGATCAAAGACCATCGGTTTTCACCCTGAAGAAAGTCCGCACACACAAAACAATGCCTTCAACAAGGTCATTGCGGGGCACAACCAGTTAAAGCCAGACCTTGGGTTTTCATCCTGCAGGTTTAGACACTGAATTCCTCCTGTGCTGTCGCCCCCGCTTGCAAATTCCGGTGCTCCAAATCACAAAACACCAAGTCAGAAACCCTACATATCCAGGACCCAAACTTTCATTGTCAGTTTTCAGTTCCTGGCTTCCGTGTCATTCTCCGTGACTGATTTCACCGTGGAACCAAGTATGTCCCATAGTGGCAATATGTGGACCGCAGAACTTCACAACACCATCTCTGAAACCAAACGGCCAGCAAAAAACATGGTTGTGCATGACCGAAACACCGTCCGCATCGGTGAACTCTAGGCATGTCGTCATTTGGAATGCACCGACGGGGTCTTCCGAAACTCGGTAGCCCACCCAAGATCAATGATGACTGGCGACAGGTAGTTCTTCATCACGGGAAATCGAAGGATGACCACCTTTATTCAAGCGAAACCAGCACAACAATCCCCACACCGCCGACTGGATCCCGGCAATCGGAACGAGTAGGTCATCCTCTATCCCAGACGAGCCCGAGGAATCCCTAGACCCGGCCCGTAGATCAATCCAGGACCGTTGGCGCCACACTGGCATTCCGTCGCCCCCGCACATCTCTGCAGCCTTCTCCGTCCTCCTTCGCGCCTCCCTGCTGTGCGTCGCTGCGAGACGCCACCCCGCCGGAGAAGGTGCTGCCGCCCCACCGTCGCGGCGGCTGCCACCCTGCTGCACGGCCTACGCCCGCCCACAAGCCGACCTCCAGCGCGCAGTAGACTGACGAGGCACGCAGAGGAAGCCCCTACCTTCGGCAGCTAGGGCGAGGCCGCCAGCGACGGCGACGGTGGCCGGAGGCGGCCGACGGTGGCTAGACCTAGGTTTTTTTGGACCCTCCGGAGTCGCCATGTGCAGCGTCCCGGGAGGGTTTTTTTTCTAATGATTTTCCTTATTTCTAGACTGGTTCTGTACCATCTGTGGGATTCTAATCTTTTTCCCGGTTTTGGGGAGCCTCTAGAAGCTTTTGGTTTGGATTCATCTGGTTCTGTCAGTTTTCTTTTTTCCGTTTGTTTTTTCGTTTTTCTTTTCTTTTTACTTTCTTTTTTCTATTTGTTTCTTTTTTCCTTTTTAGTAAATCTAAAAAAATCAAATTATGAACGCTTTTAGATTTGAATAATTTTAAAATTTGAACATTTCGTATATGTGAATATTTTGAAATTTGTACAATTTTTATATGTGAATAGTTTTAAAAAATTAAAAATTATATCTCAATAATTTAAAATTTTAATAATTTTATATGTGAATAGTTTCAAATTTGAGCAACTTTTATATTCGGAAAATTTTCAAATATGGATGTTTTTAAAATCTAAAAAATATTCAAATCTATTTTTTTAATCTAAAAATTCTCAAAATTAACAAAATAAAATCAAACAGAAGACATAAGACTTGTGAGGATTGGGCCGGCCCACCCAGATCCTGCTGCACGAGTTGGTTCCCTAACCAACGAAACAATTTTATATAGAGCCTCCCAAGTATGCCTAGTTTTCTTGTTTTTTTGCTGGGTTTTTGGGTTTTCTATTTTGGTTTTTTGCAAGGTTGTCGTTTTTTCTTTTCTTGGTTTTTCTCTCTAGTTTGGTTTTTTATTTTCCTTATGGTTCCATTTTTTCATTCAAATTTCAAGTTAATTTATTAAGTATTCATCCTTAGGTGGTTTTGTATTTCGTAAATATTGTTCCAAGTTCTCATGGTTAGTCCCAAATGTCGAACTAACCATATCTTTCTAGACTAGTTAATTTACACATATTATACTATAACTTAAGCCTGAGCAAAAGCGAGTCATCTCAGCCCATCTACATGCGCACACGTTTCTGGCCATCTGATCTTCACTCTGAGTTATCTCAACCGTGCAGTTTCAGGTGTTAACCGAAGTCTTACGAGATGGTCCTTTCCGTCCCCCACCCCCACCTCCACCCCCACCTCCACCCCATCACGATCCCGTTTCCATCCACTCGAGCTCCCGTCCATCCCAATCCCTCCTCCGTCTCCCCCAGCAACCTGCGTCACCCCCTTCGCTCCCGAGCTATCCCTCTCACCTCCGCTCCCTCCGCCCCTCCACTCACGATGCCACCGTCTCCCGTCTAGCTCCCGCATCTAGTGTCGGCCGCCTCTTCTTCCCCGCCATGAACCTGCCCAGTACCGATTCAACATCGCCCTCGACCTCACGCACCCATCCGCCGCCATGCTTTGCCGGTGGTGAGGAAGATAAGGAGCAGATGAGTGCGTGGGACGGTGGGGATGAGAGAGAGGGGTTGACACGGGCAGAGACAGTCCTATGCGGGACAACACGAAGATGTCACATCATTATCACTGCTTTGATTGGAAAAATCAGGGACATATGGTGAAAAAAAGAATTGAAAAGGACAAGGCCCCTTCGCTCCCGAGCTCTCCCTCTCACCTTCGTTCCATCCACCCCATCCACTCACGAGGCCACCGCCTCCTGTCAAGTTCCCACATCCAGCATCGGCCGACTTTGCTTTCCTGCCTCGATCCTGCCCAGTACCGATTCAACATCCCTCCCGACCTCGCGCAACCGTCCGCTGCCAAGCTTTGCCGGTGGTTAAGAAGATAAGGAGGAGGTGAGCGCATGGGACGATGGGATTGAGAGAGAGGGCGACATGGGTAGAGACACTCCTATGTGGTACTATGCGAAGATGTCACATCATCATCACCGCTCTGGCTGGCAAAATCAGGGACAGATGACGAAAAAAAGAATTTAAAAGGAGAAGGCTCGCGAGGCATGCAATGACGTACCACAGAGCGGTTGGCCAGAACCCGTAATCTACAGTAATCGAACGGAGAAATCGCTGAACATAAAGCGTGGAGCGCTAATAGATAAAGAATGGTCGCGTTTCATGTCACTTCAATAATTAACATGTATGTATTCCTAAAACAAAGGAGAACAACCTGATTTTGGCCCCTCTTAAGCTCTGCAACTAAATTTGCTTTTGAATATATTAGCATATCTCAAGAATACATGAGATATTTATGTAATTAATACATATTCTATGTTGTTCTACAATTTCTACATGATTTAACAAAATTTCAGTACCTTGATTTGGAGCATGCTCTATGATTAATGAACAAGCGGGTTCCATGGACTAAGTGGTCCAAAAGAAATGTCATAACTTCTATTTTGCATTTTGATGTACAAAAATTATCAAACTTGATTACATATTAGATCTTGCTTTTGTGTAAAAAGATTCGTGACAACTTCCAGCCATACCTTCTCTTTTAAATTTTATTAAACCAGTGAATAATTTAGAATATATCAAGTATAACTCGTGCATATAATTAGTATATATGTAATCTGATTATCTATATTGACTAAATTAATCATTTATTAATCCAGTCACTTATAAGTGTTGAATACAAAGTTGTGTCTTCCCTTGGAGATCTGCAATCCAAATAGTTGCAAGCATCGATTTTGAGGCAGTCGAACAAGGTTACCGTGAGATCTTCATAAGTTAGCTTGTTTTGACATCATTAGTTTTTACCTTGATCATGTAACATGCCAGTTTCTTGTGGTATTAAACTTGGTCTATTGCTCGATGTATTTTTGTTTGAATTTTGGTCGATGTACCTTTTTGTTTGCTTGAAAAAACAAGGGTATCCCTATGTTGCTTATGAGCTTTAATATGAAATAAGGATCCGCTTCTTGCATCTAATAATTCTCTCAGTTACAGACATGTCTAATACACAAATAACAAATTTGTCTACCGATTAAAACACTCTGGTAAATAAACAAAATAAACTGTAGGCGGCGTAGCGAAGCGTGCAATAGTGACACAAACAAAATAAAATGTGCTACCAATAGTGAATAAAACACACATATCACACTCTGGTAAATAAACTGTAGGCGGCGCAGCGAAGCGCGCAATCCACCTAGTATCTTTTCAGTCTGAGCACCTAACCTCATCCTCGAACAGGCCACCATCAGCCATGAGTTGTTAGATAATCAGACACATGATAGTATGATAGCACTTCTCAAAATTCAAATATAAAATGTCCAAAAATTTCGAAACAAATTTCTAGGTGTTCAAAAGATGTGTGTTTACATTCCCTAAAATTTTCATAACCAAATTCGAAATAAGCATAGAGAAATAAAAAAGACAAATTGCTATGTGAATAGTGTCATTTTGTGTTTGTCTTTTTGTGACACTATTCATGTTGGATTTGCATTTTTTTTTGTTTCTTCGTGTGTATCATGAATTTGGTTATGCAGATGTTAGGGATTGTAAACACAGATATTGTGAACATTCACAAATTTTTTTTGGAATTTTTTGAAACTTGCAAATTAAATTGTAAAGAGTTGTACAATGGTATCATATTATGCTCTCCTCAGACCAAGTAGTAAGAGATCTCAATATTTGTGATGCCTTTCTTTGATCATTTCAACCTGTGTACCTTGTCCCCCCAACAGGCCCCATGTGCATGATATGCCAGAGAGTCGAACAAGTAATAGGAGTATCTGCTCAAGATCTGTGGAACAGAATATAGTATTTTAGGAGATGGTGCATGTGGATGGGTTCACTCCAAGGTGTTCATCGACAGTGCTTATAATGGTTTAACCTCCATCCTGATCCATGTCATCTTGCTGTCCATAAGTAGCTGGCCCTCCCTTAAACTAATGAAGTAGTTATATCGTACCGACACATTTTTTTAGCCGTAAGAGCAGTTTCAGTATACTAGACATTGCTATATTGATGTTTTCCTGCTTATGTAGAGTCATCGTGTGTTCAAATTTGTGCGTTGTCGCATCATTTAGCTTGCCTTTTTGTCTACAAATAGATCATGGCCGATGCTTTTTCTTTTCTTTTGCAGCGAGAACATGACTCATGCATGACCGGACTCCATACCTTCTTCCAAGTGAACATTTAGTTGTATGCCCAGTTTCATCTTAGCTTTCATGTCAGTGTTTATTACTAATTTCATCTACAACGGCATAAAGGATCACCAAGCTACACCCGCATGGGTGTCTGGTCATGAAACATCTTAAAGGTATACTGGTAGCCTTATTGCAGAAAACCTTTGAGAGATCTGAACTTAACAATAATGCTCTATTCAAGGCGGCTCTTTGTATCGTCCGCAGAGAGCCAGACAACCTAGTAAGAGTATCTTGTTTTTAATCTGCTCATAATCCGTGAGACGGAATATAGTATTCTAGGTTCACGGGGATGGTTCATGTGGAAGGATTCGACGGTGAAAATCTTGTGCTTAGCTAATGATTTAAGCTCCATCCTGATCCGTGCTACCTAATAGGGTAAATCGTGGCGTATCATTCAGGGTTGTAAGAGGAAGTTTCCTAGCTTAGCTACTAGTGGACGAGAAATTGCTCCATGCCTTGTTGTAGCTTGTCAGAGACATGTGCCTAGATGTCACTATGTCACAATGTGCTTTTATGATTTCACACCCTTGCACGGAAGTGCATCTTTTCGTGATGAGAGATCTGTAGCGGTAGATATTCGTTGGCTTTGAAATTGGCTAGCTTATATCCCGGTGACATTGCATTGACCAGTGCACGATGATGTTTCTCTTTATAAGATATCCCGTGAAAACATGTTTCAATACACTCTGGTGATGCCAAACGAATATATTTGACTGATGTAGGTGGAATTTTGAACCACGTCCAAGTATTTTATGTATCATGAGCAGTAGCAGTACAGTTTGCTCAATCATTGGCTCTCATAGACCTGGATGACAATGATACATTATGCGAAGCCAGAAGATTTTCTGTAGCTCTTAAGGGTGTGTGCCTTCCAGTGTACGGTTGAAGAGTTGTTTGCTTGATAGTGGCCAGTTCGATTTAACCAAATAGTTCTATCAATGATTTTCTTCTCTTAGAAGGAGATGCGTCACCAATAAATTGTGTATATGCTTGTTTTCCCAGTTACATATAGATTTCCATTGCTCTACAATCATCTTATACAAATCTGAATCTGCTTTCACCGGTCAGCACCTGGCAGCGATGGCGAACATCATCCTAATATCATCATGTGCCGGAAAGCAGTGTGGTATTGGCGTATTGCTATCGGTCGGTTGTGTGAGAGTGAGAAGTGTGATGTCAAATGTGTCATATGTGACTCGCATATGTGCCGTGTACGCTTGTCCGGGTCTGCGACGAGTTCAACTACGGCACCTTTAGGGAAGGTGTGTCATCTGCGGTTTGCTATTTACTGCAAGCAGTGTACACACAAGGGGAAGGTCCGAGATGGATGTCCTCAGATTGTCAAAGTGCATCCCAAGACTGATCACGTCTATGAATATATGTTTACTGACAATTACACAATGTATTCTCTTGTGTAGCACTATAGTTTGCTGACAATTACACAATATATTCTCTTGTGTAGCACTATAGTTTGCTGACAATTACACAATATATTCTCTTGTGTAGCACTATAGTTTGCTGACAATTACACAATGTAATCTTGTAGCGCAGGAGGAGTTACTAGCTCTTTGTAAATAGTTGAATAACTGTTTAGTGGTCAGTTGGTTACAACAAATAGTCATATTAATGATCTACTTCTCTTAGGAGGGATGCATCACAAACAAATGGTTGTTCTACTTGTCTGTGTTAGATCCATATCGACATATTGCTCTCCAATGATATTATGTGAGTCTAAATATGGTTCAGACATACAGTCATGGCGAAATGTCATACTCCCTCTGTTCCAAAATAAGTGATTGGATTTATCTAGATTCGTATGTATCTAGACATGTTTTAAGCCTAGATACATGCGAATCTAGACAAACTCAAGTTAATATACATACGAATCTCGATAAACCCAAATCTTATTTTGGAACAGAGGGAGTACTTATTTCATAATCCGGTGAAAACTTGTCCCTGCTAGCGCCATGACTATATAGCAGCGTAAGAGCAAGTAGAATAGAGATGAGTCTCTGGCTATATGAGTTTAGGTATTGTATTTATGCTGAGTGGGAGGAGAGAGAATAAAAATTAGAGCCAAGATACCTCACTAATCTAATGCCGTCTACTACTGAGAATTAGAGCCAAGATACCTCACTAATCTAGATTTTTAGTTTTGGAAGACCGGGCCATGGCCCGGTATGGTCCCCAAGAGGGTCCGTCAGTGTGGAGTTGATAGCATAAAATTATCACTTTACATGTCTATTTTTTCGAATGGTACCAGTTGGTGTTTCAATCGCAAAAAACTATCAGATCGAAAACGAGTTGTCGAAAAAAGCACTGATTCGTGTTTAATCACAAAATTAACACTGTTTCTGACAGGTGGGTCCATTTGTTAGGGCTAAAGTGATGACATGACGTGGGACCCACTTATCAGCCGAATTAAAAAAATTCAAAATATATATTTTACACGACGACCCCTTCACCATCCTTAAAAAATAGTTAAAATATCAAAAAAAAAAGAAAAAAGTGGGACCGCGTTGACCCATCTCCCCCATCCCGTCGTGAGGCACCGTCTCCATCGTCGCCGCCCTCCACTCCCTCTCTCCCCATGGCCGCCGCCGCCCTCCCCTCCCTCTCTCCCATGGCCTCTGCCGCCCTCCCCTCCCTCTCTCCCATGGCCTCCGCCCCGCTTCCGTGACCCCCCTCCCACCGTCGCCTCCCCTCTCTTCCCTACCTCCCGCGGGCGCAGAGGCAGCGCGTCGACGACCGCGCACCGGCAGAGCGGGCAGGTGGAATGCGACGTGGAAGGCGTGGCCGCAGCGCGGCAGCACGCGCTCCACCTCGCCGGTGGCCAGCTCCCTGCAGTCGTACCTCGGCCCCATCGCCGAGCGGCTCGGGGTGGTCCTCGTCCCTCACGGTCACGGCGTCGGGTACGGCGGCGGCGCGTACGCGCTCGTGAAGTCCCCCGGCGGCAAGGTGCTGTCGGTGGCCGCCATCCTCGAGGCGCCCAGGGAGGTGGTCGCCATGTCCTCACACAACACCGTGTACCGCGCCATGATGCGCTCCGGGAGGCGGCGGTGCTGCTCCGGTTCGTGCGGCCCGCATGCGCCGTGGGGCCCGAGGAGGCTACTGCCACAACGAGACATCCCAACCTGGTGCAGCTCCCACGATGGCGGCGGCGATGGAGGCAGTCGTGCTGCCTCACGACGGGGATAGGGGATATGGTCAACACGTCCCACTTATTTTTTTTCATATTTTGACTATTTTTTAATAGAGCTGACAGGTAGGGCCAGTCCATATCAGCAACTTTTCTCCTTACATGTGGGTCCCGCTGTCAGAAACGGTGTTAATTCGCGATTAAATGTGGACCGGTGCTTTTGACGAAAACTTGGTTCTGATATAGTAGTTTTTTGCGATTGAAACAACAACTGGTACCATTCGAAAAAATTAACATGTAAAGTGATAGTTTTATGCTATCAACTCGCCAGTGTGAGGCTGCTAGTGTGCTTGGGCTCTCCACAAGAGAAGTACGAATTAGAAGGCTGATTGCGATTAATAACAAAATTTACATATACTACCAAATGTGGTATCTAATATATATTAAAAGCAATATAATATCTAATATATATTAAAAGCAATATAAGGGTGTTTTTCGAGGCACCTGGTTGATCCACATCACCCAAATTATATTGACCGCTAGATCTACAATTTGTGGTTGTGATTTAGTGAAAGTTTAATAGTAACGTAACCATGTAGTTTTTATTTAACACGACACGTGTACATAGTTTTTTAAAGACGGTAACGTGCTAAGATTATTTTTGCACCAGCATATCACATAGGGATAACAGATTCCTTTCAAAAAAAAAGTAAACTTGCGACATGTGGTGGAGTCACTACTAGGTCTGTGGCGTATGAAAAGGGGACTTCTGTGGCGCATATCTTTGTCGTCACTGATAACTACTTCCTGTGGATGCGCCACAGAAGTTCCAGACTTCTATGGCGCATTCCTTCATATGCGCCACAGGAAGAACTTCTGTGGCGCATTTACGTGTATGCGCCACAGATATGCCATGCGCCACTAACTATATAATTATATGCGCCACTGATTGTGTAACATGTATTCGAAGTAAAATACTTTCCTGGTGTATAATCAGGTATTTATACATGATTTATCCAGATGAGTATAAAATACATTGCACAAGTAGTAGATGCATGAAAACCGATATATATATATAATACAAACACTTAGAGCCCGATCGAGATACATATATAGTGTCAAGTGCCAAAGTTTTACACAAGCGCCGAATACAAAGTTCATATCATCTCACATTACAAATATGAAGTGGCCACCGCCGCATACACTAGGATCAAATAGAATACAACTGTGATAATGGTGAGCAAGAGCATTATCCCGACCAATATCTTCATCCGGTTCTTCTTCCACAAGTGGTTCCTCCACTTGGCTATCGCCTTCTCTCTAGTCGCATATCCTTTGTAGATGTTGCCGCTGAACTTGTTTACTTGTTTGTGGCAATCCCCACCTCGAGACTCTCGAACCCTACCCATGTACACCACATACCACCTCGTCGCCATCTCTATAGACGACAAGGCATATTAGTAAAAATACAACGAAAATAATGAATAAAGGGTTCACATCCATATATATATATATGTTCATAGAATATAAAACAAAGGATCCATAAACCGAAAAGTTAGATCATCATAGAAGCAATAAGTTCAACGACAGCACGACCACAAGGTAGTTTAAGTCTAACAACAATGACCATTTCGACCACGAGATAGTAAAGTTTATGACACACACACTAATACAGCAGGCGTCCATCAAGAATATACACACACTGGATCATGCTAGAGGCACACATCGATCACGATGAAGACTTCCTCTTCTGGCACGGCTTCGGGAACGGTAGATAGCCCTCTTTTGTCATCCGCGTCCTTGTGTCACCCTGCTTACGGAGGCGTTCTTCGATCTCCCTCTTACTCAACCCTCTGGCTTGTTGTAGGGCGCCGCCCCTTGTGTTGACATCTTCAATGATGATTTGCGACAACTTCATCTGAATACGATGGAAGTCTTCTAAGATCAGCATCGTCGATTTTCGCCAAAGTTTCGCCCATCCTCGGAGACTAGATGGCAGCGTTAGGTTATGGCAATCCCAACATAGCCTTTAAGATGATGGAGGACGAGAAGGCCTCCTTCCCTTGGCAGCACCATGATCGCTTGACGCAGGGGAAGTCGAGCACGTGCTTGAACACGTGTTTGCCATCCTTGATACATTCCCCCCTATCTATGAAGGTGCATCCCTTCTTGGTGTAGCCCTCGAGAACCTCATTGAGAACACCCCTTATTCTAGTGTAGTCTTTCTTCTTCGTCAAACTCCCTGAGTCGAAATACGTGGCTAGCGAATACCTCGGGGCAAGGACGATGAGCGTGCAGTATTTGTCTCTGCGCAACACAATTGGAACGGAATGTTGGAAAAAGAGCAAAGGAAAGAAATCTATAAGAAATGCATAAGTTATGGTGACGATGAGCGAGTGTGTGTACTTACTCGGGAAAGAAAGGCAAAAGAAGTGTGCCCTTCCTCTTGTTGTCCACCATGAACTTCTCGAGGTACGCCGTCGCCTTGGTCCGTGTCTCTGATCCTTCGACCAACTGGCTGTCCCGCATGTAGTAGGGATCCACTATCGCGATTTCCGGGGTACTTTATCTCTTGATCATGAGCGCCAGATTGAGCGTGTATAGGCGGACCAAGTTATAGTCCAGCCGTTTCGTGAGAAACAGCTTGAATATATCCTCGAACGCTATGAAGAATATATCCGCGGGGGGTTCATCGACGAAGCCCACGTCCAATGGCACCTTGGCCGTGAAAACCGGATAATTTGGATCGTCCTCTTTAAGAAGGAGGGCCTCTAGTGTCTTGACACCCTCGTGCAAAGTTAACATGGCTCCAACCGCAATGTGGATCATATCCGGAGTCAATATCGGATCACCAGCTACATGCACTCAGGGCAAGCCAAATTGTGTGGATGGTACGACGACGGCGTCCTGACCCCGGTCCTCTTCGGAAGAGGCTGGCTCGCACCCTTCTTATTATTATTACCTCTCTTCCTGTAGTGCTTCTTCTTCACAACAGTGTCAGCCACTGCCATCTACTCATCAGTCGCCTTTCGGAGTGTGTTGGGGCTGAAAACCAATCCGGGTTTCTCTTGTGGTGGATCGGCGGCCGGAGGCGTCTCTTGAGAAAGACCATGGAAGACCAGAGGCTGCGTGCATGTATTGGGCCGATCAGCTTGATGGTCGCAAGCGAAATGGCGCGGTTCTTCATCCACAAAAGGCATATACAATCCTTTGGCGGCGCCGGTGTTGATGAAGTCGTCAACGTTGACCAATTCATCATGATCTTCATGGGTGCGATCATGTGGTGGTGGTAGCGGGGGCGACGGCGGTTGCGGCACAACGTCTTTGCCATGTGGCGGTGCACACGCTGCCAAGAGTTGATGGTGACGGCTGGTGGTGGCGACAACGGTGGCTACTGGCTTCCGAGGAGGTGGCCGGGCGATGATCGGTCGAGAGGTGGCGCCGGTGCTCCCCCCGCAAGACGAATCTGGGTCTTCGGCCATGTCAAGGGCTAGTTGTAGCATTCCCCAACGGTCTTGTGTTTGTCGGCTCCCTGAGGTTGAATGGGAGGGTCCATGTCGTCGCACCCTGGCAACACCCGAGCCAACCTGACCCTCATCACATCATCATCCATTGGATTGTTGTGCATCGTGCAGCTCGCCGGTTGTATAAGAGTGCCCTTGGCAACATCCTTCAACTCACCGCCGACATCTTTAAGCAGGAGTACGCAAGAAGTGTCCTGAGGCAAAAACATGTTGTTGGGCGTCATGAGATGGCAATAGTCATACATCAAAGGCATAAAGGAGATGACATGCACTAACTAATTAGTTACCTTGGTGATGGCGTGGATCTCGGCTAATGTAGAGACACGGCGGATGCTGGCGGCCGGCCTATCATCATCTGCAATCTCCCGCTCGGGTGCCTCACGAAGCACCGCCACCGTCGGCTGCGCCTTATTGGTATCTTTGGCGGGAGGGGGCGTCGGTGTGACCAAAACGAGGGGCTGCGTCCCGACGTTGACGGCCGGCGGGGTCACCAGGTCTAGCGACACGGTAACATTGATGCTCGAGTTGCTGCCGCTTAAGCTGGGCAGATGTATCGGCCCCTGTCGACCTCCCACATTCCAAGCAGTAAGCCCCTCGAAAAACTCAGGAGGGATCATCGAGAGGAGCTTCTCTTCCACTAACTTGTCCACCGTTTTCTGGTCCACCGCCTTCTCCTCCAGTGTCTGCACCTTCATCTTCAGCTCTGCAACAGCGGCTTTATCATGGTTCTTCCTGTCCCTTCTTTTCCTGGCGTCCTCTTTGTAGAACTCCTTGAACTTCATGCTCGTACCGAAGCCGGACACACGGCCAGCTGAGGACAGCGGCAACCCCTTGTCCCTCTTCTTGTAAGCATTGGTCGCCCTGTTGAAATCCGTGTCCCACGGCTCCGTCGAATCCTGGGATGACTCTGTGGCGATGGCGTTCCTCCTCCTGCAGAGACAAGGAAAGGTGAACCCATTTAGATTCTTGGCTTCATTATCTTAATTAGAACGCAATAGACTTGAGATCGGCGATAAGTTCCTTACCAGATTCTTCTCGAATTCCTTCACCTCCGGATCGTCGGTGATGAACTCCCTTGTTTCCTTGTCCAGGTAGTAGCGGGCCCGAACAAATTGCCTAAGCTGCAAGTCCGTGAGTTTAAGCCAAGGGTTGTCTTTACCAAGGCATTCAAGCTCGGCGTCCTCCTTGTCCCAAATGGCCTGTTTCCCCCTGTAATCGCCGCTTCCAAGGTGGTGGTTACCTATGTTCTGTTCCTGCATACTCCTTCCCCATTGAGTCCATTTTATAGCGTCAGCGGTAGCTATATCCGCCTTGAATATCCTAAACTCCTCTTCGTCGAGCATCGGATTTTTCTTACTAATAACCTCCTAGCTTTCACCTTTGTCAATGCTATTCTTCACCCGGGTTTTCCAGCTGCTCAAGGCGTTGCTCATCTTCGTGAGGGCTAGTCTGTTCACCGGGTTCTTATTTCTCTCAAGGTTTCTAAACTGCTCTGGGAATCTGTATCGCTTATGAAGCTTCTTAAGGAGGTTATCGACCAAAGCTGCATGGTCATCATGTCTGATGTACTTCGTGTTGATCGACATGCTTTCCCGGACAATGCACCCGAGTTGCAGGCATTCTTTAGCAATCGCTCTGGCGCAATGGGTTGGCCACTTTCGTGACCTCGATGAACTCATCACGCATAAAGCTTGGCACCGCACCTTCCGCCTCCTTCTTCTTCTTCTTCTTCTTCTTCTTCTTCTTCTTCTTCTGAGAAGCGGCCGGGTTGCCGCTACCGCCATCCGTCCTCTCGCCGCCATCGGTGCAGGCCCCGCCATCGGTGGTGTCATCCTCTTTGCCGCCGCCTTCACTAGTTCCATCGTAGTCGTCTTCGTCCCCCTCGTAATCAGGATCTCCGCCCTTATTGGCCCCAGCAACTCTGGCGACGGTCGCCTCCTCCTCCGGTGGTGGTGTCATCCTCATCGCCTCCTCCTCCTCCTCCTGTTGGGACCCCTGCCAGAATGACTGGTTGGCCTGTCTAGCTTGTTCTTCGACGCTGATCATGTGCTTAGAAGGGCCAGACTCCTTGTTGCCCGACATGTTTGCACTACTCTATTTAAAAGAGGCAAAATGTTAGCACAAATCTCGGCCGAAAAATTCGGCATGACCTTTGCTAATTTTTTGACCTAGGAGTGCCTATTTCTCAACCGAAACGGAAGTGAATCGACACTTCAGGAGAAATGGGCAACTCAAATGAAATCCCTGCAAGACAAAACACCCCATCCCCATATTGACGGCCCCATCCCCATATATGACAACACCATATAACAACACCATATAGCAGCAAGAAAATAGCCCCAGCCCCCATCCATAGCCCCAGCAGTAGTAATAACCATATAGTACCAATATTTATAGTAACAGCAGCACCATATAGTAACAGTAGCACCAATCACTATACTCAGTACGGAGCATTAGTACATGATGATTGCAGTAGCACTGGATCTATTTTCGGTGTTACAAGTAGCATTTCACAGGATTTCGTACTACCATCATCTCCTTGCTGTTGGCCAATTGGTTTCCCTTTTTTTTAGTTTCACTGTGCTGCATCTGTTACAAGTAGAATATTGCACCTGCTATTTCACTGTGTAGTTGGATTTTGCTATATGAAACCTCATGGATTCTGCAATTTGTAGCTCTGCTAGGAAATCTTTTTATTTCTTCCAATGGTAGCTGATTGCATTATCTGTATATGTATGCATCAATTCTTTTGGCTGAGAGCAGTCATGCTAAATTTTCTTCTCGTTCTAGCCAGGAGTTTTTGTAGCTGTCCCAGGCACCGGTCTTTCTAGCACCGTGTATTCAGCAAGACTGTAACCTGCTAATCTATCAATATAAGCTTATGTTTCAGAAAAGAAACATGATTGGTAAACTGTGGTCGCAATGTATTGTATCCAAAGTGGCTTTAAGGGAATACCACCATCTACATACTAAATGTGCACACTCTGATTGCTTTAAGGGAATAGCAGGTGATCATTGATGAGTCTATAAAAGAATATTTGCAATCTTGGAGCTAGATAAGTGTGCATGCACTTGTACCAGCAGGTCAACAATGGCAGTACCACTTGCTTCTTCTTGTCTCGTCGTTCCTAGATTGGAATGAGCTGTGCAGTGCAATCCCCATATAATATTGTTAGTAGCAATGCACTACACTAATCCATGTTGGGTTATATCATAACAATCTAGAAATTTAGTTTAAGGGAATAGGGGGTGATGAGTCCATAAAAGATTAAGAGATAGTACTACTAGATAAGTGTGCATGGATGGACTTGTGCCAGCAGGTCAAGAATGGTGGCCACTGGCATGTACTTGCTCTGCTAGTTTGGTGGTTCCTAGGAAGGGATGAGTTGTATAGTAGTGTAGTCACCTTATGATATTGTTGATGGTACACACTACACTAATCCATGTTGAGTCTATATCTAATTTTAATCCTGTTATGCCGGATCACTGTCTGTTCCCTCGTCAGCATCTGTACATGAGCCACAATTTTTTTTATGATTTTGATACCTACTTCCTTTGGCATCACTGCCACTGGATTGGATTGGACAGAGTATATAGTTGGATTGCATTAATCATTTCTTAATTTTTCATTATTAAGCAATAACCCCTCTCTCTGTATAACCCCTCTCTGTGTATAAAAAAATCCACAACACATATTTCATTATTGATCCATTCTATTTGTTAGTACTAAAAACAAAATGCATGGCTTCTCCTTGTAGCAAAATGCAGCTAGCTAGGGTTCAGAGGGGGGGGTGGGGGATGGGGGACAAACTGTGCTCACTTGTGTAGTGACAGCAGAAAAGAGGGGGGGGGGACGAACCGTACGTGTGCGCTGCTGCTGCGGTGGTCGACGACGACGAGGTGCTGCGGTGGTCCGGCGCGACGACGACGAGGTGCTGCGGTGGTCCTTCTCCTCCTCCTCCTCCTGTTGCGGGCGGGCTCCGGTGGCTCCTCCTCCACACTGCAGGGCTCTCCTCCACGTACGGATTCGTTGGGCGGTGCTAGGGCTCCGGCGCGGCGGTGGCTGCAGGGCTCCGGCGATGGGGGCGGGCTCCGGCGGGGGCGGGCGCGAGAGCTAGGGTTCTGTCGATCGGGCGCGATAGAGATTGTGGGGAAAAGAAAGTGGAAGGGGAAAAGGAGAAGGGGCGAGCCGTTTTGGCAAAGAGCCAAGGTTCTGTGGCGCATTAGAAGCTAAAACTTCTATGGCGCATTTCGGAGTAATGCGCAACAGAACTTCTTGACATAGTAAAAACCGTGGCGTCTTGTAGTATGACAAGAACTGATACTTGTCCTAGTGGTCTTGCTCGCTTGCTCTCACCTGGGGCAGCCAGGTTCGAATCCTAGCTGTCTCACACATTTTTTTTCTTTTTTTTTAAATATTTTTAATTACATACATATATGCATATTTATTTACATATGCATATTTATTTAAAAAAGCAAGAACATATACATATATGCATATTTATTCAAAAAAAGCAAGAACACATATGCATATTTATTCATATATATATATTTGTGTGTTTGATTGTCACACACAAATGTGAATTTGTATACCCACACGAATATCACATTATATTTTTTAGTCTTTAACTAATACCCACACGAATTAATACACCAAAAAGTCACACAATTGCTAGTGTCTCTTCACAATCTTCTTGCCCTTTTTCGTCGCGGTTGAATACTTTAGTCCGTGCACTTTGAGATTTCTTCTTGTGAATGGACAACCTTTAGTAGGCAGTGTGGTCTTCCTTCTTACTTTAGTAGTAGTAGGCATGTCAAAGTACTTGTCGAATTCCTCTTCGATCTTCGGGTTGCCGTTTTTGTCGAAGTTTTGCTCGTTGGTGGCTCCTTCCATTCCGATGATGCTCCTCTTGCCCCTCCTAACTACAACACGGTTGGGCTTTGACGGGTCGGTAATAAAAAAGCATTGATCAACTTGGCTAGCGAGTATCCAAGGCTCATTTTTTTGCGGAGGCGTTCTTTGTTGATTTGGCATCTGGTATAACCATTGTGGTGAAATAGCGGCCTTCTTTTTCCACGTTCTTGGCCCATCTAACACGGAACATCTGTACGATCTCTCCACAGTAGTCGAGCTCCCATATCTCCTCGATCCTTCCGTAGAATCTTTCCATCACAGTAGTCTCGTCATCAGCAAAGGATAACATAGTTACTCCTGAGTTTTGATATTCACTATTCTTGTCCTTTTCCTCGGTGTAGAACCTGTAACCGTTTATGTCGTATGACTAATAGGTCCTTAGGTTGTGCCCTGGTCCCTGCGACAAGGAGAATATGAGTTTTTGATCTTCCATAGAAGGCGTCTATGGGGGATTGTCCAGTTGCCTTTTCTTGAACCAACCCGTGAAGCTGGAGTTGTGCTCTCTGGTTACGTCTCCCTTCTTCCTCGGCCGGCCCTGGTCGACGTACTCCTGCTCGATTAAGCTTCTGTGATCTTCGACCCAAGGACCGACCACTTCAATGTGTTGTAGCGCGACTCGGTGTGCCCTTTCAAAAACAGTGTGTCGACCTTCAATGCTGACATGTAGTGAGCGACAGCCCTCACGGTGACCATATCCACCGAGCCTGCCGAGGTGCTTCTTTGTGGGTATTCCAACATCCTCGTTCTCGGTGGTTAGATAATTCTGGCAGAAGGAGATGCACTCGTAGATCAGAAAGCTCTTGGCTATGCTTCCATCTGGACGAGACCTGTTGCGAACGAATCCTTTGATGACACCGTTTAGCCTTTCAAACGGCATCATGTTGTGCAGGAATGTCGGCCCGAGCTGGATGATGTCGTCCACGACATGTACAAGCAGATGCACCATGATGTCGAAGAATGCGGGCGGGAAGTAAATCTCAAGCTTGCATAGTATCATCACGATCTCTTCCTGTAGCTTGTCGAGCTGCTTCACACCGATCAACTTCCTAGATATGACGTCAAAAAAGTTACAGAGGCCAAACAACGTCTCACGGACATGCTCGTCCATTATCCCACGGATCGCAACAGGGAGTATCTGCGTCTTCAGCACGTGACAGTCGTGAGACTTCATACCGCTGAACCTCTTCTTCGCCACGTCCAGATATCTGCTTATCTTCCCCGAGTAACCGTGAGGAACTTTCACTCCTAAGAGGCACCTGAAAAACTGCTCGAGCTCCTCCAGACTCAGAGTGAAGCAGGCAGCGCGAAGCACCACCTCATTCTTCTTAACTCTTTTGCGGCAACCTTAAGTCCCTTCCTGATGATGATGATGATGATCATCATCATCACTATCAGGGTACTGAAGATCTTTCTTTATGCCAAGCAATTTAAGGTCCTTTCTTGCTTTTGGCCCATCCTTGGTCCTCTCCGGCATGTTCAGTAGAGTGCCAAGTAGACTCTCGGTAACGTTCTTTGTGATGTGCATTACATCGAGGCTATGGGGAGTGTGAAGGACCTTCCAATACGACAGGTCCCAGAAAACAGACCTTGCTTTCCATACACCCAGCAGCGGCTTTGTCCTCGGTCGTTTTTTTCCAGGCGCAGGGCAATCTACCCAATTATTCAAAAGCTCCTCGATTTCTTCGCCGCTCCTCGGACACGGGGCTCTTTCGAGCTCGTCCTTACCATTGAACAGGTCACCATGTTTTCTCCACGGGTGATCCATGCGGAGCCACTTTCGAGTACCTTGGAACATGGTTTTCGAAGACCCGGGATCCCTTGGTAGCTGGAGATGTGGTGTCTCATCCATGCACTTGACGCATGCATTGTGTCCGTGGTTCACCTGGGCCGATACATATGCGTAACCAGGATAGTCCTGCACGGTCGTGAGCAACGCGGCTCTCAGATGGAAATATTCTTTAGTGTAGGCGTCCCACGTACGGGTCGGCGTCTCCCACAAGCTGGCTAACTCCTCTCTCAATAGCCCAAGATACAGATGCATATCGATACCTGGTTGTTTTGGCCCCTGAATAAGAATGCTCATGTGTACATACCTTTGTTCATGCATAGCCACGGGGGGAGGTTGTATGGCCATACAAACACGAGCCAGGTCCTATGCGTGCTACTCTGGTTTCCAAAAGGATTGAGTCCATCGGTGCTCATACCCAGCCTGACGTTCCTTGCATCGCCCTCGAACTCTTCGAACTCGATGTCTAATGCGTTCCACTGGCTAGCGTCTGAAGGGTGTGTCAGGATCTTGCCCTTCTCTGGATCATCTTCGGGTTTCTCTCTTTCCGTGTGCCATTGCATGAGCTTTGCTTCCTTAGGATCTACGAAATATCGCTGCAGACGAGGGGTGATAGCAAAGTACCATACCACTTTTCGAGGAACTTTCTTGTTCCCTCTCTTGTACCGTCCTTGGCCACACACCGAACAAGTGGTTCTATCCGCGTACTCGTTCCGATAAAGTGCGCAATCATTGATGCATGCGTGGTATTTAATGTGTGGTAGATCGAGAGGGCACACGATTTTCTTGGCCTCCTCGATACTTGTTGGCAATGTGTTCCTCTTAGGAAGTCGGCCGTGCCAGTATTCCATGTTCGCGTTGAAGCTCACATCGGTCCATTTGTGTTCGGCCTTCATCTCTAGAGCCTTGAGCGTTACACTCAAACGTGTATCCTCGGGGCGACACCCAGGATACAATGGAGTCATCCCGTCTACCTCCATTTGGGCCAGCTTGGCTTTCTCTCTGGCTGCAGCTTTGTCGTTGCTCGTCTCCTTGAGGAGCAGTTCTTGAACATGAGGGTCCTGCAAGATCGGGTTAGCAGCGCTCGTGGTGTTCGCGTCTTCTCCTTCTTCATGATCATGCCCGTCGTCATCTCCTTCTCCATGCTGATCATGCCCGCCGGCATCTCCTTTGTCATGATGATCATGCCCGGTAGACTCTTCGTCTTCTCGCCCTCCCACGTCTTCGTGACCACCACCATGTCCTGCCGGCGCCTCATTGAGGTCGCGCATGAAACCGCGCCTAAGCAGGTGACCCTCCAATTGTCCAGATTCAGGGTCGATCCAGCACTGCAGTTTGCATGTTCGACATGGACATCTTATCATGGTCTTGTTGTTCAGAATCATGTCCTCCTTCGCGCCTTTCTTGTACCTAGCAATTCGACCTTCGCTCATCGTGAGGACCATGGTTGCCTGAGCGGTCAAAACAGAGAATATAGGTGAGAACCACACCATATGAACACACACATGCATGAATGCTAGCCGGAAAAAATTCTACTCCATCCGAATGTCCAACTGTAATATTAAAGATCTATTCTACTCCATCCATCCTGAAAAGGATGTCCCAAATTTATCTAAATTAGGATTATCTATGTACTAAATAGTGTCTACATACATTTGAATTTAGACAAATCGGTGACGTCCTTTTTAAGACAGAGGGAGTATGAGCTTATATACTCAACACAAATTGTAGCAAGTTCACAAAGTCATCATCAAGTAACTGGTGGATAATTCTTACTAACTAGACAACAACCAGCATATATAAAAATGCTACCCTGGTCCAAACGTACTGTGTGTGACGATAGACATGTCAATCTATATTTGTTGCTTTCGATGGATATGATCATTTTTTCCAAAATGATTGATATACTATGTAGACAAGTGCAAAGCTACTGATGTGAGCATTAGTGGAAGAGTAAATGGGGAGAAATTTTTGAAAAAAAAGAAAGATTGAGGAGAAGACATGTGAATGATTAGTTTAAATTTATTTGTTATTCTTTACATGAATTTATGCAAGTTTCCTTACAAGTATGAACAATGAAATATTGATGAGAAGACATGTGATTGATTAGTTCCCATAAATTGAGGAGAGGACGTGGAAAATTTCTCACTATAATGTTAACCTTAAGAGATAGTGGTGGAACTTGAACTATAGTTTAATATTTAATTGGATTTGGGATTGTTGTCCCATGATCCAAAAAATGTTTAACACAATTGGTATTAGGCAGAAGAAGTTGCTGCAAGTCGAGGACCTGCTCATCAGCATTAGCGTGTAAGAGAGGAGCTCGTATAATAGCTCGGCGGCATACGGGAAGACACAGAAGTCGTCGGCAGAGTCGAGGAACACATGCATTTGGTTGATGCACCAAGAGCTCGAATAGAACAAAAGAATCTGCATATATACAACCAAGCATCTGTCGTGACCATGCATTAAACGTTTTAAAAAATATTAACTCAAAAGGAGACGCACCTGAGTATTATTGGTCATCATCAACGTTCTGACGTTGGCTACGACGCAGGTGGACGCCTGCCTCAGCCCGCTGGTATTAGCCAAGGAGCAGACCAATGGAGTCAAACATGTTTAGATATAGCTCCAAGCATCCAGGACGGCGAAATATGAGAGAATCGAGAGGCGTACCTGCATATTTTTTCAGCTCCTGCGATGCTTTATAAGAACGGAGATCTGAAATCGAGAAAAAAATGGTCACGTGAGGTGTTTTTTCTAAAAGGGATAAAACACGGGAGGGGACAAAGGAAAATCGAATAGAACATGTGGTACTTACCTATAAAGAGCTGTGGCGAGGCAGAGGCCGCCAACGGAGAGTTCTTACACACCTCACTCAGAGTGCTCTGTGTTGCCTCCTTTCTCTTGGTCCACCAATTTTCATCTGACGCTAGATTGCGAATAAATGCGCACGGAGAAACATTAGTCGTTGAAAAAGGAAATCAAGAAAAAATACGTGGACATTTACCTCATCCACTTGAAACTGCCATGGCCGGATATAGGTGAACCCGTTTTCCTCTGCATGCTCTTGATAGGACCTGAAAACGTTAATCAAGCAAAAAATATGTGAACATATACCTCGTCCACTTGAAGCTGCCGTGGCCGGATACAGGGGAACATGTTTTTCTCTGCATGCTCACGACAAGACCCCGAAGTCATAGATGATGTCGACTTGCGTGGACCCCCTGAAAGAGAGAGGGAGACGAGCAGAAAAATAGAGAGAGATATGAAGCTTAGGTGGGTCGTAAGCATACCGTGCAGAACGTGGTAGACATCGTCAGAAACGCACTGGGTCCTGTGTCATGTCGTACCAGCTGTCAATGTCGCCGTGACGCGCTTGCCATTTGCGCCCGCGTCTGCGCCTTCGTGGTTAGCTAAGGGGTCGACTTCTGGTCGACATGCCTCATCGTCACAGTGGCAGGCGACTGATAGAGAAAGAGAGAGTATGAGAAACGAGAAGAATAAGATATATATAGTGATGATGAGGTCGCACATGTGAAGCCTTTCGAGTCTTTGCATGGAGTCCAGCCATCTCCAGCCTTAGGCACGCTCCTGACTGAGAGAGAATAAGAAGGACGTAGCCGCGGTACAAAGACACCACGTCGCGTTTCGGGTCATCATCTAGGGCAGCCGCAAGCCAACTCAGGTCGTGGTCACCGGAGCGATGCATCCCACTGACCTAGAAGATGAACCAAAGCACGATGGAGATGGTAGGAAGAAAACCTAGCTAAAGTATCGCGTATAAAAATAACGGTGAGAGGCGATATATATTGCATAGTCGGGTACGATCTCATGGCACGATCTCGCCGTGAGAACCTGCGCCGTGTACAATGTATGCTAACAGACGGCTGGGGCCAACGTCGGCACATCGTTTCAGGACAGCCCCACGTACATGATAAGTCGTGCCCGACATGGATTTTCGACGCCACGTCGGCCTATGGAAGGCCATACATCCGCGAGAAACCACGGTCGACATGAGCTAACGATGCCCAGTCGGCTCTAGGCGGGCCCTGCCACCCGACGGGCGGTCAATAAAGTAGGGATCATCAAAACACCGAACCATCTGATGTAAAGATGATTTTCAGTGCTAGTTATCCAGCTGTGAGGAGCATTGTCGCCCACGGGGCGCTTGTCACAGAGCCCGGTCATGCCCGTGTATGCTGATGGTGGGCCCACGACGCGCGCGGGGTCCACCTTCCAGCGATACGGGGTAAGACGGCATGCGGTACAACTGTCTGCAGTATGTCTTTCACTTTGGCCCGCAGCAGGGCCTGCCTCACGGGATAGCAGGGCTCTGTTGCGACGTCGCCGCATGTCCTCCTCGGCGTCCATCCCATGATCAAAAAGATTTAGGACGACGTGGATAGCAGTTTGAGCTAAAAATCTAGCGCTATTATTTACTCCTGATAGTTCAAATCTAAATATTTAAACAAGAGAAAAGACGACTCTTGCATAACTAGATTCCACACCTTCATCTATTTAAAAGCATAGTTTTATTGTTGGTTAGCTTTCATGCTACGTTGATATAATTTCATCTACAACAACACAAATGATCACCAAGCTACACTTAGGACAAGGGCGTCTGGTCTTGAAGCATCTTAAAGGTATATATACGGACCTGGTAGCCTTATTGCAGAAAATATGCAATACAAATATCTGAAAGATCTGAACTTAACAATAATGCTCTATTTAAGACAACTCTTTGTTTCCTCCGCAGAGAGTGAGATAATCAGTCCAAACAGTAAGAGTATCATGTTTTTAATCTGCTCATGATCTTTGAGACATAATATAGTATTCTAGGTTCACAGGGATGGTGCATGTGGATGGATTCACTTCAAGATGTTCACCGACAGTGCTTAGCTAATGGTTTAAGCTCCGTCCCCATCCATATCAGTTTACTGTCTATAATTAGCTAGCCTTCTCTTGAACTAATTATAATGTGTAGACACTTTATTCTTATAGTTGTAAGATAAGTTTCAGTGTACTGGTCGTTGTTATGGTAATGTTTTCCTGTTTATAGAGTCATAATTTTTTTAAATGGAGGATGCGGTCCCCCGGCCGCTGCATCGAAAAGATGCGTATGACCTTTATTGGTTTATTAGTAAAACGATCAACAAAGAACAGACACAAAACATACATCACAAAATCCGAAGACACTACACAACACCTACAAACTCGATAATGAAGAAAAATTATGTTAACGGGGCCACTCTATGCCTGGAAAGACAATCAATATACTCCACCAACAAGCAACCGGAATAGTCGCATACCCGGAGACACCCTCTAGGCGAAACAAGAGTGTACATCCGGATTAGTAGACTCTTAGAGAGCACCTTGTGTGCACGCCATAGAAGTTGTCACTACCATCAAACCTCTGAGGATTATTCACGGTTAAGATCCGCATAAACTTTGTTGGTCCTGGCAACGACGCCACCACGATGCCAGTCAGCGCCCCCGCCCTACGCAAGTCCATCACGACACGTCTGCCAAGAGACTCCGTTGCACCAAGCCACCGATACTCGCTGTCATCAACGAGGTAGATGTATGCTGCTCCACCGTCTTGCCACCACTATCCAGCAGCTGCTCCAAAAATGATGTCCCCTAGGAGGGAGAGCGACACCCAGAGCGTCACCATCGTCCGATCTGAAATACTTGGGTCTGGGGTGCAGCACTAGAAGGTAGACATCAGTCGCAGCGGTGATGCCTTCAACAAGGTAATAGCGAGAAGACGCCGACATCGTCCGCTATGACTTGGGTCATAGCACGGTTTTCACCGGCAGCCACACCTCCCCAACTCGCTAGAAAGTGGGATAAAGAATCTGCCACATCCAGCCTGCCGAGCACCTCCGGCAGAGGATGGAGCCACCACCACCGTGCTCATGGCTGGAGCCCCCAGCTTTCTCCTGCCGCGAACATGGACCATAAGACCATCGATGTGCTAGATAAAGTGCAGCCGCTGCAATTGAGGATGCATCAGAGCCCATTGATCCCAGATCCGAGCCCTCATGCAGCCACCGTGATCCGTGCCGACTGCATCATGTGTTCAAATTGGTGTTTCATCTTAGCTTTGTCATGTTGATAATTAATTTCATCTGTAACAACATAAAGGATTACTAAGCTACACTCAGCATGAGCATCTGGTCATGAAGCATCTTAAAGGTACATGCTAAATTTGGTAGCCTTATTGCAGAAAATATGCTATACAAATCTCCAAGAGATCTGAACTTGACAATAATGCTCTATTCAAGGCAACTCTTTGTCTCCTTCGTAGAGAGTCAGACCAAGTGGTAGGAGTATCTTTTTTTAATCTGTTCATGATCCCTTAGACAGAATATAGTAGTATTCTAAGTTCACAGGGATGGTGCATGTGGATGGATTCGACACTAAAAAATCTTGTGATTAGCTAATGGTTTAACCTACATCCTTATCAACGGTGACAAATCTTGTGTCGCGAGCTCTGACAACACCATAAAAGCCCACAACTTGTGTGCCGCGAGCACTCGCAACAACTAATCTGACTAATTCCTAACTCGGTGTTTTACTTTTCACGCAATCCTAACGCTAGTTCATTTTCTGTGGAAGTGCATATCCTATAGGAAGAAAATCAAGCATTTACTATGGCTTGAAGCTTCTTGAACTACCATTTTAACGTAGTGACAACACTAAGAAGAAGCCATTGCTGATGTATTAACACTATGTTCTGTAGCGGCAAAAAGTTGTACTACATCTTGTTCAAGCGCAGGTAACAAAAAGGAAATGACAGGCAGTTCAAGTGCAGTTAGTAAAAAATATTATATTTTATCTAAGCCTTTATCGATCTCTTATAAATCAATAAAACAATATCATAGCTAGGTTCATCATTGATTGGAGTCATTGGTTGTAAATATTGTGGAGCAGCTTCCAACTTCAGAATATATATGTATATCAAAGAATTGTATTGTTTGAATTGCAACACCTAACAGGCTATACCTGTAGGGTAAATCATAGGGTAGAATCTAAGGCTAAGTTTTCTAGCTCAGCCACTAGTCGGAACATGCACTCTGTAGCTTGAGAGATACATGTGCCTAGATGTCAGTGTGTAGTACTCCCTCCGTCCAGAAATGCGTGACTTAGATTTGTCTAGATTCGTATCTATCTACACACTAAAACATGTCTAGATATATATGAATTAAGACAAATCCAAGTCACTTATTTCTGGATGGAGGGAGTAATATGTTTTTATAATGTCACACACTTACCTGGAAGTGCACCTTTTGGTGATGAAAGATCTCTAGAGGCAGATATTCGTTGGCTTTGAAATTGGTTCGCTGGTATGTCCTGTAACATCGCATTGGCCAGTGCATGATGACGTTTCTCTTTATAAGATATCCCGTGAAAACATGCTTCAATGCACTCAGTGACGGCAAACAAATGTATTTGAGTGATGTTGGTGAAACTTTGAACCATACCCGCTGCATTTGTCTGTACTATGAGCTTTAGCAATATTGTTTGATCTTGCATCAGTTATCCAAATCGTGGCCGACAATGACACATAATGTAAAGCAGGAGGAAGTACTAGCTCTAAAAGAGTGTGGGCTTTCCAGTGTGTAATAAATAGTTCAACAGCTGTAATAAATAGTGGTCGGTTGGTTAAAAAAAGTAGTTCTGCTATTATTTTTCTGAATGTACAAAGGTAGAGACAACCTCTACCTTATAAGTTACAGTGTCGCTTACAAGGTAGATTTACAGCAGGAAAGGTCTGGGTGAAACATTAGAGAAGCGAAAAGAAAAGAAACAAACTAACTAACCATCTACTCCCTCCGTTTAGAAATATAAGATGTTTTAGCTTTGTGAAAGGAGTGTATCTAGTCTAGGGTTGAAAATGATAAGGAAACTTTCCGTTCGTTTCCGAAGAAAAAGAAAATGGAGAGCTAAAAAGGAAACAGAAACGGCATTTTGTGGAAAAGGAACGGAAACGGAATATTTTAAACGGAAATGGAAAAGGAAACGGCGGAGCAATTTCCGGCGGAAACGGAAATGGTAAGAAAATTCCGGATAAACAAATATGGAAATTTCCGGAAATATAACCGGCCAAGCCCATATACGAGTTAGTACTTTGCATCAGTGATTTCTCTTGCGCTTGTTGAGCCATGGAATATATGAAGTGTCTATGTAATACATGCAACCAACCCATGAGACATACTAATCAAGTGAGTGACTTAGCGTTGACGTGAAACTAATTATATGAACTTGTGTGCTTGTTGTAGTGTTAAATTATGTGTGTTACTGTATATTCAGTAGTCGCTTTTCAAAGTTGTGAGATATTCTTGTCTGTTATACGTTACTTTTAATTTACATACCATGATATTACACCACTATTATATTCTGACAAATGTTCGTTTTTGTATCGTATCCGTACCATATTCATTTTCGATGATTTCCGATTTCGTGTTCGTTTCCGGAGTTTTCCGTTTTGTTTCCGATTCCGATAACACAAGAGGAAACAAAAACGATAACGTATGTTTCCGTCCGTTTCCGTTCCGTTTTCAACCATAATCTAGACCCCTTTTAGTATAAAGGTTCACTCCGAACATCTACGAACCTATATACTAAAAGATGTCTAGATACATTCGATTCACAAAGCTAAAACATCTTATATTTCTAAACGGAGGGAGTAGCTTATATCTGACAAATTTTGTGCCCAATACAGGAGCTTCTTTCGCATATTTTTTGATGTGCATGTCCATAGTCTTAGGCTTTCCGCAATTAGTTTTAGTAGAGCCGTGCTAGATATGCTTTTGTTGTTAAACACACGGTTATTCCTAGCTGTCCACAACAATTAGTTCTGTTAATGATTTGCTTTTCTTAGGAGGGGATGCATCACTAATGAATTATTCGTATGCTTGTTTTCCTTATTACCTACAGATTGACATTGCCCTAAAATGATGATCTTATACGAATCTGAACATGGTTTGACAGGCAAAACATCATACCGACCTCATCACGCGCTGGAAGCAGCCAGACATTGCTATTGGTCACTTGTGTGAGAAGTGGGATCTAAGGATGTAAGTGGCAGCGGAACAACATGCAAGCAAGTATACTGGCTAATACAAGTACGTCCTCACCTGCAGGTAGCTTGCTAGATCGAGTTGATTGATTGATTTTTCATCTGGCTTGTGTACGTAAGGACAAAACGTAAATTTTTCAAGCCAAGAATAACTCAGCGTCCTGCCGTCACCTAGCGACAACAGCTTGATGTTATCCTCTCTCTTTTTTTTTTATCTGTGAGAGATGAAGAGAGTGCAGAGATATTAGAAGCGAGAGAGCACAGAGCGAGCTTAGCCATCGCGGCTTTCGCAGCGCCACTTAGTCTCACAAAGCCAGCAAACTCAATAAGTGGCGGCCACAAAATCCAGGGAAGGTGTGTCATCTGAGGTGGAGTTAATCTCAGATGCCTACAAATGCAAGGAGTGTACACATCAGGAGAAGGGCCCCGAGTTTGTCACTCTAGGGAGCGCCAAGACTGATCTCTTCTATGAGCATAAAAAGAGATGAATGACTTTCCATGATGTTACATACCAAGAGTAGATTGCTGAAATGCTGAGGCAGCGGCATTGTATTCATGTTAGGATTTTTTTTAGGGAAATGTTCCTTTTTTCACAACTCTCTTTCTGCTACTGTTGTTCACCTCCGGCTGACCGTCTGTGCGCCTTGTCTCTGTCTGAAGAGAAATACGGATTAGAAGTTGTATAGTTGCCGGATACTAATTTGAATAACAAACTTTACATATACTATTGAATGTGGTACTTATTCAATACAAGGAACTACTGAATGTGGTACTCTTATATTCAGTCCCGTGTATCACGAGCAGTTTAAAGAAAGAGATTAGCTCCCCGGCCCGTCCCCGTCCCCTTGGCGTCGCGTGGAGGGGGCAGCTTGCTGGCGGCCGCCATCCCTCGGTCCAGGGAAACTCTGGAGTACTACGGCCACGGCGTCGACGGGGGCTTCTACTACATCGACCTGGGAGGTGTTCAGATGACGGTCCCGGAGACCCTGACGCGGGTGTCGATTCTCCCGGACCAGGTGCCTCCTCTCTCGGTGGCAGTGACTGAGTCCCTCCTCCAAGAGGAGCTCAGCGCGGTGCTGCCGGGTCACGAGTGGCCGGTCCGCCGCATCTCCGCCTCGGAGTTTGTGGTCTCCTTCCCCTCGGTGGCGGTCCTGCGCATGTGCGCCCTCGGATCCTCCTTCACGCTTCCCATCCACCAGCTGAAGGTTGCCATCCAGCCGGCCTCGGCGGCCCAGGAGACGGTGGCCACTCTCTCAGAGGTCTGGGTGCGCCTCCTCGGGGTCCCTGTCGAGGCCCGGTCCCCGGAGGTGGTGGCGCTTATCTCGCAGGCTGTTGGCAAGCTGACGGAGGTGGACTTGGGTTCCCTGGCGGGGCACGGTGCGATCAGGCTGCGCATTCTCTGCCCCTCCACCTCTGTCTTCCCGGTCTCGCTTCCCCGCTTCTTCTTCGACCGCGTGGGCCGTGACCTCTTGGTGGAGCTGGAGGAGGCGGTGGCCGACCCGGGAGCCAGCCCCCCTTCCAGCCTCCCTCCCACTGCTGGCGACGACCCGGGGGCGGGCCACGGGTCGGAGCGCTCTGACGACAGTGACTCGGGTTCCGACCCCGAATCACCACTCACCACCAACGCATCGCCGCCCCCGCCCCTCCCCGCCCAGGGATCCACTGGTGGTGGCCCGGCCGCCCCTTGACGGCAGCAGGCCTGGGAGGTCCTTCTTCCCAGTGGCGTCCTCTGTCTCTGAGCGCGCCGGCTAAGCTGGCCCCGGTTGACCTCCCTCGATGCTGCCGTCCTGATCCGCCCATCTCCTTCGACCTCGACATCGCGCAGTACGGCTCCAACCTCGTCAGGGTATCTCCGCCCCGCCCTGCCTCTCCGGGGGCCACGCCCCCCGCGGAGCTTGAGTCCTCTGGGATCGAGGGACTGGTTGTCTGTGCCAACCTGTCCCCGCGGTCCCCCGGTGTGGTCTGCTACTCCCTCGCCCCTGTCACCCCGGCCCCGCTGGGTCTCGCGCAGACCGCCGGTGACTCTCCCTCCCCTGCGGCGGCTTCCAAGTTGCGCCGTTCCAGGGCTCCCAGGCCTCCTCCCCCGCCGCCCTCCCGCCACAGTGTTCGTCTCGCGGACTCCCGGACAGGCCTGTCCGGGCCCGAGCCGACGGTGGAGGAGAGGGCCGCGCGTCGGGTGGCGGCGCGTGATGACTTCTCAGGTACCTCCTCTGATCCTGCTCCCCCTTCCCCTGCCCTGGGCTCATCAGGTTCGCTTGGTTCTCCGTTCTGTGTGCTTTCAGAGGTTTTGCTGGCTCACCTCGGCGAGGTCGCTGCGGACTGCGGGCTGGTGTTCAGGGGCGAGAAGGGCCCGCGGATCGAGCAGCTTGCTACCATTAAGGCGCGAGAGGGGTATGCGGGGGCGATCGCTGCTGCCCGGGCGCGGGACGCCCGGGAGCGGGAACGCTCCCGGATCCTTACCGAGGACAGGTCCAACGGACCTGACCCCAGTGGGGATCCCCCTCCTACCCCTGATGTGCGGGAGATCGCCCAGGCGCCTACCTCCGCGGGTAGGCCACGTGGGAGACCTCCCAAGGCAGCTGCGCTCCGCCCCCCTCCACCCCGCGCCTGTTCGGTCCCCACTAAGGGGACCGCCCCGGCCTAAGGATCCTGATGGACATCCTTCGAGCCTTCCGGATGTTCATTTGGAATATCCGGGGGTTCGGGCACGACGGCCGGCGCCGCCAAATCAAGGACTACATTCGCCAGGAGCTGCCGGATATTGTCGGTCTCCAGGAGACGATTCGCCAAGACTTCACCATTTCCGAGCTGGAAGCCCTTAGCCGCTGCAAGTTCTCCTGGGCCTGGCTCCCTGCGTCTGGCCACTCGGGGGGTATTCTCCTGGGAGCGAAGGAGGATACCTTTGAGATTGATGATATGGACCGTGGGGACTTCTTCGTGAGTATGGCCCTCACCCATAGACAGACTCGCTTCAGATTCGAGGCGATTATTGTCTATGGCCCCGCGGACCATCGGAGGTCCACGGAGTTTTTGCTTGAGCTCAAGACCAAGGTGGAACGGACTGATATCCCGGTGGTGATAGCCGGCGATTTCAATCTGATCCGCTCGGTCCAAGACAAGAGCTCGGCGAATGTGGACCTCCCTAGGATGCGTATGTTTAACGACTGCATCGCTGATCTTGCTCTCCGCGAGATTGCACGTGTGGGCGCTAGATATACGTGGACAAACAAGCAGCTCCAGCCTGTCTGCAGCGTCCTCGACCGCGTCTTTGTTTCCGTTGGGTGGGAGGTGGCCTTCCCTCTGTGCGCTCTGAGGGCGGTCACTAGGATTGGGTCCGATCATACCCCGCTCCTCTTCTCTTCAGGAGGAGGGCGGCCTCCTAGATCGAACCGCTTCCACTTCGAGTCCTTCTGGCTACAGAAACAGGGCTTTGTGGAGGCGGTACGGTCTAGGTGGCTAGCTGCGGCCGCCTCGGTCCCACGCGTCTATTGTGCTGTTGACATCTGGCACCATTGTGCCAAGATTTCTCGCCAGTTCATGAGGGGTTGGGGGGCCAATATGGGGGCGGACCTTCGTGCTCAGAAAGCGTCGATTCTAGGGGCGATCCAATCCTTGGATCAGGAGGCTGATCTCCGCGGCCTCTCGGCCGAGGAGTGGTCCCAGAGGTATTCCCTGGAGACCTCCATTATGGAGATCTATAAGGGTGAGGAGGCGTTCTGGCGGCAGCGGAGCCGCCAGAACTGGACGGTCCAAGGGGAATCTAACACGGCCTACTTCCATGCCGTTGCGAACGGTAGAAGAAGGAAGTGTTCGATCCCCTGCCTCTGGGCAGGCGAGGTCCTGTTGGAATCCCCACAGGCTCTCTCCGCCCATATTTATTCCTTCTACCGGGACCTCTTTTCGGCTGCTCAGCCGTTGGGTATCTCGCTGGCCCCGGACTTCTGCTCGGGGCCGGACTGGTCTCCCAGGGGGAGAATGAGCTCCTCACCCGCCCTTTTCTCGCGGAGGAGGTGACGGCGGCCCTGAAGTCCATGAAGGCTGGCTCGGCCCCGGGTCCTGATGGGTTACCCATGGGCTTCTTCCAGACCTTCTGGCCTCAGCTCCAGCCGGTGGTTCTCCAGATGTTCCAGGAATTCTATGTTGGAACCCTGGTAATGTCTCGACTAAACCTCGGCGTTATTTCCCTGATCCCCAAAGTAGTGGGGGCCACGGACATTCGCCATTTCCGCCCGATTACTGTGATTAACGTCATCCAGCGCTTGTTTGCCAAGGTCTGTGCTCTCCGCCTCGCTCCGGTGTTGGAGCGGATGACCCATCCCCTTCAGTTCGCCTTCTTAAAGGGACGCCTAATCCATGACGACGTCCTGGCCTTCCATGAAATTATTCATGAAATCAAGACTCAACGTCAGCGAGGAGTCTTTCTCAAGCTGGACTTCCAGAAGGCCTATGACCGCTTGGACTGGGCCTTCTTGAGGTCGGTGCTGGAGAGGCGGGGTTTTGATGACCGTGTGATCCGCTGGATCATGCAGTTCGTGATGAGTGGGCAGACGGCGATCAACATCAACGGGGAGATTGGCCCTTACTTTCGGCCATCCTGCGGGGTCAGGCAGGGGGACCCGATTTCCCCCCTCCTGTTCAACGCGGCGGTGGACGCCCTGGCTGAGATCTTGGACAGGGCCAGACTAGCTGGCCACATCTCGGGGGTGGTGGGCCATCTGATCCCGGGTGGGGGTATTTCTCACCTCCAAGAGTCTGTGACACCATGATCATGGTTCAGGGCTCGGAACTGGACATTATTAACTTAAAGTTCCTACTTCTGTGTTTCGAGTCTTTGTCCGGGCTGACGATCAACTTCGACAAGAGCGAGGTGATGATTCTGGGGTACTCCGACTCAGAGCGGCAGCGGATCGCTGATAACCTGAATTGTAAGCTGGCTGATTTCCCTATTACCTATCTGGGCTTCCCCATCCGGGAGACTAGGGTTTTGATCAGGGATCTAGCTCCCTTGGTCTCGAGTGCGCTCATGGCGGAACCCTGGCGGGCTCGCCTTACGACCAAGGGGAGCAAGTCCATACTGATTAACTCATGTCTCTCGAGCCTGCCCATGTACCAGATGGGCCTGTACCTGCTGCCTGAGGGGACCCATGCTGACTTCGCCAAGGAGTTATCTAGGTTCTTTTGGGCCGCAAGGGACGGCCATCAGAAATATCATATGGTCAAATGGGCAGATGTTTGCACCCCCAAATGTCTTGGGGGCTTAGGGATCCTTGACTCGCGGCGCTTTAATGTGGCGCTGATGCTGAAATGGGTGTGGCGCATCCTTAGGGACGATGGAGGGCTCTGGCTGCAGCTCATTAAGGCCAAGTACCTCAAAATTGACCCATTTTGGCGTGCGAGAGGCGGGAGGGCTCTCAATTCTGGAGAGCCATCCAGGAAATCAAACACTTCATTGGCCTGGGAGTGTCTTTTGGGGTGGGGAGTGGCCGTGGAGTGCGGTTCTGGCTCGATCCGTGGCTACTCCCAATCCCGCTAGGGGTCCAGTACCCCGGGCTCTTCGCCATCTCTTCCTCCCCGGCGGCGCTGGTGGCGGAGGCCTTTGGCGATGGCCACTGGACCCTCCAGTTCCGGTGCTACCTCAGCGTGGCCGAAGCCGCGGACCTGCTGCAGCTTCGGGGCTCCCTCCCGGCCGCCTTGGCTACGTCCCCGGATTCGCCCACGTGGCAGCTGCTGCCGTCCGGGGAGTTCTCCGTGAGCTCAGCGTACCGGGCCCTTTTCCAGGGCCCGGAGCTACCATGGACCGCTCCCTTGTGGAAGGCCCCCCTTCCACTTAGTATTAGGATCTTCATCTGGCAGCTCCTTCGGGACAGGTTACCCTCGGGGGTCGAGGTGGCCAAGCGCCACGGCCCGGGTTCCGGGTTATGTCCCCTATGTGGGACTCCGGAGACATGTGCTCATATTTTTTTCTCCTGCTCGGCGGCTCGGGCTCTTTGGTCCTTTGTCCAGGAGACTCGGGGCCTCGTGGCGGGCGCGAGGCTTCGGGAGTTCCTGCAAACCCAGGCAAACAGGGCCGGAGGAGGGCGCCGCCTCTTCTGGCTCGTGTTTGCAGGCATCTCTTGGACCTTGTGGAATGTGCGTAACAAGATGGTGATTGAGAAGATCTTCCCATCCCGTGTGACTGACCCTGTTTTCTCCTTTCTTGGATTCCTTCAGCAGTGGTCTCCCCTAGTGCGGCAGCGTGACCGGTTGACCTTCGATGACACTCTTCGGACCTTGAGGACAGCGGCGCTCCCCCTCTCGGCCCCTGCCCCGTCGGCCCCTTCGGTGGCCTGAGTGTCCTTCCAGTCGCCTTGTCATACCTTTTTTGTTTTGCGGTTTGAGCTTTTCTTGTGCTGTGGCCCCAGCGGACCGTCCTCACCTTTTCTTTTATTTTTGGCTGCGGCCCTCTTGGATGTTGTATGAACTCGTGTGTGGACGTTGCTTTATTTATAAAGCGGGACGAAAGCCTATTTCGAGAGATCGTTACGAGAGATACCGGCACATGGTTGATCAGTGCTGACGCTTTAATTAATACTTATGCAACACTAGGTCGACATGCCTCCATGACAATACAAGAATGTAATAGACCATTTTCAACTTACTGGCTACTTCTGCAAATGACTGAGGTGCTCACTAAACTTGAGCACAACTCTAACTCATTACTCAAACCATGGTACATTCAGATCACTAACAATTGACAGTGGGCCTTGCATGTTATGTAGCTCCGGAAATTAAACGTCTTGAGTATCCAAGTGCATATGAAGTTAGTATATTTATTACGAGTCATACTAGCAGTTGAAATTTAGGTGTGGTATATTAAGTTTCTTAGCAGAAGAAAAATTAAGATATTATAATTTGCACAACAGCCTTACCGCACATATATATAGGCTTGCTTACTCGGCAAATTCTTACTTAAGAAACTTACTTTGGTGGTATGCATGGATATTAGTGAATCTTAACGTATTAGGAGCAGCGCCACAACTTGACTACTAGTTCCATATGGTCTCACGAGGAAGTGTTAATCTCTCTTGTTTGAACTGCTCATGGATGACGATGCAGGGTGTTCTCTTGGGTTGCCCTAGTGCTGGGGCTATAAATACACCTTACCATCTTCCATTTTGTTCACACCACGCAAACAGAAGTTCAGTCCACTTAGCAGCAAGTACTTACCCTTAGTTCGTCTGCCACATCCTCCCATGGCTAGCCCTGTCAATTCCCAGGCCACTCGTGGGTCTCCTGTAGCCCTACAGTACACCAAGATTGACCTCACCAAGTTGTATTTGCACCAAGTATTTTCTGGGTCAGCCACGAACCAGTCAGGGGTAATAGATGCAAATACTGCTACTGGGTTAGGTCAGGCCGCAGTTAACAACTGGGCAATATATGATGGCATCGGCTCGGGTGCAAAGTTGGTTGCCCATGCACAAGGGATGCACATATTTGCTGGCAACTGGCATAACTGGTTCACCATACTATTCGACGATGGAAGGTATGTGTTGCTGAATATCACTTTTCCTTGTTGAAAATTTATTATCCCTTGGTTTATACTATTTGCTATAGTGTGAATCATAATTCATACTAGTTATCAGGTTAATTACAAGATGTTTTAGCTTTGTGAAAATAGTGTATCTAGACTAGTTTTAGTGTGTAGGTTTATTTAGATTTGGAGTGAACCTATACACTAAAAAGGGTCTAGATACACTCCTTTTACAAAGCTAAAACATCTTATATTTTAGAACGAAGGGAGTAACTTGGTAGCACTGGTCCTTTTCCTACATGATAGTTGTGAGTGAAATCATGCAGGTTCAAAGGGTCCACTCTTCAAATAATGGGATCATCTTTTGGGGAATCAAACCAGTGGGCTATTGTTGGTGGAACGGGTGAACTTATAATGGCACAAGGTGTCATCCAAAGAAAAAATTTGGACAACACGGGCGATAAAAAAATACAAGAGCTTACTACTGATGGATACTGCCTTTGGAAGGTATTATATTGTCATCTTACTTGACATTTAACTTCACATGTTGATTGGATCCGATCAATTAATCCTAAATACATAATGCTATCAACACTAGCAATACACACTCGTACCACTTCATGAGTCTTTTATTTATCCTTTGTAGTGTATGGAACATTATATCTCGTGGCCCTGCACCACACATCATATATATCTATTGTGTAGTTGGCTCGACGGAGCAAAGTGGGAAACATTGAATTAAAAATTTACACGCCAAGATAGAGAGAAGAACACTAATCCATTATGTTGGATAAACAGTTATTATTTGTTATGCTTTCGCACATGTCATGCTGGTTTTGTAACAAAATAATTGATAAGGTTGGTCTCCCACATGCAGGCCCCGACACCTACTAAGATGGGACCATGGGGTGGAAGGGGAGGCACGCTAAATGAAATGGCAGGCAAATCCCAACGTCTGGAAAGTGTGACGATTAGCTATTTTAATGTACTTGAAAGTCTTTCGTTTTCATATATTGATGAGGATGGGCAGATTCGCACCGCGGGTCCTTGGGGAGGTCCTATTGCAAAATCCATGTCTAAGCCAATAGTCAAAACTGTGAGTTGATTTCAGGCTTTTCAATTCACAGTTGTTTGTCAAATTGTCTTGACAATTAGATCATTTGACAATATGTTTCTTTTAATTTTTGTGCTATTTACAGATCAAATTTGGTCCATCAGAGTTTGTCAAGGGGCTATCCGGGACAGGTAATTCAACCATGAATGTCATATGTGCCTTCAAGATCATCACCAACGTTGCAACTTATGGTCCTTTTGGACATGAGACCCCCACCACCACTTCGTTCAACGCTACCGTTCCAGACGATAAGACAGTCGTGGGCTTCTTTGCCCACGATCAAGTTAGTTTGATCAGTATGATTGGTGTTTACACTATCTAATTTGCTGGCATTCAACTACTGCGGCCAACATGTTTAATTTTCTCCGTTTTATGTTGTTCCAGTGATAATAAGATGGCAAGCTCTAGGGTGTGACCCTATCTATACGTGTTTGGTGTTTTCTCATAATTGAAAATTTGTACCGCCGTTGCTCAGTTGTAATGTTCAATAAAGCTTTCAGAGGATGTTTTTTCAGAACAAAATTGGTCAATGACAATATGGATGAGTCATTCTCGATTTTTTTTTCCTTTTCGCTTTCATGATGCCCGTTATGCAATACTGCAATGCCTGAGTGCGGGTGAAGGTTTTTCCGGGCAAAATTTTCAAATCATGTGATATTTACAGATCAAGTTTGGCTCATCGGAATTTGTGAATGGGCTAACCGGGAGAGGTAATTCAACCGAGAATGTCATATGTGCACTGAGGATCATCACCAACGTCACAACTTATGGTCCTTTTGGAAGTGATGTTGGAACCTCTTCGTTTAACGCCCTCGTGCCGAACAATAAGACAATTGTGGGCTTCTTTGCACACAATTTAGTTACACTTAATCAGTGAGCGCCGACCGAAGCTGTTCGCCGCCGCGCCATCGTCTGGGAACCTTTCCGCCATTGCTACCGAGAAAAAGATCTGCGGAGGAGGAGTGGAATTCACCGGTGCGAGGAGTGTGGACGGCGAAGGGGAAACTGTCGGTTTTTATAGCGTCGAGGTGGGCGGGAGGGGTGTAGCTTGCGGACAGGAAGCGCGGGAAGCCGAGGTGGTGGCACACCGTAATCCCGCTGCGTAGGCTGGCGATGGGACTCGACGGGCAGTCGCCGACGTAAAGTCTGCCGACGACCACCTTAACTCGTGCGGGAGCCGAAGGGATGAGGACAAGGACGACCTCTCGCCGACAGCTCGGGTCCACATGGCAACACATGGACATGGCCATTTTCCCGCGTTTTTCGCTTCATCCGGCGCCCTCGATCGAACTCCGGCTCGCTGGGTTTGACATGTGGTCGTCGGATGGATTTTCGGTCATATCCGGACGAAAACGAGGAGCTAGGGGAATGGATGGGCCGATTTCGCCGCCCGATGAAAAAAGCGGCCTGTGGGGGCCTTTCTGGAGTGTGAGTGTAGATGCTCTAAACTTCCAGTGGAGTTCGGTAGCATCAAGCATTCAAGCTCCGCCGCCAAACTATCTCCTCCCGGCGGAAGACCTACCCGTAGCTCAACCTGCCTCATCGCCGTCGCCCCATCGTGACCGAGTCAGCTCATCCTCTCGAAGGTGTGTGAACACCGAGCTCTAAAACTTCTCCAGATGATCTGTGGTTCAAGTTTAGAATAGATACTGCTCGAGTAGGTGACGATACAGGTGTACAGGTTGAATACAACTCAATCTAAAACTCTATCGCTAACACTACAAGCATAATAAGTATTCCCTCCATCCAGAAATAACTGATTTAGTTTTGTCTAGATTCGAATGTATCTAGACGCATTTTACTGTATAGGTACATTTAAATTTAGACAAAGATAAGTCAGTTATTTCTGGATGGAGGGAGTATATGGTTTTAAGAAGAGATGAACGACATGGATTTCGGCTCCTCTGGGCCTCAGTTCTGTAACGGCGTATATAAATTCAGCAGTCTATGCAGATGCAGTTAGGTATAAATTTGACTAACTACTTGTGCAGAAAAAAAACCCAGGAAATAGAAGCTGTCGATTCTTTTTTCAGCCAAATAGTTCATTTTTTGCTTCACAAAAAAGGATGCATCAGTATTATTCTTGAAAAAAATGACGCCAACAGCAGAATACTATTTATTCGTTAGTCTCCATAATTATGTGACATGGTAGCTTGGTTCAGGAACACAATATATGATATATCAGTCCATATGCCTGCCACGTTGGATGGCCCCATAGGACCGGCTTCCTCCTCCCGCTGGTCAAGCCGGTGAATCGGACTACTCGAGCAGCCCAAGCACGACATGCTCCCAGAGTGGATGGTCGACGCCCCCTCCCAACCTCGCCCGCGATTGGTAATACACCCACCCACCCGGTGTTCGGCTCGATTTGGCTATTTCTATTCTAGTCCAACGAACCGATCTTCCGTCCTCAAGCCTTATTGCAACATACATAACATTGATTTTCTTTTTTTTAAACAAGGCAAAAGACTTGCCATTTTTATTAATTAAGCAGAAAAGAGTTGACTGGTTAGTGTGCGTTAGTGATAGCTTGGAATATGGGCTTGTTTTCCCTTCTGTTAGATGGTGCTAGTATAGTGTAGCCCATGTTCCTAAATTTGACAGTTATGGTATTGTCAACGAAGTGCTATCGACTGGTTGAGTTAATTAAAATGAAAATAAGTTCTCATGATCAGGACAATCGATTTAATACAACACTTATGTCTCCTTTAGTGTAAGAAGTTACTTGGCTTGGATTGGTTACATTTGGATTACATCTATACATTGATCCTTAGGAAGCGGATACGGACAAAGATGCTGCTCCTGAACTTCAGAACAATGGTTTCGGGTTTCCACAAACTCATGCCTCATATGGCTGTAGCAGTCTTGGCTACTATCTATCAGCATCACAACTCATAACCAATAAATTGTTACTGCCGCACGAATGCTGTCTTTGCTCAACAGGACAAAGACGTCTCTTTTTGAATGTGGACAGGATTAGGCATACCCTTGCTAATCCTATACTTTATATTTGTAAATATCTTACACTTACCAAATGAAAAGGATGGAAGAGAAGAATGGGATTTTGAGTACATCTAGGAGGGGGCATGACAGATGAGAGATTGCTTTGATTAAGCAAGGCACAAGAAGCAACTACAAAGATAGAAGCACCTGCAGATGCTTTGAATTTTAGCTAGAGTTAGCTTTACATGTGAATTATCTTCATATATGAAACAAACAAATTTTCTAGAATGAGGCAGTAGACTTTTGATTGTAGTAACATATTTCTAGACCTCTGATGATTATTTTGAGCCAAGTAGAATGCCCTTCTTAGGGCTTATGGCTAATACAACGGCACTGCTAATTTACCTCGATGTCCCAAATCTTCTCCCTGGTTATACTTTTCTTTTTGGAAATGGGCGATTTATTATTATAAATAATGTTTACACCTGGCCTCTGCATAGCTAGGATGCACACAACCGATCAACCAGACACAAAGTGACCAAAGCAAAAGTAAGAACATTACAAAAGGGTAATAAACATATGAGGAAACGCCTCGAGCTACGGCCAATCTATCCGCAGATCACGCTACCATCCATGTCGGGAAAAAATATCCCTCGTCGTGTCCTCCAGTCGTGTACACCCCTCCGCAAACAAGTCGCGAAACTCCATATGTTGGAGAGACGTCCATGATCGTAGGATGGTCGTGGCACGGTAGATCACCTGTAGAGAAGAAGACACAATGTTATTAAAAATCTTGTCATTTCTACATAGCCAAAGCGACCAAATAATGGCAAGCGCTCCCACCTTAAACAAAGTCTCATATTTATCATGTATCCCATGCAACGAGTTACCAAATACATTGGCTACCGATCGTGAAGGAGATAAATCCAAGACTATTTGGATGATTGACCATATAGTATGAGCAAATTTGCATTGGAAAAGTAAATACCAAATTGTCTCATTATTATGACAAAAAATGCATTGTGTACTTCCTTGGCAATTCCTCTTAACAACATTATCCTTTGTAAGAATGACCCCTTTACGAAGATACCAAGCGAAAATCTTTATTTTAAGGTGTATTTTCATCTTCCAAATTTTAGAATTATCATCAACTGGAATATCAGGTTGGATCAACGCTCTATACATTGAGTCAATGCAAAATTTACCACTCTTCAGTAGTTTCCATTTGAACTCATCCACCCCCTCAGACAGTTGTATCGTGGATAATCGTAATAAAAAATTGTTCAACGATACGAGTCGAGGACCTATGAGACTTCGTTTGAAAGACACATTAGGAGGATCAGATTCCATTACTGTGGAAAGTGTATCTCCTTTGTGTCTAACAATCGAATAAAGTTGGGCGATAATGGATCCCCTTTTCTAAGTCCTTTTTTGGTCTAGAAATATTTGCCAGTGTCGTCGTTGACATTGATGGCAACACTACCACCAGACACAAAGGACTAAATGAGAGCACATCACTCCTCCGAAAAACCTTTCATACGGAGTGTTTGCTGGAGAAAATACCAATTAACTTTGTCATAAGCCTTCTCAAAGTCAATCTTAAACAAAACACCATTTAATTTATTTCAGTGTAGTTCATGGATTGTTTCATGCAGGATTACTACACCATCTAGGATGTTTTTTCCTTGCATGAAAGCAGTCTGAGATAGGCTTACAACATGATCAGCCACCGAATTTAGTCTAATCGTAGCAACTTTTGTGAAGATTTTAAAACTAACATTAAGAAGGTAGATTGGTCGATATTGTTGTATTCGTTCTGCATTATTAACCTTAGGCAGTAAAATTATGTTGCCAAAATTAAGTCTAAAAAGGTCTAACTGACCAGAATGCAAAAACTCAAACAATTCATCAGGTCCTCCTTCATAACTTCTCAGAACTTTTGGTAAAATTCTGCTGAAAAATCATCAAGGCCGGGTGCTTTGTTGTGTTCCATTTGAAAAACAGCTTTCTTGCCCTCATCCTTCGTATAAGGAGCAGTTAGAAAGTTGTTTTCGTGAATGGAAACCTACGGAATATCCGCAGTTTGGGACTCATCCAACGAGAAAGTATTTTCTGTCGGTGCCCCAAACAAGATTTATAATAACTAGTAATGTAAGATTTTAGTTGCTCCTGGCCCTCAATCGTACCTTCATCCTGAATTAGAGAGTGGATAAGTTTCTTCTTATGCTTGCCATTGGCCAAAGCATGGAAGTATCTTGTATTCGCATCTCCGTCAAGAATGAATTTTGCTTTAGAGCGTTGGTACCATTGAGCTCCTCCTCACGAAGAAGTCTGGCAATTTCTGTATTTGATCGGTTTTAAAGCTCAATCTCTTGGGTAGATAAAAGCCTGACTTCCGCAGAAGCCTCTAAATCATTGATAATAGATGAAAGGCGTATTTTCCCTTTTTTAAGGATTCTAGCAGTATGTCTGGCCCAACCACGAAGGAATTTGCGTAAGGCACGGATTTTATTATTACATCACTGTATAGGCGTTTTACCACTAACAGTTTTCTCCCAAATAGCCTTCACCAAATCATGGAAACCATCACGATCCATCCATACAAGTTCAAATTTGAAACTATGTTTGGATTTCCGTGGTGGTATTCCAACAGTTGATAATAATTGAGCATGATCCGACAAAGCCTCAATACGTTCAAGAGCATGAACAGTTACCATAAGGAATTTTTCTTCCCATTCGGTATCCATAAGCACTCGATTTAGTTTTTCATATGTAGGCTTTAGAAGACTATTAGCCTAGGTGAACAGTCTTTCTAACATTGTAACCTCTCGTAAGTCCAAGCTTTCTATGACAACATTGGACATGAAATGCCAATGTTCGTCGAAACGGCCCTGACTTTTCTCATGAGGGAATCCCGGCAAGTTAAAATCTCCGCCTATAAGAATAGAGTATGGATTGTCCTTAACCAGATTAACCAACTCACATAAAAAGTCAGCCTTATAAACATCCTGGACAGTCCCGTAGACAGCGACTAGAGACCATATGAAATCATTAGCCTTGTTACGGATATGGAGTTTAATAAAAAAAATCTCCAACCGAACTAGCTAAAACTTTCATAGTCTCATCTCTAACGCCTAACAGGATCCCCCGAATCGACCATGCGGTGGACATGATACCCATGTAAAGTACACTCCACCAGAAAGGCGATTGAGTTGATCTTGTGATAAATCACGTCTACCAGTCTCGGAAATACCCAAAAAATCCAAATTATGATCACTCACACAATCGGCAAAGAACAGATGTTTAGACAAGTCACGAAGACCTCTCCTATTTTAAAACATGCCATTCATTGAGAAACAATAGGAGATTTGGATACACGAGACTTCTTGCGGGATTTGTGGTTTTTCGATTTTTGACTAGAAGTTGTTAGCTCAAATAATGAACCCAGCTCAGTCTCATCGAAACCCACCTCTGATACTTCACCAACTAAGTGAGATAGGAGTTGACCATCTATTGTGGAATGCAACTCCTCCTCCTCCATCGGTGAAGAATCAGGAACAATAGAAGCGTTAGGAGTAACCGTTAAACGGTCAACCTCCATATGCATCAACATAGAACTAGATACAGTAATTTCCTTTACAGATCTGCCCATACTAACACCAACATTAGCCATCTTATTAGCCACTGATGCATTGGAAAAAGAAAGGAGAGATTTTGAAGAGTTCAAATTACCCTGCGAGTCGAGGTTCTTCTCCGCCTTCCTCCTCATGGTCTTGACCATTGAGTCCTCATCCGTAGATGATTCCCCAATGGCGTCAACACCATGGCGAGAGATCCTGCGCACCGTAGACCCGGCCACCAAGTGTTGTCCGCCAACACCAAGAGGCGGGCCCAACCCGCCAGGGCCAGGCCACCCCCCGAGCGGGTCTCCTCCATGGCTCGACTGCCCCTCCTGGGCTACCAGACTATCGCCATCGGATGCCGACCCATCATGTGTCTCGCGAAGCAGCTGATCATCCTGGATCATCGTGGAGCCCAGGTCCCTGGGAAGTATGGAGGCGCCTTCCTGGATCGAGGGTCCGGGTTGCGCCCCCTTGGCCACATTCGTCGAGGTGAAGCCCTCAGGGGCCAACATAGTAGTAACGCGGTCGACCAGCCCCTCCTGGACCAGTCTCCACGCCGGAGACCCATCGGCGATTGCCATAGGCACCGGTTCGAGCACCGGTTCCACCCTCCGCGGAATAGAGCGACCCATCACATTAGGCCTGCAACGCCTAGGGGATACCACAAGTGGGGAGGTCCGAGTCATGATGGCAGAATCACTTGCTGCCCGCAAAGCATCCTGCAGCTGTGAAGGAGAAATACAAGGCGAAATCATAGCAGACATGCCACCACACAGAGGGGAGCCAACAGGAAGAGTCTCCAGAAGTTCCTTTCCACGCGGAGAAGAGGGATTAGCATTAAAAGGTGTGACTGCAATCAAATGCATAGGATCCTGACCCGCCTCAGAAAGTGCAACACCAGACGCAGTAGCAGGAGGAGAGTTCAGCTGTGTCCTCTGTATGGTAAATGGCGACGCCGAGCCCCCCTGTCCAAGCAAGGCCGAAGAACCATCCCCAGCATCCTGCAAGCCACTGGTCGAATCAAACATATCCATAACATCATCAGAGGGCTTCCCATTGGTATCATCATCCGGGTCATCATCCATCAGGCTCCATCCAAAAACAAACTCCAGCTCCGGAACATATCCATCAGGCTCCATCCAAAAAGAAACTCGTAAGCCTTGATCTTAACCACAACATCCGACAAGAGATAATGGCCCAATGAGTGTATTTGAGTTTTATCCTAATTCGTATGACTTACCATACTTTCGATTAGATATAGCTTGAAACTTATAACAGTTGCTTAAATTATCTTCTATATGTGTCTTATAACTGAAATATGGTGTATATTCAAGTATAACTAAATTCTTCACACCGGAACATCTATACCTAAGCTACTCACAAGCATTTCATCAAAAACAACTTCCTGTAATTTTTCCATTCATAAAATTAAAGCATGCATTTTCAGGCCGTACTTATCCTACAACCACCTAATATACAATTTTAATAATATGACCTCCTTTATGTACCGAATACTGGATGTGTAGTATTGTTTTATTTATATTTAATATTCTAGTATGTCCGTACAATAGCACATAAGCTACCTTTTTTCTTCAGAAATTGTGTTAAACCATAGAGGAATCAAGTATGACATTACTATGCTGGATTAGTGCCTCCGTAAGCATTGTACTTTAGTTTTCCCAAATTTCTTTGTTTCTATGTCGCCTCTTGTCTAGGAATATGACCAACCGAAGTCTTCTGTTGGACACATCAATCAAAAGTTGGTATTCAATGTCTCATACCATGTGTTATCTTATTCAGATATTGCTACACCACCATCCATGCCTCTAATGTAATTGAAAGTTGATTCTTTGAAAATTCTATCAACATGAAACAGCAAAAATGGAGAAAATATCAAGAGGTAAATTTGAGATCATATTCGATTTATGTTTGATTCTCATATCCTTCGATAGCTCATTGGATAGCACTATTGTTTCTATTATTTGAAGCAACACTGTCTCATACAAACACCTTACAATTTTTTGTCTAAATTTTCGATGTTGTTTAATAACATTATATCATGGATCAAAACTTTAACAATTAATAGAACCTAGAAGCTCATTTTAGTCAAACAAAACATGCAGGGAGACAGCAACAAGGCATGGCAATAGATATAGGCTTTAACACTAGGATCATTAGTCTAAATACTCAAAACAGAACTATCTGAAATGACAGAGTTAATCACAACTCAAAATGCGCTGTTAAATCCATCTCATGACACCCGGGCACAGTAAGCCTGATTATTGCCATGGTAATGTTTTCTTGTTTATATATAGTCACCGTGTGTTCAAATTTGTGTGTCATCGCACCACTTGTCTTGTTGTTCGCCGTTCGGTCTACAAGTAGAACATGACATGCATTTTTTGCAGAGAGAACATGACTGGACTCCACACCTTCATCCAAGTAAAAGTTTTGTTTTATTATCGGTTTCATCTTAGATTTGATTTCAAGTGGATAACTAACTTCAACTACGACAGCACAAAGGATCACCAAGCTATACTCGCATGTGCGTCTAGTCATGAAGCATCTTAAAGGTATATATACTCATCTAGTAGCCTTACTGTAGAAAATATGCAATACAAATCTCCTAGAGATCTGAAGTTAACAATTTTGATCTATTCAATACAACTCTTAGTTTGCTCCGGAGGCCGCCCACCTAATCCAGTTAATTTATAATCACACATATTTTTCTAGTCTGAGCACCTCATCCTCCAACAGGTCACAATCTGCCATGAGTTGTCAGATAATCAGACACTGAGACCAAGTAGTACGAGTATTTTACTTTTAATTTGCTCATGTTGTACGAGCATCACTGTGTTCACCAAATCCCAATATTCGTGGTTCCTTTCTTTTATCATTTCAATCTGAGTACCTTGTGCCCCCAACAGCCCCTCATGTGCCATGAGATGTCAGAGAGTCAGACCAAGTAATAGGAGTATTTGCTCAAGATAGTATTCCAGGGGATGGTGCATGTGGATGGATTCACTCCAAGGGGTTCATCGACAGTGCTTAGCTAATGGTTTAACCTCCGTCCTGATCCATGTCATCTTACTGTCCATAATTAGCTGGCCCTCCCTTAAACTAATTAAGTAGTTATATCGTATCGACACATTGTTTTTTGTAGTTGTAAGAGAAGTTTCAATATACATAGCATTGATATGTTAATGTTTTCCTCCTTATGTAGAGTCATCATGTGTTCAAATTTGTGTGTTGTTGCGCTTTTGGTCTACAAATAGATCATGACTGATGCTTTTTTCTTTTGCAGGGAGAACATGACTCTTGAATGACTGGACTCCATACCTTGTTCTAGGTAAATATTTAGTTATATGTCAAGTATTATCTTAGCTTTCATGTCATGTTGATAACTAATTTCATCTACAACGGCATAAAGGATCACCAAGCTACACTCGCCTAGGTGTCTGGTCATGAAGCATCTTAAAGGTATACACTCATCTGGTAGCCTTATTGTAGTGTAATACAAATCTTTGAGAGATCTGAATTTAACAATAATGCTCTATTCAAGATAGCTCTTTGTCTCATCCGCAGAGAGTCACAGAGTCTGACGAAGTAGTAAGAGTATCTTGTTTTTAATCTGCTCATGATCCATGAAATAGAATTTAGTATTCCAGGTTCACATGGATGGTGCATGTGAATGGATTCGACAGTGAAAATCTTGTGCTTAGATAATGGTTTAAGCTCCATCCTGATCAGTGCCATACCTATAGCGTAAATCGTGGGGTAGCATTCAGGGTTGTAAGAGGAGGTTTCCTAGCTCAGCTACTAGTCGACCAGAACATGCATTCAGTGCCTTGTTGTAGCTTGAGATAGACATGTGCCTAGATGTCACTATGTCGCAATGTGCTTTTATGATTTCACACCCTTGCACGAAAGTGCACCTTTTTTTAATGATACGTCCTGGGAGACGTATCGTTTTCATAGAAGGAGGGCCAAGAGGCTAAGATCTTACAACGCGCCGAGGCACAGACGTCTCGAGCGCAACCCCACACTGCCACAGGGGCAGTACGCACCCACTAGATGACTACTCGCGACACCTCCACATGTCTACTTGGCTCAGACAGTCTCGGAAAAGACGCGCAGCTCTCCAAGTTTCGGCTTCCATGGAAACCTTATGAATAACCGCTGCGGCGGAGGGGATGACCCCCTCGAAGACGACGTCATTCCTGTAGCGCCAAAGCGTCCAGCATACCAAGAAGATACCTGTCCATAGGTTGCGCTCGCGGCCCCTTCCGCCACGCCTGCCCTGAAGCCAGGCGACCAGCTTTGTGTCATGGTCTCTAGCGGTAGATATTTGAAGTGCACCTTTTCATGATGAGAGATCTCTAGCGGTAGATATTTGTTGGCTTTGAAATTGGCTAGCTTATAGCCCAGTGCACAATGATGTTTCTCTTTATAAGATATCATGTCCAAACATGTTTCAATACACTCGAGTGACACCAAATGAAAATATTTGGCTAGTGTTGGTGGAATTTTGAACCATGCCCACGGTATTTTCTGTATCATGAACAGTAGCAGTATAGTTTGCTCAGTCGTTGGTTCTTATAAACCTGTCCGACGATGATACATAATGTGAAGCCATAAGAATTTCCGTAGCTTTTAACGGTACGTGCCTTCCCGTGTTCATAATAAACGGTTGAAGAGTTATTTGCTCACTAGTGGTCAGTTCAACTTAAACAAATAGTTCTATTAATGATTTTCTTCTCTTAGGAGGGGATGCATCACCAATAAATTGTGTGTATGCTTGTTTTCCATGTTACATATAGATTGACACTGCTATACAATGATCTTATACGAATCTGAATTTGCTTTGACGGGTTAGCACCTGACTGTCATGGCGAAACACCATCCTAATATCATCATGTGCCAGAAAGCAATCTGGTATTGCTATTGGTCGGTTGTGTGAGAAGTGTGATGTCAAGTACGTCATATATGACTCTGTATATGTGCCCATGTACGCTTGTGTCCAGATTTGCGTCCGAGTGCAACTACAGCACCTTCACGGAAGGTGTGTCTTCTGCGGTGTGCCTATTATTGCAAGTAGTGTACACAAGGGAAGGTCTAAGATGGATGTCCTGATCAGTGATCACTTAATAGATTGTCAGAGTACATGATAAGACTGATCACTTCTATGAATATATGTTTGCTGGCAGTTACATAATGTAATATTGTAGCGGAGGAGTTACTAGCTCTTACGAGTGCATTCCTGTGTTCGTAAATAGTTGAACAACTGTTTAGTGGTCAGTTGGTTACAACAAATAATTATATTAATGATCTTCTTCTCTTAGCCGGTATGCATCACAAACAAATAATTTGGTTCTTCTGCTGGTTGTCCGTGTTAGATGCATATTGACGTTGATCTACAATAATATGATTCTGAATATGATTCGACAGGTTAACACTTGACAGTTGTGGACTCATGGTGAAATATCATACTGATCTCGTAATCTGACGAAAGCTCGTTCCTGGTGGTGCCACATCATCCCCATCTTCTCCTCGTTCCTGGCTTGCCGTTGATCTCGTGGCATGTCACACAACAGATGGCTTGACTAGACATCAAATAGGATTCGCCATGCTCATTATGAGATACGCACATGCTTAATCAGTGTTGATGCTTTAATTAATTTGCAAGACTAGGTCGAAATGTGTCCACATAGATACAAGGATTAAAACTACCCTGGACCATGTAAGAAAACGATCAAACGGACTGGGTATCCAAGGCATGTGAAGTTGGTATATTTTCATACCATACATGCAGTTGAAAATTTGGTGTGGTTTATCCAGGTTTTTAACAGAATTTTTTTTGAACACATTATAATTTGAACAAGCTGACCGACACGGATAGGCTGGTTTACTCGACAATTTTTTTGGTGGTATGCATTGATATTCTCTAGCGAATCTCAACATATCGAGCAATGCTACAGCTTGACTACTAGTGTCATGTGCTCACGTGAACGTGTTAGTCTTTGAATCATGCCAAGGAGCACCCTAGTGCTAGGCCTATAAATACTAGTTATCAGTTTCCATTTTGTTCACGCCACACAAACACAAGTTCAGTAACTTAGCAACAACTACTTGCCCTGAGTTCGTCTACCTCTCCCACACGTTCCATGGCACTTTCGAGGTCACTCCTACTAGCTTTGGCGCAGGCATGCATAATAGGAAGATTACCTTTGGCAAGTTGTTTTTGCGCCAAATCCTTGCAGGGTCAGGCACGAATCAGTCTGACGTGATCGACGCAAATACTGCTACTGGGTTAGGTAAGACTACTGTTAACAACTGGGAAATTATATGATGGCCTCGTCTCGAGCGCGCAGCTAGTTGCCTATGGACAAGGCATGCACACATATGCTGGCAACTGGCAAAATTGGTTCACCATGGTGTTCGAGCTTCAAAGGTAAGTGCTTATTCATGTACAATTATTACACGGATGTGTCATTTAAGATATATCACTTGGTTTATAGTGTTTGCTATAGTATGAATCGTAGACAAGTTTTCTATAGTTTGGTAGAGTTCATTGTTTTCTTACATGACACTAGTTCCGAATGCAATCATGCAGGTTCAAAGGGTCCACTCTTCAGATAATGGGAGCATCTCCCGAGAAATCAAACCAGTGGGCTATTGTTGGGGGCACGGGTGACTTTGCATTGGCACAAGGTGTCATCAAGATAACCGAGTATAAAATCACAGGCGATGAAAGAGTACATGAGCTTACTATTGATGGATACTGCCATATGGAGTTACCACCGGTAACCATATTACCATCTTGCTTGGTATTTAATTACACATTCTGATTGCATATGATCAGTCAGTCTTACATGCATATTGTTGCCAATACTAGCAACATGTATGGTTATGATTTTTAATACTCCCTCAGATCATAATAAGTGTCGCTGATTTAGTATAACTTTGCACTAAAGAATTTTTGAAATATAAATTTAGAAACCAGAAGAACACTAATCCATGATACCACATAAACATTTTATATTTTTCCTGCTATTGTTTAATCCCATGCGAGTTTTGTAAGGAAAAAAGTTTGATAAGGTTGGTCTCACACATTCAGGTGCCTACACCGACAAAGATGGGACCATGGGGTATCGGTGGAGGTACCATTCGTGGAATGCAAGGAAAATCCCGACGTCTGGAAAGTGTGACAATCCGCAGTTATAATGTAGTTGAGAAAATCTCATTTTCCTATGTTAATGAGGACGGGCAGATCTGCACCGCTGGACCTTGGGGAGATCCTTCTGACGACACCACCAATGACAAAACAGTGAGTTAATTTCAAGATTTTCCCTTCGTATTTTTGCAAATTGTCTTGACTATTAGATCATTTGACAATATTTTCCTTATATTTTTTTGTGTTACTTACAGATCAAGTTTGGTCCATCAGAGTATGTGAAAAGTATAACTGGGGCAAATTATACTACAACGGCACATATGACGGCCTTGAGGATTGTCACCAACGTTGCAACTTATGGTCCTTTTGGAACTTATACCGGCAACACCATGTTCAATGTTACTGTGCCGGCAGATAAGACCGTTGTGGGCTTCTTTGTGCATTTGAACAATATTATTACCCCGAAGATTGGTGTTTACACCATCTAAACCATTGGCATTCAACTACTACAGCCAGCGTGTTTGATTTTCTCACATTTCCGTTGTTCACCCATTACACACGGTCCTCGATCAGCGTGACACCCTATCTATGCATTTTTTTTATAATTAAATCTTGTACTGCCCATGTTGTGTGTTGTAATACTCAATAAAGTTTTCAGAAGTTGTTTTCTTCAGAGTAGAAATAGAACTGATCGAGGACCGTGTGTATCATCTTCATCCAGATGTTTTAGCTGCTTTCGTGATGCCTGCTATGCATATTTAAATGGCCGTTACCTACAAGATTATTGCCATTCTTTTTGGAATCAAGTTGAATTTCTGGAAAGTGCATGTTAAACAAAGGGCGTGATTGGTTGCCTGCACCATTTTTGAGCTCCCGGTGGGGCAGGATCGGGGGCAGGGCCATGGGGGGATGAGTCCAAAACCAAGATGTCCACTTTGTTTGGTTGTCTTAGTCCCATCGTTGGCAACACATGATCATCTTTGATTGGTTGCTTGCATGCTAACATGTAGTCTTGCCACTTATCCATGTGGTGACTTACCTCACACCACCATAGCTGAAATAGGGGGAGTGTGTGCGAGGTGGTTCATAGAATGATGTCGAACAAAGCGGTTGTGCTTGAGAGGAGAGGGGTCAGAGATGCCGGTAGACATCGACAGTAGCAGGCAACACTAGGGGACTACGTCGATGCTGGAGGGAGGCAGAGCTTGCCAATGTGAGAGAACTAGGGAAAGATGAGCGGCGGCAACATGGATGCTGCTAGTTGAGAGAAGAGGCATGAGCGAGAGTGGCGGAGAGGAGATGAGCTAACGGTGGACCGAGGAACTACATGATCAAGATACATTTGAGAGGTTGGACCTACACAAGTTACACTATAGCCACACACTCACATGAACATGCATATGTAAACACTCACATGCATAAACATTGTAGTATACTAGGGAGATGCAGGTCTACTTGTTTATGATCACCGAAACAAAAAAACTTACAACACGAGAGTTTTGTGAAATGGCCGAGGTGAAGCTACTCCTCAAAATAAATTTCAAATGGTCAACCACGTGCAATGAATTTTTAGCTTCAAACATGAACACAAAACTAAGAAGATACAGTTAACAAAAGTCGGTACGGATTGTCAGAATTGAATCACCTCGTCGACGTCCATCCTTTTTATGTAGATCTTATATTGATTCGAAGCATGTTGTGCTAATAAAAATGGCTTAGGATGAAACAGATTTAGAGAGACCGTAAGCTCCCTCGTTTACTCCCAGGTGCAAAGATTCCCTGGCTAGAGCACCCTAAAGCATGGCTATGTGGAAACAGTCCAACCAAGGGTTCCCAGGGCCTGTCCTAGGAGTGCTTTGATGCGCGGTGGCCATAATATGGAGGGAGCCTAGACAACCAATCAACCCAAATTTAGCTTTCATGACCTGTTTCGGAGTCATGCAGTCTACAATCATGCCCAAAGATGATGGAAATAAGCCCTAGAGGCAATAATAAATGGATTACTCTTTATATTTCCTTTTCATACTTAAGTTTAATTAGTGTTTTGTGCTAGAATTGTATTAGTTTCGGATAATGAGTATTTGGAGGAAAACCCTAATGCATGTGTGAAATTATAAATACCATTTGGATATCCCTAGTCTTGCCGCTAAGATTAGTTCATGTATCATTGATAGTTCTAGTTTCCTAACTATTGGGCAAATACAAAGTGTTGTAGGGTTGCCGGTGATATATGAGATCGAATTTGTTGGGAAAAACAACATCTATGGATAGACCCATGTTAATATAGCATGAAACGCACCATCAATATTATGAGTAGTTTCTCATTACAAGTATTACAGTTACTAAAGTATCGTTGAACCACAAGACACATATATACTTGGGCACGATAAGGATTTGGCAAGGCCTTCAAATGTTACTTCATGACTGGATAATCATAACGTCGGTCTTCGTCCTTAGCAGACAGTATATGCCAATATTCTATATGGTGTAGTTATGGGAATTGCTACTCCTGACGACAGAGAGATAAACTGTGATCCCACTCATGCATTATTATGTTCATCATTGTTTGGATAGACACGTGATCAAGGTGTTGATCACATTAAAATCGATAATATGGAATGAGTAAAAGAATACATGTCCGGTAATAAGGATAACATAGTGTTTCACCTCGGGTTGTGTCAAGTATCAAGAAGCAATGTGACATGTATCGATATGTAATATAGAATGTTCACACGATAGAGATATTTGTGTTATGAGGTGGGGATCAATATGTATAGGTCAAGATACTAATGTTCATCATTGTCGCATAATGAGTTCTGGACATGTCCACTCATATTCGATCCCATAAGGTCACAAACTTAAAAGATCAGTGGCATATAGAATGTGAGTGCGAATATAAGATATGTATGAAGTGGTTCTAAAGGTGTTCGGAGGGTCTCATAATATGACAGAGGAGTCTAGAATATTACTAAGAATTTTTAAAATGGCATTGGTAATTTTATGGAAAGTGTCAGAATAATTTAGGAAGGTTCCGGAATGATCAGCGATACACTAAACAAACTATTTTCAGCTTACCTCCTCGAAACAGGCTTTACGCCCGCTATATTAATATAGCAGACGACCGATACAACTTTCCGAATATTGCTGGGGGAGAACAGCACAAGCAGAAGCCCAAGAGAAAATACAAAAGAACGAAAGAGAAAAATGCACAACAGGGCCGGATCGACCCCTGACGAAGACTCGCAACCGTTGCGCCCTTCGAAGAAGTCCCACCATGATCCTATGCCTTCGAATTGCCGTGTACCAAGCAACACCTTCAAGAAGGAGTGCGACGATGACGACGCTGCTGGCCGGACTTCTCCTAAGATTTCTCCCGGTACACGCAGGGGAGTGGGAAGAAGGTACATCTGATGCCCTTCAAGAAGGAAGGCGGCATCAGAAGATGTCACCGCGTCGGAGCCAGCCTAGCCGGCAAGGATTTCTCCCGACCCCCAAAGAACCACAACCCCATCCAATCCTGGCACTCCACCAAACTTGTCGCCCGCCAACACGGTCTTTTAGTCTTCATCGAGGTCTCACCATGGAAAACACTGTGAGGTTGGCCGGACCTAGAAAACCCACTGAAGACAAGGGATAGCGGTGTCGATGCCACGTGGGAGGGACCAACCTCCACTGCCATAGCAGTAGCAGACCGGGCGCAGTCGCAGAAGCATACCAGGCCAACTAGGACTGACCGAGCATGGAGCGGGCTCGTGAAGCCCCCACCGCCGCGCTGCAGTAGACGTAGTGGCATCTTCGCTCTCCCTGTCACGAAGAGTTCCCTAGACCAACCATGGCAGTGACCTAGGTGCGAGTTAGCCCGCCCTAACCCAGGTCGGGCCCAAAGGGCCCAGATCTAGGATTTGGCGCTGCCGACCAAGCTCGTCTCTGCCACCACCGCTGCCAAACAGCAGCTCCCTCGCCTTCTGCCATCCAGGCCACCGCCAGAGCTCCGCCTGTCGAAGAGCATCGTCGCTAGAGGAGCACAGTACGTGAAGTCGCTCCGCATCCCACCATCTTCCTCCAAGAGCAGGCTCGGCGGTCCAGATCCGACCTGGGAGGGCCAAAACCACGCCCCTCCGCAGCCCCCTCCTCGCCGGCCTCTTCGGAGCACGCCGCCACAGGCCCGCACCACGACCAGCCGCTGCCCTAGAGCCCCTGGCTGCACGCGTCGCCGCCGCCCAGATCCACGTGCGCACCGCGGCCGCTAGGTCGAGGCGTCCCACGCCTCCACTCGCCACTGGACCGAGGACCACCGCGCTGCCATGCTCACTTGTGCATGCCGGCGAGGTTCGCGCCGCTCATCGCCAGGGCGCAGCGTCCCTCCGGGCTGCACCAGGCGAGGAGACTCGAACCCCGCCGCCCCTTCACTGGCGGCGTGCACGGCCTTCCGGCGGCTGTCTCTGGGGGCGACGAGGGGGAGAGGTGGTGCGGGGCGGCAGTGGAGGAGCGGTAGGGTTTGGCTCCCCCATCGCCCTGGATGATAAGCAGACTAGGAATGCATGATCAGCTACCAAATTGTTTTTTAGAAGACAACCATTTAAGTTCTTCAAAACAGCCCATGCAATTACATCATATGACACTCTCAAAAAAAATTACATCATATGAAAGGCCATCCCAGTTTCACATCTCAAGTCGATATTCATTCTCATAAGCATCAAGTGCATACTGCATAAGTAGACTGGAGTTATAGACCATACGATAGAAATATTTACTACTCTTGTATTAGCGTAACAACATAGAAAGCCCAGAGGACCTGACAAATCGATGTCGTTTATATCTTCTTAAAACCATACTTCCTGGGCTCATAGAAGAGATCAGTCTTGGCGCTTTCTAGATTGACAATCTTAGGACATCCATCTCGGTCCTTCTCCTGCTGAGTACACTCCTTGCAGTAGTAGGCATCCATTTAACAATATTAATTATGTACTAGGAGTTTATATAATTATTCAAAACTAGCAAGGTGGCCCTCGCAAATTGCGAGGGCACCGTCTTTAATATTTCATAAGTAGTATTCACTTTTATTAAACAAACAATTTCCCCTCCAATTTATCCCACTGATTGTAGATGATATGGTATTTACATACCGATGTGCTGCCTGACGTATAATTTTCATCTATGTTTTTTTCATCTATATTTTGTATATGTTTCTAAGAATCATCATCTTTATAATTTAAAAGGTTATTAATCCTAAAATTGCTACAAACCAAAATATATATTATACTACCATTCTATTTGATAATCCGTATTGATATTTCGCTTCTTGAAAGAAACACCTTGGTATGGATTTGAAATTATTATCTCTTAAATCACATGCATTCGAAGAGCAAAAGACTCATGTAGTTTTTCATAACACGGTAGTTGGTGCAACTTTTGTTACTTTATTTTTCCGCAGTTTTGTTTTCAAAGACATGAAGTATTGTAAAGATGCGAGGAAAGAGTCGAGAGAAGGTGAGTTAATGCAAGATTGATATAGCAAAGAATAAGAAGCATATAAGAGGCATGTGCAAACTTGAGGTGTTAATTCTAAGAAATAATAGTTTTTGCATATTTTTATTTTTTATACACCATTTATGTATGCATATTTTTTCGTGCAACTTTTCATAATTATACTTAATGTATACTATATGTTCTTCCATGGGTGGCAAAGTCCTACTTTATTTACCGGGGGGTAATTAGAAAAGATTTTTTGTCCCTAAACATATGTTTTATTTTATCTTATGTTCTCATGGTTCTAATTTTGATGGTTAGATTTCTTTTCAATTACATTACAATCTAGGGAAGTACCAAATTATGGTGAACGTATATTATATGTCTTATTTAACATAAGGCAAGTACACAAACTTTCTATTGAACTATTTGTCTCATAGTGCATCTTGATTGTCTTGGAAATAACTTCTTTTTTTTATACTTCCTATGTTTCTCATGATTCCTATTTTGAGGGTTAGTTTTATATGATGAAATAAATTGTAATTTATGAAAGTACAAATTATAGACAATACGCATTCTATGTTCTGTTTAAGTGAAGGGAATTGTATTATTTTTATTTAGGATTAACATTTTCCATTCATTTTCTTATGTTTCTCATGATTCTCGTTCTAATGGTTAGTTTTCCTACCTTTTTATATTATAGTTTATGAAATTAAAATTTATAAGGAACATCTATTCTATCATTTACACAACAAAATAGAACTACACAGAATTTTTTGTTTAACTATGCGTACATCTCATAGTGCATACACCTTGATTGACATGGAAATAACATTACTCCATCCATAGGAAGCTTAATCAGCATAATTTTAGTAGAATATGCACACAAATTCCTTTTTGCGATTAATTGATTCATGTATTTACAAATTTATACTTATATCCTCATGTAATAGTTCTTTTCAACATGAAGTTTACATCTTATGTTTTGTGCCTAATGAATTGGAGGAAGTATATCGTCGAACAAGTACATGAGGGGAAACAGATAGAAGAATATACAAAACTTCTGTGTTGTTGATGACCCACAAGTATAAGGGGTGTATCGCAGTATTTTCGATAAGTAAGAGTGTCGAACCCAACGAGGAGCAGAAGGTGCTGGCTAGTGGTATGGATCAGGAATTCTCTGCAAATACTTAGCAAACGGATTTTTAGGGGTTTTTAATAAAGCAAGTAAACAAAATACGAGTAAATAAAAGACAGTAGGAATAAATGCAGCAAGTGGCCCAATCCTTTATGCAGCAAAAGACAAGCCGGTTGTATTACTTAAGATGACCAAACATTCTCGAGGACACATGAAAAGACTGTTAAGTGCTTTCGCTTCATATAGTTGATTAATCTTCTTTAGCTTACTAAGTGTTGTGTGGGTGAACCTATGCTAATGTACCGACCCATCCAGGACTAATACATACTTGTGATTATACCCCTTGCAAACATCCGTAAGTACAAGAAAGTAATTAAGGTAGAAACCTAACCACAGCTTTAAACTCTAAGACCCTTACGTCCCTTGTGCAACGGGGGTTCAGGTTTCTGTCACTCCGGCAACCCCTACGATTAGTAGCCAAATACACAATGCATTCCCCTAGGACCATATAGGTGAAGTGTCATGTAGTCGACGTTCACATGACACCACTAGAAGAAGTACACCACAACTTAAATATCAAACTATTGAATCTTTCTCAACACAACTCCACTACTAACAACATGACTTCTCCCATGTCCTCAACAACAAAACGAACTACTCACAAGACATCATATGGATCGTGATCAGAGATGGAATAATGATGTATAACAATCTGAACATAAACAATAATTCAATAGTTCACTCAATAGTATCAACTACAAAGAGTAATCAACACCGAGAAAGTTTCCCCTATGAACTATGCAAGATTCAACTCAATTGTTATAGCAATATGGAGATGGTGATGAGGGTGCTGATGGTGATGATGGTGGTGATGATGATGATGATGATCCCGATGAAGTCCAGCTTGATGGTGGTGTTGATGGCGACGATCTCCCCTCTCCAGGAAGGAATTCCCACGGCAGAAATCTGTTTGCCGAAGAGATCTTTCTCTCTCGGTGTTTTCTGCCTCGCAGAGGCGGCGGAATCTTTCTGTGGTTTCTCCCTGAGTCTTAGGGTTTCGGGAGGATGATATACGCCAAAGGGGAGAGGCTGGAGTGGGCCAGGGTGGCCACACCACCTGCTGGCGCGGCCTAGGGCTGCCCGCGCCAGGGGGTGGTGTGGGCCCCCTGTGGCCCATATCCACTCCGTCTTTTGGCATCCTTAGTCTTCTGGAAAAATAGGATTTTCCGTATATTTTCCCGGATTTTCTGATCTTCGCGAATTTTGCCTCCAAATAGCACTTTTTTCATCAGAATCCTGACTGCAGCGGTCCATGCTCCAAAAGTCATCAACCATGCAAAAACAGATGAAATAACATAAGTATCACCTCTCAATACGAAATATATCAATGAATAATAGTGAATTAATACATAGAAGAGTGATGCAAAATGGACATATCAACTCCCCCCAAGCTTAGACTTCGCTTGTCCCCAAGCGAAACTGAGCTCAATAAACATGGCCTCAGGTTTATGGAGTGAAGAGTCGATAAAAGAATACGGAAAAGAAGCAACACATCCATCAAATGCATTGATCATAATAGAAGACAACTCACTATTATATAACTCAACTTGCAATGAGTAAAGGAAACACAATAAAGATACATAAAGTGAATCATAATCGGTAATGGCAAACTTAGCTCTTGGTCGAAGAATAGTTGATAATTTGCTTGAGTTTACAAATAACTGGTTTTTCAATGATAGCTTTCAAAGTAGTAAACATCAAGATAAGAACAATGTGCAAAGCAAGGAACATAAGACATGATTGAATAAATCATCATATGAATGAATGAAACACAACAACTCAAAATACTTGCTGAGATAGAAGGGAATAGGTTTACTGACTCATCTAAAAAGAAAGGCCCTTCGCAGAGGGAAGTAGAGATTGCAAGTCTCATAAAGAGCTCCCAAAAATTATGATACTTACTAGCTTTCAGCTCTCATTGCCCCTATCATAGGCATCTTTAGGTGATTAAGGTTAAAGTGATCAAATATAAGGATATGCATTGACAAGTTGTAAGTTGAGAATCTCATGTCCCTTGAATACGAGGGCCGCTCCTCATGCTACTCAAGTTTAGTCACCGGTAAGTTCTTGTCATCGTAAGCATATGTGTATCATAGAGAACCGCCAACAAGGTACCCCTTGCCCGATGATACGGAAGAATCCTCATATCAAAATTACAAGACAAGCAAACAACAAGTATCTCAACAATCTTCTTATTTACCATGGGAATATGGTGCTTTTTTCTCTCTTTCCTTTTTTCATAATGTCTCTTTTTTTCTTTTTCTTTTTTTCTCAATCTCTATCTCTTTTTTATAAGAAAAATGCTTCATAGATGCTCGTTATGGTTACGCTGCAGGTTTCCACCATGTCAGCATGGATTAGACCAGCGGCCCAGGCGTTTCTCTAACACACATGCATAACTCCATGGACTTACAAGCTCCCCTTTCATTTCACACCGACGACATCCATATACAAAAGAACATGATATCAACTTGTTACAAAGTACCAGTGCAATGTTGAAAGCGTTCCCCATGACAGCATGGTTCTGCTAATTCACAACTTACAAAGCGCAAGCATATATGCAACATAGGTGAGCACAATGGTTCAAGTTTATTAAGTGCAAGAAAGTAAAGCGTGCCATCAAGTTCGTGAGAGCTTTAATCACTAATTTTCACATAACAAGTTTAATTTGGGAGGTAGATAAAACAAGAATTTACTTGGAATAGCAATAATGCTAATAGGTAGGTATGGTGGACACAAATGGCAGAGGTTTTGGTTTTAAGGAGGTGGATGCATGAGAAGAATACCCTCTCAGTACAGGTTTTTGGCTAGCAAGGCTGGGTAGCAAGTATAAGAGTTGAAGGAAACAAACAAACATACAAGTGATAAAGACAAACATGCAATCTTCCTTGGAAGTACAAAAGATCTTAACTAGAGAATACTAGACTTATGAGCAAATCAAGAAAGAAAGATGATGAAATTATTTTTCTCTAGAGTACTCTTATCTTTTTATTCAACTCTCAAAAATAGTGTTGCTACTGACCGAGCCAGGTTTGCCAAAACCAACTAAATTAACTCAATGATCCCAAAGTGATACCAATACTAACAACAAGATCAATCATATAACCACAAATTGAAAACTAATATAAGCTATGCAAAAGAGTGAATGATAGAACTTCTCATTAATATTTCATAATGGCAATTCACACCAAGGGATACATATCTAACGAGAGAGGGGACACTTCCATAATGCAAACGATACTACATAATAACTCCTCTATTCATAATATGACTCTACTAATAAGGTAAAAAGATAGAAGATAGTGATGTGATACCGCGGCACTCCCCCAAGCTTGGAACAAGCCAAGGGGATGCCAAACCTGATGACGAATTACTCCTTCGGTGGTGGTGGTGGTATCCTCTCGATGAGCTCTTTGATCAGTTTCCCCAAGTCCTCAATCTCGAAGGTGAGAGTACGAATCAACTTCGAGTTGTGCTCAATACGGCTCATAATCATTTCAGTTTGTGGATCCCAGCTCTTGTGATTCTTTTTCCTGCATGGTTATGGATAAAGGTATGGAAGGGATTCTTGGTGTGTGGAGGAAGTGACCGTGGAGCCAAGCTGTGACGAGGAGCTTTTCCCCCAGTCTGCTTCCGTGCAGTCCTTCTAACCCTGGCAGGTTTAGTCACCACTCCAATGCTTGCAATGGTAGTGCTGGTGTGCGGATGTTGTCTTTGCTCCTCTTCACCTTCACTCTTGATCTCCTTCTCCTTCCCGGGGTCTTGGAGGTCTTCCTCCATAGGCTCCTTCCCTTTATCCTTGGCGGACACCATGGTGCTTCTAGACTTTCAAAGAGTATGTCCTGGCAGAAACAGATCGAAACAAAAACACGACGAAAACACGATATACAAACCTCGGGGGCTCCGGTGGATTATATATTACGAAGTTTCATATCGAAAGGAAGGTACTGGGAGAAAACGAGTCGGAGGCGAAGTCCGGGGTGGACTCACCACCTGGTGGCGCGGCCAGGGGAGGGCCCGTGCCACAGGGTGGTGTGAGCCACCCTGACTCCGTTTCCGTCTCTTTTTCGCTCCATAGCTTCCCTTATTGACTGAAAACTGGAAAAGTATAGTTGGATTGTATTTTTGCGGAACTTTTCTTACCAGAACTGTTACCTATTTGAAAACAGACTCTACAGGTCTCTGAATTTGGTATCTAGTAGATTCTTACGGAATCATCACTTGAATAACATCAATATCTTCATCTTTATATAGTTATTACTTGAGTCATAAAACCCTTCTCTTCCTTATTACACCATTATCTCCACTTTCTGGAAATTTCTTTCACACAAAACTTCACACAGTTCTCATTAACAACATTAGTATAAGTGAAGTGATAAAACCTTTTGAGTGCAACTTCAACTAAAAACCATCAAAACATAAGCTACTTAAGCAACTCCTTCCGAAAACCCAAAAAGAATTCAAAAAGGAAATCGAATAAAGAAGCAAATACAAGAGTGGCAAAATCTGTCAAAACAGACCAGCAGGTAAAGATCAATTTTTTAGAAAATCTTCTGTTGCTCAAATCAAAAAGTGCAAAACTAACGAAAGTTAAATAACAACCTGGGGCAGAAGCACAAAAAATTACAGCTCAATCCAACATACAGAGATCTCTCATGAATTTTTACAGTGAAGCATAAAAATCTGTTTCGGGACAGCAACTTCTCCAAATCTTACTTCTCTCTCATTAGAGGTTGATCTTGACACAAAAACCAAACAAAACGGATAAAGAGCGGTTATTACCGAAGTAATAACTTCCAATACTCAAAGAAACAGAAACAAACTGAAAGCAAAAACAAATTGGGTTGTCTCCCAAAAAGCTCTTTCTTTATAGCTATTAAGATGGGCATGATAATTTTGAAAAAACTCTCATAGGAATAAGAATTGAAGTGAAAGAGAGCATTAAGAAGCAAAAACACACACACATTTAAGTCTAACCCACTTCCTATGCAAGGGAATTTTGTAAACAAACAAGTTGTTGAAACCAGAGGCAACTTGCATAGGAAAGCAAAAGAAGTGCAACATAAAAACTTTCAGCATAAAACGAGGAAACTTGATATTATTGAGATACATAAGAACACTTTTCCCTCTCTCATAGTAACTTTCAGTATCATGTATAAACTTAACGATATAGCTATCACAAGAACCATCATAGCAATGATCACTTATTCTAACAGAAAATACAGGAATACTAGCTCTCATAACACTACTTTGTGAAACAATATTAGAGGTATCCTTACAAAGGATAGGGTGTCCCTCTTCTTCATACTTAGTGACAAAGTCTTTCACATTTGCTATTATAGGTTCATTAACCATTTGCTTATCAGGTTCAACATCTTTATTTATACTTTCATTAACCATACTAGCTATCATAGAATGTTCCTTTATCTTAACTGGGAAAGGCATTTTCTCAATGTAAGGTTCAGGTAAAACATGATTAGCTGTATAAACTTTAGTATTTCTTGCAGGAACACTCTCAGCAATATCTTTATAAGGTTCATGATACTTGTTCCACTTCTTTTTAGGCACTTCAATGTAGGAAGCAAAGGCCTTAAAATTAGAAGCAATAGCTTGAGACTCTAGACCATAAACATTTTTAATATTTTAAAAGTCATCAGTTCCCATAAAAGATTCAATGCATTCATAATCATAATTTATACCTGACTTTCTATATTTGTCATTCTCCCAAGCTTCAGCATTGTCTTAAATATGGTCCAGAAGATACCATTTAGCTTCTTATTCCATGCGAGTGAATGATCCAGCACAAGAAGCATCCAATAAATCCTTGTCATGTAGAGGGAGCCTTGCATAAAATTTATTGATAATAATATTGTTGGGGAGCTCATGAATGGGACATTTGAGCATTAGTAACTTCAATCTCCCCCAAGCTTGAGCTGTACTCTCTGCATCAAGAGGCCAAAAGTTGTATATTTGATTCTGATCTTTATGAATCTCACTAGGAGGATAAAACTTTGAATAAAAGAGAGGCACTATTTCCTCCCATTCCAGAGCTTGACCATTCTTTAGCAGCTTATACCATTCCTCAGCTCTTCCTTTTAGTGATAATGAGAATAACTTCTTCTTAACTTGATCTGTAGTAATACCTGCACACTTGAACAACCCGCATAATTCGTGTATAAAGAGCAAATGATCACCGGGATGGAAAGTTCCATCCCCAACATAGTAGTTATCCATAACACGATCAATAATTTTTGTAGGTATTTTGAAAACATCATTCTCAGCAGGTGGTGGCTTATCTACTACCTTAGCAGTGGTAGTAGCATTACCAAATAAGAAACTCAGTGAGTTATCCATAACAAAAATAAAGCAACTAGCAGAAGTAAACAATACTCACAGTAGAAGTTTCCTTTACCAGTTCCACTCTCCAATAGCGCTTCACTCCCCGGCAACGGCGCTAGAAAATAGTCTTCATGACCCACAAGTATAGGGGGTGTATCGCAATATTTTCGATAAGTAAGAGTGTCGAACCCAACGAGGAGCAGAAGGTGCTGGCTAGTGGTATGGATCAGGAATTCTCTGCAAATACTTACCAAACGGATTTTTAGGGGTTTTTGATAAAGCAAGTAAACAAAGTACGAGTAAATAAAAGACAGTAGGAATAAATGCAGCAAGTGGCCCAATCATTTATACAGCAAAGGACAAGCCGGTTGTATTACTTAAGATGACCAAATGTTCTCGAGGACACATGGGAAGACTGTCAAGTGCTTTCGTTTCATATAGTTGATTAATCTTCTTTAGCTTGCTAAGTGTTGTGTGGGTGAATCTGTGCTAATGTACCGACCCATCCAGGACTAATACATACTTGTGATTATACCCCTTGCAAACATCCGTAAGTACAAGAAAGTAATTAAGCTAGAAACCTAACCACAGCTTTAAACTCTAAGACCCTTACGTCCCTTGTGCAATGGTTTCCTAACGGGGGTTCAGGTTTCTGACACTCCGGCAACCCCTACGGTTAGTAGCCAAATACACAATGCATTCCCCTAGGCCCATATAGGTGAAGTGTCATGTAGTCGACGTTCACATGACACCACTAGAAGAAGTACACCACAACTTAAATATCAAACTATTGAATCTTTCTCAACACAACTCCACTACTAACAACATGACTTCTCCCATGTCCTTAAGAACAAAACGAACTACTCACGAGACATCATATGGAGCATGATCAAAGATGGAATAATGATGTATAATAATCTGAACATAAACAATAATTCAATGGTTCACTCAATACCATCAACTACAAAGAGTAATTAACACCGGGAAAGTTTCCCCTATGAACTATGCAAGATTCAACTCAATTGTTACAGCAATATGGAGATGGTGATGAGGGTGTTGATGGTGATGATGGTGGTGATGATGATGATGATGATCCCGATGAAGTCCAGCTTGATGGTGGTGTTGATGGCAACGATCTCCCCTCTTCGGGAAGGAATTCCCTCGGCAGAAATCTGTCTGCCAGAAAGATCTTTCTCTCTCGGTGTTTTCCGCTCCGCAGAGGCTGTGGAATCTTTCTGTGGTCGCTCCCCGAGTCTTAGGGTTTCGGGAGGATGATATACGCCAGAGGGGAGAGGCTGAAGTGGGCCAGGGTGGCCACACCACCTGCTGGCGCAGCCTAGGGCTGCCCGTGCCAGGGGGTGGTGTGGGCCCCCTGTGGCCCATCTCCACTCCGTCTTCTGGCATCCTTAGTCTTCTGGAAAAATAGGATTTTCCGTATATTTTCCCGGATTTTCTGATCTTCGCGAATTTTGCCTCCAAACAGCACATTTTTCATCAGAATCCTGACTGCAGCGGTCCATGCTCCAAAAGTCATCAACCATGCAAAAACAGATGAAATAACATAAGTATCACCTCTCAATACGAAATATATCAATGAATAATAGTGAATTAAGACATAGAATAGTGATGCAAAATGGATGTATCAGTTGTTATCCTTTTATTTTTCAAGACTTGCAGCATAATTTATACATAACGTCGGCTTATCGATAAGTGAAGTCGGAGATGATAGGATACTGGTCTCGGTGAAAATAGACGGATGAAATCATGCACATATGCTAAATTGGTGTCATATGGACCGAATAGTTCATCTAGTGTTAACAACTAATTGACGATGTGGGTATTATACGTCCAAAATAAGGTAGTGCAACGTTACCCTCTCTAGGGAGTAATAACGAAGAGAGTATATACATCAATAAGTGGTTCAATAGTCCGAACTCCTAAGTGTTGTACCATGCTAACAAATCGTGGTATTTTAGCTAAATCCTCATAGTTACGTCGGTTGCAGAACACGAAACTGAAAGACTACATAAAATATAAAATTTGCAAAGGGAGAGACAGGTAGTTCCAACATGATATTATTGTACTTAAATTTATCACAAAATATTACTTCTATATATTGTTGTGGGAAAGACTTATACTATATTGACCTTGGAAGACAGAGATTGAAACTTTAATCATGGTTCATAGAATTACAGTGTTGGGGCCTCTTTTACTCTTCTTGTGTCATAAACGTAGGGCGAAATTAACAGAAAAAATAAGGCTATCTAAATTACACAGATGACATTCTTGGAGGCTAGCTATAATTTTATGGGACATGGCAAGGATATTATAGTTGCAGAATGCTTGAGGCACCGGCACAATGGAGCTTATATATCACGAATGTCTCTTCTTTTACTCTACCACAATTTGAGAGCGATAGCCGTCTCCAGTATTCATCCCCAGAAGTGGAAGATAACAAAGGGAGAAAGCATCATTTAGTCCAGGACATGGTTGTTGAGCAATCCACGATGACCCTCGGTTTCATCTTTTTTTTTTTTTTGAGGGTAGGTTTCATCTTCTTCTCCTACACGGTTAAAGGAGGTACAGTCAACACAATCTCCAACCTCCCATGCATAACTTCATCTCATATTTCTTCACGAATGCATCTCCCTTCACCTCCTCAGTTATCCGATTGGCCGTGCACCACCAAATGATCTTGGTTGGCCTGAAGATGTAATGGAAGCAACAATAACGCTACTATAGATGCACAAACATAGAATCAAATATATGTGCAACAGTTATACCCCGGTTATTGATCCATCAAGCACTTGTGTTTACACGAACGCGGCACCGATGGGACCAGTAGGGATAAATTTTGACAAATAGGAAATCATGAAAGAAACGGATTTGGAGAAGAAGGGTCAGATTTTAGTTTGTCGTAAACTCTTAGGACTCCTACATGCATACTATACCTGGTTAAATTGTATATGTGTATATATATGCAAGGGAGGCCTGAACCAACATGCTCATGCACTAGGGATGCAGAAGTGGAACAAATAGGACAAGTGGGATCCTAATTTTAGACCCCTAGATTAAATTTAAACTAAGTGGGAGAAGTGGGACATGTAGGATTTAACAAATCTTACTTATCCCGCTTATCCCACTTAGTTTAGAGTTAGTCTATATATCTAAAAATGGAATCTCACTTGGCCCAATTGTCCCACCTCTATATCCTTGTCTTGCACCCACCGTTTCTTTTGCGGGTTGTCGTGTTTGAGTTTATTAAAGTTTGCATGTGCATGGAAAGCTATTAACATGTTTTTTTGTTTAGTTATGGAGATGGATTGGAAAACGTGATGTTAAAAGGAGATTTTGTTTCGAACCATGTACGTGACATATCAAGACGTGGGAGACTAAAGGCGTGTATATGGACATATATAAATATGTTACGTTATTTGGTTAAATCCTAGCCAATATATTTTAGATCTAACTATCTATATAATTTAGGTGATGTGGATGAATCTGGTAACTCAAAAAACATCTTTATATTGCTTTTAGTATATAACTAGTAGTTGTGCACGTGCAACGCACGTGTTAATCAAATTAAGCATAACAATATGGAGATATTTTTAATTGCTTTACAATATACATACACAATGTATTAGCTTGCCCATATGCATGGTCCGCTAAAAGAACGAAAAATGTGCAATACTACAGATGAAACTACTACATGGTAAGATATTAGCCAAGATGGAGCTTTGTGGACCTAGGTCAAACCATATATGGTGCGATTCAATCTCACGGTGTGCACCTTCTCAATATGTGTACCACAACTATTTTTCTGTGAAACAAGCCTAAAAACACATAAAATAAATTAAGCGAGTGATATAATTTTTTTCTCATAAAAATGTGTACACCTTTCAAGATAAGCAAAAAAAGGCCCCAATAGAAGGCACACATACTAAAGTAAACAACTTTAAATTACAATTACAAAAAAATATGTTCACCTCAATCGACAAAAAATTCCAGTTTTTTGCTGAAGCTATAAACCGGCAAAGACCTTGCAAGAATTTAATAATGGTTTGTTTGACCATATAAATCTCCTCTTTGGTGTTCTTGAGCCATCCTTACCATCGTCATGGCTAAGGCTACAAAACCCTTCTTGGCGACGACTTCCTCAATCTGGGTTTTAGGTGATGACTTACATGATAAGGATGCTGAATCTTCTAAGGGTTTATTGCGAATGTGAAGGAAGCAGTTGCGTTTTACAAAGAGGAGGTTACATACAAGAACCAACAAAAAGTGGCATACAAGGAAGTTACCATACATTTCCAAATGATTTTCCCAAATTGTAGTTTCTATCATCATCCCATCCTTGAGGGCATACATCAGATGAGATATGCACAATATTTCTACCTCAGAAAATCAAACCTTTCCTTGGTGCTGAATATATATGATCCCCAATCTAATTTCATATGTGAAACAAGAAAATAACTTGTTTGGTGCACAATGTTTCTACCTCGAAAGCATTTGTAACAATTATTTTAAGGCTTAAGCCTGGTGAGTTACCCGCCTCCTCAGGCCACTCCCGGTGCGGGTTTTATCAGCCGTTAGATATTGGAGTAGAACTCATCTTGATCATTGCATTTGGTATGGTAAAGTATTTTTTTGTCACACCGCATGGGTTGTCTCTCATGTGACATAAAGGCCCTACTCCCAACATAGGTCCACAATGACAGAGACCAGTGCTAACGTATGTGACGCTCCTTTGAGTTGTCGAGTCTCTCACCCGACCTCGCCCTCGATGCCTATCCACTCGCCCTCGCCTCCTATCCACCGCCGCCTCGCACTCGCCGTCCTCGAACTCGCTGTCCCCGCCTCCTCTCCACTCAAACTCGCGGCGACGCCTTCACTTCAATCAGTAGCAGCGGGGCCAAGACCTTCGTCCTTCCCCTTCGCTCAAACCAACGATGGTTAGGCCCGAGGTGGCATGGAGGATGCTGAGAAGGAAGCGTGGGAGAGCGGCTGACGGCCCTGGCAGGGGGCACTGCTGCCTACGACCTGCAGAGAAGTAATCGCCGCGATGAGGATGAGGTCCCCTCCCGTGTGCAGATCTACATGCCTATCTCTTCCACCTCCTCCCTCAATTCGTTCTTTTGGGCCCTCTTCGTCCATGGCAGGCAACAACTACTTGGTATCTGAGTGGAGGGGTCGATTTAGGCCACAACGGCATCGATCTCCTAAATTGACCAAGGTCCTTCGACGGTGGCACCTGATGACGTCCACAACAGCGCTCCTGCTGGCCCCGCAGTTGCCGTCAGACCCGTCCCTTGCTGAAACATGCCAGATGCATCTCCACAATGTTTTGCAGCCTTTATCCTTTCGCTTTTCTCCACCTTTTATTATGTACGTATTTGCCTCTTTTCTTTTGTTTGTGTTCATCTTTCATAGGTTTGACATGTGTGGAATGTTCCACATTATAGATGTATTAATACATCATAATATTGATCTCATTGTGTTCCCCGCTGCTTGGTTAATGGTAATTTATTTTTCTTGATTTGGTGGAAAAATGGGTTGTCAAATTGTAAGCAGGGTGACATTTGTGCGAAGCTAGCAAGAAATGGTCTATAATAAATACGCATTATTAAGAAACTGCCTATGAAGATATATAGTTTATGTTGTGTGGATGGATGTTGATTTCCATGTTTTTAGAAATCTTCGTGTGCACTGATACTTACACTATCTACATATTGTAGCATAACAAAGTAATCTAAAGGTTTCTTAAATTCGTTGATATGACACTTAGCTTAAAGATGTTTGGTAAAAGTAGCAGCCCTTTTGAATTTTGTGTTTCAGCTAACAATAGGAGTGTATCATTTTTCCTAATCTAGTAAGCTAATTATCATTGTTGAGCCTATCATAGTATAGTTTTTGTTCTTCGCATATTACAGAGCTAGCAAGGAAATGATGTGCTCAAAATGCTCATATGTAAGATATACACTGCTTAAACAGGAGCACGAAAACATCATAAAATGAATATTGATGAAAGCTATTTGTCTTTTGATTCTCAATGAAACAGAGTTTCAGCTAACAAATCATAAATTTTCTTCACATTACCAACCTAATAAATGATCTCCATTGAAATCTTGACTGGCAGTACATGCTTATCAGGAACCTATGCACTAAAATATTACTTTTTTTCTCTGGTTTGGCTTTTCTCTTAGGAGGCTCCAGTTTATTGATTCAATTGGAGTCGCTAGAACAACAGATGGTGGTTTTTACACATGTTGCTCCTACACCTGATTATTGGCCGAGATAAATCTTCAGGGTTGGTATCTATTTATGGAGGTTTGGTTTCAGTATGGCTTGGTATCTTCTTTCCTCCTAGAAATGTGCATTAAATTTTTGGAGAGGACACATTTACAATGATTCTTGCTATCTTACCATGATAAGTTTTTTGCAGCTTACTATATTTTTGTCTTGGATTTGAGCTTACTTTGTTAATCACCATGTATTGTACACGGTTACCTTCATGTTTCATAGATTAATATTGTTGCTTACAAGTTCAGGTGACTAACCAGTTACCATGTTATGTAGATCAAAATAAGATTAATATTCTAAGTTGTCTTAGTTACTCCTACATTTAATTTGCCAATGATCTCATTAAGCATGACCCATTTTATTTGCAGAAGACAAGGACTACTCATTAAGTATCTGCTTCAAAGTCATAGCCATCTCGGAGCATTTGATTGAACCTGACAATTATTTGATTATCAAACTGTATCCTCCCTCTTGTGGTAGCACTATCAGTTGTCTGCCAAGTTGTAGTTATAAAAATGTGTATTTGCAACCAAGTTTGTTTAGTTCTTTAGTCCTTCTAGGCATGTGTCTCTGGGGTATCCATGTGTGGTTTCAATTAATTTGACTCAATCAATTCTTGCCCCGGTACCTTATCGAGTGTAGATCACAATAGACGATTTTTCTTAGGATGCAATAGAAGAACTTTTGTAGGTGATGCTGGTATATGTTGGTTCTTCTTTGTTAGTTTCCTTAAATTAGTCCAACTTTAGCATATGTTTAATCTTTGACTCTGCATCCAATATAGATGATGCAGTTGCGCATTGTGCAAAGACTACTATGTGCAAGTTCATGCTAAGAAATTGAATGCATATATAGATGGATTTTGGCATTGTCGCGACACGGCATTCCTCCTATCAAGACCCTAGGAGGCATGTACAAACCAGGCGGGGGCTCGCTACACGTTGACCTTGCCCAAACAAGACCTCTCCAAATACCTCTCTCGATTTACCATCGGAACAAACAAAAGTTGTCGGCCAAAGCCAAAAGCATCAGCATGTCAGCCCTGACGACCACACTATGCCAAGGCCTGTACAGGCGGCGCGGCGAAGCGCGCCTATCCACTAGTTTACTTAATATGTGAAACAAGAGAATGTGTCTAACCATAGTTTAATCTAGAAAGCCAAAAGGATAATAAGAGAAAGAGAGCATACACATGTGGCTTCAGCGATTATATCAGGAAAAAAATGTTGGTCTGGATCTTGTATTTTCCACGAAACAATTTGTTGGTGTTTCAAAATTTAACCCAACCTTGCACAAAGGTGGTATTAAATTGAACAGATTTTGCAAATATATCAGAAAACACAACCCATGTCAATTAATAATAAATCTCTATCAGAAGAACACAAGAAAAGTAGAAGGCGACATCGGTGGCATATCTAGGAAAAAGTGAGCTTCTACGTTTCATTGCTATTTTTTTTCATATATTTGTTAAATCAAGCTAAAGATGGAAAATAATTTGGATCGGGAAAATATTCATTAAATAGTAGACCATTAGCAATAGGAATTAAATGAAGCCCATCCTAAATTTAAAGTCCTACCACAATCATATATTCTACAAATATGTCACTTTTCCTCGTATATCTGTACATAGAAAGATTTCCATGTTCCAGATCATGTAGTGTTCCCCAAATGGATAGCAACCTGCTAGTATACTAATCCCTCCAGCAGGAACAAAATCCGCAATCAATCAAGATAAATGAGGTGCAGATAACACATGCTAGAGTAACTGGAATACCATTTTTTCTTGTCCAAAGAGAATTTCATGGATACATCAGAAGTAGAAATTAGGAATTATTGGTAGATTAACAATTATCGGTAGATAAAAATTGCAGACTAAAAAGCTTTGTTGCAGCATCAAGACGCAAAGTGCAGTACAGTAACCATGCAAAGGTCCGAATATTCCCCCATCGAATTAAAGATTCACCTGATTGATTTGTCATCGAGGTAGTATTGTAGTGCGATGTTAAACCGTTGACCGATAACATGAGGAAATCATCTAAGATTGGAGTTTACCTGCATGCTCTGTATAGAAATACGGGCTTAAGCCATTCCGAGGATATGAGAGAGCGGAAGAGCCAGCAACAGTTACTGCTCTGACCATGGCCAGGACAGCCATGCTTGGTAGCGAGGGGTAACCATATCCATACAGGGGTGGAAGTTCGGGCTCGCTTCATGGCCAGAGAAACCATCCACGATAGAGGCAGTTTCAGATCCGGCCACCGCGATGACGATTGTCATGGTGGCATCTCACTGATTTAGGATGTGGGACCTTATCTTGAAGGATTAGGATGACCTCGAGCTGGAGACCAGCGGTTGGCGGGTACAGCTGCTGGCAGGGGCGCAGGTCACAACGCAGGCATGCTCACGTGAAGGGCGGCAAAGGCGGGAGCCTGGGAGGGCTGCAGCATTAAGGCGAGGTCGGCGGGAGGACATGCACGGTGTTGGGCGTTGGCGGCGGGAGGACCGCGACATCGCTCGAGGATCCGGCGTGCCGCCACCATTAGCTTGCGGACTGGGATTAGGTGACATGGCTATGGCATGTCACGCTGGAACATGCCCTCTCTCATGTGCGGTCCAGTCACCATTCAACATACCACGTTGATCCTAGGCAAAATTGCTCCGATGAAATCCATCTAACACAACACTCACAATTGCATGACGGCCAATTCTGCCAAATTCAGATACAACATATATAAATTAATCCAACAAGGTAGAAGAGAAGCATTCAAAGTTACAAGCAGCACCAAATATATCTTACAAGGTTTGTCTATTTTTAGTTCGGTTACCAATTTCATCGTATGTACGAGAAACAACAAACTAATCTAAAGAAATAGGAGAGGAGGGACGCTGTGAAAACGTGATACCAGCTACTGGGACATCGCTCCTGCCCGGCTCACGACGTCTCCCCTTCCCGGCCCACGGCGGCGCCCCTCCCTGGCCCGCGGCAGCGCCCCTCCCCGGTCTGTGGCGGTGCTTCGCAGATTCCCAGTTCTGACGGCGACGCGGTGTCGCATCTCCTCTGCCGTGGCGGCGCTTGGCTGCTCGGAGCGGGCTCTCGGCGACGAAGTGCGCGGGAGTAGAGACGCTAGCGCCAAGCCTTCCGTTTCCCCTCTACGATTTTGCGCTGCTGTTATGCGCACGCAAGAGCCCGAGAGCTAGGTTTGGGGATGAACCATGCTTTAGGCGGTGGCAGGTCCGTAATTACTGTGATGACGTTGAGGTGCTCATCGTTCCAGCGTTCTGGAGCGTTGGATCCGTGTGAATTAACGGCTGAGATCAATTGTTCCTGTCAAGTTTGTGCTTTTATAAGTAGTGGAGATGGAGATAGAGATGGAGATGGAGATAGATGTTGTTCAATTCATTTGGATTTGGTCAACGTGTGCCTTCATCGATAGCAACGGAGGCAGTAGATCGTGACTGCACTTGTGTGGATGGACTAGATAGCACGTGTTACACGTGGTAGACAAATGTTGAGCCAAGGCCTCAACGGTGGCCATCACCGCTAGTCCGCTACTCTGCTTGAGCATCCAGCATACTCCTACTCTGCTTGCCGTCTATTCTTATCGCGTGTGGGTGCAGTGGGGCATAAGGCACTGAGGATGAGCGCCACCGCCGTTGACTCCGATGGCTACGACCGCCGGCATGAGCTGCAGTCGTTCGACGACACGAAGGCTGGCGTGAAGGGCCTCGTCGACGCCGGCGTGACGGCCATCCCTCCCATCTTCCGCCACCCGCCGGAAGCCCTCGAGGGCGTCATGACGTCCTCCTCCTCAAGCGAGGACATGGCGGCCATCCCCACGGTCAACCTGTCGTCAGCTGCGCGGCGCGAGGATACGGTGGCCCAGGTGCGGCGTGCGGCAGGCACGGTGGGCTTCTTCCAGGTGGTGAACCACGGCGTGCCGGCGGATCTGATGGCCGGCATGCTCGCCGGGGTGCGCGACTTCAACGAGGGACCCGCCGAGGCGAAGCGAGCCCTGTACAGCAGGGACCAAGCCCGCAAGGTGCGTTTCAACTCCAACTTCGACCTGTTCATGTCGGCGGCGGCCAACTGCCGTGACACCCTGTTCCTCAACCTCGCCCCGGACCCGCCGCCGCCGGAAGAGCTGCCCGAGGCCGTCAGGGACGTGGCGGCGGAGTACGGCGAGGCGGTGACGAAGGTGGCGCTGCGCGTGCTGGAGCTGCTGTCGGAGTCCCTGGGTCTGAGCGGCGACCACCTGCGCGAGATGGGGTGCGCGCACAGCCTGAACGCGGCGTGCCAGTACTACCCGCCGTGCCCGGAGCCGCACCTCACTTTGGGCACCAGGAGGCACACCGACCCGGGCTTCCTCACCGTGCCCCTGCAGGACGGCATGGGCGGCCTGCAGGTGCTCGTCGATGGCGCTTCCGGCGGCGGCGGTAACTGCTGGGTGCATGTCCCTCCTGTGCCCGGCGCTCTGTTGATCAACATCGGCGACCTTCTTCAGGTCCATCTCATCTCCAATCTCCATGTCGCTCTAAATTGTACTAACCCGGCGGACGGCGCTCGTATGATGTTGGTGCAGCTTGTGAGCAATGACCAGTTCCGGAGCGTGGAGCACCGGGTGGTGGCGAACAAGAGCAAAGACACGGCGAGGGTGTCTGTGGCGTCCTTCTTCAACACGGACACGAGGAAATCCACCAGGCTGTATGGCCCCATCACCGGGACCGGGCCCCCCATCTACAAGAGCGTCATGGCTCGAGACTTCATCGCCACCTTCATCAGCGTAGGCCTCGACGGCCGACCGCTCGACCACTACCGTTTGGAGTCTACACCTGCTGTCTAGGCGTGTGAATCAAAGTGGCCATGGATTTCCGTTTCATAGAGGTATCACAGGAGTTATGTATCCCTTCAAATAAAGGTATCTGCTATTATCAAAATGATTATATTTCGAAAGACGGGATGAGCCAGGACGATGAGCCAGAACTCTGAAGCTGCATAGTTCCTAAGTTATTATTCGCTACAAGTAAAAAATCATGAAAGTGCACACACTGATGCATTGAACAAACTATTTCCAGCTTATTCTGCGATGATAAGCACCCTGGGCATGCATGAGCTACCAGATTGTTTTTTTAGAAGACAACCATAAGTAGACTGGAGTATTCTCACATCAGTACCAAATCATAAAACATGAATACAATGACATTCATATCTTCTTAAAACCATACTTCTTGCGCTCATAGAAGAGGTCAGTCTTGGCGCTTCCTAGATTGACAGTCTTAGGACATCCATCTCGGTCCTTCTCCTGCTGTGTACACTCTCTGCAGTAGTAGGCATCCGAGATGCTAACTCCACCGACAGATGACACTACAGGAAACGCGACTAGTGCCGACGGCCAGCCCCTATTGGCGTATCGTCGTCGACCTACTGCCCCATAAGCGTAGACACGCACCCCGTCGGCGTACACCCTAGGCCGACGGTTAAACGGAGCCGTCGATGTACGTGCCGTCGGCGCAGGTTCCGCGGGTCCACTTGGCGTGGCCGTTAGCTCCAGGCGTTATACGCCGATGGTATTGCCGTCGGCCGCCAGGTGCCGCACCTGCATCCGTCTGGGAGGTGCCTACACCGACGGCCATACCATCGACCCAGGTGGTCTCGCTGGGCTGCAGAAGTCCGTCTGCGAGGTGCCTACGCCGACGGCCCAGGTGGTCTCGCTGGGCTGCAGAAGTGTCTACGTCGACGGTGCTCCCGTCGGCCCAAGTTCAAAATGTGCCATATGGTCATCGCTACGCCGATGACAATATCGTCGGCGTAGAATCTACCAGTTTTAGATTTTTTCTGTTTTTATTCGTTCCCTGCACATTTCAAATTCCCGTGGCCCCGCAATAATAACCCCAGATTTCAGGCATAGTATACAACACATGCACATCGACACAAACATAAGATCATCGTCATCAAAATATCATAGTTAGATCATCCACATAGGTACATCATCATTCTAATAACATAGGTAGTATCGATACAAAAGTAACAAGTTTCCTACAAATCCGGAGAGCTAGAGAGACCCATGTCTCCCAGCATGAAATCAGGCGTAGGACGGCGTGGAGCAGCCGCCGTCGAACCAGCACCGGAAGAAGGAGTAGCACCGCCACCATCGGTAGAAGGAGAAGTCATGCCAGGCATAAAACCCAAAACCCGAGCCCTGGACCCGTTTAACCTGGCCCTGAACCCGTTTGACCCGGACCCGTTAAACCCGATGCAATTTTCGGGAGCCTGATCTGGAAACCCGAAATTAGTTCGGGATTCTCGGGTTTCAGCTGCGGGTACCCGTTTGGCCCGAAAGGCCCGAAGAGTATTGGAAAATCCTGCCAGTCCCTCATTCCCTAGCCTAGTAAACTCCCGCTCGGCCCAACTAACACCTCCCCACGCTCACGACGCAAACCCTAGCGGTTCCACCGCACCCAAATCCCCCATTCGGCATTCATCTCCCATCCAGCCATCCTCACTCACCCGTGACCTGCCGACGCCCGTACCCTAGCGGCGCCAGGCACCAACGCCTCACGCCGCCGGCGGCCGGTGCCACGCACAGTCGCACACGCCACGGCCACGCAGTGACACCACGCACGCGGCCACGCACACGTACGGCACGCACACGCCACGACCACGCAAGTCCGGGAGGAGGCGTCGAGGCGAGGACGGGAGGAGGCATCGAGGCGAGGACGGGAGAAGGCGTCGAGGGCTCCAGGCGAGGACGGGAGGAGGCGAGGAGCAACTGCTGCGACTCGCCTAAGCTGCGCGCACCTTCACCTGCTCGTTGCACATTGCTGTCATTGTACTGTGGTTTGCTGTCATATATTCTTTATTTGTTGTCATGTTGTCGAAATGGTGCAGAATTGATGTCGAAATGGTGCAGAATTGCTGCGAAATCTGCTTACAATTTTGTATATTGTATAGTCTGTACTGTCAGTTCCTCTGAGTGCGGGTATTTCGGGATTACCCGGACCCGAACCCGAATTTCCGGGTACCCGAAATGTCGGGTAGGACATTTTTCCCAGGGTTTTCGGGTGACAATTCCTGGAACCCGGATTACACTTTACCCGAATTACCCGACCCGAAAATTCGGGTGGACCCGAACGCCCAGCATGAAGGAGAAGCACCACCATCACGAGAAGAACCACCACCACCGGAAGCACCAGGAGAACCACGGCTAGTATGAACCAGTGTCATCGTGCGTGAGAAAGTCAGCGAGGCAGCAGCATGACCAAAGGGTATAATGGTGGAGCATACCGCTCCCTACACGTTTGAGCCAGAGTTAGCAACCACTAAGACACAATTGCGCGGTAATAACTTGTTTGGAAAATAACTTACCGAGCTCCCTGATTAGAAGGTTAAAGCGAATTCGTCCTTCGATGGGAAGATTGGCTGCAACCCTAGCCTAGCTGGTCGTGGCGGTAGCAAATCCCGCTCTCCGGTGGCATAAAACTTCTCGTCCGCCTGTAAGAAAGTTTAGGTATCAAGCGTTGCATAAATAAAGGTTTAAACTAGGAAAAGCAGGACTTGTCATCTTTTGAAAAAATAAAAGTTGAAACTTACAACATCTCGACACTCTGCCCACTCCTCGTAGGCCTCTCGGGACTGCTTCCACGCCTCAAGCGCCACCACATGTTCCACATGAGCGGCCTTGTAGGCCGCGCCCAAAGCAGACTATAATTTCAAAAATAATGAATCTCGTCAACTTAGCCACTCAAAAACGAACGCCGGAAAGAGGATGGAAATAAGAAAAACTTACATTGTCGTTCGCTCGGAAAGGCCGTCGAGGAGGCGGGATAGCGGGGTCGTCGGCGGTGAGGGTAGCCTTGACACATGTGAGGCTCAAAGTAGGAGTTCATGGGGTCACCCTATGGAGAACCTTAAATACCAACGCTCTCACGTCGGTCTCCTCAGATCTAGGGTCTTCCACCTCTGGATGAAAACCAATAAACGCCTCAAGGTAGTTAGCACCATCCACCTTGCCAGTGCCATAGAACTCGGGTAGCGAGGCCTGAGGTTGGGACAAATCGGGCCTCTTCTGCTTCATCCTTTCCCAGACTTCATAGTTGGAAACAGGCCTCCCTAGCTGTGCCTCTTGCATCGTCAAAGAAATATTATGCGTATCAAGTAGGAACATAAGGGAAAATAAATGCAGGTTGTTCCATGTATATGTATATCATCTTGGCCTTAATTAAAGCGATCATGGTTGAGGTTTCCCGCACAATGTGTCCCCCCGGAGCCGCGGTTTGCCTTGTTCCTCTCGCTCGAGGCGCTGAACTCGGGGTATTTCCCCGCCACCTCGCCGTCAACACCACCCATGCGTCTTCCTTACCATCAGCCCATGCGGGCATAACCTGAAAAATCAATACTCATTTAAAGAAAGGATAATGCAATTGCAACTTAGCAACAACATAGAATCTCATTGACAAATTACTTACCCCAGCGTAATCTTCCTCGCACAATTTTGGTTGTTCCTTCACATTCACATGCTTTGGCACCTTCTTGCCCAACTTCTGGGAGTTGTATAGATTGGTGGAGGTATGCTTCTGATTGTAGAACTGTTGTTGTGTCAACCTCGTACAAGCCCCCGCAAAGTCCTGTCTGCCTTGTCTCGCTCCTCAAGAAGCACCCTATAGAATCTCTTCAATCATACATAAAAAAATTGTGAGAGTCATGAGTTAGCATGATGGGATCATCAACTATGAACGAAATGCAAAAATATTTCCTTACCCAAAACTTGATGATCACGGCATCAGAAGCTTTCCATAGCCCGGGTAATTGGCGGCCTCATAGTGTGCCCAATGGGTGGCTAGCTTCTTCTGCCGTTGGGGACAGGAGTGTAAAAGTCCGGACAAAACTTCCTAATCAGAGCTCCAACCAAGGTGTTAGATGCACGGGTACCCGGAGGAAATGTTCAATGCTGCACAATAATCAAACATTAGTACATGCCAAATTGTTATGACCAAAATGAAATTATATGCCACTTACTCAATGCCATTAGGCATAATGATGGGTTTCCCCTCCTCGGAACGCGGATCCTTTATTTCCTCAGGGACACCCGATTCCCCATGAATCTTTGGCTTCTTCGGCGGCACAGACGGCCCCGACTCCTGGTCTCGAGCCTCCCCCTCCTATTCTCGAGACCTCCTCCAAGTCTCAAGACTCCCCTCCTCTCCAGGAGACTCTGAGTAAGCGGACTGGGAAGCCACGTCGCCAGAAGCGGAGGGTAGGTCACTCAGAAGGCGTACACCTCGTCTTCCACCTCGTCTTGCCCTCGGGGGAAGCCCCCCTCCTTCCTCACCTCGTCCTGCACCTCCTCCTGCCCTCAAGGGAAGTCCTCCTCCTTCCTCACCTCGTCCTGCACCTCCTCCTGCCTTCAAGGGAAGTCCTCCTCCTCCCTCACTGTCGTCAGTGTAACGTGGGTTGGGAATGGGTGCTCTTCCACTTTTGGGAACCTTCTTCTTCTTCATCGTCTTAAGAAAAGAGGACGATGATCCTTGCCTTGGCTCATATTGGTCAATCACCTGCATTGAGAAGAGCTAAACAATTAAGCATAAAGACATGATCCAATTAAGAAGAATAAAGATACAATGCAATTAAGAAGCATGTTGAAAAATAAAACTTAAGCATAATAAAGATATCATAAACTATAGACACTAAGCATAAAAACTTACTGCAATTAAGATGAAAAATAAATACTAAACATAATAAATACATAAAAGACCCTCACCACTCATCATCACTCTCATTATTATGTCTTGGGTTCTCATCAGCACTATCAACATCACTATCACGTGAGAAGAAAGTTGGAGGCTCATCGCACGGTGGAGGCTCATCATCATTGCTATTTTCTGAATGTAACTTGGTGAGCATATCTATGTCCTTTATATCCGTGACTACCTCACCACGAGTTTGTGCATCGTTCTCGAGGTCCTCAAGACCTTGTAAGTCAAAGTCCCCAAAGTTCTCTTGCTCTTGATAGAAAATTCCCTCATATGTTTTAGGGTCAATGTTGTTGTAATCGTCGTCGGAGGACATGGGTAGCTTACCATGTGGCGATACCTGGAACATGACTTCCCAGCCCTTGAGTTCCTCTTTATGGTATGGGCAGGGCAAATAATGAACTTGCTTGGCTTTTTGAGCCACAATATAGACATCGGATCTGCTATAGGTTGTTGAAGGCCTAACTTTAACTAACACAATGGAAGGGGTACTTCTCTGTCCACCGTGTGGATCGAACCAGTGGCATTTAAACACAACAAGCTTGAGTGAACGTCAGCTCGTATACGTTTGTAACTTTCCGTAGTAATCAAAGGCATCGACTCCTCTTGTGAAGACCCTGATATTTCTAGTTTTTGCATTAGGCCAATAGTTCTGGTGAGACTCTGTATGGAAGCGATACCCATTCATATCATACTTCTCATACATCTCGATTCTACGGTTACAACCCTGGGAGATACATCTCAACTCATCTGACATCTAAACATTGGGATCAGCTCCCTACAAGTTTAGTACAAATTGTGTATTAGTACGTGTAGTAAGAGGAACAAGTCGTGGATTTTCAGGTAAGAGAGACAGGTTAAAAATTACCTTTTCATAGAACCAAGACGTGATTTTTTTTCCGGGGGCACCCTCTTTCAGAAGAGTGTCCAACTCCGCATCAAAGGGATCCGTCGTTCCCGACCATATTTCATCCGTGAATTGGCTAAAAGAAGAAAATGTGTATTAGACCGAAACCGAGTTATTATTTGCAAAGTAATTTGTTCACCATTTTACCTAAGGAAACTAGGCACTTGATTTTCCTCCTCCTCCTCCTCTTCCTTCTCACCGCGGACCACTTCCTTCATGTTCATAAGCACATAGAGCATTATGCAATCCTTCTATTCCTTTTTTAAGGTATAAATGGTTGCGCCACCGGCCTTGCCACCGGGACACCCGGTCTATGTCGGCGAGGTTGTTGGTCCCCTCTCCGCCCGCTTGTCGCTCCGATGATAGGAGGGAGGGGGCCGCGTTCCTCCGTTCTGGCTTGGTAGTTAGGTTTAGGGCAAGTTTTCCATGGCACGTCGTTGAGGTGGTGGGAGCGGTGCCCAGAAGAATAAATCTGCCCCATCTCCACTCCCACACCGGCGGTGTCCTTCATGGTGGAGTCTCGGAGGTGATGGCATCGTGTGTTTGCCGATATTTTAGATCGATGGCGTCTGGTTTCGTGGATGGTGTCGGTGAGGCGGCGGAGGCGACTCCATCGGATGTGTACGTCCTCCTGCTTTGTCCCCGCTGTTGTGGCGCTATTTCCGACATCATGGTGGAGCAGGGAGGATTTGTTCAGGAGTTGTCCGGCAGCTGCAACCTGTGGTCATGGCGACGCCGGCGTGCGTTTGAAGATGATGACCCTGAAGCATGGAAGGTGGTCCGTGGATGGCGGATCTGGCGTGATCTCTTGATTACGTCAACGTGAGGCGGCGGATCTAGGGCCAGGATGGCATGGGGAAGATCCTCGGTCGACATGACACAGTGATATGTGCATTGCCGTGCGTGGAAGGCCTGGTCTTTGGCTGAAAAAGCATTGATGGCGATGGTGCTTCCCCGGTTCTTGCAACGATGGAGGCCTTTCTCTTCTTCTACCAGCGAGCGTTTTGGCGGCGCTGGTGGTTGGCGATGGTCGCTTGTGTTGGTATGTGCAGGGTTCTCCCTGCATAGTTTCAAAGGCAGTTGTCTTTCCACGGTTTCTTTGGTAGTTTCCGTGAGAAGCTTTTGTAATCTCTATTTACAATAATATAAAATATACGGTTACTTCAAAAAAAATAGGAATATGTAGAGATAATATATATTTTTTATTTGTTTGGCGAGAAAGCCATCGAGTTTTTCTCAGCTTGTTCATCTTTTGCTTCAGAAAAAAAAAACTCTTGAGAAACAAAAGGACGGACACCTGCAACAGAATACTATGTATTCGTTAGTTTCCATAATTATGTGACGCTGTAGCTAGTTCAAGGACAATATAGATCATCAGTCCATATATATACCTGTCGCTGGTTGTCGTCTACACATTCTGTAAATCAGATTGGGTACGTGCACCCGAGCTAGCCTTTTATCCTACTCGTGTTCGACCTAAAATAGCGATGTGGTAAGTACTAAACAATCAGCCCAACGCGTAAACCAGGATGGAGATCGACCGAGTGCGCGCGCTTGTTTGTGTTACCTCGATCGCCAGCAGCAGGGTCAGATCGTCTTTCCCTCAAACCGCGCTCAGCTTACTGGCCGGAGAGCAACGTGCTGAGGCACGTACGTACGGGTCTGGCAGGCGCCGTCCTCGAGCTTCAATGCAAGTAATCATCGCAACACTCTAAATGCACCAAGTCGGCTAGACTGTGTGTAGTGTATGCAACAAATCTTGTCCCACGTAAGCTGCATGGAAGTCGGCCCTTGCAGCAACGCAAAAGAACATTTCCAACATAAACGCAACATTTGTGGAGCCACGCCAGAAATCATCACACAACACGTTGTGTGTGCTGTTAAGAGTAAAATACATGAGCGTAGCGTGTTAAGATTATATATGCAACATCGGAAATCCACAAGAATCACAAACCTTTATTTTGGAGCACCGCCATCACATCGTATAGGGCTAGCCGGTGACCAATCCGACTCATCCAAGCCCCATTGGTGTGTTAGACCTATTTGCCTCGGTCCACCATCTCATGTGTCTGGCAAGCCGGAGAGTTGTTGAGACAAGTTTACAGGCCACCCAAAACATGTTTTCAGGGCCGATTTTGGCTCGCGTGAAACTGACCTATGTTTTGTTTCTCTCGTGCGGTTTGCAGGGTTTGAGCGCACAGCTGAACCCTTATAACGACGTCAAACTTTATCTCAATTAGCAATGTGAGATTAAACATGATGGGTTCGTAGCATGGAAAACAAAAAATTTCTACCGCAAGAACGAACAAAACCCAGATCTAATCTAGATAAAAGTCAAGATCTAATCTATTAGACATGTGCAACGAGATAGATCTGTACTAACCCTTGTAGACCCGAAAGCGTTACGAGATCGGATCTCGTGGTTGATGTAGTCGATCACTTGCCGATCTCAAGATCGAGTAGACAATCCTTCCGGCGCGTTCGGCGGCGCTTCCGATCGGTCACACGTGCGGAGTCGAAGCAGACCTTCCTCTCCCCGTTCCAGCGAGCAGCGGAGGTAATAGATCTTCTCCACGGAATCCCAGCAGCACGACGGCGTGGTGGTGGTGGAGTAGAGAATTCTGCAGGGCTTCGCCTAGGCCAGAGCAGAAGGAAGGAGGAGGAGAGAGGCGGCGGCCAGGGTTTTGAGTGGAGGGGGCCAGGGGGTGGTGCCTCCACCCCTCTATTTAAAGGAGGGAGGCGCCATGGGAGGGGGAGTCCTAGTAGGACTCCCCTCCCTTCCTTGGCCGGCGGATTGGGAGGGGGGGAGGAGTCGTCCTCCCCCACGACTCCTTGTCTTGTCCTACAAGGACTCCTTGATCCTTTCTTGGTTTTCAAGCAAACTCCAAGAAATATTCTAGAACCTTCTGAAACATTCCGAAACCTTCTAGAATCCCCATACAAACACTCCGGAACATTTCCTAACTTAGAAAATGATCCCCAATATATGAATCTTATTCCTCGGACAATTCCAGATCTCCTCGTGATATCCCGGATCCAATCCGAGACTCCGAACAATATTCGGTCTCCAACGTACATTCCATATCTACTTAAAACAACTTCGAACCTTAAGTGTGTCACCCTACGGTTCGTGAATATGCAGACATGATGGAGACACCTCTCCGATCAATAACCATCAGCGGGATCTGGAGATCCATAACGGCTCCCACATACTCAACGATGACTTTGTGATCGATAGAACCATTAACATACGAAACCAATTCCCTTTGTCACGCGATATTCTACTTATCCGAGGTTTGATCGTCGGTATCTCCATACCTTGTTCTACCTCACATCGATAAGTACTCTTTACTGCTCCATGATATGTCATCCCTTGTGACCTAGTCACATGCTTGCAAGCTAACTAGATGACATTCCACCGAGAGGGCCCAGAGCATATATATCCGTCATATGGATGGACAAATCCCAATCTTGGTCCATGCGCTTCAACACATACTTTCAGAATACCCAATGTCACCTTTATAACCACCCGATTCTGAGCGGCGTTTGATGTCATCAAAGTACCCATCCGGTGATGGTGATTGACATAACCTCATGGTCGAAGGATTAGGTTACTATGCATTTGAAAAGCTTGTAGCAAAACGAACTTAATGACTTGATCTTATGCTATGCTTACTATGGGTGTGTGTCCATCACATCATTCTCCTAATGATATGATCTTGTTATTAATGACATCCAATGTCCATGATCAGGAAACCATGATCATCCATTAATCAACAAGCTAGCTTAACAAGAGGCTTACTAGGGACTCTTTTACGTTTACAAAACACACAAGTATTAATGTTTCCGGTTAATACAATTATAGCATGGGATGTAAACATTTATCATAAACATAAAGATATAATAATAACCACTTTATTATTGCCTCTTGGGCATATCTCCAACAGTCTCCCACTTGCACTAGAGTCAATAATCTAGTTAAAAAAACTTGTGCATTCAACACCTATGGCTTTCTGGTGTTGTATAGACACTATTGCTAGTGGTAAACATAATCTTTGGATCTGATACTTCCAGGTCCATGTGTATTTGCATGTCCTTGCGTCTCTACGCATTACTCATTCTTCAATGAGATGGCATTGTATAAATTTGGTCCTTTGATGAGACCTTTAGTTCCTTGGGATTAAATCATGTTGATACAATTGTCATACAATGTATCTTCATAGTATTATCCCGCTATGAACCACACCTAGTTTGATAACAAACTACTTGACGCAAATGCCCTCATTTGCTGCTACAATAGCAGTCATATACTTAGCCTTTTGTTGTAGTATCTGTCATAATGTTTTAACTTTGGTACTCAACCAAATCCGTTATGGAACTTCCTTTCCATTACATTGTGCCACACATAGTTTAAATTGAGATAAACTTAATTTGTGACAAAACTAGTATCAATGCAACAATTTACAATGAACTATTTGTCACCACTATATAAATAATATATTCTTAGTTCTTCCAAAGATCATAGGAATATCCCTACTATTGTCCAATGATCATCTTATGAGTCATTCTGGTATATGCTCATAACATTTAGAGCATAGGACATATCTGGATGTGTACATCTCAAAGAATGATTGATCAAAATATTCTTGTGATTTCACCAAGTGTCAAAACACTTGAATCTCGTGTCAACATACTTGAATCTTGATTCAGTCCTTTCTGTGCGTCAAGAACCTTTCTTGTTGTTTCCATATTGAACTCATTCAACATCTTATCTATGTACATTTGGCAAAACCATATTAGCGCCTCAATCTATCCATATAGACATTGATGCCTAATTCTTGGGTTATGCCTAAGTCTTTCATCGAAATGAAATTCTTAACCTGTGTCAATAAAAGATACATCATTTCTAATCAACAATATGTCTTTCACATAATGTATTATAAATATGTCTTAGCGCTCCCACTTAATTTCTTGCAAAATGCAAACATCTTCATCGTCTCTGATAAAATTAAACCTTTTAACGGTTTCATCACGGTGAAGATTCTAACTCCGCGATGCTCACTTCAACCATTGAAGTTTTGCATACTCTTTTAGCATCCTTTGAATTAACAAAACCCTTTGGATCGTGTCATGTACACGTCCTAGGTAACCATTCTATTAGAAGAACTGTTTTGTTTATTCAACTACCATATACCAAAATATATGTAGTGGTTGCTACATTAATCCGTCTAGACTAAATATCGCTATGAAAGATCAAATCTTATCATAGTCAATTCCTTGAACATTGTCGCAAACTCTTTCCGACATGTCGACTATTTTATAGATGTGAAACATCCATGTTTATTTCTTTATAGATCCATATACGACTGTAAGGTCTTGCACCTTTCCAGAGGGTCTTTCAAATTCAAAATTTGATTTCTCGTGTATGGAATTATCACGGATTTTATGGCTTCAAGCCACTTAACAAAGTCAGGGCCCATCATTGATTATTTGCATGTAGTCGGTTCATCATTGTCAAACAATAATGATTTAACTCTCAAATCTTGGCATTTGATTACTTACCCGACCTACTTGGTTCAATAGTAACTTAGATCTCCGTGACCACAACCTTTGAGGCACGTGAGCCATGAGCATTGTTGCTGCCTCCGGGACACTTACCGATGCTGCGCAACTCAGCACATATTAGCCAAGGTTCAACAACCTTGTCAAAGTTATATTGTCCTCCCACTTGACTTTTCACCAAAAATTCCTTCTCAAAAAACTTGACATTCTAAGCGACAAACACTTTTGTCTTCGGTGTTATGCATGAATACCCAATGGTTATTCGAAATAACCTACAAAGACATGCTCATCCGACTTTGGTTGTAAACATTTTACTTATGCCTAGCATACCAAAAATTTAAGAAAGGACAACCTGGGTTTTATCCCAAACCATGACTTATATAGTGTCATTTCAATAGATCACGATGGAGCTCTTTTCAGTGTAAAAGCGGTAGTCGCTAAAGCTTTAATCTTTAAAATATAATGGCAGTTTTATAAATGACACCTTTGATCTTATCATGTCAAAAAAGGTTTCATTACATATCTTGAACACTCCATACTCCTATGGTGTTTTGGGAAATGCAAATCCATGGAACGATTCCTCAAATCTTAGGTGTTTTGCTAAACTTGTAACTCAAACATCTTTATGATCCAATCATAAACTTTTTTATTTTCTTGTTACAATAATTTTCCACTTTATCTTGAAAATCTTTGAACATTTTCAAATGTTTCATACTTCTTCCTTATTGAGTAAGTATATACATATACTCACTCAAATCTTCGGAGAAAGTATATGAAGTTGAAATCCATCGCCCACGACTACACATAATGGACTATATACATCAATATGTACAAATTCCAATCAGTTAGTCGTCCGTTCCTCTTTTGGCCTACGAATAGAGTTTTAATTATCTCTAGGAAAGTATCACAAGCGTCATTTGATCAAAATCAAAGACTCCAAAAATCCATCAACATGGAGTTTCTTCATTTATCCCTAATATAATTTAAACGGTGATGTCACTTCGCAAGTGATCTTTCAATCATTTGTCTTGCGACATTTTAGTATTAGTTTTATGGTCGTTATTTCTCCAACCAGACTTGTATATCATCCATCTATTATGGAATACGGTAATTATTTGAACAACCTTTTGTCGTCATAATACCTGATCAAAATAACAATTATTGAAACAAATCTTGAAGGTAAGCTTTGATGTTAACGAGCAACACAACAACCCTTTGTTTGTTTTCGATGAACATCATCACATATTCTCTTGCTAGTTACTTAGGCCATTGCAGTTCATGAATTGTGTTGTCCTGTATGACACTTCATATCAACCAATCCGGTATCCAATACCGCAGAACCACATTGTTTAACAACGAAGAAATATAGCCATAACATGTATCTTCTATATACCTAAGTTGGATATCTCCAATCTTTTCTTTTCTGCCAAATATTTTATAGATTCTCTTTCAACAATTCCTTTTCTTTTAAAAGAATCTATCAACATCAATAGTGGTGTCATTCACATGACACATAGTACAAAGTGTGTATAGTCAAATACTAATACCTTTGGACTTGCACTTTGAAGTGGATCACTTTCATCAAATGTTTGGCATTCTTTCAAAATTCCATTCTTTAGTAATCTTTTAGTGTAGTAAACATTTTACTTACATCTTCTATTCATCCTTATCATGACAACTTTCATGATCAAGCTACTATAGCTTATAAAGGTGAATTGCGAGTATAATGTTTCTTTTCCAAAACCTTTTGGAGGATTAGGACGACTAGCGTCTCCAACCGTCACAAATTCTCATCAAATATGAGGACATATACTCTATCATGTTGTAACCAACACATTGTTTTAGATATCGCAATACCTTTCACATATGATGGTTTCTGAAACATTGCTTTCAGCTCTTAGATAAACTTGATATTAAAAAACAATCTTTTGAGTATCAAGAATCATGGAGGCAAACATGATACATTAGATACTAACACTGGAATTGTTACTCTTGATTTAATACTGTTTATTAAACTTCACAGAGTAAACGGAGTTTGCTGAAGGTTTGCAACAGGACTTTTAAACTTTAGATTGATACTCAAAACAATACGATACCAGTTCGTAAAGCAAATATCCAGAATTTCTATAGTTCCACTATCTCAACTATAACTAAGCGTAAGGTGGTGAACGGATGCCAATGACTACAACAAACTATGTAAATTCACTTTGATTGTGTTTATGATAAATTGAGTTTGACTAATCCAAATTACAAATGAACTCCCACTCAAAACAACATCCCTCGAGTTGTTTTAGTGATTACACGAACCAAATCCACTACACCAAGTCTGATCATCACGTGAGATGATGTAGCTTTAAAGGCGAACAATCAACATGTTCATCATATCATCCATATGACTCATGCTTTACCTTTCGGTATTCCGTGTTCCGAGACCATGTCTGTACATGCTAGGCTCGTCAAGGTTAACCTTAGTATCTGCATGTGCAAATCTGGCTTGCACCCGTCATATGCACACGTAGAATCTATCACACCCGATCATCACGAGATGCTTCGAAACGACGAGTCTTAGCAACGGTGCCTACTAAGGACGAACACTTTATTACTTGATATTTAGTGAGAGGGATCATCTTATAATGCTACCGTCTCGATCTAAGCAATACAAGATGCATAAAGGATTAACATCACAGGCAATTCATAATTAGTGTGATATGATATGACCCTTTCTTCTTATGCCTTTGATCTCCATCTCCAAAGCACAGACATGATCTCCATCATCACCAGCATTGCGTCAAGGTCAGTGGCGCCACTTCATGGTTGTCCATCATCACTAGCAACTATTACAACTACTTGGAATAAAGCTATTACAAGATGAATAGACACGCAGGTCTTAACAGAATTAAAGATAATCATTAGGCTCCTGCCGGTTGCCATATTACAACAAGGATCATTGCATACATCAAATATAATCACAATCACATGATGGCCATATCACATCACAAAACCCCTGCAAAAACAAGTTAGACGCCTCTAATTTTCTTTGCATGTTTTACGTGGTTTGGGGCTTTCGAATAAGAACGGATCTTACCTACGAAACTGAACCACAACGTTGATACAAGTGCTATCAAGTGCAAAGTGTAGATTGGATCTATACTATGATGGGAGAGACAGACACCCGCAAAACCACTTGTGCAATACGAGTTGCACGTCAACTGTGGAGCAAGTCTCATGTGCGATGACATGTAAGGTTAGCCTGAGCCGCTTCATCCCACCATACCGCAAGATGCAAAGTACATAAAGCAAAAGACGGCACGAGCACCAATGCCCACAAAACCATTGTGTTCTACTCGTGCAACAGATCTACACATAGACACGGCTCTGATACCACTGATGGGTTCGTAGCATGGAAAACAAAAAATTTCTACCGCAAGAACGAACAAAACCCAGATCTAATCTAGATAAAAGCCAAGATCTAATCTATTAGACATGTGCAACGAGATAGATCTGTACTAACCCTTGTAGACCCAAAAGCGTTACGAGATCGGATCTCATGGTTGATATAGTCGATCACTTGCCGATCTCAAGATCGAGTAGACGATCCTTCTAGCGCCGTTCGCAGCGCTTTCAATCGGTCACACGCGTGAGTCGAGCGACCTTCCTCTCCTGTTCCAGAAAGCATGGAGGTAGTAGATCTTCTCCACGGAATCCCAGCAGCACGACGGCGTGGTGGTGGTGGTGGAGTAGAGAATTCTGCAGGGCTTCGCCTAAGCCAGAGCAGAAGGAAGGAGGAGGAGAGAGGCGGCGGCCAGGGTTTTGAGTGGAAGGGGCCAGGGGGTGGCGCCTCCACCCCTCTATTTAAAGGAGGGAGGCGCCATGGGAGGGGGAGTCCTAGTAGGACTCCCCTCCCTTCCTTGGCCGGCGGATTGGGAGGGGGGAGGAGTCCTCCTCCCCCACGACTCCTTGTCTTGCCCTACAAGGACTCCTTGATCCTTTCTTGGTTTTCAAGCAAACTCCAAGAAATATTCTAGAACCTTCCGAAACATTCCGAAACCTTCTAGAATCCCCATACAAACACTCCGGAACATTTCCTAACTTAGAAAATGATCCCCAATATATGAATCTTATTCCTCGGATAATTCCAGATCTCCTCGTGATGTCCCGGATCCAATCCGAGACTCCGAACAACATTCGGTCTCCAACGTACATTCCATATCTACTTAAAACAACTTCGAACCTTAAGTGTGTCACCCTACGGTTCGTGAATATGCAGACATGATGGAGACACCTCTCCGATCAATAACCATCAGCGGGATCTGGAGATCCATAACGGCTCCCACATACTCAATGATGACTTCGTGATCGATAGAACCATTAACATACGAAACTAATTCCCTTTGTCACGCGATATTCTACTTATCCGAGGTTTGATCGTCGGTATCTCCATACCTTGTTCTACCTCGTTACTGATAAGTACTCTTTACTCGTTTCATGATATGTCATCCCTTGTGACCTAGTCACATGCTTGCAAGCTAACTAGATGTCATTCCACCGAGAGGGCCCAGAGCATATCTATCCGTCATATGGATGGACAGATCCCAATCTTGGTCCATGCGCTTCAACACATACTTTCAGAATACCCAATGTCACCTTTATAACCACCCAGTTACGAAGCGGCGTTTGATGTCATCAAAGTACCCATCCGGTGATGATGATTGACATAACCTCATGGTCGAAGGATTAGGTTACTATGCATTTGAAAAGCTTGTAGCAAAACGAACTTAATGACTTGATCTTATGCTATGCTATGGTCATTAAGCTTGAACTTAATGACTTGATCTTACTATGGGTGTGTGTCCATCACATCATTCTCCTAATGATATGACCTTATGATTAACGACATCTAATGTCCATGATCAGGAAACCATGATCACCCATTAATCAACAAGCTAGCTTAACAAGAGGCTTACTAGGGACTCTTTTATGTTTACAAAACACACAAGTATTAATGTTTCCGGTTAATACAATTATAGCATGGGATGTAAACATTTATCATAAACATAAAGATATAATAATAACCACTTTATTATTGCCTCTTGGGCATATCTCCAACAAAACATTCTTCTCACCTCTTGCCATGTATGAATGGGCCAAAGGAACCTTTGGAATTTCAGGAATTATTGTTAAATAATAAATTAGTTGGGTCGTATTTAAGCAAAAATAATAATTTGCATGGTAATACCTGTCTCATTTATATATCATAAAGATCATAGTACTAGCTACGTAAACACCGACCGGACAAAACTAAAAAGACAGCAGAACGCAAGTCTTTACGCAAAGGACCACCAGCCAAGAAAACATTATCCAGACAGAAGAAATCTTCGATCTTGACGCCAACCCCGTCACCTGTCTCTGGCACCACCACATTAGCCACCAAAGGAAAGAATGATGGATCACCTCCTCACCCGAGCTCGATGCGGCTCCATCGCTGACATGTAGCTTTGCAGACCTCCAAGGTGGCTCATCCAAGGTGAAACCATTACCGTTCAACGAATCAGACTGGGGGCAACACCCTGTGCACGCCATCGAACTCCAAATTTAGCACCCCCACATGACTAAGACGTCGAAGGAGGAAGCCACACCTGCCATCCACGAACCACGGATCCAGCACACGATCCACCATCTTCCAGATGCCGTCGATGCAGACCACACTCTGTGTCCGCTCCTGGACTACCTCCCAGGTTCCACGCTAGCGCTGGAGCAAACGCCGCCGCAACGGTAGAGCCTGAGGATACAAATCCACCACGAGGATGCCACCACCACCACACCATCCTTACTTGAATAGACTAATCTCTAAATCCATAGGAGAAGGATCTGAAGAAAAATTATTCAGCGCCGTCATCGTCGCCCCGGAAGCCAAGACGATGAGCAGCCTAAAAACGAAGCTACTTTAGTCTAAAACTATCCACACACGCATGGATCCGCGACCCCCCTCACCACTGATGACCTAGGTCGTTCGTCGGGGAGCCGCCGAAGGCCGGCGTCGGAAGGTGCATGTCCTAGGGCAAGATCTCCTTTTTTCCTCTCCCTGGTGGTGCGTATATTTAGGACAAAGTCTAAAATAAACCCTGAATTCGTAGACGAATCCTAAATTTATAATCCCTGAAATTGACACTCTGAACTATCAAATCCCGGTCTATTTTTAACCTAGATCTGTTTGGCAGACCGAGAAAACAACATACCAGACTGGGATAATAGGCTACCGTCATTGACATTACTGACCCACCGGTGAGAGATGTAATCAATAGGTAAATGGTATTTCCCAGTCAACATCCCTGAGGACTGGCGCGTCCTAGGAAGGTGCTAGGGCGGACGGGACAGGATTCTTTGAGCTGCTCCGCATGTTTCTATGTACGGCAATGGTGGCCGCCTCCTGGAATTGATCTGTCAGGCCTCCTATCGATCTTCTAGTGAACCGGAGTAGGAGCTAGCGACAACATCCACCCGTGCGCACTGAATGTGCTCGATATTGATTTTTCCGATTGATTTGATCCCTCAAATTAGGATAACTAGATGGTCTTGCTACCATGCCTGATGGATATTGCTTTAGCAAGTACTAGTGAGAAACTAGCTGATCTACTCATCTTCTTTTTGAATATCCTTGGTCCGCAGCCGGCAGCCCTCCTCCATGTCCCCCTAAACTCCTAGATCGCTCTGTTGCTGTTCCGGCTACCGCCGCCATGCTTCCACGGCCTCCACTGCACCTTACGCCGCTCCCGCTCGAAGGATGCATCGCCCCGCTCGCTTGTCACGCGCGCAGCCCCTCTGGCTGGTTCCTACTGTCCCGAAGGTCGCCGGAATTGAAGAGGTCGACGGCGCCTGGGTCAGTCTTCCTCTGTTCCTCGGGTGGTCCACTTCCACGCGAGAAAAAAAAGGAAAAGGAAGAAATCGAAAAAATAGAAATAAAAGTAATTTCACTTGCCACGTCAGCAAACCCCAGCTAAAACTTTCTGAGGTTCAAAATAGACCGGGATCAAAAACTTTGGTGTGCTAATTTCGGGGATTGCAAGTTTGAGGTTCGATTTAGCTTTTGTCTACGAATTCAAAGTTTATTTTGAACTTTTTCCTATATTTAAGCAAAATTCCAACACTAAACTGAAACACAATTTCACGGCACATACAGTACCATACCATCTTTTATTCCAGTCCTATATATATGGAGTATGTATAAACAAATACGGAAGTCTCGATTTTGTCAATCAATCAACCATTAAAGCATTAAACGTTAGGAGTATTGTTTTCCTTCATGCCGATTAGAACAAGATTGCTGCCCAAGATCAACGATTCTCGTATCTTACCAAATTGAAAATGCACATACGGAGTACTATCTTTTGTTCTATATAATAAACACAGGGTCCTGATTAGGCAAGAGCAATGTTCCGTCCCATCCTCCCCACCAGATGCTCCCCCATGGCTTCCAAGGTCAGCAGTGCCGCTGCATCCATCTTGATGATTGTAGCGCTCCTCCTTGTGTTCTCCGGTAAGCTGTTTCTAAATAATTGTCAGTTTAGGTTTTTACCTTGAATCAGAGTTATTTAAGTTTCATCAGATCAATCATGATATATATATATATATATATATATATATATATATATATATATATATAAAGTGGCGCTATTTGACACCCAGGGTGTAGAATAGTTATTCTACACTCACCCTCTATCTTTAGAACCGTATATTATTTTTACGTCACGTAAAATTTTTTTTACTTCATAAGTCGAGAAGAACATAAGAAAATTTAGAAATTACATAATTTTTTTGTGTACATGCCGTATAAAATTATGATGTAAAATACGTATTTTTTGGTGTTTTTACACTATAATGACTCATAAACTTTATTTTTGTGTCAAAATTTTCGGTTGTGGTGAATATATACACATAATTATTCGTATACAAAACATAATTTTTTCAATCTAGCAACATAAAAATATGTTGGGTGCAAAATAACTATTTTGCACCCAGGGTGTCGAATAGGGTTTCTATATATATATATATATATATATATATATATATATATATATATGTTCATAATCCATTACAGTACGATCTTATGCATTTTTCTGAAAACTACAAGTTTGGCTTGAGACGGACATTATACATTCTTCTAACAATCTTTGACGTTCAGCGACGGTAGTCATCTGCTCCTTGCAGGCAGACAACGTCCGGGCCGGTTGTCGCATTTTTCTAACATATATCTTTTTTTATCACGCAGATACTGCCCCTACTTACGGTAAATGCACGTCGTTCCCGTCACCCGCAACGCAACTGCTACAGCATCGGCGCTTGTGTTGATGTGTGCAAGATCCAAGGCGGCTACCAGGGCGGATACTGCTCGCTCCACAAGATCTGCTACTGTTTCAACTGCACGAGTCAAGAAGAGCCCGCCAAGCATTATTCAGAGCCTATCTCAGCAGATCACGGAAACTTTAGCTTGAATGCATGATTTGGGCATCACATGTTAGAAGAAGTGGTACTAGTAATTTTTAGATGAAGGACCTTCAGTTCGTGTGGTTAATAATAAGTTTCTTTGCTTGCAAAAGGGTTTTAATCCTTCAATTCTGAGTTTATAGCCCTTTTTTAAAACTTTCGGGCAACCTTTTCCATATCTAGATTTTATTTAGTGTTTGTTTGAGTTGATTTACCAAGCCCAAATCAAGCAGAATTTATCGATTCAGACCTTTACTTAACATATCGTCACATAGCACATCTATCACATCTTGGTGACTCCTATGTTATCATCGTAATTCTTCAAGTAGTGGGGCATATCAGTACTACTGTTTTTATCAATGAAAAACATCCAGAGGAGGTACCTACCAACGATATGAATTAATTCATTGAGTTACTCACCTTCCTCGAGGGGTCTAACAACTCAGCTTTGCATCCGCGGAGAAATAGACCTGCAATGTCAGAATTGTCAAATGCTAAAATGCTTTTGGTCAAACAACAATGAAACTGGCATACATGAAGGAATCAGATTAAAAATATGTTACCAAGGGTGCAGACCCCATGAGGATCCTCATCATTGAACGCCTGGACACTTGCCTACAAATCTGATTAGTTGTAACTGACAGGGTTGAGTTTGAAGACATTCATGATTTTGTTTCAAGTTTCCATGCAAACACTCTTTTTCATTTTTGACTACCTTATATACGACTTATCCCAATGTGGATGTGTTAGAAGTAGCAGTTTTACTTTCAAGTAGGATTCCTCTCCAGTAAAATTTACTTGAACAAAATTGAATTTCATGTCAAAGAACTGAGTGAAGCGAACGGAAGTTTGAATGGAAACCACGTGTCATCATGTGTTTGTCACACGTTTCAGAAATGTTGTTTGACCAGTGTTTATACTGTATAATTTTTTGTTATTCCGTGGCAACACATGGCATTCAGCTAGTATTTACAAAGACAAGACGATCTACATATTCAATGATCAATCGATCATCTCATGCACAACGCGAACAAGACACTTGCATTAGATTCAATTCAAGAGCACCTCTGTCGACAGCAAAACACAAGTAGGTAATAAAGCAGAGTGGTTGGTCAACTAACTGACGCTATATTGAAATGCTGCAAATAGAAATATACAATGACCACAGATGCCCTTTATTAGCTGATAATGTGCTCAATAGCGCATCTGGGATGTTTGATTACAAGAACTAGCATGACAAGATATCATACATAGGGGATCAGGTCGAGATGCATCTCATTTGTGTGTAACTATGACATCTTCCTAGGAAGGCCTCCATGAAAACACCGTGGACCCAATATATTTGTAGAATATGGTCCCTAAACATGACCACACCAAGGCCTGCAAACTGCAATACAAAATTCCTGTTAATGACAGATTAGCAGAAAACCATGAGGTATTCAAGTTGCAATAATCATGTAAATTTATCTCCCACGTTACAGTATTTATTTCTGGTTTGTGTGCTCTTTGAAAGTGGATTAATTTGCAAGTTTACTGAACGGGGCAAGAAAACAGTTAGACCCTGATTCAGAGAATAAGGGATGGGGATATACCTAATTACATAGCCATCTCTGCTTGTAAAGCTGCCAACTCATCATCTTCGGTTTTACTAGCAGAGGGCCGAGTCGTCTGCTGACCAGGTACACGCACTGGGGCAGTGGTAGGAGCCGTTGTGGTAGGTGCTAGTAGCTCTGCCTCCAACTCCTCTCCCTCCAGATCCGCGAGTTCAGCTTCCAGTTCATCCTATCCAATACAGTAAGAGGTTAGATTTGTTTGCTTTCGTGACTGTGTGCACATTTGAGAGGATAGAAAGACACAAACAGAGAGGCATACTTCATCGAAATCACTTGCTGCCCCAATAGGCGCAGATAGTAGATCCTGGATCTGCCTCATATTCTCCATATTGTCATTAATTTCATCCATGGTCTTGTCAACGTCGTCAATATTTCTGGGAAATAAACACATGCATGCATGAGACTTGAGAAATAAATAGAGTTATACACCAAATCTGCACACAAATAGGCAATCATTGAGCGAAATAGACACAAAAGCATTCCATCCATATGGTTCCCGATTTCAATTATTTACATAATGACAATCGTGTATGACGATGTAATTGTAATATTGAAACTCTATTTAAATTGGCCAGCTTTTAGAGCACTCCTATTCCAAAGAAAAGCATTATCCATCTGACACGTATGCGGTGTTGAACTGCATGGCAGAACCCTACTGCTAATAACATTTTATTTTTCCTATTGATGCAAACACTAGGGAGCATATGAAGCTGTATGAATTCTATAACGTTGTAGAACTTTAATCCATGAAACAACATATTGTCAGAGTTTAAGTGGGACATATGCTCGTACTATACAAGCTATTTTAAGACTTCTTCCCATGTAGATTGCACGGCAAGTGCTTAAGCATTTATTATTTCACCACCTATATATAGTTAAACGCCCTTATGTTTTCATATGTTAAGTCACTAGACCTGCTTTGTGGTACCCCCTAAGTCGATAATAAATAGTTTAGATGAAAATCACAGGAAAATACAAAATATGATGATCTAAAGTCCAATCTAGCAGATTATGCTACCTAAGCTTACCAGCTACTAACAAAAAATAGTGATTTAGAAAGAAAAACTCCAATGCAAGGTATTTGACTGTTATTACATACGTTGATTTGTGCATAGCTTTCATTGCTGATGCTCCGGTTCTCAGTGCATCCACAGTCTCTGTTGTAGCCTTTGCACCTTCCAGCATTATCATCTACAATAAGAAAAGACATAGAAAATAATAGAGTGAATATGAAATTAGGCTATCCGAGTAAGAAGACCAAGAAGAAAACCAAACTACATTGCCCTTTGGGACTTCACCTGATCATGTATCCTTAATTGGAAATTCCCAAGCTGCTCGACCTGTTGCTCATACATTCTTTTCCTCTTCAAGCACTGAATTGCAGCTATAACAAAGAAAAAACATAACTATTAGTATAATTACATTTAAAAATAGATAGAGCATCACCCCAATAGCCCATAAAGGATGAAAAACAGACAGTTTTCCGGAGTTTATCGTGAAAGATCAATGAAATTCTTGGAGCTAATATAAGATACCTTTTTTGTTCTTGCCTTTGGTGAATGCCTTGGCCTTCTCAACTTCAAGATTTGCCTTCTTCATTAGCAAATTTTCCTTCTTCTCTAACATTTCAAGAGTCTGAAGCATATTAAGAAAGTTAGTTTGCAGATACAGACTATAATAAAATAAGAACATTATAAGCATCACATGTCATGGGAAAAACTTAGTGATGCAAGTGGGTCAACATTAGGGTAACCTCTACCCTCTTCAGTTTAACAAAATGAACTAACTTTTCTGATGACATCATCATTTTGAAAATGTTAATTCATTTTTCTGAATTAAAGAGGGTAAAGGGCACCCTAATGGTGACCCAGTTGCATCTCTAGAAAAACTTTATTCTGAAGAAACACAAGTTACACTAAAACTTATCTAGGCACCATAAAAAACGAGTCCAACAGAGGGACTAGCCAACTGGTCGACACCTAGTTTCCAAACTTATCCAGGCAACATGGAGCAGTCAAGATATACTTTTATGAGTTGGACAGAGTTGAATTCAACTTGCCATATTATCCGACGTTTTACTTTAATCCTTCTGTGTTGAATAATTCAGAGGGTTTCAGAATCCAAAGGATTAAGAAGACAGCAGTTACGTACATAGAACCCCCTTCATCTATTTTTTACTTTTCTTGTTTTGGAAGTGAATGGTTACATCACTGTAACAATAAGCATATAAAAAACGTAAGTTTCTATCTCGCACACCTTCAAACCAACAAAGTTAACCTATTTCTTAAACTCTGAATAGTTAATAGCATCATCTTCCATGGCATCTTAGTATAAAACTTCCCTAATCCGTCTGTGCACCCAGTACTAGTACCTGCAGCATCCCAGAGGGAAGACACCTCTAATCTACAGCCCGCATATAGTGAGAACTTACAACTTACAACTAATCTAATCCGCAACCGTATATGCACAGAGCGTGCACAGTACACACTAGGTCACCAGTTCTACACTAAAATACCATATTATCATACTACGATGTCAAGTGGCATCCACCAAGAGTATTATCAAGTCGGGGAGAGGATCCCCTGCAGCAATATATTAAGGAAAAGCAACTAGGGTGCAATCCTGCAGAGCCAAGGCTCAAACGCGGCTCGCGGGCTAGGCACGCAGCCGGCCGCACAAATAGCCAACTGGTCGACCGCCAGTTCCCAAACTTATCCAGGCAACATGGAGCAGTCGAGATATACTTTTATCCGATATACAAAGTTCAATTCGACTTGCCATATTATCCGACATTTGACTTTAATCCATCCATGTGCTGAATAATTTCAGAGGGGTTTCAGAACCCAGAGACTAAGAAGACAACAGTTACGTACATAGAACCCCCTCGACCTTATTTTCAAGGTTTTTTGTTTTGGAAGCGAGTGGTTACAGCACTGTAACAAGAAGCATATCAAAAACCTAAGTTTCTATATCCCACACCTTCAAACCAACAAACTGAACCTATTTTTTAAACTCTAAATAGTTAATAGCATCATCAACCTTCCATACTATTTTCAATGACAACGTGAGCGTATCACCCTACATCCTAATTATCACAAAGTTAAGGCTTGGCCATCTTTGGCTTCTTAGTATACAACTTTCCTAATCCATCTACGCGCTCAGTACCAGTACGGCAGCATCCCAGAGAGAGGACACACCTCTTATCTAGATTGCAGCCCACATGTAGCGAGAGATTACTACTTACAACTAATCTAACCCACATCCATATATGAACAGAGCTTACACAGTACACACTAGGGCACCAGTTCTGCACTAAAATACCATATTATCATACTACCATATCAAGTGGCATCCACCCAAGAGTATTATTATCAAATCGGTGAGAGGGGGTCAATGGGTTATCGATCAATTCACCTCGCTAAGCTTGTCGATGGAGGCCAGCGCGGATGCCTGGCTCTGCTCCTTGGACTTCCCGAACACCCTGCCGAACATCCCCGACATGGCTGGCCGCCGACCTGCCGGATCGCGCTTCGATCGGATTAAATCTACGAGACAGAAGAAGAAAAACAGGAGAAGGGGTCAAAATCGAGCAGCGGATTCGATCAGGGGAAGTCGAGCGGGTGGGTGGACAGATAGATACGTAGGAACTTGAGGGCTCCCTTCTTGCTCGCGGATGGCGTCTTGTGGCGGTAGCTTCGTCGGCGGGGCTCGCGGTCGTGAGTCGCTCTGGTGAAAGCGGGCGGGGGAGAAGAAGGGGTAAAGCGGGACGCGGAGTTGTCGTTACCGGCCTCGGAAGGAAGGTGGGTGGTATTGGTATCGGTGCGGGTCTGCGGGAGTTCGTGTTGGGGCGGGTCGGCCAGAGCCCAGCGTCAGGGCCTGGGCAGGACGCTAGGGCCCGGGTAGATTGAGAGGGTGGGCCGAGCTGAGACTGGTCCGTCTGGATGGGCTTGGGTACACTGGACGCACTAGTGAGTAGTTACAGTAGTAGCGATAGTGAGTAGTGACATTAAGGCCCGGAAAATGGCTTTGGCACCCGTCCTCCCTGGAGGACTTTATTTAAAAAAATTAAAAACTTGATTTTAAAGTTTCAAAAAATTTAGAAGAAAATACATGGATGTAGTAAACTGTGTACACTACGGGCATGCAAAATTTAATGTAAAATACTTATTTTAGGCTTAGCAAAAAGGACAAATTGTACAATTTTTGGATGACTCAAAAGTTGCACTGTTCACGCTCCCAGATCTATGTTTTTGTTATTTTTTTCTAGGATAGAATATTCTGTAGTTCGTATTAAAGTTTTACATACTGGTAGAATAAATCATTGACTACAGCCTAGTATTTTTTCGAATTTTTTGGAACTTCAAATTTGATTTTTTCGCAGATTTTAAAAAAGTCCTCGAGGAGGACGGGTGCCAAAATGACGCACTCCATTAAGACCTCCTTTGATTCACACGGTAGGCAAACTAAAGGAATAGGAAATATAAGGGCATCTCCACCGGGGCGATCCAACCCGCCCGAGCGTGTCCGAACTAGTCCGAGCGGACGGGTGGATCGCTGCGCGGCGGCCCATCGGTGCGACCCATCCGGACAAACGTGCACGGACTGATCCATCTGTGCATCTAATTTGGGCAACGCTTGGGTCAGCCGGACAGCACGCTTGTCCTTGCACGTCCTCTCGCTTGTTCACCCGGGCCCTCTAGCCAGTGGCACAAAAGACACTCCTCCCCTAAACCCTCGTCCTCCATATCCCACGGCCAGAGCGCGCGCAGCTGTCGTCGTCGCCGCCTCCACTGCCCGCTGCCGCCATCGGCCACGCGATATCGAGCAGCTCCACCGCAGGCCACACGCGTTGCTAGAGTTGACTGGACGTGCCGTGGGCCATCCCGCCTCCGCCTATTGATTGGACGCGCACAACTTATTCGGTCGTTTGTCTGAGGTGCATTCATCGGTCCTTTCTTGGTTATCTGCTCCGCTGCGGGAGTTGGCATAGCCATTGACGGCCATGTAATGGACAGATGGGTAGAAGTGGAAGGGCAATCGAGTTCTTCTACAAGAATTTTGTCGAGTCATCGTCCGAGGAGGAGTCCGACGGTGAGACCGAGATTCTGCTTGCAGCTGCACAGATGGTGCACGGCCACTACCTCCTCCCGCCATGTAGAGGTGGCTCGGCGAAGTGGTGCGAAGCCAACCATGAGCGCGACCGGGAAGAGGGGCACATACGCCTTTACAAGGACTACTTCCACCCAACTAATCTGGTCTTCAAAAAGAAGGCATTCCGTCGCTGCTATCGGATGTCCAGAAACCTGTTCTTGGACATACTCAATGGAGTGAGGGAGTACGATGACTACTTCGAGGCCAAGTACGATTGTACCGGTAAGATTGGCTTCTCCTCTTACCAGAAATGTTTTGCTACCATTCAGTAGCTTGCATATGGAGTGCCCGGTGATCTCCTCGATGACTACATGCGCATGAGCGAGTCCACACGCCATGAGGCCATGTATAGATTATGCAGCGCAGTTGTAGCGGTGTTTGGCAAAGTATATCTGAGAGAGCCAAACACCAAAGACACTGCCTGCCTTCTGTCCATCAAAGATAGTAGGAGGTTTCCTAGGATGCTTGGCAACATCGAATGCATTGGCATTGGAAGAACTTCCCTTTTGGTTGGCAAGGGCAGTTCAAAGGGCACGCGAAGGGTTGCACCGTCATACTTGAGGCAGTTGCATCACAGGATTCTGGATTTGGCACTCCTTTTTGGGCATGGATAGATCAAGCAATGACATCAATGTGTTGTAGAGGTCTCCGGTGTTTGCTAGGCTGGTAGAAGGCAATGCCCCACAAGTTTCCTATGAGATCAATGGGAATGCATATGATATGGGGTACCATCTAGCTGACAGTATCTATCCATCCTGGGCCACCTTTATGAAGACAATCCGCAACCCAGGAGATGAGAAATGCAAGAGGTTTGTGAAAGAGCAAGATGCCACTAGGAAAGATGTGGAGAGAGCATTTGGTGTGCTTCAATCAAGGTGGGCCATTGTGCGATACCCTGTGATGACTGCAAGTGCACAGATCGTTTGTATCTAGATTCGAAATAAAGATATCGATCCCACAGGGAGCAGGAGTCTGAAGTCTAATAACTCTTGAAATAAATATTACAATAGAAATGCAAAATAAAGTTCTAAGTGACAAGATAAAATGCGAGTATTGCGTAAGAATGTGTTTTGGGGTTTTTGGTATAAGAACAACAATAAGTAAAGTAACATAACTAAATACAGAAAGTAAGTATCGCGTATGTAAAAGAGATTGGAACTGCAGTAGGGAAAAAGCATTCTCAGGGAGTAGCAGATACACCACTAGTATTATAAAGAGCTAAGGTAAAGATTATTATCATGAGCATTCTCAACTGTGTATGTGTGGGAGGAACTCCGTATTTGGACAAATAGGCAGCAACCGGTGCTCACATCATCCTCATAACCACAGTAGTCAGCAATCAATATTAATCAAATTACTAAGGGACTTAATCCCGTAGGACGTATCCCATGGCATGAATAGTATTTTGTGAGTTTCCTCGGTTCCAAAGTTGATACGTAAGGGGTGCCAACAACTTTATAGTCATTATAAGTGCTAACACACCTCCGTCTACCAACAAATAGTTCTCTCCATCAAGTCCCCATGAGAGGCAAATATTGAGATGTCGAGTTCTCTCAACATCAAGATGAAGACAATCTAACACATGGTCACAATGATGAATATCATAATAGACTTTATCTTATTTCAATCTCATACTAGGGTTTCTCCATCTCTCCAAGAACATGGAGGCAATCAACATCATGGCAATACCAATGGAATCTATCATAGATAAATAGTACTTGTATAAATCCACAACAAGTATGGGAATTACAACAAGATCTAGACAAGATATAGATGGGATGGATGGAGATGGTGGTGATGCAGCGGTTGATGATGAAGATCGATGCCTTAGCCTCCCAGATCTGCGCAGGGCGAAGATGGATCCCCGGTGGACGAGTTCCCCCTCCAGATGCCTTCCGGAGGTGAGGTTTCGGTGATTTCTAGGTGTTCTGTATGTCGTCTCTCCGATCCAATTGCACGGGGTGAAACTATTTGAGGAGGCGGAGGCGGCGCCAACTATACAGCGGGAACTATATGGCCGGAAAATTTATTCCCGCCGTATAGTTGGTCGTTAAACCGTATGCCTCCTTCGTTCGCTTCGGGTTTTCTTCTGGTATTATTAATATTTCCCAAATAAGCAATTTACGTTGTTTTTGGCTCCTTTTGTCCTTAGTACAACTGCTCCAAGAATTGTGTCCATTGTATCCATCATCTGTCCTGATCCTGGTGAAAACAGACATAAAACGTGCATGCGAACGCCGTAAAATACCAAGATCCTACATCTATAGTGCAAAATAATAATATAAAACATGATGCAAATATGCACTCATCAACTTCCCCAAGCTTAGACTCTTGCTCGTCCCGAGCAAGTTTAGCTTAATGGATGTGATCCTTATATTCATGAAGTTGAGTCGATAAAATAAATGAGGCAGTTGCGGCATGTGATTATCATATATGATACATAGGAATAAGTTTATGAATAGTACCTTACTCAAACCATCTGAATAGTATTAGCGGGCTTCCACACCTTAGCATTTAACAGTTCACAAAAGATCACTCTCAATATGATGTAAAAGTATTCAGTTCACAAGAGATGAATCTCAACATAATGTAAAAGTATCTGGTTCAACCGAATGAGTTAGCGAGGTAGTCCCAAGTGTTTTAGGATTAATATATCCACTTGGGATTTAAAATTTCAAAAGTGTCTCTTTGTCATACTACAATATGGTGGTGTATGCCTATTTGCTCTTTGCACATTCGCTCTTTTTCTTCTTTATTTTTCTTTGCATGTATACTCTCACACTTTTGTTTAAGTGCTATGCAAAGGAGATAACCATACATTCCATTCATGTAGGAATCCAAAGTTTAACGATCTCAATTATTAAATTCCAATTGTATATGAAGCATTTTTATGAGTTGAAGATTCTACCTCGACTTGATATCACTCTAATTTGATAGCACTTTTATTTTCCTTTGCTCAAGGTTTCTTTTTCAACTTAACTGCAAAGATAATTTATTTTGTAAATCAAACCATAGACTTACAACATATTGACCAAATTATCTTGATATGTTCTATTAATACTAATGGTGTGGAAGACCACTATTATTATCATCAAGTGCAAGTAAAATTATACTCAAGCCATTCATATATCCAATAAGACAAACTCAAACTCAATATTTCTTCATATATAATAATAAACGCAGAATTTTATAAAAGGGATCTACTATTCCTGAAGCAAATTCTAATGATGCAAACTTTATTTCTAGTTTGAACTAATGCAAGAGTAAAATAGTAATATAAAACTTATTAGATAGATTACAAGGTCTTAAAGATCTTCCCAAGCTTGTAATCAAGCTAGGCGGGATCAAATAATCCCTTGCGATTATTTGATACCGTGATTATTGTAGATCACTGTGGCGTCATGGCACATGGTATCTTCTCTTCACGGGTGTAACACCCTCAAATCGACCCTATGCAAGTTTTCGTTTTCCGCCAAACCCGCATAGAAACGATTCAAGGACGCCCACCAGGCACTTTTGTGCGGGTGGAAAACGAAGTAATACCATTACACAACAGTCCTCGATGGGACCCATAGAACAGATATATATACAGCACGACTCCAAGAGTCAAGAATACAGATATACACTACAAAGATTCAAATCACCTTGAAAACGATAGAGCGTCCGACTACGGACAAGATGCAAATGGGGCTAAGAGCCCTGAAGAATAACCAATGGCGTCCATAACCCTGCCTAGGCCAAGCCGGAAGGGTAACCCTGCTAACGACGTCGATCTCAAACCTGCTAAAACAAAAGGGGTGCCGACAAAGGGCAAAGGAAAAAGAGGAGCGTCAGTACTGAGGCCAGTACACGGCGAGGCTAGAATTCGGCGGCTCTCGCCTACATAGGTATGGTGGACTGAAGCGGCAGCGCAGCAAGCACTAAACATCCTATAGAGACTCGATACCTCTGTCGGCTATTAGAGTGGGGTAAGAAAGACCTATTCGAATCTAACCTGATACTAACACCAATCATACCCATCCTGGTATTTCCCCCTCGAGACCAAACGAGGAAGTCGGACCAAGGAACTCACATGGTTGACAATTTTACTCATTCCGTTATAGTTGAAGCACTTACTAGTCAGATATAGATAGCATGAGTTATCCTGATAGCATAAGTAGTGGGCAGTTTTAATCACCATTCCGTTGTAGTTGGAACATTTACTAGTCAAAGATAATTGTCTCGAGGAATCCCAAAACCCAACAGTTGTTGACACTTTTATCATATTCCATTGGAGTTGCAATACTTATTAGGAAGGTATATCAGAACACGATACGACCAAGATCCACCAGTTGTTGGCATTTTTAATATCCATTCCGTTATAATTGAGCTGATTACTAGTCACATATTAAGTCAAATTTATAGCACTACTTTAGTTATGCTTGTCTATGATCGAGATACTGTGCTCCAAGTCGTCCATAACCGCGGACACGGCTTTCAGAAAGTTTTACCTGCGAGGTGCACAAATAGCAACACACACTCGATCAACCTCGGAAAAACCAACTCAAAACCCAACGAGGCTTTCACGACAAAGCAATCACAGGATTCATAAATATTTCAGGGGGCCACCCCACTAAGCTACCCACAACGAAGTTGGCTAGCTCCGGAACGGACCCAGGGTTTGTGACAATGGCTGTAAACGACTGGGAACCCAAAAGTATGACTGGGCTTGTCGATACCACGAAAACATTCCACGTTCGAAAACAGTACAGGTGCTCCACGCACAATCTTAAATAAAGCAGTAAAGCATGGCATAAGTACAGGATAGTAATAAAGCCCCAAACTACTTGTGGCCCCAAGAAATAGAAATGAATCAAGCTCTGGCTCAGGGGGGTCCATAAGGCCTCCCGGATGTGGATAGTGCGAATAGTCAAGGAACATGTATCAAGTACTCAGGGTCCTACGGGACACAAGTGAGCATGGAAGAACCAAATAACATCTATTGCCCACCGATGCCTCTGCATTAGTTATATCTAGCAATTTAATAGTTGTGTTTAAAGTCATGATCATCTCCACCATTAAGCATCTCCACCATTAAGCATGTGTCAACCTTTTATCAACGGTGGAACAACAACGACGCAAAGCAACACAGAAGAAAGCAACTACGACTCGCAGGGCCGACTATTTATCAAACAACATGCAATAGGATGTGTCGAAGGCAATATAGAGGCTGCAGGGAATATAAATGGTACACGGAAAAAGCATCGCAATAAGTCTAGCAATAGATCAACAGGAGGAAATAAAGACTATAAATGCCAAATAGGTAGAAGGGGGAGGGACGCTCGCCTAGGAAACACTACTGAAGGATCATATCTGGAGAACTTGTCGGTACTCGCATCAACTCATCGGCCTAATCCGCGAAGAAGCAAACACTAGAAGAAACACTGGATGCAATATTTAATACTATGGCAGAAGATCCGGCATGCTTATGATATGATGCAGATGCGGTGTAATTAGGCCATATTAAGCGGAACCGGGGCCCCGACAATTAATTAGACGGTTCAAGTTATTTATCTACCCCGCAAATTAAATGTTGGCTTAACAGGACAAAACATGGCATCGGTTAGCTACACAAATTTAAATGGAGTCTGGAATAAGACAAAGGTATCCCGCATATAGACTCCATAATTAATTATGAGGTGAATCGGCATAATGCCCCCAAACCACAGACAGGTATGCATGCATGAACAAATAATATGCAACAAGTTTTATATATAGCATTTATAAAATAGGGGCTCGGGAAAGGTTCACGCATCTGGGTTCAGAAGATCTTGGTTCCGGGGTTCGGGGTCCGGTCTCAGGGTTCGACGGGGATCGGGTTCGGAATCCGGGAAGAAGGACTTGGTTTGGCGTCGGGGGCTCATCAGATTCGCCCTGGCCGGTGTCAATCTTGTCGTTGCGAAGATCTTGTCGGGTCTGCATATCGGGTCGGTCTTGGCATCCGGGGTGAAGTACTTGTCGTCATTCGGTTCCATGTCGACGTGCTTGACGTCCTCTATGGAGAACTCGGTGTTCCGCGGCGAAGTGCTAGTCGTTCAGGTGGCGATCTTGGCATCCGGTTTCTCGGCGAACTTGGCGTCTGAGAATAAGAACTCGGGGGATGTTGTCGGTCTTGGGTTCGACGCCGGTAGATCTTGGTGTCCAGGGATTCTCCGGGTCCGGGGTCTCGGTGCTCCGTGTCAAAGGCCTCGGGTTCCGTGATGGAGATCTTGGAGTTCGGTGATGGAGATCTTGTCGGTGGCGACCTTGGGGTTCTGACTTCTTTGGGCGATGGTGCACTCGAAACAACACCGGGTTCCCGATAGGGGAAGCTCACAAACAAGGGAACAAAGACATGGCCAGAGCAACAAAACACACACGTATACGAGTGTATAGGAGTCACATATACACTGTCCGTGTGGAGCATGGAATCTGGCAAGGCTACTAGGAGTAGGGCATCTGCGGGCAGCAAGCAGAGGGGTCACACATGGAGTCGGTGGACTGATGCACCATCGGAAGCCGTGGTCACAGATATGGTGGAGGGAGCGGGGCCCACACGGTGAGGGGAGGAGGCGGCTCCGGCGTGGGGTGGAGAGACGGAGGGCGGCCGAGGCAGACGAGGAGGAGGCGCCGCTGGAGTCGGGAGGGAAGGCGGCCGGCTTGAGGCGGAGCTCAGTGCTTGACGGCAGGGTCGGTGGGAGAGGACGGGGGTGGCTCCGCCCGGCCATAGCAGGGGCGGCGGGAAAAGCGCCCTGGGTGGCGGCGGACAGAGGAGAGGCGAGGAGGGAGGAGACGGGGAAGCGGGGCAGCTCGCGACGGCGGAAGGAGGGACGAGGGCACCGTCGGGGCGACGTAGCGGTAGGGGAGCTCACGGGAGAGGTCGAGGCGAGGCGGCGGGAAGAGGGCGGCGACGGGAGAAACTCCCTGGCGTCAGTTCTCGCTCGGTCTCGAGGACAAGACAGAGGAGCGGGGTAGGTGGGCGATGGACGGGAGATGAGAGACGCGGTTGGTGGGGGAGGAGGTGTACGCGGTCGTGGTGGGGCCAAGGCACTGTGGGGGATGGACGGGTCGTGTGGGTGCTGCATGTGATGCGGAGTGGGCGGGAAAACAGGCAGGTGGCGGTGGGGAGCGCGCCCAGGTGGGGCTGGGGGAATCCCGGGGTGGAGGAGGTTGTCGACTGGGTGGGAAAAAGCTGGGAGGAGGAAGTGTGGCGGCGGGGCAGGAGGGAGAGGGAGTGCGGGGGTAGGTGGTTAGGGCAGGCTAGGGTTTGGTTTTTCCCTGGGTAGTAGGCTGCTGGTCGGCCTTTGGGCCTTTGGGCCTCCCGTGTTTTGTAAAACGTTTTATTTATAGGTTTTGTTTTAAAAGCCTGTTTTAAATTATTTTTAGACAAAACAAAATATCCGGAAGAGACCAGAGTTTTGATTTGAAATAAAGACGGGGCGTTTAGAAAACAAAACCAGACTTTTAGAAAATAGTTTTAGACAAAACCATGCATGATGACGACGATGCTCAAATGCAATGTGGCATGATGACATGGGCATGTTGTCATGATGATGCAATGCGCAAAAACACAGAGATTTTCTAGTAGTGGTTTTAGCGGGATGCCACAACGGGCCAGCCTGAGACGGAGGGATTGATTGATAGCTTATAATTCTTTAACACGCAGCTTGTAGAAAAGATTATTCCTCTCCAGCACTTTCACTTGTTCTTTAATGAACTTGTTGTTATCCTGAAGTGTTTGTAGCGCCTTAAGACTCATAGAAAATCCCGCTTCGGTTGCTTGCTTGATGTCTTCATCAAGTTTTTCAAGATAAAGTTGCAGCAACTGAAGATGTTTGGGTGTCCCTACCGTCTCCATGTCCATCTCTTCAATCTTCAGCTCGAGGGCCTTCAATCCCACTTCCAGCGTGCATTGTCGGCGTCGAGGAACTCCATAGGGATGGTCTTAATCTCCTTGCCTTGCTCGCTATTGCTCCCAATCTCCATAGGAACCTTTCTTGTTGGTTGCGTATCCTCACATGTGAATAAGAGGTAGATTGGTTTCTGAAGATTATGATTTAGAGAGAGAGACAATGGTAGTATATAAGGGGGGTCAGAGGTCAGTAAAATTCGCGAGAAACACCAAATTATTGCCCAAGAAAAGAATCTGAATAAAACAGGGAAAGAAATCGAGGATTTGGAGGAGTTCTGCCGCGTAACGACCAACTATATGGGTGCGGCCCGTATAGCTCCATTCGTATAGTTGGTTCTGGACAGATATTTCCAAATATCTCGAGTCCAGATCGGTTAAGTTATGACTCGGAACCGACAATAACGTTTTTTAGATGAATAAAAATGGAAAAGCAAACAAAAAGCAAACGAAAACGTCTGATAGTTTAACAACCAACTATACGCCCGTAATTTTTATTTCGGTCGTATAGTTGCGACCATATAGATACAAACATCAAAATCGAAAAGTGTTTGAGAGTTCAACGACCAACTATACGGCCGGAATTTTTATTCCCGCCGTATAGCTGCACGCGTATAGGTCTAGACATCAAAAACAAATTTGCAAAAGAAGATATAGAGAGTTTAACGACCAACTATACAGCGGGAGCTTTCTCTCCGTTCATATAGTTCCGCCCGGATAGTTGGTAAAAATCTCCAAAAACTTTAGAAAAACAAAAGGAAATCAAAGGCAAAAAATTTAAGAGTAAAATCTGTGGAAATAAGTCATTTATTTGAGTAAGAACACTTACCTTGAACTTAACGATTACTTATTAAGAGATGAAAAACTCCTCCAACAAAAATGGCTTCTTCTTTTTTGGAGAAATTGACCTTAGTTCATTGAATAATTCTCGTAAACGAAAATCACCGGTGTTGGGGATATACTTTCCGGATATCCTCACAGTTCCTCACTGACCAGGGTGGCCTACTTCAGGTTAGAGCTTTGCTTCACGGGCGGCCCAGTCAGGGAGAAAAGACGGAGTCCAATCCGGCTACGGGAAGGCCCAGAAGACTTACTGACTTAGGCCCATAGTGTTACTTGTAGTTTAAGATGTACTCTGTAACCGACTCTTAGTCGTAGCCGGATAGATCTCTCCTGTAAACCCTAGGCCGGATATCTATATAAGCCATCCTAAGGAGAGCCTTTAGGGCACCCTCAATAGTCTACAATCTCAAACTCGCACAGGCGAACCCTTATAACCCATATTCCGCCCCGCCAGACATCGATTGCTAGCGAGTAGGATCCGTCAAAGTCGGATTCAACTGGTAAACTTGTGTGCTCACCGTCCCGGAACACCGTACGTCTCACACCCCTCTCTTCCGCACGCCTCGAGGACCCCCTCATGGCGTACTTGTCATCAATCCGACGACAGTTGGCGCCTACCGTGGGGCAAGTGAGTTTCGGATCTGTGTTTCGAGCGAAATCTGCAAGAATCGGAATCAGCGAAACTATCGTCGTCGGTCGCATCCTCTACGCCAGCGACGTCCCTCTCATCGTTCTTGACGAGACCTGGATTTTGGCTAGGGAGGTTGTGATTGCCTACACAATCATGTCTTTTGGCGAGATCGATGTTTACATCGGTTTTGCTGAACTTGTCCCACCCACCCTAGCGGTGATGATAGAGGCAGAAGAATCTTCTAGGTCCCCTTTGTCCGCGGAGGCGGCAGAGTTCCGGATCTCAGAAAACCCTAATCCCACCCAGCCCACACCAATTGCGGAGATAGTGGAGAAATCCGAGCCTGAAGAAGACCTAGTGGCCCAAGTCGAATCTGGAGTGGATCTTCTTGGAGAGACCGAATCCCAGATCGACCCACCCGCGAGAGTCGAAATCTAGGAGGAGCTTATCAACGACACTGATTCCGGCTCTGATGATGCCGGGTCAGACAGGCCTTTCCTAAGGTACACACTACGACGTATGATAATGCAAAATTCAAGCACAGATGCAATTCTCGAAGCCATCAAAAGTTTCGATGAAGCTGATCGCGAGAGCCGCAGGTACCTCAGGAGGAACACAACGCACTTTGTCGGATACGTGGGATCTAGATCCGGCTCCGCTGATGCTGGAGACAACACCAACTCTGTGCTGGAGGTAATTGGAAGAAACGCCGACATACCCGCATCCTCGGATGAATCGATGACGTCGGCAGATTTCCGAAAGTTCTCCACGGAGTATGAAGAGGAGTACAATTCCAAAACTGCAGAAGAAGGAGAAGCCATGGATGAAGGATCCGGGGAACACTCTCCCGAAATGCAGGAGGACATGGAAGTCGGAGATAATCCCGAAGTCCAGATGTCCGAAAGTACCGATCAGAGCTTGACTCCGGGAAATGGACCCAAAGCCGTCTTTGCTACCGGCGCTGCCAAGAAGGCAAAGAAGAAGAACAAGAAGAACAAGACCCCGACAAAAGACTCTCTGACAGAGGAGGTGATTGCCGAGGAATATGAGGAAGACTCGGATGGAGCACTTATCCCAGAAGAGCCAAAAAAAGAAGAATCGGTGGATGGACACGTGATCACTGAAGGTGCGCGGAAACTCATCGATGTTGCATTAACCACACCTATCCCTACAGCTGCAGAACTTACTGCTGAAGAGCTGGACGAAAGGGCCCAAGCCCTAGAAGCGCGTCGTCAACAACTCCTAGATGAAGCCAAAAACATCGAGGAGGAAAAGAAATGCATGACAACTAAGGATTACATGTCTCGGTTGCATCAGAAGACACGGAAACGTTACACGCGTGACGGTAAATTTCCGGAAGTGATCAGGGTCCTCTTTGAAGGAGATCCAGGGATGCCTCATCTCGACAGCAAGGGAGATCTGGTGTACCCAACACCGGTACAGAACACTATCGCAGCTCGAGATATCCTGTCAAATAACCCAGGCCCAGAATAGGTTCGATTGGGCATCAAGCTACTCACCAAGGTTCTGGAGCAACAGATGGCTGCGAAATCCGGAAGTGGAAAACTGGTCTCCAAATCCGACCAATGCCACACAAACTCAGCTTGGAATGATATAAGGCCCCAGCGTGTTCCGGAACAGCATCACCGTTCCAACCGACGGGAAGACAACTACTCCAGAACCGGATCATCAGGACATCATCACAGATCTGCACGTGACTGGAGCAACGTCGCTCCAGTGGCCGAGCAAGAGGCCATTGTTGCACTGTATCCGAGGAATCCTCCCTGATGAGAGTCGAACGATCGAAAGGGAGAAGATAAAGAAAAACGTCGGGAGGAGGATCGTCAAAAAATGCCACCTCCTAGACATGCAAGCCGTCCGGCTGAGCCTCACCATAGTGGGAACGACGAACGAAGGAACGACGGAAACCATGCCGGGACAAGCCGGCAGGGGGCTCGTCGTAGTAAAGACCCTCCCCGGAACCGGAATAATGATGCTCTAGACGGAGGCCGGCGAACAACCAGAAACAATCTAGCTGCCCCACCCTCTCCACCAAGCAGTCATCACAACGGCTCTCACGAGGGACAAGGAGGATGACATGGCGGAGGAGGTGGTGGCATAAGCCGAAGTCTGGCTCCAAGGCACCGCAGCCACATCCGACATTCGGGACAATCCCTATCCCCGAACGATGCAAGGCACAGGATCAACTCCAACATAGAGGCGTGGCGCTACGAAAACGATGATATCTACGTGGGCCCAAAGTGCTTCGGACCACGCATCTGAGCTACAAGATTCCTGGAAGGATTTGCTATCTCAAGACATATCCAAGCCTACGACGGCATTGCTCGGCCAGATACAGCTCTGATTTTTCCAAGCTTGTTTGCGACGCCAAAGGTGGAAACAGCACGTCAACCCGATATCTCCCACTTATGTTGTGGAAGACGGCACGATCATGGCTTAATGAACTTCCGGAGAACACCATCCACAACTGGTATGACATGCAAAGTGCGTTCTTTCGGAATTTCGAAGGCACATACCGGAGGCCCTGTACGGTCAGAGACCTATAGCGTTGCACCCAGAAGGCCGGAGAAACTTGCCAGGATTACCTCGGACGGTGGATCGACACCAAGAACTCCTGTGAAGGAGTAAATGATCAAACTGCGATTGAAGCTTTCATTGCAGGCCTCCCAATTGGTCTACTGCATCATCGTTTGAAGTGTGACAAAGTCACTGATTTAGGAGAGATGATAGAAACAACGAGCAAGTATGCAGATGCCTACGACGATGCAGAAGGATTACTCAATGCCCTAGCTGTGCCACAGTCGGCAAAACAACCAAAGCAACAAGCTCAAAAGCGCAAAAATACCTCGGAAGAAAAACCCAACATGGAAACGGAAGTGGTCACTGCTACTTTCGGGTCTGGAGGACGAGGAGGACGCGGCGGAGGACGCGGGCGTGGCCGTGGGACTTCGAGAGTCCAAGGTAGAGGAGACCAGCAACCAGGCAAAACCTACTCTTGGGTCGATGATGTGCTCGTCGTTCGATGTAGAGCTCGTTGGGAACCCCAAGAGGAAGGTATGATAAGCACAACAGCAAGTTTTCCCTCAGTTATGAAACCAAGGTTTAATCGAACCAGTAGGAGCAAGGAAACACCCCAAAGGTGTTACTAGCTGAGCTTTGGCAGGGCGCACTACCGGTACTAGTAGCAACGTGGAGACCTGCACAACACAACCACAGAACTTTGTCCCCAACTTACGATGAGGTTGTCAATCTCACCGTTTTTTGCGGTAAACAAAGGATTAAATGTATCGAATGGAAAGAAGTAAAAGTTTGTAGAAAGTCAACACAAAGCAGTAAAAGATTGTAGATTGTATGTAAAGAGAAAGGACCGGGATCGATAGTTCACTAGAGGTGGCTCTCCTTAAGATAGATAACATGCTGGGTGAACAAATTACAGCGGGGCAATTGACAAACACCGAGAAAGAAATACATGCATATACTAATCATCTTGACTCCTTTGAGACTTGATTGGGCATTACAACATAATACATAGACCGCCATCCAACTACATCTATGACTAATAATCCACCTTTAGGTTATCATCCGAACCCCCTCCAGTATTAAGTTGCAAGTAACAGATTATTGCTTTACGAACTGCGTGTAAAGTAAACAATAAGATTGTTCTATGAACAAAAGATCGTTGTTTTCTCCCTAGTAGCAACATCACATCTAGTACCTTAGAGATTTCTGTCATTTCCCCAGATTACCAGAGGCATGAACCCACTATCGAGCATAAATACTAACTCTTGGAGTTGCTAGCATCTACTTGGCCAAGATAGCTACTAACAACGGAAAGCATGCAAGATCACAAATAACAAAGACATGATAGAATCAATAATCAATCTGAAATAGCATCTCAATATCCATCGGATCCCATAAACACAACATGTATGAATTACAAATAGATGATCTTGATCATGAACGGAGCTCACAAGATCTAAACATGAAAGCACAAAGGAGGAGAACCAGCCATCTAGCTACTACATGGATCCGTAGTTCAAGGATGAACTACTCACGCATCACACCGGAGGCTTGCATGGTGATGAAGAAGGCCTCGTGTTGAATTCCCTCTCGGGGGTGCTAGGAAGAGCTTGCATCCCTCCCGATCTAGGGATGGAGATGACGGCTCATGCTCTTTTCGTGGATTTTTGATCGGGTACCTAGGGTTTACGTCCGAGGGCATCTTCTAGTCGGAAGGGAGGCCGAGGGTGCCTGGCTGGCCACACCACCCCGACGGGCAGGCCTGGCAGCCTGGCCAGTGGTGTGGCCGCCCGCCCTTCTCCGTCTCGTGATTCGGCACTTGATCCATTCGAAAAATAGGCACTTTGGCTTTTGTCCCGTCCAATTCGAGAATATTCATTTTCGACTTTCCGGAACCAAAAAAGCAGAAAAGCAAATTGGCACTGTGGCTCTTGTTAATAGGTTAGTCCAAGAAATCATAAGAAAAGTACTCCAAAGTTGGAACAAAACACAAGAAAGTGGATAAAACCAAGCATGGAACATCAAAAATTATAGATACATTTACAATGTATCAACATGCCCAAGCTTAACTCCTGCTCGTCCTCGAGTAGGTAAGTGATAAAAAGAAAGAATAATTTTTGAGGTGACATGCACCATCAAAGACTTGATCAAAGTATTTGCAAAACATTCAAAGCTGGGATCATAGTACTTCAATCATAACATGAAAGACAAAGTTCTAGCAAGAAGCAAAGAAACTATGATGCAACATGAAAAGGCACAAACAAAAGATTCATGAATAAAATGCTTTGCAAGACCTTTGTTTGTTTCACATAAAGAAAGCATGGCATAATAGTATTCAGCTTGTCCCTCAATAGAGTAGCAAATATAAATGCATAGGACACCTTCAAAGTTCATAAGAGTGACTATATACAATAGTTTAAAACAAGCAATATCAAGTTATGCATCAATCAACTAGTCTTGGGACAATGCACATAGAACTAAGAATGGCCACTATGCTCTCAAAGTAGGTGCATAAAGATAGAAGGTGGAGACTCAATATAATGGTGGAAGAAAGGCCTTTGTAAAAGGAAGTAGGGATTCAAGTCTCATAAAGAGCTTCCAAAAATTATGGTACTTATAGCTTTCAGCTCTCATTGCCCCTATCATAAGCATCTTGAAGGTGATTAAGGTTAAAGTGAACAAACTATGGTGTACATGCTTGACGAAGTATAAGTCAGAAATCTCATGTCCCTTGTATACGAGGGCTGCTCCTCATGCTACTCAAGTTTAGTCACCGGTAAGTTCTTGTCATCGTAAGTATATGTGTATCATAGAGAACCGCCAACGGGTACCTTGCCGATGATACGGAAGAATCCCCATATCAAAATGACAAGGCAAGCAGACAACGAGCATCTCCGCATTCTTCTTATTTACCATGGGAATATGGTGCTTTTTTATCTCTTTCCTCTTTTCATAGTATCTCTTTTTTTCTCTTTTTTCTCAATATAGGACTCTTTTTTTATATAAGAAGAATGCTTCATAGACAGCTCATTATGGTTACACTGCAGGTTTCCACCATGTCAGCATGGATTAGACCAGCGGCCCAGGCGTTTCTCTAACACATATACATAACTCCATGGACTTACAAGCTCCCCTTTCATTTCACACCAACGACATCCATTTACAAAAGAGCATGATATCAACTAGGTACAAGTACCAAGTGCAATGTTGAAAGCGTTCCCCGTGAAAGCATGGTTCTGCTAATTCCCAACAAATAAGTGCAAGCATATACAACATAGAAGACACAATGGTTCAAGTTTATTAAGGGAAAGTAAAGTAAAGTGTGCCATCAAGTTCGTGAGAGCTTTAATCACTAGTTTTCTCATAACAAGTTTAATTTGGAAGGTAAACAAAAACATGAATATACTTGGAATAGCGTAAGCTAGTAGGTAGGTATGGTGGACTCTTTGGAATAACTTGGTTTAGGGAGTTGGATGCATGAGTGGAACTCATACTTGGTTGTGGAGGCTAGCAAAACACTGGGAGCGACAAACTAAGAGATCAATAATGGCCATAATCATGCAGAGCGACAAAACATCATTGATCAAAGCATAAAGTGATACTACAAGTTTGAAAACTAAAGGATCATAAAGGCTATGGTGACTTGTGACAGTCATAACATGGTGTGAGCATGCGCCAAGTCAACCCAAATAAAGCATTAAAGGAGAATACCACTATACTATGCTTTAATATGCTAAAACAACGCATGATTCATCCAAGGCACATTAAGCAATCTCAATTGTTTATAACAATTCATGCTACAACAAAGAATACTAAGCATAAAGCCAAAACAATATCAAGCATGGCATGACAAAGCACATGCCACAGTCAAAAACAAGCTATTTTTACCACATAAGCATGAACTTTCCTACTCTTTTCCAAACCAAACCAAACCATTTGCAAACCAATGTATGAAAGAGGGGGTCCAACCAATTTATTCAGAAAACTAAGCAAACCAAGCAAACTAAAAACCAAAATGAAAACGAAAAAGAAGACGCTCCAAGAAAAACACAATTGTGCATGAAACAAAAAATGAAGCGTTTGGAAGAAACCTAGGATTTTTATTGATGAAGAAGGGGATGCCTTGGGCATCCCCAAGCTTTGACGCTTGTACTTCTTGGATATTTCTTGGGGTGACACACGTGGCATCCCCAATCTTGAGCTTTAGTCCATCCTTCATCTCATTACTCATTCCTTCCATACACCTGAAAATTTTCCTTCATACAAAACTTCACACAATCTTTATTAGCAACATTAGTGCACTCAAGATAAATAAGTCTCAAGGTTCAGTTATAACACCAAATAAACTTCCACTAGAACACTAACTACTGTAGTACTTCCCTCAAAAAGGAACCCACAAGAAGAAAATGCAGGAAATGGCAGAAATCTGTCAAAACAGACCAGCAGGTAAAGACGAATTTTTTCGAAGACCTTCTGTTGCTCAAATCAAAAAGTGTTGACCTAACGAAAGTTAGATAACAACCTGGGGCAGAAGAACAAAAAATTACAGCTCAATCCGACATACAGAGCTCTCTCACGAATTTTTACGGTGAAGCACAAAAATCTGTTTCGGGACAACAACTTTCCCAATCATTACTTCACTCTCATTAGAGGTTACTCTTGGCACAAAAAGCAAATAAAAAGGATAAGGAGAGGTTATTGCTGAAGTAGTAACTTCCAAGACTCATCTAAAACTTTTGGGTTATCTCGCAATAAGTACTTTTCTTTAACGCCTTTAAGTTAGGCATAAGAAGCAAGAAAAAGAATCAAGTGTTCTCGAATGAAGAAGAATTAAGATCAATACCAGAAATATTTTCAACAAGGCAAGGTATATCATCCAAATAAGTTCTAGAGGATCCTCTCTCAATGCTCTTAGGTTCACTATTCTCATCAAAAGGGTTTGTAGGAACAATCCAATCAAGATTCTTTTCTATGGCATCATGTATTGCTACTAGTTTAAGGGTATTGGTATCTTAGGTTCCTCCCCATTAGGTTCGGTTTTGTTCATCTTTTCTCGTGTACCAACAACATCTACACATGAGCCTAGCATATTGAAATGTTCAAAGACTTTTCTAGCTTCCTTGGCAACATCATAGAACTCCTTAAACAAAGTTTCTAGAATAAAATCCCTCTTTTCAGGGTCCTCAATTTCTTTAAGCTTAAGAAACATTACTTGCATTAAGGGGTTGAGGTTAACAAACCTAGCTTCTAACATATGAATTAAAGAAGCTGCAACAATCTCATAGTTTGGGGCAAGTTCTGCAAGGGATCTATCCTCAGTATCTTCAATACTTACTAACACCGCGGGCTACAAAGCTAAGCGGAAGAAGGGAAATAAGAATCCCGAAAAAGATAAAGAGACCAAGGAAGATTCCAACATGGAGGAAGCAGATGCTTCAAATCCCAAGCCGGAAGGGAAGAAAAATTTTCTGACCAAAAAAGACACTTATGTCACCTTCCTCGGATCTCAACCAGCAAAAATTAAGAAAGCAGTTCTACACGAGCTCAATGCCACAGTCCCGGCTGTCCCCCTATTCTTGGACTGGTCTGAAGTGGCAATCACCTTTGACCGTGCTGATCATCCGCCTAAGCTACATAGGCGAGGAAAATACACCTTAATTGTCAATCCACTTATTGACGGTTATGGTTTCTCCAAGACCCTCATGGACGGCGGAAGCAGTATCAATATTCTGTATGTCGAAACGCTACGCCAGATGAAGATCTCGAAGACCCAACTGAACCATAGCTCTGTGATTTTTCACGGAGTTGTCCCGGGAAGACAGGCTAATTCCCTGGGGGGGATTACTTTGGATGTTACCTTTGGAACTCCAAAGAATTATCGGACGGAGGCACTTTCCTTCGAAGTGGTCCCATTCAAGAGCATGTACCATGCTATATTCGGACGTCCGGCTTACTAGGCCTTTATGGCTCGTCCGTGTTACATTTATAATATGATGAAATTCCAGGTCCCAACGGCATAATCACTATCAGGGGAGACCCGAAGAAAGCACGAGAGTGTGAGGATGGAAACGCCGCCTTTGCTGAAGCCGTGCTGCACGCCCAGGAGTACCAGGAGATCAAGAAGAGCATGGATCCGTCCGAGATGCCCGCAATGAAGAAGGAGGTGACAAAGCCAAATCCGGAGTTCAAGGCATCAGAAGAGACGAAGAAGACGCCGTTGAAGGATGATGACCCCTCCAAGGTGACCCAGATAGGCGTAGGCCTAGATAGCGCATAGGAAAGCGCGCTCGTCAAGTTCCTCCAAGCAAATCAAGATATCTTTGCATGGCAGCCATCTGACATGACCGGAGTACCTAGTGAACTTGCCGAGCACTCTTTAAATGTAAACCTGAACGCTAAACCCGTCAAACAGTCCTTATGACATTTCGGCGATGAAAAGCGTAAGGCAATAGCTAAGGAACTAGCACGGCTCGATTTAGCTGGATTCATAGAAGAGGTCATCCACACTGAGTGGTCGGCCAATACTGTAATGGTCCCTAAAAAGGACACTACTGATTTAAGGATGTGTGTTGATTATACTGCCTTGAACAAGGCTTGTCCAAAAGATCCGTTCGCTCTGCCTAGAATTGATCAAGTTATTGATTCTACGGCAGGCTCAGAACTCCTCTGTTTTCTCGACGCATATTCTGGTTATCACCAAATCCGGATGAAGGAATCTGACAAAGTCAAAACTTCATTCATAACCCCCTTCGGAACCTTCTGTTTTGTTACGATGCCCTTTGGGCTGAAGAACGCAGGAGCTACGTACCAGCACACGATGCAGCGTTGCCTCCATGACCAACTCGGACGCAATGTGCATGCATACGTGGATGATATTGCGGTGATGTCCAAAAAGAAGGAAACGCTGATTTCCGACTTGGAGGAAACATTCGCCAATCTACGAAAATACAACATCATTCTTAACCCGAAGAAATGTTTCTTTGGAATACCAGCCGGAAAATTGTTAGGTTTCATCGTGTCTCAAAGAGGCATAGAGGTGAACCGGGACAAAATCAAGGCCATACTCAACATTTCCAGGTCAACTCGCCTGAAGGACGTACAAAGGCTAACTGGTTGCATCGTTGCAGTCAGTCGATTTGTAAGCCGGCTTAGTGAAAGAGCCGCACATACAAACTCCTGAAAAAGACCAAGGATTTTGTTTGGACCGACGAAGCTGAAGCTGCACTACAAGACCTGAAGAAAGTACTCTCATCTGCTCCTATCCTTGCTGCGCCGGAACCACAGGAACCGATGTTGCTCTATCTTGCTGCGACAAACAAGGTCGTTAGTATCATCATGGTGGTGGAGAGACCGGAGGAAAATCAGGAACACCTAGTGCAGCGTCCGACTTACTTTGTCAGTGAGGTCCTGACAGAATCCAAACAGCGGTATCCACACTATCAAAAGTTGTCTTACGGTGTTTTTCTGGCATCTTGTAAGCTACGACATTATTTTTAGGAGCATCCAATTACCATGGTGAGCACAGCTCCCATGAGAGATATAATTAAGAACAGTGACGCCACAGGACGCGTCTCCAAATGGGGCATAGAGCTTTTAGCTTTTGATATTGAGTATAAACCTCGGACAACAATAAAATCCCAAATTCTTGCCGACTTTGTCGCTGATTGGACAGAGACGAAGGAGAATATGACCCTCCCTAAGTCAGAATATTGGACCCTCTACTTTGATGGGTCTAAGGCTCGAGGGGGCTCGGGGGCTGGCGTGGTGCTCAAATCACCCCAAGGAGATAAACTTCTATACGTGTTGCAGATCCACTTCACAGCGACAAATAATATTGCCGAGTATGAAGCACTGCTGCATGGAATCCGGATTGCTAAGGATATTGGCATCCGACGTTTGATGTGTTATGGAGATTCGGATCTTGTTGCTCAGCAAGTTTCGGATATTTGTAATGCAAATAAACATATGGCAGCGTATAAAGCTGTCGTGGATGATCTATCTAAATTGTTTGAAGGGTTTGAGGTTCAACACATCCCTCGAGCAGAAAACGAGGAAGTAGATGCATTATCTCGGATAGGCTCTGCGCGGAAAGAGGTCCCGGATGGCGCTTTTTTGGAGCACCTCAAAGTTCCCTCAATAAAGGGAGTAGATGAGGAATATCCGACCAAATCTGACTCACCTCTAATAGCAGTCCTAGCTGTAATTCCCAGCTGGACCCAACCCTACCTTGATTATCCGATAGATGGCAAATTACCTGAAGACGAGGTTCTGAGCCAGCAGATTATCCAACGAGCAAAAGCCTATACTATAGTTAAAGGTGAGCTCTATAAGTGGAGTGTTTCTGGGGTTTTTCAGCGCTGCGTATCTCCGGAAGAAGGAGTGGAAATCTTAAGAGAAATCCACGAAAGCAAATGTGGCCACCATGCTGCAGCCAAATCTTTAGTGGCAAAAGCTTTTAGACACGGATTTTTCTGGCTTACAGCTCAGGCAGATGCCGAACGATTAGTCAAGACGTGCAAAGGCTGCCAAAAGTACGCCAAACAAGCTCATGTTTCGGTTGATCAGCTGCGAACAATACCTATAACATGGCCTTTTGCGGTCTGGGGGCTTGATATGGTAGGACCGTTTAAACGAGCTCCAAGTGGATTTACTCACCTCTTGGTGATGGTGGATAAGTTCACCAAATGGATTGAGGCTAAACCTGTCACTAGTTGTGATGGAGCAACAACCAAAAGATTTGTCGAGGATGTCATAATCCGGTATGGTTATCCGCATAGCATTATCACGGAAAATAGGAGTAATTTCTCTATGGGAGAATTGGCCAATTTCTGCAATGAGCAAAATATCCGGCTTGACATTGCGTCAGTCGCACATCCACAGGCTAACGGGCAAGTCGAAAGAACAAATGGTTTAATCCTACAAGGCCTAAAACCGAGACTCGAAGCACCACTACGACGTGCTGTGGGGGCTTGGGCAGAGGAATTACCCTCTATAATATGGAGTTTACGAACAACTCCGAATAGGTCAACTAGATACACACCTTTCTTCTTGGTCTATGGTGCAGAAGCAGTTCTTCCTAGTGATATAATTCATACTTCTCCTAGAGTGGCCGCGTATATTGAAGAGTATGCTGAGATTTCTCGACAAAATGATCTCGACTTGGTTGAAGAAGTTCGCGTCGTTGCTGAAATGAGATCAACAGCCTATTAGCAGAAGTTACGCAAGTATCATAGCCAGAGAGTCAGAAACAGATCTTTCAATAAAGGCGATTTGGTTCTCCGGTTTGTGCAGCAAAGAAAGCATAAACTTTCCCCAGTATGAGAAGGCCCCTTTTTAGTTAGTCGAGTATTGCACAATGGTTCGTACTACTTAACTGATATGAGGCCAGTCAAAGAAAGACCTGCTACTAAGAAGAGAAAGAGAGCTGGAGGTAGTACAAATCCGGATGAGTTAGACAGACCATGGATTATTGCTCAGCTATGTCCCTTTTATTCTTAGTTTATCCTTCTTTGTAAACATATATATGTACATGTTCTGTGAGAAATAAAAGTCTTGGTTGCCTCAAATTTTTTCTGAGAAGTTTTTACCATCTTATTTCCTAATGATCATGTCATAGTCGAAAATCCCAGAATACTTGAAAGTACTTTATGCTCATGTTTGTTCTGGTTTAGATTTCCGATTCTAAAAATGCTACCTTCGGGTATAACCCTAAAGTTTCTAGTCTATACTTTGGTTATTTGTCTGATTGCTGGTTGCGGGTATTTTTCGAGTAGTGAATTGTTGGTACTAGAAGCCGGCTTTGTTTCTGAGTTTAAACTGGTTTAGCAATTGAGCTCCATTGCTCGGCAAAGTTTCCGTACAGAAGGTTTAGCCGGCTCATGAAAGAGACGAGGCGGAAAGCCAGATAAACGATAAGTATAGGCGAAAAAATATAAGTGCTTATGTAAACATTTCAGGCACACAAAAAATTTAAAAGCCAAAAGTGTTGAATAGATCAAAAAGCTTAGCACTAACAAAATTATAGTACTGCATATTTACAGACCCATCATGTTTTTCAGAATAATACAAATGTTTCTAGCAATCTATGATGCAGGAGGAGAGGAAGGAGCTGCCGGCTCGCTGGATACATCGCCTTGATATCATTCTGAGATGTCCACTTCCGATATGGTGTGATCATCGTCGGAAAATTCTGCTGATTCTTCTAGAGGCGGAGGCGGAGTATCCACGCGGGTGAAGAAAGGAGTTTCGTAGCTGGTCAAATCAGCCACGTGACACCCATATCCGGTGCAGGAGTCCATAATAACCTTGATGTCCTGCTCCTGGCCATCTTCATCCACCTTGCAGTACCCTCTGGTCACTTGCCATATTTCCATGTTTCCATGGTGGCTCATGACCATGGTGAGAGCGTTCTGCGCTGTGGACCGCGCGTAGGACATGTTCCAATCCTGGACGAGTTGCGGCATCTCCTTCGCCTTGTCCCGCACCTGAAAATCTGACTTGCTATGCATGTCCGGAATCTTGAGAGCTTCGCCAATATCCTCAAGGGATTGGCAGAAGTCATGAAGCAGGTCACCGACTTGGGTAAGCCGGTGGGTGCGGGGCTCGGCGGAGGTGGAATCCGTCAAGTTCAGAGGACCTATACACAAAGCAGTTAAGAAAATCCGACATTGAAAGAAGTCGAAGAAAATAGACAAATCAGACAGATGGAACATACCGAACATGATGTCATCAATCTTGGTCTTCTCTTCCCGAAGACTCCGGATTTTAGCCCGGAGTGCCTCAGAAAGGTCCTTCTCTATGCACAACTCATTATTGAGGTCCGAGATTTTCTGATCCTGAGCGGCAATCTCACGATCACGCTCATCAGTAGCCATGGAGGAGGATTCGAGAATTTGAGCGATGCTCTTCTCATGATCCGCCTTGAGCTTGTCCAGCTCTTGGCGAAGCTCTTTGTTCTCCACCAATAAGGTTTTGAGGTTCTCGGCCTCTTGAATCATAGCACATGACTATTTTACCAGCGTTGTAAGTCAAAAAGAACAACAGTTCAGTAAAAATTCGACTATGAAAACATGAAAGACAAGGTTTGAGTCTCAGAATGTTTACCTTCGGCCTCATCCTTGGCAACTTTAAGCTCAACATTCTTAAGTCGGAGAGCTCTGATCTCTCTCCGCTTGTTGCAGACATTTTTCAACAAATCCTGGTTATAGGAATATACTTTCTGTAAGTCAGAATACCCAAAGTCAGAAGTCTACTAAAGACTCAGGCTAATATTTTTACTAATATCAGCACGAGCCTTGGGGGCTACACTAGTTCATTCTTTGGCATCCTAAGGAAGCATAAACCCGTATTATATATCCTACTTCATGCTTAGGGGCTAGAGGATATGATATGAAATAAAGGAAAAATAGGAGTTAGAATTCTGACTTACATATTGCTCGCGAGTAAGTTTATCCAAACTCGCATTCACTTCAACATCAACCTTCTCGGCGAGAGTCAGAGGAGTCACTGGAGCAGTTGGAAACTCACCGGACCTTATCCTCTTGTTGCAAAGATGCACTTGTTCAAGAAGGTCAGAGTGCTTGATGTCCTCTGCCTCTTGGGCTTCTTCTTCGGCAGATAGATTTCTTTTCTCTAGGCACTGCCTGGCCAGCTGCTAGATCTCTTCTGCAGATTTCCGAGATAGGCCAAACTTGGCAAGTCCCGGATTGCTAAGAAGGTTTTCGGCAAAGGTATCTGCCGAGGGATCATTACCTAAAGAGGGTTCACCCTTATCTATACCTGACTCACTCATGGTGACGTAAGTTTGCGATTCAAGGATCGCATGCTCCGTTGAAGGAGCCGGATCTTCTACGAAAGCCGGAGAAGGAGTGATCACCGACGTTGCGGAAGGTTGAGGGGCAGGAGTCGGAGGAGCTACGGCAGGAGAAGCTATGGTAAGCTTCGTCTGTCGCAGGGGCTTCGAAGAAGTTCCCTTCCCCTTACCCTTGATGAGCTGCTTAGCTCTGAGAATGTAATAGAGTCGAAAACATTACATCTCGGAAGAAAATTCGAGTAAGGTACAAAGGCAGAAGTTGTGTTGAAAGTTACCTCTTCACAACAGGCACCTCCTTTGTGCCAACAGCCACTGTCAGAACCCTGCGCTTCTTGGGCACAATGTACGGCAATGGGACCAGTTCCGCCTCCTAAGAAAACTCTGGAGGATATCCTTCAAGTGGAGCAAATTCTGACTCGGGGAGGTCAGCAACCTGAAAAGAAGAAAACATATCAGTATTGCAATATAATCTAAAGAATGAAACACCTAAAAAGGTTTATTGTTAGAAGCTTACCGGCACCACGGGGTTTTCTGCTGTATGCAGATCCAGAGAAACCTCCGGGATCTTCCTCTCGATCCGCTCCCTTATCAACCATTTAATCTGGCTAATATAACCTTGCGAGGTATAGGCTCTAGGGCTAATGCGGAGGGAATCCTTTTTGGACGACGTGATGTTGTGCATTAGTTGGTCTCTGTGGTACTGAAGAGGTTGGATCCGGCATGACACCCAACATTGGACCAAGTCGGATCCCTTCAGTCCTTTGTGTTTAATTAGATATCCGATCCGCCTCTTAGCGAGGATCAGATCGTCACTGAGAGCCGGAGGGGCCTCGTCCCAAGACGGTTGGGCCGTGGCAGCTCCGTCGACGAAAGCCGGCAAAGCAGTGGCTTTGCCGGGAGCCGGAATATCCTTGTGATAAAAGAAGATGTCTGGCCATTGTTTGACCGAGTCACTGGCTAGAATCTTGGGATATGCACGCTCATGTCTAAGTGAAAATCTAATTGTACCGGTAATATATGGATTACTGGCAGGGATAGAATTTCTCCAGACATGGAAGTAGTACCGGAATAAGGTAAGACTCGGCCTAATGCCGAGAAATCCCTCGCACAAAGCCGCATAGGCGCTCATCTCTAGGACGGAGTTGGGAGTAAGATGGTGGAGCTGAACACTATAGTGATCTATCACCTCGGAAAAGAATTCTGAGGGAGGAAACGACAAACCTCTGTCAAGGTGGGTGCCGAAGTGGACCCGCTCGCTGGCACGTGGGTTGGGGAAGGTCTCCCCGACACCGCTCCGCCAGTCACCGGCGCGGAGGAGCCCTTCTGTCTCCACGCCACGGAGCTTCTCGTCGTCAAGCACGCAGAGGATCCAGACCCCGTAGAAGCTTTCCTTTTCTACCACTGCCTCCGTCGCCACTGCCTCCGCCAAACCGGAAGAGGATGAGGAAGCCATTTCTTCAGTGCGCCGGTGACCTAAGATGGGTGGCGCTGGGAGTTTTTGGGGAAAGCAAAGAGCTCTGTGCACGGGGGAGATTTGGAGGAGAAGAAACGACAAAGGAACAGGTGAAGAAAGGAGGAGGAGAATCCTCACCCCTTATATCCACCTAACCGCGCCAAGCCTTGTTCAAGGCAGTATAATCAACACACATCCTTAAATCAGTAGTGTCCTTTTTAGGGACCATTACAGGATTGGCCGAACACTCAGGATCCCACCATGTAAATCCTTTCGTGGTGAGTAGCTTGAAGAACGCAGGAGTCCATAATAGCCTTGATGTCCTGCTCCTGGCCGTCTTCATCCACCTTGCAGTACCCTCTGGTCACTTGCCATATTTCCATGTTTCCATGGTGGCTCATGACCATGGTGAGAGCGTTCTGCGCTACGGACCACGCGTAGGACATGTTTCAATCCTGGACGAGTTGCGGCATATCCTTCGCCTTGTCCTTCACCTGAAAATATGACATGCTATGCATGTCCGGAATCTTGAGAGCTTTGCAAATATCCTCAAGGGATTGGCGGAAGTCATGAAGCAGGTCACCGACTTGGGTAAGCCGGTGGGTGCGGGGCTCGGCAGAGGTGGAATCTGTCAAGTTCAGAGGACCTATACACAAAGCAGTTAAGAAAATTCGACATTGAAAGAAGTTGAAGAAAATAGACAAATCAGAAAGATGGAACATACCGAAGATGGCATCGTCAATCTTGGTCTTCTCTTCCCGAAGACTCCGGAGTTCAGCCCGGAGTGCCTCGGAAAGGTCCTTCTCTCTGCACAGCTCATTATTGAGGTCCGAGATTTTCTGATCCTGAGCGGCAATCTTACAATCACGCTCGTCGGTAGCCATGGAGGAGGATTCGAGAATTTGAGCGATGCTCTTATCATGATCCGCCTTGAGCTTGTCCAGCTCTTGGCGAAGCTCTTTGTTCTCCACAACTAAGGTTTTGAGGTTCTCGGCCTCTTCAATCATAGCGCTGGACTGTTTTACTAGCGCTGTAAGTCAAAAAGAACAATAGTTCAGTAAAAATTCGACTATGAAAACATGAAAGACAAGGTTTGAGTCTCAGAATGTTTACCTTCGGCCTCATCCTTGGCAACTTTAAGCTCAACATTCTTAAGTCGGAGAGCTCTGATCTCTCTCCGCTTGTTGCAGACATTTTTCAACAAATCCTGGTTATAGGAATATACTTTCTGTAAGTCAGAATACCCAAAGTCAGAAGTCTACTAAAGACTCAGGCTAATATTTTTACTAATATCAGCACGAGCCTTGGGGGCTACACTAGTTCATTCTTTGGCATCCTAAGGAAGCATAAACCCGGATTATATATCCTACTTCATGCTTGGGGGCTAGAGGATATGATATGAAATAAAGGAAAAACAGGAGTTAGAATTCCGACTTACATATTGCTCGCGAGTAAGTTTATCCAAACTCGTATTCACTTCAATAGCAACCTTCTCGGCGAGAGTCAGAGGAGTCACTGGAGCAGTTGGAAGCTCACCGGACCTTATCCTCTCGTTGCGAAGATGCACTTGTTCAAGAAGGTCAGAGTGCTTGATGTCCTCTGCCTCTTGCGCTTCTTCTTCGGCAGATAGATTTCTTTTCTCCAGGCACTGCCTGGCCAGCTGCTGGATCTCTTCTGCAGATTTCCGAGATAGGCCAAACTTGGCAAGTCCCGGATTGCTGAGAAGGTTTTCGGCAAAGGTTTCTGCCGAGGGATCATTACCCAAAGAGGGTTCACCCTTATCTATACCTGACTCACTCATGGTGACGTCCGTTTGCGATTCAAGGATCGCATGCTCCGTTGAAGGAGCCGGATCTTCTGTGAAAGCTAGAGAAGGAGTGATCACCAATGTTGCGGAAGGTTGAGGGGCAGGAGTCGGAGGAGCTACGGCAGGAGAAGCTATGGTAAGCTTCGTCCGTCATAGGGGCTTCGAAGAAGTTCCCTTCCCCTTACCCTTGATGAGCTGCTTAGCTCTGAGAATGTAATAGAGTCGAAAACATTACATCTCGGAAGAAAATTCGAGTAAGGTACAAAGGCGGAAGTTGTGTTGAAAGTTACCTCTTCACAACAGGCACCTCCTTTGTGCCAACAGCCACTATCGGAGCCCTGCGCTTCTTGGGCACAATGTCCGGCAATGGGAGCAGTTCTGCCTCCTGAGAAAACTCTGGAGGATATCCTTCGAGTGGAGCAAATTCCGACTCGGGGAGGTTAGCAAGCTGAAAAGAAGAAAACATATCAGTATTGCGATATAATCTAAAGAATGAAACACCTAAAAAGGTTTATTGTTAGAAGCTTACCGCCACCATGGGGTTTTCTGCTGTATGCATATCCAGAGAAACCTCCGGGATCTTCCTCTCGATCCGCACCCTTATCAACCATTTAATCTGGCTTATATAACCTTGCGAGGTATAGGCTCTGGGCTGATGCGGAGGGAATCCTTTTTGGACGACGTGATGGAGTGGATCAGTCGGTCTCTGTGGTACTGAAGGGGTTGGATCCGGCATGACACCCAACATTGGACCAAGTCGGATCCCTTCAATCCTTTGTGTTTAATCAGATATTCGATCCGCCTCTTAGCGAGGATCAGATCGTCACTGAGAGTCGGAAGGGCCTCGTCCCAAGATGGTTGGGCCGTGGCAGCTCCGTCAACGAAAGCCGACAAAGCAATGGCTTTGCCGGGAGCTAGAATATCCTTGTGATAAAAGAAGGTGGCTGGCCATTGTTTGACCGAGTCACTAGCTAGAATCTTGGGATATGCGCGCTCACGTCTAAGTGAAAAGCTAATTGTACCGGTAATATACGGATTACCGGCAGTGATAGAATTTCTCCGGACATGGAAGTAGTACCGGAATAAGGTAAGACTTGGCCTAATGCCGAGAAATCCATCGCACAAAGCGTCATAGGTGCTCATCTCTAGGAGGGAGTTGGGAGGAAGATGGTGGAGCTGAACACTATAGTGATCTATCACCGCAGAAAAGAATTATGAGGGAGGAAACCACAAACCTCTATCGAGGTGGGTGCCGAAGTGGACCCGCTCGCTGGCGCGTGGGTTTGGGACGGTCTCCCCGACGCTGCTTCGCCAGTCACCGGCACGGAGGAGCCCTTCTGTCTCCATGCCGCGGAGCTTCTCGTTGTCAAGCACGTAGGGGATCTAGACCCCGCGGAAGCTTTCCTTTTCTGCCGCCGCCTCCGTCGCTGCTGCCGCCGCCAAACCAGAAGAGGATGAGGAAGCCATTTCTCCATTGCGCTGGTGACCTAAGATGGGCAGTGCTGGGAGTTTTTGGGGAAAGCAGAGGAGCTCTGTGCACGGGGGAGATTTGGAGGATAAGAAATGGCAAAGGAACATGTGAAGAAAGGAGGAGGATAATCCTCACCCCTTATATCCACCTAACCGCTCCAAGCCTTGTTCAAGGCAGTATAATCAACACACATCCTTAAATCAGTAGTGTCCTTTTTAGGGACCATTACAAGATTGGCCGACCACTCAGGATCCCACCATGTAAATCCTTTCGTGGTGAGTAGCTTGAAGAACGCAGGAGTCCATAATAGCCTTGATGTCCTGCTCCTGGCCGTCTTCATCCACCTTGTAGTACCCTCTGGTCACTTTCCATATTTCCATGTTTCCATGGTGGCTCATGACCATGGTGAGAGCATTCTACGATGCGGACCGCGCGTAGGACATGTTCTAATCCTGGATGAGTTGCGGCATCTCCTTCGCCTTGTCCCACACCTGAAAATCCAACATTTTTGAGTTTATCAAAGGCTACAAGACATTTATCATCAAAGTTAAATCTTACTCCCTTTTGCAGGAGGTTGGTCAAAGGCTTATATATTCTAGAGAAATTTCTAATAAACCTTCTATAAAACCCCACATGACCAAAGAAGCTTCATATACCTTTTATATCCCTAGGTTGTGGCATTCTCTCTATGGCCTCAACCTTAGCTCTATCCACTTCAATTTCCTTACCTGATACCTTATGTCCAAGGACTATGCCTTCTTTGACCATAAAATGTCACTTCTCCCAGTTTAGGACAAGATTAGTTGCTTCGCAACGCTATAAAACTATTTTGAGATTATCCAAGCAACTAGTAAACAAAGTTCCATAAACAGAAAAGTCATCCATAAATACTGCCATTATCAGTTCTATAAAATCCGCAAAAATAGAAGTCATGCATCTTTGAAAAGTAGCCGAAGATTACATAAACCAAAAGGCATATGTCGGTAAGCATGTAAACCATAAGGACTAATGAAAGTTGTTTTAAGTTGGTCATCAGGATGAACAGCTATTTGAGAAAAACCAGAGTATCCCAAGTAGCAAAAATGAGTGTGGTTTGTTAACCTTTCTAACCTTTGATCTATGAACAGTAAAGGATAGTGATCTTTCCTAGTTTATTTATGCAATTTCTTGAAATCTATACACATCCTATGTCCAACAATAGCTCTAGTAGGTATTAATTCATTGTTTTCATTAGGAACAACAGTAAAACCGCCCTTCTTAGGGACACAATGAACATGACTTACCCATTCACTTTCTTTAATAGGATAGATTATACCTACGTCTAGTAGGCGTACAATTTCTTTTCTTACCACTTCCTTCATTTCAGGCTTCAACCTTCTATTAAATTACACAACTAGTTTAGCACCTTCTTCCATGAATATTCGATGGATGGCTATCATGGGACTAATTTATTCCCGCCGTATAGTTGGTCGTTAAACCGTGTGCCTCCTTCGTTCGCTTCGGGTTTTCTTCTGGTATTATTAATATTTCTCAAATAAGCGATTTACGTTGTTTTTGGCTCCTTTTCTCCTCAGTACAACTACTCCAAGAATTGTGTCCATTGTATCCATCATCTGTCCTGATCCTGGTGAAAACAAACATAAAACATGCGCCCGAACGCCGTAAAATCATAGTTTAAAAAATCGGACCGGTGATCGAACCGGTGTGGCTATCGGTTAAGGTTTTTATTCGTCGTACAAGTGGTTCATTCAGTTCGATAGTGACAAAAAAACATTAATTTTAATTGAAATTTACGCAAAAAATCGGAACAAAATGACAATAAAATGTATATTAAGCATATATTTCAATATGTAATCACAAAACATGGTGTGTTTAAGTGGTATTGGGCCTTACTTGATGCTATTTCTATCTATGATAAGGTCTTGAGTTTAATTCTTCTTACAACTTCTTCTTTTTTCCTGGTTTTTTGCTATTTGGACCGGTGCTTCTTAAAAAACCGGTGAGGTCATCGGTTCAGGTTTTTTCCGGTTAAACCACCGAACCGGTCATGTTTTTAAAACTGTGCGTAAAATACCAAGATCCTACATCTATAGTGCAAAATAATAATATAAAACATGATGCAAATATGCACTCATCACCCTACTAGAACCTAGAGCACGGAGAGGATGTGGGATGTGATGACTGCTTGTGTAATCATGCACAACATAATCATCAAGGACGAGTGTGACGACCACACCTTGAACCAAGGTTAGGATTTTCAGGGTCGATTGGTTGAGCCAGAGCCAAGTGTAGCGTATTGGGAAGAATTCATGCAAGTGCATGAAAATTTGCGTCACAGGCACACCCATGACTGACTTCAACTAGATTTGGTTGGGCATATATGGGCTCATGCAGGAAAACTAAACGGTTAATCCTTTATTTGTTTTCTGTAATTTGACTGACGTTTGGTTAATTTTTATTGAACCATGTGAGTGTGAACTATTTGTATGTAAGCACTATTTTAATTAGATTACCTAATTTTGTTTATTTTCTTTTCAAAATATACATTTGTCTATGTACTTTGTGTTTAAATATACCAAAAAATAAGAAAGTTCTGGCCAGCGACAAGCACGGACAGATGAGTCGCGCCGCTGAGCACTGCTGGCCGGACAGGCCAGACCGCGACCCTAAAGCGACCGTAGGCCAACCCAAACAGAGAGAAATGGACCGTTTCGGTCACCCGTTTGGGTCACCCGCCACATGGTCGATCCAACTAGGCGACCCAAAACGTCTATTTATGTCCGTTTGCGTCGAATCGCGAGGGGTTTTGGGTCGTGGTCCGGCCAACCGCGTCTAGCAGTGCGACCCATTTGTCCTCACTTGGCAAAATAGACCCTCACCAATGTCGGCGCAGGTGTATTTCCAGCATATTCCCGCCGCCTCCCGCCTTTCTTTCTTGTCGCTTCCTGCCTATTCTGGGCGTTTCCCGTGGTGTCAAGACACAACCATAAAAAGGAGGCCAGCCAAGATAGGCACAACAAGAAATTCCACCCCCACGGACCACCATTCCTGGTTGATGAGTGCATATTTGCATCATATCTTATATTATTATTTTGCACTATAGATGTAGGATCGCGTTCGCACACACATTTTATGTCTATTTTCACTAGGATCAGGACAAATGATGGATACAATGGACCCAATTCTTGGAGCAGTTGTATTGGGGAGAAAAGGAGTCAAAAACAACGTAAATCGCTTATTTGGGAAATATCAATAACACTAGAAGAAAACCCGAAGCGATCGCGGCTTACAAACGGTTTAACGACCAACTATACAGTGGGAATAAATTTTCCGGCCGTATAGTTGGTGCCGCCACTGCCTCTTCAAATAGTTTCACCCCGTGCAACTGGATGAGAGAGACGACATAGAGAACAACCAGAAATCGCCGAAACCTCACCTCCGGAAGGCATCTAGAGGGGGAACTCGTCCACCGGGGATCCATCTTCGCCCTGCGCAGATCTGGGAGGCTAAGGCATCGATCTTCATCATTAACCGATGCATCACCACCATCTCCATCTATCCTATCTACATCTTGTCTAGATCTTATTGTAATTCCCATACTCGTTGTGGATTTATATAAGTACTATTCATCTATGATAGATTCCATTGTTATTTCCATGATGTTGATTGCCTCCATGTCTGAGTAGATCATTAGTTCTTACGGAGATGGAGAAACCCTAGTATGAGATTGAAATAAGATAAAGTTTATTATGATATTCATCGCTATGACCATGTGTTAGATTGTCTTCATCTTGATGTTGAGAGAAGTCGACCTCTCAATATTTGCCTCTCATGGGGACTTGATGGAGGGAACTACTTGTTGGTAGACGGAGGTGTGTTAGCACTTACAGTGACTATAAAGCTGTTGGCACCCCTTACGTATCAACTTGGGAACCGAGGAAACTCACGGAACACTATCCATGCCATGGGATACGTCCTACGGGATTAAGTCCCTTAATAGCGCAGTAATTCGATTAATGTCGATTGCTGACTGTTGTGGTTATGAGGATGATGTGAGCAGTGGTTCCTGCCTATTTGTCCAAATACGGAGTTCCTCCCACACATACATAGATGAGAATATTCATGATAATAATCTTTACTTTAGCTCTTTATAATGCTAGTGGTGTATCCGCTACTCCGTGAGAACGTTTTTTCCCCTATTGTAGTTCCAAATCTCTTTTATATACGCGATACTTACTTTCTGTGTTTAGTTACTTTACTTTAGTTATTGTTCTCTTATACCAAAAACCCCAAAACATCTTTTTACACAATACTCGCATTTTATTTTTTTACTTAGAACTTTATTTAGCATTTCTATTGTAGTATTTAATTTAAGAGTTATTAGACTTCAAACTCATGCTCCCTATGGGATCGATATCTTTATTTCGAAACTAGCTACAAATGTTTTGTGCACTTGCAGTCATCAAGCTATTGTCTGGCGCCGTTGTCGGGAGCTAAGTGCTGTAGGTCTTTTAATTTTTGCTTATTTATTTTGTCTTGCTAAGTTTTGTTTTGAGTTACAGGTTTCCACCAACATGATGGAGTTTGAGCATATGGCTAGTGCTAACCCACTTAGCCACTTTGGGAAGCCTTATGATATTAATAAAAGAGACAACTCCAACGAGAAGACAAGGGGGTTTGAAATAAATCCTCTATTACTTGGTATTCTACACAAGAAGAAATCTACTAGAGGTGAAGAAGATCCTAATCCATATGAGCATATTGCATGTTTCAAAGATATATGTGGCACTTTCCAATTAATGAGGTATACTGCTAATGAGGTAAGGGTTAAAAAAAATAGTCAAACTTTGACTAGTACAACTCTCTCATGGTATTGATCTCTACCCCAGAAGCCACTACTACTTGGGCTAATTTAGCATGTGAGTTCCTAGCAAAATATTATCCATTATCAAAATCTTTTGGAATCAGGCGTCTTATAATGACTTGGAGGAACCGTCCTAATGAAGGACTAGTAAGAGCTTATATCAGATTTAAAGATTTACTTCATCTATGTCCTCATCATGATTTGCCTAAAGGGTATTTATTGCATATCTTTTATGGCAGTTTAATTGAACCTAATAAAATTGAGCTAGACTCTTTCACACAAGGAGCCTTTATGAATCTTCCTATAACTAAAGCTTGGGCTTTACTTAATAAAATTCGCGATCATAGAGTTTCATAGAATTTTGGTCTAGGAAGCGAAGGAGGCGTAGAAATAGATTATGATTGTATTCATGACTATAGTAAAAAGGGCCATGTTAAAGAATTATCTAAAGAACTTTATTTGGATTCAGATCTTGTGTTGCAAGTTGTTAAAGCTTTTACAGAACACATGAAAGCTCTAAAAGAAGGTTTGGTCAAGTATGATCCACCACCCGAACCTGAGAAGAAAAGAGAAGTTAAAGCAACATTGGCCTCCCTAGAACCAACATATGAGATACCTTTCCCTAACACTGCAAAGAAGCATATTTTTGAATATGAACAGGTCAAAGCAGTACAGGAGAAAAAGGAAGAAGAAAGTATGCCAGAAGTTGAGGAACATCTGGAAGAAACCAAAGATCAAGAGGTAACCAAGGAAGCAATTATGGCTATGTATGCGCATTGTAACATAGTTGAACTTGATGAAGAGACTTCCATATTGGTTAAAGGTAAAACAAAGGTAAAAATGTGGGTAAGCCTATTCTTCCCTACATATTTAAGGAAACCTCGCATTATGGTTTATGTGATCTTGGCACTGAAGTTAATGTTATATCTTATGATTTTTATTTAGAAATAAAAGAAGAAATAGAACCGACTATAATTGAAAATACTGATATGACAATCATGTTGGCCAATAAAATCTTAGAATTCCTATGGGAGTAGTTGAAGATGCAACTGTCACAATTGGCAATAAAAAAATTCCTATCGATTTTGTAGTTGTTGATATGCCACCTGACACTCTTTGCCCAATTATATTTGGAAGAAACTTTTTGAGTGATGTAGGTGCCAATGTTGAGTTCAAAAAGGAGATTATGTCTCTTTAGCTTGGGGAGCATAAAAAGAATTCCACTTTTCCAAATTTAAAGACATACCTCCACAAATACAAGAAGAATAGAAAGAGAAAACTATTGAGGAAATGGCAGCTCTCTTCTTTAGTGATCAAGAATAAGAAATAAATGAGACTCAAATTATGAAGAAATAGTTATGAAGGACAAGTCCCTAGAAGAACTAGAAGATGAATTCGATTCACTTCCCATTATAGGGCCTCCAACTAATGAGCCTTTCGAAGAGCTAGAAAAGAGAGGGGAAGAGGAATTACCACCCCCAGAATTGAAGACTCTAGCAGATAATTTTAAATACAGTTTTTTAGATGATACAAATAAATTTCCTGTTATTATTAGTGCTAAACTTTCAGGGGATGAAGAAGAAGAACTCATGAAAATACTTGATGGCTCTGAAATATAGCCATCTACGTCCACATTTAAACTGGATATTATTCACATTTTTGATGAAATATCTCTCTAAACCCTGCCACTAATGCCTAATGATCAAAGGGGTATGCAATCCTTTCTTGCTATTTTTCCCTGCGCAGATAATGGCGTTTGATGATGGGAATCACTACATTAAAGTCAAATATATGAGAGTTCCAACAACCAGAAGAAACAAGGAGTCGTGGAATGGAGGCAGACGCTTTAACGGCCAACTATACAACTGGAATTAAATTCTGGCCATATAGTTTTGGTTGTAAAGTTGCCGCCGCCTCCGCTAGGTCAAACATAACAACTTTCGTGAAGGGACCCCTATATCAAGAAGCCTCGGGCAACGAGAAAAGGGAGCCCTCCCGACCATCAGCCACCTCCAGATCTCCATCCACAACACCAAAGAGCCGCCGGAGGAATAGACTTAGATCTAATCTCCAAACCATTCTCCACCACCATAGCCATATTCCACCACTTGTAATAGTAGATCTCATTTCGATTAGCGACATTGTAAGACTATTTGCTATCAATATTATGATTTTCACTACAATGTTTATGATCTTTGATCTCATCTCTATGTGTGAGTAATTCTCCTTGGGCTAAGGGCTTCGGCCTAGCCATGTAGCTTTTGTGCATTTTATTTATCATAGATGGGATCATGTATTAGTTTATATGACATGATGATTATTGTATCCTCTCTTGCCTCAATCCAAGGACTTGTTAGGTACCCAAGACCCCGAGGATTGAGCCAGGTATAGGGAGTATGGGTAATGACTAATCTACAGGTTGGGAACCGCAGTGACAGAAGGGGTAGTACGGCTGTATGTGAGGGATTTACTTGGGATCAACGGTGACGTCACTATGCATATCATTAGTTCTCTTTATTTTATGGATGATACTAGTAGGTTATTTCTATAAGCGGTTGCGGAGGCAATAGCAATTATGGATGCACTACCCACATATAATTTATCTTGCTCTAACAATTACATGCATACTCTATCACTATATTTTATTCCCATTAGATGTTTTGCAAAGCTACATGTGAAACTGAATGCCCTAGGCCCTCTCTCCATCATCGACAACAACAAAAGACGCAAACTCTTGGTCTGGTAAAAACACAAAAGGAATTCTAAAACTCCCGAAGGTCTCTTAAAGTAACTTCACTACGCTTCTGCTTCTCGAGGGTACGATAAAGCTAGGTCTAATAGGGAAAAAGAACTATACTACATCCGTAATCCGGATCAAAGGTATCAACCCTTTTTCTGGCACCATTGTCGGGGAAGCAATAGCTACCCTAGTGAGGTTAGTAGGAACCTTGCTAGTTTTAATTCTTGTTTTTAATTTTTATTTTGCTTGTAGTCTTTATTAGAAAAACCAAAAAAATTAGTTAGTCTTTAAATTCTTGTCTTTACTATTATAAGTCTCTGTTTAAGAAAACCCAAAAACATAGGAAATATGGCAGAAAAGAAGCTTGGGGAGTTGCTACTCCCAACAATAATTATTTGCGTACTCCTATTACACAGCCAGCAATTGCTGCTGATGATTATGAAATTATGCCCCATTATTTAAGTTTGGTTCAACATAATCAATTTGGACGCTCTGCTGTTGAGGACGCAGGTATGCACTTGAACACTTTCACTGAAATATGTGATATGATGCACATAAAAGATGTTGACCCCGATGCGGTCAAATTGCGTTTATTTCCTTTCTCTCTTAGAGGAAGAGCAAAAGAATGGTTGCTATCTTTGCCTAGAAATACTATTACATCATGGGTGGAATGCACTTCTTTATTTTTCCCACCTGCAAAGACTATGCAACTAAGATCTAATATTACGGGTTTTAGACAGGAAGAGCGTGAGCCACTAGCGCTTGCATGGGAGAGAATGAAAGAATGCATGAGAAACTGTCCCAGTCACGGGATGGAAGATTGGTTAATTCTCCATTTATTTTATAATGCTCTTAACCCTGTGTCTAAGTCTATGCTTGATACTGCAGCTAGAGGAATGTTTATGAGTAAACATATTACCGAAGCAAAGTAGCTGCTAGAAAATATGCAAGACAACCATGCCCAATGGCATGTGGAAAGATCAAATACGAAGAAGGTGAACTTTGTCTCACCACAAGAAAATGAAGAACTCAATGCTAAAAGCTGGATGAGCTCATCTTAGACGTAAAAGGTAAGGAAACCTAGGTAAGAGCTACCCCATAAACTAATATTGAAGAAGTAGATTTCATAGCTTGTAATGATTACAACCCTGCTTGGAAGAAGAATTATAATCCTAATTTTCAGAAACACTATCCTAGTCCTGCAGGTAACTCTAATAATAATATGGGTGAAGGAAATATGCCCTGAGAGGCAATAATAAAGTTGTTATTATGTATTCCTTGTATATGATAGATGTTTATTTTGCATGCTATAATTGTATTGATAGGAAACATCAATACATGTGTGTTTAATAAACAAAAGGGTTCCTAGTTATGCCTCTCTTATAGACTAGCTTGTTGATTAACAAGATGATCAAGGTTTCCTGATCATGGACATTGGATGTTGTTAATAACAAGGTCACAGCATTTGTGAAATGATGTGATGAACATTCATCCGAAGTATAGCATTACGATCAAGTCATTATGTTTATATTGCTATAACATCATACAAAGTAGTCTTAGTCCTTAGACCATGAGATCATGTTAATTGCTAACACCGGAAGAGTATCTTGATAACATCAAATGTCACACCGTAACAGGGTGACCATAAAGGTGGGTTCAGTGCTATGAAGGTGTTATGTTGAGGCTCATGGATCAAGAGTGGAATTTGTCAATCCCGATGACGGATAGATATACTCTGGGCCCTCTCGGTGATATCACATTAAGATAGCTTGCAAGCAAGTGATATGATCACTAGAATGTTATATCACGGGAACAAGAAAAGAGTGCATGTCGGTAACGAGATCAAACTAGGTATTTGGATACCGATGATCGAATCTCAGACATGTATTATATCATGAGAAAAAGGGATTAAATTGCTGACGTTAAAGGTTCTCACGATCACAGAAGTCATCGTTGAATATGCAGGAGTCAGTATGGATCTCCAGGTCCCGCTTCTGATTATTGATCTGAGAGGAGTCTCAATCATGTCTGCATTATTCGCGAACCATAGGGTGACACACTTAAGGGTTGCCGGACACCATTTAGGAGCACATATGTTCAAGACAAAAGGTTTGCAAAGCGTAGGAAATGTTTCGATAGAAACAGGAATTGTGTCGATAGAAACCGGAATTGTTTCGGGTGAAATTGCGGAAAGTGGTTCTGCATGTGATATTGAAATGTTGCAAGGGGTTTTATGTGAATGTTTGTTAATTAAAGTAATTAACAAAATTCTGAATAAAATAAATAAAAGAGTTTTATTAATTGAGAGTTGCATTTAATTTGGTGGAAATTAAATACATGTGAGTGGGATTTTGGGTGGAGGCCATGTTTATGTGAGTGGAGGTTCACCACATGAATGAAGGAGGGTAGGAGTCCCCCCCCTCATGCGCCGGCTATGGGAGGGAGGGTCTCCTCCTCCTATAAAGCCCCCCTCTCCCCTCTCACAAACCACACCTCCTTGTGAAGGATCTCTCTCCCCCTCTAGATATTCCCCCATGGTCTCGGATTAGCGAGATACATGTTCCTGGTGGCCTTGCGTCCGGAAGGAGTTGCTGCTTCCGCTGATTCGCTAGAGCGAGGAGGTGGAGGTTGTCCGGTGGCTTGAACGTGTGTGCGAGGACGGATGCGCTGCTGATTTGCGGCGCTCGGACTTCCACACGATCTTGAGATCAGCAAGCGTACGAATACATCAACCACGAGTTCCTACTCGTTAACAAAACTCGTTGTCTTCGAGGGTAAGTTCTCCATGGATGTATGTCCACCCGTTGCTCTGTATCTAGTAGATAGATCTTGGCGTATAGTTCTCATCGTAGGAAATTTTTTGTTTTCTATGCTGCGGACCCAATAGTGGTATCAGAGCCTGATCTATGCGTAGGTGCTTTGCACGGGCAGTACACATATGTTTATATGTGGGCGATGATGATCATGTTATTGCATCTTCTATGTACTTTGGATATTGGTGGCATAGTGGGATGAAGCGGCCCGGACCAACCTTACATGTCATCGTACATGAGACCGGTTCCACGACTGACATGCAACTAGTTTTGCATAAGTGGCTAGCGGGTGTCTCTCCTACTATAGTCAATATCTGATTTACAAGTTGCTAATAACTTGGTTATCCTTGTTGTGGTTCATGTTCGTAGGTAAGACCGGTTCTATCTCCGAAATCCTAAGCCACGTAAAACTTGCAATTGATAAATTAGAGGCGTCTAGTTTAGATCATTCTTTGGGCTAGTGTCTTGATATGGTATTGTTGTAAGTAGATGTATGATAGATACTCTTACAACTCACTTAACATGTAAGTTCCATAGACCTTGGCCTTACACACAAAGGAATGATAGAGATCATACCACGATGCAAATGATAGAGATCAAATGCATGGACCATATCACCTCACTTCACACATTAGATGTTAGCATCTTATATTGCTAGTTTGGCGCTTTTGGTAGCATTATAAGATGATCCCTCATTTAGATATCAAGATAAAATGTGTTCTTCCTTAAGTATGCACCGTTTTGTGGATCGTGTTTTGAGGCATCACGTGATGATCGGGTGTTCTCGACTCTACGCTTTCATACAACGGGTGTAAGACAGTTTTACACACGCAAATACTAAGGTTCTTACTTGACGAGCCTAGCATGTACAGACATGGCCTCAGAACACGGACCGAAAGGTTAAGCATGAGTCATATAGTTGATATGATGCCCATATAGATGCTCGCCTTTGAAGCTACGGCGACTCACGTGATGATCGGACTTGGTGTAGTGGATTTGGTTCATGTAATCACCAAAAGGACACGAGGGATGTCGTTTTTGAGTGGGAGTTCATTAGTAATTTGGATTAATTGAACTCAATCTATCATAAACTTAGTCTAAATATATTTTACAAATTCTGTTGTAGATGGCACCACCTGCTTTTAAGTTCAATGTGTTCATGGAGAAAGAGAAGCTTGCTGCGAACGGTAGCAACTTCACCAACTGGGCTATGAATTTGAGGATTCTCCTCACTACTGCACAAAAGCAATATGTGCTAGAGGCGCCGCTAGGCCCCCCACCAGCACCTGATGCCCCTGACGAGGAAAAGAACGTCTATATAACTCGTCAGGAGGACCACAACTTAGTTCATTGCGACATCTTGTATGGGCTAGAGCGAACTTGACGTTTGAAAATGGCAATGCCTTTGATACCATGGGAGAATTGAAAATGATTCTCAATACCCATGCTGCCGTAGAGAGTTATAATGCTTCTAAAAAGTTCTTTAGCTGCATGATGGAAGAGAACAACTCCGTTAGTGAGCATGTACTCAAAATGTCTGGGTACGCCGATGAGCTTGTGTCCTTGGGAATAACGATTCCCATTGACTTAGGCATACATCGTGTTCTCCAATCTCTGCCACCTAGCTACAAGAGCTTCATGATGAACTATAATATGCAAGGCATGAAGAAGTCTCTTCGAGCTTACATCAATGCTTAAGACTGCGAAGTGGAGATTAGGAAAGAACATCAAGTGTTGATGATCAATAAGACCACCGGTTTCAAGAAGGACAAGAAAAGGCAAGCGAAGGGAAAGAAAGGGCGGCAAATCTGTTGCCGTGCACTGAAAAAAAAACCCAGATGGCCCTAAGTCGACCGAGTGCTACTATTGCAAGGGACTAGCCATTGGGCATAAGCGCCCCAAGTATTTGGCGGACAAGAAGGCGGCAAGGCAAACAAAGGTATATGTGATATACATGTTATTGATGTGTACTTGACTAGTACTCATGATAGCACCGGTATTTGATACGGGATCGGTTGCTAATATATGTAACTCGGTTTAGGGGCTACGGAAAAAGCGACAACTAGCAAGGGATGAGGTCACGATGCGGGTTGGCAATGGATCAAGAGTTGATGTGATCTTCGTCGGAACGCTGCCTCTCCATATGCCGTCGGGATTAGTTATAAACCTGAATAATTGTTATTTGGTGCCTGCACTGAGCATGAACATTGTATCCGGATCGTGTTTGATGCAAAGTAGTTATTCGTTTAAGTCTGAAAACAATGGTTGTTCGATTTATATGAATAATATCTTTTATGGTCATGCACCTGTGTTGAATGGTTTATTTCTGTTGGATCTCGATAGTAGTATTACGCATATTCATAATGTTGATGCTAAAAGGATTAAACTTGATAATGATATATCTGCATATATGTGGCACTGCCATCTAGGTCATATTGGCGTTAAACGCATGAAGAAACTCCATTCTGATGGAATTTTTGAATCACTTGATTTTGAATCATTTGATACATGTGAGCCATGCCTTATGGGCAAGATGACTAGAACGCCGTTTTCCGGTTCAATGGAGCAGGCGGATTTATTGGAAATCATACATACTGATGTGTGTGGACCAATGAGTGTGTCGGCGCGAGGTGGATATCGTTATTTTGTTACTTTCACGGATGATTTGAGTAGATACGGGTATATCTATTTGATGAAACATAAGTCTGAAACCTTTGAAAGGTTCAAAGAATTTCAGAATAAAGTGGAAAATCATCGTAACAGAAAGATCAAATTTCTGCGGTCCGACCGTGGAGGAGAGTATCTTAGTTACGAGTTTAGCACACATATGAAAGACTGTGGAATAGTTTCACAACTCACGCTCTTGAACACCACAACGTAATGGTGTGTCGAGCGTCATAATCGTACTTTATTGGATATGGTTTGATCTATGATGTCTCTGACTGACTTGCCTTATCATTTTGGGGTTATGCCTTTGGAAACCGCTGCATTCACTTTAAATAGGGTACCATCTAAATCTGTTGAAAAGACACAGTATGAATTATGGTTTGGAAACAAACCTAAGCTGTCATTTCTTAAAGTTTGGGGATGCGATGTTTATGTGAAGAAACTTCAACCGGATAAACTCGAACCCAAAGCGGAAAAATGCGTCTTCATAGGATACCCTAAGGAAACGATTGGGTATACCTTCTATCACAGATCCGAGGGCAAGGTCTTTGTTGCCAAGAATGGATCCTTTCTTGAGAAGGAGTTTCTCGCGAAAGGTGTGAGTAGTCGGAAGGTAGAACTCGAAGAGGTTATTGAACCTTCTCTTCATGAAATGGCGAGTAGCGCAGCTCCGGAAGTTGTTTCGGAGTTGACTTCACCTAATGAAGAGAGAGCTAATGATATTGATCATGAAACTTCGAAAAAGGACACTACCGAACCTCGCAGGTCAAGCGTGACACGTCTGACTCCTGAACTATGCGGCAATCCTGTTATGAATTTCATGATTGATGAAATAGATGACCCTGCGACATATGAAGAAGCGATGATGAGCCCTGATTCCAACAAATGGCTAGAAGCCATGAAATCCGAGATGGAATCCATGTACAAAAACCAGGTTTGGACCTTGGTGGACTTACCTCACGATCGAAAGGCCGTTGAGAATAAATGGATTTTCAAAATAAAAACTAATGCTAATGGTAATGTAACCATCTATAAGGCTCGACTTGTCGCAAAGGGGTTTCTACAAATTCAAGGAGTTGACTACGATGAGACATTCTCTCTCGTAGCGATGCTTAAGTCGGTTAGGATTATGTTAGCAATTGTTGCATATTTCGATTATGAAATATGGCAGATGGATGTCAAAACTGCGTTCCTCAATGGTAATATTGAAGAAGAGTTGTATATGATACAACCTAAGGGTTTTGTCGATCCTAAGGATGCTGATAAGGTGTGCAAACTTCAGCGATCCATCTATGGATTGAAGCAAGCATCCCGGAGTTGGAATCTCCGCTTTGATGAGGTGATCAAAGAGTTTGGATTTGTCCAAACTTATGGAAAACTTGTATTTACAAGAAAGTGAGTGGGAGCAATGTGGCATTTCTGATATTATATGTGGATGACATATTATTGATTGGAAATGATATAGATCTTTTAAACAGTGTTAAAAGTTATCTAAACAGCAAATTTTCGATGAAGGACCTTGGTGAAGCTTCATATATACTAGGCATTAAAATCTATAGAGATAGATCAAGACGCCTAATTGGGCTATCGCAGAGTACATACCTTGATAAGATATTAAAGAAGTTTAATATGGGGAAGTAAGAAGGGTACTTACCTATGTTGCAAGGCAAGACATTGAGTAAGACTCAAAGTCCGACTACTGGCGGAAGAAAGAGATAATGGATAAGATCCCTATGCCTCGCATAGGCTCTATAATGTATGCCATGCTATGTACAAGACGGATGTGGCACATGCTATTAGTTTGACTAATAGGTACCAATCTGATCTAGGTTGAACCTTTGGATAGCGGTCAAGAATATCCTTAAGTACTTGAGAAGAACTAAGGATATGTTTCTTGTATCTGAGGTGAAGTAGAGCTAGTCGCTAAGTGTTATGTCGATGCTAGCTTTGACACTGATCTGAATGACTCTAAGTCTCAATCCGGATCGTATTTCTCTTGAGCGAAGCGAGTTAGTTGGAGGAGCTCCAAACAACCTGTGGTGGCTGGATCAACGATGGAGGCGGAATATGTTCTTTGCTTGAAGCGAGAAGCGGTTTGGATGAAGGAGTTCATAACGGAACTAGGTCTGGTTCCTAGTGCGTTGGACCCAATGGTGATCTATTGTGACAATAATGGAGCCATAGCCAACGCCAAGGAACCAAGGTCTCACAAGAATTCCAAGCATATTAAGCGCCGGTTTCACTCCATCCGCGAGCATGTCAAGGATGGAGATATAAAGATTTGTAAAGTGCACACGGACCTGAATGTAGCAGATCCGTTGACTAAAGTACTCCCTAGGGAAAAACACGATCAACACCAGAACTCCATGGGTGTTATATTTATCACTATATAAACTAGATTATTGTCTCTAGTGCAAGTGGGAGACTGAAGGAAATATGCCCTGAGAGGCAATAATAAAGTTGTTATTATGTATTCCTTGTATATGATAGATGTTTATTTTGCATGCTATAATTGTATTGATAGGAAACATCAATACATGTGTGTTTAATAAACAAAAGGGTTCCTAGTTATGCCTCTCTTATAGACTAGCTTGTTGATTAACAAGATGATCAAGGTTTCCTGATCATGGACATTGGATGTTGTTAATAACAAGCTCACAACATTTGTGAAATGATGTGATGAACATTCATCCGAAGTATAGCATTACGATCAAGTCATTATATTTATATTGCTATAACATCATACAAACTAGTCTTAGTCCTTAGACCATGAGATCATGTTAATTGCTAACACCGGAAGAGTATCTTGATAACATCAAACGTCACACCATAACAGGGTGACCATAAAGGTGGGTTCAGTGCTATGAAGGTGTTATGTTGAGGCTCATGGATCAAGAGTGGAATTTATCAATCCCGATGATGGATAGATATACTTTGGGCCCACTCGGTGATATCACATTAAGATAGCTTGCAAGCAAGTGATGTGATCACTAGAATGTTATATCACGGGAACGAGAAAAGAGTGCATGTCGGTAACGAGATCAAACTAGGTATTTGGATACCGATGATCGAATCTCGGACATGTATTATATCATGAGACAAAGGGATTAAATTGCTGACGTTAAAGGTTTTCACGATCACAGAAGTCATCGTTGAATATGCAGGAGTCAATATGGATCTCCAGGTCCCGCTTCTGATTATTGATCTGAGAGGAGTCTCAATCATGTCTGCATTATTCGCGAACCGTAGGGTGACACACTTAAGGGTTGCCAGACACCATTTAGGAGCACATATGTTCCAGACGAAAGGTTTGCAAAGTGCAGGAAATGTTTCAATAGAAACAGGAATTGTTTCGATAGAAACCGGAATTGTTTCGGGTGAAATTGTAGAAAGTGGTTCTGCATGTGATATTGAAATGTTGCAAGGGGTTTTATGTGAATGTTTGTTAATTAAAGTAATTAACAAAATTCTGAATAAAATAAATAAAAGAGTTTTATTAATTGAGAGCTGCATTTAATTTGGTGGAAATTAAATACATGTGAGTGGGATTTTGGGTGGAGGCCATGTTTATGGAGTGGAGGTTCACCACATGAATGAAGGAGGGGAGGAGTCCCCCCCTCATGCGCCGACTATGGGAGGGGAGGGGTCTCCCTTTCTCCTATATAAAGCCCCCCTCTCCCCTCTAACAAACCACACCTCCTCGTGAAGGATCTCTCTCCCCCTCTAGATATTCCCCCATGGTCTCGGATTAGCGAGATACATGTTCCCGGTGGCCTTGCATCTGGAAGGAGTTCTTTGCTTCATGATTCACTAGAGCGAGGAGGTGGAGGTTGTCCGGTGGCTTGAACGTGTGTGCGAGGACGGATGCGCTGTTGATTTGTGGCGCTCGGACTTCCACACGATCTTGAGATCGGTAAGCGTACGACTACATCAACCACGAGTTCCTACTCGTTAACAAAACTCGTTGTCTTCGAGGGTAAGTTCTCCATGGATGTATGTCCACCCATTGCTCTGTATCTAGTAGATAGATCTTGGCGTATAGTTCTCATCGTAGGAATTTTTTTGTTTTCTATGCTGCAGACCCAACAGTGGGAACTTGTAATGGTAGTCTCCAAGAAACACTTAAGTTTTTTTGTAGACTCACAAAATGAGCAAAATAATGTCCTTGTTAAAATAACGGAGAACCATGATGCCATGCTTGGTAAATTATCTAACCAAGTTGTTAGTTTGAGGAATGATTTGCAGGCCCTCCAAGAAAGAACGAGGATTGTTGGGGCACAACTAGGTAAGTTAACGGAGAGTCAAACTCTCATTATAGCTAAATTTGCAGGTAAAGCTGAGGTTAATCCTGTTGAAGACCTCAAGATGATAAGAATCCAAAGGGAGGAGCCTGAAGACCTTGATTATAGTAATGCTCCTTCACCAAATTACACCATTGAAGATCTTGTAAAAAGGATCAATGTCAAGATTTCGGTAAGTGAAGGAAACAAGGAATCCATGTACCAACACTTTGTTACTCAAGTAGCAATAAAGGTACGTGAGCCTGAGGAAGAATATAAGAACATCGCTAACAAATTGCCTATGAAACTTGATGATATATTTGAGCGTACAACTAAGATTAAAATTGGGACCAATGAGATAGCTACACTTTGTGATCTAGGTGCAAGCATTTCAACAATTCCAAAAAAATTCTTTTTAATAAGTTAAATCTTGGCTCTTTTGAAATCACTGAGCTAAAATTACATCTAACAGATTCTACCTACAGACAAGCTATAGGAATTAAGGAGAATACTTTAGTATACATTAAAGGATGTCCTGCTCTTATTAATTTTGTTATTGTTGACATTCTTGAAGATGCTACTGCTCCTATTATATTATGTCGTCCATTTTTAAGAACTATTAAGGCTTTAATTAATCTCCATGAAGGGAACGTGACATAGGTATGATTACTCAGATGCTTATGATTCGCTATCCTATACTAGGTAAAAGGCTTACAACCCATGAAGATTCCAGATAATAGCCCAAGGAAGCAACCGACAAAGAATGTGATTGTATTAGGAAAGAGTCTCTGAACCGACAATGTATTGGTATTGTAATCACGCGTATGTAAAACCTATCTGCATACAGCTTTGAGACCCGGCCTATTATATATAGGACGGGAGAAGCCCAAGCGAGGGCACAGAAAATCTCCTACGCAACTTGTAATAGTGTGATTCTTCAATATTCAGGCGACATTGACTTCATTGTTTTCCTGACATCTGACGAAATCCCCAGCGTTCTCTTTTCCGCGAAACCCTAAGTCCTTCACCATGGACATTGCCGAGGTTACCCCTCGTCAATTGGCGCCGTCTATGGGAAACTTGAACGCTAGAACCATGGTTTCGGTGGACCGCTCTCCACCAAGCATCATCCGACAAAAGTAGTTCCACGCCTGCCCACCCCTGTATTGGTACCCGCCGATTTCAACAGCAGATCCGATCTAATCGTCGGAAGCTTCCACTTACAAGTAGAAGACCCGCAAGAATCGCACCCTTCAGCCCTGATCACATCAGAACCGTCGGTGAAAAAACCTATGCCTACGGCGGTACCACCATCTTTCGTTGGGTCATCCATGGATGCCACAACATAGATCAAAGCAGGCGAAGAAAGCGAGCAAATCGAGATGGATCTGGGGGACCTTGATGGTCTTTACGACAATCTCTCCTTCGGATTAGATCCACAGCTAAACCGACCACGCGAAGCAAGCCCGGCAAATTCAGAACCCGAGGAAAGCAGCGAAAGCATTGACTTTGGAATTAGGATGGTAGAAATCTACCCAGAACAAAACTGATGGACTTCACTGGTTCACCCGACAATGTCTCCCTCGATTTAGACGACGACATCACCAGTCCATGTATCACTCAGCACCAAGTATGCGTGATCATTGGAGATGCCTCGACCCAGCAAGACTCCAACGGTAACCCAATTTTTAACTCTGATGATATTCTTTCAAGCCATAATGCAGGAGATCACGGCAATGAAGGAAGCCAAGGAAACAGGGGAGACCCAACAGTTAACCGCGTAAACCGAGAAGAAGAAGAACCAGGCGGAGGCGAGAGGCAAACTCTTCAGCTACCAGCAGCGGCATGGAAAAAAGCAAGGGAAGTAATCTCGAGAGCAGTTCTGATGACAGCGGACGCTTCACACGAGGATCTACTAGCATACCAATACCTACTTCATCGCAAGAAGAGAGACCTACTCAGGCTGCAGAGACAACTCAATGAAAGGAAAAGAGTAGCCAACGAATCTAGCCTACGGCAAGCGCAGTTAATCTCCACTCGAGGATCAAGGAGCATAACAGGAGGAGCACCACCAAGGAGAGGAACATCTCGATTGGAGAATATCGCTGAAGTAAAGAGAGGCGGACTCATCCGGGATCTTGATCTATCATTCATGTTGATCGATCAAGCATGGAACATCAAGGAAAAAATGGCTCAGGCAGCTATCATGGCTGCACAAACATATCTGATCACAACTCAGCCTGCACCCGACGATCCTCGTGCGGCCCTCCACCGCTCCGCCCTGATGAATCTCGGCATGGTAGGAGCATCTATCGTGCAAACAGAGCAAGGAACCACGCGACAGCTTGATAGATCCCCATGCTGTCGCAGCAGCCCTCGGCAGGTGGGACACACCTGACGATCTCGATCGCCACAACGGGTCCACTTTTCAGAGTCAGAGCCACGAAACGACGCAAGAAACGACATCACTCAGTGAAGGATCGATCGGTCCATAGAAGAGCATAGCACCCGAAGATATCACAATGGTGAAAGTGAGGAAGAGCAAGAACAATGCGGAGCCGGTTGCTTTACCCGATAGGTTCGCAAGACTCCGGTACCAAGAGACTTTAAATTACCTCAGGATCACCAAAAGTATGATGGTATCCAAGAACCCGAAGCTTGGCTGGCAGATTATCTGGCAACCGTCAGGCTGCAAGGCAAATCCAAAGCTACAGCAATGCAAAGCTTGTAGCTACACCTAACCGGTGCGGCATGTTCCTGGCTAAAACAACTACCCGAAGATTCTATCAGCAATTGGAACGATCTTGAGGACAAGTTTATCAGGAAATTCTAGTCCACATTCAAGCGACCTGCATCTTTGGAGCAATTGCGGGCCTGCAAGCATAAGCCAGGAGAGTTAATACGGGCCTTCGTCCAACGGTGGAACACCATAAAAAAATTCGGCTGAAGCCATATCCGATGAGAGAGCAATCGACGCCTTCAACGATGGACTTTGTCGGCAAGAATTTATTGAAGAACTAGGACAAACCAAGCCAAAGACAATTTCGCAGCTGATGGACACAACCAACCGTTCGGCTGATGGAGAGGATGCGGTACACAACAAAAGAGCCTGTTCACCCGAAGAAGACAAGGACAAGCACAATAATGATCGAAGACGACGAATCAACGATGGGTACAATACACCAAGTTACGTTGCAGCCATTTTCTCTAGAGGAGACAACCAACGAACCGACGATTACAACAGCGGATACCGTGGTAACAGAGAAAGCATCGGTGGAGGCCAGTCGCAGCAACGATATCAGCCGACAAATCGAGACCCACCTATGTCAGCAGGACAAGTGTTGGAAGGGCCCTGCAATATGCACTACTACGTCGATTCGACAGGGAAAAGGCGATCAAATCACCTCCTAAAGGACTGCCAGACATTCTTAAAAATGCAAGAGATATTCAATGCAAGGGTAGTCGAAGTAGCAAACCGAGGTTACGCTACCGCTCCTAGCGCTTTGGCTATCGGCGCACCACCGCCACCACAGGGGCACCCGCTAGCAGGACAGCAGCAAAACACAACACATCAAGACGGCGAGTATCCCAGGTCAAAAGGAGCAATGTCAATGATCCATAAGGTACCGCCCTCCAACATAACACATAAGTTGATCTCTAGGCAAGTAAACATGGCAGTAACAAAGCCACCTCCTACACCTGACTATCTCCATTGGTCAGAACAGGAAATTACTTTCAGTAGAGCTGATCATCCACTACGGGTCCCTCGACCAGGCCAGTCAGCGCTAACAGTAGAAGCACAAATTGGTGGGTTCGACATGAGCAAAGTTTTCTTCGATGCAGGAAGCAGCATCAACCTGATTTATGCCAAAACTCTATGGGTTATGAATTGGTCCATGACAAATCTAGTATCTACAGACACAACATTCCACGGGATAGTTCTAGGAAAAGCCGAAATTCCATTGGGCAAAGTCCACCTCGACGTAGTCTTCGGATCAAAGAATAACTTCAGGCGTGAAAAGCTAGAGTTCAAAGTCATGGATTGGCCATCTCAGTACCACGCGATCCTGGGACGACCAGCTTTCGCTAGGTTCATGGCAGTGCCTCACTATGCATATCTGGTGCTAAAAATGCCAGCCCCCAATAGGGTCATCATAGTAAAAGGAAGCTTCAGTCGCTCGGACAGCTGTGACCGAGAATTTAACAAAATATCAGAATCTTTCGGGATGGAGACAGAACTTGGACAACTAAAAATAGCGGATGAGGAATCACTACACGAAGGGCAAACCTACAAAAAGCAAACATCGGAAGAGCAAGTGCACAACGGCCCCACAAGAGCAACCTATGCGGCCTCCAATATAGGTCCCGCATAGGAAGACCCACTCGTCGAAAAAACGAGAGTACCATGCATACCAACACAGAGCATGATGAAGAACCCCAAGAACAGAAGCTGAAGTTCCTACAGAAAAACTTCATTTTCATGCACTTTATATTCAATAAAGGCCAACGGCAGGCGATCACGCCCTCTCAATGTATCCACTTATGTTTATTAATGAATAAATAAAATACTTCTCGACATACAAAATTCCACGGCACATGAGGGAAGACATAAGTTCGTCGGATCCTCAACAAAATACAATGTACAACCAAAATCTCGTATAAAACATACGACCTTTTTGATAAGTATAAAGTAGCTCTATACAATATTTCTTCTATAAAGTACAAAGGCTGCATAAGCAAGTAATCAGATAGGAAAATTAACAAAAAATTCTTCGTCTGCCTCCAAGCATTTTCAAATAATTCTAATGACAGGTCTACGAGCAGCGGCGTAATGAGGCGACATATCAACAAGGCCACCATCGGAAGGAGGAGGTAGCCACAAAGATACATCATATAAGTCTAGCGTCGGATGATGCACATGTACCCAAGAAAGCGCGAGCTTGGCACCCGCCACAAGTTGAAGCTTCACGAAATGATGAATCTTTTCACCTTGTCGAAACTTTGCAAGCAAATCCACCAAGGTCTGAGGCTGAGGGTCCCGAGGAAACATGGCATTATAACAATGGCCAATGATCTATGGCAGCACTCGACAAACTGCTCAAACTCTGATAGGCGGTCCCAGAGCAACGCAATAGTATAAGCACGTCGATGATTAGTCCAAAAATCTGTCTCAGAAGCACGGGAGACAGACACAAGAGCTTTCATTCGGTTGCGCAGACATTGGGTTTCCTCCCTCTCGCACAATTGAATGCCTACAAATCAGGAGAAAGCATTGACTTCCCAAAAATCAAAAGAAGCAACAGAAAAAGGAGGAAGAAGACTTACATAATAGCTTATCACTTTCCCTGGAAATTTCCTCCAAGAAAAAAGCTTCATGATCAAGGGCCTGGCGTGTCTTAGATTGGGCAACATCCACCATTGACTGAACAACCCGGAGTCTTCCTTCAAGTTTTTTCACCTGTTCAATTTTTTAGCGTACAATGGCGAGTCCACCGTACGCACAATGGTGGTATTGGTCGCGTCTACTACAGGTGAGGACGGAATTGCATCCGATAGTTGTGCAGGTCCAGAAGGAGCCGAAGATTCATTCAAAATCTGGCAAGACACGAAAGATATGAAACATTCAACATACAAAAGCAAACTCATACACATATATTCAAAAGTTGCTTTCTTGTAAAAAGGAAGCAAGAGGCAGCTGGACAAGTTAAGGGTTCATTACAATAACGGCAAGGGAGACACAATAGAAATTACAAAACAAAGCCTATGAAGCCGCTTTATCCAAGGATAAAGTACCACTACCAGAAGGAGCACTGGCTATAGGAGCGGCCTAAGAAGGAGCGCCCGTAGTAGAAGGGGCATCCAGCTTCACCGAGCCTAAGCCTAGGCCCAAAAGTAGCCGAGAATACTTTTTGGCCCTCTTAACATAAGGCTTTAGATCAACTGCTTGGCCATTGGGGGTGACTGGGACAGAGGAGATAACCTTCTCCTAGTCGATCTTCTCGCCATGTGCCATCGCCAGTGCCATTGAAGTTTTGGCACCACTCTTCGACTGTGTTAAGCTATAACCAACAAGGGGCTGGGATCGGCACCGAAGATAGTGAAAAGATCATTCAAATTGTGTGCCACCTCCTTGGTTGGAAATATTTCGACGTGAAGATTTTTGAAGGCACGGCGGGAGCGGACAAGAAGGTTGCACCCATGAACGCTATTGGCCTCCAAGGTGCTAACGGCATTCGACAAAGGATCAACCTTCTTGTCTTCATGAAGCGTCAAGTTCTGGCCAGTCAATTCTGAAAATAAAAATAAGAGGAGAAGGGTTAAGGATAAAAGGAAATAAATAAAATAAAGCCATACAAGATAAAAAAAATTACGAGTCAAAGAAGCATTAAGGGCCTCCACGCTCTGCCAAAGATTTTCATCTTGAATAGCAGCTTGCTTGGCCACTTCTTCGGCATTAGCTCTCGCCTTCTGCTTGGCCTCCTCCAAATCCTCCTCAGCAACCCGTAGTTTGGCGTCCAGGTCATCGGCACGCTTCATCGCCTAGTGCTAAATAACTCCGGATTCTTTGGAAGCAGTTGATAAATGGATCATGAAAAATAGAGGAGAAAAATTCACAAAGAAATCCCGAAGATGAACAGGACATACCCTTCAGTTCTTCGGCTTCATCACGGATTTTTATAAAGGGAGAGGCCATGTCGACCATCTCGCGCATCAACGGCTGAATAAAAGCATCGCAGCAGAGGATATAAGGGAAATAAAAACAAGCTATGGGCAGAAAAATTCCGAAGTATAGAATGACTTACATCTTTCATATCCACATCAATAGGATTTGTGGATATCACCACACCTTTACCAGCCGTTTTCTTCCATTTTTGTGGAGGCGGCCTTGACGAACTGGCCACATCTTTCTGGATAATCTTCTCCACAAAAGACGCGACCTTTTCCTTCAGCTTCATCGATGGCGGAGGAGACTTCTTTGGAGAACAGGCAAGAGATGTACGAAGAGGAGACGCGAGAGGATCTTCATCATCATCATTGCAAAAGAAAAGAATCAAACAATTGGGAAAAAGCATCAGCAACAGAACTACCCGATAAAGCAGTAAAGAAGCAGCAAAACACTTACGAAGATACGTCCTGCACAAAGCGGAACAAGTTCATCTGGGTGGGTGCAGCCAAGACTAGAGTAGCATCAAAAGTTTTGGAAGCAGTTGAGTCATCCGAGTCTTCGACCCTTTCTACAGCATAGGGGCGGTTCCTCTTATCACCAACACGCTCCATGCGAAAATCTCCAGAGCAAGCCGACGGAAGAGATTGCGTCTTCGATGAAGAATCAGAAGCAGAAAAATACATTTCCTCATCCGCGTTAGTCCCAATTACAGGAGGTCGTCGGATGTGAAAGGATGGATAGGGGGCTCACAGCTTCCAGGGAGAGGAGGAAGTGAGATCAAGTGATCAAACTCCTACACAAGCAGAATACATGGAAAAAGCGCCAGTCAATTGATAGAATTCATCCACAAATACAAGGAAGGAAAGATGAATGCAAAGGAAATTTACCTCGAGGAGCCGGTTTTTCTTACCATAAGGCTCCATAAGACAGCTGGAAGGAACCAGGCTTTTCTTGGTAAGGGTGGTGAAGTTTTGAACCCTCTTTTCATACACCTTGAGGGTAAGTTCTTCTGATGAAATCCTCATCGGTCCTTCCTCCCGGTATACGCCCACATGCGAGAAAGCCAGGCCTGAAGTGGTTGGACACGGATACACAAAAAATATGCCAGGATCTGGAGACCCGACAATTCCTTTCCAACTTCGTGCCGTAGTTCTGAAATGCGATCAATATAGGGCTGGATTTCTGCCATTTCTTTGGTTGAAGGACGTTGATCCCAGGAGTCAAGTTTGCGGCAAGTTTTCCTAGGATCAAAGGGGGCTAAACCGAAAGACTGGCCTTCAAGTGGTTGATCCTTGATATAAAACCACTTGGACTTCTAGCCTTGGACAGAATCAGTGATCTTAAAATCAGGATAATCTACGTCAGAGTGAATACAGAAAATGTCGCCACCAGTGTCATGGACAATGGTGTCAGTGGCATTACGGCAAACATAAAAGAAATGCTACCACATGCCCCAATGGGGATGAATCCCGAGAAAGCATTCATAGAGAGTGACGAAACAAGCGACATGGAGGATAGAATTAGGCATGAGCTGATACAGCTGCACGCCATAGACAAAAAGAAGACCACGAAGAAATTCGTGGACATGAAGAGAAAGGCCACAGAGAATAAAAGAGAGAAACATTACCCTCCAGCCAGGTTCAGGGATGGGAGCAACTTCGTCTCCAGGGAGCTTGAAGGTACCCTCAGCTAGGTGGCCGAAGTTTCGTGCCTCATGGAGATCATGTTCCGTACACTTGGTAGGAGCCCATCCGACGGCCCTCTTCTTCGTGGCCTTCGCAGCCACAGCAGAAGTTCCCGCCTTACTTTTTCCCATGGCGGCGCAAGAGAGACACAAGCACAGAGCAGAAGTTCGCAAGGGGGCAGGAGCGCAAGGAAGAAGATGGAGCAAAGGAAGGTAAGGTAAAAACAGTAAAAAAAATCTCCTTCCCTTTATAAAGGGCAAAGGTATGAAGTGTGGACCGTTTGATGCAAAATCAAACCGAAAGTAGATCACACAGTGGTGACACGTGTTAAAGAGATTCCATAAAGGAAAAAATCTGAAGAAGTTATGGTCGCGGTAAAAATGGGAGGACAACGCGTGATGCCTCAATCTTCGCGCAAAGAGGGGACATGTAGTCAGAACACACCGCGGAATACGCTATCAGGCATCATCATTACTGCCGCATGGCCCCACGTTCGAAACGTTCCATCATGACGTATTTTTCTGGAAATCAACAGCACGAAACACATCATTGCTAACGTCACAACAAAGACAATGCAGAAACTACAGCTCGCTACAAGAAATTTGACCCGCCAAATTAAAAATTGGAGCCAAAGCAAATTCCTCCATGAGAAGACTTGAGACTACAGTCGAATATATAATATTGCGACTGTAGCCTCGGGGCTACTCCTATCAGGAGCACTGGTCGTGCACCCGACAAAATCTACAGAAACACTGGCACCATCACTCCAAGTTTTCGAGCCTATGTTCTTATACACACATCCGAACATAGCCTCGGGGGCTACTCCTATCAAGAGCACTGTCGCGCACCTGTTAAAGAAAGACAAAATTGTTCAACAGATACTCCTATCGGGAGCAGTTACAAACAACCAAAAATCTCGGATCGCACTCGACGCGATAATAATCTGAATGCCATGTTCAAAAACATGAAGGTAAGACCCCAGGATTCGTCCTGTGTGGCCTGGTAATCGCACAAGAATGCACTCTGCTAGTAAAATATCCGTATCAACGATACGATGAAAAATCCCAATGGACGCGTTGGGTACCCGATAAAATAGAAACTGGGATTCAGTATTCGATAAGACCTCAACGGCCTGAACTAAATTACGCCAGTAGTAAATTCCGAGTTCATTCCCGAGGACTCGAATTTGATGTAAGACAACCTTGTTTTTGCCCAGGAGCAATTAACTGATTCATGATCTGTCGGAAGCATCAGACTCGTTGTACCAAATCGCTATAAAAAATTTAAAATAAAGAAATAAACATAAAGGAAAAGAAGGAAAAAGACTTTGAGACTCAACCCGAAACTACGTTTCAAGTAGAGTCTCGGGGGATACTGACATAGGTATGATTATTCGGATGTTTATGATTCGCTACCCTATACTGGGTAAAAGGATTACGGCCCATGAAGATTTCAGATCATAGCCCAAGGAAGCAACCGACAAACACTGTGATTGTATTAGGAAAGAGTCTTTGAACCGACAATGTATTGGTATTGTAATCATGTGTATGTAAAACCTATCCGCATACAGCTTTGAGACCCGGCCTATTATATATAGGACGGGAGAAGCCCAAGAGAAGGTACAGAAAATCTCCCAGGCAACTTGTAATAGTTTGATTCTTCAATATTCAGGCGAATTTGACTTTATTGTTTTCCTGACATCCGACGAAATCCCCAGCATTCTATTTTCCACGAAACCCTAAGTCCTTTACCATGGACATTGCCGAGGTTACCCCTCACCAGAACGTGAAGCTTCAATTGCCTTCGTGTGATCCTTTTGTTATTCATTTCCCTAGGAAGAAGAAAGCCAAGCATGATGAAAAGGAGCCATCACTTTGAAGGCCAACTATTTTGGAGTGGGTGTTCCACTCATCTAGCCTAAGTGAGCAACATTGAGGTCAAGCTATTGACCATAAAAGAGCCCTTCATGGGAGGCAACCCATGTGAAATAAAGGTTTGAGTTAAGTTTTAAATCTTAGTTTAAGTTTATGTTGAATAAAGAGTGCTAGAAAACTCCAAGTGAGGAGAAGAAATTTGGTAGTACTAAAAATCCTGCTTTATATATGCTAATGTTGGTCGACAATATTTACTGTCATGTTCTTGCAAAAACAAGCTATTTCACTAAGTTACAGGATAAGAAAGAATTCACGAAGAAAGAGAATTTTTTTGATGTATACATAAGTTTTAATGACTAACTATATGGCGGGAATAAAAATTTCGGCCATATAGTTCCGACCATATAGATATTTTTGCCATCGACAAATTTTCTTTCATAAGTACTGACGATTTAACGACCAACTATATGGCAGTAATAAAAGTTCCGGTCATATTGCTCTGGTTGTATAGATATCGATGCTTTCGTACAATTTTTTTCCAGGTACAGAGGGTTTGCCGACCAACTATACGGCGGGAACAAATTTTTCTGGCCGTATAGTTTTGGTCGTATAGCTGCGCCGCCAGGTGGAAACCCTAAAATTTGTATGAGCCAACTATAATGGGAACACATTGTTCGACCGTATAGTTCACTTGATATAGTTGCGTCCGACCACAAAATCGCCACGGGAGGTACCCCAACCCCAAAACTTCAATCTTTTTTCTTTCTTCTACCTCCAAACCCTCTCAAAACCTCAAGGGATCTTCATCTCTACTCAATTTCATTCGATTTCCTTGCACACAAGTGATCTACGGTATGTTTCTCCTATGATCCTCCAATTACTTTTTGCAAATTCATCTTCGATCTATTGTCATTATCAATATCGAATGAGACCTACTATGAACTAATTTCTATGATTATCTTGCCTAGATTATTATTTTGAAGGGATTCTTTAGTGTGCTATGATGAGGAATATGTTATACTTATTATTGTTGGATCAAAACGTTTTCTTTTTGTCTTTCTTTATTATTATAAAAATATGAACACAAGGAGCCAAACCTATGCTCATGCCGCTGCTAGCGCTTCCCGTGATGACACTCAAGAACGCATGGGGATACGGTTCAGGAATGAGCTCCAACATGATCGCTTCATCAAGATCAAGAACCGAGAAGTGAAAGCAACCAAGTGGGCTTGCCCCATTATATTGAACCAACTCGGTATTTCTGATGACTTTAATTTACTTTGCAATAGAGCTGGCCTACAAAACTTTGTATACAACGATGTGCCTACTTATCATCGGTTAACTATTGAATTTTTAAGTTCTTTGCAAAGCACCATTAAACTATGGCAAGGATAGGACACGATTTCTTTCCGACTCATGAACAACAATTACACTTTAACACTAGATGAATGGTGTGCATGTTTTAATCTTCCAAACAATGATGTTAATGTTTTACAGGCATCCTTTACTGGCTTAGACCCTTCCCCTGAACAATATTATAATGGAATAAGCTTCACTTCTAGAGTGAGCAAGGGGAAGAACATTCAACATCCTGCAATTCGCTCTTTGTTCTATGTTATTGCTAACACCTTGCAGGCACGAAATGAGTTCAGGAGGACATGTTAGTTCTTGCAAAAGCTTCTTACAACCACTGAAACTTGTCACTCAACTTGGGCGCAATCCTTGTGCGCTGCCTAGAGCACCAATCCTCCCAAAGCCAAGGACCAATCACTGGTGGAGGAGTCATCACCGTGCTTGCCAATGCCCTAGGCATCGACTAGGTGAGTTGCAACATGTGCAAGGTGAGCGACGTGTTGGTTTCTCTACTTTAAAAGCTTGTGAAATGCTCACTAGGAAAGGTGGTGTTTATTACTTGCATATTGCTGGAGCTGGGCGTCTCTACCCTGCTCCTATGCCTAATGGTCTTTTCTCTATCGAGGAAGGAAGTTTGCTTTATGAGTTGCAGGTTGAGCAACACCAACCCGAGGAGGAGATTCTGGATGAGGACGAGGACCAAGAAGAGGAGCAAGAACTTCCTTATCAAGAGGAGCAACCACCAACCCGGTTTGCTACATACAAAGACTTCCAAGAACTTGGAGGGATTGTGGAGAGGATGCATAACCTCTCTTTGAACCTCCGAGGATCAACTAGTAATTTATCAACTCAATTTGCGAACTGGAGTAACGACTTTTTCCCGCCACCACAATGATTTGAAGGGCTTGCAAAAGCCTAAGCTTGGGGAAGTTTTCCTCATTATCTTTATTTGGCATTCATTTGCTTTTATTTATTTCGAGGTTATGTTTTAATTCAAGTTTATAAGCACTTGTGTTGGTTTCCCCAACACTTTCGAGTCTTTCTAGCCGAGCTTTGCCACCAATTTTCTATTCTTTAATTCCCTCTCTTAAAAACAACAAAAATATTTCTCCATTTATATTTATTTTCCCTCTTTCTTTTTTCTTTCCGCCTCGAGGTTCTCATATATTTGCAGGAAGAGTGATTGACTTCGAGTTTCCAAGAAAAAATTAAAAGGGAAGAGAGAAGTGGAACCAAATATGAGAGGTACACCATATGACTCCCCACTTTTGAAGTTTGAGAAACCCATGCTAGTTAGTAATAAATGTTGAGATATTATATTGGTGGAGTGAGTATTTGTATTGTAGTAGAGTTTTGTTTGCATGGGTATTTAGTTGGGTACGTTTTGTTCCAGCTCTTGTAGTTAACCAAGTCTTGCCTAAAAAATTGTTAAACAATTGTAATAAGAAGAAGTCTCACAATTGAAGGCTTGGGTGTTATAGTGCTTAGTCTTGAAAGCTTATTTCTAGAGACACTCAACACCACGGAATATAATGATTGACTTGATAGCTCTCTTTAAAAAGAATGTTTAGCGGTTTTTGTGAGCATGCCAAAGTTTGACTTGTTAATCATAAGAATGATATAACTTTATGCGTGTCAAACTTCATGGGATGCCAACAACTCCACTAGCCTACGACCGATCTTCATGGAGGAAACTCCTAGATTTTTGCTATGAGTTGATTAAACATATGTAGCATAAATGCTATAGTGGGTAAGATTTTTGGCACTCCCGAGTAGCTGTCATCATGATGGAATCACTCCTCTGGCTAATATGAGTAATCGCTGTGCAAAAGGAAGAAAAATCTTGGTAATGCCACGAGTGTCCATCACAGCCCGATAAACTAATAAAAATCTTTGGCATGCTCTCAATTACTTTAGAACTGAAATTCTTGAAGGACAATGGATGGCAAAGTAGTGCTTGAAAAGTCTTGATTTATTGATGTGAGAGAATTGAGATACTTTATTATATGCTTTTCATGACAACTCTCGCACTGTCAATTTTATATGATCATACTTTATTATTCAAAGGCAAGCCTATGAGTTGATTACATGACATGGAATAAAGATTACTCATTTGAATCATCCATGTTAACAATAATTTTGCTGCGCTATAAAGATGCACCATAAAGAGTTATCATGATATGCTTGCCATTACTCTATCTATGCTGAAGTTTTTCAGATTTATAAAGTGGAGGAAACATGAGACTACCAATCATGAGTAAGATCATCATCTCGTTATTTCAGTTTAAATGTTGAGTTCCTTTTTGATATTTGGTTTTCTTGCTCGAGGACGATCAATTTTAAGCTTGGGGAGGTTGATGGCTCTGAAATATAGCCATCTACGTCCACATTTAAACTGGATATTATTCATATTTTTGATGAAATATCTCTCTAAACCCTGCCACTAATGCTTAATGATCAAAGGGGTATGCAATCCTTTCTTGCTATTTTTCCCTGCGCAAATAATGACGTTTGATGATGAGAATCACTACATTAAAGTCAAAGATATGAGATCTCCAACAACTAGAAGAAACCAGGAGTCGTGGAATAGAGAAAGACGCTTTAACGACCAACTATACAACCGGAATAAAATTCCGGCAGTATAGTTGCGGTCGTATAGTTGTTGTCACCACCGCTAGGTTAAACAGAACAACTTTTGTGAAGGGACCCCTATATAAATAAGCCTAAGGAGACGAGAAAAGGGAGCTCTCCCCAACCATCAGCCGCCTCCAGATCTCCATCCACAACACCGAAGAGCCACCGAAGGAATAGACTTAGATCTAATCTCCAAACCATTCTCCACCACCATAGCCATATTCCACCACTTGTAATAGTAGATCTCATCTTTGATTGGCGACATTGTAAGACTATTTAATATCAATATTATGATTTCCACTACAATGTTTATGATCTTTGATCTCATCTCTATGTGTGAGTAATTCTCCTTGGGCTAAGGGCTTCGGCCTAGCCATGTAGCTTTTGTGCATGTTATTTATCATAGATTGGATCATGTATTAGTTTGTATGACATGATGATTATTGTATCCTCTCTTGCCTCAATCCAAGGACTTGTTAGGTACCCAAGACCCCGAGGATTGAGCCAGGTGTAGGGAGTATGACTAATGACTAATCTGCAGGTTGGGAACCCTAGTGATAGAAGGGGTAGTACGGCTGTATGTGAGGGATTTACTTGGGATCAATGGTGACATCACTATGCATATCATTAGTTCTCTTTATTTTATGGATGAGACTAGAAGGTTATTGCTATAAGCGGTTATGGAGGCAATAGCAATTATGGATGCACTGCCCACATATAATTTATCTTGCTCTAACAATTACATGCATACTTTATCACTATCTTTTGTTCCCATCAGATGTTTTGCGCAGCTACAGGTGAAACCGAACGCCCTATGCCCTCTCTCTCCATCATCGACAACAACAAAAGTCACAAACTCTCGGTCCAGTAAAAACACAAAAGGAATTCTAAAACTCCCAAAGGTCTGTTAAAGCAACTTCACTATGCTTCTGCTTCTCGAGGATTCAATAAACCTAGGTCTACTAGGGAAAAAGAACTATACTACATCTGTAATCCGGATCGAAGGTATCAGTACTTGATGGATGATTTGAAGGGCATTAGTCCCATGATAACCGTCCATCAGATATTCATGGAGGAATGTGCTAAACCAGTTGCAGAATTTAATAGACGGCTGAAGCCCGAAATGAAGGAAGTGGTAAGAAAATAAATAGTAGACCTACTAGACGCAGGTATAATCTATCCTGTAAAAGAAAATGAATGGGTAGGTCCTGTTCATTGTGTTCCTAAGAAGGGTGGTTTTACTGTTGTTCCTAATGAAAACACTGAATTGATACCTACTAGAACTATTGTTGGACATAGGATGTGTATAGATTTCAGGAAATTGAATAAAGAAACTAGGAAAGATCACTATACTTTACTGTTCATAGATCAAACTTTAGAGAGGTTAGCAAACCACACTCATTTTTGCTACTTGGACGAATACTCTAGTTTTTCTCAAATAGTTGTTCATCCTGATGACCAACTTAAAACTACTTTCATTAGTCCTTATGGTTTAGATGCTTATGGTCGTATGCCTTTTGGTTTATGTAATGCTCTAGCTACTTTTCAAAGATGCATGACTGCTATTTTTGTAGATTTTATAGAACTGATAATGGAAGTATTTATGGATGACTTTTCTATCTATAGAACTTCATTTACTAGTTGTTTGGATAATCTCAAAAGAGTTTTGCAGCGTTGCGAAGAGACCAATCTTGTTCTAAACTAGGAGAAGTGCCATTTTATGGTCAAAGAAGGTATAGTTCTTGGACATAAGGTATCGGGTAAGGGAATTGAAGTGGATAGGGCTAAGGTTGAGGCCATAGAGAGAATGCCACAACCTAGGAATATAAAAGGTATAAGAAGTTTCCTTGGTCATGTGGGTTTTTATAGAAGGTTCATTATAAATTTCTGTGGAATATCTAAACCTTTGACTAACCTTCTACAAAAGGGAGTAAGATTAAACTTTGATGATAAATGTCTTGTAGCCTCTGACAAACTTAAATATGCTTTATCCCATGCTCCTACCATCAAACCACCTATCTGGGATATGACTTTTGAATTAATATGTGAAGCTAGTGATGATGTTGTAGGAGTAACTCTAGGACAACATATAGGTCGCTGATTTAATATTATACATCATGCTAGTAGAACTCTTAATAGTGCTCAAAAGAATTATCCTAAGGAAGAAAGGGAACTTTTTGCTGTATTTTTCTCTTGTGATTAATTTCGTTCTTATATAGTTGATGCAAAAGTAAGAGTTCATACATATCGTGATGGTATAAAAGAACTCCTTGAGAGGAAAAATCATAAACCAAGACTGATCCATTGGATCCTTTTACTTCAAGAATTTGAGTTGCAGATTATGCAGAGGCAAGAAATAAAGATGTTGGATACAGTGTCCATATTTGCCCAGCAAGACACTAATATTATTGAGAGGAACTTTAGTCCTGGTGATTTTCGCTATGAGAATTATTAAATAAACTAAGGTCAATTTCTCCAAAAGAGAAGAAGTCTTTGTTATTGGAGGAGCCTGTCATCCCCGACTAAGTAAATGGTAAGTGTAACGTAAGTGTTCTTACTCAAATAAGTGATTTGTTTTCAAAGATTTTACTTCTGAAATTTTTGCTTTTGAATTCCTCGCATTTTTCTGAAGTTTCTGAAGGTTTTTACCAACTATACGGGCGCAACTATACGACCGGAGAAAAATATCCCGCCGTATAGTTGGTCATTAAACCCTCTATATCTTCTTTCCGAAATTGTTTTTGATGTCTGGATCTATACGGTCGCAACTATACGACCGGAGAAAATATTTCGGTCGTATTGTTGGTCATTAAACTCTTAGACATTTTTTATTTTTGATGTCTGTATCTATACAGTCGCAGCTATACGTCGGGAATAAATATTCCAGCCATATAGTTGGTCATTAAACTCTCAGACATTTTCATTTACTTTTTTGTTTTTCCCGAGTAAAAAAAGAGTGGTATTATCAGTTCCGAGTCGTAACTTAACCGACCTGGACTGGAGCTATACGGGTCACGCCCGTATAGTTGGTCGTTACGCGACAGGACTCCTCCAAATCCATGATTTCTTTCCCTGTTTCGTTAAGATTCTTTTCTTGGGCGAGAATTTGGTGTTTCTCGTGAGTTTTACCGACCTATGACCTCCCTTATATACTGCCATTGTCTCTCTCTCTCTAATCATAATCTCTAGAAACCAATCTACCTCTTATTCACACGTGAGGACACGCAACCAAGGGATAAAAGCCAAGGAGAAAAGTTCCTATGGAGATCGGGAGCAATAGTGAGCAAGGCAAGGAGATCAAGATAACAAGGCAAGAAGAAGCCAAGGAGAAAAGTTCCTATGGAGTTCCTCGACGCTGACAATGAACGCCAGAAGAGGGAGTTGAAGGCCCTCGAGCTGAAGATTGAAGAGATAGACAAGGAGACGCCAGGAACACCCAAACATCTTCGGTTGCTACGACTTTATCTTGATAAACTTGATGAAGATATTAAGCAGACAACCGAAGCAAGTTTTTCTATGAGTCTTAAGGCGATACAAACCGTTCAAGATAACAATGAGCTCATTAAAGAACAAGTGAAAGTGCTGGAGAGGAATAATCTTTTCTACAAGCTGCGTGTTAAGGAATTAGAGGTTGTTAATCAATCCCTCCATTTTAGGATGGCCCATGAAGAAAATATACCGCGTGCCATGGCACCATAATGATTCATACGTCCAAAACATATCTACTTTTCCGAACACTTTTGCTATTGTTTTTCCTCTAAACTTGTGTGATTTGGATACAACTAACACGGACTGACGTTGTTTTCAGCAGAATTACCTTGGTGTCTAGTTTTTGTGCAGAAAATCAACTATCAGGAAAAATCCCGGAAACTATGCCAAAAATCCTATTTCACCAGAAGACTCCCGGGACCAGAAGACGATACGGAGTAGGGCCATGAGGGGCCCACACCACCTGGCAGCGGGGGCCAGGCCAGGCCGTGCCTGAGGGTGGTCTGGCCGCCTTGGCTGCCCCCTCAGCCTCCCTCTTTGCCTATATGTTGCCTCTTGACCTAAAAACCAAGGGGGGTTCGACGTTTTTTCCAGAAAGAGTTCCGCTATGCCGCCACCACCAAATTTCGCAATTCGGAACCAGAAACTCCGTTCTAGCACGCTGTCGGGACGAGGAATTGGAGGAGATCATCGCCATCATCATCACCATGGCTTCTCCATCGACCATCCATGTTTCCCCCATCTATGAGTGAGTAATCCCCCGTTGTAGGCCATGGGGATGGTAGGGATTGGATGAGATCATTCATGTAATGGCATCAGATTGTTAGGGCATGGTGCCTAGTATCTATTATTAGTGCTTTTTGACTTTGTTGCAACTTGTTATGCTTAATGCTTGTCACTAGGGCCCGAGTGCCATGATTTCAGATCTGAACATGTTATTGATTCATTATGATAGTATTGTTTATGGTCTTACCTGCAAGTTGTATACACATATTGTTGCCTGGAACCAAAGGCCCCGAAGTGACAGCAATCGGGATAACCGGAGGGAATGGCTTTGATGTGAGGATCACATGTGTTCATGGAGTGTTAATGCTTTGCTCCGGTGCTCTATTAAAAGGAGCACCTTAATTGCCAGTAGTTCCCTTGAGGACCCGCTGCAAACGGGCTGGCAGGACAAAAGATGTTGTGCAAGTTCTCATTGCGAGCACGTATGACTATATATGGAACACATGCATATGATTATTTAGTACTTGGATGCTTTATCTTATTTATCTACAAATGCCCTATGTCTTGATTGCCATATGAATTGTCTTGTCCATGCAATGCCCGTCCATCCATCCCTATGACTACCGCGCTTTAATCCTACTGTTTACTGGAATTGTTTCTATTGTCTTTACTTTTACTACTGCTATTACTCTGCTATTGCTACTACAAAACTGTTGCTACTGATAAACTGCTATGAGCAAGATTGTTTCCAGGTGCAGCTAAATTGACAACTCAGTTGTTAAGGCTTATAAATATTCTTTGGCTCCTTTTGTGTCGAATCGATAAATTGGGTTTCACTTCCCTCGAAAATACTGCGATACACCCCCTATACTTGTGGGTCATCAAGACTATTTTCTAGCGCCGTTGTCGGGGCGCATAGCTTTATTTATCGAGTTCACTTGGAATCACTATTGTTCACTGCTATCCATCCATCATGGGTAAGTCTCGTGATGGCAAGGTTCCTATTTTACCATCCACTACAAGAAGAGGTATGGTTCTGAACACCTCTGTTGCTCTTGATTCACCATCTGTTATGAGTAAGCTCCTTACACCACCACATACACATGCTACACACACTACTACAACTGCTGAATCTGAAACTTCTGATACTTATGATGCTTCTTCTACTGTTCTTGATAAGAGTGGTTCATTAGGTCCTTTCCTAGATGCTACGATTGCTAGAACTATAGCTGGCTGAAACTCCTAATGAAGACACTACTACACCTGTTAGTTCACCTGAGTCTAGAGAGACCTATGATATTGAAGACGGTTATATTGAGATGACCGATGAATTTATTAAAGAATGTCAAAACACCCATGATAGGAGTGATATTAAGAGTCTCCTTGAGAGGCGTACTATAAAACCCAAATTGTCTCCTAATGCTAAGTTTGCTGCATCTCCCATAAACATTAAAGATAAGGATTATGATTTCTCTCTTGATCTATCTTACATAGCTATTATTGAGAAAGAACCTTTTTGTGGGAATAAGAATGAAAGTGCGGTAGCACATATGACTAAGCTTTCTACCACGAGTGGCCTGTTTTCTGATGATATTAAGATGCACACCTACTTTGTTGCTAAAATTTTCCCTTTTTCACTGAAAGGAGAAGCTAAAACTTGGTCTAATAATTTACTTCCTGGATCTATTGATAGCCCTGATTGCTTGATTAGTACTTTCCTGCAAAAATATTTTCCTCCTAGTACTAGACATGCTATTTTGCAGGAACTTTTTTATTTTAAACAGGGAGAAAAAGAGATATTGCCTGAATCATGGGCAAGGTTTTGTGCTTTGATTCATGCACAGGCTGGATGTCCATTACCTAAGAATGAGCTTCTTGATATATTTTATAATGGACTAACTGAAGAATCTAGGACATACCTGGATAGTTGTGCTGATCGTGTTTTCAGGAATAGTACTCCTAAGGAAGCTGAGGAATTAATGGCTAAATTAAGCAAAAATTATGAAGATTGGACTCCTCCTAAACTAGCTATACCTGAGACAACTATACCTGAACCAACTATTCCTACGCCTACACCAACATCAAAGAAGAAAGGAGTTATTGAACTAAATGATGAAGTGATGAAGGAAGCTAAGAAATGTCTTAAGGAGAAGGGAATTAAAGCTGCATATGTCAAGAATATACCTCCTATAGAAGAATTATGTAAGCCAATCCCCCACTCATCCACTATTGAGGTACACTCTCTCCAACATTTTGATGAAGGTGATATCCCTTACTCTAAACCTAGGAATTCGATATTTTTATTGTTAAGCAAGATAATTTCAATAAAAGGGTGCAAAATCATTTAATGGAAAACTCTAGAGCTATTGTTGAGTTGAAGGATATTGTGGAAAGAACCTCTAATGATGTTAAAATGCTTGTTAAACATTTTCAAATGGTTCAAACTCAAATTGATCAGCTTATTAAAGTACAAAAAGACTTGCTAGTTAATGCTGCTAAAGAAAAACATGCTTATGACATTAGAACTAGAAGTGGTGCTGCTACCCAGGATCCTCTATATCCTGAGGGGCATCCTAAAAGAATTGAGTAGGATTCTCAACAAGCTGAAAATAGTGGTACTACTCCTAAGAAAATAAAGAAGAAACATAAAACTATTGTAGAACCCTCTGAACCTGCTAAAGATCCTGATAGTATATCTGTCTCTGATGCTGAAACCAAAAGTGGTAATGAAGAAAATGATGTTCCTAATAAAGAAAAAGTTGAAGAAGAACCTGAAAGGCACACTAAGAATACTAAATACACTAAAGAAGATTTTGTTGCTAAGAAACATGGTAGTGAAAGAGAGCCTTGGATCCAAAAACCTATGCCTTTTCTTGATAAGAAACACAAGTCAAAGGAAGATGAACACTATAGTAAGTTTTGTGAGTGGATGAAACCTTTATTCTTGCAAATTCCTTTGACTGATGCTATTAAATTGCCTCCTTATTCAAAGTATATGAAGGATATTGTCTCGAATAAAAGGAAGATCCCTAACAAAGAAATTTCTACTTTGCTTGCTAATTATTCCGTTAATGGTAAGGTTCCTAAGAAACTTGGAGACCCAGGGATTCCAACTATTCCCTTCTCTATTAAAAATAGTTATGTTAGAACTACTTTGTGTGATTTGGGAGCAGGAGTTAGTGATATGCCTTTTTCTCTCTACAAGAGACTTCAACTAGAAAAACTAATACCAAATGATATATCTTTGTAAATGGCTGATAAATCTACTACTATTCCTGTTGGTATATGTGAGGATGTACCTATTCAAGTTGCTCATAACTGCTTGATATTAACTGATTTTGTTGTGCTTGAAATGCCTGAAGATGACAATATGTCTATTATTCTTGGGAGACCTTTTCTTAATACTGCAGGAGCTGTTATTAATTGTAATCAAGGAAAGGTGACTTTTAATGTTAATGACAAGGAGCATACTGTCTATTTCCCCAAGGAGATTGATAGGACTTATGGTTTAAATTCAATTGAACATGTTGAGGGCATTCAAGTTGGCGAAATATATTGTCCATACCACGAGAAAAATATGTAACTATTATGATTGGGACCATTGCTCTCAAGGTTGAGGTAACATAATCATTAGTGGAATACAAAGTTTTGCTTCATATAAAATTGTTTTGGTAACAAGGCCTGATCAACCTTGTTAACAAATTGATTTTTAATGAACAAAATAATGTTTTCACCATGATTATCTCCGCTTAGTTTCATTCTATCCATTTTAGTTTTTGCTTTTGCTTAGTTTACTTTTCTGTTGTTAGTTGCTTGCTTGTTAGATGTCTTAGAACTTCTAAAGTTTTAGTTTTTTTTGTCATTGCATCTTTCCAGAAACTTTTTCTGTCAGAAAATCATTCATCTATACCTGAAAATTGCTCAAAAATAAAGTGTCTCAAAAAATTCCAGAAAATTCATATTAAATTTTACGTAAAAAAAAGGGGCAGAGGAGTGCCTGGATAGTACCAGGGGGGCCACCAGGCAGGCACACCACCTGGTGGCGCGGCCAGCCCAGGGGCGCGCATGGCCATGGTGTGGGCCACCCTAGCCCTCCACTCACTCTCTCACTTCCCACTTCTTCCTCTCTCCCGAGAAAACATCAGTTCTTTGCTCAAAATCATGTTCTTGCTGTTCTTGCCCATGATTTTTCGATCTCCTTGCTCATCCCATCTTTGCTGCTGAAATTTGGAGCATTTGTTCTCCAGTACGTAACTCCTCCGCTTGTCCAAGTAGATTTATGTTTAGTGGTTTATATCTTGAGTATTTTGCTGCTGTAGGTGACAGGTTATGAGAGCTTGTAAGCTTGTTCAATGCTTAGAGATATTGTTTTGATGCATGTTTAGGCCTCTTACAAGTCCCTATGAGTAGTGCCCTTCATTATGTATTTACTTTGCAATCACTTGTATGGTGGATGTTTAAATTTCAGAATATCAAAGATGAACAACCACACCTTTGGATAAATATTTGAGAGGGACACATCTAGGAGGTCAAGGCCATCAAGATCATCCTCTCAGTTTAGGCCTTCATACAATGAAGATCTCATTGCACCACACTTTGGTAATGAAGGAGATGAGGGGGATGCTCACCCATCTACTTTTCATTGTTATACCTTCTTGCAAGCTGCGGGGATCCTCGATGATTTCTTACTACTAGTTCAAAGGGTCGCTTTGACCTCATAAATGGAAGATGAGAGTGAGCAATATGCCGTGCACACCAAAACTTTCGTTGAGAGTTTTGTTTTCACTAACATCCCTTATCAGTCAACTGTTTCTTTCAGAATTTATAATCTGCCTATTACCATGTCGTTGGAAAGATTTTGCAGCATTATAGGTATAGGCATGACGGGGACCGTGAAGAAGATCCAAGGGCGACCCGCTGATTTGCTGGAGCTCTATCGAAGTGTGACAAATGACGATGACCGCGTAGCTCAGCGCGGGAAGATAAGAAACATCCAACTCCCAGCTCTTAGATACTTTGTTTATTATCTTGCTACTAGCATTCTTGGTAAGGAGAACACAAGTAATATCTCCAATTATCATTTAGCCTTCCTCACTGTTGCACTTAATAATGATACTCGGTACAATCTTGGCTCTCTCATTGCTCGCCGCCTAGCTGCTAGGGGACCTATTTATGGGGGCATTATTGCTTCACGTATGGTTACTGTGTTAGAACTTTCTGTGGATCCTAATAATACTATATTGGCACCACAAAGGCTTGATCTTGTTGCCATGAAAACACATCACTTCATCACTGCTGACTCTGATACGGATAGTTTAGTATACAGGATGTTGTTTACTAACGGGGATCAAAGGGAGATTCCTTTGCCGCAATCTAGTTTGTTCAGTGTTCACAGGAGGTCCTGGTCGCGTCCAAGGAGGAGGTGGACGAGTAGCTCCGCTTCCTTGGTTTCCACAGGCAGCACCAGGAGGATGTGCCTTCTTACAACTACTCTGTGCACTATGGTGGGGCGTCCTCGAGCTCGTACCAGGACGAGGGTACCTCCTTGCCATACTACGGAGGCGCTCCATCTTGGCCAGCTTGGGATTGATACCCACTTAGGCCAAAAGCCTAAGCTTGGGGGGATTACACCGACATCACACTCATCTCCATATCATGTTTAGTCGGTACTTTGTATATCCATGCTTCGTTCTCTTTTTAGTTTTTGTTCTTTCTTCACTTTTGCTTTCTAAAACACAAAAAGACCAAAAATATTTCTGCTGTTTCTCTTTGTTTGCTTCTTCTTCTTTTTTGCCTTGGTTTGCTTTTTCCTTTTTGCTTTGTTTGAACTATTCAAAAAAAACAAAAAGATTTTGCTTTGATTGTTTTTCCTTTTTGTTCTTGCCTTTAAAAAAAATTAAAAACACCAAAAATATTTGTTGTTCTTCTTTGGTTTTGTGAAGTTTGTTGTGGGGTTCAGCAGTCCTCAGTGGAATTTGGTTTCATGTTATTATTCAAGCCACACAAGTGAAGGGCAATAATGAGGATTAATGATAACTTGAGGTATGGTAAGAGGCTGGTAACGAACTCTATTTGTTTTCATTTTTGTACATATACTCATCATTGTGGGCATGCTTAGTCTGTTCATGTAGGGCGTATGTTATTTATGGATGCTTAGTAGTTCTTGCTTTCTTATGATTAGCTCGAGCTCGCAAATAGTTTGTAGCGTGTCATATGAATGTTTGCTTGCACTGCTCTATTCATAACTTGGTATGACATTGTGGTATCCTCCTCTGAATGTTTCTCTTGAATCGACTTGGCACATGCTAATGCATGCATATGACTGAAACAATAATCAGTTAAGCCTCGATGAATTAATTTGCCTCAGGGGTATTGAATCACTTTCATGCCATGATTAGTCTTGTTTTGTTGCAAGCATGATTATGACAGTTATTTCTCTCTTGTTTGTCGCTCCCTTACTATTTCTAGCCTTCACTTACATAGAGTATGATCTATACTCGTGTTTCCAATTCCCCAAAACCAATATTGCCAAAAGTGTCCACCATACCTACCTATTAGCATCATTTGTTGTTCCGTGCATATTCAATATGCCTTGTTTTCTTCCGAATAAAATGTTTGCTTGTTAAGAGAAAGTTAGTTAGTAAAGCTCTCACGAACTTGATGGCACACTTTATTTCTTGCACTTAATAAACCTGAACCATTGTGATTGTCCATGAAAGTTATATGCTTGCAAATTATAGGCTCGGGATTAGCAGAACCATGCTGTCACGAGGAACGCTTTCAACACCTGTAAATATATACCCAGTTGATATCATGCTCTTTTGTTTACGGATGTCATCGGTGTGAAATAAAAGGGGAGCGTGTAAGTCCATGGAGTTATGTATATGTGTTAGAGAAACTCTGTCAACACCCGGATTTTTAATCCCAGATGCCCGTTATGCCATACCTCGCAATCCTAGGATTACCATTTTTGCGAGACATAACGGATTGGATATCACAGTACATCATCCATTACAAACCATACATAAGGTTTTACACAAATAAGGATCTCATGATCTAGTCTTTAATACACCAAACATCGGAATTAAACGATAGCGTAGCGGTGGGGTCCATCTTCAGGGGCACATGCAATGCTGACGAAGGCAGATAGTCCTAGTTATCATAGCCGTCCTGCTGACCATCATCTTGATAATCTCCTTCATAGTCTGGCCATGAGAATAGCCAGGGACAAAGCCATGAGTACTCTTTAAGTACTCGCAAACTACTACTAGCAAGGGTTATAATTCTAAGTTCAAGTACTGAATTTAAAGAACCACTATCAGGTTAAGTTTGAAACCTAAGCTGAGTTCTGAAACAAGAAAAGATAAAGTAAAGTTCTAGAATCACTTAAGTTGGGAAGCTAATTTCATTAACACAACCCTGTTGTGGTCAAGTCAAAGTTCATCATTCATTTCAAGTTATTTAGAAAACATCTGACAACGAAACAGTATGGCCATTCCAACTGTCCATAACCGCGAACGCGGCTATTCGAATAGTTTGACACTCTGCAGAGGTGGTACACTTTCACCACAAGATTCGATACATCTGTCAAGGATAACCCTGAATCATCATACTTGGTATGCAGATAATCAAACATAACCTTCCCTTTACACACCCTAGTATAAGCACCTCTCCTATGAGCATGGCCTCCCAACCATGACCATCAGTCATCTTGGGCACTGCATAGGTGGACAACATTGAGAGGTAGCCTCAGCTCAAACCTCTCCCGTGAGGGAACTAATACTAATGCATATAAATTTCTAGCTAAACCTCTGGGACTTGTCCTTGACTACGATAGGTACAGCATTGCTGCCAGTTCTGGGGGCAGTGTTGTTGTTGTTGCTCTTGGGAGGGGCACGATTGAAGTTGTTGGCATTGCCGGAGTTGTGATTGTTTCCTCCGGACTTCACATTTCCTCGGCTACGGTTGGGGTAGCTTGGGCGAGAATTTGGGGGTCGGTTGTTCCTTGGTGCATATCCTGGTGAGGGGTTAGGACAGTACTTCTGGTGACTACTGGATCCAGATTGCTGCATCATACGACTCTTGCGGTTGTCGTTTGCCTGGTTAATCTTCCCTTCCATCTGAATGGCAGAGTCGACTAGCTCTTCAAGATCCTGGAAACGGATGTTGACGAGGACAGTCTGCATCTCATCATGCAGTCCGTTTAAGAATCTCTCTTTCTTCTTGGCCTCCATGTTGATCTCATCCGGTGCATATCTGGCAAGTGACAAAAATTTGTCATGGTACTCTACCACAGTCAATCTTCCGTGCTTCAGTTCACGGAATTCATCTCTCATCCTGTTGACAAGACCTTGCGGCACGTGGGTGCGGCTGAACTTCACTTTGAATGCTTCCCAGGTCATCACTTGGCCATGGTTCATGTTGCGGACGCTATTCCACCAAGCTCTTGCATCTCCCGCCAGATAGTGGGTGGCGAAGAGAACTTTCTCATTTGCGTCTACTCCTGCAACTTCGATGTTGTTTTCCATGGTCTGTAACCAGTCATCAGCATCTAATGGGTTTTCAGATTGGTTGAAGATTGGGGGATTGGTGTTCTGAAAGTTTTTAAGTTTAGATCCATGGTGATCCTGATTTCCATGTCCTTGGTTGTTGAGAGCCATTTGGGCGATCTGCTGCAATGTTGCTAAGTTGGCTTGACGCCTTTCGTACCTTGCTTCACGGTCCGCGATGAGATTCTGCAAGATCTGCAGCATTGGGTCCTGCGATGAGCTGCTCCCTCCTTGGTTTCCACGAGTCATCTGAAGATTGAGATAGGTATAGGGGTAAGAGGGAAATTCTAAGGTTCATGGTTTTGGGTTTTCAAGCTAAAACTTTGAGTTAGACTCAGGTTTTTCAACTAACTTCATTTTCATTCATGCCAGCAAGCACACGATACAACACACACCACAACAAGCAAAGGGGAAAACAGATGGTTTGAAGAACCATTCTGCAAGCTACGATACAATGAGATGATACATCTCATGCTACGACAGTGCTCTAGTGCATCTACTCATCGTCGATGAAGTCGGAGTCTTCATCATCAGTGTAGAAGTCTAGAGCATCCTCTTCTAGAAAGTCATCATCGTTGCTGAGGTAAGAATCCATATCTCCCTGGATGTCTTCACCCTCATCTTATTCTTCTTTGGCGGCAAGCTGAGCTTCCTGCTCCTTGACGGTCTTCTCGAGGTCGGCCACCTTCTTGCGAAGACGGACGAGGGTGCGATCCTTCTTTGCACGCTGGCGACAAAGAGACTGGTGATCTTGGACGAGCAGTGTGAAAGTCTGGGCCTTCTGGTCAGCAATGGCACGGTTCTGGTTGGCTAACTCTCTGGCATTGTCTAGTTCCTGCTGTCGGTCATGAAGCAAGAAGTCAAGGTTCTCCACTTGACACCTCAACTCTGGGTGACTTGGCATCTCCATCGGCATTCCCATGAAGTCACGTCTTGCGTAGTGGGCAAAACGGGTTCCTTGAATCTTGTTGGCGAGGGCACATAGGCGTCTGAGAGCTTCATGCATTGCCCTGTCTAATCCATCTAGCCAGTTGTTCTCTCTCACAGAGAACTGAATTCTCCCGGAAGTTGGTGCTTCAATGCTTCCTCGAAGATCTGCGGTGACTAGCCATTGTAGGTCTCCTCCTGGGGGTCCTGGAAGTTGAGCTCCAAGAAACTCCAGATGTGGGCGTCCCAGTAACTCTGACAGTGAATCCAGATCCCTCTCGAAGATCAGCTGACCTCTGTTTCCCAACTGGTAAAACTTGCTGAACTGAGTCTCCATCTACAAGAATTTAGGATGAGGAAATTAGTGAAGTGATCACGTGTGTCAAATTTTAAGTAGTAATGTAAGAATTTTGAGGAACATGTATTTTTGAGAAAGAATGAGTTCACAAGGGTAAGAGGGGAAATAGTTTTTCATAAATACTCACTTTGGTTTTGAAGCTAAGTTTTTGGTTTGGACTTCCATTCTAACTAGGGTCTCCTATGGTCAGGATGGCTCTGATACCAACTTGTCAACACCCGGATTTTTAATCCCAGATGCCCGTTATGCCATACCTCGCAATCCCAGGATTACCATTTTTGCGAGACATAACGGATTGGATATCACAGTACATCATCCATTACAAACCATACATAAGGTTTTACACAAATAAGGATCTCATGATCCAGTCTTTAATACACTAAACAGCAGAATTAAACGATAGCGTAGCTGTGGGGTCCATCTTGAGGGCACGAGCAATCTTGTGAGGCAGATAGTCCTAGTTATCATAGCCGTCCTGCTGACCATCATCTTGATAATCTCCTTCATAGTCTGGCCATGAGAATAGCCAGGGACAAAGCCATGAGTACTCTTTAAGTACTCGCAAACTACTACTAGCAAGGGTTATAATTCTAAGTTCAAGTACTGAATTTAAAGAACCACTATCAGGTTAAGTTTGAAACCTAAGCTGAGTTCTGAAACAAGAAAAGATAAAGTAAAGTTCTAGAATCACTTAAGTTGGGAAGCTAATTTCATTAACACAACCCTGTTGTGGTCAAGTCAAAGTTCATCATTCATTTCAAGTTATTTAGAAAACATCTGACAACGAAACAGTATGGCCATTCCAACTGTCCATAACATGACGCCTATTCAATAGTTTGACACTCTGCAGAGGTGGTACACTTTCACCACAAGATTCGATACATCTGTCAGGGATAACCCTGAATCATCATACTTGGTATGCAGATAATCAAACATAACCTTCCCTTTACACACCCTAGTATAAGCACCTCTCCTATGAGCATGGCCTCCCAACCATGACCATCAGTCATCTTGGGCACTGCATAGGTGGACAACATTGAGAGGTAGCCTCAGCTCAAACCTCTCCCGTGAGGGAACTAATACTAATGCATATAAATTTCTAGCTAAGCCTTACCCAATTTAGGTAATGTGGTTGTACGGTAAATTTGGAATGGTATCGCATCCGAATCCAACCATCAGTTTTATAAAAGGGTTAAGGCTCATGCCTCATCATTTTCATCATCATAAACCAATTGTGTTTCTCAACACATGTCAAAACATCTCAATAGAATGACTCATCATTCCAAGGTTTTCACAACTCATTTCACCAAGTGTTCCCATCTAAAGTGACTCAAGTTTTGATCTATTCTAAAACACTAGGTAAGAGTGTTCACTAAGGTGGAAAGGTGGGATCAATCTCATGCCATAAAATGACATCTAAAGGTTTCTAAGTAGGTCAAGTTTTATACTCTTTATGCTCCCTTCAAAATTTAGTAAAGAACTTTGTATAACCTAAGAGGGGTAAAACTTGTCAGTGAGACTTGGGGTACTAATAGTTAAAGGAGTGTGATCAAAGCATGCTTAAGGCATCTTTTCTAAACCATCTAGTTTTATTCTAGCTTGCTAACAATAGCTTGCTAAAGTATGTTTTGCAAGGGTTAGCTTGCCACTAATAGCTTGCCTTGGTTGGTGCAGTGGTTGAAGTTTTCTTCTTCTTCTTGATAGAACTCCTCCTCCTCGAAGGCTTGGTCGGTACTATCGTCTAGAAATACATAGGGAGTGCACAATCACCAAACAATACTTAACTATGCTAAGTAGTATTCTAAACCACACCATTGATGATCTATTATCATCCCAAACATCACAAGTTTAATTCAATAGTTTCAACCTTTTTATTTTGGAAAAGTAATTAACTAAAATTTAATATTCACCACCAAAATATGGGATCATGTGGACACATGTCCTCACCACATATTCTAACATGTGGGAATGAGATTTAAAGGTTGGATCAATATTACTTTGGTTTAAGTTCATTATTTAATGATTTAAAGTGACTAGAAATGCCTATATAGCATTATTTTGGTACTAGTCCAAAGTCACTGCCTGTAAACCTTAATATTATTACATATTTGGATAGATATGATGAAATGTGATTTTTGAGAGTTGGAATCAACTCAAAAGCTAACTTGGTTGATTTTATAAAAATGTTGCAAGTTGCAAAAGCTTCTGTTTTGTTATTTTTACTAGGAGAGATCTATAACTCTAATTGCATTAAATCCAAACGGCTTGGATAGATTATTTCAATACCTTTCAGACAAAATTGGTTTCATGCAATTTGGATTTCTAAAACTCTCTGAATTGAATTTTGAAACACTGGACAGAAACTATATTTTAACTAAAAAGAAAAATCCCGATTTGAATCTACGGGCTTGAGAAAGGAAATGGGCGGCCAGTGGCGCTACTGGCCTTGAGGCTCAGCTGACAGGGGTCCCACTTGTCAGCGCACTTAAAACGCAAGCAGCTGTGGGCAGGCGATTAGAGGCTAGATCTACTACGGTGAGGGTCATCGTCGACGACAGACAGGTCGCCGTGAGCTCTAACCCTAAGCGGCTCGGTGGGGTCTCTTGAGGCGTGCAGGGCTCCAGTGGGTCGGCGTCTTGGCGAAGCAAGTGGAAGACAGCGACAAGGCGGCGTGGTCATGGCCGGAGCTTGGGGTGGCCGGAATCAACGACACCCTTCTTCTCCAGAGGCGGCGGCTCTGGCTCCAATTCCGGCAAGCTGCTGCTCCACTTGCTCCGGCGAGAGGTAGGTGAGGTTCAGAGAGGTGAGGGGAGTGGAATGGTGTGAGTCTTTGGTGCTGGGGAGGGCTCCTTTTATAGGCTCGACGTTGAGACCGAGCGGGATGGGCGGTCGACGGTGACGACATGGCTACGGTGAGCTAGAGGCATGGCTAGGGATGGCGATCGACGGGCGGTTCCCTGGCGGTGCTCTAGTGCTTCAATGCGGCCGTAGGGGCGGTGGCATGCGGTCGGGGTGAGGTGGCGCTCTGCACGGCCGAGGTGGCTGGGTCCACGGCGAGCGGTGGCTGTGGGGCTTTGGGCGGCGAACGGAGATGTCTAGGGTGTTCTCGGTCGGCGGAGGCGGTGGCGCTGGCTGGTGCCAAGGCGGTCGGTCTTGCAGGGGGCGTGCATGCTGTGGGCGGCATCGGCATGGTCGACAGGCTCGGGGCGTGGCGGTTCCTAGTCGTTCTGGTCGCTGTCCTTGGGCTGGGACTGGTTGGGCGGTGGAGGTGGACCACTGGCTATCTCCAGGACACGGTGGATGGCGCTAGCGGCTACTTTGGGTGCCCAAGTGGGGGTTCGACCTTAATGGCCATGACCATTTGGTCGTGGCACAGTGTGGGGCTGGGCTAGAGAGGGTTAGGGGGAGTAGTGGAGAGGTTTTTGGTGGCAATTTGGGGAACAAGTTTGGCCAGAACACTATTTTAAATAGTGAAATTTGTTTAGTTTGTAATCTGCCTGCCAAGTGTTTGATGAAATGGCCGCAAGAGAAAAAGTTTTGAATTTTGAGTTCAAAAATTTTGGGTGATCTCCACTAGTGCTAGGTAGTCTCTGGTTGCAAGGGTTTTGAAAATGGTGCTCAATTAGATGGTTTTTGAAATAGGGGTGATCTATGCATATGCATTAGATTCAATTTTAAACTGTCATTTAAAATAGTTTACAGAAGGTTTTTAGTAGATCAAAAGGTGGGCCTTGGTACCTCATTATGTGTACTAGCAAGGGGTGTAAAGATCAAGAATTGTTTCTGTTAAGAATTGAGTACTAGGAATAGCCAAAGTAGGCATGAGAGTTAAATTTGTCAAAATGACCATTCCTTTATTTTAATTCTTTTTTATTTGATTTTCTTTAGGAAAAGTTTGGGGATGATGTAGATGATGTTTAAATCACCTAAGAAACATTTTACAAGCATTGGATCAATCAATCATGGCAATTCAAACAACTCCTATTTTAAATGCACACATATATGAATGCTTTCATTTTAAATTTGGAAAAGTTTTTGTTAACCCCAAATTTGGATGATTTGATCTTGATAAGCTTGGATTGAGTTTTGGGATGTTACAAACCTTCCCCCCTTAAACAAAATCTCGTCCCGAGATTTACAAAGAAAACTAGGAACTAAAGAGATCTGGGAACTCTGTCCTAATGTAATCTTCGCGCTCCCAAGTAGCTTCCTCCTCGGTATGGTTGCTCCACTGAATCTTGAGAAACTTGATACTCCTGGTCCTGGTGGTTCTGTAGGCTTCTTCTAAGATATGGATGGGTACTTCCCGATAGGTCAGGTCATTGTTGATTTCCACAGCTCTGTGATCGATGTTCTTGAAAACTTTAGTCTTCTCAGGCACTTCCAAGCATTTGCGAAGTAACGAGATGTGGAACACATTGTGGATGGCTGACATCTCTTCAGGCAGTTCCAGCTGATACGATACTTCTCCTCGGCGGTTCAGAATCTTGAAAGGTCCGATATATCTGGGGGCTAACTTTCCCTTCAGACTAAAGCGTTGAGTTCCCTTCAATGGTGAAACCTTGAGATATACAAAATCTCCGACATTGAAAGTCAGGTCTCTCCTTCTCTTGTCAGCATAGCTCTTCTGTCTGGATTGGGCGGTCTTGAGGTCCTCACGAACTTTGTGAACTTTCTCTTTTGCTTCTCGGAGAATGTCAGGTCCAAAGATCTGACTCTCTCCTACTTGCGACCAATTCAAAGGGGTACGACACTTTCTTCCGTATAGGAATTCAAATGGCGCCATCTGCAAACTAGCTTGATAACTGTTGTTATATGAGAATTCTGCGAAGGGCAGGCAGTCTTACCATTTTGATCCGTATTCCAACACACAAGCTCTAAGCATATCCTCCAAGATCTGGTTGACTCTCTCGATCATCCATCTGCTTATGCGGGTGATAAGCGTCTGAAGTTCAACTTGGTTCCTAAACCTTCCTAAACTTTCTGCCAAAATCTTGAAGTAAACTGGGTTCCTCGATCTGATACGATGGTCTTGGGGGTTCCATGCAGACTAACAATCCTAGCAATGTACAGCTCTGCTAGTTTTGCACTCTAGTAGGTTGTCTTGACTGGTATGAAGTGGGCTACCTTGGATAGTCTGTCAACTATGACCCAGATTGAGTCATTTCCCCTACTAGAAGTAGGTAAACCGGTGATAAAGTCCATTCTGACGGAATCCCATTTCCATTCCGGAATCTGCAATGGTTGCAACAATCCTGCAGGTCTCTGATGCTCCGCTTTGACTCTTTGACAGATGTCACATTTGGCGATGTAGCTTCCGATCTCTCTCTTCATCTTGTGCCACCAAAATTGCTCTTTCAAATCCTGATACATCTTTGTTCCTCCAGGGTGGATAGAATAAAGAGTATCATGAGCTTCCTTCATGATAACCTCCTTCAGCTCTGAATCTGCTGGCACACAGATACGTCCTTTGTACCACAGTACACCTTCTTCGTCTTCGGTGAATCCAGTTACCTTTCCTGTACCAATACGATGTTTGATTCCGTTGATACTTTCATTTCCCTTCTGGGCTTCCTTGATTTGGCTAAACAATGTGGGATGAAGTTCAATGCTAGCTAGGAATCCTTTGCTAACTAACTCAGTCCTGAACTGCTCCAACTCCTCATACAAACTGGGTTGCTTCTCCTTGATCATGGTATTTAGCCTACACGGCAATCTGCTAAGAGCATCCGCTACCACATTGGCTTTGCCGGGGTGATAATGAATGTCAAGGTCATAATCCTTGATTAACTCTATCCATCTTCTTTGCCTCATATTCAACTCCTTCTGGGTGAAGATATACTTCAAGCTCTTATGATCGGAGTAAATCTCACAGCGATTACCCATAAAATAATGACGCCATGTCTTCAATGCTAGAACCACGGCTGCTAGCTCAAGATCATGGGTCGGATAGTTCTGCTCATGCTGCTTCAGTTGTCGAGACAGATACGTGATGACTTTGCCTTCTTGCATCAATACACATCCTACACCAATCTTGGATGCATCGCAATACACATCAAACGGCTTCTTGATGTCGGGCATGATCAAAATTGGGGCTGATATCAATCTCTTCTTCAGCTCCTGGAAACTGGCTTCACACTTGTCTGTCCATTCAAACTTCTTGTCCTTCTTCAACAATTGGGTCATTGGTCGGGCTATGCTCGAGAATCCTTCTACGAACTTGCGGTAATATCCCGCTAATCCGAGAAATGAACGAACTTGGGTTTGATTGGTTGGGGCTTCCCATTCTTCGACATCTTTGATCTTGGCGGGGTCAACAGAGACTCCTCCGGCAGAGACAATATGTCCTAGGAATCCTACTTCTTTCAGCCAAAACTTACACTTGCTGAACTTGGCGTATAACTGATGCTTTCTCAGGGTTTCTAGGATGATTCTCAGATGTTGCTCATGCTCTTCTTCTGACTTGGAGTAGATAAGGATGTCGTTGATAAACACAACTACAAACTTATCTAGGAAATTCATAAAGATCTTATTCATGAGGTTCATGAAATAAGCAGGGGCATTGGTTAATCCAAAAGACATAATCGTATACTCGTATAAACCATAGCGAGTAGTAAAGGCGGTCTTCGGAATATCCGTTGCACGAATCTTAAGTTGGTGATAACCAGTCCTAAGATCAATCTTTGAGAATACGTGAGCTCCAGTCAACTGATCAAATAGATCCTCTTTGGCAAGGGGTACTTGTTCTTGATGGTGATATCATTCAACTTTCTGTAGTCTGTACACAGACGGTTGCCTCCATCTTTCTTGTCGACGAATAACACTGGTGATCTCCATGGCGATGCACTTGGTTGAATCAAGTCGGTTGCTAACATGGCATCCAACTGCTTCTTTAGTTCAACTAGCTCTGAGGGGTTCATGGTATAGGGTCTCTGGGCTATAGGTCCAGTTCCGGGGATTAGTTCGATAATGAACTCTATATCCCTATCGGGGGCATACCAGCAATTAAATGCAGGAATACGTCGGTATTCACAGACTACTCGACTTGGTCAATGGTAGGCGTGGCTACACTTTTGTTGCACTTGAATTGACGGGGTAAGGTTTCGAGATATGTTCTCATTACTCCAGAACTACTGGTCATGGTGATGGCTTTCTTAGCACAGTCTATCAGTCCTTTATGCCTTGACATTCAGTCCATACCTAGTACTACTTCCAAACCTTTGGTTCCAAGTACAATTAGGTTGGCATAAAAATCTATCCCATGTATTCTGATAGGTACAGCTTTGCAAATTTTTCTAGCTTTGGTAGTTGAACCGGGGATTTGAACTATCATGACATGCTTCAGGTTGGTTGGGCGAATCTTACTAGTGCATACAAATTCTTCGGTGACAAATGAATGCGATGCTCCAGAATCAAACAATACTCTTGCTAAAACTGAGTTGACAGAAAACATTGGCGGCAGTCTTCTTGGGACACTCATTGGAGTAGTGACCCTTCACTCCACACTCGAAACAAGTGATCTGGGACTTGTCCTTGACTGCGACAGATACAGCATTGCTGCCAGTTCTGGGGGAAGTGTTGTTGTTGTTGCTCTTGGGAGGGGCACAGTTGAAGTTGTTGGCATTGCCGGAGTTGTGATTGTTTCCTCCGGACTTCACATTTCCTCCGCTACGGTTGGGGTAGCTTGGGCGAGAATTTGGGGGTCGGTTGTTCCTTGGTGCATATCCTGGTGAGGGGTTAGGACGGTACTTCTGGTGACTACTGGATCCAGATTGCTGCATCATACGACGCTTGCGGTTGTCGTTTGCCTGGTTAATCTTCCCTTCCATCTGAATGGCAGAGTCGACTAGCTCTTCAAGATCCTAGAAACGGATGTTGACGAGGATAGTCTGCATCTCATCATGCAGTCCGTTTAAGAATCTCTCTTTCTTCTTGGCCTCCGTGTTGATCTCATCCAGTGCATATCTAGCAAGTGACAAGAATTTGTCACGGTACTCTACCACAGTCAATCTTCCTTGCTTCAGTTCACGGAATTCATCTCTCATCCTGTTGACAAGACCTTGCGGCATGTGGGGTGCGGCTGAACTTGACTTTGAATGCTTCCCAGGTCATCACTTGGCCATGGTTCATGTTGCGAACGCTATTCCACCAAGCTCTTGCATCTCCCGCCAGATAGTGGGTGGCAAAGAGAACTTTCTCATTTGCGTCTACTCCTGCAACTTCGAGGTTGTTTTCCATGGTCTGTAACCAGTCATCAGCATCTAATGGGTTTTCAGATTGGTTGAAGATTGGGGGATTGGTGTTCTAAAAGTTTTTAAGTTTAGATCCATGGTGATCCTGATTTCCATGTCCTTGGTTGTTGAGAGCCATTTGGGCGATCTGCTGCAATGTTGCTAAGTTGGCTTGACGCTCGGCCCTGCTTGCTTCACGGTCCGCGATGAGATTCTGCAAGATCTGCAGCATTGGGTCCTGCGATGAGCTGCTCCCTCCTTGGTTTCCACGAGTCATCTGAAGATTGAGATAGGTATAGGGGTAAGAGGGAAATTCTAAGGTTCATGGTTTTGGGTTTTCAAGCTAAAACTTTGAGTTAGACTCAGGTTTTTCAACTAACTTCATTTTCATTCATGCCAGCAAGCACACGATACAACACACACCACAACAAGCAAAGGGGAAAACAGATGGTTTGAAGAACCATTCTGCAAGCTACGATACAATGAGATGATACATCTCATGCTATGACAGTGCTCTAGTGCATCTACTCATCGTCGATGAAGTAGCATGAGGAGCTCCTCATGCTACTCAAGTTTAGTCACCGGTAAGTTCTTATCATCGTAAGTACATGTGTATCATAGAGAACCGCCAACAGGGTACCCCTTCCCAATGATACGGAAGAATCCCCATATCAAAATGACAAGGCAAGCAGACAACGAGCATCACAGCAATCTTCTTATTTACCATGGGAATATGGTGCTTTTTTCTCTCTTTCCTCTTTTGATAATCTCAATATAGGACTCTTTTTTTATAAGAAGAATGCTTCATAGACAACTCATTACGGTTACGCTGCAGGTTTCCACCATGTCAGCATGGATTAGACCAGTGGCCCAGGCATTTCTCTAACACATATACATATCTCCATGGACTTACAAGCTTCCCTTTCATTTCACACCGACGACATCCATATACAAAAGAGCATGATATCAACTAGGTACAAAGTACCCATGCAATGTTGAAAGCGTTCCCCATGACAGCATGGTTCTGCTAATCTCCAACAAATAAGTGCAAGCATATACAACATAGACGACACAATGGTTCAAGTTTATTAAGGGCAAGAAAAGTAAAGTGTGCCATCAAGTTCGTGAGAGCTTTAATCACTACTTTTCTCATAACAAGTTTAATTTGGAAGGTAAAAAACATGAATATACTTGGAATAGCATATGCTAGTAGGTAGGTTATGGTGGACTCTTTGGAATAACTTGGTTTAGGGAGTTGGATGCATGTGTGGAACTCATACTTGGTTGCAGAGGCTAGCAAAAGACTGGGAGCGACAAACTAAGAGAGAAATAATGGCCATAATCATGCAGAGCGACAAAACATCATTGATCAAAGCATAAAGTGATACTACAAGTTGAAAACTAAAGGATCATAAAGGCTATGGTGACTTGGGATAGTCATAACATGGTGTGAGCATGCGCCAAGTCAACCCAAATAAAGCATCAAAGGAGAATACCACAATACTATGCTTTAATATGCTAAAACAACGCATGATTCATCCAAGGCACATTAAGCAATATCAATTGTTTATAAAAAGTCATGCTACATCAAAGAATACTAAGCATATAGCCAAAACATTATCAAGCATGGCATGACAAAGCATAGGCCACAGTCAAAAACAAGCTCTCTTTACCACTTAAGCATGAACTTTCCTACTCTTTTCCAAACCAAACCAAACTATTTGAAAACCAATGTATGAAAGAGGAGGTCCAACCAATTTATTAAGAAAACTAAGAAAACCAAGTAAACGAAAAAACAAAACGAAAATGAAAAAGAAGACGCTCCAAGAACAACATAACTGTGCATGAAACAATAAAGATGAAGTGTTTGGAAGAAACCTGGAATTTTTTATTGATGAAGAAGGCGATGCCTTGGGAATCCCCAAGCTTTGACACTTGTACTTCTTGGATATTCCTTGGGGTGACACGCGTGGCATCCCCAAGCTTGAGCTTTGGACCATCCTTCATCTCATTACTCATTCCTCCCATACACCTGAAATTTTTATTTCATACAAAACTTCACATAATCTTTATTAGCAACATAAGTGCACTCAAGATAATAAGTCTTTGGGTTCAGTTTCAACACCAATAAAACTTTCATTAAAACACAAGCTACTGTAGCACTTCCTTTAAAAAGTTCAAATGATCAAAAAAACTCAAAGAGAAAGAGATTAAGAGACAAATGCAAATAATGGCAGAAATCTGTTAAAACAGACCATCAGGTAAAGACGAATTTTTTAGAAGACCTTCTGTTGCTCAAATAGAAAAGTGTTGAACTAACGAAAGTTAGATAACAACCTGGGGCAGAAGCACAAAAATTAACGCCTCAAAATGACGTACAGAGATTTTACACGATTTTTTACGGTGAAGCACAGAAATCTGTTTCGGGACAGCAACTTTCCCAATCATTACTTCTCTCTCATTAGAGGTTACTCTTGGCACAAAAAGCAAATAAAAAGGATAAGGAGCGGTTATTACTGAAGTAATAACTTCCAAGACTCATCTAAAACTTTTGGGTTATCTCCCAATAAGTACTTTTCTTTAACGCCTTTAAGTTAGGCATGATAGTTTGAGAAGATGCTCACATAAGAAATATGAATTGAAGTAAAAGAGAGCATCAAGAAGCAAATTCAAAACACATTTAAGACTAACCCACTTCCTATGCATAGGAATCTTGTATGCAAATAAATTCACAAAGAAGAAAGTGACAGGCTTAGGAAGATAAAACAAGAGTAATTTCAAAACTTTCAGCACATAGAGAGGTGTTTCAATACCATGAAAACTTCTACAACCATATTTTCCTCTCTCATCATAATTTTTAGTAGCCTCATGAATAAACTCAACAATATAACTATCACATAAAGCATGATTTTCATATTCTACAGAAACATAATTTTTATCAAGCTCAAAATTAGTGGGATTAAAACCTTCAAACCCACTTTTAACAATTCTATAACACGATGACTGATCTTTCAATATAGGACCATCGTCTAGAGCTTTATCATAAAAAAATTCTAAGCAAAACTCTTTAGTACCATGCATATCGAAGTTAGGCACAAATAAAGGATTATCACAGATAACATGAGCATAACATTCATCCTCCTTTGGTAAGCATGGGGGCAATCAAATAATGTAAGGGATAAATAGTTACTCACATTAGAAGGTAGGCATGGGTAGCTAATACATTCTTCCTCCTTTTGTTCATCACTCTCCTCCTCTTTTTCATCTAATGTGCTTTCAGGTTCATCAATTTCTTCTTCCATAGGATCCTACAAGGCATTAGTCTCTTCCATTTGTGGAAAGCATCTATTAATATATTCAAGAATATAGCCATTTTCTTCCTTGTAATTATCAAAGAAAAATCTAAGTATATCATAAACCTCATATTTATAAGGTGAATCATCAATATTTTCAAGCAAACTAGCAAGTTCAAATGCACCCTTCCAAGCAATAAATTCCTCAATTTGTTCCACATCATAAAAGTCATAATTTCCCTTAACATAAGAAGATATGGTAACATCATCATTATACTCACATTGAAAAGGGAGGTGTTTGTACCTCCTGCAGCAACAAGATTTATCAAAGTAATAAGTAACATTATAAGTAGAGCACACATTTATAGCAATGATATACAATTTATCAATTTGTTCCCATAAGTGTTTCCCTTTTTGTGACAAGCGGTGTTCCTTATAATAGTACTTTTGTTCTTCAGTGAACCCACCTTGCCAATAAGATTCAGTTTCAAAGAACCCAACCATTGATAGAAAGCATGATAAAGCAAGACAATAATAGACCAACGAGAATAACAACTAGAGTAGGAACTATTTTTTTTGATAAAGAAACAAGCAAACAAGGAAGAAATAAACTAAGCTTGAACAATAGTGATTCCAAGTGGACTTGATAAATAAAGCTATGCTCCCCGGCAACGGCGCCAGAAAATAGTCTTGATGACCCACAAGTATAGGGGGTGTATCGCAGTATTTTCGAGGGAAGTGAAACCCAATTTATTGATTCGACACAAGGGGAGCTAAATAATATCTATAAGCCTTAACAACTGAGTTGTCAATTCAGCTGCACCTGGAAACAATCTTGCTCATAGCAGTTTATCAGTAGCAACAGTTTTGTAGTAGGAATAGTAAAGTAGCAGCAGTAGTAAAAGTAAAGACAGTAGTAACAACAACAGTAAATAGTAGGATTCGAGTGCAGTAGGCATAGGGATGGATAGACGGGCGTTGCATGGTAAAGACAATTCACATGGCAATCAGAACATAGGGCAATTGCAGATAAATAAGATAAAGCATCCAAGTACTAGATAATCCTAGGCATGTGTTCCATATATAGTCATACGTGCTCGCAATGAGAACTTGCACAACATCTTTTGTCCTGCCAGCCCGTTTGTAGCAGGGCCTTAAGGGAACTACTAGAAATTAAGGTGCTCCTTTTAATAGAGCACCGGAGCAAAGCATCAACACTCCATGAACACACGTGATCCTCACATCAAAGCCATTCCCTCCGGTTATCCCGATTTCTGTCACTTCGGGGCCATTGGTTCCGGACAACAACGTGTGTATACAACTTGCAGGTAAGACCATAAACAATACTATCATAATGAATCAATAACATGTTTAGATATGAAATCATGGCACTCGGGCCCTAGTGACAAGCATTAAGTATAACAAGTCGCAACAAAGTCATAAGCACTAATAGAAGATACTAGGCACTATGCCCTAACAATCTGATGCCATTACATGAACGATCTCATCCAATCCCTACCATCCCCATAGCCTACAGCGGGGGATTACTCACTCATAGATGGGGGAAACATGGATGGTCGATGGAGAAGCGATGGTGATGATGATGGCGATGATCTCCTCCAATTCCCGGTCCCAGCAGGGTGTCAGAACGAAGTTTCTGGTGTTGTTTCGTGAAAACTGGTGGTGGTGGCGGAGCGGAACTCCTTCTAGAAAAACGTCGAAGCCCCCTGAGTTTTTAGGTCAGAAGGCTTCTTATAGGCGAAAAGGGAGACCGAGGGGGTGTCTAGGGCGGCCAGACCACCCCGTGGCGCGGCCATGCCCAGCCCGTGCGACCAGGTGGTGTGGCTGGGCCCCAGCCGCTCTCCGTCTCGTATTCTGGCTCCTAGTGTCCCTCGGTGAAAAACTGACTTTGGCTTTTATCCCGTCCAATTCCGAGAATATTCATTTTCTGACTTTCCTGGAACCAAAAACAGCAGAAATAAGGCAGTTGGCACTGTGGCTCTTGTTAATAGGTTAGTCCAAGAAATCATATGAAAAGTACTCCAAGGTGTGGACAAAACACAAGAAAGTAGATAAAACCAAGCATGGAACATCAAAAATTATAGATACATTTGCAATGTATCAACATCCCCAAGCTTAACTCCTGCTCGTCCTCGAGTAGGTAAGTGATAAAAAGAAAGAATAATTTTTAAGGTGACATGCACCATCATAAACTTGATCAAAGTATTTGTAAAACATTCATAGCTGGGATCATAGTACTTCAATCATAACATGAAAGACAAGGTTCTAGCAATAAGACAAAGAAACTAGATGCAACATGAAAAGGCACAAACAAAAGATTCATGAATAACAATACTTTGCAAGACGTTTGTTTGTTTCACATAAAGAAAACATAGCATGGTAGTATTCAGCTTGTCCCTCATAGAGTAGCAAATATAAATGCATAGGACACCTTCAAAGTTCATAAGAGTGACTAGATACAAATAGTTTAAAGCAAGCAATATCAAGGTATGCATCAATCAACAAGTCTCGGGACAATGCACATAGAACTAAGAATGGCCATTATCCTCTCAAAGTAAGTGCATAAAGGTAGAAGGTGGAGACTCAATATATATAGTGGAAGAAAGGCCTTCATAGAAGGAAGCAGAGATTCAAGTTTCATAAAGAGCTTCCAAAAATTATGGTACTTGTAGCTTTCAGCTTTCATTGCCCCTATCATAAGCATCTTGAAGTGATTAAGGTTAAAGTGAACAAACTATGGTGTACACGCTTGACGAAGTATAAATTAGAAATCTCATGTCCCTTGAATACGAGGGTCGCTCCTCATGCTACTCAAGTTTAGTCACCGGTAAGTTCTTGTCATTGTAAGTACATGTGTATCATAGAGAACCACCAACGGGGTACCCCTTGCCCGATGATACGGAAGAATCCCCATGTCAAAATGACAAGGCAAGAAGACAACGAGCATCTCGGCAATCTTCTTATTTACCATGGGAATATGGTGCTTTTTTCTCTCTTTCCTCTTTTCATAATATCAATATAGGACTCTTTTTTTATAAGAATAATGCTTCATAGACAGCTCATTATGGTTACGCTGCAGGTTTCCACCATGTCAGCATGGATTAGACCAGCGACCCAGGCGTTTCTCTAACACATATACATAACTCCATGGACTTACAAGCTCCCCTTTCATTTCACACCGACGACATCCATATACAAAAGAGCATGATATCAACTAGGTACAAAGTACCCGTGCAATGTTGAAAGCGTTCCCCATGACAGCATGGTTCTGCTAATCCCCAACAAATAAGTGCAAGCATATACAACATAGACGACACAATGGTTCAAGTTTATTAAGGGCAAGAAAAGTAAAGTGTGCCATCAAGTTCGTGAGAGCTTTAATCACTAGTTTTCTCATAACAAGTTTAATTTGGAAGGTAAACAAAAACATGAATATACTTGGAATAGCATATGCTAGTAGGTAGGTTATGGTGGACTCTTTGGAATAACTTGGTTTAGGGAGTTGGATGCATGAGTGGAACTCATACTTGGTTGCGGAGGCTAGCAAAAGACTGGGAGCGACAAACTAAGAGAGCAATAATGGCCATAATCATGCAGAGCGACAAAACATCATTGATCAAAGCATAAAGTGATACTACAAGTTGAAAACTAAAGGATCATAAAGGGTATGGTGACTTGGGATAGTCATAACATGGTGTGAGCATGCGCCAAGTCAACCCAAATAAAGCATCAAAGGAGAATACCACAATACTATGCTTTAATATGCTAAAACAACGCATGATTCATCTAAGGCACATTAAGCAATCTCAATTGTTTATAACAAGTCATGCTACAGCAAAGAATACTAATCATATAGCCAAAACATTATCAAGCATGGCATGACAAAGCATAGGCCACAGTCAAAAACAAGCTCTCTTTAACACTTAAGCATGAACTTTCCTACTCTTTTCCAAACCAAACCAAACTATTTGAAAACCAATGTATGAAAGAGGAGGTCCAACCAATTTATTAAGAAAACTAAGAAAACCAAGCAAACAAAAAAACAAAATGAAAATGAAAAAGAAGACGCTCCAAGAACAACACAACTGTGCATGAAACAATAAAGATGAAGTGTTTGGAAGAAACCTGGAATTTTTTATTGATGAAGAAGGGGATGCCTTGGGCATCCCCAAGCTTTGACGCTTGTACTTCTTGGATATTTCTTGGGGTGATACGGATGGCATCCCCAAGCTTGAGCTTTAGTCCATCCTTCATCTCATTACCCATTCCTCCCATACACCTGAAATTTTTCCTTCATACAAAATTTCACACGATCTTTATTAGCAACATAAGTGCACTCAAAATAATAAGTCTTTGGTTCAGTTACAACACCAATAAAACTTCCATTAAAACACAAGCTACTGTATCACTTCCTTTAAAAAATTCAAATGATTAAAAAGAACTCAAAGAGAAAGAGATTAAGAGGCAAATGCAAATAATGGCAGAAATCTGTTAAAACAGACCAGCAGGTAAAGACGAATTTTTTCGAAGACCTTCTGTTGCTCAAATGGAAAGGTGTTGAACTAACAGAAGTTAGATAACAACCTGGGGCAGAAGCACAAAAATTCATGCCTCAAAAGGACGTACAGAGATTTTACACAATTTTTTACGGTGAAGCACAGAAATCTGTTTCGGGACAACAACTTTTCCAATCATTACTTCTCTCTCATTAGAGGTTACTCTTGGCACAAAAAGCAAATAAAAAGGATAAGGAGCGGTTATTACTGAAGTAATAACTTCCAAGACTCATCTAAAACTTTTGGGTTATCTCCCAATAAGTACTTTTCTTTAACGCCTTTAAGTTAGGCATGATAGTTTGAGAAGATGCTCACATAAGAAATATGAATTGAAGTAAAAGAGAGCATCAAGAAGCAAATTCAAAACACATTTAAGTCTAACCCACTTCCTATGCATAGAAATCTTGTATGCAAATAAATTCACAAAGAACAAAGTGACAGGCTTAGGAAGATAAAACAAGAGTAATTTCAAAACTTTCAGCACATAGAGAGGTGTTTCAATACCATGAAAACTTCTACAACCATATTTTCCTCTCTCATAATAATTTTCAGTAGCCTCATGAATAAACTCAACAATATAACTATCACATAAAGCATGCTTTACATGTTCTACCGAAACATAATTTTTATCAAGCTCAAAAATAGTGGGATTAAAACCTTCAAACCCACTTTTAACAATTCTATAACACGATGACTGATCTTTCAATATAGGACCATCGTCTAGAGCTTTATCATAAAAAAATTCTAAGCAAAACTCTTTAGTACCATGCATCTCGAAGTTAGGCACAAATAAAGGATTATCACAGATAACATGAGCATAACATTCATCCTCCTTTGGTAAGCATGGGGGACAATCAAATAATGTAAGGGATAAAGAGTTACTCTCATTAGAAGGTAGGCATGGGTAGCTAATCAATTCTTCCTCCTTTTGTTCATCACTCTCCTCCTCTTTTTCATCTAATGAGCTTTCAGGTTCATCAATTTCTTCTTCCATAGGATCCTGCAAGGCATTAGTCTCTTCCATTTGTGGAAAGCATCTATTAATATATTCAAGAATATAGCCATTTTCTTCCTTGTAATTATCAAAGAAAAATCTAAGTATATCATAAACCTCATATTTATAAGGTGAATCATCAATATTTTCAAGCAAACTAGCAAGTTCAAATGCAACCTTCCAAGCAATAAATTCCTCAATTTGTTCCACATCATAAAAGTCATAATTTCCCTTAACATAAGAAGATATGGTAACATCATCATTATACTCACATTGAAAAGGGAGGTGTTTGTACCTCCTGCAGCAACAAGATTTATCAAAGCAATAAGTAACATTATAAGTAGAGCACACATTTATAGCAATGGTATACAATTTATCAATTTGTTCCCATAAGTGTTTCCCTTTTTGTGACAAGCGGTGTTCCTTATAATAATATTTTTGTTCTTCCGTGAACCCACCTTGCCAATAAGATTCAGTTTCAAAGAACCCAACCATTGATAGAAAGCATGATAAAGCAAGACAAGAATAGACCAACGAGAATAACAACTAGAGTAGGAACTATTTTTTTTTTATAAAGAAAGAAGCAAACAAGGTGGAAATAAACTAAGCTTGAACAATAGTGATTCCAAGTGGACTTGATAAATAAAGCTATGCTCCCCGGCAACGGCGCCAGAAAATATTCTTGATGACCCACAAGTAAAGGGGTGTATCGCAGTATTTTCGAGGGAAGTGAAACCCAATTTATTGATTCGACACAAGGGGAGCTAAAGAATATTTATAAGCCTTAACAAGTGAGTTGTCAATTCAGCTGCACCTGGAAACAATCTTGCTCACAGCAGTTTATCAGTAGCAACAGTTTTGTAGTAGGAATAGTAAAGTAGCAGCAGTAGTAAAAGTAAAGACAGTAGTAACAATAGCAGTAAACAGTAGGATTCGAGTGCGGTAGGCATAGGGATGGATGGACGTGTGTTGCATGGACAAGACAATTCACATGGCAATCAGAACATAGGGAAATTGCAGATAAATAAGATAAAGCATCCAAGTACTAGATAATCCTAGGCATGTGTTCTATATATAGTCATACGTGCTCGCAATGAGAACTTGCACAACATCTTTTGTCCTACCAGCCCATTTGTAGTGGGGCTTCAAGGGAACTACTAGCAATTAAGGTGCTCCTTTTAATAGAGCACCGGAGCAAAGCATTAACACTCCGTGAACACACGTGATCCTCACATCAAAGGCATTCCCTCCGGTTATCCCGATTTCTGTCACTTCGGGGCCATTGGTTCCGGACAACAACGTGTGTATACAACTTGCAGGTAAAACCATAAACAATACTATCATAATAAATCAATAACATGTTCAGATCTGAAATCATGGCACTCGGGCCCTAGTGACAAGCATTAAGCATAACAAGTCGCAACAAAGTCATAAAGCACTAATAGAAGATACTAGGCACTATGCCCTAACAATCTGATGCCATTACATGAACGATCTCATCCAATCCCTACCATCCCCATAGCCTACAACGGGGGATTACTCACTCATAGATGGGGGAAACATGGATGGTCGATGGAGAAGCGATGGTGATGATGATGGTGATGATCTCCTCCAATTCCCCGTCCCGGCAGGGTGCCAGAACGAAGTTTCTGGTGCTATTTCGTGGAAACTGGTGGTGGCGGCAGAGCGGAACTCCTTCTGGAAAAATATCGAACCCCCCTGAGTTTTTAGGTCAGAAGGCTTCTTATAGGCGAAGAGGGAGACCGAGGGGGTGTTTGGGGCGGCCAGACCACCCCCTGGCGCGGCCAGGCCTAGCCCGTGCGACCAGGTGGTGTGGCTGGGGCCCAGCCCCTCTCCGTCTCATATTCTGGCTCCTGGTGTCCCTTAGTGAAAAACTGACTTTGGCTTTTGTCCCGTCCAATTCCAAGAATATTCATTTTCTAACTTCCCTAGAACCAAAAACAACAGAAAACAGGCAGCTGGCACTGTGGCTCTTGTTAATAGGTTAGTCCAAGAAATCATATGAAAAGTACTCTAAGGTGTGGACAAAACACAAGAAAGTAGATAAAACCAAGCATGGAACATCAAAAATTATAGATACATTTGCAATGTATCAGGCCCTCGTACTCAAGGGACATGAGATTTCCAGTTTATAGTCTGTCAAGCATAAACTCAGATTGGATCTCACTTTCACCTTAACCATTTAAATATGCTTATGAAAGGGGCAATGAGAGATCAAAGCTAATGAGTACCATACTTTCAACATTTGGAAGCCTTGGAAACTTTCCAAAACCTTTTCATTCCCTTGTTGAGTCACCACCTATTCTTTGAGCACTTTCTTGAGAGAATAGTTGTCATTCTTAGTGTAATGTGCTTGTTGGGGGGATACCCCCGGGTAGGGTCACGCCGGGGTATAATGGTCGAGTCAGCCGAGGTACGGCAAGGTCAAAGCAAGTGTTGGCCGAGTCACCTCAAGGCAGGCCAAATCAGAGAGTAACCCGGACCGGAAGATGTCTGCCTGACTGAGTCCCGACCGACTTATGTCGTATGTCGGTAAGATGTATCTAACTTGTATGCAGGTACAGGTGTGGCCAGATGAACCAGGCATGATCCGGGTTATATCAGGCTTGCAAGAGAAGGAAGGTATCTCGCTGGTCAAAAGGTGGCCACCAGCGTGGCGAGAGCGTGAGCGGCTGAGACCAACGAGGCATGGCCGACAAGGGTGACATCGCCTATGTCGGATGACGCTGGCGCCATAGAGGCTCACATAGCCTCTGCATGGCTGACGACGGGGAAAACTGACCCGGTCGGTTTACTATTTTGGGAAGAGGCATATTCCCTAGAATATGCCTCCACGTATACCCTAATTGGGGACCTAGCCACCCCTATATAAGGAGGGCTAGGGCTTCTGTAGAGGGGTTGAGTTCTATTGAGTCATCGACTAGATTATGGGCATTTGAGTAGAGGGTTCCTGAGAGCAAAGCGGTGGTGAGAGTAAGAGAGTTCCGTCTACCTCCTCTCCCCAATACAGCTCAAGGAGCACTTGTAACTCATCTAGCTTGAATAATACAAAGCATCTATGTGTGGAATCACCACACTATCCCTCCCTGGATTCCTCTAGTGCATCTTGTCCCCACCTTTAGCCTATCCATGGCATCTGCCGTGACACCACCACGACAGTTGGCGCCCACCGTGGGGCTAGCGGCGCTAGCAGGAGTGAAGATCCGGATGGGAGACCTCATCGGCACCAGCGAACGCATCGTCTCCGGGCTCGTTCAGCGCTTTGGAGCGCTAGATTTCGTCAGCGATAACGCTGGCTGCTTCGGCAAGCGACCCCTTCCGTGCAACGGCCTCTTCGTCAAACTCAGCACGCACAAGATCTATGTCGCTGTCGATGTGTCATGTGTTCATCCGCGGCACGTTGTTGAGGGAGGCGAGCCACCCCTTAGCGCGGCTCGTGGGGCGCGTATCACTCGCTCCCCTGACCGCGCCGAGGTGATGATGATTGCGCCTGACGTTGGCGCGAGCAAGGATCCGGCGCCAGATCCAGAGGTAACACCAAAGGCACCAAGAAAGAGTAGAGGTCCTCCACTAGAGAGGCTAGAGAATGTGTTGCAGCAGGCGATAGATAGCCTAGAGAACCCCATAGCACCTACAGTAGATCCGGCTCAGGCACAGGCCGAGTTAGAGGAGACTAGGCAGAAAATACTAGAGGGTGCGAAAAAGATAACAGCGGCTCAGCAGCCGTTGAACATGACACTGCGTGAGTACGCAAAGGCAAATAAGGTAGATGATGTAAAAGTGAAAGGGAGAAACCTCATCAGTGAAATGAACAAAGAGGGTAATACTAGAGTTGAGGAATCAAAGAACGCGTTTTATGCGTGGAAAGTATAGTACCCGACAAGAACCTCAGAGCCGCGGATGCAGCTATGTCCGAGTTAGAGGGTTTGACGGGTGAAGCCCGGCAAAGGCAGCAGGATAGGGTCAATGAGTTAGTTCGAATCACGAACAAACAAAAGGAAGAGTTACTCAGGGCTAACCCAGGAAGAGTTGGTGCTTCCAAAATCGTTCACTCGGCAGTAGGTAACCCGGAGAAATCTGCTGGAGCTGCATCGTCTCCTCATGGTGGCCCAAGAAGAGAGGAGGTGGTAACCTCGGCAAGAAGAAACAAATAGATAGTCCCATATGACCCGGCAAGGGCAGGGAAAGGAAAAGAAGTGCAGAGAAATGAGGATCGACGAAGTGTGAGCCGAGGTGAAGCTGGCCGAGGTAACCGCGACCAAGGCAATGTCGGTCAGGGAAACGCTGTGAACGGCAATGCCGGACAGCGTAACTCGGCGGGTGCAGGACAACCGTAGCAGCGGAATATACCGCGGCAAGAGCAAAGTGTTGGCCAAGGTATCCAACAGAGAGCAGCTCCACAGGAGCAGGATAGATACAACGATGGTGATTCAGAAATGGTGAACGCAGGATACCCTAGGCCGGACTATCACGTGATAGGGTCAAGGTTGGGGAGCAAGAACTTGATGCCTGACGACGCCAGGTTAAAACTGGATCGACTCTATAGGTCGGAGCAAATTGAGTGTCAAGGTCCTCTGGGTCCTGCGTGTTTTGGGCCCCGGATCATGAAGGAGCCTCCAGTGCCTAACTTCCAGTTGCCTAGAGGCACAAAAACATATGATGGTAGCACCAAGCCGGAAGATTGGTTGATCAACTACGTGACAGCGGTGAAAATTGCTACAGGCAACTTGAGATGGGCTGTGAGATATGTACCTCAGATGCTGGAAGGACTAGCGAGGGTATGGCTAAACAATTTGCCACCTGAAAGTATCAATTGTTGGATTGATTTTGAGGAGATGTTTGTTAGTAACTTCTCTAGCACGTATCAGAGGCCGAATAGGCCATAGACCCTGGCAATGTGCAAGCAGAGACCGAATGAGACAGACCGGGAGTTCTTGACCCGTTGGTGCAACGTGCGAAACTCGTGTGAAGGTGTGATTGAGTCACAAGCCATAGCTTGGTTTGCCCAAGGGTGTAGATATGCAAGCATGTTATGGCAAAGGTTGCAAAGGGATATGCCGACAACACTGGCTGAGACGATCCGGATTGCTGATTCATATGCCTTGGGTGATCTAACTCAACCTAGGCATGTGGCAAGCAAGTCAAATGAAGAGTACTACCAGCGAGATGGAGCCGGATCATCCTGGCGAAATGACTACCGGGGTAAGAGAAGAGACGATAGGCCGGATTACCAGTACAGTTCGCAACAAGTTGCTGCTGTAAATCAAGATCAACCTGGAGCAGGGAATAATCAACGTCAGAAAGCTAGAGGGCAGCAATGGACCCCAAGAAATGATGGCAAGAAAACTTGGACGCCAGAGCAGAAGAAACAGTGGCAAGAAAAGAAAGACCGTCCAAGATATACCTATGAGGAAATGTTGGATCAGCCGTGTAAATTTCACATGCCAAATCCGAGTAACCCGGCAGGTCACACGACTCGGCAATGTGAGTGGATGAGGAAGATAGAACAAAGTGGTTCGGGGAATGCTCAGGCACCTCGGAACGATCAACCTCGGCAGGAGTTACCCCGGCAGCAATTGCTCTCCGGAGCGAACACGCAACAATCAATGTTGCCTCCCCCTCCGCCAAGGTATGAAAACCATGAAAGAAGAGATGCAGTGCATCAGGTAGAAAACCAGCATCAGCCAGATCAGAGGTATCCCAGAAATGAGGGGAGAAATGAATATAGAGAGCATCATCAGAGTTACTGTGTGTTCACCACGGAGGAAACAGATAGAAAGAGCTTGCAGCACCGACATATGGAGGTGAATTCGGTGATGCCCACAGTGACGAGGTATATGCCTTGGTCGGATCAGGAGATCACTTGGAATATCAAGGATCATCCCAAGCTTATGCCTAGCCCTGGTTCGTATGCGCTAGTGCTAGACCCGACATTCATCGGGCCAAATATCAATGTGGCTTTTCTAAAGTGCTGATAGACAATGACAGCTATATTAACATAATGTATGTGGATACAATGCGCAAGTTGGGTATCTCGGAAAACATGCTCCAGGCCACGAGAACAACTTTCCATGGTATTGTGACGGGCATATCTTGTGAGCCCATTGGCAAGGTCCGGGTTGACGTGTTATTCGGCACGCGAGATAACTGCCGAACTGAAAACTTGGAGTTTGAGGTTGTGAACCTAGAAAGTGCGTATCACGTGTTACTCGGCAGGACAACACTGAATAAGTTCATGGCAAGTTGTCACATCAGTTATCTGAAGATGAAGTTGCCCGGACCAAATGGAGTAATTACCATAGCTGGAGATTTCCGACGTTCCATTGAGTGTGCGTCAGCCGGGTCTAACCTGGCCGAGTCACTCGTGATTGCGCAGGAGAAAAGAAAGATACAGGAAGTGGAGGCACTGGCTCAATCCACTCAGCAGTATATGCTGGCGCTGAGTAACCCGCATGGAACTGTTTCGTTTCAAGCAACGAAGGATACGAAGAAAGTGCCTGTTGATGATCTGTTCCCAGAGTGCACCGTAACAATTGGTGCCGGGTTAAATGACAAATAGGAAAGCGAGCTTGTCAACTTCCTCCGTGAGAATCGGGATATTTTTGCTTGGTCCACATAGGACTTGCAAGGTGTTCCGAGGGAGTTGTCCGAGCACTCTTTGAACGTAAGACCCGGAGCAAGGCCGGTGAAGCAACCTCTCCGCCGCTTCGCCGAAGATAGGAGAAAAGTCATTGGGGATGAGATAGCTCAGCTCCTAGCAGCTAGGTTTATCATGGAAGTGCTTTATCCGGATTGGCTGTCTAATCTGGTACTGGTGGAAAAGAAGAAGGACGATCCGAATGTGGCAGTGGTTTGGTGCATGTGTATCGATTACACGAACCTGAATAAGGCGTGTCCAAAAGATCCATTTCCACTGCCAAGGATAGATCAAGTCATAGATTCTACTGTAGGGTGTGAAGTGTTGTTATTCATAGATGCATATTCTGGTTTCCACCAGATACCTCTGAATTCGAACGATCAAATAAAGACTGCGTTTATTACCCCGTACGGGGCTTATTGCTATCGCACCATGCCATTTGGTTTACGTAATGAAGGGGCGACGTACCAAAGATGTATGCAAAAATGTTTGCACGATAAAATCAGTGGAAATGTGCAAGTATATGTGGATGATGTGGTTATAAAGACCAAGGAAAGCAAAACGCTCCTTGATGATATTAGGCAAACATTCGCAAACCTGAGGAGGTTCTCAATGAAGCTTAACCCGGAGAAATGTACCTTCAGTGCCCCGGCTGGAAAATTACTCGGATTTCTTGTATCCAGCCGAGGTATCGAAGTTAACCCAACTAAAATCCGAGCCATAGAGCGAATGGAGATGCCGAAGTGTCTTAACGATGTCCAGAAGTTCACTGGTTGCCTGGCATCTTTAAGTCGGTTTGTATGTCGGATGGGAGAAAAGGCATTGCCTCTCTATCAACTGATGAAAAAAGCGGATAAGTTCACATGGACGCCGCAGGCCAACGAAGCCTTTATCCAATTAAAGAAAATGTTAGCCACTGCACTAGTGTTAGCCTCACCACTATCCAAAGAGCCAATGTTGCTCTGTATAGCCGCAACCAACCGAGTTGTAAGTGCAGTAATAGTGGTAGAGCACGACGAAGAGCGTAAGTCGGTGCAAAGGCTAGTCTATTACCTGAGCGAAGTATTATCCGCATCAAAGCAAAACTATCCTCACTATCAGAAAATGGCATATGGTGTGTACATGTCGGCAAAGAAGCTAAAACACTACTTTGAAGAGCACCCCATCAAGGTGATATGTGAAGCCCCTATATCTGAGATAATGAGTAACAAGGATGCAAGCGGCCAAATCGCAAAATGGGCAATTGAGCTAGCTCCTTACGCTCCGCAATATGATAGAAGAGATGCGATCAAGTCTCAGGCTATGGCCGACTTTTTTGTGGATTGGGCCGAGATGCAATATGAACCACCGCTACCAGATCTGAACTATTGGAGAATGCATTTTGACGGATCAAAAAAAAACGGGTTAGGCGCCGGAGTTGTACTTACCTCGCCAAAGAACGACCAGCTGAAGTATGTGCTGCAGATCCATTTCGCAGCGTCAAACAATGTCGCCGAATATGAAGCACTTGTGCATGGGCTCAAAGTGGCAAAGGAAATTGGAATACGTCGGATCTAGTGCTTTGGCGACTCGGATTTGGTAGTTTAGCAAGTTTCAGGGCAATGGGACGCTCTTGATCCAAACATGGCATTATACAGATTCCATGTGCAAAAGATATCTGGATACTTTGAGGGATGCGAGTTTCACCATGTAGCCCGGCTGGAAAATGAGGCTGCCGACGTATTGTCGAAGCTCGGATCAACCCGGCAAGCAATTCCACCGGGTGTAGCACTAGAACACCTCAGAAAACCATCTATCATGCCGTCCCCAGAAACCGACTCAATCTATATCCCGGCAGACCCCGAGTCCGGAGCTGTACCCATGGACGTTGACGTGGGAAGTGGTTCAGGAAACCCGGGGACTACTTCGCAGAACCCGAGGACTGCACAGCATGATCCAGCCGAGGTTATGCCGGTGGAGCAAATGGAACTAGATGAGGAGGTGTTTCTAGTGCGAGCTATACCAGCTTGGGCGCTGCCCATATTTCAATTCCTGAAGGATGGAACTTTGCCCAGCGAAGAGGTGCTTTCCAGGCAAATTCAGAGACGCGCAAAGGCGTACACAATCATCAATGCCGAACTATACAAGAGAAGTGTCACAAATGTCCTCCGACGATGTGTTGACCCGAAAGAAGGGCTTGACATCCTCCGAGACATACACAAGGGGAATGTGGGCATCATGCCTCATCCAGAGCATTGGTGGCAAAAGCTTTCCGACATGGGTTCTACTGGCCAAGTGCCGTGGGACAAGTAGAAGATCTAGTAAGAAAATGCAATGGTTGTCAGAGATATGCTACCAAGACACACATGCCAATGTCGGAGCTCAAGACTATACCAATTACATGGCCATTTGCTGTATGGTGTTTGGACATGGTTGGCCCATTTAAACCAGCAAGGGGGAACATGACCCACATCCTAGTCATGGTTGACAAGTTTACAAAGTGGATTGGAGTAAAGCCAATAAGAAAGTGTGATGGAGCTACGGCCGTGACATTCCTCAAAGATATCATCTTGAGATACGGCTATCCTCACAGCATCATAACAGATAATGGCACAAATTTTGTTGAAGGAGCATTCGCGTGATTCTGCCAAGATAAGAAGATCTGGCTGGACGTTGCCTCGGTAGCCCACCCCGCATCAAACAGACAAGTGGAGAGATCCAACGGATTAGTATTATCCAGGATAAAACCCCGGCTCATTGAGCCACTGCAAAGATCAGCGGGGTGCTGGATAGAAGAACTACCAGCGGTACTGTGGAGTTTAAGAACAACTCCGAATCGATCAACAGGCTATACGCCATTCTTTTATGTATATGGGGCAGAAGCTGTATTACCAGCCGACATAGAGCATGACTCGCCTAGGGTCACCCAATACACAGAAGCCGAAGTGCGAGAGGCCCGGCAAAATGATGTTGATCTGCTGGAAGAAGCGAGAGAATTGGCATTGTCCAGGTCCGCCATATATCAGCAAAATCTCCGACGCTATCATAGCCGGAAAGTAAACCCCCGATTCTTCCGGGAAGGTGATCTGGTACTCCGGTTTGTACAACATACTGTTGGCATGCATAAGTTATCCCCCCCCATGGGAAGGGCCATTCATTGTGAGCAAAGCATTGCACAATGACTCATACTATCTCATCGATGCAAAACCGCAGGAGAAGAACAGGGCGGACAGGTCCGGCGAGGAATCTAAGCGTCCATGGAATGTAGCTCTACTTCGTCCGTTCTACACTTAGCAAAGAAGTGTGTGTATCCGAGTCTCTCAGATGTCGGTATGTATGCCGATAATGAGCTTATCAATGAAATCTTGGCACCTCGAGCAGTAACTCGGGGACTGCCTTAGTGACATTTATTGTTTGTTGTTTGTATTTGTTATTTATGTGTTGGCTGGCGTAAGTTGCTTCTACCTAAGCCGGATTAGTAGTGTGTGAGCACCAAAAACTCAACTCTTCGACTTGCTACTGTCCAACAAGATTTGGCTTCATGGCAAGCAAGAGAACAAGTTTGGAATTGCGTAGCACACGAAAAACGACTAAGGAAAGGAACTTAATCGAGCCGACGTTTGTTGTTCGGACTAACTTTATGCTTACTTTATGCTGAATTATTTTGAGCTAATCCTAAAGTTTCCAAGTATTGTTAAGTCAATTTTTGAAGCTCGAACTCGTAAGTCATAAAACCGAACCAAGGTAGACACGAGCCGAGCCAAGAAATTGGAGGAACAAGAAAATGAAACTCGGGGACTACGCCCAAGTTAATCCGGCACAAACAACTTAGTAGCAAAATATAACTTATGTGCTTAATACAACTGCACCCGGCATACCGGGGATCTGATAAACTGCAAAGTGTTTTTAATCAAGGAGCAGCAGGGGGAGGTAACTCGGCGCTAGCAGGAGGAACTCCAGCCTCGGCTTCAGCATCATCTTCTTCTCCTTCGATGTCCGAGGCTTCATCCTCTTCCTCCTCACCTGAATCATCTTCGACATATTTGTTGTCGACAAGGCCAAGGAAACTTGGTCCCTCATTCCATTGATGGATGGGGGCATACTGACTGAGGCTATGGGCGCAAGCCTTGCGCCGAGCTATCCATTCCGGGTCAGTGGACCACCTTGATCCGGTGCGCATGCGCTCGAGAAGCTTCAGATTTATTTTTTCATACCATGTGAGCACGTAGTGGAGAACAATTTTAGCTCCGGCGCGTCCGGCAGATTCCCTCTAGAGGTCAAGCTGGGTTTCGCACTCCATTAGCCTAGCAATAAGAGAAGTGGCTCCCTCTAGAGTATCTTCTTCCGGCCAAAAGGCATTGAAGATCCGGACTGCCACATCCAGGATATCCTTGCCATAGTTTTTCACAATTTTGACACGAGAAGACAAGCTGACCAGCAGGTCCTCCATGTCATAAGGGATCTCTTCAGTGCCAAGAACAATTGGGGTACCCCTCTTCTAGCGGAACTTGGCAACAGCAGTAGTTGCAATAGCATTGCCCTCCGAAAATTTGTCTAAAAACAAGACAAGTTAAGCAAGTGAGGAAAGTTGACCCGGAGAGATTCATGCAAGTTCAAGGAAAAGAACTTACGAGAAATATGGCTGTGGATCCGGGTCAGCTCCTTAGTGCAGTTGTCACGCCTCTTCCGGAGTTGTGCAAGTTCGACATTTGTCGACTCAAGCTTAGTGTCAGCCTCCTTCAGCAGTTCTTGGTCCTTGGCAATTTGAAGGTTGAGACGTTCGCGCTCTTCAGTAAAGTCTTGGCCAGCCTTGTCTATCTCGGCTTTGTGGAGCGCCTTGAGCTTCTTCATGTCTGCCTTAAGCTTGGCAATTTCTTCATCCTTGGTCCGGAGGAGGGCGAGCTCATCATCTTTCTTCTTGAGTTCGGCCTGGTGCTGCCCTGCTTGTTCGAGAAAATGCAGCATCATATCAGGCACGGGAACACTATCTTCAAGAGAAGCTGAAACGGTTTATTGACCCGGCAAAGTCGAGGTATGAATATTTGTTGAGCCAAGAAGAAAAGGAGATAGAGCGCAGAGGAAGGATAAGCAAAAATGACGTACCCTTTATTTGGTCCAATTTTCTTCTCATGAGTATGTTCTCGGCCTCCACTCCGGCTGCCCAATCCGAACATAAGATTAGTTCGGCGGAAAAAGACGAAGAGAAATAGGAAAAATGCCAAGGAAAAAACTTACCCCTTTTCTCGTGTTCGGCGAGAAGCGAAGTATATTTCACGCGCAGCATCTTGTGAGTGTCCAGGAGACGCTGAAACTCAGTGCTCCGGCGATTGGTGGTCACCTGAAAAAAAGTACAAAAGAGTAGCTTAGTCATGAGCATATTCGAAGTGTACAAAATCCGGGCCAAGTGGAACTTAACCCGGCTCTAGGTGTGTGCATATTAAAAGTGTACAAAATCCGGGCCAAGTGGAACTTAACCCGGCTCTAGGTGTGTGCATATTCGAAGTGTACAAGATCCGGGCCAAGTGGAACTTAACCCGGCTCTAGGTGTGTGCATATTCGAAGTGTACAAAATCCGAGCCAAGTGGAACTTAACCCGGCTCTAGGTGTGTGCATATTCGAAGTGTACAAAATCCGGGCCAAGTGGAACTTAACTCGGCTCTAGGTGTGTGCATATTCGAAGTGTACAAAATCCAGGCCAAGTGGAACTTAACCCGGCTCTAGGTGTGTGCATATTCGAAGTGTACAAAATCCAGGCCAAGTGGAACTTAACCCGGCTCTAGGTGTGTGCATATTCGAAGTGTACAAAATCTGGGCCAAGTGGAACTTAACCCGGCTCTAGGTGTGTGCATATTCGAAGTGTACAAGATCCGGGCCAAGTGGAACTTAACCCGGCTCTAGTCTGCATATTCGAAGTTACTAAGGAGCTATGCTAGTTCTCTAAGGAGCATCCGGCCGAGTAACAAGTTACTCCCCCGGAGGCTCGGGGACTAATAGTTATATCACTAATACCTAGTACATGTTCAGGAAAAAGCGAAGTAGTGTACCTCCATCATTCGACCTACAAGGTTGATTGCCTTCGCAGCGGTGTTCATTTGTGCAGCAAACTCGGCTGGCCCAAATTTCTCCGGGAGATCGTCATTATGGACGAACTCCGCCTTGTTCCAGTTGTTAACAAACTCGATCAAGGTCGGAGGATAACGTTCTCCGCTGAGCATGTGGGGTGCGACCAAACCCTTGGCATGGGCCTCCCTCCTCTCAACTTGGGCAACAGCAGGGCTGGTGTGCAAAACGAGTTGCACATCAGCTGATCCGGCAGAAGTATCCTTCGTCGGTGGGGTCTTTTTTGAAAGCATGGACACAAGTGTACGCTATCCAGCTTCGATAGACGCTGCCTTGGTGGCATCAGGGGCTTTCTTGCCCTTGGGCTGCTGCTGAGAGGTGGAGGTCTGAGCCGTGGATTTGACATTGGGAGCTGCCTTGGTGCTAGCCTTGGTGCTGTTGGCGTCTTCTCGCCGAGTCTTGGAGGACTTGGACGGAGAGCTTAGTCTTATTCTTTGTTGGCTGGCTGACTTTTGTTTTGGCGGGGTTGCTGAAGGAACCTCGGTGATGGATGGTTGCGGCTGAGCCGAAGACGGAGCAACCGTAGCCTCGGCAGAACCACTCCCCCATGTTCCAAGGTTGCCCTCCTCATGACGAGGTGGGCTAGAACCCGGAGCTGCCGCTGAACCCTCCTGAATGGAAGAGACTGCTGAACCCTCCTGAATGGAAGAGACCGCTGAACCCTCCTCAACGGGCGTGAATTGTCGCCACGAGGGGGAGAAGGGCTATGTCGGAGCAGCGAGGCGATGTCGGATCCACTCTGAGGAACTTCAACCGCAGACCTGCTGAATCAAGCGACGAACAATAAGTTACAACATGAGAAAGGCACGAATCAGAAAGTTGGGTAAGGAAGAAATGACTTACTCATTTGAGGTCAGAGGCTCATTTGGCTTGCGAGCTCGTCAGGCTACGACCTTAGTCGTGCACTTGGTGGCAGCTTTGTCTGTGGACTTCTTTTGCCTCTTGGTTGGCTTAGAAGGTCCGAAGGAAGAAGCAGATGCGGCCCCCCTCTTCTTTGATGCGACCGGGACTGGCTCACCCGTGGCAAGGGGAGGATCTTCATGGATCTGCCCATCGGGGTTAGCTGATGCCGGAAAAGTGTAAGAAAGGGGGACAGCGTCAAATTCCTCCATCACCTCAACGTCGGAATCATCTTCATCCTCAGGCCAATCTCTAATGGAAGAGAGTTTACCGGTGTGTCACTTGGTCGCTTCGGGGAACGGCAGGAACATCTCCTGATCCGGCTCCTCCTCGTCCGCGACATCTCGGTCCGGGGCCCACTTGAGAGAAGGCTTGGTGCCATCCTCAAGAGTTTGCTGAAGAAACATCTAAGAGAAAGAAAATTCAAAGGGATCAAACCTACAACAAAATCCGACATATGATTTAACTCGGAAAAAGATTGGGGCACGAGACTTACCGCAGGAGGAAGCCTATCTCGGCAGAAGTGCTCGATCCCCCACTCCCAATCAGCGGAGAATTTCTTGTTGGTGCTGAAGAGGGCCTTGACCCGGCGGTAAATCTCGGTGTTGTTCAACTCGAATGAGGAGGTCTGGTTAGGGTCAAGGCGCCAGCTCATGTGGCAAAGTTTATGTGTGCGTTTCTGGAGGGGGAGATCCGGTTGCGGACGAAGGTGATCATTGTGTCCTCGTTGCACAATCCCTGATCCTTCAGCTCCTGGAACCGTTTGTTGACTTGGTTCGCCAGGACTGTGGGATTCTTGGGGATCTAGTCCCACAGATCCGGATTAGGAGGAACCAGAGTGTAGGGGCGCAGCCGGATCAAATCTTCAGTTGTGTCGTTTCTGACATAGAAGAAGGTTTGGGACCAGCCCTTGCAGGAATCGAGCCCCGTGACTCAGGAAAAGATAGACTGTTTTTGGGGAGAGATAGAAGTTGCGCCGAACTGTGTGAGTTGCTTGTCCTCCGAGTCAAGCTCTCTATTCGGAATTACATTCCGGCGCAGACCAAAAAACCGGATCCAGAGCTCCTTCGTGGGCCATAATCCGGTATAGCCCTCGATGGTAGAAGCAAAGGCAGAAAGAGAGGTGATGGCATTCGCCGGAAGATGATGCGGCTGAAGCTTGTAAGTGTTGAGCCAGTCGTGGAAAAAGTCGCTGACAGGGAGGCCGAACCCACGCTAGAAGTGGGAGAGGAATACTATGAACTCACCCGGATTGGTTGAGGGGGCTAGTTCCTCAGCGGCAAGGCGGGTGATGATGCCCTCCGGGATACGGCGCGTGCGATACAGCCAGTCGAGGTCGTCCTGGCATACCCAAGACCCCGCCCAGGCGCCGCGCTCGGCGTTCTCCGTGTCCTCCTCCATCTCATGTTCCGCAACGGTGAGTTCCTCCTCCATCATTTCTAGGTCACTGTCCTCACTGGCACTATCAGCGGTGGGGGCAGCGGCCTGGACTGGCGCGGACCCGTGGCGAAGGAGATGCGCGGGAGAGGCGGTGACGTGGGTGCGCGAGGAACGGTGCGGCAGCGGCGCAGCTAAGCAGATGCAGCGGCGGCGGCGCTGTCGCTGGGAGGAAGAAGAAGAAGAAGAGGTAGAGGGGCGCGAGAATGGGGAAAAGACCCAAGGGGCACGCCCCTCCTCTATTTAACCATGCCCTTAAGGGGTAGTGGGATCGTGCTGTGCGGACGGGCCACATGGTGTGGCCGTGTACAAACCGGAGCCAATTAGTGACGAGCCACGGGAAGGGCCACAGGGCACAGGAGATCCCATGACGTGACGTGGTGATACAGTTAACGAGGGGACAGACACGATGTGACGTGGGCAACAGTAATATCTGACAATAACTACGGCGGTTACTGGTGCAGGCCCTTAAAATGAGGCAAGGTAATGATCACCCTCCACGTAGGATGGCGTACAAGGGAAGGAAGAGTAACCTGGATAACCAAAGGATGACCCGGCCAGCGAGTGAAAACTCGGAATGTGCCAAGGGAAAGTGAGCCTATGGAATCCGGACTATGAAATAACTCAGAAAAGGAGCAAAAGGCTCGGTAAAATTGAACCTGTTGTGGCCTTAGCGGCTAAGGCAGCTAAGACCGCACCAGCTTCAGGGACTAATGTTGGGGGGATACCCCGGGTAGGGTCACGCCGGGTATAATGGCCGAGTCAGCCGAGGTACGGCAAGGTCAAAGCAAGTGCTGGCCGAGTCACCTCAAGGCAGGCTGAATCACGAAGTAACCCGGACCAGAAGATGTCCGCCTGACTGAGTCTCGGCCAACTTATGTCGTATGTCGGTAAGATCTATCTAACTTGTATGTAGGTACAGGTGTGGCCGGATTAACCAGGCATGATCCGGGTTATATCAGGCTTGCAAGAGAAGGAAGGTATCTCGCTGGTCAAAAGGTGGCGACTGTACGCAGAGCATGAGCAAAGCGGACAGAAGCCAGGACCACCGAGGCGTGGCCGACAAGGGTGACATCGCCTATGTCGGATGACGCTGGCGCCACAGAGGCTCACGTAGCCTCTGCATGGCTGACGACGGGGAAAAGTGACCCGGTCGGTTTACTATTTGGAATATGCCTCCACGTATGCCCTAATTGGGGACCTAGCCACCCCTATATAAGGAGGGCTAGGGCTTCTGTAGAGGGGTTGAGTTCTATTGAGTCATCGACTAGTTTATGGGCATTTGAGTAGAGGGTTCCTGAGAGCAAAGCGGTGGTGAGAGTAAGAGAGTTCCTTCTACCTCCTCTCCCCAATACAGCTTAAGGAGCACTTGTAAATCATCTAGCTTGAATAATACAAAGCATCTGTGTGTGGAATCACCACACTATCCCTCCCTGGATTCCTCTAGTGCATCTTGTCCCCACCTTTAGCCTATCCATGGCATCTGCCGTGACACCCCCACGACAGTGCTTGTCTCAAAACTTGATTAATTGTGTTATGACTTTGATGCTTGTATCTTTGATATCTTTACTTATAGCCTTCACTTGAACTTCAGAGGTGCCTTGGAATTTATGTTTGCTCTACAATCAAAGGCAAGCGAGATACCACTCTATCATACCTTGTTATGAGCATTGCAATGTTGCTTATGTTTATGTTTCATGCTACTTATTATTTTTGAGTTGGAATCTCTTCATAGCTTGCAATGACTATTAAGTACACTTAGTTGCATACTCTTTATTATGAATTGCCTGAGTAGTTTGATCATATGCTGAGAATATATACATCTTATGAAGCAAATGTGTTCGTGAAAGTTTCTTTTATCGCACTCAGTTTTCAACTGAATTGCTTGAGGACAAGCAATAAGCTAAGATTGGGGGGAGTTGATACGTCCAAAACGTATCTACTTTCCCGAACACTTTTGCTATAGTTTTTCCTCTAAACTTGTGTGATTTGGATACAACTAACACGGACTGACGTTGTTTTCAGCATAATTACCTTGGTGTCTAGTGTTTGTGCAGAAAATCAACTATCAGGAAAAATCCCGGAAAATATGCCAAAAATCCTATTTCACCAGAAGACTCCTAGAACCAGAAGACGAGACGGAGTAGGGCCACGAGGCGCCCACACCACCTGGCCACGCGGGATAGGCTAGGTCGTGCATGGGGGTGGTGTGGCTGCCTCGGCTGCCCCCTCGGCCTTCCTCTTCGCCTATAAGTTGCCTCTTGACCTAAAAACCAAGGGGGGTTCAACGTTTTTCAGAAAAAGTTCCGCTACGCTGCCACCACCAGATTCCATGATTCGGAACCAGAAACTCTATTCTGGCACCCTGCCGGGATGGGGAATTGGAGGATATCATCACCATCATTATCACCATCGCTTCTCCATCGACCATCCATGTTTCCCCCATCTATGATTGAGTAATCCCTCGCTATAGGCCATGGGGATGGTAGGGATTGGATGAGATCGTTCATGTAATGGCATCAGATTGTTAGGGCATGGTTCCTAGTATCTATTATTAGTGCTTTTTGACTTTGTTGCAACTTGTTATGCTTAATGCTTGTCACTAGGGCCCGAGTGCCATGATTTCAGATCTGAACATGTTATTGATTCATTATGATAGTATTGTTTATGGTCTTACCTGCAAGTTGTATACACATATTGTTACCCGGAACCAAAGGCCCTGAAGTGATAGCAATCGGGATAACCGGAGGGAATGGCTTTCATGTGAGGATCACATGTGTTCACGGAGTGTTAATGCTTTGCTCCGGTGCTCTATTAAAAGGAGCACCTTAATTGCTAGTAGTTCCCTTGAGGCCCCGCTACAAATGGGCTGGCAGGATAAAAGATGTTGTGCAAGTTCTCATTGCGAGCACGTATGACTATATATGGAACACATGCCTATGATTATTTAGTACTTGGATGCTTTATCTTATTTATCTGCAAATGCCCTATGTCTTGATTGCCATATGAATTGTCTTGTCCATGCAACGCCCGTCCATCCATCCCTATGCCTACCGCGCTTTAATCCTACTGTTTAGTGCAATTGTTTCTACTGTCTTTACTTTTACTACTGGTATTACTCTGCTATTGCTACTACAAAACCCGTTGCTAATGATAAACTGCTGTGAGCAAGATTGTTTCCAGGTGCAGCTAAATTGACGACTCAGTTGTTAAGGCTTATAAATATTCTTTGGCTCCCCTTGTGTCGAATCAATAAATTGGGTTTTGATATGTCCATTTTGCATCACTATTCTATGTCATAATTCACTGTTATTCATTGATATATTTCGTATTGAGAGGTGATACTTATGTTATTTCATCTGTTTTGCATGGTTGATGACTTTTGGAGCATGGACTGCTACAGTCAGGATTCTAATGGAAAAGGTGTTGTTTGGAGGCAAAATTCGCGAAGATCAGAAAATCCAGGAAAATATACGGAAAATCCTATTTTTCTAGAAGACGAAGGAAGCCGGAAGGGGGGCTAGAGATGGGCCATAGGGGGGCACACCACCCCCTGGCGCGGGCCAGACCAGGCCACGCCACCAGGTAGTGTGGCCACCCTGGTCCACCCCTGGCACTCCCCTCTGGCGTATATTATCCTCCCGAAACCCTAAGACTCGGGGAGCGAACACAGAAAGATTCCGCCGCCTCTACGGGGCAGAAAACACCGAGGGAGAAAGATCTCTCCGGCAGACAGATTTCTGCCGGGAGAATTCCTTCCCGGAGAGGGGAGATCGTCGCCATCAACACCACCATCAAGCTGGACTTCATCGGGATCATCATCATCATCACCACCATCATCACCATCAGCACCCTCATCACCATCTCCATATTGCTGTAACAATTGGGTTGAATCTTGCATAGTTCATAGGGGAAACTTTCCCGGTGTTGATTACTCTTTGCAGTTGATGCTATTGAGTGAACCGTTGAATTATTGTTTATGTTTAGATTGTTATACATCATTATTCCATCTCTGATCATGATCCATATGATGTCTTGTGAGTAGTTCGTTTTGTTCTTGAGGACATGGGAGAAGTCATGTTGTTAGTAGTGGAGTTGTGTTGAGAAAGATTCAATAGTTTGATATTTAAGTTGTGGTGTACTTCTTCTAGTGGTGTCATGTGAATGTCGATTACAAGACACTTCACCTATATGGGCCTAGGGGAATGCATTGTGTATTTGGCTACTAATCGTAGGGGTTGCCGGAGTGACAGAAACCTAAACCACCGTTAGGAAACCATTGCACAAGGGACGTAAGGGTCTTAGAGTTTAAAGCTGTGGTTAGGTTTCTACCCTAATTACTTTCTTGTACTTACGGATGTTTGCAAGGGGTATAATCACAAGTATGTATTATTGCTAGGAAGGTCGATACATTAGCACAAGTTCACCCACACAACACTTAGCAAGCTAAAGAAGATTAATCAACTATATGAAGCGAAAGCACTTGACAGTCTTCCCATGTGTCCTCGAGAACGTTTGGTCATCTTAAGTAATACAACCGGCTTGTCCTTTGCTGCATAAAGGATTGGGCCACTTGCTGCATTTATTCCTACTGTCTTTTATTTACTCGTACTTTGTTTACTTGCTTTATCAAAAAACCCTAAAAATCCGTTTGCTAAGTATTTGCAGAGAATTCTTGATCCATACCACTAGCCAGCACCTTCTGCTCCTCATTGGGTTCGACACTCTTACTTATCGAAAATACTGCGATACACCCCCTATACTTGTGGGTCATCAAGACTATTTTCTGGCGCCGTTCTTGGTGAAGCGCTATTGGAGAGTGGGCGGTAAAGAAACTTCTACCATGAGTATTGTTTACTTCTGTTAGTTGCTTTATTTTCGTTATGGATAATTCGCTGAGTTTCTTATTTGGTAATGCTACTACCACTGCTAAGGTAGTAGATAAACCACCACCTGCTGAGAATGATGTTTTTAAAATACCTAAAAGAATTATTGATCGTGTTATGGATAACTACTATGTTGGGGATGGAACTGTCCATCCTGGTGATCATTTGCTCTTTATACACGAATTATGCGGGTTGTTCAAGTGTGCAGGTATTACTACAGATCAAGTTAAGAAGAAGTTATTCTCATTATCGCTGAAAGGAAGAGCTGAGGAATGGTATAAGCTGCTGAAGAATGGTCAAGCTCTTGAATGGGAGGAAATAGTGCCTCTCTTTTATTCAAAGTTTTATCCTCCTAGTGAGATTCATAAAGATCAGAATCAAATATACAACTTTTGGCCTCTGGATGGAGAGAGTACAGCTCAAGCTTGGGGGAGATTGAAGTTACTAATGCTCAAATGTCCCATTCATGAGCTCCCCAACAATATTATTATTAATAACTTTTATGCAAGGCTCCCTCCACATGATAAGGATTTATTGGATGCTTCTTGTGCTGGATCATTCACTCGCATGGAAGAAGAAGCTAAATGGGATCTTCTGGACCGTATTCAAGATAATGCTGAAGCTTGGAAGAATGACAAAGGTAGAAAGTCAGGTATAAATTATGATTATGAATGCATTGAATCTTTTATGGGAACTGATGACTTTCAAAATATTAAAAATGCTTACGGTTTAGACTCTCAAGCTATTGCTTCTTATTTTAAGGCTTTTGCTTCCTATATTGAAGTGCCTAAAAAGAAGTGGAATAAGTATCATGAACCTTATAAAGATGTTGCTAAGAGTGTTCCTGCAAGAAATACTGAAGTTTTTACCGCTAATCATGTCTTACCTAAACCTTATATTGAGAAAATGCCTTTTCCAGTTAAGATAAAGGAACATTCTATGATAGCTAGTATGGTCAATGAAAGTACAAGAAAAGCTATTGAACCTGATAAACAAAGGGTTGATGAACCTATAATAGCAAATGTGAAAGACTTTGTCACTAAGTATGAAGAAGAGGGACACCCTATCCTTTGTAAGGATACCTCTAATATTGTTTCACAAAGTAGTGTTATGAGAGCTAGTATTCCTGTATTTTCTGTTAGAATAAGTGATCATTGCTATGATGGCCCTTGTGATAGCTATATTGTTAAGTTTATGCATGATACCGAAAGTTACTATGAGAGAGGGAAAAGTGTTCTTATGCATCTCAATAATATCAAGTTTCCTCGCTTTATGCTGAAAGTTTTTATGTTACACTTGTTTTGCCTTGTTATGCAAGTAGCCTCTGGTTTCAACAACTTGTTTGTTTACAAAATTCCCTTGCATAGGAAGTGGGTTAGACTTAAATGTGTGTATTTTTGCTTCTTAATGCTCTCTTTCACTTCAATTCATATTCCTATGTGAGCATCATCAAAATTATCATGCCCATCTTAATGGCTATAAAGAAAGAGCTTTTTGGGAGACAACCCAATTTGTTTTTGCTTTCTGTTTGTTTTTGTATCTTTGAGTCTTGGAAGTTATCTATTCGGTAATAACCTCTCCTTATCCGTTTTGTTTGGTTTTTGTGTCAAGATCAACCTCTAATGAGAGAGAAGTAATAATTGGGGAAGTTGCTGTCCCGAAACAGATTTTTGGTGCTTCACCATAAAAATTCGTGAGAGATCTCTGTATATCGGATTGAGCTGTAATTTTTTGTGCTTCTGACCCAGGTTGTTATTTAACTTTCATTAGTTCTGCACTTTTTGATTTGAGCAACAGAAGATTTTCGAAAAAATTGATCTTTACCTGCTGGTCTGTTTTGACAGATTTTGCCACTCTTGCATTTGCTTCTTTATTCGATTTCCTTTTTGAATTCTTTTTGGGTTTTTAGAAGGAGTTGCTACAGTAGCTTATGGTTTGATGGTTTTCAGTTGAAGTTGGACTCAAAAAGGTATTATCACTTCACTTATACTAATGTTGCTAATGAGAACCGTGTGAAGTTTTGTGTGAAAGAAATTTCCAGGAAGTGGAGATAATGGTGTAATAAGGAAGAGAAGGGTTTTATGACTCAAGTAATAAGTGTATGAAGATGAATATATTGATGTTATTCAAGTGGTGACTCCGGAAGAATCCACTAAATACCAAATTTAGAGACTTGCAGAGTCTGTTTTCAAATAGGTAACGGTTCTGGTAAGAAAAGTTCTGCGAAAATACAATCCAACTATATTTTTGCAGTTTTCGGTCAATAAGGGAAGCTACGAAGCAAAAGAGGGACGGAAGAGGAGCCATGGTGGATCACACCACCCTGTGGCGCGGGCCCTCCCCAGGCCACGCCACCAGGTGGTGAGTCCACCCCGGACTCTGCCTCTGACTCGTTTTCTTCCAATACTTTCCTTTCGTCATGAAACTTCATAATATATAACCTCCCGGATCCCCCGAGGTTCGTATATTGTGTTTTTGTCGTGTTTTTGTTTCGATCTGTTTCTGCCAGGACATACTCTTTGAAATCTTAGAAGCACAATGGTGTCTGCCAAGGATAAAGGGAAGGAGCCTATGGAGGAAGACCTCCAAGACCCCGGGAAGGAGAAGGAGATCAAGAGTGAAGGTGAAGAGGAGCAAGGCCAACATACACACACTGGCACTACCATTGCAAGCATTGGAGTGGTGACAAAACCTGCCAGGGTTAGAAGGACTGCATGAATGCAAACTGGGGGGAAAACTCCTCGTCACTGTTTGGCTCCACGGTCACTTCCTCCGCGCACCAAGAACCCTTTCCATACCCTTATCCATGAGCATCACTACTAGAATATGCCCAAGGGGAAATTACCCTCCAATTGGGATTTGCCTCGTTCTAGCCATGCAGGAAAAGGAGACTTCAAGGAGGAAGAGTGGGTAAAGAATAGCAAGAGCTGGAATTCTCAACCCGACATGATCATGAGCCGCATTGAGCAAAACTCACAGCTGATTCGTAATCTCACCTTTGAGATTGAGGACTTGGGGAAACTTATCAGAGAGCTCATCGAGAGGATACCACCACCACCGAAGGAGTAACTCGTCATCAGGTTTGGCATCCCCTTGGTTTGTTCCAAGCTTGGGGGAGTGCCGCGGTATCACATCACTATCTTCTATCTTTTTACCTTTTTAGTAGAGTCATATCATGAATAGAGAAGTTATCATGTAGGATGGTTTGCATTATGGAAGTGTCCCCTCTCTCATTAGATATGTATCCCTTGGTGTGAGTTGCCGTTATGGAATATTAATGAGAAGTTCTATCATTTACTCTTTTGCATAGCTTATATTAGTTTTAAATTAGTGGTTATATGATTGATCTTGTTGTTAGTATTGGTATCACTTTGGGATCATTGAGTTAATTTAGTTGGTTTTGGCAAACCTGGCTCGGTCAGTAGCAACACTATTTTTGAGAGTTGAATGAAAAGATAAAAGTACTCTTAAAGAAATATAATTTCATCATCTTTCTTTCTTGATTTGCTCATGAGTCTAGTATTCTCTAGTTAAGATCTTTTGTGCTTCCAAGGAAGATTGCATGTTTGTTTTTATAACTTGTTTGTTTGTTTGTTTCCTTCAACTCTTGTACTTGCTACCCAACCTTGCTAGCCAAAGACCTGTACTGAGAGGGAATTACTCTCCTGCATCCACTTCCTTAAACCAAAACCTCTTCCATTTGTGTACACCATACCTACCTACTAGCATTATTGCTATTTCAAGTAAATTCTTGTTTTATCTACCTCCCAAATTAAACTTGTTATGTGAAAATTAGTGATTAAAGCTCTCACGAACTTGATGGCACACTTTACTTTCTTGCATTTAATAAACTTGAACCATTGGGTCCTACTTTGTTGCGTATATGCTTGCGCTTTATGAGTTGAAGTTAGCAGAACCATGTATCATGGGGAACGCTTTCAACATTGCATGGGTACTTTGTACCTAGTTGATATCATGTTCTTTTGCTTATGGATCCCGGCGGTGTGAAATAAAAGTGGAACTTGTAAGATCATGGAGTTTATATGTGTGTTAGAGAAATGCCTAGGCCGCTAGCCTAAGCCATGCCTAATCATGGTGGAAACTTGCAACATAACTATAGTGAGCATTCTATGAAGCATCCTCAATAAAAACCTATGTAAATAGCAAATAAAAAGATCGCTGAGATGCTCACTGTCTGCTTGCCTTGTCATTTTCATTATGGGATAGATCCTATGTCATGTGCAAGGGGTACCCCGTTGGCGGTTCTCAATGATACACGTGTATTTACAATGACAAGAGCTTACTCGTAACTGAAGTTGAGTAGCATGAGGTTCGGTACTCATAAGTAAAGGGCATGGGACTTCAATTTATAACTTGTCAAGCATATCCTCTTAGTTGTGTCAGTTAACCTTAATCACCTAAAGATGCCTATGATAGGGGAAATGAGAGCTGAAAGCTAGTAAGTATCATAATTTTTGGGAGCTCTTTATGAGACTTGCAATCCCTGCTTCCCTCTACGAAGGGCCTTTCTTTTACTTTTTAGTTGAGTTAGTAAACCTACTCCCTTCTATCTCAACAAGTATTTTGAGTTGTTGTGTTTCATTCATTCATATGATGATTTATTCAATCATGTTTCTTATGTTCCTTGTTTTGCACATTGCTTTTATCTTGATGTTTACTACTTTGAAAGCTATCATTGAAAATCAGTTATTTGTGAACTCCAGCAAATTATCAACTATTCTTTGACCAAGAGCCATTACCAATTATGATTCACTTTATGTATCTTTATTGTGTTTCCTTTACTCATTGCAAGTCGAGTTATATAATAGTGAGTTGTCTTATATTATGATCTATGTATTTGATGAATGTGATGCTTCTTGTTCGTATTCTTTTATCGACTCTTAACTCCATAAACCTGAGGCCATGTTTATTGAGCTCAGTTTCGCTTGGGGACAAGCGAAGTCTTAGCTTGGGGGGAGTTGATACGTCCATTTTGCATCACTATTCTATGTCATAATTCACTGTTATTCATTGATATATTTCGTATTGAGAGGTGATACTTATGTTATTTCATCTGTTTTTGCATGGTTGATGACTTTTGGAGCATGGACCGCTACAGTCAGAATTCTGATGGAAAAGGTGCTGTTTGGAGGCAAAATTCACGAAGATCAGAAAATCCGGGAAAATATACGGAAAATCCTATTTTTCCAGAAGACGAAGGAAGCCAGAAGGGGGGCTGGAGATGGGCCACAGGGCCCACACCACCCCCTAGCGTGGGCCAGCCCAGGCCGCGCCACCAGGTGGTGTGGCCACCCTGGTCCACCCCTGGCACTCCCCTCTGGCGTATATTATCCTCCCGAAACCCTAAGACTCGGGGAGCAACCACAGAAAGATTCCGCCGCCTCTATGGGGCGGAAAACACCGAGGGAGAAAGATCTCTCCGGCAGACAGATTTCTACCGGGGGAATTCCTTCCCGGAGAGGGGAGATCATCGCCATCAACTCCACCATCAAGCTGGACTTCATCGGGATCATCACCATCACCACCATCAGCACCCTCATCACCATATCTATATTGCTGTACAATTGGGTTGAATCTTGCATAGTTCATAGGGGAAACTTTCCCGGTGTTGATTACTCTTTGTAGTTGATGCTATTGAGTGAACCGTTGAATTATTGTTTATGTTCAGATTGTTATACATCATTATTCCATCTCTGATCATGATCCATATGATGTCTTGTGAGTAGTTTGTTTTGTTCTTGAGGACATGGGAGAAGTCATGGTGTTAGTAGTGGAGTTGTGTTGAGAAAGATTCAATAGTTTGATATTTAAGTTGTGGTGTACTTCTTCTAGTGGTGCCATGTGAACATCGACTACATGACGCTTCACCTATATGGTCCTAGGGGAATGCATTGTGTATTTGGCTACTAATCATAGGGGTTGCCGGAGTGACAGAAACCTGAACCCCTGTTAGGAAACCATTGCACAAGGGACGTAAGGGTCTTAGAGTTTAAAGCTGTGGTTAGGTTTCTACCTTAATTACTTTCTTGTACTTACGGATGTTTGCAAGGGGTATAATCACAAGTATGTATTAGTCCTAGGAAGGTCGGTACATTAGCACAGGTTCACCCACACAACACTTAGCAAGCTAAAGAAGATTAATCAACTATATGAGGCGAAAGCACTTGACAGTCTTCCCATGTGTCCTCGAGAACGTTTGGTCATCTTAAGTAATACAACCGGCTTGTCCTTTGTTGCATAAAGGATTGGGCCACTTGCTGCATTTATTCCTACTATCTTTTATTTACTCGTACTTTGTTTACTTGCTTTATCAAAAACCCCTAAAAATCTGTTTGCTAAGTATTTGCAGAGAATTCCTGATCCATACCACTAGCCAGCACCTTCTGCTCCTTGTTTGCTTCGACACTATTACTTAGCGAAAATACTGTGATACACCCTCTATACTTGTGGGTCATCAGGTTTCACTTCCCTCGAAAATATTGTGATACACCCCCTATACTTGTGGGTCATCAATGATCTACAATAATCACAGTATCAAATAATCGCAAGGGATTATTTGATCCCGCCTGGCTTGATTCCAAGCTTGGGGAGATCTTTAAGACCTTGTAATCTATCTTATAAGTTTTGCATTACTATTTTAGTTTTGCATTAGTTCAAATTAGAAATAAAGTTTGCATCATTAGAATTCCCTTCAGGAATAGGTGATCCCTTTTATGAAATTCCAAGTTTATTATCATATATGGAGCAATATTGAGTTTGTTCTTGTATTATTGGATATATGAATGGCTTGAGTATAATTTTACTTGCACTTGATGATAGCAATAGTAGTCTTCCACAGCATTGGTATTAATGGAACATACAAAGATAATTTGGTCAATATGTTGTAAGTTCACGGTTTGATTTACAAAGAAAAACTATTCAATCAGTTAAGTTGAAAAACAAACCTTGAACAAAGGAAAATTTAAAGTGCTATCAAATTAGAGTGAGATCAAGACGAGGTAGAATATTTAAGCTATAAAGATTGCTTCAGATACAATTGGAATTTGGTAATTGAGATCGTTAAACTTTGAATTCCTACATGAAGTGGAATGTATGGCTAGCTCCTTTCCACAACACTTAAACAAAAGTGTGAGCATATATACAAAAAAATAAGAAAAGAAAGAAGAAAAAGAGCGAATATGCAAAGAGAAAATAGGCATACACTACTATATTGTAGTATGACAAAGAAGCGTTTGAGATTTTAAATCCCAAGTGAATATGTTAATCCAAAAACACTTGGGACTACCTCGCTAACTCATTCAGTCGAACTGGATACTTTTACATCATATTGAGAGTGATCTTTTGTGAACTGTTAAATGCTAAGGTGTGGAAGCCTGCTAATATTATTCGGATGGTTCGAGTAAGGTACTATTCATGAACTTATTCCTATGTATCATATATGATAAACACATGCTGCAAGTGCCTCATTTATTTTATCGACTCAGCTTCATGAATATGAGGATCACATCCATTAAGCTAAATTTGCTTGGGACGAGCAAGATTCTAAGCTTGGGGAAGTTGATGAGTGCATATTTGCATCATGTTTTATATTATTATTTTGCATTGTAGATGTAGGATCTTTGTATTTTACAGCGTTCGCGCGCGTATTTTATGTGTATTTTCACCAGGATCGGGACATATGATGGATACAATGGACACAATTCTTGGAGAAGTTGTATTGGGGAGAAAAGGAGTCAAAAACTATGTAAATCCCTTATTTGGGAAATATCAATAACACCAGAAGAAAACCCGAAGCGATCGAGGCTTACAGATGGTTTAACGACCAACTATACGGTGGGAATAAATCTTTCGGTTCCTGCCGTATAGTTGGCGCCGCCACCGCCTCTTCAAATAGTTTCACCCCGTGCAACTGGATCAGAGAGACGACATAGAGGACAACCTGAAATCGCCGAAACCTCACCTCTAGAAGGCATCTGGAGGCGGAACTCGTCCACTAGGGATCCATCTTCGCCCTGCGTAGATCTGGGAGGCTAAGGCATCGATCTTCATCATCAACCGTTGCATCACCACCATCTCCATCCATCCCATCTACATCTTGTCTAGATCTTGTTGTAATTCCCGTACTAGTTGTGGATTTATACAAGTACTATTCATCTATGATAGATTCCATTGTTATTTCCATGATGTTGATTGCCTCCATGTCTGAGTAGATCATTAGTTCTTGGGGAGATGGAGAAACCCTAGTATGAGACTTAAATAAGATAAAGTTTCTTATGGTATTCATCGTTGTGACCATGTGTTAGATTGTCTTCATCTTGATGTTGAGTGAAGTCGACCTCTCAATATTTGCCTCTTATGGGGACTTGATGGAGGGAACTACTTGTTGGTAGACGGAGGTGAGTTAGCACTTACAGTGACTATAAAGTTGTTGGCACCCCTTATGTATCAACCTCGGAACCGAGGAAACTCACGGAACACTATCCATGCCATGTGATACGTCCTACGGGATTAAGTCCCTTAATAGGGCAGTAATTTGATTGATGTCGATTGCTGACTATTGTGGTTATGGGGATGATGTGAGCAGTTGTTGTTGCCTATTTGTCCAAATACGGAGTTCCTCCCACACATACATAGTTGAGAATGTTCGTGATAATAATATTTACTTTAGCTCTTTATAATGCTAGTGGTGTATCCTCTACTACCTAAGAACGCTTTTTCCCCTACTGCAGTTCCAAATCTCTTTTACATACACGATACTTACTTTCTATGTTTAGTTACTTTAGTTATTGTTCTCTTATACCAGAAACCCAAAATCACCTTTTTACACAATACTCGCATTTATCTTGTTACTTAGAACTTTATTTAGCATTTCTATTGTAGTATTTAATTCAAGAGTTATTAGACTTCAAACTCCTGCTCCATGTGGGATCGATATCTTTATTTCAAAACTAGCTACAAACGATTTGTGCACTTGCAAACATCACTGGCCAATGCCGCACTGGCCTCCATGGAAAACCCGACATTTTCAGAGAAGATCATGACCATGACTTGTTGTCGTTGTGGCCGGACTTGTCGGAGTCATCGGACGTGTTGTCGCCTCCGATTCCGGGACAGATGTAGATATTCAGTATGCTCCGCAACTATAGGCCGCAGCGCACTCACTTCAACCGCAACAGGACCACTGGCGCGCGGCGAGGCTTTCATGTGTTAGGTAATCGACCGCATATTTCTACCGGAGCACCGGCGACGTCTAGCGCTCATAGACGTGCGCGACGAGCAACGGGCAGCGGTCCAAGCCAATCCCGACGATGCTTACCTGTGTGCCTGAAGGAGATATGCCCTAGAGGCAAATAATAAATAGAGTTTATTATCATATCTAATAGTTTCATATTGTGCTATAACTATATCAAGTGAAAACATTGAAACAGGTGTGGTATGAAACAGACCAAGTCCTGAAAGAGATATGCCCTAGAGGCAAATATTAAAGTGTTGTATTTGATATATCTCTTGTATGTTCATAATACGTTTCATGCCATGCTATAACAGTATTAATACAAAACGTTAATACACGTGTGGAATGTAAACAAACCATGTCTCTAGTTACCTATAGCGAGCTAGTTCATTGGTCATGAGGATGATCTAGGGTTTTGAGATCATGGGAATTTATGCCAATTGACAATGAGGTCATATCATTGGTAGAACGGTGTGATATACAAATACCCAACATTTAAATCATAATGAGATCTAGTTACAAAGTATACCATTAATGATTGATAACCCCCAAGTGCAAGGGATCACCATAGTACAATTCGATAAGTATTTGAATGTCGAACCCACGAGGAGCTGAACGTAAACTATCTATTCTCTAAAGCCCTATAACCCACATATATGGCCTTCTATGCAAAGCTAGGATCTAAAGTGTGTGTGTTGTTATTTTTGGTATTAACTAAAAAGCAATAAAGTAATTGAAATAAATACTATAAGTAAAATATGGAGCTAGTGGAGTGGATGTGGATAATCTATGGGAGCAAATGTTTAGGCAAATTGCTATTTCATTCATTTGGTTGTCACAATTAGTGAAGCACATATATAGTCTTTTTATTGTTTCTTCTAGGAGGATCCATAACTAGGTGTAGCTATAGATATGAGCAAATACACTACTAGTGATTGATCCCAATGCCAATTAATAACAACCAAGGGAATATTAAGACATAAAGTCCAACCACCGCATTTAGATCTAAGGTCCCCATGATAATATCCCCGTTTATTAACCATGAATTAATACTACATATATTTCTAGGACATGGGATTCGGCTTTTGTCAAACCCCGTCCATCCCTCGTCCTATCAACATGCAACAGTGATAACCTTGTGCATCCCCCAACATATGTGCGCACTCATATGCTAGTGCATCAAGATCATCATAGAATATAGCATATACTTGTATGCAACCAAAACAAACTAGATCACAATTTCCATAAAAAATCACTACTCAAACATCAACATAGTCATACAATAGATCATGAGAAAATAATATACATCATGTTTGCCAAGAGATTACAGTGGGGGTGATGGGATCTTGCAGTATATGGTGATGGAGATGAGCCTCCCCATGGGGGGAGAGGAGGCCATGGCATGGTGGAGAGGCAGCGCCCCGGTGTGGAGGAGAGGCGGCGCCCCAGAGGCTCCCTAGGGCAACGCCGAGCCTAGGGCATGGAGGCCCCTTGACCCTTCTTCTTCCTTGAAATGGTTATGTGTGGAGCAGCTTCTCCCCTTCCTTGGGGGCTGCCAAGGAGGGGGATTTTCGTGGCTATGGGTGGATGCCTCCAAAAGTAGGGTTTCCTCTCAATATATAGTGGTGGAGATACAATCTTGGCCATAGGATGGATGTCCCTTGGATCCAAGGACTCTTGGGCATCTCTAGAACTTGCCTAGGAGTCCCCTCTATCCTTAATGAGTCCATCAAGTCGTGGTTGGGCCGAAATCATCAAAGATGAAAGGAGTTTGAGTCAATCACGTCACATATTTTCGGAGTCCCGAAACTGTTTCTGTCCTACGCAGTAATATGGCTATAAAAATGCATATGGACTCCGATTAGGGCAAATTTTATGTCTAAATTGTTGCGCATAAAATTTCCCACAACTTTCCTTTCTACACTTTTACGTCATTTTCGGGGTCATTTCTGACAATCTTCAAAAAAGAGTTCTGTAGGGACAGATTCCAGGAATTTCCAGATTTCTCCATAATGCGCGGTTTCCTTCCATATTTGTGTATTTCCTACACAACAAAGTGTAAAACAAAAAATTGTGCACTTATGCAACTGTTAGTAGGTTAGTCCCAATAAATATAATAATGATGCAAAATAATGATGGTTTTTGAAGCAATAAACGACAAAGTTCATGGATGCATCTTACATGCATCAAACATCCCCAAGCTTAACATATGCTCGTCCTCGAGCATAAAGGTGGTAAAATTAACATGGACTTTGGAGTTTATTGCTTTACTTCTTTTTCATTGCCACAAAAAGTTCACTAGGTTTAATCCTTAAGGAATAACAACAAGCAAGTTAGCTATAAAATGATATCTTTTGCACTCTACAGACATGCTCAGTAATAAGTAGACTTGTGTTCAAATAAATGAGAGGTAAAACAAACCTTCAAGCATACTTAGATGAACCTATAGAATTGTTGGAAGACTCTTTCCTATCATGTCATGGGTTTTTTATGCCTTTCTACTTTGGGATACTTCTTAGTTTCATGCCCTTAACCTGGAAGATTCACTTCTTAGTTTTATGTCTTCCCTTAGATATTTTTATATCTTGTACCGAAACTAAGCATGGATTAAACATGTGCAAAGGCCTATTTAGCTTCCAAACTCTATTTCATTAAGTTTATGATTGATCAATAGTTCATCATTAGTGTTTGGTTCCATTTACTCCTATAATTAGCATCTTTCCAGTTCAAAGAAGAGAATAATTATAACAAGATAGACATGAAGTTCAACTTTTGTCGAACACTTTTACCCTTTTTTATATGGCATCATTTAACGGTCTTGCCCTCCTAGTAACCAGTATAAATCTTATTCATGAGTCTTTCAATCATGTCATATGATCTAAAACAAACTTTATTTTTCACTTTACATGCCTAGCCGAATCCTCAGGTGCCTACCTTTCCAACACTTTCCCTAGAGCATATGTATTGAAACACCCATGACCCTCAATTTACTCGTTGATTACTAAGAAGAACAAGATTATCTCATGTCCCATTGTTATCATTCCTTCCACTTTTTATCTTACAAAACCATTTTATGTTTCATAAATAATTACCACCTTTGGTGGTTGTGCCTTCAAGTCCGTGGTCACCCCACAACCAACTTCTCTATGATAACCATAACCATAAGAGCAATATTATTTGGAAGCTAAATAAAACAAGGCACATGAGAAATATACTTGGAATAGCAATTATGATATATATGTATATATGGTGTACACTGTGGGAATTGGTTTTAAGGGTATTTGTATAAACAAACTTTGCTTGTATAGGAATTTTTGGGCTAGCAAAAAGATCTACAAGTATGCCATTGGATCCATAGTGCCCAACATTTATCATCACACAATGCTCCTTACTATTAAACATCAATGTATATGAGTAAAACGTATCACTAAATAAGGCACTATCAAATTATCATTCATTAAAGTATTTGAGCTAGCAACACTAAGCGACTTTGAATTTTAGCCTTTTGCTTTCATTCCCTTTTATTTTGATAGCACACAACTCATTCTCATCAAGGAATTTAATCATGGAATAGTTTCAGTAGATATTTCCTAAGCATGCAAAACATCTATCATGGTGGTTTCATTTATTCTCAAGGCAACATGCAAAACTAGACATAAAACTAGACAAAGACGTTCCTAGTTTCTACGATCATTTTATGTTGCTCAAAAAACAAAGTTTAGAGATTTGCAAACCAATAATTTGATAGGTCTAGTGGGGTGACTTGGGCATATCCAAGCGTATGGTCTTCACCATTCTTGGATAACTCTTAGTGCGGTGTTACTCCATTCCCTATCAAAAAACTTTCTTCCATTTCTTTTCTATGGGGTGACATTAATGGTACACAGATATAATGCTAGATGTGATAAAATATCCAAATAAAATTTGGTTTTAAATGTCCAGAGATTTACTTAAGTGGCCAATATCCATAAAATATCAAAAGACACATAAAGAATCAAATCAAAACTCAAAAAGGCCACTCTTGCAACAACAGACAGATTCTATCAAAAATAACAGCAGTTGCAGAACATATTTATCTCGCCCACTTAAACATGTTAGGAATTTTAGCTAATTTTTGTGCATATATAGGATGAAAAGTTGTAACTTTAGTAGAAAATTTAGCTAAATCGGAGTTACATAAAAAATCATAAAAATTATTTGGTAAACAACATCGTGTAGAAATTATCAACTCCAAATATATGTTTCAACTTTTAACATCCAAAATGGGTAAAACTTGGTACTTTATTTTTGTAAATATTAAAAAAAGATAAAACCTTTATTTTAACATAGAACAAATGTCCAAAAACCAAAAACCTAAAAGAAGCAAAAAGAACCAAGAAAGAATCAAGAGAAGCAAACAAAGAAGAAACAAAATCTTTTTGTTATTTTTTGTTTTATGAAAGATGAAAATCAAAAAGCAAACAAAAATTAAAAATCAAAAAATATTTTTGTTGTTTGGGTTTTATAAAAACAATAAGCAAATAAGAACCAAATGAAAAAAAATATTTTTGTTGTTTTTGTTTTAAGGAAAAACAAGAAGCAAATAAGAACCAAATGAAGAACCATAAAATGTTTTAAAGTTTTAAAAACAAAAGGCAAAAGGAGCAAAAAGAACCAAATAAACATAAAATCTTTTTGGTATTTTTTATAAAGAATATGAAAAATTAGATCCAAACAAAACAAAAAAAGTAATTCAAACATGGTTTCCATAAAAATATAAACAAAAACTTGGAGGTAAAACTAAAACATGAGTTTGCAATGATATTGCTTGAAATACTTGAAAGAAGAGGGGGGTGCATGGGCATCCCCAAGCTTGTGGTCATGCTAGTTCTTGTCCTCTACTTCTTTCTCATCATATCATGTCACTCATCTAAAACAAATAAATATTTTCATATTCATGTTACTGATGACTGCAAGTGCACAGATTGTTTGTAGCTAGTTTTGAAATAAATATATCGATCCCACAGGGAGCAGGAGTCTGAAGTCTGATAACTCTTGAAATAAATATTAAGATAGAAATGCTAAATAAAGTTCTAAGTGACAAGATAAAATGCGAGTATTGTGTAAAAAGGTGTTTTGGGGTTTTAGGTATAAGAGCGACAATAAAGTAAAGTAAAACAACTGAACACAGAAAGTAAGTACCGCATATGTAAGAGGGAATGGAACTGCAGTAGGGAAAAAGCGTTCTCAGGGAGTAGCGGATACACCACTAGCATTATAAGGAGCTAAGATAAAGATTATTATCATGAACATTCTCAACTATGTATGTGTGGGAGGAACTCCGTATTTGGACAAATAGGCAGCAACCGTTGCTCACATCATCCTCATAACCACAGCAGTCAGCAATCAACGTTAATCGAATTACTATGCTATTAAGGGACGTAATCCCGTAGGACGTATCTCATGGCATGCATAGTGTTCCGTCAGTTTCCTAGACTTTCCAAGTTGATACGTAAGGAGTGCCAATAGGTTTATAGTCACTGTAAGTGTTAACACACCTCCGTCTACCAACAAGTAATTCCCTCCATCAAGTCCCCATAAGAGGAAAATATTGAGAGGTCGATTTCTCTCAACATCAAGATGAAGACAATCTAACACATGGTCACAGCGATGAATATCATAATAGTCTTTATCTTATTTCAATATCATACTAGGGTTTCTCCATCCCCCAAGAACTAATGATCTACTCAGACATGGAGGCAATCAACATCATGGCAATAACAATGGGATCTATCATAGATGAATAGTACTTGTATAAATCTACAACGAGTATGGAAATTACAACAAGATCTAGACAAGATGTAGATGGGATGGATGGAGATGGTGGTGATGCAGCGATGGATGATGAAGATCGATGCCTTAGCCTCCCAGATCTGCGCAGGGCGAAGATGGATCCCCGGTGGATGAGTTCCCCCTCCAGATGCCTTCCGGAGGTGAGGTTTCGGTGATTTTTGGGTGTTCTGTATGTCGTCTCCCTAATCTAGTTGCACGGGGTGAAACTATTTGAGGAGGCAGAGGTGGCGCCAACTATATGGCCGGAAAATTTATTCCGGTCGTGTAGTTGGTTGTTGAATGGTCTGTCCCCTTTGTTTTTGACTCCTTTTCTCCTCAGTACAACTGCTCCAAGAATTTTATCCATTGGATCCATCATCTATCCTAATCCTGGTGAAAACAGACATAAAATGTGCGCGCGAGTGCTGTAAAATACCAAGATCCTACATCTACAATGCAAAATAATAGTGTAAAACATGATGCAAATATGCAATCATCAACTTCCCCAAGCTTATACTCTTGCTCGTCCCGAGCAAGTTTAGCTTAATGGATGTGATCCTCATATTCATGAAGCTGAGTTGATAAAATAAATGAGGTAGTTGCAGCATGTCTTTATCATATACGATACATAGGAATAAGTTCATGAATAGTACCTTACTTGAACCATCTGAATAGTATTAGCAGGCTTCCGCACCTTAGTGATTAATGGTTCATAAAAGATGAATCTCAATATAATGTAAAAGTATCCGGTTCAACCAAATGAGTTAGCGAGGTAGTCCCAAGTGTTTTAGGATCAACATATTCATTTGGGATTCAAAATCTCAAAAGTGTCTCTTTGTCATACTACAATATAGTGGTATATGCCTATTTTCTCTTTGCACACTCGCTCTTTTTCTTCTCTTTTGTATATATGCTCACACTTTGGTTTAAGTGCTATGCAAAGGAGCTAGCCATACATTCCACTTCATGTAGGAATTCAAAGTTTAACGATCTCAATTATCAAATTCCAATTGTATATGAAGCATTATTATAACTTGAAGATTCTATCTCGACTTGTTCTCACTCTATTTTGATAGCACTTTCATTTTCCTTTGTTCAAGGTTTCTTTTTCAACTCAATTGTATAGATAGTTTTTCTTTGTAAATCAAGCCATAGACTTACAACATATTGACCAAATTATATTTATGTGTTCCATTAATACCAATGGTGTGGAAGACTCCTATTGCTATCATCAAGTGCAAGTAAAATTATACTCAAGCCATTCATATATCCAATAAAGCAAACACAAACTCAATATTGCTCCATATATAATAATACACTCGGAATTTCATTAAAGGGATCGACTATTCCTGAAGGGAATTCTAATGATGCAAACTTTGTTTCTAGTTTGAACTAATGCAAAACTAAAATAGTAATGTAAAGCTTGTAAGATAGATTACAAGGTCTTAAAGATCTCCCCAAGCTTGGAATAAAGCCAGGTAGGATCAAATAATCCCTTGCGATTATTTGATACCGTGATTGTTGTAGATTACTGTGGCGCCATGGAATGTAACACTGCGGTGCGTAGCTTCTTGTTGGTATCCTCCAGGGCAGTGATGCGGCTGTAGCACCTACGCAAATCAGATTGCAGAGTGTCCACTCTATCTGCGAGCTTAGTCACCAATGGGAGGAGGTCTTCCTTCTTCTCCATCTCATTGAGATGGTGACGGACTTCAACGCGATGGAGTAGATCTTGCTTCTGATATATCTCCAATGCCCGCACGCGATCCTTGGTCCTAGGGATAGCTTCTTCTTCCTCATCCATAATGGATGGATCAGGGAAGTGGAAACCGCACCTCCACTCTTCTTGAGGCTTAACCTTCATACGAGCACCAATGGGTGGCTTCGAGAGTGGTGCCTTCGCTCCATTGCTAGAACCTGCACCAATATTAGATAATTCCTTATGCTTGTGCGGCCTGGGATCCGTGGTGATGAACTTGACCGTCTCCACACGCCCTTTTCCATGTGGCTTGCGATCTTCTCTCTCTTGTTGAGCTTTCTTCATTGTCGCCCAATCGATCTCTAGTGGATCATAGACGTCATGGCGGATGTAGACGTCAACCACATCATCATCGGAATCATTGTTGTAGTATCTTGGCTCGATGTACTCCTTGTACCTCGGGCTAAACCTCTCCACCTCCTTGTCATCGTCCTCCATGGACGGGATGCTAGAGCGGTCCCTGGAAGGAGCAATGAGCCCCATGGGTTTCCCACGGCCTGGTACGGGATAGCGCATTGCTAGATTGGTTCCTGGAGATTATGATTAGAGAGAGAGACAATGGAAGTATATAAGTGTCAACACCCGGATTTTTAATCCCAGATGCCCGTTATGCCATACCTCGCAATCCCAGGATTACCATTTTTGCGAGACATAACGGATTGGATATCACAGTACATCATCCATTACAAACCATACATAAGGATTTACACAAATAAGGATCTCATGATCCAGTCTTTAATACAACAAGCAGCGGAAATAAAAGATAAGCGTAGCGGTGGGGTCCATCTTCAGGGGCACAGGCAATGCTCACGAAGGCAGATAGTCCTAGTTATCATAGTTGTCCTGCGGACCATCATCTTGATAATCTCCTTCATAGTCTGGCCATAATAGCCAGGGACAAAAGCCATGAGTACTCTTTAAGTACTCGCAAACTACTACTAACAAGGAGTATAATTCTAAGTTAAAGTGCTAGAGCTAAGTTTAACTATAAAGTTAAGTTTGAAACCTAAGCTGAGTTCAGAAGCAAAGAAAGATAAAGTACAGTTCTAGAATCACTTAAGTTGGGAATCTATTATCATAAACACAACCCTGTTGTGGTCAAGTCAAAGTTCATCATTCATTTCAAGTTATTTAGAAAAACACCTGACAACGAAACAGTATGGCCATTCCAATCGGCCCATAATCATGACGCTGCTATTCAATAGTTTGACACTCTGCAGAGGTGGTACACTTTCACCACAAGATTCGATACATCATCGTGGATAACCCTGAATCATCATACTTAGTATGCAGATAATCAAACGTAACCTTCCCTTTACACACCCTAGTATAAGCACCTCTCCTATGAGTATGGCCTCCCAACCATGACCATCAGTCATCTTGGGCACTGCATAGGTGGACAACATTGAGAGGTAGCCTCATCTCAAACCTCTCCCGTGAGGGAACTAATACTAATGCATATAAATTTCCAGCTAAGCCTTACCCAATTCAGGTAATGTGGTTGTACGGTAAATTTGGAATGGTATCGCATCTGAATCCAACCATCAGTTTTATAAAAGGGTTAAGGCTCATGCCTCATCATTTTCATCATCATAAACCAGTTGTGTCTCTCAACACATGTCAAAACATCTCAATAGAATGACTCATCATTCCAAGGTTTTCACAATTCATTTTCACCAAGTGTTCCCATCTAAAGTGACTCAAGTTTTTGATCTACTCTATAATACTAAGTTAAGAGTGTTCACTAAGGTGGAAGGATGGGGTCAATCTCATGCCATATAATGACATCTAAAGGTTTCTAAGTAGGTCAAGTTTTATACTTTTTATGCTACCTTCAAAATAAGTAAGGAACTTTGCATACTAGGGGGAGTAAAACTTGTAAGTAAGACTTGGGGTACTAATAGTTAAAAGGGGTGTGATCAAAGCATGCCTAAAGCATCCTTGCTCATTCATCTAGCTTAATTCTAGCTTGCTAACAATAGCTTGCATTGGTTGGTGCAGTGGTTGAAGTTTTCTTCTTCTTGGTAGCACTCCTCCTCCTCGTAAGCTTGGTCGGTACTATCTTCTATAACAATACATACGAAGTAGACAATCACCAAACAATACTTAACTAGGCTAGATAGCATTCTAAGACACACAAGTGATGATCTATTATCATCACAAGCATCACAAGTTTAATTCAATAGTTTCTTTCTTTTTATTTTAGAAAAGTAATTTCTACTCATTGAAAAATTAACTAACATTTAATATTCACCACTTAAAACAAGGGATCATGTTGACACATGTCATCACCACATATTATAACATGTGGGAATGAGATTTAAGGGTTGGATCAATATTACTTTGGTTTAAGTTCATTATTTAATGATTTAAAGTGACTAGAAATGCCTATATAGCATTATTTTGGTACTAGTCCAAAGTCACTGCATGTAAACCTTAATATTATTACATATTTAGATAGATATGATGAAATGTGATTTTTGAGAGTTGGAATCAACTCGAAAGCTAACTTGGTTGATTTTATAAAAATGTTGCAAGTTGCAAAAGCTTCTGTCTTCTTATTTTTACTAGGAGAGATCTATAACTCTAATTGAATTAAATCCAACGGGCTTGGATAGATCATTTTAATACCTTTCAGACAAAATTGTTTCATGCAATTTGGATTTTTAAACTCTCTGATAGGGGACAGAAACTAGATTTAACTAAAAAGAAAAATCTAGATTTGAAAAGGTGGGCTAGCGCGGGAAAAGAAATGGGCCGGCCCAGTGGTGCTCCGCGGCGCGGGGCTCAGCTGACAGGGGGTCCCGCGTGTTAGCAGCACTTAAAATGCGAAAAGGTACGCGCGTTGTGGGTCGTGCGATTAGAATAGGAATCTACGTCTGAGGGTCGTCGTCAACGACGAACAGGTCGCCGGCAAGCTCGAACCCTAGCGGCTCGGTGGGGGTCTACTAGGGGCATACCAGGGCTCCAGCAATCAACGGCGCCCTTCTCTTCCTGCCGCGGCTGCTCTGGCTCCAATTCCGGCGAGCTGTTGCTCCCTTTGCTCTGGCGAGAGGTGGGTGAGGTTCAGAGAGGTGAGGGGAGTGGAGTGGTGTGGTGAGAAGAGGCTGGGGAGGGCTCCTTTTATAGGCCTGACGGTGAGACCGAGCGGGATGGGCAGGCGACGGTGGCGACATGGCTACGGCGGGGTAGAGGCATGGCTGTGGGTGGCGATCGATGTGTGGTTCCCTGGCGGTGCTCTAGAACTTGAATGCGCAGGCCGTGGCACGCGGTGTACCTGTCAGGTGGGTGGCGCTCTGAGAGGCAGAGGCGGCGGTCTCCACGGCGAGCGGTGGCTGTGAGGCGTTGGGCGACCAGCGGGGGTGTCTGGGGTGTTCTCTAGGTCGAGGCGGAGCGGCGGCGGTGCCGCCAAGGGGTGGTCTCAGGTGAGCGGGACAGGCGCGATGCAGGGGCACTGCATGGTGTGGTGGCACTAGGCGCGGCTTGTCCCTGGTGGTCCACTGCACGGCTGGGCCCGGCAAGGGACAGGGTGGCGGTGAGGTGAGCTACCTCCTAGACATGGATAGAGGAGAGGCGGTCTGTGCGGTGAGGGCAAGGTTGGTCGGCGAGGCGGCCTCGGTATGGCATGGTCGTGCCACTAGGGGCTAAGGGAGGGTGGTTAGACTCTGGTTAGATCAAGAGGGACAGGGAGATAAATGAAGATCAATTGGGGCAAAACCCCAGTAAACAGTGAGCTAGGATTAGAGTAGAGATTATGCATGCCAAGTGTTTGATGAAATGGCCGCATGAAAGAAAGTTTTGAATTTTGGTTTCAAAATTTTTGAGTGATCTCCACTAGTGATAGGTAGTCTCTGGTTGCAAGGGTTTTGAAAGTGGAGCTCAAATAGATGGTTTTTGAAATAGGGGTGATCTATGCATATGCATTAGATTCAATTTTAAACTGTCATTTAAAATAGTTAACAGAATGTTTTTAGCAGATCCAAAGGTGGGCCTTGGTACCTCATTATGTGTACTAGCAAGGGGTGCAAAGACCAAGAATTGTTTCTATTAAATTTTGAGTAGTAGGAATAGCCAAAGTAGGCATGGGAGTTAAATTTGCCAAAATGACCATTCCTCCTTTTTAATTCTTTTTGATTTGATTTTCTTTAGGAAAAGTTTGGGAATGATGTAGATGATGTTTAAATCACCCAAGAAACATTTTACAAGCATTGGATCATTCAATCATGGCAATTCAAACAACTCCTATTTTAAATGCACACACATATGAATGCTTTCATTTTAAATTTGGAAAACTTTTTGTTAACCCTATTTTTGGATGATTTGATCTTGATAAGCCACAGTGCCAGCTGCCTATTTTCTGCTGTTTTTGGTTCCAAGAAAGTCAGAAAATGAATATTCTCGGAATTGGACGGGACAAAAGCCAAAGTGCCTATTTTTCCGGAAGTCGTCAGATGCCAGAATACGAGACGGAGAGGGGCCAGAGGGCGGCCACACCACCTGGCCACGCGGCTAGGCTTGGCATGCGCCAGGGGATGGTATGGCCAGCCCAGGCACCCCCTCGGCCTCCCCTTCCACCTATAAGATGCCCTCGGGACAAAAACCCTAAGTACCCGATCAAAAATCCACGAAAGTTTGTAGCCGCCGTCATCTCCATCCTAACTCTTATAGGCGAAGAGGGAGACCGAGGGGGTGCCTAGGGGGCCCACACCATGCCCTAGCGTGGCCAGGCCCAGCCCGTGCCCGGGGGTGGTGTGGCCAGCCCCTGGCCCTCCTCTGTCTCGTATTCTGGCTCCTAGAGTCTTCTGGAAAAATAGGCATTTTGGCTTTTGTCCCGTCCAATTCCGAGAATATTCATTTTCGGACTTTCCTGGAACCAAAAACAGCAGAAAACAAGCAGCTGGCACTATGGCTCTTGTTAATAGGTTAGTCCAAGAAATCATATGAAAAGTACTCCAAAGTGTGGACAAAACACAAGAAAGTGGATAAAACCAAGCATGGAGCATCAAAAATTATAGATACATTTGCAATGTATCACTCCACCACTTGTAACAGTAGATCTCTTCTCCGATTGGCGACATTGTAAGATTATTGCTATCAATCTTATGATTTTCATTAAAATGTTTATGATTGTTGATCTCATCTCTATGTGTGAGTAATTCTCCTTAGGCTAAGGGCTTTGGCCTAGCCATGTAGCAATTGTGCATGTGAATTATCATAGATGGGACCGTGTATTAGTTTGTATGACATGATGATTACTGTATCCTCTCTTGCCTCAATCCAAGGACTTGCTAGGTACCCAAGACTCCGAGGGTTGAGCCAAGTATAGGGAGTATGAGATGACTGATCTACAGGTTGGGAACCCCAGTGATAGAAGGGGTAGTACGGTTGTATGTGAGGGATTTTCTTGGGATTAATGGTGACATCGCTATGCATATCATTAGTTCTCTTTCTTCTATGGATGGGACTAGTAGGTTATTGCTATAAGCGATTGCGGAGGCAATAGCAATTATGGATGCACTGCCCACATATAATCTATCTTGCTCTAACAAGTACACGCATGCTTTATTTCTATCTTTTATTTCCATCAGATGTTTTTGCACAGCTACAGGTGAAACCGAACACCCTAGACCCTCTCTCTCCATCATCAACAACAACCAAAAGACACAAAATACTGGTCCGGTGAAAACACAAAAGGATTTCTAAAACTCCTGAAGGTCCGTTAAAGTAACTTCACTACGCATTCGCTTCCTGAGGATTTGATAACCTAGGTCTACTAGGGAAAAAGAAGCTATACTACATCCGTAATCCGGATCGAAGGTATCAATCCTTTTTTTGGCGCCGTTGCCAGGGAAGCAATAGCTACCCTGGTGAGGTTATTAGGAATCTTGCTAGTTTTAATTCTTGTTTTTAATTTTGTTAGTTTACTTTCAGTCTTTATTTGATAAACCAAAAAAATAGTCAGTCTTTAAATTGTTGCTTTTTACCGTTATAATTCTTTATCTAAGAAAACCCAAAAACATAGGAAGTATGGTTGAAGAGAAGCTTGGGGAGTTTGCTACTCCCAATAATGATTATTTGCGTACTCATATAACTCAGCCAGCAATCGCTGCTGATGACTATGAAATTAAGCCCCATTACTTAAGTTTGGTTCAACAGAATAAATTTGGAGGCTCTGCTGTTGAAGACCCAAGTATGCACTTAAATACTTTCACTGAAATATGTGATATGATGCGTATAAAAGACGTTGACCCTGATGCGGTCAAATTGCATCTATTTCCTTTCTCTTTAAGAGGAAGAGCTAAAGAATGGTTGCTATCTTTGCCTAAAAATACTATTACATCATGGGTGGGATGTACTTCTTTATTTATGACTAATTTTTTTCCACCTGCAAAGACTATGCAACTCCAATCTAATATTACTAGCTTTAGATAGGAAGAGCGTGAGCCACTAGCACTTGCATGGGAGAGGATGAAAAAATGCCTAAGAAACTGTCCTAGTCATGGGATGGAAGATTGGTTAATCCTCCATTTATTTTACAATGCTATAAATCATGTATTTAAGTCTATGCTTGATACTACAGCTAGAGGAACATTTATGGGTAAGCATATTACCGAAGCAAAGCAGCTACTAGACAATATGCAAGACAACCATGCCCAATGGCATGTGGAAAGATCAAACACAAAGAAGGTGAACTCTGTCTCACCACAAGAGAACGCAGATCTCAATGCTAAGTTGGATGAGCTCATACTAGCCGTAAAAGGTAAGGAAACTCAAGTAAGAGCTGCCCCCGAAACACATATTGAAGAAATAGACTGCGTAGCTCGTAATGATTATAATCCTGCTTGGAAGAAGAGTTACAATCCAAATTTTCAGAAACACTATGCTAGTCCTGCAGGAAATTCTAATAATATGGGAAATAATAATGGTAGTCTCCAAGAAACACTGAAGTCTTTCATAGACTCACAAAACGAACAAAATAATATTTTAGTTAAAATTACGGAGAACCATGATGCTATGCTTGGTAAACTATCTAACCAAGATGTTAGTTTGAGAAATGATTTATAGGCCCTTCAAGAAAGAACAGCGATCGTTGAGGCACAGCTAGGTAAGATAACCGAGAGTCAAACTCTCATTCTAGCTAAATTTGTAGGTAAAGTTGAGCCCAATCCTGTTGAAGAACTCAAAATGATGAGGATCCAAAAGGAGGAGCCTGGAGAACTCGACTATAGTAATGCTCCTTCACCAAGTTACACCGTTGAAGATCTCGTAAAAAGGATCAACTTCAAGATTCCGATAAGTGAAGGTAGTGAGGAAGCTATGTACCAACATTTTGTCAATCAAGTAGCAATAAAGGTATGTGAGCTTGAAGAAGAATACAAGCAAATTGCTGAAAAATTACCTGTTAAACTAGATGACATATGTGAGCCTACTATTAAGATAAAAATTGGAACCAATGAGATAGCTGCACTTTGTGATCTAGGTGCAAGCGTCTCAACAATTCCAAAGAGTCTTTTTGACAAGTTAAATCTTGGCTCCTTTGAAATTACTGAGTCAAAATTGCATCTAGCGGATTCTACCTACAAGCAAGCTATAGGGATTAAGAAGAACACTTTAGTATACATTAAAGGCTGTCCTGCGCTCATTGATTTCGTTATAGTTGACATGCCCGAAGATGCTACTGCTCCTATTATATTAGGTCGTCCTTTCTTAAGAACTATTAAGGCTTTGATTAATCTGCATGAAGGGAACGTGAAGCTATAATTTCCTTTGCGGGATCCTTTTGTTATTCATTTCCCCATGAATAAGAAAGCTAAGCATGATGAAAAGGAGGCCATCACTTTGAAGGCCAATTACTTTGGAGTGGGTGTTCCACTCATCTGGCCCAAGTGAGTATCATCAAGGTGAAGCTATTGACCATAAAGAGCGCTCCATGGGAGGCAAACCATGTGAAATAAAGGTTTGAATTAAGTTTTTAATCTTAGTTTAAGTTTTTGTTTAATAAAGAGTGCTAGAAAACTCCATTCGAGGAGAAGAAGTTCGGTAGTACTTAAAATTATGCTTTATTCATGCTATTGTTGGTCAATAATATTTACTGTCATTTTTCTGTCAAAAGAAGGTATATCACTAAGTTACAGGAAAAGAAATAGTTTATGAAGAAACAGAAATTTTTTGACGCACACAGAGAGTTTAACGACCAACTATACTGCAGGAATAAAAAATTCCGACCGTATAGCTCTGGTCATATAGATATCTTTGTCATCATAAATTATTCTGCAATATGTACTAAGAGTTTAACGACCAACTATACGTCGGGAATAAAAATTCTGGCCGTATAGCTCCGGTCGTATAGATATCGGTGCCTCTATACAATTTCTTTTCATATGTACTGAGAGTTTAACGACCAACTATACGGCGGGAATGAATAAAAATTCCAGCCGTATAGTTCCGGTCATATAGATATCGATGGCTTTGCAAATTTCTTTCGTAGGGATAGACAGTTTAACGACCAACTATACGGCCGAAACATTTTGTTCTGCCCGTATAGTTGCGTCCGTATAGCTGCACCACCAGGAGGAAACCCTAATATTTTGACAGAACGCCAACTATACGATCGGAACACATGTTCCACCCGTATAATTGCGCCCGTATAGGTGCGTCCGACCAGAAAATTACACGGGAAGGTGATCCCAACTCCAAAACTTCAATTCTTTTTCTCTCTTCTACCTCAAACTCTCTCAAAACCTCAAGGGATCTTCATCTCTACTCAATTTCGTTCAATTTCTTCGCACACAAGTGATCTACGAAACTCGGTGCTCGTGCCACCGCTAGCGCTTCTCGGGGTGCCGCTTAGGAACGCATGGGGATACGGTTCAAGAATGAGGCCCATCGTGATCGCTTTAACAGGATCAAGAACCACGAAGTGAAGGCCACCAAGTGGGCTTTCCCTATCATATTGAACCAACTCGATATTTCTGATGACTTCAATTTACTTTGCAATAGAGCTGGTGATACGTCCATTTTGCATCACTATTCTATATCATAATTTACTGTTATTCATTGATATATTTCATATTAAGAGATGATACTTATGTTATTTCATCTATTTTTGCATGGTTGATGCCTTTTGGAGCATGGACCACTGCAGTCAGGATTCTGATGGAAAAGGTACTGTTTGGAGGCAAAATTCGTGAAGATCAGAAAATCCGCGAAAATACATGGAAAATCCTATTTTTTCAGAAGACGAAGGAAGCTAGAAGAGGAGGCTGAGATGGGCCATAGGGGGCCCACACCACCCCCTGGCGCGGGCTAGCCTAGGCCGTGCCACCAGGTGGTGTGGCCGCCCTGGTCCACCCCTGGCTCTCCCCTCTGGCGTATATTATCCTCCTGAAACCCTAAGACTCGGGGAGTGACCACAGAAAGATTCCGCCGCCTCTGCGGGGTGGAAAACACCGAGAGAGAAAGATCTCTCGGCAGACAGAATTCTGCTGGGGGAGTTCCTTCCCGGAGAGGGGAGATCATGGCCATCAACACCACCATCAAGCTGGACTTCATCAGGATCATCATCATCATCACCATCATCACCATCAACACCTTCATCACCATCTCCATACCGCTGTAACAATTGGGTTGAATCTTGCATAGTTCTTAGGGGAAACTTTCCCGGTGTTGATTACTCTTTGTAGTTGATGCTATTGAGTGAACCGTTGAATTATTGTTTATGTTTAGATTGTTATACATCATTATTTCATCTCTGATCATGATCCATATGATGTCTTGTGAGTAGTTCGTTTTGTTCTTGAGTACATGGGAGAAGTCATGTTGTTAGTAGTGGAATTGTGTTGAGAAAGATTCAATAGTTTGATATTTAAGTTGTGGTGTACTTCTTCTAGTGGTGTCATGTGAACATATACTACATGACACTTCACATATATGGGCCTAGGGGAATGCATTATGTATTTGGCTACTAATCGTAGGGGTTGCCGAAGTGACAGAAACCTGAACCCCCGTTAGGAAACCATTGCACAAGGGACGTCAGGGTCTTAGAGTTTAAAGGTGTGGTTAGGTTTCTACCTTAATTACTTTCTTGTACTTACGGATGTTTGCAAGGGGTATAATCACAAGTATGTATTAGTCCTAGGAAGGTCGGTACATTAGCACAGGTTCACCCACACAACACTTAGCAAACTAAAGAAGATTAATCAACTATATGAAGCGAAAGCACTTGACGATATTCCCATGTGTCCTCGAGAACGTTTAGTCATCTTAAGTAATTCAACCGGCTTGTCCTTTGCTGAATAAAGGATTGGGCCACTTGCTGCATTTATTCTTATTTGTCTTTTACTTACTCGTACTTTATTTACTTGCATTATCGAAAACCCCTAAAAATCGGTTTGCTAAGTATTTGCAGAGAATTCCTGATCCATACCACTAGCTAGCACCTTCTGCTGCTCGTTGGGTTCGACACTCTTACTTATCAAACATACTGCGATACGCCCCCTATACTTGTAGGTCATCAGTTGGCCTGCAAAACTTTGTGTACAATGATGTGCCTACTTATCGCCGCTTAACTATTGAATTTCTAAGCTCGTTGCAAAGCACCGTTAAACAATGGCAAGGAGAGGATACTATTTCTTTCCGTCTGATGAACAACAACTACACTTTAACATTAGATGAATGGTGCACATGCTTTAATTTTCCAAACAATGATATTCATGCTTTACACGCATCTTTTACTGGCTTAAGTCCTTCCCCCGATCAATACTATAATGGAATGAGTTTCACTAGTAGAGTGAACAAGGGGAAGAATATTCAACATCCTGCAATTCGCTATTTGTTCTATGTTATTGCTAACACCTTGCAAGCACTTAATGAGTTCACGAGACTCAATGAGGAGGACATCCTAGTCCTCACAAAGGCTGCTTACATCAACTGCAGCTTGTCACTCAACTTGGGCGCCATCCTTGTGCACTACCTGGAGAACCAAGCCTCGCAAAGCCAAGGGCCAATCACAAGAGGAGGCGTCATCACCGTACTTGCCACTACCCTAGGCCTCGACCTAGGTGAGTTGCAACCAGTACTAGGTGAGACACGTGTTGGTTTCTCCACCTTGAGAGCTTGTGGAATGCTCACTAGGAGAGGTGGTTCTTATTACCTGCATATTTGCTGAGCTGGGCATATCTACCCTGCTCCTATGCCTAATGGTCTTTTTTCTATCGAGGAAGGACGTTTGCTATATGATGTGCAGGTTGAGCAACACCAACCCGAAGAGGATATTCCCGAAGAGGAAGAGGACCAAGAAGAGGAGCAAGAAGTTCCTTATCAAGAGGAGCAGCCACAAACCCGGTTCGCTACATACCAAGATTTCCAAGGACTTGGAGGAAGTGTGGAGAGGATGCACAACCTCTCTTTGAACCTCCGAGAATCAACAAGTAACCTATCAACTCAATTCGCGAACTGGAGTAATGACTTTTTCTCGCTAGCACAATGATTTGCAGGGCTTGCAAAAGCCTAAGCTTGGGGAAGTTTCCTCATGCATCTTTACATGTCATTCATTTGCTTTTATTTATTTTAGAGGTTGTGTTTTTATTTGAGTTTATAAGCACTTGTGTTGGTTTCCCCAACACTTTAACTTTTGTTCTTTCTATTTTGCTTTCAAAATTTTCTAGCCAAGCTTTGCCGCCATTTTTCTATTCTTTAAAATCCCTTTTCTTAAAAACCACAAAAAGATTTCTCCATTTTTCCTTATTCTCCCTCTTTCTTTTATTTCCGCCTCGAGGTCTTCATATATTTGCAGGAGAGTGGTTGACTTCGAGTTTCCAAGAAACAAATAAAAAAGGAAGAGAGAAGTGGAACCAAACATGAGAGGGATGCCTTATGACTCCCCACTTTTGAAGTTTGAGAAACCCATGCTAGTTAGTAGTAAAAGTTGAGATGTTATATTGGTGGAGTGAGTCTTTGTAATGTAGTAAGATTTTCGTTTGCATGGGTATTTAATTGGGTACATTTTGTTCCAGCTTTCATAATTAACCAAGTCTTGCCTAAAATTGCTAAACAATTATAATAAGAAAAAGTCTCACAACTGAAGACTTGCGTGTTGTAGTGCTTAATCTTGAAGGCTTATTTCTAGAGATACTCAACACCATTGAAAATGCCGATTGACTTGATAGCTCTCTATGAAAGGATTTGTTCGATTGAATTAATGTTTAGCGGTTTATGTGAGCATGCCAAAGTTTGACTTGTTAATCATAAGAATGATATAGCTTTATGCGTGTCAAACTTCATGGGATGCTAACAACTCCGCTGGCCTACAAACGATCTTAATGGAGGAAACTCCTAGATTTCGGCTATGAGTTGATTAAACACTTGTAGCAGCAATGCTATAGTGGGTAAGATTCTTGGTACTCCCGGGTAGCTGTAATCATAATGGAATCACTCCTCTGGCTGTTATGAGTAATCATTGTGCAAAAGGAATAAAAACCTTAGTGATGCCACGAGTTTCCATCACAGCCCGATAAACTAAAATAAATTTTTGGCATGCTCTCAATTACTTAAAAACTGAAATTCTTGAAGAACAATGAATAGAAAAGTAGTGCTTGAAAAGACTTGATTTATTGATGTGGGAGATTTGAGACACTCTAGTACATATGCTTTTCATGACAACTCTCACACTCTTAATTTACATGGTTATAATTAACTGTTCAAAGGCAAGCCTATGAGTTGATTACTTGACATGGAATAAAGTTTACTCATTTGAATTATACATATTTACAATAATTTTGCTGAGCTATAAGGATGCATGAAACCCGTATGATATGCTTGCCATTACTCTATCTATGTTGAAGTTTTTCAGATTTATGAAGTGGAGGAAACATGAGACTACTAATCATGAGTAAGATCACCATCTCATTATTTCAGTTTAAATGTTGAGTTCCTTTTTGATTTTGGTTTTCTTGCTTGGGACGATCAAGTTTAAGCTTGGGGAGGTTGATGGCTCTGAAATATAGCCATCTAACGTCCACATTTAAACTAGTTATTAGTCATATTCTTGATGAAATATCTCTCTAAACCCTGCCAAGAATGCTAATATTCAGAGGGTTATGCAATCCTTTCTTTTGTATTTTTGTTGCGCAGATAATGTCATTTAAAGGAGGGAATCACTACAATAAAGTCAAAGATACGAGATTTCCAACTACCAGAAGAAACCAAGAGCCTTGCATCGGAGGCAGACGCCATAACGACCAACTATATAGCGGGAGCAAAACTTCCGACTGCATAGCTCCGGTCATATAGTTGGCGCCGCCACCATTAGGTCAAACAGAACAACTTTTGTGAAGGAACACCTATATAAAGAAGCCTCGTGTGACAAGAAACAGAGCCGAGAAGAGACGCACCATCCATAAGCCCCTACCACAGATCACCAGCTGCCTCCAGATCTCCAAACCCTTCTCCATCTCCATAGCCATACTCCACCACTTGTAATAGTAGATCTCTTCTCCGATTGGTGACATTGTAAGACTATTGCTATCAATCTTATGATTTTCATTACAATGTTTATGATTGTTGATCTCATCTCTATGTGTGAGTAATTCTCCTTGGGCTAAGGGCTTCGGCCTAGCCATGTAGCAATTGTGCATGTGAATTATCATAGATGGTATCGTGTATTAGTTTGTATGACATGATGATTATTGTATCCTCTCTTGCCTCAATCCAAGGACTTGTCAACTACCCAAGACCCCGAGGATTGAGCCAGGTATATGGAGTATGAGTGATGACTGATTTGCAGGTTGGGAACCCCAGTGACAGAAGGGGTAGTACAGCTGTATGTGAGGGATTTGCTTGGGATTAACAGTGACATCACTATGCATATCATTAGTTCTCTTTCTTCTATGGATGAGTCTAGTAGGTTATTGCTATAAGTGGTTGTGGAGGCAATAGCAATTATGGATGCACTGCCCACATATAATCTAACTTTCTCTAACAAGTACACACATGCTTTATTTCTATCTTTTATTTCCATCAGATGTTTTTGCACAGCTACAGGTGAAACCGAATGCCCTAGGCCCTCTCTCTCCATCATCAACAACAACCAAAAGACGCAAACTACTGGTCCGGTGAAAACATAAAAGGAATTCTAAAACTCCCGAAGGTCCGTTAAAGTAACTTCACTATGCATTCGCTTCCCGAGGATTCGATAACCTTGGTATACTAGGGAAAAAGAAGCTATACTACATCCGTAATCCGGATCGAAGGTATCAACTATACGACCAGAAAATTTATTCCAGTCATATAGTTGGTCGTTGAACCGTCTGTCCCCTTTTTTCGCTTCCGGTTTTCTTCTGGTATTATTAATATTTTCTAAATATGCGATTTATGTTGTTTTTGACTCCTTTTCTACTCAGTACAACTGCTCCAAGAATTGTATCCATTGGATCCATCATCTGTCCTGATCCTGGTGAAAACAGACATAAATGTGCACGCGAGCGCCATAAAATACAAAGAACCTACATCTACAATGCAAAATAATAGTGTAAAACATGATGCAAATATGCACTCATCAGTTACTTCAATGCCTACAAAATGGTTAGTTCTCCAAACAAATGATATAATAGTTTCTACCATGATGCAAACTTTAGTAATTATTGGGAAATCATTTTATTCAAGAAGCTAATATATTACAAAAGAGACACTCTTTTTATTTTCTTTTTATGTGGGGAAAGTTTTAATGATATAGGCTTTACAATGGTTTCATTGGCATGAACAACACGTGCTCAAGGTTGACCCTAACTTCTCCATTGTTAATCCTTCTCATTTGATCTCCCAAATTTTATATTTAGTTAAAATCTTAAACTAATTGTTAAATAACAGTAGCAAAAGTTATTTTACATGTTACATTGATATTAAGGAGTTCTCAAATAGAATATTATTTGAAAGCATATGGAGCACACCACAAAGCACATAGACATTAACATTTGAGTCTAACTTTCTTCCTATGCATTGGCATTTTATATATAAATAAATAGCAGTAAGGTTGTGGGATCCAATGCACACAATGATCAGTAGCTTGCATAAATAGAATGGAAAAATAAATAGGGTTTTTATCTCTTCCTCTTTCATAATTATTACAAGCATCAAAAGCAAACTTAATCTCATAGTTTTGAATATATTCACCATATAAAGACAAGTCATCTAATGAGCATAATGGATCATCTAACTTAATTATATCACTTTCATCCTCCCATATATTAGACATAATTGTTCCACATAGAGGAATACTAGGCAATGAAAGATCATCATCATTATAAAAAGAGTTGTTCATGGGAATTTGTGTGTTACCCTTGTTGGGAGTAGGAGATGGGTAGCTACTCCATTCTTCATCCACTTTTTCTTCTTTATATTCTATCTCCTTTTCTTTGGGATGCATGGGCATCCACAAGCTTAGCCTTTTGTCATCTTCATCCCTAACACTTTCATCATGATTTCTTACATTCAAAAAGTTAGTGCCCAAGGGAATATTCAAGCTTTCAACATATTTGACTAGCATATCATACACATCATTGTGAGAAATTTCCATTATAATTTGGGGGTTAATTTTATATGCAAGGCACTAAAAATAAACTAGCAATGCACGCAAGAATAGAAGCCTGCTAGCGCTATGCTCCCCGACAACAGTGCCAGAAAAGTATCTTGATAGCCCCTGATGGCTCAATGCACGGCGCCTAGAAAAGTGCTGGTGTGTGGTTGATGTAGAGCTCGTTGGGAACCCCAAGAGGAAGGTATGATGAGCACAGCAGCAAGTTTCCCTCAGTTATGAAACCAAGGTTTAATCGAACCAGTAGGAGCAAGGAAACACCCCAAAGGTGTTACTAGCTGAGCTTTGGCAGGGCGCACTACCGGTGCTAGTAGCAACGTGGAGACCTGCACAACACAACCACAGAACTTTGTCCCCAACTTGCGATGAGGTTGTCAATCTCACAGTGTTTTGCTGAAAACAAAGGATTAAACGTATCGAATGGAAAGAAGTAAAAGTTTGCAGAAAGTAAACACAAAGAAGTAAACAGTTTGTAGATTGTATGTAAAGAAAGGACCGGGATCCATAGTTCACTATAGGTGGCTCTCCTTAGATAGATAACATGTTGGGTGAGCAAATTACAGCGGGGCAATTGACAAACACCGAGAAAGCAATACATGCATATACTAATCATCTTGACTCCTTTGAGATTCGATTGGGCATTACAACATAATACATAGACCGCCATCCAACTGCATCTATGACTAATAATCCACCTTCAGGTTATCATTCGACCCCCCTCCAGTATTAAGTTGCAAGCAACAGATTATTGCTTTATGAACTGCGTGTAAAGTAAACAATACGATTGTTCTATGAACAAAGGATTGTTGTTTTCTCCCTAGTAGCAACAGCACATCTAGTACCTTAGAGATTTATGTCACTTCCCAGTTACGGAGGCATGAACCCACTATCGAGCATAAATACTAACTCTTGGAGTTGCTAGCATCTACTTGGCCAAGATAGCTACTAACAACAGAAAGCATGCAAGATCACAAATAACAAAGACATGATAGAATCAATAAGCAATCTGAAATAGCATCTCAATATCCATCGGATCCCGGCAAACACAACATGTATGATTACAAATAGATGATCTTGATCATGAACGGAGCTCACAAGATCTAAACATGAAAGCACAAAGGAGGAGAACCAGCCATCTAGCTACTACATGCATCCGTAGTCCAAGGATGAACTACTCACGCATCACACCGGAGGCTTGCATGGTGCTGAAGAAGGCCTCCAGGGTGAATTCCCCTCTCTGGCAGGGTGCCGGGAAGAGCTTCAGATTCCTCCCGATCTAGGGATGGAGATGACGGGGGCTACAGACTCTTTCGTGGATTTTTGATCGGGTACTTAGGGTTTTCGTCCCGAGGGCAATATATAGGCGCAAGGGGAGGCCGAGGGGGTGCCGGGAGCGGCCACACCACCCCCTGGCGTGGGCCTGGCCTGGCTGCGCGGCCAGGTGGTGTGGTGGCCCCCTGGCCCCTCTCCGTCTCGTATTCTGACACTTGATGACTTCCGGAAAAATAGGCACTTTGGCTTTTGTCCCGTCCAATTCTGAGAATATTCATTTTCTGACTTTCCTGGAACCAAAAACAGCAGAAAACAGGCAGCTGGCACTGTGGCTCTTGTTAATAGGTTAGTCCAAGAAATCATATGAAAACTACTCCAAAGTGTGGACAAAACACAAGAAAGTGGATAAAACCAAGCATGGAACATCAAAAATTATAGATACATTTGCAATGTATCAACATCCCCAAGCTTAACTCCTGCTCGTCCTCGAGTAGGTAAGTGACAAAAAGAAAGAATAATTTTTGAGGTGACATGCACCATCAAAGACTTGATTAAAGTATTTGCAAAACATTCAAAGCTGGGATCATAGTACTTCAATCATAACATGAAAGACAAAGTTCTAGCAATAAGCAAAGAAACTATGATGCAACATGAAAAGGCACAAACAAAAGATTCATGAATAACAATGCTTTGCAAGACGTTTGTTTGTTTCACATAAAGAAAACATAGCATAATAGTATTCAGCTTGTCCCTCAATAGAGTAGCAAATATAAACGCATAGGACATCTTCAAAGTTCATAAGAGTGACTAGATACAATAGTTTAAAACAAGCAATATCAAAGTATGCATCAATCAACTAGTCTTGGGTCAATGCACATAGAACTAAGAATGGCCACTATGCTCTCAAAGTAGGTGCATAAAGATAGAAGGTGGAGACTCAATATAAGGGTGGAAGAAAGCCCTTTGTAAAAGGAAGTAGGGATTCAAGTCTCATAAAGAGCTTCCAAAAAATATGGTACTTATAGCTTTCAGCTCTCATTGCCCCTATCATAAGCATCTTGAAGGTGATTAAGGTTAAAGTGAACAAACTATGGTGTACATGCTTGACGAAGTATAAGTCCGAAATCTCATGTACCTTGTATACGAGGGTCGCTCCTCATGCTACTCAAGTTTATTCACCGGTAAGTTCTTGTCATCGTAAGTACATGTGTATCATAGAGAACCGCCAACGGGGTACCCCTTGCCTGATGATACGGAAGAATCCCCATATCAAAATGACAAGGCAAGCAGACAACGAGCATCTCAGCATTCTTCTTATTTACCATGGGAATATGGTGCTTTTTTCTCTCTTTCCTCTTTTCATAATATCTCCTTTTTTCTTTTTTCTCTTTTTTCTCAATATAGGACTCTTTTTTTATAAGAAGAATGCTTCATAAACAGCTCATTATGGTTACGTTGCAGGTTTCCACCATGTCAGCATGGATTAGACCAGCGGCCCAGGCATTTCTCTAACACATATACATAACTCCATGGACTTACAAGCTCCCCTTTCATTTCACACCGACGACATCAATATACAAAAGAGCATGATATCAACTAGGTACAAGTACCAAGTGCAATGTTGAAAGCGTTCCCCATGAAAGCATGGTTCTGCTAATTCCCAACAAATAAGTGCAAGCATATACAACATAGAAGACACAATGGTTCAAGTTTATTAAGGGCAAGAAAAGTAAAGTGTGCCATCAAGTTTGTGAGAGCTTTAATCACTAGTTTTCTCATAACAAGTTTAATTTGGAAGGTAAACAAAAGCATGAATATACTTGGAATAGCATAAGCTAGTAGGTAGGTATGGTGGACTCTTTGGAATAACTTGGTTTAGGGAGTTGGATGCATGAGTGGAACTCATACTTTGTTGTGGAGGCTAGCAAAAGACTGGGAGTGACAAACTAAGAGAGCAATAATGGCCATAATCATGCAGAGTGACAAAACATCATTGATCAAAGCATAAAGTGATACTACAAGTTGAAAACTAAAGGATCATAAAGGCTATGGCGACTTGAGATAGTCATAACATGGTGTGAGCATGCGCCAAGTCAACCCAAATAAAGCATCAACGAAGAATACCACTATACTATGCTTTAATATGCTAAAACAACGCATGATTCATCCAAGGCACATTAAGCAATCTCAATTGTTCATAACAAGTCATGCTACAGCAAAGAATACTAAGCATAAAGCCAAAACAATATCAAGCATGGCATGACAAAGCATAGGCCACAGTCAAAAACAAGCTCTTTTTACCACATAAGCATGAACTTTCCTACTCTTTTCCAAACCAAACCAAACCAAACTATTTGCAAACCAATGTATGAAAGAGGGGGTCCAACCAATTTATTCAGAAAACTAAGCAAACCAAGGCCTATGAAAAACTAGAACAAAAACAAAAAAGAAGACGCTCCAAGAACAACACAACTGTGCATGAAACAATAAAAATGAAGCGTTTGGAAGAAACCTGGGATTTTTATTGATGAAGAAGGGGATGCCTTGAGCATCCCCAAGCTTTGATGCTTGTACTTCTTGGAGATTTCTTGGGGTGACACGTGTGGCATCCCCAAGCTTGAGCTTTAGTCCATCCTTCATCTCATTACTCATTCCTTCCATACACCTGAAATTTTTCCTTCATACAAACTTCACACAATCTTTATTAGCAACATTAGTGCACTTAAGATAAATAAGTCTTAAGGTTCAGTTCTAACACCAAATAAACTTCCATTAGAACACTAGCTACTGTAGAACTTCCCTCAAAAAGCTCAATTCCCCATAAGAACTCAAAAAGGAACCAACAAGAAGCAAATGCAGAAAATGGCAGAAATCTGTCAAAATAGACCAGTAGGTAAAGACGAATTTTTTCGAAGACCTTCTGTTGCTTAAATCAAATAGTGTTGAACTAACGAAAGTTAGATAACAACCTAGGGCAGAAGCACAAAAATTCATGCCTCAAAAATACGTTCAGAGATTTTACGTGAATTTTTACGGTGAAGCATAGAAATCTGTTTCGGGACAACAACTTTCCCAATCATTACTTCTCTCTCATTAGAGGTTACTCTTGGCACAAAAAGCAAATAAAAAGGATAAGGAGCGGTTATTACTGAATTAATAACTTCCAAGACTCATCTAAAACTTTTGGGTTATCTCCCAATAAGTACTTTTCTTTAACGCCTTTAAGTTAGGCATAAGAAGCAAAGAAAGAATCAAGTGTTCTCAAATGAAGAAGCATTAAGACCAAATTTTGTTTTCATAGGAGAAGCAAAAGAAATCTTTTCTCTCTTTTTAGGGAAGTGTTCTATACCTTTCTTGAGTGGGAGTTGATATTTAATGGTGCCTTCTTTCATATCAATAATGGCACCAACAGTTCAAAGAAAAGGTCTTCCCAAAGTAATAGGACAAGAAGCATTGTATTCAACATCCAAAACATAGAAATCAACGGGGACATAGGCATTGTTAACCATAATAAGAACATCATTAAGACTACCCATGAGTTTCATTTTAGCATTATCATCAAGTGGGACATTCAAATAACAATCTTCAAGTGGAGGCAAATCAAGCATATCATAAATCCTTCTAGGCATAATAGAAACACTACTATCAAGATCACATAAAGCTTTGAAATCAAAGTCATTCACTTTCATATTAATGATGGGTTCCCAACCATCTTCTTGTTTTATAGGAATAGAAGCTTTATGTTTCATCTTTTCTTCTTTAATCTTTATGAGAGCATCAGTAATGTGTTTTGTAAAGGCCATGTTCATAGCACTAGCATTAGGACTTTTAGCAAGCTTTTGTGGGAACTTAATAACTTCAGAGATATTGCAACCATCAAGATCAAAATCATACTTATCATCTAAAGTATTAGAACTATTACTAGCCTCAACTCTAGTGGTGGTAATGGTAGAAACACTAATGTTTCTAGAAATTTCATCTTCTCTTTCCCACTTAGCATGTAATTCAGCTAATAGTATAACATTTTCATCAATTCTTACTTGTATAGCATTATGTAACATCCCAGAACTTCAATCCAAGCTTATCAAGATCAAATGATCCAAAAATAGGGTTAACAAAAACTTTTCCAAATTTTTAAAATGAAAGCATTCATATAGGTGTGCATTTAAAATAGGAGTTGTTTTGAATTGCCATGATTGTGTGATCCAATGCTTGTAAAATGTTTCTTAGGTGATTTAAACATCATCTACATCATTCCCAAACTTTTCCTCAAGAAAATCAAATCAAAAAGAATTAAAAAGGAGGAATGGTCATTTTGGCCATTTTAATCCACTACACTACTTTGGCTATTCCTAGTACTCATTTCTTAACAGAAACAATTCTTGATCTTTGTACCCCTTGCTAGTACACATAATGAGGTACCAAGGCCCACCTTTTGATCTGCTAAAAACATTCTTTTACTTATTTTAATTGGCATTTGAAAATTGAATCTAATGCATATGCATAGATCACCCCTATTTCAAAACCCATCTATTTGAGCTCCACTTTCAAAACCCTTGCAACCAGAGACTACCTAGCACTAGTGGAGATCACTCAAAAAATTTGAAACCAAAATTCAAAACTTTTTCTCTTGCGGCCATTTCATCAAACAGCTTGTGTGCACAAATCTGGCCAAATTCCAAACACTGTTTTGAGCAGTGATCTTGGTCACCATTTGTGCCTAACCTTGTCCCCTTGTTCCCTCAGTACTAGCCCTACCCTTTGCTAGCCCGGCCACACCCTATGCACACGACCAAATGGTCATGGCCATTAAGGCCGAGCACCTTGAGCACCCCCACCGGCGACATCGCGCCACAGCAGCCACTAACCTCTCTCGCCATGTCTAACACACCGCCAGTGGTCCACCTCCACCGTCCAACCAGCTCCAGGCCAGAGACAGAGGGCAGAGCGGCCAGGAACCGCCGCGCCCAGAGCTGGTCGAGCATGCCGACGCCCCCCAGTCCCAGGCGTCTGTCCCCTGCCTGAGACCGCCCCTTGGCCGACTTGCGCCCGCTCCGCCACACAGAGAACCCCAGACATCCCCGCTGGCCGTCCAACGCCTCACAGCCACCGCTCGCCGTGGACACCGCCGCCTCTGCCTCTCAGAGCGCCACCTCGCCCAGACCACGTGCCACCGCCCCTACGGCCGCATTCAATTCCTAGAGCACCGCCAGGGGACCGCCCATCGATCGCCACCCCCAGCCGTGCCTCTACCCTGCCGTAGCCTTATTGCCGGAGTCGCCTTCCCATCCCGCTGGGTCTCACCGTCGGGCCTATAAAAGGAGCCGTCCCCAGCCTCTTCTCTCCACACCATTCTACTCCCCTCACCTCTCTGAACCTCACCCACCTCTAGCCGGAGCAAAGGGAGCAGCAGCTCGCCGGAATTGGAGCCGGAGCAGCCGCCTCTGGAGGAGAAGGGCACCGCTGATTGCGACCACCCCAAGCTCCGCCGCAACCGCGCCTCGCCTCGCAATCGTCTTCCAGTTCGTTTGCCCACCTCGCCGACCCCGCTAGAGCCCTGGTACGTCCCCAGCAGACCCCCACCGAACCGCTAGGGTTCGAGCTTATCGGCGACCTGTTCGTCGTCGATGACGACCCTCAGCCGTACATTCCTATTCTAATCCTACGGCCCACAGCGTGCATACCGTTTCGCGTGTTAAGTGCCGCTGACAAGTGGGACCCCCCTGTCAGCTGAGCCCCGCGCCGCGGAGCGCCACTGGGCCGGCCCAAGTCTTTTCCCGCGCTAGCCCACCCGTTCAAATCTGGATTTTTCTTTTTAGTTTGAATCTAGTTTTTTTTCCCTAGTTTGAAAATCAATTTAGAGATTTTTAAAAATCCAAATTGCATGAAACCAATTTTGTATGAAAGGTATTGAAATGCTCTATCCAAGACCGTTGGATTTAATTCAATTAGAGTTATAGATCTCTCCTAATAAAAATAACAAAACAGAAGCTTTTGCAACTTGCAACATTTTTATAAAATCAACCAAGTTAGCTTTTGAGTTGATTCCAACTCTCAAAAATCACATTTCATCATATCTATCTAAATATGTAATAATATTAAGGTTTACATGCAGTGACTTTGGACTAGTACCAAAATAATGCTATATAGGCATTTCTAGTCACTTTAAATCATTAAATAATGAACTTAAACCAAAGTAATATTGATCCAACCCTTAAATCTCATTCCCACATGTTAGAATATGTGGTGATGACATGTGTCAACATGATCCCATATTTTAAGTGGTGAATATTAAATCTTAGTTAAATTTTCATGAGTAGAAATTACTTTTCTAATTTAAAAAGAATGGAACTATTGAATTAAACTTGTGATGCTTGTGATGATAATAGATCATCAATTGTGTGTCTTAGAAAGCTATCTAGCCTAGTTAAGTATTGTTTGGTGATTGTCTACTCCGTATGTCTTTATAGACGATAGTACCGACCAAGTCTACGAGGAGGAGGAGTTCTATCAAGACGAAGACGGAGAAAACTTCAACCACTGCACCAACCAAGGCAAGCCACCATTAACAGTGCAAGCTACCCTTAGCAAGCTAGCAATACCCAAGATTAACCCTTGCAAGTTTAGTGCTTAGCAAACTAGAAAACAAACTAGATGGTTTAGCAAAGATGCCTTAAGCATGCTTTGAATCACACCCCCTTTAACTATTAGTACTTCAAGTCTTATTGACAAGTTTTACCTCCCTTAGTTTACACAAAGTTATTTACTTGTTTTGAAGGTAGCATAAAAAGTATAAAACTTGACCTACTTAGAAACCTTTAGATGTCATTCTATGGCATGAGATTGATCCCATCCTTCCACCTTAGTGAACACTCTTAACTTAGTAATTTAGAGTAGATCAAAAACTTGAGTCACTTTAGATGGGAAAAATTGGTGAAAATGAATTGTGAAAACCCTAGAATGATGAGTCATTATATTGAGATGTTTTGACATGTGTTGAGAAACACAAATGGTTGATGATGATGGAAATGATGAGGCATGAGCCTTGAACCTTTTATAAAACTGATGGTTGGATTCGGATGCGATACCATTCCAAATTTATCGTACAATCACATTACCTGAATTGGGTAAGGCTTAGCTAGAAATTTATATGCATTAGTATTAGTTCCCTCACGGGAGAGGTTTGAGCTGAGGCTACCTCTCATGATGTCCACCTATGAAGTGCCCAAGATGACTGATGGTCATGGTTGGGAGGCCATGCTCATAGGAGAGGTGCTTATACTAGGGTGTGTAAAGGGAAGGTTATGTTTGATTATCTGCATACTAAGTATGATGATTCAGGGTTATCCCTGACAAATGTATCGAATCTTGTGGTGAAAGTGTACCACCTCTGCAGAGTGTCAAACTATTCGAATAGCCGCGTCCGCGGTTATGGACAGTTGGAATGGCCATACTGTTTCATTGTCAGATGTTTTCTAAATAACTTGAAATGAATGATGAACCTTGACTTGACCACAACAGGGTGTGTTTATGATAATAGCTTCCCAACATAAGTGATTCTAGAACTTTACTTTATCTTTCTTTGCTTATGAACTCAGCTTAGGTTTCAAACTTAACTTTATAGTTAAACTTAGATTTAGCCCTTTAACTTAGAACTATAGTACCTGTTATTAGTAGTTTGTGAGTACTTAAAGAGTACTCATGGATTTTGTCCCTGGCTATTCTCATGGCCAGACTATGAAGGAGATTATCAGGAGGATGGTTATCAGGATGGCTATGATAACTAGGACTATCTGCCTTCGTCAGCATTGCCTATGCCCCTGAAGATGGACCCCACCGCTACGCTTATCTTTTATTTTCCGATGCTTGTTGTATTAAAGACTGGATCATGAGATCCTTATTTGTGTAAGACCTTATGTATGGTTTGTAGTGGATGATGTACTATGATATCCAATCCGTTATGTCTCGCAAAAAAAGGTAATCCTGGGATTGCGAGGTATGGCATAACAGGCATCTGGGATTAAAAATCCGGGTGTTGACAAGTTGGTATCAAAGCCATCCTGACCATAGGAGACCCTAGTTAGAATGGACATCCAAACCAAAAACTTAGTTTCAAAACCAAAGTGAGTACTTATGAAAAACTATTTCCTCTCTTACCCTTGTGAACCAATTCTTTCTCAAAAATTAATGTTCCTCAAAATTCTTACAATTACTACTTAAAATTTGACACACTTGATCACTTCACTAATTTCCTCATCCTAAATTCTTGTAGATGGAGACTCAGTTCAGCAAGTTTTACCAGTTGGGAAACGGAGGTCAGTTGATCTTCGAGAGGGATCTGGATTCACTGTCGGAGTTACTGGGACGCCCACATCCGGAGTTTCTTGGAGCTCAACTTCCAGGACCCCCAGGAGGAGACCTACAGTGGCTAGTCACCGCAGATCTTCGAGGAAGCATCGAAGCACCAACTTCTGGAAGAATTCAGTCTCCGTGAGAGAGAACAACTGGCTAGATGGATTAGCCAGGGCAATGCATGAAGCCCTTGCACGTCTATGTGCCCTCAATGTCAACAAGATCCAAGGAACCCGTTTTGCCCACTATGCAAGATGTGACTTCATGGGAATGCCGATGGAGATGCCAAGTCACCGAGAATTGAGGCGTCAAGTGGAGAACCTTAACTTCTTGCTTCATGACAGGCAGTAAGAACTGGACAATGCCAGCGAGTTAGCCAACCAGAACCATGCCATTGCCGACCAGAAGGCCCAGACTTTCGCACTGCTTGTCCAAGATCGCCAGTCTCTTCGCCGCCAGCATGCAAAGAAGGATCGCACCATCGCCCGTCTTCGCAAGAAGGTGGCCGACCTCGAGAAGACCGCCAAGGAGCAGGAAGCTCAGCTTGCCGCCAAGGAAGGAGAAGATGAGGGTGAAGACATCCAGGGAGATATGGATTCTTACCTCAGCAACGATGATGACTTTTTGGAGGAGGATGCTGTGGACTTCTACACTGATGATGAAGACTCCGACTTCATCGATGATGAGTAGATGCACTAGAGCACTATCGTAGCCTGAGATGTATCATCTCCTTGTATCGTAGCTTGCAGAATGGTTCTTCAAACCATCTGTTTTCCCCTTTGATTGTTGTGGTGTGTGTTGTATCGTGTGCTTTCTTGCATGAATGAAAATGAAGTTAGTTGAAAAACCTGAGTCTAACCCAAAGTTTTAGCTTTGAAAACCCAAAACCATGAACCTTAGAATTTCCCTCTTACCTCTATATCTATCTCAATCTTCAGATGACTCGTGGAAACCAAGGAGGGAGCAGCTCGTCGCAGGACCCAATGCTTCAGATCTTGCAGAATCTCATCGCGGACCGTGAAGCAAGCAGGGCCGAGCGCCAAGCCAACTTAGCAACATTGCAGCAGATCGCCCAAATGGCTCTCAACAACCAAGGACATGGAAATCAGGATCACCATGGATCCAAACTCAAAAAAATTCAGAACACCAATCCCCCAATCTTCAACCAATCTGAGAACCCATTAGATGATGATGAATGGTTACAGACCATGGAAAACAACCTTGAAGTTGCAGGAGTTGATGAAAATGAGAAAGTTCTCTTCGCCACCCACTATCTGGCAGGAGATGCCAGAGCTTGGTGGAATAGCATCCGCAATATGAACCATGGCCAGGTGATGACCTGGGAAGCATTCAAAGTCAAGTTCAGCCACACCCACGTGCCGCAAGGTCTCGTCAACAGGATGAGAGATGAATTCCGCGAATTGAAGCAAGGAAGAATGACTGTGGTGGAGTACCGTGACAGATTCCTATCACTTGCCAGATATGCACCTGATGAGATCAACACGGAGGCCAAGAAGAAGGAGAGATTCTTGAATGACAAAGATGATGAGATGCAGATCGTCTCGCCAACATCCGCTGTGGATCTCAAGAGCTAGTCGACTCGCCATTCAGATGGAAGGGAAGATTAACCAGTAAACGACAACCGCAAGCGTCAGATGATGCAGAGTCTAGATCCAGAGTCACCAAGTACCGCCCCAACCCTCACCAGATATGCACCAAGGAACAACCGACCCCCAAATCCTCTCCCAAGCTACCCCAACCGTAGCGGAGGCAATGTGAAGTCCGGAGGAAACAATCACAACTCCGGCAATGCCAACAATTTCAACCGTGCCCCTCCCAAGAACAACAACAACAACAACAACAACACTGCACCCAGAACTGGCAGCAATGTTGTGCCTGTCGCAGTCAAGGACAAGTCCCAGATCACTTGTTTCGAGTGTGGAGTGAAGGGTCACTACTCCAATGAGTGTCCCAAGAAGACTGCCGCCAATGCCCTTGTGAATGCCCCAGCCAAAGAGCGTCGTGTTCAACCAGAAGGAGATTTGCCCCAGGGAACCCTCACAACCGCAACGGCCGCCTCTTCCACATGAACACGTAGAAGCCCGTGAAGCGCCAGATGTAGTGCGGGTATGTTTTCATCAACTCAGCTTTAGCAAGAGTATTGTTTGATTCGAGCATCGCATTCATTTGTCACCAAGAATTTGTATGCACTAGTAAGATTCACCCAACCAACCTGAAGCATGTCATGATAGTTCAAATCGGTTCAACTACAAAAGCTCGAAAATTTTGCAAAGTTGCATCTATCGTAATACATGGGATAGATTTTATGCCAACCTAATTGTACTTGGAACCAAAGGATTGGAAGTAGTACTAGGTATGGACCGGATGTCAAGGCATAAAGGATTGATAGACTATGCTAAGAAAGCCATCACCATGACCAGAGTTCGAGTAACAAGAGAGCATATCTCAAACCTTACCTCAATTCAAGTGCAACAAGAGTGTAGCCCGCCCACCATAGACCAAGTCGAGTAGTCAGGAATACCCAGATTCCCGGATGAATTGCTGTATGCCCCCGGATAGGGATATTGAGTTCATTATCGAACTAATCCCCGGAACCGGACCTATAGCCCAGAGACCCTATAGCATGAACCCCTCAGAGTTAGTGGAACTGAAGAAGCAGTTGGATGCCATGTTAGCAGCAGGCTTGATTCAACCAAGCGCATCGCCATGGAGATCACCAGTGTTATTCGTCGACAAGAAAGATGGAGGCAATCGTCTGTGTATAGATTACAGAAAGTTGAATAACATCACCATCAAGAACAAGTAGCCTTTGCCAAAGATAGAGGATCTATTTGATCAGTTGACTGGAGCCCAGGTATTCTCAAAGATTGATCTTAGGACTGGTTATCACCAACTTAAGATTCGTGCAACGGATATTCCAAAGACCGCCTTTACTACTCGCTATGGTTTATACGAGTATACGGTTATGTCTTTTGGATTAACCAATGCCCCTGCTTATTTCATGAATCTCATGAATAAGATCTTTATGAATTTCCTAGATAAGTTTGTAGTTGTGTTTATCAACGACATTCTTATCTACTCCAAGTCATAAGAAGAGCATGAGCAACATCTGAGAATCATCCTAGAAACCCTGAGAGAGCATCAGTTATATGCCAAGTTCAGCAAGTGTGAGTTTTGGCTGAAAGAAGTAGGATTCCAAGGACATATTGTGTCTGCCGGAGGAGTCTCTGTTGATCCCACCAAGATCAAAGATGTCGAAGAATGGGAAGCCCCAACCAATCAAACCCAAGTCCGTTCATTTCTCGGATTAGCGGGATATCACCGCAAGTTTGTAGAAGGATTCTCGAGCATAGCCCGACCAATGACCCAATTGTTAAAGAAGGACAAGAAGTTTGAATGGACAGACAAGTGTGAAGCCGCCTGTGAGTCAAGAAGAGATTGATATCCGCCCCAATTTTGATCATGCCAGACATCAAGAAGCCATTTGATGTATATTGTGACACATCCAAGATTGGTCTAGGATGTGTATTGATGCAAGAAGGCAAAGTCATCGTGTATCTGTCTCGACAACTGAAGCAACATGAGCAGAACTATCCTACCCATGATCTTGAGCTAGCAGCTGTGGTTCTAGCATTAAAGACATGGCGTCATTATTTGATGGGTAATCGCTATGAGATTTACTCAGATCATAAGAGCTTGAAGTATATCTTCACCCAGAAGGATCTGAATATGAGGCAAATAAGATGGATAGAGTTAATCAAGGATTATGACCTTGACATTCACTATCACCCCAGTAAAGCCAATGTGGTAGCGGATGCTCTTAGCAGATTGCTGTGTAGGCTTAACACAATGATCAAGGAGAAGCAACCAAGTTTGTATGAGGAGTTGGAGCAGTTCAGGACTGAGTTAGTTAGCAAAGGATTCCTAGCTAGCATTAAACTTTAACCCACTTTGATTAGCCAAATCAAGGAAGCCTAGAAGGGGAATGAAAGTATCGACGGAATCAAACATCGTATTGGTACAGGCAAGGTACCTGGATTCACCGAAGACGAAGAAGGAGTACTGTGGTACAAAGGACGTATCTATGTGTCAGCAGATTCGGAGTTGAAGGAAATTATCATGAAGGAAGCTCATGATACTCTTTATTCTATCCACCCCGGAGGAACAAAGATGTATCAGGATTTGAAAGAGCAATTTTGGTGGCACAAGATGAAGAGAGAAATTGGAAGCTACATCGCCAAATGTGACATCTGTCAAAGAGTCAAAGCAGAGCATCAGAGACCTGCAGGACTATTGCAACCATTGCAGATTCCGGAATGGAAATGGGATTCCATAGGAATGGACTTTATCACCGGTTTGCCTACTTCTAGTAGGGGAAATGACTCAATCTAGGTCATCATTGATAGATTGTCCAAGGTAGCCCACTTCATACCTGTCAAGACTACCTACCAGAGTGCAAAACTAGCGAGTCAGATATTGCTAGGATTGTTAGTGCATGGAACCCCCAAGACCATCGCCTCATCGAGGAACCCAGCTTACTTCAAGATTTTGGCGAAAGTTCAGAAGGTTTAGGAACCAAGTTGAACTTCAGCACCAATATCACCCGCAAATGTATGGACAAACTGAGAGAGTCAACCAGATCTTGGAGGATATGCTTAGAGCTTGTGTGTTGGAATACAGATCAAAATGGGAAGACTGCCTACCTTTCGCAGAATTCTCATATAACAACAGTTATCAAGCTAGTTTGCAGATGGCACCATTTGAATTCCTATACGGAAGAAAGCGTCGTACCCCTTTGAATTGGTCGCAAGTAGGAGAGAGTCGGATCTTTGGACCCGACATTCTCCGAGAAGCAGAAGAGAAAGTTCACAAAGTCTGTGAGCACCTCAAGACCGCCCAATACAGACAAAATAGCTATGCTGACAAGAGAAGGAGAGACCTGACTTTCAATGTCGGAGATTTTGTATATCTCAAGGTTTCACCATTGAAGGGAACTCAACGCTTTAGTCTGAAGGGAAAGTTAGCCCCCAGATATATCGGAACTTTCAAGATTCTGAACCGCCGAGGGGAAGTATCGTATCAACTGGAACTGCCTGAAGAGATGTCAGCCATCCACAATGTGTTCCATATCTCGTTACTTCGCAAATGCTTGGAAGTGCCTGAGAAGACTGAAGTTTTCCAGAATATCGATCACAGAGCGGTGGAAATCAACAATGACCTGACCTATCGGGAAGTACCCATCCGTATCTTAGAAGAAGCCTATAGAACCACCAGGACCAGGAGCATCAAGTTTCTCAAGATTCAGTGGAGCAACCATACCGAGGAAGAAGCTACTTGGGAGCGAGAAGATTACATTAGGACAGAGTTCCCAGATCTCTTTAGTTCCTAGTTTTCTTTGTAAATCTCGGGACGAGATTTTGTTTAAGGGGGGAAGGTTTGTAACATCCCAGAACTTCAATCCAAGCTTATCAAGATCAAATCATCCAAAAATAGGGTTAACAAAAACTTTTCCAAATTTTTAAAATGAAAGCATTCATATAGGTGTGCATTTAAAATAGGAGTTGTTTTGAATTGCCATGATTGTGTGATCCAATGCTTGTAAAATGTTTCTTAGGTGATTTAAACATCATCTACATCATTCCCAAACTTTTCCTCAAGAAAATCAAATCAAAAAGAATTAAAAAGGAGGAATGGTCATTTTGGCCATTTTAATCCACTACACTACTTTGGCTATTCCTAGTACTCATTTCTTATCAGAAACAATTCTTGATATTTGTACCCCTTATCAGTACACATAATGAGGTACCAAGGCCCACCTTTTGATCTGCTAAAAACATTCTTTTACTTATTTTAATTGGCATTTGAAAATTGAATCTAATGCATATGCATCACCCTATTTCAAAACCCATCTATTTGAGCTCCACTTTCAAAACCCTTGCAACCAGAGACTACCTAGCACTAGTGGAGATCACTCAAAAATTTTGAAACCAAAATTCAAAACTTTTTCTCTTGCGGCCATTTCATCAAACAGCTTGTGTGCACAAATCTGGCCAAATTCCAAACATTGTTTTGAGTAGTGATCTTGGTCACCATTTATGCCTAACCTTGTCCCCTTGTTCCCTCAGTACCAACCCTACCCTTTGCTAGCCCGCCCACACCCTGTGCACACGACCAAATGGTCATGGCCATTAAGGCCGAGCACCTTGAGCACCCCCACCGGCGACATCGCGCCACAGCAGCCGCCAACCTCTCTCACCATGTCTAACACACCGCCAGTGGTCCACCTCCACCGTCCAACCAGCCCAGGCCAGAGACAGAGGGCAGAGCGGCAAGGAACCGCCGTGCCCGGAGCTGGTCGAGCATGCCGACGCCGTCCCCAGAGCGCGCTCTGTCCCCGCTTGCACAGACCGCCCCTTGGTCGCAGCTCGCGCCCGCCGCTTCGCCACGACCTGGAGAACCCCCCAGAAACCCCCGCTGGCCGTCCAACGCCTCACAGCCACCGCTCGCCGTGGACACCGCCGCCTCTGCCTCTCAGAGCGCCACCTCGCCAAGACCACGTGCCACCGCCCCTACGACCGCATTCAATTCCTAGAGCACCGCCAGGGGACCGCCCATCGATCGCCACCCCCAGCCATGCCTCTACCCCGCCGTAGCCTTATCGCCGAAGTCGCCTGCCCATCCCACTGGGTCTCACCATCGGGCCTATAAAAGGAGCCATCCCCAGCCTCTTCTCTCCACACCATTCCACTCTCCTCACCTCTTTGAACCTCACCCACCTCTAGCCGGAGCAAAGGGAGCAGCAGCTCACCGGAATTGGAGCCGGAGCAGCCGCCTCTGGAGGAGAAGGGCACCGCTGATTGCGACCACCCCAAGCTCCGTCGCAACCGCGCCTTGCCTCGCTGTCGTCTTCCAGTTCATTTGCCCACCTCGCCGACCCCGCTGGAGCCCTGGTACGTCCCCAGCAGACCCCCACCGAGCCGCTTAGTTCGAGCTCGGCGACTGCCTTCGTCGTCGATTTATGACCTCAACCGTAGATTCCTATTCTAATCCTACGGCCCACAGTGCGTGTACCGTTTCGCGTGTTAAGTGCCACTGACAAGTGGGACCCCCTGTCAGCTGAGCCCCGCACCGCGGAGCGCCACTAGGCCGGCCCAAGTCTTTTCCCGCGCTAGCCCACCCGTTCAAATCTGGATTTTTCTTTTTAGTTTGAATCTAGTTTTTGTCCCCTAGTTTGAAAATCAATTCAGAGAGTTTTAAAAATCCAAATTGCATGAAACCAATTTTGTATGAAAGGTATTGAAATGCTCTATCCAAGCCCGTTGGATTTAATTCAATTGGAGTTATAGATCTCTCCTAATAAAAATAACAAAACAGAAGCTTTTGCAACTTGCAACATTTTTATAAAATCAACCAAGTTAGATTTTGAGTTGATTCCAACTCTCAAAAATCACATTTCATCATATCTATCTAAATATGTAATAATATTAAGGTTTACATGCAGTGACTTTGGACTAGTACCAAAATAATGCTATATAGGCATTTCTAGTCACTTTAAATCATTAAATAATGAACTTAAACCAAAGTAATATTGATCCAACCCTTAAATCTCATTCCCACATGTTAGAATATGTGGTGATGACATGTGTCAACATGATCCCATATTTTAAGTGGTGATTACTAAATCTTAGTTAAATTTTCAATGAGTAGAAATTACTTTTCTAATTTAAAAAGAATGGAACTATTGAATTAAACTTGTGATGCTTGTGATGATAATAGATCATCAATTGTGTGTCTTAGAAAGCTATCTAGCCTAGTTAAGTATTGTTTGGTGATTGTCTACTCTGTATGTCTTTATAGACGATAGTACCGACCAAGTCTACGAGGAGGAGGAGTTCTATCAAGACGAAGACGAAGAAAAGTTCAACCACTACACCAACCAAGGCAAGCCACCATTAACAGTGCAAGCTACCCTTAGCAAGCTAGCAATACCCAAGATTAACCCTTGCAAGTTTAGTGCTTAGCAAACTAGAAAACAAACTATTTTCCGCTGCTTGTTGTATTAAAGACTGGATCATGAGATCCTTATTTGTGTAAGACCTTATGTATGGTTTATAATGGATGATGTACTGTGATATCCAATCCGTTATGTCTCGCAAAAAATGGTAATCCTAGGATTGCGAGGTATGGCATAACGGGCATCTGGGATTAAAAATCCGGGTGTTGACACATTAGTAGCTGCAAAGGGATTATCATTAGTTTCAGGTTTAGCAGCCATTTTATTCAAAGTAGTTTGAGCTTCACTAAAGATGCTATATTTCTTTCAGCATTAGAGAGTTTTTCCTCAATAGTTTTATTGAAGGCAGTTTGTTTACTAATAATCTCTTTAAGCATAACTTCAAGTTCAGAGGGATCACTCTTATTATTGTTGTAAGAATTTCCATAAGCATTACCATTGTTGGGAGGATATGGCTTATAATTGTTGTTACCAAAACTGTTCCTATGAGCATTATTACCATAAACATTATTGCCAAAGTTGTTATTTCTTATGAAGTTCACATCAACTTGCTCTTCTTGAGCAACCAAAGAGGATAAAGGAACATTATTTGGATCAATAAGGGCTTTCCCATTAACAAGCATAGACATAATAATATCAATCTTATCACTCAAAGGAGGAGGTTTCCTCAACAGAATTTACCTTCCTACCTTGTGGAGCTCTCTCAGTATGCCATTCAGAATAATTAACCATCATATTGTCCAGAAGTTTTGTTGCAGCACCCAAAGTGATGGTCATAAAGGTACCTCCAGCAGCAGAATCCAATAGGTTCCTTGAAGAATAGTTCAATCCTGCATAAAAAGTTTGGATGATCATCCAAGCAGTCAGTCCATGAGTGGGACAATTCTTAACCAAAGATTTCATTCTTTCCCAAGCTTGAGCAACATGCTCATTATCAAGTTGTTTAAACTTCATTATTTCACTTCTCATAGATATAATCTTAGCAGGAGGATAGTATTTTCCAATGAAAGCATCTTTGCATTTAGTCCAAGAATCAATACTATTCCTAGTTAAGGAATTCAACCATTCTTTAGCTTTTCCTCTCAAAGAGAAAGGAAACAATTTCAGCTTAATAATATCACCATCTATATCCCTATGCTTTTGCATCTCACAAAGTTCAACAAAGTTATTTAGATGGGAAGCATCTTCATTACCAATACCGTAAAATTGTTCTCTCATAACAAGATTGAGTAAAGGGTTTTATCTCAAAGAAAGTATCTTCAGCACAGTGGAGCAATAGGTGTGCTCATAAAATCATTGTTGTTGGTGCTAGTGAAGTCACACAACTTAGTGTTTTCAAGAGTAGTCATTTTTTTGAGTTTTCAAATAAGAAAGCAAACTAGTAAAACTAATTTTTGTGTGTTTTTGAATAACAAAACAAGCAAACAAAAAGAAACTAAGCAAAACAAAAATAACAAAGTAAAGAGATTGGTTATGAGGGACTCCCCTTGTGAAGATGTCCTTGACTCCCAACGGCCTTGAAAAAATGCTTGATGGCTCAATGCACGGCGCCCAGAAAAGTGCTGGTGCGTGGTTGATGTAGAGGTCGTTGGGAACCCCAAGAGGAAGGTATGATGAGCACAACAGCAAGTTTCCCTCAGTTATGAAACCAAGGTTTAATCGAACCAGTAGGAGCAAGGAAACACCCCAAAGGTGTTACTAGCTGAGCTTTGGCAGGGCGCACTACCGGTGCTAGTAGCAACGTGGAGACCTGCACAACACAACCACAGAACTTTGTCCCCAACTTGCGATGAGGTTGTCAATCTCACCGTGTTTTGCTGAAAACGAAGGATTAAACATATTGAATGGAAAGAAGTAAAAGTTTGCAGAAAGTAAACACAAAGAAGTAAACAGTTTGTAGATTGTATGTAAAGAAAGGACCGGGATCCATAGTTCACTAGAGGTGGCTCTCCTTAGATAGATAACATGTTGGGTGAACAAATTACAGCGGGGCAATTGACAAACACCGAGAAAGCAATACATGCATATACTAATCATCTTGACTCCTTTGAGATTCGATTGGGCATTACAACATAATACATAGACCGCCATCCAACTGCATCTATGACTAATAATCCACCTTCAGGTTATCATTCGAACCCCCTCCAGTATTAAGTTGCAAGCAACAGATTATTGCTTTACGAACTATGTGTAAAGTAAACAATACGATTGTTCTATGAACAAAGGATTGTTGTTTTCTCCCTAGTAGCAACAGCACATCTAGTACCTTAGAGATTTCTGTCACTTCCCCAGATTACTAGAGGCATGAACCCATTATCAAGCATAAATACTAACTCTTGGAGTTGCTAGCATCTACTTGGCCAAGATAGCTACTAACAACGGAAAGCATGCAAGATCACAAATAACAAAGACATGATATAATCAATAATCAATCTAAAATAGCATCTCAATATCCATCGGATCCCCACAAACACAACATGTATGATTACAAATAGATGATCTTGATCATGAACGGAGATCACAAGATCTAAACATGAAAGCACAAAGGAGGAGAACCAGCCATCTAGCTACTACATGGATCCGTAGTCCAAGGATGAACTACTCACGCATCACACCGGAGGCTTGCATGGTGATGAAGAAGGCCTGTGGTGAATTCCTCTCGGCGGTGCCGGGAAGAGCTTCAGATCCCTCCCGATCTAGGGATGGAGATGATGGCGGCTATAGACTCTTTCGTGGATTTTTGATCGGGTACTTAGGGTTTTCGTCCCGAGGGCAATATATAGGCGGAAGGGGAGGCCGAGGGGGTGCCGGAAGCGGCCACACCACCCCCTGGCGTGGGCCAGGCCTGGCCACATGGCCAGGTGGTGTGGTGGCCCCCTGGCCCCTCTCTGTCTCGTATTCTGGCACTTGATGACTTCCGGAAAAATAGGCACTTTGGCTTTTGTCCCGTCCAATTCTGAGAATATTCATTTTCTGACTTTCCTAGAACCAAAAACAGCAGAAAAACAGCAAAGTGGTGGCACTATGGCTCTTGTTAATAGGTTAGTCCAATAAATCATATGAAAAGTACTCCAAAGTGTGGACAAAACACAAGAAAGTGGATAAAACCAAGCATGGAACATCAAAAATTATAGATACATTTGCAATGTATCAGCTCCCAAGTGCAGGGGATCACTTTAGTATAATTCGATAAGTATTTGAGTATCGAACCCATGAGGAGCTGAAGATAAACTATCTATTCTCTAAAGCCCTATAACCCACTTATACAGCCTTCTATGCAAAGTTATGACCTAAAGTGTGTGTGTGGTTATTTTTGGTATTAGCTAGAAAACAATAAAGTAATTGAAATAAATACTATAAGTAAAATAATGCAAATGAAGTGGAGATAGTGGAGTGGATGTGGATAATCTATGAGAGAAAATGTTTAGATAAATTTCTATTTCATTCATTTGGTTGTCACAATTAGTGAAGCACATATATAGTATTTTTATTGTTTCTTCTAGGAGGATTCATAACTAGGTGTAGCCATAGATACGAGCAAATACACCACTAGTGATTGATCCCATTGCCAATTAAGAACAAACAAGGGAATATTAAGACATAAAGTCCAACCACCATTTTTAGATGTAAGGTCCCCATGATAATAACCATGAATTAATACTACATATATTTCTAAGACTTGGGATTCGGCTTTTGTCAAACTCTATCTATCCCTCATCCTATCAACGTGCAACGGTAACAACCTTGTGCATCCTCCAACATATGTGTGCACCCATATGTTATTGCATCAAGATCATCATAGAAGATAACATATACTTGTATGCAACCAAAACAAACTAGATCACAATTGCCATAACAATTCACTACTCAAACATCAACATAGTCATACAATAGATCATGGGAAAATAATATATTGCATCATACATTATGTTTGCCAAGAGATTATAGTGGGGGATGATGGGATCTTGCTGTAGATGGTGATGGAGATGAGCCTCCCATGGGGGAGAGGAGGCCATGGCGTGGTGGAGAGGCGGCGCCCCGGCGTGGAGGAGAGGCGGCACCTGACGAGGTTTCAACTCGTCAATGCCCATTGTTATGGACTTGGGTTTTGGAGAAGATGGGGATGCTGGAGATCGTGGCACGGTTAACAGACAAGCAACCAGGGGACACGGGATTTACCTGTGTTCGGGCCCCGAGAAAAACCCTACTCCTGCTTATGCTGCTCTTTTATTGCAGTGAACCGAAGTTACAGGTGCGTGATTCGATCTGGCGTGGAGGTGTGTATGTCATAATCGCAGGGTGTAATCGTTGTTGGGTGTCCTCCTCGTTGGACCCTCCTAGCCTTTATATATGGGGAGGCTAGGTCTCGGGTACCGATACGAGTAGGTTACAAGTTGTATTGAAACTCTAGTCTTGTTCTTCAAGGATCCGAAGGCGTCATGGGCCTGGGCCACCCGAAAATCTTCATGGGCTGGCGTATATTGGCCGTGGGCCTTCCTTGGGCTGGACCAGGTATGCTGAAGTTACGTACCCGTAGGGTATAACCATGTCAGCACCCCGGCGGCTCCCTAGGGCGGCACCGTCCCTAGGGCATGGAGGCCCCTTGCCCCTTCTTCTTCCTTGGACATGGTGATGGTGGGGAGGAGCTTTTCCCCTGCCAATGAGGGGGATTTTTGTGGATATGGATGGATACCTCCAAAAGTAAGGTTTCCTCTCAATATATAGTGGTGGAGATGCAATCTTGGCCATAGGTTGGATGCCCCTTGGATCCAAGGACTTTTGGGCATATCTAGAACCTTCCTAGGAGTCCCCTCTATCATTAATGAGTCCATCAAGTCGTGGTTGGGCCGAAATCTTTGAATCAACCACGTCACATATTTTCGGAGTCCCGAAACTGCTTCTGTCCTCCGTAGTAATATGGCTATAAAAAATGCGTCTGGACTCTGATTAGAGCGAATTTTATGTCTAAATTTTTGCACATAAAAATTCCCCACAACTTTCCTTTCTACACCTTTTCCATTAGACGTCATCTTAGGGGTCTTTTCTGGTAATCTCCGAAAAGAGTTATGCAGGGACAAATACAAGAATTTCTAGATTTCTCCATAATGCGCAGTTTCCTTCCATATTTGTGTATTTCCTACACAACAAAGTGTAAAAAAAGAACTTGTGCACTTTTGCAGCTATTAGTATATTAGTCCCAACAAATATAATAATGTTGCAAAATAATAATGATTTTGAAGGAATAAACGACAAAGTTCATGGATGCATTTTACATGCATCAATGATAAACAAAGGAACCTTGCAACTTGATCTTTAGACTATAAGATAATGCAAATCACTGTTCTAGAGGGAGCTTAGATGGTATCAAGTATCAAGCTGTGAAAGGGTGATAAAAAAGGTGCCACTCAGGTTTCCCAAAGGGATGCATAGAGGAGTACATATCAAGACCAGGATTTGTCAATCTATGTAACAGATAGATACACATGGCCATCTCGGTGACGTTGCATTAACGAAGCTTGCAAGCGTGTGACTGGTTCACATAATGCAACGCATGAGAACGAGTAAACAAGTTCATCGGTAACAAGATCGAACAAAGGTATGGAGATACCGAAGATCAAATCTTGGATGAACTAGCTATCAAGTGGCAAAGGGAATGAAAAACAACATTAATGGTTCAAGCAATAAGATTCATGAAATGCACAGGGGTTATCATGGGCATCTAGGTCCCGCTGATGATCATTGATACGAGAGAGGTCTCGATCATGTTCGAAGTGTTTCCGAACCGAAGGGTGCCACACTTAAGGGTGGGGATGCATAGGTATTGATACGGCACCGCATGAGAAATGAGAGAGAGAAACTGAAATAGTTCCAGGTAACACCCAATGTTGATCGGAGGGGTCCAGAAGGGGTTCCGGAGTGACGGAATATAATAATATATGTATTTTATATTAATTGGTTGAATTAATATTAAAAAATATATTTTTATTTTATTTATATAGGCAACCCTTTGCTAATGGGTCTCACCTAGAGGGGAGGCCCAAAGGGGCAAGGCGCCTAGGGAGGAGGGCCAGCAGGCCAGGCCCTAGTGGGATCCCCACGTGGGTCCCACCTAGGCTGGCGGCTCCCCCTTGGTGGCTGGTGGCTGTGGGAATAGTCCCACATCGCCTGCCCCTTGGGTGGTGCCCCTCTCCTCCCACTATATATAGGGGTCACCCCCTTTCCTTGGAAACCATCCAATTCTCTCTTCTTTCTCTCATTTCCTTTGAAGATTTCTTTGTAATATTGGAGAAGACCTCGGGGGTTTGAGTTCTCCACTTTCACACTACCGTCGTGTGATCTTTGGTCTGCCATCTTTCTTCTTGCGTTGCTCGACTGGATCGGAGCCCAGGAGACGTCGCCTACACCGAACATGTGTAGAACTTCAGAGGCACCATACTTGGGGTGCTTGGAGCTGATCGTATTCATCAACATACGCCTTCCTGCGTAAGGTGTTCCTCGGTCTTCAAGGGTATGAATACCGTCTTCGTTTTATGTTACTTATGTCTACATAGTATAGATCCTAGTATTAGTGTTCGCATAGTTAGAAAAAAAAGTTTTCTGCTCCGGAACCCTACAAGTCCCTAGTAGCCTCTATTCATACTAGTTCGTTGGGCAACCGATGATCAAGGTTTCCTGATCATGGAACTTTTATGCCAGTTAACAACGAGCTCATATCATTAGTGAATGATGTGATGGACATTACCCAAAGATTGTGCCACGATCAAGTCATAGAGTTTCTTGTTGCAATAGTTAGAAATGTAGTCTCCTTGTCCTTAGACCGTGCGATCATATTAATCACTGTCTCCCAAGGCTGCCTTGATTGCAGCAAACATCACTCGGTGAAATGGTGATTATAAAGGTGTATGTTAGGTATTCTAGAGGAACAGTTGATGACCTATGAATCAAGACCAAGATTTGTTCACTAATGACTGCAAGTGCATAGATCCTTTGTAGCTAGTTTCGAAATAAAGATATCGATCCCACAGGGAGCAGTAGGCGAAAGATTAAAATGCTTTTAACTAAAACTAAACGAAGTACTTAAGGAATAATTTTGAGATACAAGAAAAGTAGAATTATTTTTGGGTTTTTGATTGAATGAAGCAATTAAAGTAAAGTAAAACTTAATGTAGAAAGTAGGAATCGCGTGTGTAAAAGAGCTTGGAACTACAATAGGGGAAAAGGTGTTCTTAGGGAGTGGTGGATACACCGCTAGCAATTTAGACTAAACAATCAAGATTATTATAACAAATATTCTCATGATATGTATGTATGTGGGAAGAGCTCCATATATGGACAAATAGGCAGCAACCACTACTCACATCATCCTTCATAACCACAGCTAACAGATAAATGACATCAATCATATTATCCCGCTATTAAGGGGATTTCTCCCGTGGCATGGATATGGCTTTATGAGTTCTCCTTGTTTCCCCAAGTTAGTATGTAAAGAATGACAACTGCTTTATAGTCACAGTAAGTGTTATCATCCCTCCGTCTACCAACAAGTAATCCCATTCATCGTGTCCCCATAAGAGGCAAATATCAAGGAGGTGCACAACTCCCAACATCAAGATGAAGACAATTAACACATACACATAATGATGTATAACATAATAATCTCTATCTTATCTCAATAATATGCTAGGGTTTCTCTATCTCCCCAAGAACTAATGATCTACTCAGACATGGAGGCAATCAACATCATGAAGATGATGGGTAGGGTGAAGATGAGATGGATGGAGATGATGGTGGTGCAGCGGTTCATGAAGATGAAGATCGATGCCTTGGCCTCCCAGATCTGCGTAGGGCGAAGATGGATCCTTTGTAGCTAGTTTCGAAATAAAGATATCGATCCCACAGGGAGCAGTAGGCGAAAGACTAAAATCTTTTAACTAAAACTAAACGAAGTACTTAAGGAATAATTTTGAGATGCAAGAAAAGTAGAATTATTTTTGGGTTTTTGATTGAATGAAGCGATTAAAGTAAAGTAAAACTTAATGCAGAAAGTAGGAATCGTGTGTGTAAAAGAGATTGGAACTGCAATAGGGAAAAATGTGTTCTCAGGGAGTGGTGGATACACCGCTAGCAATTTAGACTAAGCAATCAAGATTATTATAACAAATATTATCATGATATGTATGTGGGAGGAGCTCCATATATGGACAAATAGGCAAACAACCACTACTCACATCATCCTTCATAACCACAGCTGACAGATAAATGACATCAATCGTATTATCCCGCTATTAAGGGATTTATCCCGTGGCATGGACATGGCTTTATGAGTTCTCCTTGTTTCCCCAAGTTAGTACGTAAATAATGACAACAGCTTTATAGTCACAGTAAGTGTTATCATCGCTCCGTCCACCAACAAGTAATCTCATTCATCGTGTCCCCATAAGAGGCAAATATTAAGGAGGTGCACAAATCCCAACATCAAGATGAAGACAATTAACACATACACATAATGATATATAACATAATAATCTCTATCTTATCTCAATCATATGCTAGGGTTTCTCTATCTCCCCAAGAACTAATGATCTACTCAGACATGAAGGCAATCAACATCATGGCAATGGTAATGGAAACAATTGTAAATGCATAGTTCTTGTATAAATCCACAACGAGTACGAAAATTACAACAAGATCTAGATGGGGTGAAGATGAGATGGATGGAGATGATGGTGGTGCAGTGGTTCATGAATATGAAGATCGGTGCCTTGGCCTCCCAGATCTGCGTAGGGCGAAGATGGATCCCTTGGGCAAGTTCCCCCTCCATATGCCTTCCGGAGGTGAGGTTTCGGTGATTTCTGGGTGTTTTGTATGTCGTCTCTCTGATCCAGTTGCATGGGGTGAAACTATTTGAGGAGGCGGTGGCGGCGCCAACTATACGACGGGAACTATACAACCGGAAAATTACTTCCCGTCATATAGTTAGTCGTTAAACCTTCTGGACGCCTCGATCGCTTCGGGTTTTCTTCTGGTGTTATTGATATTTCCCAAATAAGCAACTTACGTTGTTTTTGACTCCTTTTCTCCCTAATATAATTGCTCCAAGAATTGTGTCCATTGTATCCATCATTTGTCCTGATCCAGGTGAAAATAGACATAAAATGTGTACGCGAACGCCGTAAAATACCAAGATCCTACCACTATAATGCAAAACAATAATATAAAACATGATGCAAATATGCACTCATCATTCACCCCGTGACGAGTAAGATACATAAGGCCGACTTGGTGAGATTACATCCATAATGTTGCAACATGTGACTAGGTCATGGGGATGTAATATCGCGGGAACAAATAAAATAGAACTTATCAATAACGAGATTGAACAAGGTATGTGATACCAATAACCGGATCTCTGACAAGTCGTATCAGAGAAACAAAGAGAATTGGACTTGATGTTTTACAGTTCAAACGATAGTGTCATCGTGGAATGCACAGAGGTCATTATGGGCATCCCAGTCCCGCTATTGATCATTGATGGAATCATGTATGTGCCATTCCCGAGCCTTGGGGAAATACACTTAAGGGTACGATGAGCTAGAGATCATCTGTAAGTTGGAATCACAGTAGAGAAAGAGAAAGCCAGAATCGTTCCGAAGAGAGATCCGAAGTTGTTAGGAGAAAGGAAGAAAGGAAAGGACCGAAAGGTGTTTTGGATAAATGGCAATTTATAATATGCATTTATTATATATTAATTATGAATTAATATGTACTAAGTAAATATTTAAATTAGAATTTACAGGGCGACTTCCTCATTGGGCCAAAACTCTGGAGGGAATTGGCCTAGGAGGAAACCACCCTGAAAAGGAAAGAAAACAGTAATTTCTAGCCGTTGTGGGCCATTGTCAGTCGGCCCTAGAAAAGGCGTCGGTAGATGCTATTTGCTGCCCAGGGCAATGTGGCGCTGGGTGCCGCACCGTGGCTAATGGGCCACCGTCGCGCCAAAGCCGGCCCTTCCCGGGTTGCTCCTCCACCTGGCCTCGCCCCGTCCCAGTTGCTGGGCCATGTCGCGCGTGCGAGCGATGGGCTGCGGGGGAGGGGGGAAGCACTGGCCCACCTAGGCGCTAGCTGTAGCCGCCGCTGCCTAGTTCTGCATGCTGGGTCGTGGGGAGCGCCAGCCCACCCAGCGCTGGCTTCTGTGGCGAGCAGGCTGGGCTGCCGGCTGTCCCATTGGCCTAGCCGGAAGGAACCCTCCTTTTACCCTTTTTCTTTTAATTCATTAGTCCCATATGGGGCACCTAATGAAGAGGGCACGCCCTGCTTCGCATATATAAAGGGGGTGCCATGGGTGGGATTAAACACACAATTTGAGATGTTTTCTAAGGTATTTTCCTTAGAGAATTTCTCCACCTCTCTCTAGTTGTCTCCTTGTGTTGGCACGGTCCCAAGAAAGGACTGCACACGCAAGAGACGTTGCACCTACAGCATGTCGTTGCGCTGCAAGGATTCCAAGCTGGATATCTACTTCCGCACTCCCGACAGGGATCAAGGGAGCCGGGGTCGTCATCATACACCGTATGTGTACGAAACCTTGAGGGTGCCTCCAAAGAGTGGAATTTTGGATGTCATGAGCCAAACATGCTGCACGATGAAGATGGAGCAAGGGGTGCCCTGGGAGGAGCTTCGCGATCTTGAGGTCGGCTACGAGCATACTACATCAACTATGTTCCCCTCAGAATGTTAACCGCTTTCTGTCTATAAGGGTATGTATCAGAAACCTCGGACGTTACTGCATTACTTCTAGATAGATCTTGGGCAGTTAGGGTATTCCAACGTCGGAAAAAATGTTTTTTCTACGGAACCCTTCAGTGCCCGCCTCGCCCAAGCTGAAGAGGAATTGCAGATGCATCTTGCGATCTACACTCTCTCGAAGAAGAATGAGGTCTTGTCGACCCACCGGCGTCGCTGCCAGCGTCGTAGGAAACGCATAGTTAGAATGTGGTTCTAGGTGTGGTTTGCTTGTAAAATATTTCTAGACTTGAATAAAAACTTGTCATTGCAAACATTGCAAATTTAATTCCAAACATGATACATGGCGAGTACACAACCTAGTATAGTGATAAGCCTACTCGTCGGAGTCAGAGTGGTAGCAGCGATGATACATGGTGTCGTCGAAGACGCTAACGATGAGCTTGGGTTCGCCGTCGTACTTGAATACGACGAAGTTGCTGACTTCGATTTGGTGTCGATGGGCGAACTCCTCCCATCCATTGGCGAGGAACATCTGGCTGAGGCGGTCGAACATCACCTCCACTCGCCACGCGCATGTATTGACACTGGCCGCCTGCAACATGACATGCTGGGGCTCTACGCCGTCTACCAGCAACGCGAATTTGCGGGGAAGGAGCATCCTGTCCCGCATCATGCCCGAGTGGATGGTGCCATCGAACTCGAAGATGGCGAGGCTGATATCGATGGGCTCGAGCTCGGGTGACGATGGTGGTGGTGAGGGAGCCGTGGAGGCGTGTTGTGGCCACATCCCCGACACCTTCCTTGATGGCCACGACCAAGGCCCGGTGGTCTTCCTAGATGCTTTGCTATCGGGTAGTGAAGGATGTGGGTGAAGAGAGTGTGGTGTGGAAGAAGATGGCCGCATGCGATCTATTAAAAAAGCATGGCATTGGATGACGGTACGGAGGTCGACGCGGCGGCATTGATGTGTGGCTGACAGGGTAGCGTTGGTAAACGCATCCAGTAGAGGCCGGTGATGCATGTAAAATGCATCCATGAACTTTGTCATTTATTGCTTCAAAATCACTATTATTTTACAACATTATTATATTTATTGGGACTAACCTACTAATATTTGTAAAGTGCACAAGTTCTTGGTAAATACACAAATATGAAAGAAAACTGCGCATTATGGAGAAATCTGAAAATTCCTGAAATCTGTCCCTATAGAACTCTTTTCGAAGATTTCCAGAAACGACCCCTAATATGATGTCTAATGAAAAAAGTGTAGAAAAGAAAGTTGTGGAGAATTTTATGCGCAACAATTTAGATATAAAATTCACCCCAATCGGAGTCTGGATACATTTTTTTAGCTATATTACTGTGGAAGACAGAAGCAGTTTTAGGACTCCGAAAATAGGTGACGTGGTTGACTCAAACTCCTTCCATCTTTAATGATTTCGGCTCAACCACGTCTTGATGGATTCATTAAGGACAGAGGGGACTCTAGGAAGGTTCTAAAGATGCCCAAAAGCCCTTGGATCCAAGGGGCATCCATCATATGGTCAAGATTGCATCTCCACAATATATATTGAGAGGAAATCCTACTTTTGAAGGCATCCACCCATAGCCACGAAATTTCCCCTCCTTGGCAGCCCCTAGGGGGGAGGAGCTCCTCAAGATCAGTAGCATCTCTAAGGAAGAAGAAGTGGCGGGGCCGCTGCCCCCAAGGGCAGCCGCCGCCCACAGAAGGGCGTCAGCGCCTCCCTCCCGCCGGCGTTGCCTCCTCTCACCGCGTGGCTGCCTCTCTCCCATGGGAGGCTCATCTCCATCACCATCTACTGCAAGATCCCATCATCCCCCACTATAATCTCTTGGCAAACATGATGTATGATGCAATATATTGTTTTCCCATGATCTATTGTATGACTATGTTGATGTTTGAGTAGTGAATTGTTATGAAAATTGTGATCTGGTTTGTTTTGGTTGCATATAAGTATATGTTATATTTTATGATAATCTTGATGCACTAACATATGAGTGTGCACATATGTTGGGGATGCACAAGGTTGTCACCGTTACATATTAATAGGATGAGGGATAAACGGAGTTTGGCAGAAGCCGAATCCCAAGTCTTGAAAATATATGTAGTATTAATTCATGGTTAATCAACGGGGGTATTATCATGGGACCTTAGATCTAAAGGCGGTGGTTAGACTTTATGTATTAATATTCCCTTGTTTGTTCTTAATTGGCCTTGAGATTAATCACTAGTGGTGCGTTTGCTCGTATCTATTGCTACACCTAGTTATGGCTTCTCCTAGAAGAAACAACAAAAGACTATATATGTGCTTTACTAATTGTGACAATCAAATGAATGAAATGGCAATTTGCCTAAACATTTGCTCGCATAGATTATCCACATCCACCACTAGCTCCACTTCATTTGTATTATTTTACTTATAGTATTTATTTTAACTACTTTATTATTTTCTAGTTAATACCAAAAACAACCACACACACACATACTTTAGATTCTAGCTTTGCATAGAAGGCCATATGAGTGAGTTATAGGACTTTAGAGAATAGATAGTTTATCTCCAGCTTCGCGTGAGTTCGACACCCAAAATACTTATCAAAATGTACTACGGTGATCCCCTGCACTTGGGGGTTATCAGCAGCGTCAGTGACGTGGCCAGCCTTTGGAGCAGGCTACCTTCCTCTATCGATGGCTAGTGGAAGAAGGCGGTTGTATCGCTGCCCTGTGGACCATCGTGCCCCGCGGGAGGACACGGAAGGAGGACACGCCTGTTGTCCGCCCCAGCGCAACCGTTGTCCAAATTTAGTGCACGGATGGGTCGGGTTGGACGCGTCGGGCCGGATAGGTCGCGCCGCTGGTGAGCCGCGCACGCTGCGCGAGTCCATTCGGACACGTTCGGACGCATGCGGACCGGTTGGATCGTGCCGATGGAGATGTCCTAAAGGAATGGAATGTCATGCCTAGTCGGTTCCACGAATGAAGGAATTCTTGCGGGAAATTTTTCATGAGGTTGGAGCTCATGTTATTTTTTCAGTGAAAACACACTGTATAGTTCCTACAGGATTGGTTTCTATAGAATTTAATCCCATGAATCAAACGTGTTCGCATCGAAAAAATCTGTAGGGGTTGAATCCTATACAAATTATATGAAAATCCTTTGAATCAAAGGAGGCCTAAGTTGGACGTGGACAGGATCTAAAAAAAGGTTGGATGGGCTCCATAGAGTTTTTTTTAAATAAGAGCATTTCAAAGGTTCAAGAAATTCTGAAAAAAATATCCAGATGTAGATAATATTGTGCTCTACCGAGGTGCCTACTCTTAATTCAAAACACCTTATATTCGTGACTACACAAAAATGTAGCCTCCAATATAATTTATTTTGACTTAAGATTTCGCACTTTCAGAATTCTTAGAGTATGATATTGTAGTAGTTTAGGATAGTTAGGATTCTAGTCTAACTTGACTCGTGCTCTAAGATAATCCTCTGTACGCCTATATATACTCGTCCATGAGGCTCAATAATATATCTATCATATTCTGATAAACTTATACTCTTTAATGATATCAGTCTAAATCGATCTTAAACCCTACCTTCCGCCGCGCTGTCCCTGGGGAGATCGATCTCCATGATCTCCGTCGGGGACTGCGCAACCCGTATGCAGGGTTCTGTCCGCCGATCCGTGATCGGCTGCCCTGTAAGACTTTTTCTCCGATCTCTTGATCGGCTTTCTTTTTGGTTTACCAATCTTAGATCAGATTGAGTCGCTCATTGTCGTCGTCATCGCCGTGCCTCTACTTCGACCATCGGCATCGAGGATCTATATCGCGTTCGTGCGTCTGCCCCCTCTGTTGTTGCGCCTGCCTCGGCAGGCTGTCGCGGCCTCACGGCAGGCTGCCGCGCACCACGGATGGCTGCTACGTCTTCCACGGAAAGCTACCGTGGCCGCCCCCCTCGGATCCTCTTCGTCGTCATCGTCCGGGACTTCACCGACAACGTCGCCATCGAATCCGATCTACGCGTCGTCCATGCCATGGCCCATATGGTGCACCGTCGGTCTGATCAACCGATCCCGCGTATGTCTACGCCAAGCACGTTCCCGAGCACGCGCCTACCATCGATCGAGCTACGGCCTGACACTGTATAGCCCCGTCGGGTCGCAGCGCCGCCGCCTTTGGTTCATGCTACCGGCTTCCAAGGCGTCTTCCTTGGCGTGTACGCCGCTGCACCGACTTGCGCCCTGCAGCTATGCCGCCCTCTCGGGTCATAACGTGGCTGCACGCAGTCTACTTTGCCGTCCTCGTGCATCGACGGTCTTGACTTTTACCGCGCCATCTCCTATGGCGCGGATCGCCGCCGTCTGCACATGGTCTTCGTCACGTCGTCGGGTCTTTCTCGCCTACTTCGAGCATCGCCGCCGCGCTTCACAAGGTAACCTGCAGGGCGCCCTCTCGCCGTCGCAGGTCCCGCCGACTACCACATCGCCACTCTAGGCATCCAGCATGACTAACCCAGGTCGCCGTTGGTTTCGCCGCCTTCTACGTCTTCATCGGCTTCGACAACGTCTTCTTCGGCATCAACCCCTCTACGACTACCTCGACCGCGTCACCGACGAGTTCTTCTTTGCATACTCGATTTCGGCAAAATTGGAGTGTGCGTTGGTCCCCAACGTGCGCCTAGTTCTGGCAAAACTATGGTTGCACCTCGTCCTCGACGGCTCGGACTGCATCGACTTCGGCATCGACACCCTCAACGACTGCCTTGACGCGTCTCCGTCATCCTCCCCGCGCACTATGCGCATGCGGCTTCACGTGCGGCTACCTCGACACCGGCATCCCCGACCACGACATCGACCACGGCGACCCATCGCTCAGCTAACTCGACCATGGCACTGCCTCACGCTCTCGGCTCCCTCGACATCGGCACGAGGGCTACCACCTCGCTTGAGCATCACCAGCTTCCTCTACGGTTCAAACTACCGCGACGCGACAAAGTCCAAGACGTTTCCGCTACAACTGCAGGGGGATGTCAGCCTACTGGATGCTACTTCGGTTTATATTTAGTCTGATCGTCCGTGACGTTCCGGTTGTTCACGACGCTACCGCTACGACTGCGGGAGATGTTAGAGTATGATACGTACACGGTTATTATGGTACAACATTGTCCGTATATAGGAACTTTTTGTAGATCTTTTAAAACATGAAAATATTGCTTTCATAATTTCAAAAATAACAGGTTTCATGGAACTCGGGCTCCATTTGAGGTTCCTGCATTAAGTTTCGTTGAGAAAACTGGTGACATTAAATTCACCTAAACACACTAGTGACATTAAGTAGAGTTCTAGATGATAGATTAACCCCTTAACAGTAGTAAAAGAGTCTTCTTTCCAGAACATCGGCACAACATACATCTGTTACGTTTCAAAAAGTTCAGTCCAAAAATACTAAAGAAAAAATAACAAATCCGACTTGTTCCTCCACATCACCAATATATGTGTCGTGAAACTCGTTCTCCTGCTTGGAGGCATCATCCTCCATGATTTCATCCTCCGTATCTTCATCCTCCATGTTAAAGCCAAAATCGTGTTCCACATTGGCATAATCTTCTTGTTCATCGGCTTGGTCACTATCTTTCCACTCAAATTCCATCTATTGGCTCAAAGGAGGTTGGCTATCATCATTCATTCTGAGTGGGGGTCATATCATCATGTGTAGAAGGACATTGGTTCAAGTTAATATGCAAGTGATCAACTTCGACCTTGGTAGCAAATAACTTGAGAGACTTGTCCTAGGACGCCGCTACCATCTCCTTGTATGCCTTCAATCCAACTCGCACTCGATAGGCATTTTCTTCATTCGTCTTTTATGGCCAGACCCAACACCATACCTTCCAACTAGTTCAACTTTCTCCCTTGGATCCACCCATTTCAAAACTACTCTTACTTTTGCCACAACCTCAACATAGGTCGGACTAGTGATAAAGACCACCGCTTCCTCCTTTTTGTCAACATACTTGGCCTTGTTACTAAAAATTCTTCCTTGTCTACATATTGGACATTCACAATTCTTTCCATCTATAAATAAATCACAACAAACATTAAGCATTAATTATATGACTATATAGAAGTGTTTAAATGTCAAGGTAAAAACACATATAAAGTGCCTAACACGCGTGCTTACTACACATCACAACTACCATATAAGCCACAATGCACCAATTTGAAGAATAGATATGGGAGAAATCTGCAGATCTAGGGTTTGACTAAAACTGAGCAATGCCACACAAAAACACAATTTCAACCAACCAAATCATGATAGGTGGGAGAGATCGCCTCAAAGGATGCAAAGGGGAGATTCCACGGAAAAATCCCACCGACTTGAAGGGATTTGAGAAGGGGTTGAGTGAGGGCGAGAGAGCAGACAACTCAGGTCAGGAAGGGGAAAGAATAGGGCTGGGGCGAGGATAGGCGACTGTCCATACGGATTTGCCAGCACTTAACCCAAGGAAGGGTACCGCTAGTGGGTGTGGCGGTAGAGCACTGGGTACCTCCAAGGACCTTGGCGGTAGATTACATAGGCTACCTCCAAGGTCAGCGGCGATACGCAGCCACGTCAGCAAGGTCAACTGGGCAGCGAGTGACCATGGACCAGGTTGGGTACCGCCAACGACCTTGGCGGTACCCCGCAATGTCTACCGCCACCATGTTGGCCGGTAGCCTCAGGGGATAGATTGTGCTAAAATTATGAAACGGGTTCATTTTGTGCTAAACTTTTGCTTTGAGGTTAGAATTGTCCATTTGGTCACGAGAGGGGAGGCGGTAGACACAGTGGGGCTAGAGCGAAGGGCGCGAGAATTACGTGTGAGCGCGAAGGTATGGGATGAAGGGGGCCAACGGAGTGGCAGAAAATGGAACACCAATATTCTTTTTAGATACTACTTCAGTCTCAAAGTTTAAGGTTTACAATTTTTTAAAGTCAAGCTAGGAAAAATCTGATCAAAGTTTTAGAAAAAACTATAAAAACTATAATATTATATAGATACCATGTGAAAATATGTTTCATGATATATCAAAGTGTATGGATTTCATATTGTAAATGTTATTTTTTCTAAATAATTTGGTCAAACTTTACGTAGTTTGACTTTAAAAAAAAATCTTAAACTTTGAAACGGAGGTAGAGAACGGGACTTTTTTGACAATCAATATCATATTATATTATATTAATAGAAGCAAATTATACGTGGTAGAGATACATAAACTGACTCCTGCAATTACAAAATAAAGTCTAAAAAAAGCAAACCTTCAAGGTCTTCGTACTTTTTCTTCTTTTATGACACAATTTTACACTTTCCTGAAGGTAGCAGAACAAAACTGACATAGAAATTAAACCATAGACCTGTAAATACCAATAATAGTTCGCCCATAATTATAATTTTTACCATAATGCCAAAACCACGTGCCCGCGCGTGGCCATTAAAGTAATCAACCAACATCCGCAAGAGTACCAACACCAATATTTCAGAAAAAAGTAACCGAACAGCCTGACCAACGTCGCTAGAGCCAAAAGTAGGAATCACCATTGTCGAGGACGTAGCAGTCGGGACAAATATTGCAAGAACAAACCTTGCTGCAACCATGAGAAAAAAAATCCAAAATAGATTTGGCGAAGCAAAGATCTAAAGACCCATACCTAGAGAGTTTTATCTTTCAGCACCACCATTGACATTGGGAAAGAGATCTCATTGTCGAACGAAGGGCCGGAGATCGCTTATTGTAGATGATGCCATCTACATTGAGGCGGAGACCAAAACGAAGATGTCTAGCAAAACCCTAACCTAATATTTTAAAATCACTACTTCTACTAAAAACTCTACTCATAGATTGGGTTCTCCACGCCTCGTGACACCGGCGAGACCGGCCGGAGGAGGAGGAACTGGTCTATGGAGGAGGCTGAGGTGGGAGGCTGTTCTTTCCGTAGGTGGAGAAGTTGTCGCCATGTTCTAAAAAAGGAAAATTTGCTATATACAACGTTATTTTTTATCATTTGCTGAAACACACTATCAGATTGTGTCTTTGCCCTATACCATTACAGTTTCGTGGCATATTTACCAGAACACACTGCACAGTCAAAAAGGAAAGTTTTATCACTTTTGTCGGGTGTCCATGAACACACTGCACAGTCAAAAAGGAAAGTTTTATCACTTTTGTCGGGTGTCCATGTTATGGTCGAGTTTGAAAAAAATGTGTCAAATTTTCCCTTTTAGCCGCGTTGTGTGCTCTGACAATAATCCGTTCTTAAAAAAAAAGTCCTTTTATACCATGTGGTTCACAGAGAATGAGGACCTGTTCACGAGTCGGGTGCTATTTCCAAAAGAAAAGGTCGGCTGCTACTTCAAAAAAAAAAAATATCGGTGCAATTTCGTGTCTCGTGAGCGGCATGATCCCGATCCAACGGACAATATCCTATCGCGTATGTGTAAGCCGGTTTCGACCTCACTCCACCTCTCGTGCTGTACCGCCTCTTCCCTCTCCCCAAATCTCAAACCTCCCCGCCCCCTTCCGGCGGCCCCCCAAAACCCTAGCCCGCCGCCGCCCCCGCCCCCGCCGATCTCGCCGCCATGGACGACAGCCTCTACGACGAGTTCGGCAACTACATCGGCCCGGAGCTCGCCGACTCCGACGCCGAGGACTCCGATGCCGCCGCCTCCCCGTCGCCCTCCCAGTCCCGCTCCCCCTCCCCGGCGCGCTCCCCGTCCGGATCCCCCAACTCCCGCCGCCCCGCCACCCTCATGGACGTCGATGACGACGACTATGCCGACGCCGCCCAGAACTCCATCGTCCTCGCCGAGGACAAGAAGTACTACCCCACCGCCGAGGAGGTCTACGGCCCTGGCGTCGAGGCGCTCGTCATGGACGAGGACGAGCAGGCGCTCGAGAAGCCCATTGTCGCGCCGCCACGCGACGTGAAGTTCGAGGTCGGCACCCGCGCTGGCGCCACTTCCACCTACGCATCCACCGATTTCGTGCTCGGCCTCGCCTCCAACCCGCTGCTTGTCCGCAACGTGGCGCTCGTGGGCCACCTGCAGCACGGTAAGACGGTGTTCATGGACATGCTCGTGGAGCAGACCCACGAGGTGGACACGTTCGACTCCGAGGGCGAGCGCCATGTGCGGTTCACAGACACCAGGGTGGACGAGCAGGAGCGCAGGGTCTCCATCAAGGCTGTGCCGATGTCACTCGTGCTTGAGGGGGGCAACGGCAAGTCGTATCTCTGCAATATCATGGACACGCCTGGGCATGTCAATTTTTCTGATGAGATGACTGCTGCGCTCCGGCTGGCAGATGGGGCTGTGCTTGTTGTGGATGCTGCTGAGGGCGTCATGGTAATTGACTCAACCTATTGCTTTATACATCTCTGTTGTGGTGATGGATTTACCTCTCAAAGTAGGAGTATTAAATTGGATTAGTTAGTTTTGTTACTTTTGTTTACACTTTTCCTGTTCTTCATGTTACATAAGGTTATGGCAATGGCACTTTGGAATGTGGGATATAGCCTGCTCAACGTAAATCATTTGGACATAGATTTGCTGGGAGATATATCTTTATAGCTTCACAAATTCAATGCCATTTTTCCCACAAACGTCCCCCCCACCCACCCACACACACATTACAACAACCATGCATCTTACCCAAACATGAGAAGGATTTTATGAGTGACATAACTGAAAGCCTGAAAGTGTGAATGTAAGAGTACCACATAGGAGTAGGGGGCTGGCACAATTTTTTATGCAGCATCCAACAGTTTTGAAGACAAATAAATGGTGTGTTGCTTCAGTTTGGTTTGTGTAAGATTAACTTCTTACTTAGTTCGAACTTGGAAGTTGCTGGTGCTGCATTTGGGACACTCACAGCTGCATCTGTTGTTGACAAGCATGCTCAACCATATGCACTCAGTTTGGGCAGAAAACGAGGGTGCTAATATTCTCAGAAAAAGCTAAATTATCTCCTTTGTGTCACTGTTCTATTGTATTTTTTCTTTGGTAAAAGATATAGATTCAGTGGAAACTTCTAAGCCAATGATAATTCGGTAAAGTCAATACACTCCAGGTAGCATCTTGAAAATCTATTTTTTCTTGAAACTATCAGCATCATTCTGCCATTGCTCCTGCTGTGTTCTCTTAATAGGTGGAACACACATTATCATAAATTAGAACAAATTAGTAACGGACTTGACGCGCAAAACATTGTTATGCAGTCAGTGGGACACTCACTTTCTGTTCTAAGCTTAATCTTGTCGTCTTAGCTAAAACTAGCTCGGCAGTGAGCTTATATATATGATCTTATATATGCTTAAGCCTGCAAATCTATGAACTTCCATACCTTTTCCGCTCAAATAGAAAACTGCAGATCTTCAACATGCACTAGATGTATATAAGTTAGTTGTGTACAGTTTTTCTTCTGCCAAAGTAGTAGCTTGGCTGCATGCATACAAGTATATCAAGGATTGAAGTGCTGAAGTTATGTTTCTAGTGTTATGTGGAAGCATCAAGATTTTGTTATTCATTTACCTGCATTGATGAATAGGTAAACACCGAGAGGGCGATTCGTCATGCAATCCAAGAAAGACTTCCCATCGTTGTTGTGATTAACAAGGTATAATTCCAGCCTTTTCTTCTTGATTCCGTTGCAAGTTAAATCTGACGTTTGCTCCCATTGTGTTATTACAGGTTGATAGACTGATAACAGAGCTAAAGCTGCCACCCAATGATGCATATTTCAAGCTACGGCATACACTGGACACAATCAACGATCTAATCTCATCTTATTCTACCACAGTAGGTGGCACTCAACTTGTAGATCCTGCTGCTGGAAATGTTTGTTTCGCGAGTGGTTCTGCTGGCTGGTCTTTTACCTTGCAATCTTTTGCTCATCTTTATTTAAAGATTCATGGGATAGCATTTGACCATGAGAAATTTGCATCTCGTCTATGGGGAGATTTGTATTATGACAGTACTTCTAGAACCTTCAAAAAGAAACCACCAGCAGCGGGAGCTAACAGATCATTCATTGAGTTCATCCTCGAGCCTCTGTACAAAATCTATAGTCAGGTTGTCGGAGAGCAAAAGAAAAATGTTGAATTAACTCTTGCTGATTTGGGTGTGACACTGAGCAATGCAGCTTATAAACTTAATGTCATGCCTTTGCTGAGACTTGCTTGCCGCTCAATTTTTGGCACTGCTACTGGCTTTACAGACATGTTAGTGAAAAACATCCCTAACGTGAAAGATGCTGCTGCAAGGAAGGTAGAACACATATACACTGGTCAACAAGATTCGGCCATTGTGGATGCAATGAAGAAATGTGATTCTCAAGGCCCCCTTATGGTCAATGTTACGAAACTGTATCCTAAACCTGACTGTAGTGTCTTTGATGCCTTTGGACGAGTTTATAGTGGTACAATACAGACTGGTCAGACTGTCCGGGTCCTTGGAGAAGGCTATTCTCCTGATGATGAAGAGGATATGACTGTCAAAGAGGTCACCAAGTTGTGGGTCTACCAGGCACGGTACCGTGTCCCAATAAGTAAAGCCCCTGCTGGTTCGTGGGTTCTTATTGAAGGCGTGGATGCATCAATCATGAAAACTGCAACCATATGTCCTATGAACATAGATGATGATGTGTACATATTTAGACCTCTACGCTTCAATACCTTACCTGTTGTAAAGATAGCAGCTGAGCCTCTTAACCCAAGTGAGCTACCTAAAATGGTGGAAGGTCTTCGAAAAATCAGCAAGAGCTATCCTCTTGCGATTACTAAGGTAGAAGAATCAGGAGAACACACTATCCTTGGGACTGGTGAGCTATATTTGGATTCTATAATGAAGGACCTCAGAGAGCTTTACTCTGAAGTAGAAGTGAAGGTATAAGCAATGTACTTAATTTACTTTTCCTTCTTTTTTGAAGTTAATTTTTCTTAACTTTGTTTGTACACAGGTTGCAGATCCAGTTGTGACATTTTGTGAAACAGTTGTTGATACTTCCTCTATGAAATGTTTTGCTGAAACACCCAACAAGAGGAACAAAATTACCATGGTTAGATTGGCTTTTCTTGTGCCCTTCTTTCTTCATGATGACAAACAAACAGACAAGGTTAACTAATTTGTGGTTTTTTATGTCTGACAAAACCTGCAGTTAGCTGAACCATTGGAGAAGGGCTTGGCAGAAGATATTGAGAATGGCCTTGTTAGTCTTGACTCAAGGCAGAAAGAAGTTACCGACTTCTTTCGCCAACGCTACCAGTGGGATGTGCTTGCAGCAAGGTCAATATGGGCTTTTGGACCCGACAAGCAGGTAAGATGGCAAACCGCTTACTGACCTACCAGTAGGCATGTAACAAGCTTGACCTTATTGGCTGGGTTCTCACATCGGTTTATTAGAGTTCTATGAATCCCGCCAGCCTGCTGTTTACGTGTTTCCAATTGTTGCTTAGTTGATCATGTTCCACAAGCTTTCCACCAGATCATCAGTTTTATAGTTCCATCCATTATACTCCCTCCGTTTGGAAATATAAGACGTTTTAGCTTTGTGAATTGAATGTATCTAGACATCCTTTAGTGTATAGGTTCGTAGAGGTTCGGAGTGAACCTATACACTAAAAGGTGTCTAGATACATTCGTTTCACGAAGCTGGAATGTCTTATATTTCCGAACGGAGGGAGTAATTCCCTTGCTCTGTGGACTGAACATATCTTACTTTGACATACAGGGTCCTAACATTCTTCTAGATGACTCTCTTTCGGTCGAGGTGGATAAGAACTTGTTGAATGCTGTCAAAGATTCAATTGTTCAAGGGTAGGGTACTCTGTTGTTCTGTTAATTCAAAATTCATTGGGAATCTTTGTCAGTGTCTTAGTCATTCTATCTATTGCCATGACCACAGGTTTCAGTGGGGTGCTAGAGAAGGTCCCTTGTGTGATGAACCAATTAGGAATGTGAAGTTCAAGATCTTAAATGCAAACATCGCTCCAGAACCATTGCACCGTGGTGGTGGTCAAATAATCCCCACAGCCCGTCGGGTGGTCTACTCTGCGTTTCTGATGGCTAATCCTCGTCTTATGGAGCCTGTTTATTATATTGAGGTTAGTCATGGACTCGTGGTTTTGGAAATAGACTTATCATCGCTATCTAGAACATGTGTACGGATTTTGTATTTTGCTTTATCTTTTGTTGGTTAATTAAAAGAAATTCTGGTTTGATGATGTGATCTGACAAATGAGTGCATCGGTTATTGGCAGATCCAAACTCCAATTGATTGTGTCTCTGCTATATATACGGTCCTGTCGAGGCGACGTGGTCATGTGACAGCCGATGTACCCAAGCCAGGCACTCCAGTATATGTTGTTAAGGTAAGAAACATACTTTATCTGAATTCAGTCTTTTTTTTTCCATATGTAAGACCTGTATGACTCTTGCTGATCGTATTGTTTTTCTGTTTGTCAGGCATTTTTACCTGTCATAGAGTCTTTTGGGTTTGAGACAGATCTCAGATACCATACACAGGGACAAGCCTTTTGTGTGTCAGTGTTTGATCACTGGGCTATTGTTCCTGGCGATCCCCTTGACAAGAGCATTGTCCTCCGTCCTCTGGAACCGGCACCTATACAGCACCTTGCCCGTGAGTTCATGGTAAAGACCAGGCGAAGGAAGGTAAGACATACATCTAGATACTGGACAAACATACAATAGTAGCCTGTTTTAAACTGATTGTAGTATTAACTGTATGCACCCTCGTTTTCCAGGGGATGAGCGAGGATGTTAGCATCAACAAGTTCTTTGATGAGGCCATGATGAATGAACTGGCGCAACAGGCTGCAGATCTTCACTTGCAGATGATGTAGTTTGAAGAACAGAAGCCATGGTTGCCTCTTCTGTTGGATATCATCATGGCATGATCTTCAGATGATGCAATGGTCCATTTTTTTCTTTCGCATTGGAAACAGATCAAGATCCTTTGGGGGCCAACATGATGTGATCTTTCAAGAGATGCATTACGGCCACACTTGCAGTTGGATCTGCCGTGTTTTGATGCTTGGGTGGTATTATTGCAACAGATCATCGTAGACTGAGCACCCTCTGTCGTCATGTATGTACTATTGTTCTAACATCTACGACATCTAACCAGTTAGTGTAACAATCATGAGCTGAGACTAGTTTTGACATTTGATGATAGGCGATGGCATCTCCAGGGACGTTGATGGCATTACTGGTTTGATCTTTTCTTTCCTACAACCAATGTAGCATTGAGCAACTTTTAAGTTTCTTGAGGATAGTTATGTTTCTTTCCGTGCATATTTGATCTATGTTTTCATCAGGAGGTATTTGTGGATGTAATGCCTTCTTTGTGGTGAACTCTTTCTGAGGTGGCGTGTCACTGTTGTAATGTTCGTTCATAGATTGTCAATGCAGCGTTTTCTGTAGGCATGTTAGATTTCTAGGTGACTGTTTGGTTTGCACATACTCTCTCGGTCTTATAATATAACCAATATATGCATGTTATATTCTACGAAGTACTTTGTTTTGTCAGTCTCAATGTTCATTAGACCGATGAAGCACATTTTTGTAAAACCGAACTGAGTCTAGGACATAACAGAGACTCCAAAAGTTTAGTGTTATATTTCTCGCTTCTTCAGCTTTACTGTGACTCTGAGCCCATTTTTCATCTGCAGTGAACATGATAACTTGGGCTGGATACTTTGCCCTTCCACAACCTCCACGTCGAAGTTCCACATCACTGCGGCGACAACGGTCTTCATCTGCATAATCGCGATCTCCTTGCCGGGGCAGATCCTAGGGCCTGAGTTGAAGGCCATGAACTTGTGAGAAGGTACGTGCTGCAGCTTGTCGCCATCCTCCGAGAGCCACCTATCTGGGTTATAGTCGAGGCAGTCCTTACCCCACATGCCCTCCATTATTCCTATGGAGTGGACAGAGATGAGGACGATGTCGCCGGCACGCACCTCATGGCCACTTGGCATGGTATCGTCGGCGACCACCGTCTTGCGCTCGGTAGGCGCCGGTGGGTACAACCTGAGAGTCTCATACAAGGCAGCTCTCAGATAGACCAGAGATTTGGTCTCCTCTGGCTCAAAGATCCCCGTACCAGGTACTTTGCGCGATGCAATGGGTGAGAGTTCATTACGGATGATCGACACGGTGCGAGGGTTTTGGGCGAGGTTGTAGAAGGCCCATGGCATCGTGTCCTTTCTGGTGAACATGGAGCCGATGAGCGTCGCACGGAGAAAGTCATCGTGCGCGTAGTCCGGGTCGTCGATGTAGGAAGAGACAAGATCCTCTACACGAGAGCAGCGATTTTGGCGTGCATGCGATGCCCCACGCTCTCTCTCCTCTGCTCTATGGAAGTTTGTGTCAGTTTAATATCTTTTCTTCCACATTGTTACGTAATTTGAATCGTCTGTAGATTTTTAACCACAAGTCCAAATTAAGAGTCGTTTGTATATCTGAGTTTCTAGTGATTAGAGCTTCAAAATAAGACTAAAATTGAATATATTTTGACACTATTTGAAAATTAATATTTAAAACATGGTGAAACTTTGAAAATCTTTATGAAATCTAGTGATATTTTTTGTTTCGAAAACACAGTTAAAGAATAATTGGCAATTCTTTTAGAGTTCAGACAATAAAAAAATATATTAATGAAAATAAAAAAACCTGTTTTCATAGAGTTTTATTGGGTTTCAATATCCATCATTATGTTTCATCATGTGTGAAAATTTACATTTTAAATTTTGTCCAAAAATATCAATTTCGAGATTGTTTAATAGATATTGTCAAAATAAATACACTTGTTTAAACATAATGTTAATCTGATATTTATTTTAAAACATATTATCTTTTTTAATCCAATACTATATACCAAAATGAAGTACTAGAAAGTGGCAGAAAAAGCAAAGATTCTTGCATGCATGTGTCAGATGTGTGAGGAGAGAGAGTCACACATCCAAATCTAAGAGCAACTTCAAAAGAGACACTAAAAACCAGCGCTGTAAAAATAATCGTCGATATAGCGCGCGCGGCACTTTTTCGTCCTCCAGCAGGCGCGCGAAAATCCGGCGCGCATCAATTTGCCCACCGCCCCAAATTTGGTGTCCGTCGCCGGTAGCGTCTTATCACTCTGCTGGCCTTGAACGCCAACGACCATTGAAACTTCCCCGCCCATCGCCTCCATTCCCCTTGACGATAAAGCGCGCCACCGCTTCGATTCGCCGCTGCCGCTCACGCCGCTTTCGCTCATGACTGCAGATCCGCTGTCGCACCTCCTTGAGCTACGCGGCGGGAATCGATCAGTGGCCGCGCGTCCTCGCCTTAAGCGACCGTCGTCGTCGCGCCGCCTCCCTGCAACACGTCGACCGCGGCGCCACACTGTCCTAGGCCGCCATGTCCTCGTCAAGCCAGGAAGCTACTTGGCGCACGCTTTTTCGTCGTCGCAAGGTATGTTTCGCCGCCGCCGTGACTCCAAATTGTATTGTAATTTCGGTAGAGGAAGTGAGCGTATATTCGTGCTTGTAGAGGATATCGAATGATTCATCCGACGAGGAACTAGAGCTCGAGGAAGATGAGAACATATCGATGTTGTTACCTTGGCGCGAGATGAAAGAACCGAAGCGCGGTGGCTCGGTTTTTGGTAGGCGCAAGTTGTGGAGGGAAAGGATTGAATGACATGAGAGGTTGATGAGGATGTATTTCAACGACAATGCCACCTTTCCAGAGGAGTATTTTCGTCGGCGTTTTAGGATGAGCACCGGTTTGTTCAAGCGCATTTGCGAAGAGGTGACCAAGTTTGATCCGTTCTTCGAGCGAAGAAGGAATGCTGACGGAGAGCTTGGACATAGCACCTACCAGAAGGTGACTGCCACCTTGCGTATGATGGCATATGGTATTCCGGGAGACCTTGTTGACGACCATTTGGCAATGAGTAAGAGTCAATCCATTGAGTGGTCAAGCGCTTTGCCGTCGCAATTGGGCGTGTGTTTGGCACCGTCTACTTGAGAGCTCCCAATGCTGAAGACATGGCTAGGCTTTTGGAGGAGAACAAGGCTCGGGGGTTCCCTGGAATGCTTGGCTCTATTGACTGTATGCATTGGAGTTGGAAGAATTGTCCTGCCGCATGGCATGGACAATTCAAAGGTCACAAGAAGGATTGTACAATCATCCTTGAAGCTGTGGCAGACTATGAGACTTGGATTTAGCATGCTTTTTTTGGAATGTCCGGGTCCTGCAATGACATCAATGTTGTTCAGCGGTCTCCTCTTATGTCAAGGATTGCATTGCGTGAAAGTCCATAAGTAGAGTTTGAAGCAAATGGCCACACATACAGCTATGGCTATTATCTTGCAGATGGCATCTACCCAAGGTGGCAAACTTTTGTGAAGCCGGTTCACAAAACCAAAGGTAAGAAAGAAAAGGATTTCCATGTCGCACAAGTGGCGTCCTACGAAAGATGTGGAGAGAACCTTTGGGATTTTGCAAGCCCAATTTGCTATTGTGCGAGGACCAACTAGATTTTGGGATCAAGAATGTCTTTGGTACATCATGATCACTTGTGTGATCATGTATAACATGATCATAGAGGATGATCGTGGCAAAGATGTAGATCGCAGCCACCACTATGACTTGATGGGGATTCTCGTGCAAGTGCATAGGAGAGAGCATAGGGTGGCACGTTTCATTGCCTCATATCATGCCATTCGCGACAACAAGATCCATGATAATATTCAAAAAGATCTCATCGAGAAGTAGTGGAAATGGTTTGGAGCACAACGTTGAGCCCTCCTTTTATTTGTTGTTTGTTGTATTGTTGGGAAACTTGTTGTATTTGTTGTAGTGTTTGATGAAAAACTTGTCGTATTTGTTGATGAACAATTCTTATATTTGTTTTACTATACCATTTGGTTGTGTTGTAATAATAACTAGATAATTTTTTGTTGAATTTATTTGGGTTTGTTTGATCTTCTTGAACATATAGTTTGTTGTGAAACCTGTTTGCGTCGGCGCCCGCGCGCTGTATTTTTGTGCATCTGCTGGGGGTCCTTTTTGTGCTCTATTTTCGTGCGCCGAATTTAGCGCATCCGGTGAAGGAGAAATGTCGCGCGCGCTAAAACTGGATCGCGCACGCTGCATAGCAATTTTACAGCGGCGGATTTTAGCGCGGCTATTGGAGTTGCTCTAAAAGAGAGATGAATGACTCTTGCATGGATGCTACCTCGCGTGCATGCCAGAGTTGCATTTCTATCCTCTACACCCTCCTGGTCTTCGTCATCACCACCAGCACATCCACCGTTGATGATCTTGTTAGGTTGATGTCTCCCCGATCGAGCCCAATGGCTCGACGGACCCTTTGACTCACGCCCTGATCGGGGGCGCCCAAATATACACTGGTTGGTGGGCCCTTGTCGCAGCGCTATATAAAGGGTGGGGGCCGGCGTCACAGATCACGAGGTTCGACTACGCCGCAAACCCTACCAACATCCCCTAGCCGATCTAGGGTTAGCGCCTAGTGACGGTAAGCTCCCGCGCCACCACTCTCGCTCGTCGCACTTGCCTTGCTCACACACACCCACACCCTCTCCGTCGACCCCATGGCCAACGCAACAGGCTCATCAAGCCAAGGTGAAGGTATGACTCGATCTATCTCTCTTAGTATCTAGTTTGTCCCAACATGGATTGATGCATAGACAAAGTCCTATTCGATTAGATCTACACTTCAGATCCTATGGATTCTATCATTGGTATCAGAGAAACAACTAGTGTTATAGATCTTTTTCAGGTAGAATATAAACAACAAAAGAAACCCTAGCAAAGTGAAAAGATCTCACCGCAGGACCTCGGGCTCGTCGGCAAAGTTGCGTTGCCACAAGGTTGTGTCATTCCTCTTGATCCCGATGTGCATCGTCAAGCCGAGGCATCGGGAAGAATAACATACCCCTTACGGGGCAAAGAACATCAAAATAAAAGCCCAGGTTTCTCCTCCTCGAACCCGAATCAAAAAAAGAAAAAAAAGAAAAGGGCACCATCGGCCACCGCCGGCAAAGGGCACCACCGCTGGGCCACTTGACGGTGACGCGCTCACCCACGGGTGCTCGTGTGCGTCGGCAAGGGGGCCAGGGGGCGTCGCAATCTTTCTCCGCTCGAGCCGTTGCTCGATGTGTGCTGAAGGATTAGAGGCAGAGAGGAGGGGAGAGGGAGGGGCTCGTCGCCGGCTGTGCCGGGCGACGCAGCCTCGCCTCAAGCCGGGCCACTGCAAGCGAGTGGGGTGTTTCCCCGGCGCCGCCAGAGAGCGGGTGAGGGCTCACGTGGGGGCAGAGAGGAAAGTATGGGGCTAGGGTTACGGGAGCGGGTCGCTGGCGCTGGTTTTGTGCGCGCGAGAGAGGCGGCCAACCGTCCAATCAGATCGAACGACCAAGATCGAACGGCGGCGCGAGAGGTGGGATGCTGGCGGGCCGAGATGGACTAGCGCCATTGTATGTCGATGGAGCGCCGTGTCTTGTGATCTGAAGGCTAGGCTATGCAGAGGAAGGCCCATGAAGGGCGCTGAGAGTACATGATCCCTTTTTTATTTAACAGAAGCTATACTTAACAGTTATTGCTACAGTTTTTGAAGGATTTTGTCAGATTTTTCAATTCAAACTAATCCAACGAATAGTTTGTGTTAGAAAATAGAAAAGTAATGAAAATGCTTCTGAAAAGTAATAAAGTTTAATTAATTTTATTCATTTCTTCCGCTTCAAATAGTTAAAAGTGCTCTTTAAATTTAATAAAGACAAAAGTGAGAATTAAATTTTGAGAGTATGTTAAAGTTTTATTCTGGTTATGTTCATGTTATTTTTCTGACCAACATTGTAAATAGCATGATCATGATTAGTGATTTGGTTTAAAGTGGTTACTTCGTGTGCATTTCTTTCTATGTTTTGCCCAACGGTGATATAGTTTTAAATTGCACAAACAGTTGTATGTGTTAGTTGTTTAGAAAATCACACTTTTTAATGCGAAATCTGGAGTCATAATAAAGGTTTTTGAGGAATTTCACACGACCAAGTAATTATGGAGAAAATTCCAGGCGATAGCAGCCATAACGACCACTGGTACGGGTAGGGCCCGCCCGTACCGTCCACCGTACCATATGGTGGCAACTCCGTCTCATCAAACCCTACAACTTTCATGAAGGCGCCTATATATTTTCAGGTCTCAGTCGCTGCGCAAAAGGCCACCATTCTCATATTGCATCACAACACCACCAAAAGAGATCCACACCATTGTCCATGCCTTCCATCTTCCATCCCCTCCATTAACCATAGCCATTACTTTGTACATGAGATCTCCCTGTGATTCGGCGACCATTGTAAGAATATTTGATTTCAATCTAAGTATTTTGCACATTGTTTTCTATCCTTGATCTTATTGCTATGAGTGAGTAGTCCTCACGGATTGCGGGTTGGGGAGAAACCTCGCAGGTCATAGCGATTATGTGCATCTAATCTATGGGAGCATTGTGTATGGTTTGTGTCGAGGGGTAACTGACGGCCCAAAATATATTGAGCTCGTTGGGAACCCCAAGAGGAAGGTATGATAAGCACAACAGCAAGTTTTCCCTCAGTTATGAAACCAAGGTTATCGAACCAGTAGGAGCAAGTAAACACCTCCAAGGTGTTGTTTCCAACTTGGAATCCTGCACAACACAATCACAGAACTTTGCCCCCAACTTACAGTGAGGTTGTCAATCTCACCGGTTTTGCTGAAAACAAAGGATTAAACATATTGTGTGAAAGATAGTAATAACTTGCAGAAAATAAACAGAAAACATTAAATAGTTGGAGATTGATAGTAAAAGAAAGGACCGGGGTCCATAGTTCACTAGTGGTGATTCTCCTTAAGATAGATGACATGTTGGATGAACAAATTACAGCGGGGCAATTGACAGACACCGAGAAAGCATACATGCATATACTAATCATCTTGACTCCTATGAGATTTGATTGGGCATTACAACATTATACATAGACCGTAATCCAACTGCATCTATGACTAATAATCCACCTTCAGGTTATCATCCGAACCCCCTCTAGTATTAAGTTGCAAGCAACATATAATTGCATTATGCATTGCATGTAAAGTAAACAATACGATTGTTCTATGAACAAAGGATTGTTGTTTTCTCCCTAGTAGCAATAGCACATCTAGTACCTTAGAGATTTCTGTCACTTTCCTAGATTCCTAGAGGCATGAACCCACTATCGAGCATAAATACTCCCTCTTGGAGTTGCTAGCATCTACTCAGCCAAGATAGCTACTAACAACGGAGAGCATGCAAGATCACAAATAATAAAGACATGATAGAATCAATAATCAATCTTAAATAGCATCTCAATATCCATCGGATCCCCGCAAATACAACATGTATGATTACAAATAGATGATCTTGATCATGAACGGAGCTCACAAGATCTAGACATGGTAGCACAAAGGAGAAGAACCAACCATGTAGCTACTACATGGACCCGTAGTCCAAGGATGAACTACTCACGCATCACACCGGAGGCAGTCATGGTGATGAAGAAGGCCTCCAGGGTGAATTCTCCCCTCCGGCACGGGTGCCATGAAGAGCTTCAGATCCCTCCCGATCTAGGGATGGATATGATGGCGAATACAAACTCTTTCGTGGAATTTTGATCGGGTACTTAGGGTTTCTGTATCGGAGTCATCTTATAGGCGAAAGGGGAGGCCGAGGGAGTGCCCTATGCGGCCGCACCACCTCCTGGCATGGACCAGGCCTAGATGCGTGGCCAGGTGGTGTGGCCGGTCCCTGGCCCCTCTTCGTCTCGTATTCTGGCCCCGTGTCCCCCTCGGTGAAATATTGACTTTGGCTTTTGTCCCGTCCAATTCTGAGAATATTCATTTTCTGACTTTCCTGGAACCAAAAACAGCAAAAAACAGGCAGCTGACACTGTGGCATCTTGTTAATAGGTTAGTCCAAGAAAGTGTATAAAAATACTCCAAAGTGTGGACAAAACATAAGAAAGTAGATATAAAACAAGCATGGAACATCAAAAATTATAGATACGTTAGCAACGTATCAACATCCCCAAGCTTAACTCCTGCTCGTCCTCGAGTAGGTAAGTGATAAAAAGAAAGAATAATTTTTGAGGTGACATGCACCATCATAAACTTGATCAAAGTATTTGTAAAACATTCAAAGCTGGGATCATAGTACTTCAATCATAACATGAAGGACAAAGTTCTAGCAATAAGGCAAAGAAACTATGATGCAACATGAAAAGGCACAAACAAAAGATTCATGAATAACAATGCTTTGCAAGATGTTTGTTTGTTTCACATAAAGAAAGCATAATGAGAATGGTATTCAGCTTGTCCCTCATAGAGAATCTATTAACATAAATGCATAGGACACCTTCAAAGTTCATAAGGGTGAGTAGATACAAATAGTTTAAGAACAAGCAATATCAAAGTTATGCATCAATCAACAAGTCTTGGGACAATGCACATTAAACTAAAAATGGCCACTATGCTCTCTCAATAGGTGCATAAAGATAGAAGATGGAGACTCAACAAAAAAGTAAAAGAAGTCCTTCATAGAAGGAAGCAAGGATTCAAGTCTCATAAAGAGCTTCCAAAAATTATGGTACTTATTAGCTTTTAGCTCTCATTGCCCCTATCATAAGCATCTTGAAGGTGATTAAGGTTAAAGTGACACAACTAAGAGGATATGCTTGACAAGTTATAAGTTGAAATCTCATGCCCCTTACTTACGAGTACCGAACCTCATGCTACTCAACTTCAGTCACAAGTAAGCTCTTGTCATTGTAAGTACATATGTATCATAGAGAACCGCCAACGGGATACCCCTTGCACATGATACAGGAGCTATCCCATAACCAAAATGACAAGGCAAACAGACAATGAGCATCTCAGCGATCTTTTTATTTGCTATTTGCATAGGTTTTTTATTGAGGATGCTTCATAGAATGCTCATTATGGTTATGTGATGGCCCAAAATAAATCAAGCTCGTTGGGGAACCCCAAGAGGAAGGTATGATGAGCACAGCAACAAGTTTTCCCTCAGTTAAGGAACCAAGGTTATCAATCCAGTAGGAGCAAGGAAACACCCCAAAGGTGTTGCTAGCTGAACTTTAGCAGGGCGCACTACCGGTGCCAGCAGCAACATGGAGACCTATGATGTCTACGCACTTCTATTCTTGTAGACAGTTGTTGGGCCTCCAAGTGCAGAGGTTTGTAGAACAGCAGCAAGTTTTCCCTTAAGTGGATCACCCAAGGTTTATCGAACTCAGGGAGGAAGTGGTCAAAGGTATTCCCTCTCAAGCAACCCTGCAATCAAGATACAAGAAGTCTCTTGTGTCCCCAACACACCCAATACACTTGTCAGGTGTATAGGTGCACTAGTTCGGCGAAGAGATAGTGAAATACAACTGGTATGGATAATTATAAGTGGTAATGGTGATAGAAAATAGCTTGGTGGCGTGGAAAAGACTAAAGGCGAACTGAAATAAAGATGGAAACAAGCAAACATGCAATAGATCTAATAGCAAACAGAGTTTTAGTGTAGAAACAAGGCCTAGGGATCATACTTTCACTAGTGAACACTCTCATATAAATATCTTCTCTTTATGATACTACTCTTAACTACTCTCCGGTTGGACACTCTAATCGATGGTAGGGCTATAACAACACACCTCAAAGTTCACCTTTCCCATCAGGAAAACCCCACACTGTCACCTTGAGTACTAGATGGTTCCAACAAACACCACAATTTCATAAAGACATCCAACTCCAAATATAACTCATAACAAGTATTTGCAATCTCTAGCCTAAGTGCCACCATGGTGTGCACGCTGTCACTTTCACACACATGGGGAGAGCAGAGATCTATTAAAGCACTTGAGTAGCAAGATAGATCTATAGATTACAAAGCTCATGATCGCAATATGATCATGCATAGAGAGAGATATGAACACATAGCTACCGGTAGAACCCTTAGCCTCGAGAGAGAACTACTCCCTCCTCATCATGGGAATCAGCAATGGCGATGGAGATGGTGGTGGAGATCGATGGAGATGGCTCCGGGGGCACTTCCCCGTCCCGGCAGGGTGCCAGAAGAGAGACTTTCTATCCCCCCGAATGTCCCCTTCGGTGGCGGCAGCGCTGCGGAACTTTTCATGGATTTCTGATTGACGATTTAGGGTTTTCGCATCAGGAGGCTTCTTATAGGCGAAGAGGCAAGGTCGGTGGGCGGCCAGGGGGCCCACACCACCTGGTGGCGCGACCAGGGTTAGCCCGCGCCAAGGAGGGTGGCCACCCTGTGGCCCCTCTCCGACTCTCCTTCTGGCTCCATGAGTCTTCCGGGAAAATAGTAACTTTGGCTTTTGTCCCGTCCAATTATGAGAATATTCATTTTCTGACTTCCTGGAACCAAAAACAGCAGAAAACAGGCAGCTGGCACCGTGGCATCTTGTTTATAGGTTAGTCCAAGAAATCATATGAAAAGTACTCCAAAGTTGGAACAAAACACAAGAAAGTAGATAAAACCAAGCATGGAACATCAAAAATTATAGATACATTTGCAATGTATCAACATCCCCAAGCTTAACTCCTGCTTGTCCTCGAGTAGGTAAGTGATAAAAAGAAAGAATAATTTTTGAGGTGACATGCACCATCATAAACTTGATCAAAGTATTTGTAAAACATTCAAAGCTGGGATCATAGTACTTCAATCATAACATGAAGGACAAAGTTCTAGCAATAAGGCAAAGAAACTATGATGCAACATGAAAAGGCACAAACAAAAGATTCATGAATAACAATGTTTTGCAAGACGTTTGTTTGTTTCACATAAAGAAAACATAGCATAATAGTATTCAGCTTGTCCCTCATAGAGTAGCAAATATAAATGCATAGGACACCTTCAAAGTTCATAAGAGTGACTAGATACAAATAGTTTAAAACAAGCAATATCAAGTTACGCATCAATCAACTAGTCTTGGGACAATGCACATAGAACTAAGAATGGCCACTATGCTCTCAAAATAGGTGCATAAAGGTAGGAGGTGGAGACTCAATATAATGGTGGAAGAAAGGCCTTCATAGAAGGAAGCAGGGATTCAAGTCTCATAAAGAGCTTCCAAAAATTATGGTACTTATAGCTTTCAGCTCTCATTGCCCCTATCATAAGCATCTTGAAGTGATTAAGGTTAAAGTGAACAAACTATGGTGTACATGCTTGACGAAGTATAAGTTAGAAATCTCATGTCCCTTGTATACGAGGGTCGCTCCTCATGCTACTCAAGTTTAGTCAGCGGTAAGTTCTTGTCATCGTAAGTACATGTGTATCATAGAGAACCGCCAACGGGGTACCCCTTGCCAGATGATACAGAAGAATCCCCATATCAAAATGACAAGGCAAGAAGACAACGAGCATCTCAGCATTCTTCTTATTTACCATGGGAATATGGTGCTTTTTTCTCTCTTTCCTCTTTTCATAATCTCTTTTTTTTCTTTTTCTTTTTTTTCTCAATATAGGACCCTTTTTTATATAAGAAGAATGCTTCATAGACAGCTCATTATGGTTACGCTGCAGGTTTCCACCATGCCAGCATGGATTAGACCAGCGGCCCAGGCGTTTCTCTAACACATATACATAACTCCATGGACTTACAAGCTCCCCTTTCATTTCACATCGACGACATCCATAGACAAAAGAGCATGATATCAACTAGGTACAAGTACCAAGTGCAATGTTGAAACATTCCCCATGAAAGCATGGTTCTGCTAATCCCCAACAAATAAGTGCAAGCATATACAACATAGACGACACAATGGTTCAAGTTTATTAAGGGCAAGAAAAGTAAAGTGTGCCATCAAGTTCGTGAGAGCTTTAATCACTAGTTTTCTCATAACAAGTTTAATTGGGAAGGTAGATAAAAACATGAATATACTTGGAATAGCATAGCTAGTAGGTAGGTATGGTGGACTCTTTGGAATAACTTGGTTTTAGGAGTTGGATGCATGAGTGGAACTCATACTTGGTTGTGGAGGCTAGCAAAAGACTGGGAGCGACCAACTAAGAGAGCAATAATGGCCATAATCATGCACAGCGACAAAACATCATTAATGAAAGCATAAAGTGATATTACAAGTCGAAAACTAAAGGATCATAAAGGCTTATGGTGACTTGGGATAGTCATAACATGGTGTGAGCATGTGCCAAGTCAATCCAAATAAAGCATCAAAGGAGAATACCACAATACTATGCTTTAATATGCTAAAACAACGCATGATTCATCCAAGGCACATTAAGCAATCTCAATTGTTTATAACAAGTCATACTACAGCAAAGAATACTAAGCATAAAGCCAAAACAATATCAAGCATGGCATGACAAAGCATAGGCCACAGTCAAAAACAAGCTCTTTTTACCACATAAGCATGAACTTTCCTACTCTTTTCCAAACCAAACCAAACTATTTGAAAACCAATGCATGAAAGAGGGGGTCCAACCAATTTATTCAGAAAACTAAGAAAACAAAGCAAACGAAAAAACAAAACGAAAACGAAAAAGAAGACGCTCCAAGAACAACACAACTGTGCATGAAACAATAAAAATGAAGCGTTTGGAAGAAACCTGGGATTTTTATTGATGAAAAAGGGGATGCCTTGGGCATCCCCAAGCTTTGACGCTTGTACTTCTTGGATATTTCTTGGGGTGACACGCGTGACATCCCCAAGCTTGAGCTTTAGTCCATCCTGCATCTCATTACTCATTCCTTCCATACACCTGAAATTTTTCCTTCATACAAAACTTCACACAATCTTTATTAGCAACATTAGTGCACTCAAGATAAATAAGTCTTAAGGATCAGTTATAACACCAAATAAACTTCCATTAGAACACTCGATACTGTAGCACTTCCCTCAAAAAGCTCAATTCCTCAAAAGAACTCAAAAAGGAACCAACAAGAAGCAAATGCAGAAAATGGCAGAAATCTGTCAAAACAGACCGGCAGGTAAAGATGAATTTTTTCGAAGACCTTCTGTTGCTCAAATCAAAAAGTGTTGAACTAACGAAAGTTAGATAACAACCTGGGTCAGAAGCACAAATTTTACTCCTCAAAAGGACGTACAGAGATTTTACACGAATTTTTACGGTGAAGCACAAAAATCTGTTTCGGGACAACAACTTTCCCAATCATTACTTCTCTCCCATTAGAGGTTACTCTTGGCACAAAAAGCAAATAAAAAGGATAAGGAGCGGTTATTACAGAGGTAATAACTTTCAAGACTCATCTAAAACTTTTGGGTTATCTCCCAATAAGTACTTTTCTTTAACGCCTTTAAGTTAGGCATGATAGTTTGAGAAGATGCTCACATAAGAAATATGAATTGAGGTAAAAGAGATCATCAAGAAGCAAATTCAAAGCACATTTAAGTCTAACCCACTTCCTATGCTTAGGAATCTTGTAAAGAAACAAGTCATGAAAGCACAAAGCAACAAGCATAGGAAAGCAAAACAAGTGCAACTTCAAAAATTTCAACATAAAGAGGGGAAACTTAATATTATTGAGATGCATAGAACCATGTTTCCCTCTCTCATAATAACTTTCAGTAGCAACATGAATAAAATTAACAATATAACTATCACATGAAACATTCTTATCATGAGCCACATGCATAAAATTATTACTCTCCCTATAAGCATAGTCATTCTTATTAATTGTGGTGGGAGCGAATTCAACAAAATAGCTATCATTATTATTCTCATCACCATAATCATCAAATATAGGAGGAATATTGTAGTCATAATTAATTTCCTCCTCAATAGTAGGTGGACTAAGAATATCATATTCATCATTGTAATCATCATATATTGGAGGTTTGGCATCATAATAAGCAATAGAATAGCTATCTTCCAAAGCCGGGGAACTAAAAAGATCATTTTCATAAAAACTAGCTTCCCCAAGCTTAGACTTTTCCATAGCATTAGCAATAATGGTGTCCAAAGAATTCATACTAACAACATTGCTATTAGCATGCAAATAAAGTTCCATAGGTTTTTTAATTTTCTCTTCAAACACTTCATGTCCTAACTCAAGATAAGTACTATAAAGCTCTCTAATTTTTTTTGTTATTTTCCATTAAGCCTAACTAGTGAAAACAAGAAACAAAAAGACAAAATTGCAGAATCTAAAGGAAATAACTTCGAGCACTCACACCGGAGGATGTGAGTACCTTTTACTCCTCCAAGCAACGGCGCTTAAAATAGCTTGATGTCTATGCACTTCTATTGTTGTAGATAGTTGTTGGGCCTCCAAGTGCAGAGGTTTGTAGAACAGCAGCAAGTTTTCCCTTAAGTGGATAACCCAAGGTTTATCGAACTCAGGGAGGAAGTGGTCAAAGGTATTCCCTCTCAAGCAACCCTGCAATCAAGATACAAGAAGTCTCTTGTGTCCCCAACACACCCAATACACTTGTCAGGTGTATAGGTGCACTAGTTCGGCGAAGAGATAGTGAAATACAAGTGGTATGGATAATTATAAGTGGTAATGGTGATATAAAATAGCTTGGTGGCGTGGAAAAGACTAAAGGCAAACTGAAATAAAGATGGAAACAAGCAAACATGCAATAGATCTAATAGCAAACGGTGTTTCAGTGCTTAGAAACAAGGCCTAGGGATCATACTTTCACTAGTGAACACTCTCATATAAATATCTTCTCTTTATGATATTACGCTTAACTACTCTCCGGTTGGACACTCTAATCGATGGTAGGGTATAACAGCACACCTCAAAGTTCACCTTTCCCATCTAGAAAACTCCACACTGTCACCTTGAGTACTAGATGGTTCCAACAAACACCACAATTTCATAAAGACATCCAACTCCAAATATAACTCATAACAAGTATTTGTAATCTCTAGCCTAAGTGCCACCATGGTGTGCACGCTGTCACTTTCACACACATGGGGAGAGCAGAGATCTATTAAAGCACTTGAGTAGCAAGATAGATCTATAGATTACAAAGCTCATGATCGCAATATGATCATGCATAGAGAGAGAGAGAGAGATGAACACATAGCTACCGGTAGAACCCTTAGCCCCGAGAGAGAACTACTCCCTCCTCATCATGGGAATCAGCAATGGCGATGGAGATGGTGGTGGAGATCAATGGAGATGGCTCCAGGGGCACTTCCCCGTCTCGGCAGGGTGCCGGAAGAGAGACTTCCTGTCCCCTGAATCTCCCCTTCGGTGGCGGCGGCACTGTGGAACTTTTCGTGGATTTCTGATTGACGATTTAGGGTTTTTGCATCGGGAGGCTTCTTATAGGCGAAGAGGCAAGGTTTGGGTGGCCTGGGGCCACACCACCGGTGGCGCCATTGCTAGCACCAAGGAGGGGTGTGGCCACCCTGTGGCCCCTCTCTGACTCTCCTTCTGGCTCCGTGAGTCTTCCAGGAAAATATTAACTTTGGCTTTTGTCCCGTCCAATTCCGAGAATATTCATTTTCTGACTTCCTGGCACCAAAAACAGCAGAAAACAGGCAATTGGCACTATGGCATCTTGTTAACAGGTTAGTCCAAGAAATCATATGAAAAGTACTCTAAAGTTGGAACAAAACACAAGAAAGTAGATAAAACCAAGCATGGAACATAAAAAATTATAGATACATTTGCAATGTATCAACCTGCACAACACAACCAGGGAACTCTGCCCCCAACTTGCGATGAGGTTGTCAATCTCACCGGTTTTGCTGAAAACAAAGGATTAAACGTATCGAGTGGAAGAAAGTAATAGTTTGCAGAAAGTAAACACAAAGCAAGAAGCTTGATTGTAGATTGATGGTAAAAGAAAGGACCGGGGTCCATAGTTCACTAGTGGTGGCTCTCCTTAAGATAGATGACATGTTGAGTGAACAAATTACAGCGGGGCAATTGACAAACATCGAGAAAGCAATATGCATATACTACTCATCTTGACTCCTTTGAGATTCGGTTGTGCATTACAACATTATACATAGACCGCCATCCAACTGCATCTATGACTAATAATCCACCTTCAGGTTATCATCCAAACCCCTCCAGTATTAAGTTGCAAGCAACAGATAATTGCATTACGCATTGCGTGTAAAGTAAACAGTACGATTGTTCTATGAACAAAGGATTGTTGTTTTCTCCCTAGTAGCAACAGCACATCTAGTACCTTAGAGATTTCTGTCACTTCCCCAGATTACTAGAGGCATGAACCCACTATCGAGCATAAATACGAACTCTTGGAGTTGCTAGCATCTACTTGGCCAAGATAGCTACTAACAATGGAAAGCATGCAAGATCACAAATAACAAAGACATGATAGAATCAATAATCAATCTGAAATAGCATCTCAATATCCATCGGATCCCCGCAAACACAACATGTATGAATACAAATAGATGATCTTGATCATGAACGGAGCTCACAAGATCTTAACTTGATAGCACAAAGGAGGAGAACTAGCCATCTAGCTACTACATGGACCCGTAGTAGAGATGAACTACTCAAGCATCACACCGGAGGCTTGCATGATGATGAAGAAGGCCTCTAGGGTGAATTCCCTCTCCGGCAGGGTGCCGGGAAGAGCTTTAGATCCCTCCCGATCTAGGGATGGAGATGACGGCAGCTATAGACTCTTTCGTGGAATTTTGATCGGGTACTTAGGGTTTCTGTATCAGAGGCAATATATAGGCGAAAGGAGAGGCCGAGGGGGTGCCTGGGGTGGCCATACCACCCCCTGGCGCGGGCCAGGCCTGGCTGGGCCCCAGCCCCTCTCCGTCTCGTATTCTGACTCCTGGTGTCCCTCGTTGAAAAACTGACTTTGGCTTTTGTCCCGTCCAATTCCGAGAATATTCATTTTCTGACTTTCCTGGAACCAAAAATAGCAGAAAATAGGCAGCTGGCACTGTGGCTCTTGTTAATAGGTTAGTCCAAGATATCATATGAAAAGCACTCCAAAGTGTGGACAAAACATAAGAAAGTAGATAAAACCAAGCATGGAACATCAAAAATTATGGATACGTTAGCAACATATCATTATGCTGCAAGTTTCCACCATGATTAGGCATGGCTTAGGCTAGCAGCCCAGGCATTTCTCTAACACACATACAAACTCCATGATCTTACAAGTTCCCCTTTTATTTCACACCACCAGGATCCATAAGCAAAAGAATCATGATATCAACGGAATAATAAGTGCAATGTTGAAAGCGTTCCCCATGATACATGGTTCTGCTAAATTCAACTCATAAAGCGCAAGCATATACGCAACAAAGATGGACATAATGGTTCAAGATTATTAAGTGCAAGAAAATAAAGTGTGCCATCAAGTTCGTGAGAGTTTTAATCACTAGTTTTCTCATAACAAGTTTAATTCAGAAGGTAGATAAAAACATGAATATACTTGGAATAGCAAATGCTAATAGGTAGGTATGGTGGACTCTTTGGGATAACTTGGTTTTATTTGGAGTTGGATGCATGAGTGGAACTCATACTTGGTTATGGAGGCTAGCAAAAGACTGGGAGCGACCAACTAAGAGAAAAATGGCCATAATCATGCAAAGCGACAAAACATCATTAATTAAAGCATAAAGTGATATTACAAGTCGAAAACTAAAGGATCATAAAGGCTATGGTGACTTGGGATAGTCATAACATGGTGTGAGCATGTGCCAAGTCAACCCAAATAAAGCATCAAAGGATAATACCACAATACTATGCTTTAATATGCTAAAACAACGTATGATTCTTTCAAGGCACATTAAGTAATCTCAATTGTTTATAACATGTCATGCTACAGCAAAAATCACTAAGCATAAATCCAAAACAATACCAAGGATGACATGACAAAGCATAGGCCACAGTCAAAAACAAGCTCCTTTTACCACTTAAGCATGAACTTTTCCTACTCTTTTCCAATCCAAACCAAACTTATTTGAAAACTAATGTATGAAAGAGGGTGTCCAACCAATTTATTCAAGCAAACTAAGCAAACTAAAACCAAACAAAAATGAAGACGCTCCAAGAACAACATAACTGTGCATGAAACAATAAAAATGAAGTGTTTGGAAGAACCTGAGATTTTTATTGATGAAGAAGGGGATGCCTTGGGCATCCCCAAGCTTTGACGCTTGTACTTCTTGGATATTTCTTGGGGTGACACGGGTGGCATCCCCAAGCTTGAGCTTTAGTCCATTCTTCATCTCATTACATCATTCTTTCCTCACACCTGAAATTTTTCCTTCATACAAAACTTCACATAATCTTCATTAGCAACATTAGTGTACTCAAGATAATAAGTCTTTGGTTCAGTTTCAACACCAATAAAACTTCCATTAAAACACAAGCTACTGTAGCACTTCCCTCAAAAAGCTCAATTCCCCAAAAAGCACCCAAAAAGAAATCGATAAAGAGGCAAATGCAAATAATGGTAGAAATCTGTCAAAACAGACCAGCGGGTGAAAACCGATTTTTTCGAAGACCTTCTGTTGCTCAAATCGAAAAGTGTTGAACTAAAGAAAGTTGGATAACAACCTGGGGAAGAAGCACAAAAATTATAGCTCAAACCGACGTACAGAGATTTTTCACGAATTTTTACAGCGAAGCACAAAAATCTATTTCGGGACAACAACTTTCCCAAGCATTACTTCTCTCTCATTAGAGGTTACTCTTGGCACAAAAACCACACAAAAATGATAAGGAGAGGTTAATACTGAAGCAATAACTTCCAAGACTCAACAAAAGATTCCTAACGAAATTTGGGTTATCTCCCAATAAGTGCTTTTCTTTAACGCCTTTGAGCTAGGCATAAGAATTTCGATGATGCTCACATAAGAAATATGAATTGAAGTAAAATAGAGCATCGAGAAGCAAATTGAAAACACATTCAAGTCTAACCCACTTCCTATGCATAGGAATATTATACGCAAATAAATTCACAAAGAACAAAGCGACATGCATAGGAAGATAAAACGAGAGTAACTTCAAAACTTTCAGCAAATAGAGAGGTGTTTCAGTGCCATGAAAACTTTTACAACCATATTTTCCTCTCTCATACTAATTTTCAGTAGCCTAATGAATAAACTCAACAATATAACTATCACATAAAGCATGCTTTTCATGATCTACAAGCACTAGAGCTTTATTATAAACATTTTCAAAAGAATCCTCAGGAACATAACATTCATCCTCCTTTAGTAAGCATGGGGGACAATCAAATATTGTAAGGGGTAAAGAGTTACTCTCATTAGAAGGTAGGAATGGGTAGCTCCATTCTTCCTCCTCTTGATCATCACTCTCCTCCTCTTTCTCATCCAATGAGCTCCTAGTTTCAGCAATTTCTTCTTCCATAGGCTCTTGCAAGGCATTAGTCTCTTCCGCTGGTGGAGAGAATCTATTAAGATATTCAAGAATATACCCATTTTCTTCCTTGTAATTATCAAAGAAAAATTGAAGTATATCATAAACCTCATATTTATAAGGTGCATCATCAGTATTTTCAAGCAAATAAGCTAGTTCGAATGCACCCTTCCAAGCAATAAATTCTAAAATTTGTTCCACATCATAAAAGTCATAATTTCCCTTAACATAAGAAGATGTGGTAACATCATCATTATACTTACCCTCAAAAAAAATCATCATTATACTCACATTGAAAAGGGAGGTGTTTATACCTCTTACAGCAACAAGATTTATCAAAGCAATAAGTAACATTATAAGTAGAGCACACGTTTCTAGCAACGGTATACAATTTATCAGTTTGTTCCCATAAGTGTTTCCCTTTTGTGACAAGCGGTGTTCCTTATAATAATATTTCTGTTCTTCCATGAACCCCCTTGCCAATTGATTCAGTTTCAAAGAAACCAACCATTGATAGAAACCATGATAAAGCAAGACAATAACAGACCAATGAAAACAACAACTATAGTAGGAACTAATTTTTTTATATTTTTGATAAAAAGAACAAGCAAACAAAGAAGAAATAAACTAAGCAAAACGAAAACAACAAAGTAAAGATATTGGTTATGAGGGACTCCCCTTGTGAAGATGTCCTTGACTCCCCGACAACGGCGCTAGAAAAATAGCTTGATGGCCCAAAATATATCGAGCTCATTGGGGAACCCCAAGAGGAAGGTATGATGAGCACAACAACAAGTTTTCCCTCAGTTATGAAACCAAGGTTATCGAACCAGTAGGAGCAAGGAAACACCTCCAAGGTGTTGTTTCCAACTTGGAATCCTCCACAACACAATCACAGAACTTTGCCCCCAACTTACAGTGAGGTTGTCAATCTCACCGGTTTTGCTGAAAACAAAGGATTAAACGTATTGTGTGGAAGATAGTAATAACTTGCAGAAAGTAAACAGAAAACAGTAAATAGTTGTAGACTGATAGTAAAAGAAAGGACCGGGGTCCATAGTTCACTAGTGGTGATTCTCCTTAAGATAGATGACATGTTGGGTGAACAAATTAGAGCGGGGCAATTGACAGACACCGAGAAAGCATACATGCATATACTAATCATCTTGACTCCTATGAGATTTGATTGGGCATTACAACATTATACATAGACCGTAATCCAACTGCATCTATGACTAATAATCCACCTTCAGGTTATCATCCGAACCCCCTCTAGTATTAAGTTGCAAGCAACAGATAATTGCATTATGCATTGCATGTAAAGTAAACAATATGATTGTTCTATGAACAAAGGATTGCTGTTTTCTCCCTAGTAGCAATAGCATATCTAGTACCTTAGATATTTCTATCACTTCCCTAGATTCCTAGAGGCATGAACCCACTATCGAGCATAAATACTCCCTCTTGGAGTTGCTAGCATCTACTCAGCCAAGATAGCTACTAACAAAGGAGAGCATGCAAGATCACAAATAACAAAGACATGATAGAATCAATAATCAATCTGAAATAGCATCTCAATATCCATCGGATCCCCGCAAACACAACATGTATGATTACAAATAGATGATCTTGATCATGAACGGAGCTCACAAGATCTAGACATGGTAGCACAAAGGAGAAGAACCAACCATGTAGCTACTACATGGACCCGTAGTCCAAGGATGAACTACTCACGCATCACACCGGAGGCAATCATGGTGATGAAGAAGGCTTCCAGGGTGAATTCTCCCCTCCGGCAGGGTGCCGGGAAGAGCTTCAGATCCCTCCCGATCTAGGGATGGAGATGATGGCAGCTACAGACTCTTTCGTAGAATTTTGATCGGGTACTTAGGGTTTCTGTATCGGAGGCATCTTATAGGCGAAAGGTGAGGCCGAGGGGGTGCCCTAGGCGGCTGCACCACCCCCTGGCGCGGGCTAGGCCTGGCCGCGCGGCCAGGTGGTGTGGTCGGCCCCTGGCCCCTCATTGTCTTGTATTCTGGCTCCGTGTTCCCCTCGATGAAATATTGACTTTGGCTTTTGTCTTGTCCAATTCCGAGAATATTCATTTTCCGACTTTCTTAAAACCAAAAACAGCAGAAAACAGGCAGCTGTCACTGTGGCATCTTGTTAATAGGTTAGTCCAAGAAAGTGTATAAAAATACTCCAAAGTGTGGAGAAAACATAAGAAAGTAGATATAAAACAAGCATGGAACATCAAAAATTATAGATACGTTAGCAATGTATCAGTAATCTTGGTAATGCCCATGGTGATGGACTTGGGGTTTCGTGGAAAAGAGAACGCTAGGGATTTCGTCGGATGTCAGGAAAACAATGAAGACAAAGTCGCCTAAATATTGGGAAAACACTCTATTACAAGTTGTCCTCTAGATTTCAGTGTACCCTCGCTTGGGCTTCTCCCGTCCTATATATAATAGGCCAGGTCTCAAAGTTGTATGCGGATAGGTTTCATACACGCGTGATTACAATACCAACATAATGTTGGTTCGTAGTTTCTTTCCTAATATAGCAAAAATTCTCTGTCGGTTGCTTCCTTGGGATTTTATTTGGAATCTCCATGGGTCTTAGACCTTTTACCCAATGTAGGGTAGTGAATAGTGAGCATCCAGATAATCATACCCATGTCAGTAGCCCCAAAGACTCTACCTGAATCCGCAGTTTTCAGGTTGAGTCTCAGAGTGTTCTTCCTTCTTTCTCTCATCATGTTTGATTTTATTTTTTGAAGGGATTTTGGTACAACGAGTCTGACTCTTCCAACGGATCGGGAATCAGTTAATTGCTCCTAGGCAAAAACAAGGTTGACATACATCAAACTGAAGTCCCCAGGCTTGAATCTGGAATTTATTGCTGGCGTAATCCAGTTCGAGCCGCTGAGGTCTTACCGAATACTAAATTCTAGTTTTCTATTTTTTATCGGGTACCCAATGCGTCCGTCGGGATTTTGCATCATATCGTTGATACGGATTTTTACTGGCAGAGCGCATTCTTGTGCGATTACCAGGCCACACAGGACAAATCCTGGGGTCTTACCTTCGTGTTTCTGAACACGGCATTCAGATTTTCTCTCGCGTCTGAGCGTGATCTGAGGTTTTTGGCTTTTTTGGCGACTAGCCTGCTAGGCCGCCAATATTTCTGATTATATCAGATATTTTTATTATTTTATACTATGTCCTGATGGGAGTAACACCTTTTTGAGGATACACTAGTGTAAAACTCAAAAGGTTTTTGCAATTTGTCAATGCACTTTATACACAACGGTATTTCTATCGGGTGCGCGCTAGCGCTCCCGATGGAAGTAGCCCCCGAGGCTATGTTCGGATGTCTGTATCTAGACATAGGCTCATAATTACTATTAGCTCGATGAAAAGCATTGATCTTTGGAAAAGAAGATTAAGATACAAATAACTTCTCTTTATATATAAGGCAAAAATCGACGGTACATTATTCTTTGAGCGGATGGCTATTTTAGCCTTTTCTCCTGGACATCTTGGCTTAATAAGCTGAACTGTAACTCTTATCATTTTGCAAATAATCTTATACATAAAAGCGTCGTAGTTGTGCTACGTTCTATGGATTTGAGTAATTTACTCCTGTCTTCTTGTCTTGTAGTCGATATGCTCCTCCGAGAATAACTTATGTGACGATGTATGGTCCTTCCCATGGCGATTCTAGCTTCTTATGGCCATCTTGCTTGAGGCAAATGAAATGGATCGTATGGGAACCTAGAGGGGAGGTGAATAGGTGCTACTCCAAATTTTAACACTTTTTCAATTTTAGGCTTAGCACAAAGGGTAAATTCTCTAGATAAACTATGAGGTGGAATTTTCCCTATATGCAAACCTATCTACTAGCGAGTAAAGAGCGAGTGGAAGAGGAACGGGTAAACCGTAATGAAGCACGCGGAGACACAGGATTTGTTTGACCGTAGTTCCTTCCTTATAAAGGGAAGTACGTCTGCGTTGGAGGGGTGGGCGGTACTAAGACCACCACGCCACAATAGGCCTCACCCTGTTCTCCGATGGATCCCGCCACCAAAGGTTTGATCCACCTTTCCACTATAGGTACCCTTCGAGGCGGGTACTGGCGCCTTTACACAACTAGCGGGGTAACAACTCCACAATCAACTTGGAGGCTCCCGAAATGACAACAAGCTGCCACAAGAACAAAGTTATCAAATACAACGAACAAGATCTAGGTATTGACAAGAATACTAGATCAGGGATTTCTCCAAGTGAATGGAGAGGAGTTGATGCGCTTGATTCATGATGATGATGATGATCCTCTCCTCCTTCAATTCCACCAAAGATCAAAGCCTTTGGGTGATTGAAGTGGGAGATCGAGAATGGGAGCTCTTGCACAATGTCTGGTCAATTTCGAATGAATCAAGAGTTCTAAACATTGGGGAAGAAGGGGTATTTATACCCCCTTCCGAAACCAGCCGTTGGACACTTTGGGGGACGGATTATCCGGCCCAAGTGAGGGTCAGATTATCCGTCCTGGGGAAAACTCCGCCCCAGACTCGGAATATCCGACAGATAATCCGCCCCCTATCAAAGCGTCGCGCCGAGCTTGCCCTTGATCAACTTCTGGGGGCCGGATTATCCGGTCCTATGTGAAGGCCGGATTATCCGGCCTAGGGAGGAAAAACCGCCCCAGTTCGGATTTTCCAGGAGAAAATCTGACCGGATACCGAGCGACGCGTCGTGGCTCCCTTTGCTCAAAAACTGGGGGCCGGATTATCCGGCCCATGCGACATCCGGATTATCCGGCCTAGGGAGGAAAAACGGCCCCAGTTCGGATTTTCCGAGAGAAAATCTGACCGGATACCGAGCGACGCGCCTTGGCTCCCTTTGAGCAATGAGGTAGGCCGGATTATCCGGGCCCCCTCAAAGCTTCCTGCAAACTTAGCGCACATGAATAATCTCCACAGTATTGTTATCTAACACGCAAAACATAGGAAAACATGAAATGTTCTTTCAATCTCCCTCTTTTTGGTGTTAGACGACAATACCAGGATTTGCAGGAAAAAATCACAAGACAAACAGCAATAACCATGGAAGAAACTCCCCCTCAATGTGTGCATATTAGAATTTTGCATTGGAATACAAATGCACACAAATAGGTGAATCTATTCCATAGACATATGAGCAACATAATCATACCACCGAGGTAGAGGGAAGGCATCCTTGACATAAGCCTCAATTATTATCGAGATAACCAATATAAGCGCCTTTATTGATAAAGACTTCCAGTATAATAGGATATGAATAGATGGATCCATAGGCATAATCCATGAGATGAAATCCATAGGCATAATCCAGACAACCACATAGAGTCTCAAACAACCACAAATTTAAGGTTCAACGCTAAATGGGCATAAGCAAGAAAATGACGAATAAAAAAATACAAGTGCTTATGCCCGACCCATGCAAATCCACGAATATCCTAATAGAACTACTTCTCCTCCTTTGGCATCGAGACGCCAAAAAGGAAGAAGAGTGATGCTAGCGCCCCACGGGATCACTCGTAGTCCTCGTCCTTGTCTTCATTCTCATCCTCATCTTCATCTTTAAGCTCCTCGGTGTCACCATCCTCATCCTCATCATCAGCAGCAGCCGCAGAGGGGAACAAGTGATGCTCCAGCTCTCCATAGTTCAGCCCGGAGGAAGAGTTTCACCAAGCATACGGTGTGGGAGGTGTAGGAGCCAGAGGGTCACCTGAAGCACCGGACACATGGTGGAGAATGAGCTGCTGGGAGTGAGCCAACTCATGGCGCTGCTTGTATGCCTCGTACTGACCCTTCCGCGTGTCCACTCCCATGCAAAGTATGTTACGCTAGAACCAGTTCAGCTGCTTGATCTCACGGGCAACGGGAGGCACTGGGGGCCTGCGAGCATCCCTCATGAGGCCCTCAGGAGCAGAGGAGGGGTGAAAGGTCTTACGAACCTTGGTGTAGATCTTCTTGGCCTTATGCACCGAATCAATGTGGAACTCCTCAGAAGGAAGCAGGTGCCTGATGAGCATCATAATGTAGGGTGCATAGGGGATGGACAGACGGTTGAACATGGCATCAGTCAATTCATGGTAAATGAAGTCCATGACATCCAGCCTATACTACATCGACTCGTCCTCGCACAAGGAAACCTCATGAGAAAATTGAAGTAGCTGAACAAGGTGACCACGGATGCTGTCATTGTTGCCCCCACTCGGAGTGATGGAGTCATGGAAGAGACCCACTAAGGTAGCATGGATGGGAGCAAGGCCAGCCAGAGTGCCCACAATGCCATTGTCCACAGTGCAAGGAGAGAGAGCTGCATCTTTGTTGGGCTTCAGCTCGGTGATGATGCGGTGGCCACTGGCTCTATCCCTGCTGCGGAAAGAGTATCCAAGAACCTCAGCAAACACATGAAAATCAGCAGTCATAGGCCTGTCATGAGTCATCCACTTCATAATGCGACACTCATCCCCACAAATAACCAAAGTGGAGAAGAACTGCTTCACCACCTCAGAGTCAAAAGAGCACTAGAGAGACATGAGATGGTGCAGCCCCATCCTCTCAGCCACAAACATCGCATCCACAAGGTGGTCCTTCTCCAAAGCCTCAGCAAGTACCAGTGGGTGCATAGGCCTAATGTTCAGCCTGGCATACACATCTTCATAGATACCTTTCTATTCCGCACACCAAAAACGAGTATCCCCCAGCTCATCATCACGAGGCAACTCAGCAAACAAGTCACGGTGACGGATGGAGGAATAGGTGACTGCATCCAAAGTCCTGTAGTTGATCTTGGGCTCCTTGCCCTTCCTCTTGGACACCCCCTTCCTAGTCCTCTTTGCTTGTTCAGCCATGTGCTTCTCTTTGTTCTTTCTTCTCCTCAACTCAACTTCATCCACTAAGTTACCATGTCTGTCATCCTGAAAGTATTTAGCGCGAGGGCGGTGCTTGTAGGTCTTGGGAACACTGGAACCACCTATGAGGAGAATAAGGGCGATAGCAAGGGGATAAGCATACACACAAGTCCAGGAGAGAGCATGGAAACAGTAGTCAAAAAGTTCATAGGACAAATCTACTCAATGCATACTCCATAGTGAAACTGAACCAGAATTGAATCACAAAGCCGGATTATCTGCCTGCCAGCGGATAATCCGGCCCTGGCAGAAAATTTTGATTCCACCTAGATTGAATGCAAAAAAGTAGATCGGGCCTAGAAACTGCAAGACTACGATTTCTATGCGAAAACACATCCTTCTAGACAACATTCCACCCAACAAGTAACACATCTAGCCAAAGATGGGGAGAGAGGGAGTTACCCTCACTCATTGGAGGAAGAACGCGGAGGAGAAGGTACCTGGAGGCGCGGAGAAGAAGATCCGGGGAGGCCCGAAAAATCTGGTGGCCGGAGAGGCTCCGAGGAGGGTGGGGGATGGCAGGCGGCGGTTGAGGAGGTGGAGAGGGTTGGGGGATAAGTGCTGCTCGTTATGAGCAATTCCCCCCGATCCCTGCCCTTTAAGACGAAATCCGCCAGGGCCAGATTATCCGGCCTCAAATCTGGAATTCGGTTAAACACAGAATCAGGCCCGCGTGTCCCCAAACAACACCCCCACAAGGTGTACAAGGGACTTGTGTGCAAGAATAGATGGCTTAGGGGTAGGGAAAGGCTTAGGATTAAGGTAACCAAACTGAGATGATACTAGACACTCAAAATTGCAAGATTCAAATCAAATAAAAGCCAAGATTGAGTGCGATTCCCATAAGAACATGAAAGAGCAAAAACAGCCAAAAAGATCCAATTCTCCTCAAGGGAGAGGGCGGTGGCCGAAGCCACCTTGTTGGAGTGTATGGTGTGACACCGCGAAGATATATCTTGGGTTCACGACCAATACTCATCAATAAGCTCACATATCACAAAATGATATTAAGAGAAATGATTTATCTTGCTTTTGGCATTATGGGGGGAGGGTTAGCCCAGTGAGTTAGGACCACACTCCCCCTATATCCATGCCCACACCTAGACCAAAGTAGGATTGAGATGTATGAGTGAGTGCATGGGTAATCAAGACAAGCTTCTGGAATCAGTGACATTTAGCTCATTCCTCAAGTAGCAGAATCTTGCTTCATCAAGTGGCTTTGTAAAAATATCCGCAAGTTGGTTCTTCGTGCTCACAAAGGATAGATCAATATCGCCTCGAGCAACATGGTCTCGAATAAAATGATTCCGAATCTCAATATGCTTCGTCCTTGTGTGCTGAACTGGATCTTCCCAAGAATTGACAAGCTCCAGAAGTGGATTTCCGATCATCCTTATCACCAGCCCAATCTGAGTCAGTGTAACCACATAAAGAGAAATTGGAGCCCTTGGGATACCAAAGACCAAAGTTAGGGGAATGAACCAAATATCGAAAGATCCTCTTGACCGCCACTAAGTGGCTTTCTTTAGGAGCTACTTGATACCTTGCACACACTCCCACACTCAACACGATATCGGGTCTAGATGCGCAGAGGTAAAGAAGAGAGCCGATCATGGACCGGTATACCTTTTAGTCCACATCTTTACCATGTGGGTTAAGTTCAAGATGACATTTTGTTTGCATCGGAGTGGCGACACCATTTAGATCCGTCATCTTGAATCTCTTGAGAATGTTATGGATGTACTTTGCTTGATTAATAAAAGTTCCTTCTCTAAGTTGCTTGATCTCGAATCCAAGAAAGAACCGTAATCCCCCCATCATAGACATCTCAAACCTATCAGTCATAAGCTTTGAAAATTCATCATTAAAAGCTTTATTAGTAGAACCAAAGATGATATCATCTACATATAGTTGGCATACGAAGAGCTCCCCCTTAACCTTCTTAGTAAAAAGAGTGGGATCGATTTGCCCAACTTCGAAGCCATGATCTAACAAAAGCTCTTTAAGGTGCTCATACCACACACGTGGGGCTTGTTTAAGGCCATAGAGTGCCTTATCGAGTTTGTAGACATGGTTTGGAAAGTTAGGATCCTCAAAACCTGGGGGTTGCTTTACATATACCAACTCATGTAGAGGACCATTAAGGAAGGTACTCTTGACGTCCATTTGCTGCAACTTAAAATTGTTATGGGCATCATAAGCAAGAAGGATACGGATGGACTCAAGGCGAGCCACTAGAGCATAGGTCTCGCTGAAGTCAATGCCCTCAACTTGGGAGTAACCTTGTGCCACAAGTCTTGCCTTGTTCCTCACAACAATGCCATTCTCATCTTGCTTGTTTTTAAATATCCACTTGGTGCCGATAACATTGCGGCAATCTTTGGGTTTCTCCACGAGTTTCCAGACTTTGTTGCGCTTGAAATTATTCAATTCTTCATGCATAGCAACAACCTAGTCTGGATCTTCAAGAGCTTCAAAGACCTTCTTAGGTTCCACCATTGAGATATGAGCTTGATGCTCACTAAAGCTGGCCAATTCTCTTCTTGTAGAAACCCTTCGTCGAAGATCACCAACAACCTTGTCGAGGGTGTGACCCCTTAACTCAAGGTTCCGATCAGCTCGAGCCTTGCGCCAAAGTTCAATAAGTTGGTTGTCTCTTGGAGGAGTAGTTTCATCACTTGAATCTTCATTGGAATCATTTACTTGACCTTGATTAGGAACTGGGATAACAACAGTAGGTGGTGGTGAAGCGTGCCCTTGAGGTGAGTCAGTAGCCGTAACAGGAGGCTGCTGAACCGATGAGACAGGGCCGGATAATCCGGCCGATGGAGAGGCCGGATAATCCGGTCTGGGAGTACTTGTAGCAACTTCATCAGGATGCCTAGGTCTTGCTTGAACTGGCGAGGGGTCGGATAATCCGGGGCTTCCCGGAGAATCCGTCCTGGAGCTTGCATTGATATCTTCACCACCAGGAGCAATATGGTCAGCTGGAGCGGGGTGGCCAGATAATCCGATGTCCACCGGATAATCCAGCCTGGAGTTTTCTGGAACAACTTGACCTTCAGCAGTTGATGGAGATGGTGTAGAATTTGCTCCTGTGGTGGGAACATATTGGGCATGTGTAGATGAGGGCTCTTCATGGGAAGAGCATTGTCCTTCCTGATCCGCCACAAGGGGTTCCTCAATGGGGCGGAAAAATCCCACGCCCATTCTTCTTATGGCATCTTGGGGTATTTCAACATCTGCATCACAAACACCAACTTGCTCCGCATGGGAACCGTCATTTTCCTCGAACACCACACTACAAGATTCTACAACAGTCCGGAGAGTTTATTGTAGACTCTATAAGTGTGGGATTCGGCACCATAACCAACAAAAATCCCTTCTAGAACCTTAGATTCAAACTTAGATAAACAAACTCCCTTGATAAGAAAGAAACACTTACAACCGAATACCCGAAAGTATGAGATGTTTGGCTTGTTACCGGTAAGTATTTCATATGGAGTCTTGTCCAAGATCTTGCGGAGGTATAATCGGTTGGATGAGTGACAAGCAGTAGAGATTGCTTCAGCCCAGAAGTTATATGGAGATTTAAATTTGGCTAACATTGATCTTGCCATATCCATTAGAGTTCGATTCTTCCTCTCGGCTACACCATTTTGTTGAGGGGTGTACGCAGCGGAATATTGATGTCTTATCCCCTCTTCACTTAGGAGCTCATTTAAGGTGTAGTTCTTGAAATCAGAGCCGTTACACTTCTTATAGCCAGAATGGGGACGTTGTGTTAACGTTGAACCTCGTTGGCGAAGTCGATGACAATTTGTTGAGTTTCACTCTTCAACTTGAAGAAATAAACCCAAGTGTATCTTGAGTAATCATCAACAATCACTAGATAATACTTCTTTCCACCGAGGCTTGCATGAGATGGAGGTCCGAAGAGGTCCACATGAAGGAGCTCTAAGATCCTTTTTGATGAGATAATAGTTTTCCTTCGATGAGGAGAGTCATGCATTTTTCCTTCAACACACGCCCTGCAAACACGATCTTTGGCAAAGGAGACATTTTATTTTAGTCCAAGGATGTGGCCACCCTTGTGGAGACTTTGCAAAGTTCTCATATTGACGTGGGCTAGTCGGTGATGCCATAGCTAACCCACGTCAGCCTTTCCAAAAAGACACATCGGGCCTATAGTGGTTTTCCCTGAAAAGTCCACCACGTACAGGTCATTTTCGACATATCCCACGAAAGCGACTTTTAGAGACTTGCTCCACAAGAGTACCACCAAATCAGCATCAATATAAACTACAAAGCCTATCTTACCAAGGGCGCAAACTGAAAGTAAGTTGTACTCGAGGGTCTCAACAAGCATGACGTCCACGAGAGAGATATCGTGAGCCACCACAACTTTGCCGAGACCCAATACCTCAGATTTTGACTTGTCACCATAGGAGACGGTTATGTGATCAAGGTTTGGTCACATCTCCGTGATGATCTCCTTGCTTCCGGTCATATGACTCATGCAACCGCTATCGAGTACCCATTTAGAACCACCGGAAGCATAGCCCTGCAAGAGAATTACTTCTTGGTTTTAGGTACCCATTTTTCAATGGGTCCTCTCATGTTAGTGACAAGGGTGTTGGGAACCCAAATAGACCAAGGAATGTAACAATCATAAGGGCCTGCATAACTAGCATAAACATCACCATAATAATCGCACTATAATTCAAAGTTAGGATTGTTGACCCCTGCAAAACCATCATAATTAGTCTTGTCATTGGTAATGTTGCTAGTCTTTGGTTGAGCAGTCTTGCTCTTCTTCTTCTTATTTTTCTTGCTCTTTGTCTTGGGAATGTAACCAAGACCTTCTTTACTATTGTTTGTCCTTTGCTTGCTCAGTATCTCATCAATAACTTCTTTACCTTTGTGTTGAGAACCTCTTGCAAGGTCTTCTTTTCCATAGGATGAAGTGGAGGTACTTGGCACATCATACCGTTTCAATTGAGTTTGGAGATGGTCATGAGACTCATTTAAAGTAGAATGATCACTCTTCAATGCCTTGTGAGCACTTTCAAGATTATCAAACTTCTCCAAAAGTCTAGCATGAATATCCCCAAAGTCAATCTTTTGTTTCTTTAGTTTCTTTACCTTGGCAAGAGCATGGTCACGTTCTTTGATAAGCTGAGCCACAGCTTCTTCCTGTGACTCCTCAATGGATTCGAGTCTCTCTTCCAAAGATACTCAAGCTTCCTCTTCCTCTTTCAAGGCATTCTTCAAAGAAGCTATCTCTAAGGCATCTTCTCTTTCAATTCTGCCCTTTTCTTCAAGAAGATCTTCGGCTTGAGCAAGTTGACTCATAAGAGCATCAAAATGGAGTTTGTGCTCACCTTGCAGGTTAGTGAAAAAAGTATCCAAAGCAATAACTTCTTCTTTCATTTTAAGACTGTCAAGATCATCTATATCCAAAATTATGTTAGTCTTAGGAAATGAAGAGCTAGAAGTTGATACCTCGGACCCTCTTGCCATTAGGCAAGTAGCGTTGTTGTTGATGACGTTCTCGTTTGGCGAGTCGAAGAGAGATGAAGGAGTTGCTGTGGTGGCTATAGCAGCCACCTCCCGAGAACTATCATCATCCTCTTCATCTTCACTTGCAGAGGAGTATTCTTCTTGTGCTACTAAGACGATCTTAGGTTGCTTCTTGAAGGGGGCATTCTTCTTAATAAATGGCTTCTTCTTAGGTGCTTTAGATTTCTCTTTAAGAATGAGCCTGCCACCACTGTCTTCTCTATTTTGATACGGACACTCGGATACAAAGTGTATTCTATCTCCACAGTTGTAGCAAGTCCTCAATCTTGGGACACTTTCTCTTCTTCCATTTGACCCGTTCTTGCACTCAAGTTCCGACTTGGCTTTGACAGGGTCCTTCCAAAAGTTCCTTGCATAAAACGCCATGTACTCACCATGAGCATGTTTGACTTCATCGGGGCAGTCCATGGAGGCCCCCTCAAATGCTCTTTCATCCTCCTCTTGCTCAACAACATTGGCTTTGAGAGCAACATTGACACCCTTTTGCATTCCAATGGCCCGAGCACGAGCATCTTCAACATTCTTTGCTGCCACTTTGAATGACGCCATCTCTTGCATGACCTCATTGGATGTCATTTGATGGTAGTTATGTCTACCTTGCAGGCTCTTCAAGTCCGTTGGCTCGAAAGGCATTAAGGCACTCACATATTTCCTTTTTATCCATGCATCATCAATGTGAGTGGCCCCATGCTTTCTAAATGTTGTTGCGATGCCCTTGAGTCTTCTATACATGTCTTCATGATTTTCACCATCCAAAATGTAGAATCCCTCAGCTTCATTACTAAGGGCATCATACATGTTCCTTCTCATGCTTTCATTCCCAACAAAGAGATCCGTAAGGGCATCCCAAGCTTCTTTAGCTGTGTTGAGATGTTCAATGTGTGGCATGTCCTTGGGACCCACACCAAGCTGTATCATGTGGAGAGCAGTGTGATGTCTACGCACTTCTATTCTTGTAGACAGTTGTTGGGCCTCCAAGTGTAGAGGTTTGTAGAACAGCAGCAAGTTTTCCCTTAAGTGGATCACCCAAGGTTTATCGAACTCAGGGAGGAAGTGGTCAAAGGTATCCCCTCTCAAGCAACCCTGCAATCAAGATACAAGAAGTCTCTTGTGTCCCCAACACACCCAATACACTTGTCAGGTGTATAGGTGCACTAGTTCGGCGAAGAGATAGTGAAATACAAGTGGTATGGATAAATATAAGTGGTAACAGTGATAGAAGATAACTTGATGGCGTGGAAGAGACTAAAAGCAAACTGAAATAAAGAAGGAAGAAAGCAAACATGTAACAGATCTAATAGCAAACGGTGTTTCAGTGCTTAGAAAAAAGGCCTAGGGATCATACTTTCACTAGTGAACACTCTCATATTAATATCTTCTCTTCATGATATTGCTCTTAACTACTCTCCGGTAGAACACTCTAATCGATGGTAGGGCTATAACAGCACACCTCAAAGTAAGCCTTTCCCATCTAGAAAACCCCCACACTGTCACCTTGAGTACTAGATGAGTCCAACAAACACCACAATTTCATAAAGACATCCAACTCCAAATATAACTCATAACAAGTATTTGTAATCACTAGCCTAAGTGCCACCATGGTGTGCACGCTGTCACTTTCACACACATGGGGAGAGGAGAGATCTATTAAAGCACTTGAGTAGCAAGGTAGATCTATAGATTACAAGCTCATGATCTCAATAAGATCATGCATAGAGAGAGAGATGAACACATAGCTACCGGTAGAACCCTTAGCCTCGAGAGAGAACTACTCCCTCCTCATCATGGGAATCAACAATGGTGATGGAGATGGCAAGGAGATCAATGGAGATGGCTCAGGTGCCGGAACAGAGACTTTCTGTCCCCCGAATCTCCCCTTCGGTGGCGGCGGCACTACGGAACTTTTCGTGGCTGGAGGCTTGATTCCTTAGGGTTTTCGCATCGGGAGGAATATATAGGCGAAAGGGCAAGGTCGGTGGAGTGCCAGGGGCCCCACACCACCTGGTGGCACGGCTAGGGCTAGCCCGCGCCACCATATGGTGTGGCCAGGCCCTGGCCCTCCTCCGTCTCGTATTCTGGCTCCGTGAGTCTTCCGGTAAAATATCAACTTTGGCTTTTGTCCCGTCCAATTCTGAGAATATTCATTTTCTGACTTTCCTGGAACCAAAAACAACAGAAAACAGGCAACTGGCACTGTGGCATCTTGTTAATAGGTTAGTCCAAGAAATCATATGAAAAGTACTCCAAAGTTGGAACAAAACACAAGAAAGTGGATAAAACCAAGCATGGAACATCAAAAATTATAGATACATTTGCAATGTATCAACATCCCCAAGCTTAACTCATGCTCGTCCTCGAGTAGGTAAGTGATAAAAATAAAGAATAATTTTTGAGGTGACATGCACCATCAAAGACTTGATCAAAGTATTTGCAAAACATTCAAAGCTGGGATCATAGTACTTCAATCATAACATGAAAGACAAAGTTCTAGCAATAAGGAAAGAAACTATGATGAAACATGAAAAGGCACAAACAAAAGATTCATGAATAACAATCCTTTGCAAGAAGTTTGTTTGTTTCACATAAAGAAAACATAGCATAATAGTATTTAGCTTGTCCCTCAATAGAGTAGCAAATATAAATGCATAGGACACCTTCAAAGTCCATAAGAGTGACTAGATACAATAGTTTAAAACAAGCAATATCAAGTTATGCATCAATCAACTAGTCTTGGGACAATGCACATAGAACTAAGAATGACCACTATGCTCTCAAAGTAGGTGCATAAAGATAGAAGGTGGAGACTCAATATAATGGTGGAAGAAAGACCTCTAAAAGGAAGTAGGGATTCAAGTCTCATAAAGAGCTTCCAAAAATTATGGTACTTATAGCTTTCAGCTCTCATCACCCCTATCATAAGCATCTTGAAGGTGATTAAGGTTAAAGTGACACAACTAAGAGGATATGCTTGACAAGTTATAAACATAAATCTCATGCCCCATACTTACGAAGACCGATCCTCATGCTACTCAACTTCAGTCACGAGTAAACTCTTGTCATTGTAAGTATATGTGTATCATTAAGAACCGCCAACGGGGTACCCCTTGCACATGATACGGGAGCTTTCCCATAATCAAAATGACAAGGCAAGCAGACAATGAGCATCTCAGCGATCTTTTTATTTGCTATTTGCATAGGTTTTTATTGAGGATGCTTCATAGAGTGCTCATTATGGTGATGCTGCAAGTTTCCACCATGATTAGGCATGGCTTAGGCTAGCGGCCCAGGCGTTTCTCTAACACACATACAAACTCCATGATCTTACAAGTTAAACTTTTATTTCACACCGCCGGGATCCGTAAGCAAAAGAACATGATATCAATGGGGTACAAAGTACAAGTGCAATGTTGAAAGCGTTCCCCATGAAACATGGTTCTGCTAATTTCAACTTATAAAGCGCAAGCATATACGCAACAAAGAAGGACCCAATGGTTCAAGTTTATTAGATGCAAAAAGTAAAGTGTGCCATCAAGTTCGTGAGAGCTTTAATCACTAGTTTTCTCATAACAAGTTTAATTTGGAAGGTAAACAAAAGCATGAATATACTTGGAATAGCATAAGATAGTAGGTAGGCATGGTGGACTCTTTGGAATAACTTGGGTTAGGGAGTTGGATGCATGAGTGGAACTCATACTTTGTTGTGGAGGCTAGCAAAAGACTGGGAGCGACAAACTAAGAGAGCAATAATGGCCATAATCATGCGGAGCGACAAAACATCATTGATCAAAGCATAAAGTGATACTACAAGTTGAAAACTAAAGGATCATAAAGGCTTATGGTGACTTGAGATAGTCATAACATGGTGTGAGCATGCGCCAAGTCAACCCAAATAAAGCATCAAAGGAGAATACCACTATACTATGCTTTAATATGCTAAAACAACACATGATTCATCCAAGGCACATTAACAATCTCAATTGTTTATAACAAGTCATGCTACAGCAAAGAATACTAAGCATAAAGCCAAAACAAGACCAAGCATGGGATGACAAAGCATAGGCCACAGTCAAAAACAAGCTCTTTTTACCACATAAGTATGAACTTTCCTACTCTTTTCCAAACCAAACCAAACTATTTGCAAACCAATGTATGAAAGAGGGGGTCCAACCAATTTATTCATAAAACTAAGAAAACCAAACAAACGAAAAACCAAAACGAAAACGAAAAAGAAGACACTCCAAGAACAACACAATTGTGCATGAAACAATAAAAATGAGGCGTTTGGAAGAAACCTGGAATTTTTATTGATGAAGAAGGGGATGCCTTAGGCATCCCCAAGCTTTGACGCTTGTACTTCTTGGATATTTCTTGGGGTGACACGCGTGGCATCCCCAATCTTGAGCTTTAGTCCATTCTTCATCTCATTACTCATTCCTTCCATACACCTGAAATTTTTTCTTCATACAAAACTTCACACAATCTTTATTAGCAACATTAGTGCACTCAAGATAAATAAGTCTTAAGGTTCAGTTCTAACACCAAATAAACTTCCATTAGAACGCTAGATACTGCAGCACTTCCCTCAAAAATCTCAATTCTCCAAAAGAACTCAAAAAGGAACCAACCAGAAGCAAACGCAGAAAATGGCAGAAATCTGTCAAAACAGACCAGCAGGTAAAGACGAATTTTTTCGAAGACCTTCTATTGCTCAAATAAAAAAGTGTTGAACTAATGAAAGTTATATAACAACCTGGGTCATAAGCACAAAATATTACAGCTCAATCCGACATACAGAGCTCTCTCACGAATTTTTATGGTGAAGCACAAAAATCTGTTTCGGGACAACAACTTTCCCAATCATTACTTCTCTCTCATTAGAGGTTACTCTTGGCACAAAAAGCAAATAAAAAGGATAAGAAGAGGTTATTACAGAGGTAATAACTTCCAAGACTCATCTAAAACTTTTGGGTTATCTCCCAATAAGTACTTTTCTTTAACGCCTTTAAGTTAGGCATGATAGTTTGAGAAGATGCTCACATAAGAAATATGAATTGAAGTAAAACAGAACATCAAGAAGCAAATTCAAAGCACATTTAAGTCTAAACCACTTCCTATGCATAGGAATCTTGTAAAGAAACAAGTCATGAAAGCACAAAGCAACAAGCATAGGAAAGCAAAACAAGTGCAACTTCAAAATTTTCAACATAAAGAGGGGAAACTTAATATTATTGAGATGCATAGAACCATGTTTCCCTCTCTCATAATAACTTTCAGTAGCATCATGAATAAAAGTAATGATATAACTACCACACAAAACATTCTTATCATGAGCCACATGCTTAAAAGTATTAATACTCCCCACATAAACATAATCATTCTTATTAACTGTAGTAGGAGCAAATTCAACAAAATAGCTATCATTATTATTCTCATCACCATAATCATCAAATATAGGAGGCATATTGTAATCATAATTACTTTCCTCCTCAATAGTAGGTGGACTGAAAATATCATAATCATCATTGCAATCATCATATATTGGAGGTATAGAATCATCATAAGCAATAGAATAGTTATCTTCCCAAGTGTGTTCATAATTTGTAAACGTATCATCATTGGAAGGATCATGGATAGCACTAATAGTATAACAATTATTAATATCATCATTTTCAGAATTGGTACCGAAGAGATTTTCAATATCAAAAGTAGCGTGCTTTTCCCAATCATGATCACTACTATAGGTAATAGGCATAGGAACATCATCGAGTTCAGACTCATCAAAAACTATAATAGGAGCAACATGCTTAGGGGAAAATACCGTATCCTCTCTCCTTTTACTCCTCCTTTTCTTCTTTTTCTTCTTCTATTTAGGAGGGAGAGGCTTGAAAGGAAGCTTATCCATATACCCTGGTTCATTGTTAGAGACAATAAAAGAAACTTTAGAGGATTCCTTCTTTTCATTAATAAGATCAAAACACATATTAGTCCTGTCATATTTTGGTAAAATCTCATCCTCTATAATATTTTGTATGTAAGTATTTGTGTGACAATTATCAACACAATAAAGATGACAACCATGCAGGACACTATTCATGTCAAAAGCACTCATATCTACCAAAGAGGTTTTTCTTGATAACTCTTCACATCCCAAAAATAATGTAAGTTCATCATGTTGATTAGGAGTGATCATGTCATCACAATACAAACTTGCAGTACTCATTGGATTAGAAGGGTTATTATTATGACCTGAGCATTGAAAATTGAAATGACCCACTTCAAAACAAAGTTCACAAATAAAAGGATAAAGGGCACAAACTTTTTTACCAAGATCATTTAAAGCCCTATACCACATTCTAGTTTTTTCATTCCTGTGGGTGATACAATATTCTTCTTCAATTTGATTATTCTCACAAGGTCTATGTATTCCACAAAAATTAACATGCTTATAAGAAATAGTACTTTCAGAGGTTTGAGCATGTTTATTGCTATCATTAACAACAATTTCATTTTCCATGCAAGTGTCTTTAAAAGGCTCATGATACATGTCCCACTTTTCTTTAGGAGCATTAATATGAGAAGCAAAGGTTTTAAAACAATCAATAAGAATTTGAGGATCAAGACCATATTTAGCACTAAGCTCTTGAAAATCAGCAGTTTCAGCGAAATACTTAATGCAATCATACTCATAGTTTATACCTGGTTCTTTACCTTTGTTATTATCCCAATCTTCGGTATTGCTTTGAATTGTTTCAAGAATATCACACTTAGCTTTGACCTCCTTACTTGTGAAGGATCCCTCTAAACAAGTATCTAGATAGTCCTTGTAATGTCCTGAAAGCCTTGCATAGAAATTATTAATAACAATATTACGGGGGAGCTCATGAATGGGACATTTGAGCATTAGTGACTTCAATCTCCCCCATGCTTGGGCAATACTTTCTCCATCACGAGGATGAAAATTATAAATGTAATTCCTATCTTTATGAATTTCATGAGGAGGATAAAATTTAGAGTAAAAGAGAGATTCAAGTTCCTTCCACTCCAAATGATGAGGATCATCTAGTAACTCATACCACTCCCTTGCTTTGCCCTTAAGTGAAAAAGATAATAACTTCTTCTTGACGTGATCTGTTGTAATACCTGCACACTTGAACAACCCGCATAATTCGTGTATAAAGAGCAAATGATCACCGGGATGGACAGTTCCATCTCCAAAATAGTAGTTATCCATAACATGATCAATAATTTTTATAGGTATTTTAAAAGGGATGCTTTCAGTATGTGGATTTAAAATATCACAAGTATCATTAGAATTACCACATACGGGAGATAAAGTATCATCGAAGCAAATTTCCTTCCTTAAAACTGGGAACTAAAGAGATCATTTTCATAAGAACCAACTTCCCAAGCTTAGACGTTTCCATAGCATTAGTAACAAAGGTGTTCAAAAGATTCATACTAATAACATTGCTATTAGCATGCAAAGAAAGTTCCCTGGGTTTTTTAATTTTCTTTTCAGACAATTCAAGTTCTAACTTAGAAAAAATACTAAAAAGCTCTCTAATTTTGTTGTTGTTTTCCATTAAGCCTAACTAGTGAAAACAAGAAACAAAAAGACAAAATTGCAGAATCTAAAGGAAATAACTTCGAGTACTCACACTAGAAAATAGGCGTTTGTCGTGGGAGGTTCTTCTTCTTTAATCCTCCGGTGTGAATACCTTTTACCTTACCTCTCCGGCAACAGTGCCAGAAAAATAGCTTGATGTATACGCACTTCTATTCTTGTAGACAGTTGTTGGGCCTCCAAGTGTAGAGGTTTGTAGAACATCATCAAGTTTTCCCTTAAGTGGATCACCCAAGGTTTATCGAACTCAGGGAGGAAGTGGTCAAAGGTATCCCCTCTCAAGCAACCCTACAATCAAGATACAAGAAGTCTCTTGTGTCCCCAACACACCCAATACACTTGTCAGGTGTATAGGTGCACTAGTTCGGCGAAGAGATAGTGAAATACAAGTGGTATGGATAAATATAAGTGGTAACGGTGATAGAAGATAACTTGATGGCATGGAAGAGACTAAAAACAAACTGAAATAGAGAAGGAAGCAAGCAAACATGTAACAGATCTAATAGCAAACGGTGTTTCAGTGCTTAGAAACAAGGCCTAGGGATCATACTTTCACTAGTGAACACTCTCATATAAATATCTTATCTTCATGATACTACTCTTAACTACTCTCCGGTTGAACACTCTAATCGATGGTAGGGCTATAACAACACACCTCAAAGTAAGCCTTTCCCATCTAGAAAACCCCCACAATGTCACCTTGAGTACTAGATGAGTCCAACAAACACCACAATTTCATAAAGACATCCAACTCCAAATATAACTCATAACAAGTATTTGTAATCTCTAGCCTAAGTGCCACCATGGTGTGCACGCTGTCACTTTCACACACATGGGGAGAGGAGAGATCTATTAAAGCACTTGAGTAGCAAGGTAGATCTATAGATTACAAGCTCATGATCTCAATAAGATCATGCATAGAGAGAGATGAACACATAGCTACCGGTAGAACCCTTAGCCTCGAGAGAGAACTACTCCCTCCTCATCATGGGAATCAGCAATGGTGATGGAGATGGCAGTGGAGATCGATCGAGATGGCTCAGGGCACTTCCCGTCCGGTGAGTCTTGCAGAGACTTTCTGTCCCCAATCTCCCCTTCCCCTTCGGCCTGGCGGAACTTTTTCGTGGCTGGAGGCTTGATTCCTTAGGGTTTTCACATCGGGAGGAATATATAGGCGACAGGGCAAGGTCGGTGGAGTGCCAAGGGCCCCACACCACCTGGTGGCGCGACCAGGGCTAGCCCGCGCCACCATATGGTGTGGCCAGGCCCTGGCCCTCCTCCGTCTCATATTCTGGCTCCGTGAGTCTTCCGGTAAAATATCAACTTTCGCTTTTGTCCCGTCCAATTCTGAGAATATTCATTTTCTGACTTTCCTAGAACTAAAAACAACAGAAAACAGGCAACTGGCACTGTGGCATCTTGTTAATAGGTTAGTCCAAGAAATCATATGAAAAGTACTCCAAAGTTGGAACAAAACACAAGAAAGTGGATAAAACCAAGCATGGAACATCAAAAATTATAGATACATTTGCAATGTATCATAGTGGCATTCAATTGGCTGTCCACAACTTCTCTTCTTGTTAGGTTGGTTTGATCTCCAATATGAAGACCCTGTTCAATAATCCTCCAAAGTTCAATAGAGGAGCTGCAAACATGAGATTTCATTAAGAATTGCCATTGATTGAAAGAGGATGCAGTGAGCTTGGGTGGATCACCCCTATTGTTTATATGCGGATGAGGGATAGGTGGGTCAGGGGAATATATGTGGCGAACCTCACTATATTCCTACTTACCACTTCCCTTCTTGGAGGTGGAACCATTAAGTTTTTCACCTTCCACATCATCATCCTTGGATCCGGTGTTACCCTTTTCCTTAGATGATGGTGTGGTTGCCTTAGAGGAGGATGGAGATGGGGCTATGGATGATGTGAGGCGAGCAATCATTTGGTTCATCTCCTCCATGTTGGCCTCAAAAGATTTCAACAAGGTTGTTTCCAACGTCTTGAGATCATCCATTGTGACCTTATCCACAACCTCATTCCCATCATCCTTGGTACCCATACTACTCTTAGGCGGTTAAGCCCGAATTAAGAGTCGGGGCTCTGATACCAATTGAAATGGATCATATGGGCACCTAGAGGGGGGGTGAATAGGTGCTACTCCAAATTTTAATACTTTTTCAATTTTAGGCTTAGCACAAAGGGTAAATTCTCTAGATAAACTATGAGGTGGAATTTTCCTATATGCAAACCTATCTACTAGCGAGTAAAGAGCGATTGGAAGAGGAACGGGTAAACCGTAATGAAGCACACGGAGACACATGATTTGTTTGACCGCAGTTCCTTCCTTGTTAAGGGAAGTACGTCTGTGTTGGAGGGGTGGGAGGTACTAAGACCACCACGCCACAATAGGCCTCACCCTATTCTCCGATGGATCCCGCCACCAAAGGCCTGATCCACCTTTCTACTATAGGTACCCTTCGAGGTGGGTACCAGCACCTTTACACAACTAGCGGGGCAACAACTCCACAATCAACTTGGAGGCTCTCGAAATGACAACAAGCTGCCACAAGAACAAAGTTATCAAATATAACAGACAAGATCTAGGTATTGACAAGAATACTAGATCAGGGATTTCTCCAAGTGAATGGAGAGGAGTTGATGCGCTTGATTCGTGATGATGATGATGATCCTCTCCTTCTTCAATTCCCCCAAAGATCAAAGCCTTCGGGTGATTGAAGTGGGAGATCGAGAATGGGAGCTCTTGCACAATGTCTAGTCAATTTCGAATGAATCAAGAGTTCTGAATGTTGGGGAAGAAGGGGTATTTATACCCCTTACGAAACCAGCCGTTGGACACTTTGGGGGCCGGATTATCCGGCCCAAGTGAGGGCCGGATTATCCGGCCTGGGGAAAACTCTGCCCCAGACTCAGAATATCCGGCAGATAATCCGCCCCCCTATCAAAGCGTCGCGCCGAGCTTGCCCTTGATCAACTTCTGGGGGCCGGATTATTTGGTCCAATGTGAAGGCCGGATTATCTGGCCTGGGGAGGAAAAACCGCCCCAGTTCGGATTTTCCGGGAGAAAATCCGACCGGATACCGAGCGACGCGCCTTGGCTCCCTTTGCTCAAAAACTGGGGGCCGGATTATCCGGCCCATGCGACAGCCGGATTATCCGGCCTAGGGAGGAAAAACCGCCCCAGTTCGGATTTTCCGAGAGAAAATCCGACCGGATACCGATGGACGCGCCTTGGCTCCCTTTGAGCAATGAGGTAGGCCGGATTATCTGGCCCTTGGTGGGGCGGATAATCTGGCCCCCCCTCAAAGCTTCCTGCACACTTAGCGCACATGAATAATCTCCACAGTATTGTTATCTAACACGCAAAACATAGGAAAACATGAAATATTCTTTCAGCGAAGAACTAGGTCCCCTACTGGGAAGGACCTAGGCCACAATCTTCTGCTATGGTGATGGGGATATGCCAAAGGGGGTATGCCCAGCAGGACGTTCCGATTGGGCCGAAGGGCCTGTGAGTGCGCCTGGAGGATGGCGACTGGACTACGACGGAAGGAGAGGCCCAGCGACTGGAGACTGGAGGCCCAGCGACTGGAGACTACAGGCCCAGGAGTGTAACAGAAGCCTAGTCGGATTAGGTCAAAACCTCCGAATCCTTATCTTGTTCGGTGGTAGCTTGTAAACCCTAGCGATGTGCCTCATATATAAACCTCCCTAGGGTATCCTAAGGACTCACATTCCATCATACACCCCCTCAAGCGACTCGTTGCTTAGACGCCGAGCTCGCCACCCCTGTAACTCGCTCTCCAATAATCTAACCTAGCAGGAGTAGGTCTTTACCCTCCGGGGGGCCGAACCTGGGTAAACCCATGTGCATCCGCCCCCATCTCGTACCGCAGATGTCCGCCAACTCTTCCTCATGAAACAATCAATCGCTGCCAGTGGCAGCGACTGCCGTGGCCATTTCCACGACAGTGGCGCCCACCGTGGGGCATATCGGGACTGGCCTGAGTTCTGCGGCGAGACCCTACTCGTCGATCGATCGGCCGCTTGCCACCGGTCGCATGATCGCCATCGGCGGGATCTTACAGATCCTGCCTAGCAGCTACATCCTGGCGTCACACCCGGTCACTCACGGCGTGGTGATGCCGGTCGGCTCCATCAACCTCTTCGTCGGCTTCACCGTCACGGTCGATCCAGCTGCAACGATGATCGTCGGCGGATCGCCGCCGCACCGCGATCTCCTCTCGGAGGAGCAGGTCCGCTCCATCAGGAGCCTCGTCACCAAGTACGACTCGGCCGCCAGCGACGCGGCCGAGACTAACGCCGCCACCAACGATGACGCCCTAAACGACGACGCCGACTCCGCGACCCCTTCCTCGGTCGACGGATCTATCACCGCCGCATCACGAGAGGACTCCATCACACGAGTCTCCAACCCGGAGGATTTAGAGGACCCCTCCATCCTTAGGATCTTCGACTCCGACTCTGGCTCGGAGTCGCCTGAAGACTTCCGTGCCAGATCTAATCGCTTCAGTGCGATCTACATGGCGAGCAGCATGACCACCCAGCCATATCCGTTCGCCACGCCGATCCCGCCGATGGCGACGACAACAGAGGTGGAGGAAGCCCGCGTGCGACTCGCAAAGGTGCAACGCAACGAACTCGCCGAGCGCGAGAAATATCGCCTCGAGCGGGAAATGGCGCGGGAGCTATCGCTCTACCACCAGCGCCGCATCAGGACCCGCCTGAACTCCAACGTCCAGGGCCGCGTCCTGAACTTCAACGACGAAAGCGACCCCGCACGCGTGGCCGAGCGCGAATACTGCAAGAACGCATCGCCGGGCGGAAGCAATCCCGCGAGACCACCACCCGGCGCACCAGCGACCGGAGCCCCTCCACCACCCATCGGCCGCACGCCCCCGCCGAACCAGCCGCGGATAATCATCTCGCCTCAAGCCCGCGATGCCAACGGGCTACCACTCTATTCCACCCCGATGGACAACGTCGTCGCGGCTGATGCCGCGATCGCCAACCTCGACGTCCAAGGTGACGTCACGCTACAGATCCAATACGCCAAGGCCCTACTCGTCAGGGCCGTCGAACAACAAGCCGCGGGAGTCGACCCGTGGGGGAGGATGTATTCCCGCTCCTCAGCAAGCAGAGCAGCGTCAAGCGGTCACCCCACCGTCGCCAACGCATTGACTTGCCCTCCACAACAGCCCTTGGCGAACCAGCCACGGGCCGCCAACCCCGCTCTGTCCACCAACGAGCCGCGACCGGCGAATAACACGGTCGCCGCCAACGGGCAGCCCATTGATGCCCGAACGAACATCATCAACAACCAAGCGTGGCGGGCGCGCCAGCCCAACGACTTGCGGCACACCCTCACCAACCGCGACGACCCGGAACCAAGAGGCTCGCTCAGTCGAGTCGGTCCGCAATGCTTCGGACCCATGATCCGTGGGGAAAATACCCCGCCAACTTTAAGGCTCCCAAGGAGATCGAAAAGTACGACCCGACATACGATCCCGCTGTCTGGCTGGACACATACCTCATGGAAATGGGAATCGCAGACCACACCGACCTGCTCGCCGCTCGCTACCTCCCCCTGATGATGGAGGGCGCGACTCGGCAATGGATCAACACCCTCCCCGCCGATAGCATCGACTCCTGGGAAGAAATGCGGGACGCCTTCATCAGGCACTTCGAGGGCTCCTACACCCGCGCCACCACCATAGAAGACATGGAGCGATGCATCCAGGGACAACGCGAGTCGACTCGCTGCTGGGTCAAAGATGGCAAGAACTATGGATCAATGCCTCCGGCATCCACCCAGACACGGTGATACATTGCTTCAAGAACGCATGCCGATATGAACCCCTGGTCGCCAAGATCAAGAGGGTCTACCGGACGCTGGACAACATCCCCGACCTCCTCGAGATCGCCAAGCGCTACACGAAGGAGGACCCCAACCAAGACTCCGACGACAAGTCGGGAGGAAGACGACGAACCAGCATCCACGATAGCGGGCGCCTACGTGGCATGCACTATAGCAACACCCGCATCACCGGCAAGCGCCGCATGGATGGGCGAGTCGACTTTGTCACCAACGCCGGCTACGGCCAGCGCGACCCCAAGAACTACCGCCGCGACGGAGGAAATTACCGCGACAGCGGAAACTACCGCTCCAACAGCACAGCGAGGCCGAAATTCGACCCCGCTACCCTGCTCAACCAGCCCTGCATCTACCATAGCAGGGAGGGAAAACCCGCCACCCACACCACCGCGGATTGCCACTCTCTCAAAGAGATTGAGAAGGCAAGGCGAGCAAGGGACGACCCCAACAAAAACCCACCCCGGGACAACGGGAACGCCGGCGGCTTCGGCACCGCTGGAGGCTCGCTACACACCTTCACCGGACTCGGCACCAAGCGCGAGAGAAAGGTGCTCACCCGCGCGGTCGCTGTCAATGCGGTGACATAGGTCGACATCCCACGCTTCCTCAACTGGTCCGAGTAGAGTATCACTTGGAGTCGCCAGGACCACGCCCCCAGAATTGAGTACCCAGGGCGAGTCTCCCTGGTAGTCAGGCCCCAAAGTGGCCGATTACTTGCTACCCAAGACATTGATGGACGGCGGGAGCTCCATCAACATCATGTACCTGGACACGTTCAAGAGGCTACAGCTCCTAGAGTCGGCAATCCAGCCGACCCTGACAATCTTCCACAATATCGTCCCCGGTCGGAAGGCATACCCGATCGGAAAAGTGACGCTACCCGTCACCTTCGGCACACCGGCGAACTACCACACCGAGCGAATCGAATTCGAGCTGGTGAACTTCCGCAGGCCCTACCACTGCATGCTGGGACGCCAGACATTTGCCAAATTCATGGCGACCTCCCACTACGTGTACAACATGATGAAGCTCGCAGGGCCAAGCGACATCATCACCGTCCACGGCGACCCCGACATGGCCGTGGAATGCGAGGACAAGGGAGCCGAGCTCGCCGACGCCGTCATCGCCGTAGAGACCGACCACACGGAGGAGCTCGCGAAATACGCGGGCAACATCAACAAGGACGACCCCACTATCCTAAAGAAACCAACCGCCGCGAACTCCACGTTCGAGGCGACCATGCACACCCGCATCGTCGAGCTCGTCCCAGGCGACTCCAGCCAGACGGTCACCATCGGGGTGCACATGAGCCCCGCATAGGAAAGCGCGCTCATCGAGTTCCTCCGTGAGAACCACGACATCTTCGCATGGAAGCCATCTGACATGCCAGGTGTCCCGAGGGAACTCGCTGAGCACAAACTCAACACCGACCCCAAAGTGCGACCAATAAAGCAATCGCTACGACCCTTCAATGAAGAGCGCCGCCGAGCAATCGCCGAAGAAGTACAGTGCCTGCTAGCCGCAGGCTTCATTCGGCCAATCAAATACTCCAAGTGGCTGGCAAACCCAGTCCTGGTTCTAAAAAAAGAACAACACATGGAGAATGTGCATCGACTACACCAACCTCAACAGCGCCTGCCCGAAGGAGGAGTTCGTCCTACCGCGCATCGATCAGATCATCGACTCGACCGCGGGATTGGAGTTGTTGTGCTTCCTCGATGCTTACTCTGGTTATAACCAGATCAAGATGGCGGTCGAGGATGAGGAGAAGACGGCGTTCATCACGCCATTTGGCGTCTTCTGCTACACGGCCATGACGTTCGGCCTCAAGAACGCCGGCGCCACATACCAGAGATGCATGCAGGAGTGCCTAGCGAGCCAAATTGGCCGCAACATCCACGTCTACATCGATGTCGTGGTGGTAAAATCCACCTGTAAGGACAACCTGCTCGCCGACCTAGCCGAAACCTTCGCAAACCTGCGGAGATACAACATCAAGCTGAACCCCGGAAAATGCACCTTCGGCGTCCCCACCGGACAGCTCCTGGGGTATGTAGTCTCCAAGCAAGGCAACGAAGCCAACCCCACCAAGATCAACACCATCGTGCAACTCGGGAAACCCGAGTGCCTACGCGACGTCCAGAAATTGGCAGGGCGAGTCGCGGCCCTCAGTCGCTTCATCCCTCGACTAGGCGAAAAGGCAATGCCCCTCTACCGCCTGATGCGCAAGAACCCCACGTTCCAATGGGATGCGGAGGCCGATGATGCACTCAAAGCACTCAAAGAAGTGCTACTCGTGGCCCCACTCCTCGCCGCTCCACTCGACAAAGAGCCAATGCTTGTCTACGTCGCGGCCTCCACTCGAGTCTTCAGCGCCGTGATGGTCGTCGAACAACCGGAGGAGGGAAAGGAACGCCTCATACAGCGTTCTGTCTACTACATCAGTGAAGTCCTGACAGATTCACGACAGCGCTACCCGCAATACCAAAAACTGGTGTACGTGGTATTCCGAGCACAGCGACGACTCCCACACTACTTCTAGGAGCACCCGATCATGGTGGTCTCCTCCGCACCCCTGCAAGACATCATACGCAATCGCGAGGCGACCGGGCGAGTCGCCAAGTGGGCCGTCGAAATCGGCGTCCACAACATCAAATACGAGCCCCGCAAAGCGATCAAGTCACAAGCCCTGGCTGATTTCCTTGCAGACTGGGAAGAAGTACAACAGCCAGAGAAGCTCCCATACCTCCACTACTGGTCGCTCCATTTTGACGGCTCCAAGAACGCCGACGGCGCAGGGGCTAGGGTCATACTGACCTCTCCCAAAGGAGACAAGCTCCGTTACGTGCTCCACCTCAACTTCAAGCCCTGCACCAACAACATGGCAGAATACGAGGCCCTCCTTCACGGCATGAGAGCTGCCAAGGAGATGAACGTCAGCCGCCTACGATGTTATGGCGACTCCGACCTAGTCGCCGGCCAAGTCGTCGGGACGTGCGACGCCGTCTCCCCAACAATGATCGCGTACCGCCAAGTTGTCGACTAGTTGGGAGGACACTTCGACATCTACTCTGTTGAGTGGATCGACAGGCGCAAAAACGAGGAGGCCGACGCACTTTCCCGCATCGGATCGACGCGACAAGCGCCACCAGTAGGCGTCTTTCTCGACATCATCCACAAACCGTCGGTCAGCCCACCAAAAGAGATCGACGTCGGGATACCACTGCAACCAGAACCGGCCTTAGTCGCCATGGTTGTGGAACCTAGCGACTGGACAACACCATACGTCGCCTTCTTGGAGCACAAAATCCTACCAAGCAATGAGACGAAGGCGCGAATGATTGTGCGCCGCTGCAAATCCTTCGTCATCATCAACGGCGAGCTCCACAGACGCATGTGACTGGCATGTTCAAGCACTGCGTACAACCAGAAGAAGGCTGCAAGATCCTCCAGGACATTCACGCCGGCGACTGCGGCCATCACACCGGCGCCAAGTCGCTAGTCGCCAAGGCTATGCGGCACGGTTTCTACTGGCTCACCGCACACGCGGACGCCACCAACATCGTCCAGCGATGCGTCGGGTGCCAGAAGTACGCCCACCAGACGCACCTCCCTGGCTCGGCACTCAAGACCATCCCCACCACATGGCCATTCGCCGTATGGGGCATGGACGGTGGGCCCGTTCAAGAAGGCCCCGTCTGGCTTCACTCACCTCCTGGTCGCAGTTGACAAGTTCACCAAGTGGGTCGAGGCCAAGCCAATAAAAAAGTGCGACGACAAGACAACCACCAAGTTCTTACGCGAGATCATCTATCGGTACGGCTACCCGCACAACATCGTAACAGACAATGGCACCAACTTCGCCAAGGGGGCCATGTTAGATTTTTGTGAATAACATGGCATACGACTCGACCTTGCATCAGTCGCCCACCCGGAGTCAAATGGCGAAGCAGAACACGCCAACCAGAGCGTCCTCCATGGGCTCAAGCCACGACTCCAAGGTGCCCCTCGAGCCCACCCCAGGAAGCTGGGTCAACAAGCTCCCTTCTGTGATATGGGGGATCCGCACCTCCGTCAATCGCTCCACCGGGTTCACGCCTTTCTTCATGGTGTATGGCGCCGAGGCCGTCATGCCAACTGATCTGGAGCACGACTCACCTCGAGTTGCCAACTACATCGAGGCGACCAACGAGGTTGCCCGCCAAGACAACATCGATCAACTCGACGAGGCACGCGACCTGGCTCGCTCTCGCACCACCATACACCAACAAGGACTCCGCCGCTACCACAGCCGCCGAGTGCGAACTCGCACCTTCCAGGAGGGCGACCTGGTCCTACGACTGGCCCAAGACAAGAAGGGCATGCACAAACTCTCCCCTCCATGGGAGGGACCATTCGCCATAGGCCGGGTCCTTGGCAATGACGCCTACTATCTCATCAACATACGAGGTGACGGCCAACTCGAGGTCGGGAGGCCATGGAATGTAAACCTCCTCAGAAAGTTCTATACTTAGAACCTCACATTGTACTCCGCTAGCATATATAATGAAATTCATTCGGATCGCACAAATTGTGTCTACTCGCCATATTCTTGTGCCACTCACACTCGTACATATTAGCAATACGCTACTTACGGAAGTCAACCTCTGGTCGAGCGACCGACACGGCTAAGTAGTGCGGCACGAGGGCACTGGAAATATTCGGGCCTTGGGTCGTCCACGAAAACGCCAACCTGGAGCCGCCATTGGAGTCGCCTAGCCCGACTGGCCCACCGGGCCAAGACAACTGGTACACGCTTCTCACAGCGACCTGTCCCTCCCATCCTCGTGCAAAGTGACTCGAACGGTTAAGTACCACGCACGGGGACTCCGCAAAATGGGAACAACCACGTGGCTCGGGAACACACCAAGTAAGAGAGCTGCCTTGGACTCGCCAAGCGACTGGCTCTCCTGGCCAGGGGAGGAGACGCGTTACAAACAACGCATTCACAATCTACAACAGGAACATGACCAATATGGTCGAGCACCACGCTTGGGGACTCGCCTACAAATCAGTCCTACTCGCGCTCGAGGACTCGCCACTTAGACGACGCGAGAGATAAAACAGTGCACAACCAAAACAATACACAAAAGTATAAAATTGAGTTATACCCCATTAAAGGGCGGACGCGCTCGGGGACTCGTTCAACCAAAAACAAACACACCACAAAATCCTAGTCGCAATACGAGTCGATCGACTCCCCTTGGCATACATTGCAAAATGCATTACAGCAGTCGCCACTTGGCATACATCACAAATTACACAATTACATTGTTTATTCCACATGACCTGATGAAGAAGCAGCACCACCCCCTTGACACGAACAAAAGGCTGCCACGGGTTCGTCGGGTGCGTTGTCAGCGACTTCGACAATGACGACCAGAAGGGCTGCTCCGACTTCATATCGTGATGCTCCGGCTCAGGGTTGCCAGGCGCCAACACCGTCTCCTGGTATGGCAGCAGATCCCCCATAGCCAAGACCCGATCGGTGTAAGGGGCGGCCTTCAAGGTCAGCTTCAGCACCTCCGACATCTCCACCGTGCCGGTCGCCGATGGGTAGCCACTCGTCACGTCGTCAAGGTCGAAGTCGTCGGGTAAGTGGGCGAGACCTAAGCTCAATGTTGTGGTAGCCCCACGCCTGAACGCTGAGTGCGCCATCCACTCCACAACGGCAGGCACCTCCTCTAGATAGCGCCACACCTCTGTAAGCCTCCCAGGAATAACTTCGGTGGGGGACATGCCTTGAAGAGCCGCTTGGACGCACAACGCCGAAGACATGGCCGCGTTCACCACGGTAGTCACGCACTACGAAGCATTGTAGGTCTGCACCACCGGATCGCTTTGGCCTATCACAGCTACAAAATTAGGCGTCAGTGAAACTATGAAACTCCCCAATCAGGGACTCGCCAAACGGGTCAGGCAAAGACGGAGACTCACCAAGGAGTTTGCGGCAGTTCTCCGTCACATGCTTCTCTAAGGCGGTTTGCTCGTTGTGCAGCCCCACAACGATAGAATCTGTGGCTTTGCGTTCTTCCTCAGCCGCAGCAACGGCAGCCTTCGCTCGCTCCTCCGAAGAAACTGAGGCCGCTTTCGCCTCCTCCAAGTCTTGGATCAGGGAGGCTATTCGTCCATTCGCCGCGTCCAGCTCGGCGAATGGAACATACCCTTCACGGTCCTTGGAAATCGTAGCCGAGAAACCATCTGAAAGAGAAGCCATCAGCATGCTGTACACCACTAGTTCACACCCGACAGAGGAAAAGAAAGAAAAACAGATACTCACCAATAGTTTCCTGAAGCCGCTGGTTTGCCTCTTGTGCTTCACGCAGATCACGCTCCAAGCGCTCTCTCACGGCCTACCGATCAGTTGACTCCCTTTGCAATCCCTGCAAACAAACAACACATCTCAGAATTTGACAAAACAAAAACCCAGTTCCCAGCCGCCGAAATTCAGCGACCAGGAACTCGGGGATTAGAGAGGAGAAAGAAGCTCAATTCCTAGCCGCCGAAATTCAGCAACTAGGAATTCGGGGACTGGAGAGGAGAAAGAAATTCAGTTCCCAGCCGCTGAAATTCAGCGACTAGGAACTCGAGGACTAGACATACCTGAATAGCGGCGCCGAGCATCTTCTGAAGTTCTCTGGCGTCAGTCGACGAGATCATGAAGGAAGTGCACCCACGATGGGACCCAATGTCCGCATCCACGATCTCTGGACTCTGCGGAGACTGGGTGTCCGCCACGCCTGGAAACCCCCTAGCCATGAAGCGCGGGAACGTCGCCGATGCTCTGGCGGGGGCACTGGTCGTCGGGGCCGGCGCTTTCGGCACGGACGCAACCAAGACTGGTTCCGATCGTGCCGCCACCACTTCTTTGGCGACCGATGCAACATCAGGCTCCACGGCGCCGTCCTTGGCTGCGATGTCACCGGCGCCCCCCTTCTGCTTCTTCGCGCCTTCCGCGGTTGCCACATCTCCGGTGGCCTTTCTCTTCTTGGGGAGGTCGCCCTCTCCCATGGGGGCGGCTGGTGGAATCTTAGCCACCAAAGGACGGCCAATCTTCTTGGCCCCTGACCTGCACGAGTTCCCACAATCAATATAACGACAATACAAAAAGGGCGAGGAGAATCGGGATGAAGAACCAATATTCACTTACTGATCGGGAGGACGCGAAGCCCGATGCTGATGTGGGCAGGCTTGTCCAACTCGGGACCCAACTTGCGAGTGAGCCCCCTCTCGAAGACATCTGAAGCCCACGACACCGCGGGCTTCCTCGACGATGAAGCCGCAGTCGCCGGGATCTACGGCTCCAAAGACGCGGCCGCCCTTGATGGCTACGACAACTTGGACGTCATCGCCTCAGCCGCTTCTTGGCTTGGAACCCCCGAGACCGTCGGCGCAATCGCCGCCAGGGGAACCTCTACCACTACCTCGGTGTCGTCGCCCTCCAACCCCTTTGTCGGGATCGCATCCCTTGGGGCCTTGTGCGAGACTTCGGGGGAACCTTCATCATCGGAGTCGTCATCCGACTCGAACACCACCGCCGATTTGGACGGTGACGTTGGCCTCTTCGCTGGTGACTTGGGCTTGCGCGCGGGCTTCGATGACGTAGCAGTACGCCGGGACATGTGCTCCTGCGCGACCTCGTCGCCTCCGTCGTGTTTGTCCAGGCTGCGGCTCGCCTCGAACTCATGTTGTTTCTGCATGCGGGTCTTGCGAGCCACAGGCGCTGGGGAGGAACCTCCTACTACTCCCCGTCGTTGTCGGAAGAGTCTCCCTCGGAGTCTTCCTCCAGTTCTTGGGGAGCCTCCTCATCGAGCGGAAGGAGCCAGCCTTCCAACACCTGAAAAAGCTGAGAACCACCACGAGGAAAACACCAAACGCGGCGACTGAGAACTGAGGTACGGACATAGCGACTGGGAAGAAAACTTACTGTGGGGCTTCATTCTTCACAGGAGTGTACGGGGCGAGCCCGACCGCCACGCTGGTGAACTCTGTATCAGTGATCTTTTTCAGGGCGGCCTTGTAGTCCTCGGCCTCCCATGATTCCTTGCTGGTTCAGGAGGGGTCGTGCTTCCCGCTGTATTCATACATCTAGTGCAACCGAGCCGCCAGCAGAACCAGACGCCGCCGAGCCAGCAGTTGTAGAGGTTGATCGGAATCAACCCCTGGTCCTTCAGCTTTTGGATCTGGTCCATCATTTCCGCGACGGCCATCCGCTGGTCTTCGGGAAGCTTCTTCGGCGCCAACCGGCGAGGCTCGCTCCTCTTGGCGATGAACTCGGGAAGTGCCACCTCGCCGGAGGGAGTGGATTCTTTTACATAGAACCAGCTCTTCTTCCACTCGCTGGCGGCCTTCTTCGGCAGGAGGATCTTGACGAAATTGGCCTTCGGCTTCAATTGGAATGTGACGCCACCTGCGGCCAACATCAAACCACCGGACGCCTGACTCTGGCCGTGGAAGAGCTCCAACCACGCGGGAAGTATGGTCTGCGGTAGAGATAGCATTCGCGATGCGAGATCGCCACCGCTTTCGATCTGCGGAAGAAGAGTGAAGTGGGGAATCCCAGACTCCTCTCAAGATGGCTAGGGAAGCAGATGAATTCGCCGGGTCACGGCTTTGGCTCGGTCTCGGAGGAGGGGGCAACCCGCCAGTTCCCCTTGCGGAGGACTCCGGTGTCCTCGAAGGACTTGAGCTGGGCTGTGGTGCACTTGGACTTTCCCCATGAGCCTTTGGGAGGCGCCATCGGGTTGGATGTGGAGTCGCACGATGCGGAAAAGACGAGTCAGAAGGTTGAAGGCAGGGAGATTGGAGACAGGAAGAACGAATGAGGAAGAATGAAGAATGCGGAGAAGATCTGCAGAGCTGAATCATCACTCCCCTTATGTGGGAACGCCACCCGCCAAAATCGGGATAGCCGTTACTCACAGTAATTGCACCGAAGTTACCATTGGAAATTCCAATAGATAGTTTGACTAGATTTGACGGTCCAACTCCTTCACTTCACCCGCTACCCACCAGTCTTTTCCACTCATCGAAGCGACGACTTGGCAGTAGTGACATTCATGTAGGGGTTCGTAGCATGGAAAACAAAAATTTTCTATCGCATACAAACAAACAAGCCAAGATCTATCTACTAGATTGTAGCAACGAGTCGATGGAATAACTCACCCTCGAAGATTCCAAAGTGTTTAACGAGAGCAGATTCTCGTGGGTGATGTAGTCGTATTTCTTCCGATCTCAAGATCGCAGAGACGATCCTTCCAGCGTTCCATAGCGCCCCAATCGGTCACACGCTCGGTACTCGACGAAGACCTTCCTCTCCCTTGTTCCAAAGAAAGGAGGTTGTAGCACTCTCCTCATGATTCCGGCGACAACGCGTGGTACCAGGAGGTAGAGGGAATCCACAGGCTTCGCCTTAAGCCGGTGCGAGTATGGTGGAGCTTATGAGAGAGGCTATTAGTGGTCTAGTAATTAGACACACCAATTAGAAGGCTCTAAACCAATTAGAAGGCTCTAAACCGAATAGCTCTAAATCGGGGTCTAGATCTAGGGTTTAGTTTAGAGGATAGGAAACTTGTGTGTGTAGGAGGGGAGCCCTGCCCCTCCTTATATAGGTGGGAGGGCTGGCCAAGGGAGGAGTTCCTCCCCAACTCGGCCTAGGGAGGTGCGGCCGCCAAGGGAGGAACCTCCTCCAACTCGGCCTCCACCTCTCCTCCTTTTCCCACTTCCCAAAATCGCTGCTTGACTTTCAAACTAGCCGTTTGACTTTTCAATTTAGGATTTAAATAAATCCTTTATTTGGGACAGCAAGAACACTTAGTACATGATGCAATCATTCCAATATGTAATGACACATTCATGTACCCTTCCCTCCGAGTGCCGGACATTCCGGGACTTCTAGAATGTTCCCGATGAAAACACCTAACCATTCCCCAACTCAAACGGACTTTCCTTATATGAATCTTATTCTCCGGACCATTCCGGATCACCTCGTGATATCCCGGATCCTATCCGAGACTCCGAACAACATTCGGTCTCTTTCTCATAATACCATAACTACTCAAACAACGTCGAATCCTTAAGTGTGTCTCCCTACGGTTCGTGAATTATGCGGACATGATCGAGACACTTCTAACAATAACCAATAGAGGAATCTGGAAATTCATATGGCTCCTACATATTTCTACGATTACTTTGCGATCGAATGAACCACTTACATACGATACCAATTTCCCTTTGTCTCACGATATGTTACTTATCCGAGGTTATGATCGTCGGTATCTCTGCATACCTAGTTCATCCTCGTTACTGATAAGTACTCTTTTCTCGTTCCCATGATATGTGATCCCTTGTGACCAAGTCACATGCTTGCAAGCTAATTGGATGACATTTCACCGAGAGGGCCCAGAGAATATCTATCCGTCATGTGGATGGACAAATCCCACTCTTGATCCATGTGTTTCAACCAATACTTTCCGAACACTCAATGCCACCATTATATCCACCATGTTAAGGGGTGTGGTTTGATGACAACAAAGCATCCATCCAAGAAAGGTGATATGCATGATCTCATGGTCAAAGGAATTAGGTTACTATGTATCAGAAAGCATATAGCAATTGAACTATTGAAATGACTTGATCTTTATGCTACGCTTATCTATAGGAGTATGTCCACCATATCATTCTACTAACGATATGATCTTGTTGTTGATAACATCTCAATGTTCATGATAGGGAAACCACAATCATCAATCAACCAACAAGCTAGTGAAGTATAGAGGCTATACTAGGGACTTCAATTTAAGTTTACAATTCACACAAGTATTAATGTTTCCTTGTTAATACTATTATAGCATGAATATAAACATTTATCATAAACACAAAGATATAATAATAACTACATTTATTATTGCCTCTAGGGCATATCTCCAACAGTCTCCCACTTGCACTAGAGTCATCTAATCTAGATTACATGGTAATATACCGAACACCCATGGCAGTTTGGTGTTGGTCATGTTTTGCCCTCGGGAGAGGTTTAGTCAACAGATCCGCCACATTCAGATCTGTGTGTACTTTGCAAATCTTTATATCCCCATCCTGGACATGTTCTCGAATAGCGTGAAAACGTAGCTTGATATGCTTCAGCTTCTTGTGTGACCTTGGTTCTTGCGCATTGGCTATGGCGCCCATGTTATCACAAGAGATAGACATTGGGTCCAGCGACTTGGAACCACACCCAGCTCTGCAATGAACTCTTTCATCCATATCGCTTCTTGTGAAGCCTCAAGCGACCATGTATTCCGATTCAGGTTGAAGATCTCGCCACAACGCTTTGCTTTGCACTCCTCCATAACCGCTGCACCATTCAAAATAACTACGTATCCAGATTGTGATTTAGAATCATCCAGATCGGTGTTCCAACTAGCATCGGTGTAACCATTAACAACGAGATGTTCATCACCTCCATAAGAAAGAACCATATCCTTAGTTCTTCTCAAGTACTTAAGGATGTTTTGATCTGTCCAATGATCCACTCGATCACTTTGATATCTGCTAGTTAGACTAACAAGATATGCGATGTCGGGTCTAGTACATAGCATGGCATACATTAGAGATCCTATGGCTGAGGCATAGGAGTCTTACTCATCCTTTCTCTATCTTCCCGATGTCGGACTTTGAGTTTTACTCAAGGTCGATAGCAACATGGGCAAGAACCCTTTCTTGCTATCTTCCATTCCAAACCTCTTTAGAACTTTGTCCAAATATGTACTTTGTGACAATGATATTTGGCGTTCGATCTATCTCTATAAATCTTTATGCCTAATATGTAAGCTGCTTCGCCAAGATCCTTCATTGAAAAACTATTATTCAAATACTCTTTGACACTATTAAGAAGGTCTACATCATTCCCAATCAACAATATGTCATCCACATACAGATTAAGAATGCTAGAGCTCCCACTCACTTTCTTGTAAATACAAGCTTCTCCATAAGTTTGTATAAACCAAAACTTTTGATTACCTTATCAAAACGTTGATTCCAACTTCGATGCTTGCTTCAATCCATAGATGGACCGTTGAAGCTTGCATACCTTGTTAGCGTCTTTAGGATCGACAAAACCTTTGGGTTGCATCATATACAACTCTTCATCAATGTCTCCATTGAGGAATGCTGTTTTGACATCCATCTGCCATATCTCATAATCATAATATGCAGCGATTGCTAACATAATCCTCACAGACTTTAGCTTCGCTACGGTGAGAAAGTCTCATCGTAGTCAACTCCTTGAATTTGTCGAAACCCTTTGCGACAAGTCGAGCTTTATAGACGAATATTACCATCAGCATCTGTTTTCTTCTTGAAAATCCATTTGTTCTCGACAGCCTTTTGGCCATCCGGTAAGTCCACCAAAGTCCATACTTGGTTTTCGTACATGGATCCAATCTCGGATTTCATGGCTTCTTGCCATTTATTGGAATCTGGGCTCATCATCGCCTCATATGTCTCGGGGTCATCGGTGTTGTCCACCAACATGACATTCATAACGGAATCATACCAACTGGAGTGGTACGAGTTCTCGTTGACCTCCGAGGCTCAGAGCAACTTCAACCAAGTTTCATGATCACTATCATTAGCTTCCTCTTATTGGTGCAGCACCACAGAACTTCTTCCGTGTCGCGCTACTCGCAATTTCGAGAGAAGGTTCGACAACCTCGTCGAAGTTCTACTTTCCTTCCAGTCACTTCTTTCGAGAGAAATTCCTTCTAGAAAGGATCCATTCTTGGCAACGAAGATTTTGCCTTCGGATCTATGATAGAAGGTATACCCAATAGTTTCCTTCGGGTATCCTATGAAGACGCATTTTTCCGCTTTGGGTTCAAGCTTGTCCGGCTATAACTTCTTTACATAGGCTTCGCATCCCCAAACTTTAAGGAACGACAATTTAGGTTTCTTCCCAAACCATAATTCATATGGTGTCGTTTCAACAGATTTAGACGGTGCCCTATTTAAAGTGAATGCGGCTGTTTCTAATGCATAACCCCAAAATGATAGTGGTAAATCTGTAAGTGACATCATAGAACGAACCATATCTAAGAGAGTTCGATTCGACGTTCGCACACACCATTACTGTGTGGTGTTCCCGGTGTCAATCGCGAAAGTATTCCACATTTCTTCAAATGCTCGCCAAACTCGTAACTTAGATATTCACCTCCACGATCAGAACGTAGAAATTTAATCTTCTTGTTACGTTGATTCTCTACCTCACTTTGAAACTCCTTAAACTTCTCGAAAGTTTCGGACTTATGTTTCATGAAATAGATATACCCATATCTACTCAAATCATCCGTGAAGGTAAGAACATAACGATAACCATCATGATGCTACACTCATTGGACCACACACATCGGTATGTATGATTTCCAATAAGTCCGTAGCTCGCTCCATCATACCGTAAAATGGAGTCTTAGTCATTTTACCCATCGACATGCCTCGCATCTTTCAAGTGATTCAAAATCAAGTGATTCAAGAAGTCCATCGAATGGAGTTTCTTCATACGTTTCACTCCAATGTGACCAAGACGATTGCCACATATAGGTCGAGTTATCGCTGATTTCAATCGTTTAGCTTCAATGTTATTAATATGTGTATTTCTACTATCGAGATTCAATATGAATAGACCATCTATCAAAGGTGCATGTCGTAAAACATATTACTCATATAAATCGAACAACCATTATTCTCGGATTTAAACAAGTAACCGCCTCGCAATAAACAAGATCCTGATATAATGTTCATGCTTAACGCAGCACCAAATAACAATTATTTAAGTATAAAACTAATCCCGATGGTAGATGAAGAGGTAGCGTGTCAATCATGATCACATCAACCTTTGATCCGCTTTCCTCGCGCATCGTCACCTCGCTCTTCACTAGCTTCCGTTTATTCTGCAGCTCCTGCTTCGAGTTACAAATATGAGCAACCGAACCAAGATCAAATACCCGTGCACTACTACGGTACTAGTGAGATACACATCAATAACATGTATATCGGATATACCTTTCTTCTTGATGTTGCCGTTCTTCAAATCCGCCAAGTACCTTGGGCAATTCCGCCCAAAGGACCTTCTCCCTTGCAGAAAAGCACTCGCTTAGGCTTAGGTCCAGCCTTGGTCTTCTTCATCGGCGTGGTAACTTTCTTACCACCCTTCTTGAAGTGTCCTTTGCTTAGACTTGCCTTTCTTGAATTTGGTGGTCTTATTGACCATCAACACTTGGTGCTCTTTCTTGATCTCCACTTCAGATTTTAACATAGCAAATAGTTCGCAACTCTTTGTTCATGTTCGCATGTTGTAGTTCATCACAAAGTTCTTGTAACTTGGTGGTAGTGATTGGAGGATGCGGTAAACTCCCAAAGTATTAGGAATCACTATACCCAAACTTTGAAGTTTATTTGCGTCTGCACATCTTAAGCACATGCTCACCGACGAGCTACCCTCTTCCATCTTGCGCTTAAAGAACTTTTCGTAAGCTTCATAACTTTCAATTGCCGCATGAGTCTCAAAGATTAATTTGAGATCCTCGACAATATCATATGGGTCGACTCTTCAAACCTTTTCTCAAGCTCGATTCTAAACCATACAAGATAGCACACTGAACTATGGAGTACTGATTCTTCCGAGCAAGGTAAACATTCTTTACTTCATCGGTAGCATCATTGCAGTGGGTCACCTAGCGTGCATCCAAAGACATAGGTCAAATTACCAAATGTGAGGACAATCCTCAAATTGGAACCAATCCGCAAGTTGCTTCCATTGTTTTTCAACTTTTCTTTCTAGGAACGCATTAAAATTGATGGTAGGGCTGCCATTGATCTACAACATATTTGCAATAGTTTAGACTAAGTTTATGACAAATTGAGTTCAAATTAATTAATGAAATTAAACTAGGTGAACTCCCACTCAAAACAACATCCTCACATTGTTTTAGTGATCACACGAACCAAATCCACTACATCAACACCGATCATCACGAGAGTTGATATAGTTTCAATGGCTAACAATCATCATGTTCATCATATCTACTATATGATTCATGCTTTACCTTCGCATCCGTGTTCCTGAGGCCATGTCCGTACATGCTAGGCTCACAAGATCAAACCTTAGCTTCCGTGATAAGCAAATCTGGCTTGCTTACGTTGTATTCACCCTTGGAATCAAAGACACCCGATCATCACGTGGTGCTTCAAGCGACAAGCTTTGGCAACGGTGCATACTAAGGGTGAACACTTTAGAACTTGAAATTTATGTGCATGAGGGATCATCTTATAATGCTACCATCGTCTACTAAGCAATACAAGATGCATAAAGGATTAACATCACATGCAATTCATAATATGTGATATGATATGGCCTTTCTTCTTTGTGCTTCCGATCTCCATCTTCAAGCACGAACATGATCTCCATCATCACCCAGTATAGCATCAAGGTCAATGATGCTTCTTCATGGTTGTCGCCCACCAGCTTCAACTATTACAACTAATTTGAATAGACACGCAGGTCTTAATGTAAATTAAAGACAACCATATGGCTCCGCCGTTGCCAACTTACAATAAGGAACATTGCATACATCAAATATAATCACAATCATGGCCATATCACATCAGACACCCCGCAAAACAAAGTTAGACGCTTCTACTTTCTTTTGCATATTTTACGTGGTTTGGGGCTTTCAATAAGTGTCGTTCTAACTTACGAACAAGAACCACAACATTGATACTAGCATTGTTGATCACCCGTTGTAAATTGGATCTTTATTATGCTAGGAGAAACAGGCACCCGCAAAGCCACTTATGCAAAACGAGTTGCATGTCAAGCGTGGAGCAAGTCTCATGAACGATGTCATGTAAGGTTAGCCCGGCCGCTTCATCCCAACATACCGCAAGATGCAAAGTACACAAAAGCAATCTACAATAAAGCATCAACGCCCACAATGACCATTGTGTTCTACTCGTCAACAGATCTATATATAGACACGGCTCGATACCCTAATTGTAGGGGTTCAGCATGGAAAACAAAAATTTCTATCGCATACAAACAAACAAGCCAAGATCTATCTACTAGATTGTAGCAACGAGTCGATGGAATAACTCACCTCGAAGATTCCAAAGTGTTTAACGAGAGCAGATTCTCGTGGGTGATGTAGTACTCTTTCCGATCTCAAGATCGTGAGCGATCTCCTTCCAGCGCCCCAAGCGCTCCATAATCGGTCACACGTTCGTACTGACGTAAGACCTTCCTCTCCTTGTTCCAAAGAAAATGGAGGTTGTAGCACTCTCCTGATTCCGCAAAGACAACGGCGTGGTACCGAGGTAGAGGGAAATCCATGAGGCTTCGCCTTAAGCCGGAATGCAGTATGGTGGAGCTTATGAGAGAGGCTATTAGTGGTCTAGTAATTAGACACACCAATTAGAAGGCTCTAAACCAATTAGAAGGCTCTAAACCAATAGCTCTAAACCGGGTCTAGATCTAGGGTTTAGTTTAGAGGATAGGAAACTTGTGTGTGTAGGAGGAGCCCCGCCTCCTTATATAGGTGGGAGGGCTGGCGGCCAAGGGAGGAGTTCCTCCCAACTCGGCCTAGGGAGGTGCGCCGCCAAGGGAGGAACCCTCCTCCAACTCGGCCTCCACCTCTCCTCCTCTTTTCCCACTTCCCAAAATCGCTGCTTGACTTTCAAACTAGCTGCTTGACTTTTCAATTTAGGATTTAAATAAATCCTTTATTTGGGACAGCAAGAACACTTAGTACATGATGCAATCATTCCAATATGTAATGACACATTCATGTACCCTTCCCTCCGGAGTGCCGGACATTCCGGACCTTCTAGAATGTTCCATGAAAACACCTAACCATTCCCCAACTCAAACGGGACTTTCCTTATATGAATCTTATTCTCGACCATTCCGGATCACCTCGTGATATCCCGGATCCTATCCGAGACTCAACAACATTCGGTCTCTTTCTCATAATACCATAACTACTCAAACAACGTCAATCCTTATGTGTCTCCCTACGGTTCGTGAATTATGCGACATGATCGAGACACTTCTCCGAACAATAACCAATAGAGGAATCTGGAAATTCATATGGCTCTACATATTTCTACGATTACTTTGATCGAATGAACCACTTACATACGATACCAATTTCCCTTTGTCTCACGATATGTTACTTATCCGAGGTTATGATCGCCAGATCTCTCGCATACCTAGTTCATCCTCATCGATAAGTACTCTTTTCTCGTTCCCATGATATGTGATCCCTTGTGACCAAGTCACATGCTTGCAAGCTAATTGGATGACATTTCACCGAGAGGGCCCAGAGAATATCTATCCGTCATGTGGATGGACAAATCCCACTCTTGATCCATGTGTTTCAACCAATACTTTCCGAACACTCAATGCCACCTTTATAGCCACCCTGTTACGGTGTGGTGTTTGATGACATCAAAGCATCCATCTAGTAAAGGTGATATGCATGATCTCATGGTCAAAGGAATTAGGTTACTATGTATCAGAAAGCATATAGCAATTGAACTATTGAAATGACTTGATCTTTATGCTACGCTTATCTATAGGAGTATGTCCACCATATCATTCTACTAACGATATGATCTTGTTGTTGATAACATCTCAATGTTCATGATAGGGAAACCACAATCATCAATCAACCAACAAGCTAGTGAAGTATAGAGGCTATACTAGGGACTTCAATTTAAGTTTACAATTCACACAAGTATTAATGTTTCCTTGTTAATACTATTATAGCATGAATATAAACATTTATCATAAACACAAAGATATAATAATAACTACATTTATTATTGCCTCTAGGGCATATCTCCAATAATTCATTGGGGTGGCGAATGGAAACATGGGGAAATTCTCCTTAGTTTTGATGGAGTCCATCAACGACTCGACTGGATGCCCAAATTGGGATCGCCTACTCCGAACACCAAAGGGACGCCTACGTCTGCATCAACGATGGCCTCGGGGACTACTGATGGGTATATGCCAAAGGGGGTATGCCCAGCAGGACATTCCGATTGGGCCGAAGGGCCTGTGAGTGCGCCTAGAGGATGGCGACTGGACTACGATGGAAGAAGAGGCCCAGCGACTGGAGACTGGAGGCCCAACGACTAGAGACTGGAGGCCCAGGAGCGTAATAGAAGCCCAGTCGGATTAGGTCAAAACCTCTGAATCCTTATCTTGTTCGGTGGTAGCTTGTAAACCCTAGCGAGGTGCCTCATATATAAACCTCCCTAGGGTATCCTAAGGACTCACGTTCCATCATACACCCCCTCAAGCGACTCGCTGCTTAGACACCGAGCTCGCCACCCCTGTAACTCGTTCTCTAATAATCTAACCTAGCACGAGTAGGTCTTTACCCTCCGGGGGCCAAACCTGGGTAAACCCATGTGCATCCGCCCCTATCTCGCACCGCAGATGGCCGCCAACTCTTCCTCACGAAACAATCAATCACTGCCAGTGGCAGCGACTGCCGTGGCCATTTCCACGACATATGGTAATTGCGCAGGTTTTGCTGGTACATAGTTGCTCTTTGGAGGGCTTCGTGTCGAGCTTCATCAAGCACATCCACATCATCTTCAAGTGCTTCTCTTGATTCTCTTCATTATATGCAGCTACTCTTGGCGATTCGTGTGATACTTCAACTAGAAGCACGTCTTCCGCACCATGGACCAAAAAGAAAGGCGTCTCTTGTGTTGAATTATTTGGAGTTGTACGTTAACTCCATAACACGGATGGTAATTCATCCACCCATGCTCCTTTTGCTCTGTCAAGTGGTTCTAGTAGTCTCTTTTAGAGTCCAGCGGTAACTAGTCCGTTGGCTTTTTCGACCTGTCCATTTGTTTGCGGGTAAGCTATCGAAACGTAGCTTATTTTGATGTCCATCCCCTAGCAGTACACCTTGAACTCATTGGAAGTGAAGTTGGTCCCATTATCCGTGATGATGTTGTTCGGTACGCCAAACCGAAATACTATGGATTTGATAAAATTCACAGCCGAAGTTCCATCTTGGGTGGTGACAGGCATTGCTTCAATCCATTTAGTGAATTTGTCGACTGCTACTAGCAGAAAGACGTGTCCTCCTGGTGATGATTTGTGAAGTTTTCCCACCATGTTGATTCCCCACTGAGCGAAATGCCAAGCCAAGGGTATGGGATTCAGCTCAGCGGCTGGTGTTCCAGGCTTTGTTGCGAATCATTGACATGCTTCACATGTTTTGACAATACCTTTTGCATCTTGTACTGCAGTGAGCCAATAAAATCCTGCCCTAAATGCTTTTGCAGCAATTGCTCGGCTACTAGCATGGTGACCAGACTCCTTCATGTATATCTTTCAGTATAATTTTTCCTTCTTCGGGTGTTACGCAATGTTGCAACACACCCGAAATACTTCTTTTGTATAATTCTCCTTTGATTATCCTGAAAGCCTTCGATCGTCGAGTGATTCGCCGAGCTTCTATCACATCCTATGGTAGTTCTCCCTTAATCATATATGCTATATACGGCTACATCTAGGCTGGTTCAATTAGCATGACCTCTTTGATTTCTTGTTCTTTTTCTTCGATGGCCTCTTCTATGTTCTTGGTTTCTGAAGGAGCCCCCGACTCTTTCTATGGATGCTTCTTTATCCCTGTTTTTGGTGCTACGACTTCCGAGACTCTTTTCGCTTTGATTGATCGCTCCACTATCTCCTCCCAAAAAACTCCTGGTGGTATTGGTAAACACAATGATCCGATGTTTGCTAGATTGTCGGCTTCCTCATTGCTTGCTCTTCCTATATGTGATACTTCACACCCATCAAATTGAGCCTCCATTATGCCATATAAGTCTCGATAATCAACCATATTTTCGCTGATAGCATCACATTTGTTCATTGCCTGCTGCGCCACATGATTGGAATCTCCGAAGATTTTGAGGCGAGTTGCACCGCAAGCTTTGGCCATCTGCATGCCATGCAACAGGGCCTCGTATTCCGCTTCATTATTAGATGCGTTTGTAAAGCTCATCTGAAGAATATAGCGCATTTTGTCGCCTTGAGGTGATATTAGTACGACTCCTGCTCCTACTCCCTCTGTTCTTTTTGATCCATCAAAGTACATTGTCCATGTGCTAGAAAGGTCTGGTGGACCCACACATTGCAATCCTGTCCACTCTGTGATGAAATCTGTCAGAACTTGTGACTTAATTGCTTTGTGCTTCTCATAAGTAATATCTCGAGAGGATAATTCGATGCCCCATAGAGAAACACGCCCAGTTGCTTCTGGATTGTTGAGGATGCTTGACAAAGGTGCCTCGTTAACCACTACGATCGGGTGCTCCGAAAAATAGTGGCATAGCTTTCGTGCTGTCATAAATACCCCGTATGCTAGTTTCTGATAGTGTGGGTACCTTTGTTTAGATGGTGATAAAACCTTGCTCAGGAAGTAAACTGGTCTCTGCACGCCGTGGGTCTTTCCTTCTTCGGGTCGCTCTATGACCAGGACCGTGCTAACCACCTGATGTGTGGTAGCAATATAAAGGAGTAGAGGTTTCTTCTCTTTTAGTGACACGACGATAGGATATGTCAAAAGTGTTCTTTTAATATCTTCAAAGGCACGCTGAGCTTCTTCCGTCCATTCGAATTTTTCTGATTTCCTCATAAGGGCGTAGAATGACAGCGCTTTTTCTCCTAATCTTGCGATAAAACGACTTAGAGCCGCTACTCGTCCCGCTAGTTGCTGTACACCACGTAGATTTGTTGGTTTCTTCATTGTGAGGATTGCTTGTATTTTGTCGGGATTAGCCTCGATTCCTCTAGCTGATACCAAATATCCGAGGAGTTGCCCTGCTGGGACTCCAAATGAACATTTCTTCGGATTTAGTTTGATGCTAAACCTGTCAAGATTTCTGAATGTTTCTTCTAGGTCCTTTATCAACGCAAATCCTTGACCCGTGGTAACTATGACATCATCAATATATACTTGCACGTTTGTGCCTATTTGACTCCCCAGACACTTCTGCATCATCCGTTGATATGTTGCTCCAGCGTTCTTGAGGCTAAACGACATTGTTGTGTAGCAGAATACGCCATAAGGCGTGATAAACGCCGTTTTCTCCTGATCTTCTTCCTTCATCCTGATCTGGTGGTAACATGAGTAAGCGTCCAAGAAAGAAAGACGTTCGCATCCCGCGGTTGCATTGATGATTTGGTCGATTTGCGGCAATGGGAAGTGATCTTTTGGACAGTGTTTGTTCAGCGCAGTAAAGTCGATGCACATCCGAAGTTCCATAGTGTTTTTCTTCGGAACACATACTGGGTTTGCAAGCCACTCTGATTTTGTCAATTCTTTGATAAAATTGGCATCGGTTAGGCGATGGAGCTTCTTTCCAATGGCCTTGCGTTTTGGTTCTACGAAGCATCGAAGCAGTTGTTTTACTGGCTTTGCCTTTGGATCTAAACTTACTGCGTGCTCAGCAAGTTCCCTGGGGATTCCTGGCATGTCAGAAGGTAGCCATGCGAAAATCTCCCAGTGCTCACGGAGGAACTCGATGAGCGCGCTTTCCTATGCGGGATCAAGGTTAGAAGCCACAAATGTTGTTTTCATCGGGTCAACAGGGTGGATCTGTAATTCTTTTGTGTCCTTTGTCGTGTCAAAAACCTGATCTAGATTGACACGTGCTACCTCCAGAGGTTGTTCGTTTGCCGAACTTTTGAGTTGCTCGAACTCTGTTGCCATCCCGAAAGATTCGGAAATTTTGTTGAACTCTCGATCACAGCTATCCGCACGTGTGAAGCTTCCTTGCACCGTGATAATTCCCTTTGGTGCTGGCATTTTCATTACTAAATATGCGTAATGTGGTACTGCCATGAATCGTGCAAAGGCTGGTCGTCCCAGGATTGCATGGTATTGTGATGGCTAATCCATGACTTCGAATTCGAGTTTTTCCCGCCTGAAATTTATTTTGGAACCAAAAACAACGTCAAGAAAAACTTTGCCTAAAGGAATTTCGGCTTTACCTGGTACTATTCTGTGGAAAGAGGTTTCTGTTGGAGCGAGATTATTCAGAGGATACCCTATTGTTCGCAACGTTTTTGCGTAGATCAAATTTATGCTACTCCCTGCATCCATGAAGACCTTGCTCATGTCAAATCCGCCAATTTGTGCTTCTACTATTAGGGTTGAATGTCCTGGTCGTGGGACCCGGAGTGGGTGATCTGCTCTGCTGAATTTGATTTCTTGCTCTGACCAATGGAGATATTCGGGTGTGGCTGATGTTGATGTTTCCGCCATATTTATTTGTCTCGTGATGAGCTTCTGAATTCTGTTGGGTGGACTCCCTTTCTGAATCATAGACATTGTTCCTTTTGATCTGGGGTACTCGATGTTTTGATCATTTGAGTTTTGTGGTGGTGCAACTGGTGGTGGTGCACCAGTCGTGGATGTGTATCCTCGATTTGCTACTTCTGCTGCCTTTGCGTTGCATAACTCCTACATCTTCAGGAATGTTCGGCAGTCTTTCATCAGGTGATTGGATTGTCGCCTGCCTATTGAGTCGGCGTAAAAATGCATATTACAGGGTCCTTCCAGCATTTATATTGCGGACATAGGTGGGTCCCGTGCTCTTGGCTGATATAGTTGTGCAGACTGGCTTCCTCCATTGTTGTCCCTGTTCTGTCGGTATCCACCATTATTGTCGTTGCTTCTGTTGTTACCTTCACCCGAAAAACCTGCTGTGACGTAACTTGGTCCTGTATTCCCATCATTGTTCCTTCGTCTTCTGTCATTGCCACGTTTATCCCTATGTTCTTCGGGTGATCGCGCACACTTATTATGTAGCGCATCTTCTCCATCAACCCAGCGGTTTGCTATTTCCATCAACTGTGATACTCTCTTTGGTTTCACCCGTCCTAGCTCTTCTATGAATTCTCGGCGACGGAGGCCGTCGTTGAATGCGTTAATGGCCCTTTCGTCGGATATGGATTCAGCTAAGTTTTTGATAATATTCCATCTCTGTATGAACGCTCTTATTGACTCTCCAGATTTTTGTTTGCATGCTCGCAACTGCTCCAAGGATGTTGGTCTTTTGAATGTAGAATGGAAATGTCGGATGAACTTATCTTCCAGATCGTTCCAGCTACCAATTGAATCTTCGGGTAGCTGCTTCAACCATGATCTTGCGGCGCTGGTGAGGTGCAGTTGTAGACTTTGCATTGCAGTCGTTGTGGAGCCGCCCTGTAATTTGACGGTGGCTAGATAGTCTGCTAACCAAGCTTCGGGTTCCTGGAGTCCATCGTATTTATATCGGTCGTGTGGAAGTTTGAAGTCTTTGGGTACTGAAGCTTTGTGAATCCTCTGTGTAAAATAGCTGGCCCCGCATAGCCCATGGTCATCTTCGTCATCTCCATCTTGATATCGTAGGGTGCGGCTTTCGTCTCTGGGTCCACTGCTCCTATGCTGGGTATTATCGTTTCTTGTGCTGCTTCGTGGCTCGGATCCTGCGAGGTGCGCCTGGTGTGGTGATTGCGATCGCTGGGTGTGTCCTGCTTGTCAAGGACTGTTTTGACGGTGTGGGGACCTTTGTGTGAGTCCTTGTTCTGCTTCCGCGAGTGAGGCTCCTACCATGCCGAGGTTCATCAGAGCGGAGCGGTGGAGGGCCGCGCGCGGATCGTCGGGTGCGGGTTGAGTGGCGTGGCCACAATGGCTGCATGAGCCGTTTTTGCCTTGATGTTTCTCGCTTGATCGATTGACATGAATGATAAGTCGAGGTCTCGGATGATTCCACTTCTGTCTACTTTGGGGATATTTTGTAATCGAGATGTCGCTCTTCTTGGTGGTGCTGCTCCTGTCACACTCCTTGACCCTCGTGTAGAGCTTAGTTGGGCCCGTCGTAAACTCGATTCATCGGCTAGCCTTTTTCTTTCATCGAGTTGTCTTTGCATCCAGAGTAGGTCTCTCTTCTTGTGGTGGAGCAAATATTGGTACACCAGTAGATCCTCATGTGAAGCATCTGCCGTCATTGGGACTGCTCCCAAAATTGCCTCTCTTGCTTTTTGCCATGTCGACACTGGTAGCCGAAGTCCTGGTCTCTCTTCTATGTGTGGTTCTCCTCCTCCTCCTCGAACTATGCGATTATCTGTTGTTTCTCCTTCGTTTCCATGTTCTCCTCCGTTGTTGTGTTCTCCTTCATTGTCGTGGTTTCCTGCATGGTTATCTGATAAAATATCATCGGGGTTTATGATAGGATTACCGTTTTCATCGCGTGGCGTTGAAGTATCTCCGTTGATCATGTACACTTGGTGGCGTGTATATGTGGCCTGACGGTGCCTCCTTTTGCTTCTGCGGGTGCGTTGGTAGTACTCCAAGATCGTAGTTCTGGATAAATGTTCGCCATCCTTTCTTCAAAATCGACGTTCTCGCAGCTTTCTTCGGGTTCTGAGTTTGTTGGGTTTTCTCCATGTGGTGAGATTGATTGACCACCTTCTTTTCCTGCTTCGATTTGAGCTATGATGTCTGTGGGGGGGTCCAACGAGCGATGATGGTACTATTATAGGTGTGGCCTTTCCCACCGATGGTTCTGATGCGATCAGGGCCAAAGGGTGTGATTCCTGCATGTTGTCTCCTTGGAAGTGGAGGCTTTTGATGATTAGATCGGATCCACCATTGAAATCGGTGGGTACTACTACAAGGGTGGGTGGGTGTGGATCTCCTTTCGTCGAGTTAACGCTTGGTGGAGAGCATTCCACCGAATCCGTGTTTCCAGCGTTCAAGTTTCCCACAGACGGCGCCAATTGTCGAGGGGTAACCTCGACAATGCCCATGTTGATGGACTTTGGGTTTCGCGGAAAAGAGAACGTTGGGGATTTCGTCGGATGTCAGGAAAACAATGAAGACAAAGTCGCCTGAATATTAGGAAAACACTCTATTACAAGTTGTCCTCTAGATTTTGGTGTACTCTCGCTTGGGCTTCTCCCGTCCTATATATAATAGGCCGGGTCTCAAAACTGTATGCGGATAGGTTTCATACACACGTGATTATAATACCAACATAATATTGGTTCGTAGTTTCTTTCCTAATACAACAAAAAGTCTCTGTCGGTTGCTTCCTTGGGCTTTTATATGGAATCTCCATGGGCCTTAGACCTTTTACCCAATGTAGGGTAGCGAATAGTGAGCATCCGAATAATCATACCCATGTCAGTTTGAAATAGAGATTTGTATTTTTTGTTTCTTTGTCTCTTGTCCTGATCTTTGGACTTGTAGGTACCCAAGACCCAGAGATTGATAAAGGCTTGAGGTGAGATACTTGGCTAGCGGCAATCTCATAGGAACCATAGTGATAGAAAGGGTAGTACTGTCTTCGCTTAGCAACCCATTCAGGATCACAACAACATCACCACTTAATGCTTTGATCTCTGTTTTGCACTTAATAATCGTTTGTAGCCTATTGCTTCGTGGTGCACTCGGTTGGATTAAAAGACTATTGTTGTGCCTGCTGCATCATAGGGGCTCTAGTATATTAGGATGTGTTGCCCACAAGAGATTATCCCTATTAAAACATTACACATAACTATGCTTATTATTATCTTTTATCCCATATGATGTGCAGCTGCAGGTGGATCTTTAACCCTGGCCTATCTCCATCCATTGAATCAACCTAAACTAGATTGGTCCGGTAAACAAAGGTAAAACAAAGAAATAAAGTCTTGTAGACGTGTCCTTTTTATTTCCTTTTAGCATTGCTTTCCAAGGTTCGATTAAACCTAGGTCTACTAGGAAAAAACTATTATAGTACATCCGTGAATCCGGATCGAAGGTATCACCCACCCATTTTCTTCTTCTTGAGTTCATGGATGATTTTCATCAGTGCTAGTGAACCGTCAAGGTTGAATCGTCCTTTGATGAACGTAGTTTGGTTCGGGCTGACAATTATGTTGGCTACTGAGTCGAGGCGCGAGGCAAATGCTTTTGAGATGATTTTGAATATCATGTTGATCAGGGCGATGGGACGATACTGGGAGATCGCGTCCGCTCTCTATACCTTAGGGATGATCGAAAGGATGCCAAAATTAAGACGGGATACGTCTATACGCCCAAGTACAAACTCATTTAAGATGTGCAGGACCCCATGTCTAAGGTGTGGCCAAAAGAACTTGAAGAAAGGCACCGGGAAACCATCTGGGCTCAGGGCCATGTCAGATTTCATATCCTTCGGGACCAGATCGAGCTCCTGCTCCGTGAACGTAATGGTCGGTGCAAGGTTCTCCGCGTCTGAGACCTGCCCGCCCGTACCCCATGTGGACGGAGACAGGCCACAACACCTGGACGACGAAGATCTTAGGAGATCACAGTAGAAGATGTAGATGTGTGCCTGAATGGCCTCCTTGTCCATGATAACCCCGTCAACGGTAGCGAGAGAGGTAATGTAACATTTCCACCGCCTCCCATTAGCAACGACATGGAAATAGCCAGTGTTAGCATCCCCGTGAAGGGCCCAGCAGACCAGGCAACGCTGGCGCCGGTACTCCTCTTCCTGGCGATAAATCTGAAGAAGTTGTTCTTCCAAGTGGTAACGCTGAGCCCAACCATCTTCGTCTAACCTCGACGAATCAGCCTGCATGTCCAACTGGGTGATTTGACTAAGCAGCGCTCCCTTGCTGCGATGGACCTCTTTTCCCTAGTTTAGACTCCACCCTCTAAAAAATTGACACATGCTCGTGGAAAAATCTTGCCACCAATCCTCAACATCGCGACACCTTGTTGAGCTCGCAAAGGAATCCCTCTTTGTTAGCACAAGCTCCGTAAAACCTTGGGCTTCAAACCACCCTTTTTCGAAGAAGAAGTGATTCGATTTTACTCTGGTTCCTTCCCCTGTGTCAAAGATTAGTGGGGTATGATCCAAGCTTAGGCTGGTTTCAGCCAACAAAGAGGACAAAGGGAAGATGGATTCAAAATCCGACAAGATGAAAACTCTGTCCAAGACACAGCGGACCGGATTCAGTTGTCTGTTCGACCATGTGTACCGTGCTCCCGTGCGCACCATCTCAGGCATGGCCCAATTAGCTATATGAGCATTGAATAGGTCCATCATGTTCCAGTTAAGGTTCGAGTTATTTTTGTCTTCCGCCACTCGAATTAGGTTGAAATCCCCTCCTAGAATGATTGGGAGGTCGCACCGGGCAATCTTCCCTGAGATCTCATCTAGGAAGCTCGCAGACCGCCCATGGTCAGCGGGCCTGTACACTGCCTTGATCTCCATCGTCCGATGTGAGTCCCTATGCAGAACCGTCGCGCCAAGAAAGAATAAGCCATAGTCCACATGGTCTACCTCAAACACACTATCCCTTAAGCCCACAAGCATTCCTCCAGAATGACCTCATGCAGGGAGTGAGCACCAGTAGAACTTTTCGTCCACCTCGAGGCTCCACAGCTCCGCATCCGTGAACTCCTGTTTTATGGTTTCCTGTAGACAGACAATGTCGATTTTGTGCTTGCGGAGGTAGTCTTTCAGGAGGGTTCGCCTCCCCCGGTGGCCAAACCCTCGAATATTCTAGAAGAGGATCCGCATCAGGGAGCCCGACCTTGCGCCCGTGCTTGGTGGTCGATCCCTTGATTCGGGAGGGAAAATTATATAAACCCAATTACTCATACTTTGCTATCATCAAGTTCGATGAAGTTTGACAACACAAATGATTATTTTGCTTAGCACCAAGTTTAACAATAACAAATAATTGAAGTTCTAGGTTTGTCATTTCTCCAAAAGGCTCAAGTGGACGATACACAAGATCGCGGTGGATGGGTGGCTAAGGCGAGGTCATGTGAACCTACAACGATGATGATGAACCAAAGGGCCGTGGCGGTAGGAGAAACGAGGTGAGATCAGGCGAACCGGCGAAGAAAATGTTAAACATGGGAACAAACGAAAGGGTAGCGGAGCGAGAAACCTTGTGTTCTTTTGAGGTAGGAGGTAGGAGAAAAGAGAGGTGATCCGACGAACTCGTGAAAAAACATCGGTCACATGAGCAAACGGAATGTAGCAGTACCGCGGAACTTTTAAGTACTACTATCTCTGTTTGTAAATACATTTTTTATAGAATAAAATAACCTACTCCCTCCGGTCAATATTAGTGGCATCAACTTTATCTAGATACGGATGTATTTAATCTAAATATTTAATTAGATACATACGAATCTAGACAAAATTAAGACCATTAATATGAATCGGAGGGAGCACTAAAACGTACATTTGGAACTGAGGTAGAAACTATGTAGAGGGAAGAGAACAGAAGATAAAGATTTAAGGAGGAGAGATACGATTTTTCATTTTCATCTCAAATCTATTTGACCAGAAAATGTGCTCACTATAGCTTTCCCAAATGTCGAAGCGAAGCACCCAACGACTTCTCCCGACTCTATCCTCCCGTTGTCCCGTTCACGGAAATTCGCCAAAGCAAAATAACTTCCCTCCAAAACTCGCATCTCCCGTCGTCTTCCCAACCATTTCGAATCCCCCAAAACCCTAGCTGCACAACCCCGTGGTCGTTCGAAGCACCCGCGCGCTCCCATGGACGCCAGCGGCGGTCCCGTCTTCCAGTCGCCGGCGACGGAGGACGAGACGGTAGCGCGGAAGCGCTCCCGCCGCGTGAGCTTCGCGGACACCACCGCCGTGCACGTGTTCGACCGCGACGAGGACTTCGAGACACCCCCGGAGGAGCGCCCTTCCTCCCCCTCCCCGTCCCCCGGGAGGCCGCTCGCGAGCGACGCGGCGGAGGGCGACGAGACGGAGGGAGAGGAGGAGTTCGTGCGCCCGCCGTTCGGATTCCTGGGGGATGTCGACCTCGGTTCCGCCTCCCCCGCCAGCGCCGCCGGATCCTTTTCCTCCTTCGACGGAGGTAATAACCTCCTCCTTCGGCTTGCCGAGATTATTGTTTGTGAATTACTGTACTTCGTTAGACTTTATTACCGGCCAACATTTCTAGCTTCTTACAAGTGTTGCATATCGGTTAATTTCGAGGCACGGATTGTTGCATTTATCAAGCCATTTTTAGCTTATGTTTGTTTTATCAGTGGTTCCTCGCCTCAGTTTAAGTGCTCAATTCAGATGGTTCATGTTAAGGCTGACCTTATAAATGTTAAACAGGGGAAAATGGTCCCCCCATGTTCATTTGTTTATGATTCAGGGAGTGTTGGAGTGAGTTAGATTTCTTTGTAAAGGTTTGGGGATTTAGTTCAAATTATTTAGGATTCAAATTCAAATCATCCCAGTCCAAACATATCATTGATTTTAGTTGCTTTCAGTTTTTTTTGCTCACTTAATTGCTGGAACCAATATTTTGCTTAGTATAAGATTTGGTGGTGAGGGTGTACCTTGGAGGGAGGGGTATCGACTGCCTCTCCCAGGGTTTGGAGACCAATGGTGCGGGAACCATCGCTGCCACCTCTCTGACCATGCAGACACAAGAAATCGGTTGAAGACATGAGCTGTTAGCTTCCAAGATCTTGACCAATGCGAAACAAGATACACCCTCACCGCGCTATTCACACATTTAGCTTTGTATGCTAAAGACATTTTTGTTTTCTACATGCTATACCTGTGAGTAGTAGGTGACTATTTTGGTGGGTGTGGGGTGCAATCGTACTCTTGTTGTTGATGATGACATTGGTTTAGTTTATCTGTGAAGCAGATGGTTGAAGATGGAAATTATCCATTATGATGTCATAGTTTTTTTGAGTGCTGTGCAGAGTATGTCACAGGGACTACTTAAGGTTGGCCTTTATGTTTTGTTGTTAGAACTGGAGCATTTTGGGTTCTGAAATCATTTTGCGTATCCAGCAGAGCGTGCAGAAAGTGATCGTTGGCCTTTATGCTTTGTTGTTAGAACTTGAACATTTTGGGTTCTGAAATCATTTTAAGTATCCTGCAGAGTGTGCATAAACTGCTGAATACATATTTGTATTTGATATTTGCCTTTCTTAATATAGTAAGCACAATATTGTTAGTTTCTGCTCAGTTAGATTTTGAAACAACACACTGTTGATACATACATGTTAGTAGTTCCACTGTACCCCGCCCGCCCCTGAATGTTGCTATGATGTGTGGTATTTTACATCAATGGCAAATTATCCATGCCTCTAATGTAGCCCTTCTGTCTTAGTTATTAGTTAGGTTGTGTTCTGGATTATTCTTTGTAGAAGTCCTATATCTTCTTATTTGCATGCTTGTTGTCTTGACAGATGGCAACTTCTTTGGGGTCGTGTCAACAAGCTTTATTCAACCACCAGGGAGACCATCAGATTCTGGAATGTCAGAGGATGACTACCATGATCAAACCTTAGATTCCCGCACATTCTCTATGCATTTCAACAATCTTATTCCTCTAGATGACTCTTCAGCACACTCAGCTGGAAGTCTAAGGATACCCGATTCACAATGTGCAACACCACTGGAGGAATTGAAGGGATCTGAGTCTGTAAAATCGAGTTGTGGACAGGGTGGATTGACTGACATGAGTTTGTGTGCGGAAAACTCCGAACGCTATGATTACACTAAGATGTCACCCACATTGAACAACTTACTGCAAGAGGTCCAGGAACCAGAGTCTCCTAAAGATGGAACTAACTTTGAAACGGCTGATCATGCTTTGGCACTGCCTTCATCTGAGACAGAACACGGGGAAGACAAATCGTATATTGACAATGGCTTGTCTTCTGATGAGCTGGTCACTGTTAGTTCTCTCGAGGAGCACAGTACCATGTGCAATCCTGTCTGTAGTGACTCTGATTCGATCCAAGAAGACAATGCAATGATAGTTGATATTCATGACAAATCTCAGATCAGGTATCTGACAATTTTATTTTTTCTTCAGAAAAGCAGCACATCCATTATATCACTGCTAATCATGAATATAAGATGCTAAATTGTGTTACTAAAAGTCTCTAAACATGTTAGTTTGTCCTACTTTCTGATATTTTGTTTATTTTGGTCTGAAGGATTTTCTTCTGACTATACAGCTATGTATTGGTTAGAAGTAGCAAAAGAGTGTGGATGAACGTAAGGTTTCATGACTGCATTTCATAGCACGTGATGTGGCATGTTAGTAGTTTGGTTACTTGGTGTCAGTTAAGAAGTGTTTGCAGCACAGACATGCTATTGTTAGTACCTGCTGAATTAACGTGTAAATTGATTGCCTAGAGTGAATAACAGTACAAGTTCTAGAACCTTTGGTGTAATTATTGCTGCGGCATTTTGTTTTTATAAGCTAAAACTTCAAATCTGCTTGATTACCGAAATATGAAAAACATAGTGGTTTATGGAACAATTCATGACATTTTGTACTTTCCTTGAAACAGGTTTTTGCCCCGCTATATTAATATAGCAACAAATATTTTGTACTTTGGGGATTCCTTAATTACCTCTTGGGTCGGTCAAGCACCTACTTAAGTTGGTGTGTTGGCCCTACTGATCGTCATGCTGTATTCAATTTAATGTGTTATCTAGCACCTATGACATTGTTTCTTTAAACATCCTTTATGGGAATAGTTGAGCTAGTTATACTACAGTTGGATTATTGAATATAAGCTAAAATCATTTACAAGTTTTTCTGTTTCCAATAGTTTATTTATTTAGACATGGTCCAAAATTGATGATTATTTTACTTACTGTCAATCCAATATTTGGTACTTACCTGCTTTCTGGATTTGCTTAGTTTGCAGGAGAAATGGAACGATAACCTTATACCTGTTCATCCCCATGTTAAAACAACTGTAAAAACTGCTGTGTTGCTCTCACCAGCTCCACCATATGGATCCTTCATGGGTAATATCGACTTGCAACCTCCTGTATTAGACCAACCTTTGTCGAAAGATGAACCACCTGGAGCAAATCGAGTTGCAAGTGCTTGCATTTTGTCGAGTGCAGTTCCTACCTTTTCAATGAGGGATGCTGAGCAGCATCACCAGCAAAACCAAATCATGAATTTGGAAACTGTTCTACATACTCCGAGAACTCTAGTTCAGCCGCTGGCAACTACACAAGGCTCTATATCTTCCCTACGCTCCAAAAGGCAGCAACTCTTCAGCCCTAATCCCCATTCCACTAGTAATGCGGTAGAACAGGAGGCATGCTCTTTGGGGAGTGAGTTTATGAAACATGGTAAGAAAATTTCAGCTCTAAATCATGTGCCAAAGCTCAGGCTTCATGAATCACCTGTAACTCATAATCGTCATTTACCGATTCTTGAGAGGAATGAACTTGTTCATGAACCACATAACACATTCAGCAAAGCCGAAGATCGTGACTCCACTGTATCAGTTTCTTCTTATTCTGTTACACCGCAACAGCTGAAGAAAACTGTTCAGGTTTCAGTCCTAGGTGCTCCTCCGAGGCAGGAGCTGAATGAGGTCACTGAGGTTAAAGATACTTTCTGCAATGCCCTTGCTTTGGATAGCCTACCCAATCATGACCATAGTTCTCATATGGACTTAGATGGTAGTGGAAAAAAAAGGAGCACCGAAGAAAATGTCTCTGCTGAACATCTGTTGCCAGAAAAAAGAGCAAAGGGACCAAGAAGCCCAATAACATCACGGAAACAGCTTCCCTGTGTATCATTGTCTTCTCAAATGGCAGAAGAAAATCAGAGTGAGGCTCATGATAGTGGACACTCATCAGGTGATGATTGCAAGAAGGTAAAGCTAAAAATTACCAGTTTAAAGTTTAAACTGTAAACCTTCAAAGTCATTCATGTTTCTTGTTCTTCAAATATTTGAACTTTAGAGTGACTAGTCTCCATATAAAATCTAGAGTGTTTTCCTCATGCAGGTAGTACTCACTGTATCTAATTCCATGAAGCAAATGCGAATTTGCCCAACATCTATTAGTGAGCTTAACCCACAACAGGTATGCATATTTCCCTGCTATGGGACTAAGTTATTCTTGTCTTCCCGTTCATTCACTTTGAATACTTCAGAGACTCTTGCAGTACTTCAGTAGTCTTATTTCTTTAATGTGCTTCAATAACTGGTCCTACAGAAGGGAGTACATTACTTTACTCAAATTATTTACTTTGCCGGTTCTGTTCAAAAGTAGCGATGAACTTAGGTATAACTCATTAACTCTTCAACTGAATGTTGACCTGTTTACACTGCCAGATGAAAATACAGTGAACTGTAAAAATAATTCTTTAGCTCTATAGATCCTTGAATCGCGGTTCTTGATTACTCCTTAGATTTGGCTGAGCAAATATTTTATTGTGATCATTAGGACAAACCTTGGCTCCACATAGTCCTTAGGATCTTGTAAGTGATACGATTCATGTGTTTGAACTTTGAAATGCAGTATCTTTTAATTGTCAAGAGTATTTGAGGCAGCATTATCTTGTGTAATAAACAGATGAAGTGACTTGATAAGGCAATTCAGGATTACTTCTGCAATCAGATGACCACTGTTCGCTTAGAGATCGTTTGATTGTTTTCAAACTATCTATGTCTATTCTCAAATGCAGAAGCTGCAAACACCTGAGTGAATTCCTCTCTCAACCAGTTTAGCCAGACTACTAGAGACCAGTCTGATATGGATATATGGTATACTTGCTTATTTAGAGTTTGAGTAAAGTTGCTAATTACATGTGGTGAGCAATCTAAAAAAAAGAGTACAGTTGCTAATTGATGTTCAGAATCTATAGTTCTCTAAACCTCTTTTGTGAACCTTTTTCTTCGAGTTTATTTATTTATGTAACATGTTCAATTTGATATTTCAATCTTATGATCTAGCATTCAAGATGTCTCGTTGAAATGTTCTATGGAGTGTGAGTTTATTGTATCTTATGTATTTTCTGTCGTTTTTAATGAAGCTTGATATGTTTGGAGATATGCTGGGGAAGATTCATGTGGCTAGAAAATATAAGAGACTGTCTGCTGCTGTGGTATGCTATCATCATTTAATTGTCATATTGTCTGTCACTGTTAGAAAATTACTTCCACTTACCTGATGTGTTTGTTTTCTGAACTCAGAGGATTCAAGATTCCGGACTAGCTGAGGCCAGATTTCTCCATGATAAGCTTTTACATGAAAAGACAAAACTGCAAATAAATTGTGTTAAACTAGATAAACTGCGAGTAGGGATTTCTTTTTCTTCCTTTCAGCCCTTTTGATGGCTTATAAGTGTAGTGCAGTTAGCTTACTTCCGTATTGTTTGGTGTAGAACAAGGCACAGCTATGTCAAGTTGGAATTCAAGAATGCAGCTATCTGAAATCCAAGATTTCGCAGCTTCGTCGTTCCACAGCAGGTTCTACACAGGTGAAGGGAGGCCCTCTTGATGCAGCAACTTCGGTCAATGCCTCTGACAGACAGGTACATCAATGTGTTCTACTGTACTTCGCATAACTACGGTTAGAGATGCAAGTGGGTCAACATGAGGGTACCATCTACCCTCTTCAGTTCAACAAAATGAACTAACTTTCCAAAGACACATCATTTTGGAAAAGTTAGTTCAATTTTTTGAACTCAATAGGGTAAAGGGTACCCTAATGGTGACCCACTTGCATCTCTAACTATGGTCTTATAGCCATATTTTTAGATCTTTTGCCCTGCTTTTTGTCTGTGTTGCATATCAATATATCATACAATCAAGAGGGCCTCATGTTGACCCACTTACTATTGTTTCTAGATGCCCGAGACCACGTTACTATTGTTTCTTTCTCCTCCTTCATATTTACCTTTTCTATTTTTGCCAATAAATGATGAGCTACAAAAGGATTCTTTTTTTTTTCGTGTCACAGCTGATTACTCCTTTTTTTTCTTTTTAAAGAGTGGCATTCTATGTCCAATATCTCGATCAAAGTATAGAGGTCAGAATAAATAGACTAATGATGAATGGAAAAAAGAGAAAAATCCTTTAGCTGGATAAGGGGTGGATGTAGCCAAGTGGATCAAGGCAGTGGATTGTGAATCCACCATGCGCAGGTTCAATTCCCGTCGTTCACCCATCGCATTATTGCAAATTCCAAAAATGCAATTTTCCATATTTCTAATTACGTATTTACTTACGTCGACGAAGAATAAAACTATCGCTATATTTTTTCCTTTTCCTAGTTCTTCTCCCAAGCGCAGGGTAACCCCAAGGGGTTGTGGTTTTTTTTCTACCAATGGGGGCTTTCCCTTCACTGCCCCCATGGGGGTGGTCCACAGGGTTCATAACTACCCCTCTTACTACGGGTCGTTTGCCTAGCCAACACTTAGACCTGGCTCTACCCAAACTTTTTTGGTTCACCCCAACATTACCCACTTGTCCGACTGTTGCTAAGCAGTTTTGGGATACTAAACGGACCTCCCCAGATGGTAATCTTAAAGTTGTAACTATACCTCAAAGTTGTAACTTCTGTTTAGTTGCTGTCGTGTTTCATGAAGCTGATCGATTACTTCTGGGCTATGGAACTATCGGTAGCAATACTTCTTGCTGTAACAGTGCTACTACTGCTTCCGCGGCTCTTACTTCCACTTCTCTCATTTGTCCATATTCTAGTTATCCTTTCTTTTTGTCTAGTTTATCCTTTCTTTTCCAATAAATTCAGTTGCTTTGACCATCATCCATTTTTATTTGCTAAAGTATAGTACTTGTGCATACATTTATGTATTCTCTCACACATACCGTTAACATATCTTCTGTTTCCCCAGGAAGGTCATGCTAGGATTGCTGAAAAGAAGGTTGTACTCAGCATGCTTCAACAGAAGGTGGAGAAGCTTAAGAGTTCGCTTGAACATTTTTGCAATATTAAAGGTGATATTGGTGAAGTCGTGAGGGTTGCTGAAGAGCAATTGGAGATGAGAAACCAGCGTCAGATCATCAGCCAGCAAGCATCGGTACTGGTGCATGCCTTAGATCTACCGTATATGCTTTTCTCCCTTCAGTGATTTACATTTATTTTTGTTTTTCAGCTCTGGACGTTGAATGACATTGTTAAAAGGGAAAATAAGCGCGATGTCATTCTCAACTATCGCAATTTGCTGTTCCAAAGGTACCAATTTCTTATAATCACCTGCCCTTTTGAATAGTGTAGCAACCATGATTACCTATCCACTGTGGAAAAGGAAACTACCAGGTTACTTGTTCAAACAAATTACTTGGCTTTAACTGGCTCAATGGCTCTAACTCTGAACCTGGGCACAAATTCCTGCCATTCCTGTACCTGGTGGTGACCATTAGTTTGCAGGACAATTGGTTGCAAAAAGCCAACAATGGCAAACAACCTTTCCTTGTTATCATGTGTCTATGTCTTACTTGTTTGGTCACTGTGCCTTCGGCAGGATCATCTTAAACATCAGCGATATGTCAACCATATTTGTGAATAACTCACTGATGGGAACCAAAATAGAACAGGTGAGATGAGGAAACTGATATTTTCTTCTTCTGTATGTAAGAATCTCATGATACTGTACTCTTGGACAGGCATTTCCAAATCTGAATGCATCGGTGGCATTCAATTTTGTTTTCAAAGCTGAGGAGAACCTAAGACTTAGTGACTTACGATCCTTGCAGAAGAAGACAATGGTGAGTTTGCTTTTACTTAGAGAGTTCTTAGATGTGAGACCATCTGAACTTGTTCTTTTAAGTGAAGTTAAAGTAATTGCCTATTGTATGCAGTTGCATACGAAATATATTCGTGTGCCCCAAGCAGACATTGGAGGGCATTACCTTTTGTGTCACATACAGCATGCGCACATTTTATACCACATTTCTATATGGATTTGTAGTTCCAGAATGTTATTACAGACATGTATAGTCTGGTTCTGTGTTTATGCCTATAATTTATCACATCAGTTGTATCAGTTTGAGTATTACGACACTTAGCTTTTAGCTTTGCAAAAAAAGATCGAGATTTCAGGGTTAAGACTTACCCCCCTACACTTTTGAAATTAAGGTAGAAGTGGGACTCACACCTAGGTGGGTGAGTTTGCAAATGTGTGCGCCTACCAAAAGAGCTGTCATGTTTTGGAAGTTACATAGCAAAATTCAGTCTAATGAGCCCCACGCATTTGTGCAGGAAACAAGTTTGCTTCTGGGTAATCTTATTGATGTCCTAGATGAAATTAAGGATGCTAAATGGGAGTTACTGAATCTCACCTCTGCCGATTTTGGTGTGGATTCCCAGACAGGTCTCCTCTCTATCTGTTTTGTATTTTCAAAATAGTGTCGTGATTGTATCAGAAAGCGTAACTCATAAACGTATCAGCAGTCCTGAAAGTTCAAGTTTCATGTCTATAATAATGATAACAACATGGGTACATGCACGTCCATTTTCAGCCAAATCGTCAAGATTGGGCTGTTATTTGTTATTTTGCTTTATGGAAAGGAGGTAAGCAGATAGTGCATAGGCTAGTGTGTAAGCAAAACTACTGTCAAGTGTTAACTAGTGGAGAAATATGGAGATGTCGCCATGCTTTGATTGCTATAGCTATAGTGCACTTTGTAACCTTGCAATGTTGTAGTCACTAAAAGAATTGTACTGTTTCAAGCAGGGCAGCTCATATTCAGCCTTCGCTTCATGAGTTACAAGAGCGCCAAGAGGGTTGCTTTCACAATTGACATGACAGACTTGAGCCGGTTAGTCCAGCGAAACCCGAGCTTATATGTGTATACATCCCCTACGCTGTTTGCTTACAAAACTGTACATCGCCTAATCTGGAACAGTGCGGTCTACCCTGCTGAGCCATCCGAGTTGCCGATCAAGGTATGCCAAGCTCAGACGACGCTGTCTCAGCCGAGCCTGGACACGCTGGTGGCCTCTATAAGGGACCTTCAGCCGGGCCGCGTGATGATCCTCAGGCTATGCCGGATGGTGTCCGGGCTTGTTAACACATTGCCGGGCTGACCTTTGCCTGCCAGACTGCTAGTGCTAGGTGTAGCTGTGCAGGAAATCTGATGGGATAGCACCACCTTCTGTAGATACCGCTCTCAGGTCTGACGTCCTTCTTGAACAATCGAGTGGGTTTTTGTTCGTGCTCCTGATCCAACCGGTTGTTGGAGCATCTCAGCCGCAAAGTTTTCTGTTCTTTGAACTGACGAGCAGATGTATGCAATGATTTCTTGTGAATGCTGAAGTAATGGCACCTGATGCACGTATTGCAATTGCTTCTTCACCTCCTAGTGCATCTACAAGGAGCAAAATTGTTTCTCCTAGATCTCTTCGGCGAGTTTAGTGCATTTGGTTGTGTGGATCATGCTCTCTTGTTTGAAGGGTAGTGGTCTGACCATTATGGTCTGCCACACTGTGTGTCCATGTTATCATGGTCTGAACCATTGTGAGAACCATGTATTTTGCTTATGATAGTGGTCTCTTAAACTATTATGTATCGTTGTTGATGCTACCTTATTTTGAACCATGTTTATTGCTGAAATGTTGTCAAATTGACTTGAAATGGCGTCGAAGTGCTACTAAAATGCTGTCAAAACGAGATGAGATGTTGATGTACTGCTCATGTTGAATTGATGAAATGGCCTCAAGTGAGGTGAAATCTGCTTCTCTCACACAGTTTTGTTGTCATGCATCTACATTTGGCATGCGAAGAATTAAGGGCATCTTCACTGGGCTGACCCAAACGCTTTGTTTTTGTTCGTTTGGATCGGTCCGTGGTCACTTTTGGGCTGTGGTCCGGCCTGTCCAGTCAATCACGCCAAGTCAATCATGCCTAGTGGCGTGTGTAGGGTTTTTGTAGAAATAACAAAAATTTACTACGCGGAACGTCCCAAATGCACAAGGATCTATCTAGAAGTAATGCATTAACGGAGGAAGACAACGGTAACATACCCTTGAAGACCGAGAGAACGTTACGCTCATGCAAGAGCGTGGATGATGTAGTCGTACCCGTCCGACCTCAAGGTCGCAAAGCTCCTCGCACGTCAACCCTTGTTCAGGCCCTTGCACGACGGTCTGGTTGCTGCAGGTGCAGCTTCCCCGAGTTATCACACGCATACGGTGTGATGCGATGACTTTAGAACTCCTTGATTCCGGCTGGGGTTGCGGAAGTAGACCTCCTGGCGGAATCCCTTTAGCACAACAGCGTGCCACAGATGCGTTGACTTTGCGCGTACAATCCTTACTTAGGACTGTGCCACGACGAAGACAACCAAAGAGAGAGAGGGGGATATTCTAGCCTCAAAGAATATCTTGTTCGATGTGTCTTTAATCCTCCCATGGCCACCCCTTTATATAGGCTGAAGAAGGTGTGCCTTTCTCAAATGCTAAGCCATATGGGACTAAAAAGACTAGAAAAGGGCAAAAGAGGATTCTGGGCGGTTTGGGCTGGCGGTAAGGCACAGGCGACCTCCAACCGACCTTGGCAACCAGAAGAACAGCCGAAGCCGCCTGGCGGCCAGGTGGGTAGGCTCGCAGCAGTGGCGGTGGGCCGACCACGCAACCCGCCAGAGGTAGTAGCGGTGGCCAGCTCCCCGCCTGTCGCTCGAGTGGGCCGGCCTGGCGCACGCGCGTGGCCCACCATGCCTTGCGCGTCAGTGGCTTGCGGATGCAGCTAGGTGGGCCGGCCACCCACGAGGCCTAACGGCCAGTGGCGGCCTCGCTACTGAAGGCAGCTAGTGCCCTTCACGCTGGGTGGGCTAACTGGGCCCACCAAAGACGCCTAGGTGCTGTTTTTTGCTGTCTTTTTCATGTGGCTTTCTCTCGGGCCAATTTCCTTCGGGATTTTGGCCTAATGAGAAAGTCACTTTATAAATTTGAATTTAAATATTTATTTTAATATAAGTTAATTCCTAATTAACATATAATAAATACATATTGTAAATTGCCATTTATCCGAAACTCTTTTCGGCCTTTTCCTTTCCTTCTTTCTCCGAACAACTTCGGATCTCTCCGGAACGATTCTGATTTCTCTCTCTTGTGTGATTCCATCTCGCAGGAGGATCTCCAAGCGTCATATCGCTCTTAAGCATGTTTTCCTACGGTTCGGGAATGCTATAGACATGATCTCTATCAATGATCAACAGCGAGATCGGGATACCCATGTTGACCCCTATGCACTCCACAAATCACCATCGTGTCGAACTTGAAATGACATATCCAATTCCCTTGTTCACGATACAAGACTTGTCCGAGATTCGATCATCGGTACCGTGATACCTTGTTGAATCTCATTTCCAATAAGTACTATTTTACTCGTTCCCGTGAAATACCATCCCCATGACCTAGTCATGTGCTGCGCAACATGGATGTAATTCATCGAGTGGGTGCAGTTGTATCTTCCTATCACACAGGAGAACAAATCCCGATCTTGAAGCATATTGCCTCTACATGCCCCTTTGGATACCCAACATGCACCTTTATGATCACCCAACCACAGGTGATGGTTGATACAGTCAAAGCATCCTCCGATAACAGTGATTGATAAGATCTCATAGTCTAAGGATTATGACAATCCGTTTCTAACAATTGCAACGTGAACTAAGTGACATGATCATGTTGCAACAATCATTAGTGGGAAGTGTCCATCACATCATTCTAGATGACATGACTTCATCGTCAGTGACTTTTGTTTAGCCCATGATCAGGAAACCTTGATCATTGTCTGCCCAATGAACTAGTTGAATAGAGGCTACTAGGGACTTGGGTTTGTTTGTATACCACACCTGTATCAATGTTTCCGCTTGATACAGTTATAGCATGATATAAAACTATTATGAACTAATGAGATATGGCAATAAAACCCTTCTATTATTTGCCTCTAGGGCATATCTCCTTCAGTCTCCCACTTGCACTAGAGTATAAATAATCTAGTTGCATTGCTCATGGAGGACTTCATCGTCATTGCTACTAATCATAAATCATATCTCATATGTGTTTATTGATCATGCTTTCTCATGGAGGACTTCCTGTCCTAAATCTGTTTCACCAGATTCATAAGGTCCTATTTTGCAAATCATTAATGTCAATTGTTTGACATTCACACCATTATCATATAATGTGTTTTAGCATTTTGGTGACAAAGTGAGACTTCTGTTTTCTAGTATATACAACGACAATCTATCAGCCAATAGAACTTCCAAGATGTCATGTGTCGTGGTACTGCCGATGAGTACGCCATGGAGGGGTCCTCACAGTGCGTGTTTAGAGACGTGGGGTAAGGCAAAGAGTTGGCGGGTACGAGGTAACACATCTTACCCAGGTTCAAGTCCCGCAACAGTGGCGAAACTCTACTCCTGCTATAAATCACTATAATGGCAATACACCGAGTTACAGAGACAGGTTCGCTATGCGAGGTGTTGCACGTTGTATGTAGCAATCTAAGTTGTGCCCTAAAGGCTCCCACAAGTCCGGCTTATAAAGGCGCCAAAACCTAGGGTTTACAGGGAAAGGTCCTTGCCGGACAAGGTAAAGAGTCCTACAATAATACGAACTAGTATTTCGTGTCTTGCACTCCAAGGCTCCGAGTATGTCGGTGACTCCTGCATAGCCTTCCTTTATCCGGCATGGGCCTCCCTTCTAGATCCATCTAACTAGGCTGCCCAGCAGGCCATAGGCCTTGCTACCAACTATGGGCCACCCGGGTTAGCCGGATCGGTGACATGCTATGAGGATACCCATTTAGCATATCCCCAATAGTAGCCCCCGGAGGACTTTGAAATCTTGCGCCGTCTTGCCCATTGATCTTTGAATATTCCGTCTAGGTGATGCCGACAATTCATCAAGCAATATCTCAAAGGTCTCCCAAAGAACCCTGTAATCCTCTCCGGCTTTGCAATGTAGCCGGAGATACCTTGAGTCTTTGTTTCCAGAGCCAGAGAATCTCCGCCTTCGATGGAATCTTCAGACATGACACTTCACTACAATTATCAGGAGGATGATGTAGGGTGCAGCCTACGCTACCTCGAAACTCACAGAAAATAGAGAATTAATCATCAGATATTTTACACATGTGAAATCCGAAACGGCAAAGCGGCAAAGACGGAGGACGTGGCGAAATTACCATGCACGTTCGTCTCCACATCGGCAACGATCCATCCATTAGATCCCTTAGCACGGATCTTGACGTGGGGTCTATATATTTTCACCGCGGTCAGTTTATTTTCTTTTTACCCGCATTCGCTTCCTTGTCTTCGTCTTCCTCCAGCCACGCACCCGTTCGAACTCCTCTCTGGAAAACCCTAGACAGAGCCCTCTTCTTCTCCACCTACTCCCTCATCACAATGGCCTCCAGCAGCTCCATTCCTTCGACAACGACGACCCCCGAGGCTATTCCAAAGCCATCCCAGGGAGTAACTGTCCCACTGGAGGGGGTGGTGAAGAATGAGCGGCGCCAGAAGCTGCTGAAGAAGACAATGACTCCCACAAGGGGGTGTGAAGGGGCTCTGATCTCGCCGCCGAAGATCTGCAAGAACTAGTCACCGAGGGGTATCTCCCCGCGGTGAAGGATTTAGTCTTGCGGGCGGCGCTGGTCGGCGAGGTGGTCCCTTCACCCCAAGACGGAGAGAAAGTGTACCTCAAGGCTCAGCTGGTACGAGGCGTAAGCCTGCCAGTCTCCGACTTCTTCCTGGACGTTCTCCGACACTTTTGGGTACTTCCTCACAATCTCTCTCCCAACAGCATCTTAGTCCTTAGCAATTTCGTAGCTCCGTGCGGAGGATTCCTAGGCATCAAACCTAGGTTAGGTCTGTTCGTGTACTTTTTTACCATCAAGAGAGAGCTGTAGAGTCCAAGGATGAATTGCAGATTTGTGGAACCATTAGCTTCAAGATCCGGCCTAGCCGACGCTTCCTCGACATCGTAGGGCATGAGTCATGCAAGAACTGGCAGCACACATACTTCTATGGCCCAAATATTCCTCTACCTAACCGCCTTGAGACATATCCCAACTTTGTCGATGGAGCCGCCGCCGAGGTGCCCGCATGGCAGACCCCCGCCTCCTGATACATTGCAAATGTATCTATAATTTTTGATGTTCCATGCTTGGTTTAATCCACTTTCTTGTGTTTTGTTCCAACTTTGGAGTACTTTTCATATGATTTCTTGGACTAACCTATTAACAAGAGCCACAAAGCCACTGTTTTCTCTGTTTTTGGTTCCGGAAAGTCGAAAATGAATATTCTTGGAATTGGACGGGACAAAAGCCAAAGTGCCTATTTTCCCGAATCGATCAAGTGCCATAATATGAGATTTGAGAAGGGCCAGGAGCCACCACACCACTGGCCACGCGGGCCAGAGCCAGCGGGGGTGGTGTGGCCGCTCCCGTCACCCCCTCGGCCTCTCCTTCCGCCTATATATTGCCCTCGGGACGAAAACCCTAAGTGCCCGATCAAAAATCCACGAAGAGTTCAGAGTCAGCGCCGTCATCTCCATCCCTAGATCGGGAGGATCTGAAGCTCTTCCGGACCTCACGGAGAGGAATTCACCACAGGCCTTCTTCATCACCATGCAAGACTCCGGTGTGATGCGTGATTAGTTCCTCCTTGGACTACGGATCCATGTAGTAGCTATATGGCTGGTTCTCCTCCTTTGTGCTTTCATGTCTAGATCTTGTGAGCTCCGTTCATGATCAAGTTCATCTATTTGTAATTCTGCATGTTGTGTTTGCGGGGATCCGATGGATATTGAGATGCTATTTCAGATTGATTATTGATTCTATCATGTCTTTGTTATTTGTGATCTTGCATGCTTTTCGTTGTTAGTAGCTATCTTAGCCAAGTAGATGCTAGCAACTCCAAGAATTAGTATTTATGCTCGATAGTGGGTTCATGCCTCTGGTAATCTGGGGAAGTGATAGAAATCTCTAAGGTACTAGATGTGTTGTTGCTACTAGGGAGAAAACAACAATCCTTTGTTCATAGAACAATCGTATTGTTTACTTTACATGCAATTCGTAAAGTAATAATCTGTTGCTTACAACTTAATACTGGAGGGGGTTCAGATGATAACCTGAAGGTGGATTATTAGTCATAGATGTAGTTGGATGACGGTCTATGTATAATGTTGTAATGCCCAATCGAATCTCAAAGGAGTCAAGATGATTAGTATATGCTTGTATGCTTTCTTGATGTTTGTCAATTGCCCCGCTGTAATTTGTTCACCCAACATGTTATCTATCTAAGGAGAGCCACCTCTAGTGATCCCGGTCCTTTTCTTTTACATACAATCTATAAACTGTTTACTGCTTTGTGTTTACTTTCTGCAAAATTTTACTTCTTTCCATTCGATACGTTTAATCCTTTGTTTTCCGCAAAACACGGTGAGATTGACAACCTCATCGCAAGTTGGGGACAAAGTTCTATGGTTGTGTTGTGCAGGTCTCCACGTTGCTACTAGCACCGGTAGTGCACCCTGCCAAAGCTCAGCTAGTAACACCTTTGGGGTGTTTCCTTGCTCCTACTGGTTCGATTAAACCTTGGTTTCATAACTGACGGAAACTTGCTGCTGTGCTCATCATACCTTCCTCTTGGGGTTCCCAACGAGCTCTACATCAACATCGCCAACAAGCAATTTTCTGGGCGCCGTGCATTAAGCCATCACCTCCCTTCCATCCGACGACGAGGCCAACCGCACTGTAAGGCGGATTGAATGGCTTGTGGACGGAGGACTGACAGGCTTGGACCTGGCCATGTGCTGGTTTGTTAGGCGGATCCAGCCTCTGCAGCATCGTGCCGAGTTGATGTGCAAGTACACTCAAGACAGGAGGGATCGCATGCGAATTTCACGGGATAACTTCTCCACTGACTCTGTCAAACTCCAGCTTAAGGAGATCGTCAATGTGAAGGACAGGAAGCGCGGCTTCAAGATCACCTATGACATGTTCGATTGCGATACATGCCTAGAGGTAGCTTTTGTTTCCTTCGTTGCTCGTTATATACTCTAAGGTTTTTCCGACTTGAAGTTGTCAGTCTAACACCCCTCCATATCCCAATTGGCAACCTTGGCGGCGGATCAGATGGCCATCCAAGTCTATGATCCCAAGCTGAAGGATATCCAAGTGGTGTCCGACGATGACGCCCCCAAGGATCAGCCAGCTCCGGCAGCACGAAAGCGGAAGAGCTCCACCTCTAACGTTGCTGCCGAGGCCAAGAAGAAGAAGAAATCGGAGAGTAGAGTCTCCAGACGATCCACCGCCACCTTAGAGGTGGAGAAGAAGAAATCCACCAGCATTCCCCTCACCAAGGCTCCTGCCGTGGAGTAAGTGTATTCATTCCCCGGCTTGTACTTTTCAGCCCGTACCTTTTTTCAACTCTTGTACCTATACTTTGTATCTTTCAGGAGGAAAGCCGATGTTAGTTTGAAGCGATCCTCCAGAGATGCTGGAGGGTCAAAAAACATTCGTGACATGCTGACCAGAGATGTGGCCGCCAAGCTAAAGGAGTTATGCCCTAGAGGCAAATAATAAAGTATATTATTTGATATATCTTCTGTATGTTCATAATACGTTTCATACTATGCTATAACTGTGTTAATACGAAACGTTAATACACGTGTGGTATGTAAACAAACCGTGTCTCTAGTTATCTCTAGTAAACTAGTTCATTGGTCATGAGGATGGTCTGTGTTTCAAGATCATGGGCATTTATGCCAACTGACAATGAGGTCATGTTATTAGTTGAATAACATGATAGACAAACATCCGACCGTTATATCTTAATGAGATCTAGTTACAAAGTTCACCATTGATGATAAAACACAGAGAACCTCGTAACCTGATCCTTTGACTGTGAGGTAATGCAAATCACCATTCCGGAAGAAGCTTAGATGGTTATCAAGAGTCATCTCGTAATGTGTGACCAAAAGGTGCCACTCAGGTTTTCCGAAGGGATGCGTAGAGGAGTACATATCAAGACCAGGATTTGTCTAGTCTGTGTAACGGACAGATACATGTGGCCATCTCGGTGACATTGCATTAATGAAGCTTGCAAGCATGTGACTAGGTCACGGAATGCAATGACATGAGAACGAGAAAACAAGTTCATCAGTAACGAGATCGAACTGAGGTATGGAGATACCGAAGATCAAGTCTCGGATGAATTAGGTATCGAATGACAAAGGGAATGGGGAACGACTATCTCACGGTTCGAGCGATTGTATTCGTGAAACGCACGGGGGTCACATGGCCATCTAGGTCCCTCTATTGATCATTGATATGAGAGTGGTCTCTGTCATGTCCGGAGTGTTTCCGAACCGAAGGATGTCACGCTTAAGGGTAGGGACGCTTAGGGTAGATGAGGTATCATATGAGGAATAGAGAGAGAAACCAGAATAGTTTCGGCAACACCCGATGGAGATCGAAAAGGGGCCCGGAAGTTGTTCCGGAGTGAAGAGATAATATAATATGTATATTTGAATGTTAATTGGATAATTAATATTAAATATATATTTTATTTTATTTTTGAAGGCACTATATTGCTAATGGGCCTCACTTGAAGGGAGGCCCAAGTGGGCAAGGTGCCTAGGGAGTGGGGGCCAGCCGGCCTAGGGATGATGGGCCGCCCCAGTGGGGCCCACCTAGGGCCGGCCGCTGCCCCAAGGTGGCCGGCGGGTGTGGGGATTAGTCCCACCCTGCCTGGCCCCTAGGTGGTGCACCCCCTCCCACTATTTAAAGGGGCCCCCCTCCCCCTTGGAGATTACCCATTCCTCTCATTCTCTCTCTCTCATCTGCTGAGGACTTCCCCGTAATATTGGGGAGGACCTCGTAGTTGAGTTCTCCACCTTCACACTACCGTCATGTGATCGGCGATCCGGCATCTACTTCTTCCGCTGCTCGGCTGGATCAGAGTCCGGTTGACGTCCCCTACACCGGACGTGTGACGAACTTCAGAGGCACCACACTTGGGGTGCTGCTCGTCTTCATCAATATACGCCTTCCTACGTAAGGCATGCCTCTTTCTGCAAAGGTATGAATACTGTATTCCTTCTCCGTTACTTATGTCTACATAGTATAGATCCTGGTATTAGTCTTCGAGTAGATAGAATTTTTTTTGTTTTCTGCTATGGAACCCTTCACAAGCCCTCTCCTGCTGATGCTCCCCCTACTCCTGCCGCTAAGCCTTCTACTGGCCCCGTTGGGCCTTCGTCCCCTGTCATCCCTGAGATCTCCGCCATGGAGGCATATGCCAATCCAATCCTTGATATCTCAGGCTCTATCGAGGCAGACGTTGCTCCCAGCGGCCAAGCGACATAGGAAAGCATTTCCTCAAAAGTGGCTGAAGCTCCGGCTAAGGATGCCACTGAGAAAGGGAAGCAGGTGATGGAAGAGGCGAAGGTGGACGCAACGGTCAAGGCAGGAGCCTCTGAGCCCTCATCTGTTCTAAAAACGCAGCAGGCGGCTAGGGCATCATCCATGCCTCCGGCTTCAACATCTCCTTTGGCTGAACTCCTCCGACATTGTGCCTAGATGACCTCATTGCATAGGCGGATGCCGTGTATAATAATGCCAGCATCTTCCACACCGCATATGCCAATCTGGCCAACAATCTCAAGCTTATTGCCATTGTAAGTCTTTTGAACTTCACTTCTTTTATTTTGCATAGTATATTCTTCTGTAGCCCCCGAGCTCTTAGGCGGATAAACAAAGGTTATTGGCCTAGGTGCTCCAAAGAACTCCAAGAGTAGAACTTGATAGTGTAGCCCCCGAGCATCTAGGTGGAAACTTAGAAGAATTCTGGCTAGATGCTCTAAGTAACATACTTGCTGATTAAAATCTTGTGTTGTAGCCCCTGAGCGTGTAGTTGAAACCATACAGTTCTGACTAGATGCTCAAGAGAAACTAAGCATGCTTGTTTGTTTGCAGAATGAGAATAGACGGAGGATCACCGCATATGAGAGGTTTGCTGCTTTGCGGAAGGAGCTGGACCTTGAACAGGGTAAAACAGCCTTCCTGAAGCAACGGATCAAAAATAGCCAGAGTCTGTTTCTTGTAATAGCTCCTTGCTTTTCCTCATGGATTCATTTCTGCCGTCTTCTCATAATGCTTTCTGATTTCCGTCTTACAGAAGCCATTGCCAAGGCCAAGAGCATCGTCGAGCAATCCAAGCATATCTCGGAGCTCGATGATGAGAACAAAATATTGAAGAAAGATCCTGGCCGATGCCGTCAAGGGCCATGACGAGGCGATGAGGGTGCTGCAAGAATCTGCTGACACCGAGATGCACCACCTGAAGGACGAAATTGCACAACTCAAGGAGCAGAACCAAGCTGCCAAAGAGCAGAATGCGAGGAACCTTGAGGTGTACAAGACAGTCCAGAAGGAGCGGGATGTCTTGGCGGAGACATTCAAGCAAGCGGAGACGAGCATCTTTGGTAAATTTTCTCCGTCTTGGTGAATTCTGTACTTTGGATAACCATTTGATTTGTTTGTACTTATGATCCTTATATCTTGCGCAAACCACAACTCCTATTGGCTTGGCCAACTTGGGTGAAGGTGCTCCATACCCCAAGGAATGCATGATTCTTTCCAGCAACTTTGTCAGCATCGCCATTGCCCAGGTCAAGGAGATAACCCAGTCTCTAGGAATTAACATCAAGGCGGCAGACTCAGCAGCCAAGTATGCGGAAATCCTATGCCGAGCCGCCGAGAAAGTGAAGGACTGGAAGGCCTCTTGCGTCCGGGCTGGCGCAAGGATGACCTTGTCCTTGGTCAAGGCACACTACGACAACACCGACATCGACATGGTGACCTCTGGATTTCCCAAGCTGGATGAGGAAGGGAAGGAAATTGATAGCAATGCAATTTGGAATTCCCTCTCCGGCTTCGACACCAGGATTGCCAGAATGGTCAATGCAGATGTTTTTGTGCCTACCGAGATCCTTGACGAAGACATGGCCACATATGAGTCTAGCCCATCTCCTTCCGAGTTTGACAATCTCTCCTGGCCTGGCTCTCCTGACGATGCCACCACAAAGTCCCCTACAGCATAGCCATGAAAAACAATGTTTGTATTAAATGTATCTCTGCGAAGTGTATGCGGGAAAACTTATGTGTTATTAAGGTGGAAAAACTTGTACTCAAGTTTCGTGCTACTTATTTGTTTCCAGCATGTGTATATATATATTTTAAGCAATTGCTGGCTTATCCATTATTCTGGTTCGTATGCTTAACCTTTCGTGAGATCGGAAACTCGCAGCATAGAACTATGCCCTCAGGTGATGATGCTTAATAGCACCGTCAAGAACCTAAGAGCAAAATCGTCGGCTTTGAGTGCCGAGAAGTCACTACTCTAGAATCCACATAAAAACTTCAGAAAACGTGTGTTCCAGAAAACTTAAGCTAACGCTCGTAGGCGGAATTTTCACAAGTGCAAATGCAAACTTGCGCATAAAGGGTTTATATGATCCAAAAATGAACAACTAAAGGAGGTAAAAGACTCAGAGAATATGGGTGAACCAAATGCTTTATTTCATTGATCATATAAGAAACTTATTACATAATATAAATGTGCTAAGTGTAAAAGGGACGTAGCTGTGCTATGTTCCATGGACGATTTGTCTCCGGGTAATCATCATCGAAGTCACGTTGCTTGCGCTTGTGATTTTTTTGGCCTATCTTTCAACTCACGAATATCGACGAGGTAATAGGAACCATTTAGCAATGCTTTGCTTATGACGAATGGTCCTTCCCAAGGCGAGGATAGTTTGTGTGATCTCTCCTGCTTGAGTCTAAGCACCAGATCCCCTTCTTTAAACGAGCGATGCTTTAGACGGCGACTATGGTAGCCACGTAGCTTTTGCTGGTAGACGACGGATCTCTGGCATGCCAGCACATGCTCTTCTTCAAGTAGGTCCGCAGATATGCGTCTGGATTCTTCAGCATCATCCTCCTTATAGGCGGCGACTCTTGGTTCATCGTGGAGGATGTTGGATGGAAGGACAGCTTCTGCTCCATAAACCATGAAGAAAGGAGTCAAGCCGGTGGATCTGTTGGGTGTTGTTCGTAAACTCCACAAGGCAGATGGTAATTCCTCTGCCTAGGCTCCAACTGCTCTATGTAGCAGTGCCTCTAAGTGTGGCTTGATTCCGTGCAGAATTAGTCCATTGGCCCTTTCAACTTTCCCATTTGACTATGGGTGTGCACAGATGCTAGGCCAAGGCGGATGCCTTTTTCATGACAGTACTCCTCAACTTCTCCGAGAGACAAATTTCTGCCATTGTCGGTGATGATGCTGTGTGGGAGACCAAATCTCACCACTAAATCCCGGACAAATTTTAGGGTTGTTGCCCCATCAAGCTTTCTAATGGGTTTAGCTCCAATCCATTTTGTGAATTTGTCCACTACTACTAGCAAGTGTAAATCCACAGGGTGCTGTCTGCAAAGGTCCCACCATGTCCAGCCCCTAGACTGCAAACGGCCAAGTTATTGGTATGGTTCGCAATTCTTTAGCTGGAACACTTGGTTGTCTTGCATATAACTGACACCCAAGGCATGTTTGTACCAACTTGTCAGCGTCCGCCTTAGCAGTTAGCCAGTAGAATCCTTGTCGGAAGGCCTTGGCCACCAACGATCAGAGAGCGGCATGATGCCCGTAGTCTCCGAGATGTATTTCTCTAAGGATTTCAATACCTTGCTGCTGGGAGACGCATCGAAGGAAAACTCATGTTGTACTTATTTTGTATAGCTAGCTGTCAATGATGACGTAGCCCTTTGCTCTGCGTACTATTTGCCGGCTTCTGACTTCGTCGGTAGGCAAAGTTTCGTCTTGTAGATAGTCCATGAACGGTTTTGTCCAAGCCGGAGAGGTCACTGTTACTGTATTAACAAATGAATCCACTCTATCCGGGTTATCGGGGTCCGCTCCCTTCACGGATGGGGTCTGTAAATGTTCTAGAAAAAGCCTGGCGGAATTGGTCGACAAGCTGATCCAAGCTTTGACAGCAGATCTGCCACCTCATTCTCCTCCCTTTTGACGTACTTGACTTCGTAGCCGTCGAAGCACTTGGCTATTTCGTCTACTTCGTCTCGATATGCCGCCATCATAGGGTTCCACGCATTCCAGGTGCCAGCTACTTGCTGGACAACAAAGTCGGAATCTCCATAGCAAACTATGCGCTTGATGCCAATATCCTTGGCCACACGAAGTCCATGAATAAGGGCATCATACTCCGCCATGTTGTTGGTAGCATTGAAGTGAATCTGCAGGACGTATTGCAACTTTTCTCCTATTGGTGATTGCAATAATACACCAGCCCTTGAGCCGTTGAGTAACTTTGATCTGTCAAAGTGCATGACCCAATATTTTGGCTTTGGCACAGGAGTGTCTTCTGGCAGTTCTGTCCAATCTGCGATAAAATCCGCCAATGCTTGTGATTAGATAGCATCGCGTATCTTGTAGGTGATTTCAAAGGCGGCAAGTTCAATGCCCCACTTTGCCACTCTTCCTGTAGCGTCGTTGTTGTTGATGATGTCGGACAGTGGAGGTTTGCTCACCATTGTGATAGGGTGCTCCTGGAAATAATGCCTTAGCTTGCGCAAAGCAAGGAAAACTTCATAAGCTATCTTTTGGTAGTGCGGGTAATGTTGTTTGGATTTCGTCAAGACCTCGCTTACATAGTAAATGGGTTGCTGAACTCCGTATTCGTGTGTTGGTTCTTTGTGCTCCACCATGATGATGATGCTAATTACTCGGTTGGTTTTCGCCATGTAAACTAACATAGGCTCCCTTGACACCGGTGCTGCAAGTATTGGTGGGGAGGAGAGTATTCTCATCAACTCCTGAAGTGTCGCGTCAGCCTCGTCCGTCCATGTGAATTTGTCCGCCTTATTGAGCAACTTGTAGAGCGACATAGCCTTCTCACCAAGTCGGCTGATGAACTGGCTTACTGCTGCTATGCAGCCTATGAGCCTTTGTATGTCCTTCAGGCATGTCAAACGTTCGATGTCAAGGATGGCCTTGATTTTCCCTGGGTTCACCTCGATTCCGCGATGTGAAATGATGAAACCCAATAGTTTGCCGGAAGGTACCCCGAAGACGCACTTCTTGGGATTTAGCATCATGTTGTATTTCCGGAGATTGTCAAAGGTTTCCTGCAAGTCGGCGATAAGATCATTTGATTTCTTTGACATTACCGTGATGTCGTCCACATAAGCGTGTATGTTGCGACCTATTTGGTCGTGCATGCAACGTTGCATTGTCCGCTAGTAAGTAGCACCGGCGTTTTTCAACCCAAATGGCATCGTGACGTAGCAATACGTGTTGTAGGGTGTGGTGAACAAAGTGGCTAGTTGGTTCGACTTTCACATTCGTATTTGGTGGTAACCTAAGTAAGCATCGAGAAAACACAGAAGTTCTGAGCCAGTTGTCGAGTCAATGACTTGGTCAATGCGAGGCAAAGAAAACGGATCCTTCGGACATGCTTTGTTCAAGCGAGTGCAATCAACGCACATTCTTAATTCATTGGTTCCCTTTTTGGGGACAAGTACATGATTTGCCACCCATCGGGTGTGAATAACTTCTCGGATAAAGCCAGCCTTAAGTAACCTAGCTATTTCTTTGCCTATAGCCCTTCGTCTTTCATCACCAAAGCATCGTAGAGGTTGCTTCACCGGTTTGGCATTGGTATCAATATTCAAGCTGTGATCGGCAAGTTACCTAGGTACACCTTTCATGTCGGCAGGTTGCCAGGCGAAGATGTCCCTATTATCATGGAGGAACTTGACGAGTGTGCTTTCCTATTTGGGATCCAGGTCCGTGCCAATGGTGGTGGTCTTGGAGGAATCTCCTTCAACAAGCTCCACCTGCTTGGTCTTGATGGCGGCCTTGAATGCGGGTTCGACAGCAGTGATCTGCTTCTTCGAAGCCGGCATCTCTGAGGCATCGACCTGGTTCTGGATCTCCTTGAACTCCTCACCGTAGAGAACTGCTTCAGCGAAGGCGGCCTCACTAAGCTCGCACTCCCGTGCCTTGGTGAAGCTTTCGTCAACGGTGATGATGCCGTTTGGTCTGGGTATCTTGAGCTTGTTGTAGACAAAGCATGGCCTTGCGAGGAAAGAGTGGAAGATGTTGCGTCCAAAGATGACGTGGTACATGCTCTTGAAGGGCACCACTTCAAAGGTCATGCGTTCTTGGCGATAATTGCTAACATTGCCAAAAGCGACCAGAAGGGTGATGCAACCCAGGGAGTTTGCTTGCCGGCCGGGGACAATCCCATGGAATACAGTATTGCTCTTCCTTAGCTGGGTCTCCATCAAGTTCATCCTGTGCAATGTATCCAGGTACATGATGTTGATGCTGCTTCCACTGTCCACGAGGCACTTGGTGAACTCTGTACCGTCAATCAAAGGGTTGATGACCATGGCATATTGGTTCTCTGTTGGGATAAGGTCTAGGTGATCCTTCCTATCCCAAGTAATTGGAATTTCCGACCACCTGACGTACTAGGGAACCGGAGGGAGGGTGGCCATCAGTATCGTCAGAGAGGTTTTCTAGGCCCAGACGGTGGGAGTGCCAAGGAAGGTATGTGTAACACCCTCAAATCGGCCCTATGCAAGTTTTGGCCCTTTCCGCCAAACACGCATAGAAACGATTCAAGGACGCCCACCAGGCACTTTCGTGCGGGTGGAAAACGAAGTAATACCATTATACAACAGTCCTCGATGGGACCCACAGAACAGATATATATACAACAAGACTCCAAGAGTCAAAAATACAGATATACTATACAAAGATCCAAATCACCTTGAAAACGATACAGCGTCCGAGTACGGACAAGATGCAAATGGGGCTAAGAGCCCTGAAGAACAACCAATGGCGTCCATAACCCTGCCCAGGCCAAGCCAGAAGGGTAACCCTGCTAACGATGTTGATCTCAAACCTGCTAAAACAAAAGGGGTGCCGACAAAGGGCAAAGGAAGAAGAGGAGCGTCAGTACTGAGGCCAGTACACGGCGAGGCTAGAATTCGGCGGCTCTCGCCTACATAGGTATGGTGGAATGAAGCGGTAACACAGCATGCACTAAACAACCTATAGAGACTCAATAAAACTAGCGGCTATTAGAGAGGGATAAGAAAGACCTATTCAGATCCAACCTGAAGCTAACACCAGACAAACCCATCCTGGTATTTTCCCCTCGAGACCACACGAGGAAGTCCGACCAAGGAACTCACACAGTTGGCAATTTTACTCATTCCGTTATAGTTGCAGCACTTACTAATCAGATATAGATAGTCATCCTGATAGCATAAGTAGTGGACAGTTTTAATTACCATTCTGTTGTAGTTGGAACATTTACTAGTCAGGTATAATTGTCCTGAGGAATCCCAAAACCCAGCAGTTGTTGACACTTTTATCACATTCCATTGGAGTTGCAGTACTTACTAGGCAGATATAGTATGTCACAAAACAACCCGGATCCACCAGCTATTGGCATTTTTAATAGCCATTCCGTTATAGTTGAATCTGACTACTAGTCATATATTAAGTCAAGTTTATAGCACTACTTTAGTTATGCTTGTCTATGATCGAGATACTGTGCTCCAAGTCGTCCATAACCGCGGACACGGCTTTCAGAAAGTTTTACCCTGCAGGGGTGCACAAATAGCAACACACACTCGATCAACCTCGGAAAAACCAACTCAAAACCCAACGAGGCTTTCACGACAAAGCGATCATAGGATTCATAAATATTTCAGGGGGACGGGGTCCAGGGAACGGGGACGGGGTCCACGGCCAGCGGTGCTAGGGAGGAGATGGGCGACGGGCTTGGTGGTCGACGGTGGCCGGAGCGCGGCTCGAACCGTGGCTTGGCAGCGGCCGGGGAAGGGCGCGTGGCGGCGACACGCGGGGATGGACCGCGGCGGCGGACGGTGCTGGTCGGCGGCCGACGGACGCGGGGAGGGCGGGTCGCAGCGGGGAGCGCGGTGGCAGGAAGGTGGAGCGAGAGCAGCGCGAGGGGAGGGGTGGCGGCCGATGGTGGCTTCGGATCTGGCAGCGGGGATGGCAAGGAAGAGGTGGAACAGGGTGAGCGAGGAGGTGGTGGGGCCGGGCGATGGAAACGAGGTGGGATGGGGTTGCGTGGCGTGTATGCCTGCCTGTGCGCATGCTGAGCGGGGAGCGGGGGTGGAGATCGGTGTGTGGCACGCGGGGTGGGGACTGGGAACAGGGCAGGTAGGTAGGGGGTGGGGCCAGGCTGGCAGGAGGGACTGGGTGGGGGAGCGAGCGGGAGAGGCGAGTGGGTGGGCGTGCGTCTCCTGGGAGGCGCAGGTGGTGTGCAGGGCAGGCGGACCTGGTGTGGCGGAATTTGGTTGGCGGCGGGGAGAGGGAGTTGGTGGGTTAGGTGGGGCTTTAGGGTTAGGTAGATTAGGTTTTTGCTAGAAAGATTAGGGAGGAGGTGGCCGGCTAGGCTTTTGGGCCTGGCTGGCTTCCTCCCAAAAATAATGCAAACTTTTATTATAATTTTTTTTATAAAAAAATAGACTTTTGTAAATAGTTTTGAGACAAATAAAAGACCCGGAAAAGACCGGAGTTTGGATTTGAAATAAAGACGGGGAATATTTAGAAAACAAAACTAGGCTTTTGGGAAATTAGTTTTAGGCAAAAATATGCATGATGACACGACGATGTTCAAATGCAATGTGGCATGATGACATAAGCATGCGGTCATGATGATGCAATGCACAAAAACAACGCGATTTTCTAGTAGTGGTTTTAGCGGGATGCCACAATTTGACACCACTAACAATGGATATCGCCCTCGAGATCCGCCTCGTGGTACCAGGAAGAAGGTCGGCGATCTGAATCTTCTCGTTTCGTGTAGCTGCTCGCGACACCACTAACAAGAGGTCGTTGTCCGTGATCATCGAGAGGACACTCCGGGAACAACGGATGAAGGTAAAGATATCAAGAGATAAGGCCACCTTTAACTTCCGTGGACGGAGCGAAATTGTTTGATCCACCGATTCGATGTATAAAAGTGCACAGTGAGAGGCGGGTAGGGTGATCAATCCATCCCGTAATCAAAGCGTTCTTCTGTAAACGAATCGCAGAATCGTGCAACCAACTCTCGGGATTTAGACTGAAGAGCTTCACAAGCGATGTTCGAAACAAGAGGGGTGATGCAGGATCTTCATCGGATATGGCGTAGATGATGTCGTTGTGTTGGGGACCGCCAGAAGATACAAAAGAAACATCGTACGAAAAGACACAATGATCAGGTTTTGCGATGGTTTCATTGGCATGAACAACACATGCTCAAGGTATACTCCAACTTCACCAATGCTCATCCTTCTCATATGCTTTTCAATGATACAGATATCTGTCGAGGGCACATACGGATAAAGAGTTCAAGGACAAAAGATTGGATGAAGGTACAACAGCCAAGAAGCAGATTGATGATTGTAGAAACACCGTTATAAGGGGAGGAAGCGAAACCCTGAAGGTACGACGGAAAACCCAACCACGAGAAATCCTGGACTCGAAGAGAAGATAAGAGTAGATTCAAAACACGCAAAGGTAAGAGGAGAACAGCAGAGGGGTAAGGATTAAAAGTAGACCTAATCAGATCTATCCAACCGATTTTCCAAAATAGTTTTGCACTGTACTTCAGCCGTTAGCTAGGTTATCCTACAGGCTGGACTTGTGGGGTATCGTAACTGCTGAGCTCTGATACCACTCCGTAACACCCTCAAATCAGCCCTACGCAAGTTTTGGCCCTTTCCGCCAAACCCGCATAGAAACGATTCAAGGACGCCCACCAGGCACTTTCGTGCGGGTGGAAAACAAAGTAATACCATTACACAATAGTCCTCGATGGGACCCACAGAACAGATATATATACAACACGACTCCAAGAGTCAAAAATACAGATATACTATACAAAGATCCAAATCACCTTGAAAACGATACAACGTTCGAGTACGGACAAGATGCGAATGGGGCTAAGAGCCCTGAAGAATAACCAATGGCGTCCATAACCCTGCCTAGGCCAAGCCGGAAGGGTAACCCTGCTAACGACGTCGATCTCAAACCTGCTAAAACAAAAGGGGTGCCGACAAAGGGCAAAGGAAGAAGAGGAGCGTCGATCGAGGCCGACACGGCGAGGCTAGAATTCGGCGGCTCTCTCCTACATAGGTATGGTGGACTGAAGCGGTAACGCAGCATGCACTAAACAACCTATAGAGACTCAATAAAACTGGCGGCTATTAGAGAGGGATAAGAAAGACCTACTCAGATCCAACCTGAAGCTAACACCAGACAAACCTATCCTGGTATTTTCCCCTCGAGACCACATGAGGAAGTCAGACCAAGGAACTCACACAGTTGGCAATTTTACTCATTCCGTTATAGTTGTAGCACTTATTAATCAGATATAGATAGCATGAGTCATCCTGATAGCATAAGTAGTGGACAGTTTTAATTACCATTCCGTTGTAGTTGGAACATTTACTAGTCAGGTATAATTGTCCTGAGGAATCCCAAAACCCAGCAGTTGTTGACACTTTTATCACATTCCATTGGAGTTGCAATACTTACTAGGCAGATATAGTATGTCACAAAACAACCCGGATCCACCAGCTGTTGGCATTTTTAATAGCCATTCCGTTATAGTTGAATCTGACTACTAGTCATATATTAAGTCAAGTTTATAGCACTACTTTAGTTATGCTTGTCTATGATCGAGATACTGTGCTCCAAGTCGTCCATAACCGCGGACACGGCTTTCAGAAAGTTTTACCCTGCAGGGGTGCACAAATAGCAACACACACTCGATCAACCTCGGAAAAACCAACTCAAAACCCAACGAGGCTTTCACGACAAAGCGATCACAGGATTCATAAATATTTGGGGCCACCCATTAAGCTACCCATAGCGAAGTTGGCGGCTCGAGACGGACCCAAGGTTTGCGCCAATGGCTGTAAATGACTGGGAACGAAAGTGTGGTAGGCTTGTCGATACCGAAAACACTCCATAATCCTAAAGCAGTGCAATTGCTCACGCACAATCTTAAATAAAGCAGTAAAGCATGGCATAGGTACAGGATAGTAATAAAGCCCCAAACTACTTTGTGGCCCCAAGAAATAGAAATGAATCAAGCTCTGGCTCAGGGGGGTCCATAAGGCCTCCCGGATGTGGATAGTGCGAAAAATCAAGGAACAAGTATCAAGTACTCGGGGTCCTACGGGACACAAGTGAGCGTGGAAGAACCAAATAACATCTATTGCCCACCGATGCCTCTGCATTAGTTATATCTAGCAAATTAATAGTTGTGTTTAAAGACATGATCATCTCCACAAATAAGCATCTCCACCATTAGACATCCGCCAGCATTCCAACAACTGTGGTACTCGACAACACGGGATCGCACCTGAGCAAGCAACTACGACTCGCATGGCCAGCTATCTACCAAACACAGGTAATAGGAGGTGTCCAAGGCAATATCGAGGCTGCATGGGATATAACTGGGGTACGGGCACTAAAGCATTGCGACACGGATAGCAATAGATCAACAGGAAGGAAATAAAGACTATAAATGCAAAATAGGTAGAAGGGGAAGAGATTCTCGCCTGGGAATCACTACCGAAGGTTCATATCCGGAGAACTTGTCGGTACTCGCATCAACTCATCGGCCTAATCCGCGAAGAAGCAAACACTAGAACAAACACCGGATGCAATATTTAATACTATGGCAGAAGATCTGGCATGATTATGATATGATGCAGATGCGGTGCAATTAGGCAATATTAAGCGGAACTGGGGTCCCGAAAATTAATTAAGCGGTTCAAGTTATTTAGAACCCCCCGCAATTTAAATGTTGTATTAACAGGGCGAAACATAGCATCGGTTCACTACACCAATTTAAATGGAGTTCGGAATAAGACAAAGATATCCCACATAAACACTCCATATTTAATTATGAGGTGAATCGGCATAATGCCCCCAAACCACAGACATGTATGCATGTATTACCAAGTTTTAATATGCAAGAAGTATATGTTATTTATTATAGTATAGGGGGTCTCGGAAAAGCGGATCACATGTGGCGGTTCGAAGATCTTGGGGTTCCGTTGGGTCGACGGGGTTCGGTCTCGAACTCCGGGAAGAAGAACTTGGCGATCCGAGGGGTTCGATCTGCGGATCTTGGTCGGGTCGTCGGTTTTCCTGGGCCGAAGGACTTGGTGTTCGAGAGACGATCTTGGCGTTCCGGGTTCTCGGGCATCGGAACCATGAAGGAGAACATGACAGTCTAGAGGGGTCGGCTTTCAAACTCCGAGATCAGGGTCTTCTAGGTCCACAAGGTGGCCTTAGCTAGCAGCATCTCTTCACCACGACACAAGACGGGCACATCTGTCATCCACAAACAAAATTCACATCATCGGTAGTCACAATTGGGCACTTGAGGCTGCACTTGGTACATGACGTTCGGTAGTACTGGTAGTAATGTTAGTACATAACCTACCACCACTTCACCTGCACACGACCACCAGGGAACAAGCGGACAGGGGCATGGCAGTAGGGAACGGCTCGGCGACGAGGTTTGAGGCGCGGACGGCGAGGACACGCGGCCCGCCGGTGGCACACTCGCGGAAGAAGGCGACAGGAGAGGCAGGGCCTTGCAAGGAAGACAGGCTCGGCGAGGAGCTCGACAGGCGAGCTGCAAGCGGTGGCCGGCGAGCTTGGCGCAGAAGCTCCAGGGAACGGGGACAGGGTCCACAGCCGGTGACGCTAGGGAGGAGATGGGCGGCGGGCTTGGTGGTCGACGGTGGCCGGAGCGCGGCTCGGACCATGGCATGGCAGCGGCTGGGGAAGGGCGCATGGCGGCGACGCGCGAGGAAGGACCACGGTGGTGGACGGTGCTGGTCGGCCGACCAGACGCGAGGCGGTCGCAGCAGTGCAGGAAGGTGGAAGCGAGGGAGGGTGGCGGCTTCGGACCCAAGGTTTGCGCCAATGGCTGTAAATGACTGGGAACCCGAAAGTGTGACTGGGCTTGTCGATACCGCGAAAACACTCCGCAATCCTAAACAGTACAGGTGCTCCACGCATAATCTTAAATAAAGCAGTAAAGCATGGCATAGGTACAGGATAGTAATAATGCCCCAAACTACTTTGTGGCCCCAAGAAATAGAAATGAATCAAGCTCTGGCTTAGGGGGGTCCATAAGGCCTCCCGGATGTGGATAGTGCGAAAAATCAAGGAACAGGTATCAAGTACTCGGGGTCCTACGGGACACAAGTGAGCGTGGAAGAACCAAATAACATCTATTGCCCACCGATGCCTCTGCATTAGTTATATCTAGCAAATTAATAGTTGTGTTTAAAGACATGATCATCTCCACCAATAAGCATCTCCACCATTAGACATCCGCCAGCATTCCAACAACTGTGGTACTCGACAACACGGGATCGCACCTGAGCAAGCAACTACGACTCGCATGGCCAGCTATCTACCAAACACAGGTAATAGGAGGTGTCCAAGGCAATATCGAGGCTGCACGGGATATAACTGGGGTACCGACACTAAAGCATCACGACATGGATAGCAATAGATCAACAGGAAGGAAATAAAGACTATAAATGCAAAATAGGTAGAAGGGGAAGAGATTCTCGCCTGGGAATCACTACCAAAGGTTCATATCCGGAGAACTTGTCGGTACTCGCATCAACTCATCGGCCTAATCCGCGAAGAAGCAAACACTAGCACAAACACCGGATGCAATATTTAATACTATGGCAGAAGATCCGACATGATTATGATATGATGCAGATGCGGTGCAATTAGGCAATATTAAGCGGAACCGGGGTCCCGACAATTAATTAAGCGGTTCAAGTTATTTAGAACCCCCCGCAATTTAAATGTTGTATTAACAGGGCGAAACATGGCATCTGTTTGCTACACCAATTTAAATGGAGTCCGGAATAAGACAAAGATATCCCACATAAACACTCCATATTTAATTATGAGGTGAATCGGCATAATACCCCCAAACCACAGACATGTATGCATGTATGACCAATTTTTAATATGCAACAAGTATATGTTATTTATTATAGTATAGGGGGTCTCGGAAAAGGGGATCACATGTGGCGGTTCGAAGATCTTGGGGTTCCGTTGGGTCGACGGGGTTCGGTCTCGGGGATCGGTATCGAACTCCGGGAAGAAGAACTTAGCGATCCAAGGGGTTCGGTCTGCGGATCTTGGTCGGGTCGTCAGTTTTCCCGGGCCAAAGGACTTGGTGTCCGAGAGACGATCTTGGCGTTCCGGGTTCTCGGGCATCGGAACCGTGAAGGAGAACATGACAGTCTAGAGGGGTCGGCTTTCAAACTCCGAGATCGGGGTCTTCTGGGTCCGCAAGGTGGCCTTAGCTAGCAGCATCTCTTCCCCACAACACAAGACGGGCACATCTGTCATCCACAAACAAAATTCACATCACCGGTAGTCACAATTGGGCACTTGAGGCTGCACTTGGTACATGACGTTCGGTAGTACTGGTAGTAATGTTAGTACATCACCTACCACCACTTCACCTGCACACGACCACCAGGGAACGAGCGGATAGGGGCATGGCGGTAGGGAACGGCTCGGTGACGAGGTTTGAGGCGCGGACGGCGAGGACACGCGGCCCTCCGCCGGCACACTCGCGGAAGAAGGCGACGGGAGAGGCAGGGCCTTGCGGGGAAGACGGGCTCGGCGAGGAGCTCGACGGGCGCGCTGCAGGCGGTGGCCGGCGAGCTTGGTGCAAAAGCTCCAGGGAACGGGGACGGGGTCCACGGCCGGCGGCGCTAGGGAGGAGATGGGCGGCGGGCTTGGTGGTCGACGGTGGCCGGAGCGCGGCTCGGACCGTGGCTTGGCAGCAGCCGGGGAAGGGCGCGTGGCGGCAACGCGCGGGGAAGGACCGCGGCGGCGGACGGTGCTGGTCGGCGGCCGACGGACGCGAGGATGGCGGGTTGCAGCGGGGAGCGCGGCGGCAGGAAGGTGGAGTGAGAGCAGCGCGAGGGGAGGGGTGGCGGCCGATGGTGGCTTCGGATCTGGCAGCGGGGATGGCAAGGAAGAGGCAGAACGGGGCGAGCGAGGAGGTGGTGGGGCCGAGCGATGGAAACGAGGTGGGATGGGGTTGTGTGTCGTGTACGCTGCTGTCGCAGCGTCTTGAGGGAGCGGGTGGAGACCGTGTGTGCACGGGTGGGGGCTGGAATAGAGGCAGGTGGGGGTGGGGCCAGGCTGGCAGCTGGGATTGGGTGGGGGAGCGAGCGGGAGAGGCGAGTGGGTGGGCGTCGTCGCTGGGAGGCGTCAGGTGGTGTGGGGAGCTTTGGTAGGTGGGGCTTTAGGGTTAGGTAGATTAGGTTTTTGCTAGAAAGATTAGGGAGGAGGTGGCCGGCTGGGCTTTTGGGCCTGGCTGGCTGCCTCCCAAAAATAATGCAAACTTTTATTTTAAATTAAAAAAATAGACTTTTGTAAATAGTTTTGAGACAAATAAAAGACCCGGAAAAGACCAGAGTTTGGATTTGAAATAAAGACGGGGAATATTTAGAAAACAAAACTAGGCTTTTGGGAAATTAGTTTTAGGCAAAAATATGCATGATGACACGACGATGTTCAAATGCAATGTGGCATGATGACATAAGCATGCGGTCATGATGATGCAATGCACAAAAACAACGCGATTTTCTAGTAGTGGTTTTAGCGGGATGCCACAGTATGGTAACATGGAGCCTTCTTTTTGAAGGGATTTTTCCTTTTACCATCTCCCTTGTCGGAATATTTTGGTTCGACGTCCTCATCCATATCGCTTGATCCCTTGGGCTCTTCGTCCTTCTTCTTCCCTTTGCCTTTTTCGCGAGGTCTGTTCTTCCGACTTTGCTTGTAGCCAGACTTAGGGTCTTCCTTGAGGTCATTGGCAAATTTGCATTGGCGGTTGGTGTGGGTGGCTTTGCCGTTTGCGTCAAGATGGACAAAACACGACATATCACGGTATTCTTCGTACGTTTGGGGAACGCGGGGCACTGATGGTGTAGAATCACTCCTCTGATGGCCACTGCTAGCCCCCCAGCCACGTCCATGTTGTCCGCCTCTGCCTCTGCCAGTGAACATTGCGGCGCCCATGTCGGCTGCTTGCTTTTCTTCAGGCTGATTCTTCTGCTTGTTATTGTTGTTTTTTCTGGCCTAGGTAGGGATTGCTATTGCCGGCAACGATCTGCGCGCGTCGTTGTCAGCAGCGGCGAACTCGCAAGCCATGGCGATCATTGCATTGAGGTTGAGCTCATTGTTGTCTTGCTTGCGTTTCAACGTATGCCAAAGCAAAGGTCCTTTTTCCAGACCATCGATGAAGGCGGCCATAGCGGTCTGTTCGTGCACCCCTGCCCAGGATTTTTTCATATCCAGCCAGTGAGAGAGGTAGGCACGAGAGGTTTCATCCTTTTCTTGCACACACCACTGTAGGTCTCTGACAGTGCAGGGGTGCTTGTACGTACCCTCGAAATTCTTGGTGAACGCTTCATGCATGCCCAACCAATTGCATATTGATTTCTCCGACAAGTCGTCGATCCATTGCCGGGCGGTGCCGGTCAGCATGAGTGGGAGGTACTTGACAACGACATTGGGGTTTCCCCCTGCGATGTGAATCGCTTCGCTGTAATCCTGCAACCATGTTGCTGGCCTGGCGGTGTCGTCGTAGGGCTTGATGGTCTTGTCTATTTGGAGACCCTTGGGGTAGGTTGTGGCCCGTATTACTGGTACAAAACAACGTGGCCCAAGGTATGGGAACTCCCGAGCTTCTTGGATCTTGTCCAGCCGTGAACATGCGTCATACGGCTTTGCCTGCTTCCCTTTTCTGTCATGGGGAGGGGAGTTGTGGTGCGATCTATGAGATCCAACGTGTCCTCCTCCATGATGGCTGCTAGGTGGTGCTGACTTGTGTATTAACGAGCTCGTTGGGGAACCCCAAGAGGAGGTATGATGAGCACAGCAGTAAGTTTCCCTCAGTTATGAAACCAAGGTTATCAATCCAGTAGGAGCAAGGAAACACCCCAAAGGTGTAGCTAGCTGAACGTTGGCAGGGCGCACTACCAGTGCCAACATCAACATGGAGACCTGCACAACACAACCACATAACTCTGTCCCCAACTTGCGATGAGGTTGTCAATCTCACCGGTTTTGCTAAAAACAAAGGATTAAATGTATTGAATGGAAGGAAGTAATAGTTTGCAGAAAGTAAACACAAAGCAGTAAACAGTTTGTAGATTGAATGTAAAAGAAAGGACCGGGGTCCATAGTTCACTAGAGGTGGCTCTCCTTAAGATAGATAACATGCTGGGTGAACAAATTACAGCGGGGCAATTGACAAACATCAAGAAAGCATACAAGCATATACTAATCATCTTGACTCCTTTGAGATTCGATTGGGCATTACAACATTATACATAGACCGTCATCCAACTACATCTATGACTAATAATCCACCTTCAGGTTATCATCTGAACCCCCTCCAGTATTAAGTTGTAAGCAACAGATTATTACTTTACGAATTGCATGTAAAGTAAACAATACGATTGTTCTATGAACAAAGGATTGTTGTTTTCTCCCTAGTAGCAATAGCACATCTAGTACCTTAGAGATTTCTATCACTTCCCCAGATTACCAGAGGCATGAACCCACTATCGAGCATAAATACAAACTCTTGGAGTTGCTAACATCTACTTGGCCAAGATAGCTACTAACAACGGAAAGCATGCAAGATCACAAATAACAAAGACATGATAGAATCAATAATCAATCTGAAATAGCATCTCAATATCCATCGGATCCCCGCAAACGCAACATATAGATGATCTTGATCATGAATGGAGCTCACAAGATCTAGACATGAAAGCACAAAGGAGGAGAACCGGCCATCTATCTACTACATGGTCCCGTAGTCCAGAGATGAACTACTCACGCATCACACTGGAGGCTTGCATGATGATGAAGAAGGCCTCCAGGGTGAATTCCCCTCTCCGACAGGGTGTCGGGAAGAGCTTCAGATCCCTCCCGATCTAGGGATGGAGATGACGTAGTCTGAGACTCTTTCGTGGATTTTGATGGTGCTTAGGGTTTCCGCATCAGAGGCAATATATAGGCGGAATGAGAGGTGAGGGTGCTGGGCGGCGGACCACCCCCTAAGACGGGCTAGGCACAGCGGCAGGTGGTGTGGCCAGGCCCCAGCCCCTCTCTGTCTCGTATTCTAGCTCCAGATGTCTCCCAGTAAAATAGTGACTTTGGTTTTGTCCCGTCCAATTCTGAGAATATTCATTTTCTGACTTCCTAAAACCAAAAACAGCAGAAAACAGGCAGCTGGCACTATGGCTCTTGTTAATAGGTTAGTCCAAGAAATGATATGAAAAGTACTCCAAAGTGTGGACAAAACATAAGAAAGTAGATAAAACCAAGCATGGAACATCAAAAATTATAGATACATTTGCAATGTATCAGGTGGCAACGGTGGCGGTGGAGGCGGTGGGTTAGCCTTCTTGTTGTGTCCCTCCTGCGACTCCTCATGCCTGTCATGGTTGCTTGTCGAACGTGGCGGCTCCTTGTGGGACCTGCTCCTATGTCCTTCAATGCCGCTATGTTGTCGGGCATGCTGGGGCTGCTCACCCTGGTCACGTATAACGATGTTGGCATGGGACGCCTCGGAGGTGGCATGCTTGTACGGTGGCGCGGCTGTGGTTTCTCGTGACGCCAAGATGGTGGTGGAGGTGGCGACTGGCGAGGACGAGCCTTTTCTCCATGATCGGAGGATATGGGGATGGCGTCAGTCCTATTGCATGCCTCTCTCCGTCTTCGCTCTGTGGAGCCTGTGTGGGATCCCTCGTCACGGGGATATTTTGGCCTTCTGCGGCTGTTCAGGGTTGACTAGAAAAGCTCCGGGTTGGACTCAAGCCTCTGTGAGGTAGCCTTTTCCTGTTGCTTGCATGCCTTAGCGACGAGGTCGTACACTTGAGCAACTGCTTCTAGCGACCTGTCCTATTCCAGGAGAGTCTTGGCGATGGCAATGTTGAGGGTGGGAGTTGGCATGACTTGCCTCCCCTCTGAATCAATGTACGGGGTGGCTTTTGTCGGCTTAGACCCGTCATATCCCAACCTGCGGCAAACGCCAGGATATTCGACGACATGAGCTGGCACTTTCTTTGCCTTTTGCTTCAATAGCAATTGCTTGTACTCAGCCTCCATAGCTCTTGCCGCCTTAATGGATTGTTGCGCCTTAGCCATGTCTTTGTCCAGCTTAGTGCCCTTCTCCGCAATGTACTTGGCCTTCGCTAAGATTGCCGCGTGCTTCTCATCAAGCTCTGTAATGCTCCAGATATGGGCGACAGTGATAGGTTCAACAAGGAGTGCACCATAAATTACCTTGTCGGCGGGAGTAACCAATGGGTTACCAGCTGCAGACGTTGATGGTGGCATTGGCGGCTGATTTGACTATTTAGCAGTACTGGGGGCCATGGTGAGTTCCTGCACCGGTTGCGGGCGGATAACCGAAGGAGGCAAGGCCTTGGCCGGAGCTAGAGGCTCGGCAGCTTTCTTGGCTGCTGGTTCTATGGTAACCGCTGGCGTGGGCGGAGCTCTCTCATGTTCCGGTTCCTGTCCGTCTTCTTCCATCATGCTCCCAATGGCGACTAGCACCTGGTGGGATGTGTTGGCCTTGTCGACGCGCTCCTCCTTCTCGATCTCCTGCTCAGTCTCCCTCATAACAGCATCGTATTCCTCCGAGTTAGCGTCCGAGCCGCTGCCATCCATGTTGATGTCGACATATAGAGTGTTAAGGATGGAGTCGTAGTTGGCCTCGGTGTTGGCGATGGCAGATGTAGAGGGTGATGAAGGTGGGCCGTTGTTGTTGTTTCCTCCTTCGGCTATGACGGCGATTGCAGCCCCGTCATTGGCATCCGCGTATTCGTTGACGATTGTGACCATCTCACCAAGGATGAGAGGACCCGCGGCCTGCCGCCTTCGGAGGGTATGCTGGAGGAGTGTTCCGGGTGTGAGCCCTTCCACAAAGTGGTACACGAGCTCGTCAGCACGGTCGCCCTCTAGGGTTTCCCTCACCCTCATCCGTCTGGCGAGGTATTCATGGGGAGGTTCCCCGTCCCTTTGAATGCATCTGGCCAGATCAAAGATGGTGATGACACCGACAAAGTGTGACCTGCGCATCTCTAACGCTCGGGGAAGCCAAGCGGATTTGCGGGGTCCTTCCACCTTTATATCCTGCACAGGGGCAGTTTGGGTGGGACTTGAATTTTCCTAATCTGAGCCACCATACTCCAAGGAGAGATATGGCCCCGATCTTTCCTTGAAACGTGTCCCCCCCATAGGGGTGCATGTGTGTCTTCTTCGATGGTTTCCAACTTCACAGGAGCTAGGACCAGTCGTTTAGCGATGAAGATGTGGATGTCTTCGAAGGGGATGATGGAGCAGCGCGTAGGGTTCGTCTTCACCGACACCCAGAACTCATCTAGAGGGAAGATTGAGATGTTGCCGGAGAAGAGAATGCGTCTGATGTCTACGGTGTCACCGATTCCCGCGAAGAGATTGGACCTCGCCCGGTGTAGAGCTCGAAGCGCCTCTTGCCCCACGGTGGGTGCCAACTGTTGTGGTATTGCTAATGAGTACGCCATCGAGGGGTCCTCACAGTGCATGTTTAGAGACGTGAGGTAAGGCGGAGAGTTGTTGGGTACGAGGTAACACATCTTACCCAGGTTCAAGTCCCACAACGGTGGCGGAACTCTACTCCTGCTATAAATCATTATAATGGCAATACGCCGAGTTACAGAGATAGGTTCGCTATGCGAGGTGTTGCACATTGTATGTAGCAATCTAAGTTGTGCCCTAGAGGCTCCCACAGGTCTGGCTTATAAAGGCGCCAGAACCTAGGGTTTACAGGGAAACGTCCTTGCCGGACAAGGTAAAGAGTCCTACACTAATATGAACTAGTCTTTCGTGTCTTGCACTCCAAGGCTCCGAGTATGTCGGTGATTCCTACGTAGCCTTCCTTTATCTGGCATGGGCCTCCCATCTAGATCCGTCTAACTAGGCCGCCCAACAAGCCATAGGCTTTGCTACCAACTATGGGCCACCCGGGTTAGCCGGATTGGTGACATGCTATGAGGATACCCATTTAGCATATCCCCAACATCATGTATAACTATAAAACACACTTAGTCGAAAGTGGAACTTTCTCTAGACCAAAATCGTACTTGCTAACATTCAAGTATCCTTATACTTCTATATCTTTGTAAATTTTAATCAAAGTGTAACACTTTCACTTTGATGTCTAGCCACACTTTCACTATGTTCAAACTTAACTCTGATTCAGTGATTCAGAAATCACTCTAGAATCTTTGTTCATTACAACTAAGAACATGGGTCACATTATGTCAAGTATAAACAACATGGGTTTACCCTTGGAAAAACTATTGCCAAGGCATAGTTGATGTAGTGCATCCCTTTTCCCTGTTTTAACCATTGTTGTAAATACCGAGTCATTACTCAATTCTTCTCTTAATTGTTCAAGTAAGAACCAATTCTTTCTCGAATCCATCCTGAACTCTTTTTAGAATCCGAACTAGGTTCTTCTGAACACTTCTAGAATTCTCCAAGCATTTTGACCTTTAATGTTCATTAAACATCCTGATCTAATCATTCCTAATACCAAACACACTGTTCACTAATATGTCGATTACATATTCAAGAAAATTGTCATACTCCCACTCAAATATTTCATCAATATTTGAAGTTCTCGGATGTCACTCATCTCCCACTAAATATGTCGTCCACATATTCTATTGGGAAAACTCCTTAGCACCCACTCAATTTAAAAACCCTTCTCGATAATCTTGGCAAATCCAAAATTCTTTGATCTTGCATCAAATCGAGAATTTTTATTACAAGACTCCAGCAATTCCTGATTGATAAAAACCCGCCTATTGTACCAGTTACAACCTTTCTCTTCATACTCTTGAAGACTTTACAGTTTTGAACAGTCCTTTGCTAATTTCATGACTCTAGGTCATTTCTTGTACTTGGGTATATCAATCCTTCTTTGTAGTTTGTAGGTATGTCTTATTCCAATAATAGGACAAATGGATCAAGAATGGAATTCTGCAATTGGCAAAACAAGTTCTTGAATCCTACTTTTATAAAGTATTAGCAGAAAGTTATGCTTACACTTTATTCCCTTCTATTAACACTTCTATAAGAAAACAATTTCTCGAAGAAGTACCTCGCTGAGACAATACAAACTTTGTCTTCTTCGGGTATTAGTTTAGAATTTGTATTCATAGTCTTCACTAAGAATGTACCACAAAGACTTACTATTCGCAACAATCTCGAACTATCAAAATCTCTAGAAACTCGGGCTTGCCATATCTCATATGGTGTTGTTTCCGTGGATCTTTAGATGTTCCTAATACTTTTGAGTGTTTACTAATTCAATATCTAACTCTAATTCCTAACGTTAATCCATTCGAAGATCATTTGGACCATATGTATCTTATATAATATGATTATGATGTTTTAGACATATCAACACTATTTGATTAGTCCAATCACCATAATTTGTGAAACTATTTTTCACAAGTCACTTATATGCCAATTTGCTATTAACTTGAATTCGAAATCACTTGGATCAAATCACAAATAGTTTGGAATTCTTGTTAATATATTATCCATTTCTTTTTGAAATCATTTCAACAATTCAAATAGTTTCAAGCTTGTGTTTTATTAAGTAAATACGCACATTTACTTAAACTCACCATGAAGTTTACAAAATAATGATTTCCACTATCTGTTGAAAGTACAATACATCGTATGTATAAAATTCTACACTTCTTTGCATATCACTGTTTTACCAGAATGCAAAGTTTTTAGTCATTCTGCCCAACGAGGCATGGTTTTGCAAAGTCTCTAGATCAAATATCTAAGACCCCGATCTTCATTAACATGAAAAACATGCAGTAACCATAAATTCAGTATCAATACTTGAATATAGTTTGGCAATTCTCATAAACGTCCTTTTATCATAAGGATAAAGACTAGAATAACTTGTTCATAATCCCAATGTGAATCATAAAGAATATCATTCATCAAAACATAACAACTGAATTGTTTCTTATTAATATGAATAACCGTCTCGCAATAAGCAAGACTCACTAATAAGTTTCACAAACTTGAATACAAATCTTTTATTCAAATCTACTAATCCTAATGATAAACTTAAAGGGAAGGAGTGTCATCGACCATCAACTAGCTTGCTTGCCGTCATCACGCCATCCGCGCCTCGTTCCATTCTGTAACTCTTACGCGAAGGGTCTCGTTTTATTTAAAACAAGATTAAGTATCCAATACTTGAAACCTGCATCAGCGTTTCATGGAAACGTTTATTACTTATATATCACATACACACCTTTTGTTGATGACGATCCCAGATTTTGGGTTTGACCTTGGCGAAGGTCTCATGGTAGTCACGAAGAGTCGTATCTTCTCTACCATCGGATTCATCAGGGAAATCTTACAGGGGTTCACAAAGGACAAAGAGGAGATGGTTTTCTACGAGGACCCTACTTAGGCGTTGGTATCAGTCGATGAAATTTGACCCATCTACCTTAAATTTCTCCCTGTTTATTATTGAACCAAAGATGTCATGAACTAAGGAAACAACCATAATCTACAAGATATTTGCAAAAGGACTTAGACCAAGTTCATAATATGGAGGTCAAATAAACTACCACTTAAACTATCATCCCTAAAGACAGTTTTAGTGATTACACGACCCCTTTTCTCCACATCATCCCTGATCATCATGACCTTTGATGTGGGTGCTAGGGTGTACTTTATCGATCGATCACATCATCCATATGACTCGTGTTGATCTTTTGGTCACTGTGTTCCGAGGCCATATCTACATATGCTAGGCTCGCTAACTCAACCATAGTGTATTCGCTGTGCAACATGACTTACACCCACCGTATGCGAACTTAGATATGTCTGACACCCGATCCTCACGACCTTCCTCATAACGGAGAACTTTCTGTAGGGGTTCCACGCATGAAAACAATAAATTTTACCCTATGCCCCTGAACCCATGATGCTGCCAGGACCTATCTATTAGTAATACAGTAATGGGAGGGGCTTTTCGCGAACTTACCCTTGAAGACCGAAAAGCGTTCTCAACGCTCAGGAGAGCGTGGTTGATGTAGACGAGCCGAAGCCGACCTCAAGGTCGTGATGAAGTCCTTGCGATACAACAGCTCCAACGACTTGAGTGACTCAAGTGTGACACCTCGCAGGGAGTTACACACGTCCGGTGCCTGACGATGACTCCCGCTTCCCCGATCCAGCAGCAGTTGCGGAAGTAGAGCTCCTGGATCCGAATCCTACAGCGCGACGGTGCTCCGCTGTGAAGATGTCTCTCGTTCGCGCAGTCCGAACTTGGGACCACAGTCACGAGAGAGAGAGAATATTAATTGGAGGTCTTCCCAAAAGTGAGAAGACCTTTATTGAATATTATGTGTCTTTATCTAGCCAAATACCCCCACTATATATAGGGGGAGGGGAGGTACTACCTCGCTCAAAGTCCCGGGGTGGGACTAAAGGAGAGAGAGGGGGGGGGGCACCCAGCGGCCAGCCCTAGTGGGCCCCACGCGGGGGGGCTTGGCCCAGCCGGCCACCCCCTTGCCCCTTCTCCCCTCTTGCCTTTCCCTAATGGGCCCTCTTCCCTCTGGAATCGACCCATTAAGACTTTTGACCTTTAAATTGATTTTCTCTTTTATTAAATAATTATGAATAAATGATTAAATCAATATTTAACATTCATTCATATACTATTCAATCTCCGTGGCTATGGAACACCTTCCACCTCCACTCCGGACATCCTCCGGACTTACCGAAACCCTTTTGGTTTTCTCTCTACTATTCTTCGGCGATTCTTCTGATCCTATAAACACTCTCTAAGCATCATCAAACCCTTAAGTGTGATACCCTACGGTTTGGGAACACTCCATACATGGTCGGGACACTCCCGAACCAATGATCGATAGAGGGACTTGGATGGCCATGTGACACCTGTGCGTTCCACGAAGATCTTTTGTCGTTTGAACCTGGACGGTCATGTCTTATTCCCTTTGTCTCTTGATACTTGCATTGCCCGAGATCTAATCAATGACATCAACATGGTGTGTTCAATCTTGTTACCTAACAATTCTACTTGACTCGTTCCGACAAGTGATATCCCTGTGATCAAATCACACGCTGCGCAGCTATTGGATATAACTTTTCCGAGTGGGCCCTTGAGTATCTTTCCGTCACGTGGACGGAAAAATCCCGCTCTTACATATATTGCCTCTATAGTTTCCTACAAGTACCTGAACACACCTTTATAACCACTGTATTACCAAGTGGCGCTTGATGCTATCTAAGCACTCTCGGGAGACAGTGATTGATATAGCCTCACGGTCTAAGGAATAGTCTACGAGGATCCATTTCTAATCATCGTAACTTGAAATTTGTGACATGATCGGGTCATGATGTTTAGGTTGGGTATTGGTTCATCATCTCATTCTCAGAATGAGTTGACTCCATTTCCAACTAGCATAAATGCCACATGATCAGGAAACTTGATCATCTGTTGACCAATGAACCAGTGACTAAAGTTTCACTGGGAACCCCTGGTTGTTTATATATCACACGTGTATTGATGTTTACACTCAATACAGTTATAACATGATATAAAACTTAATCATAAACTATATGAAATATGATAATAGTCCTTATTACTATTTGTCTCTAGGGCATATTTCCGACAGTCTCCCACTTGCACTAGAGTACAAATACACTAGCTGCATTTGTTCTTAATCATTGGCACCATATATCCGGTACCCTGAACATGCTTGCTCATGGAAGAGGTTGAGTCTTGGGTCTATACTTTATAGTCCCAAATCCTTTGCAACTTGCTAATGTCACCTTGATTGACATTAATACTTTATCATCACATGATAACATCTGTGTGTATGCATCGCCGCTATGGCAGCAGAACAAGGCCTGATTCCAGGAGCCTACAGTGACTTTAGATCAACCTCGAGGGCTTTCTCATGGACACTATGCCCTGGGACACATCATTCTACGTTAAAAGCGAACTAGCCCCGCCATAACATTATACAACACTTTAGATGGTACCCTTATCTATTATTATAAATGTAATCATCGAAACACTAGTGCACTCTGTGAAACTTTCAATGTTTTTGTTCACCTCGCTTCCTACTTGACTTAAATCGGTATTTACAGGAGTTTCCAACATGTTCCCTTATAACATAACCCTCTATGTTTTAAGATATGTCATCCTTTATGGATCTAGAAAACATGTCTACAGTTCTCTATTAGACACTATGGACAAACTTAGCTCAACATTTTGTGATTCAAACTTAATCACTTTTAAACGTTCCTTATTGGATCATATATTATGTTAAGTTATCATCATGGTTTTCTAAGATAGAACCTATGTCTCAACATAGTGGATGATGATCATGCTTTTCTTTCTTTCAACCATTCATGTTAAACTTAATACTATTCCTAACTTGAGTTATTAAGGACTAGTTCCTTAATTAACTTCTATTCTGAAACCCTTTTCAGAATCCCTTAAGGAATACTACATAATATCATAATACACTTATTATTAACTTCTACACCATATAAATAATTCTTTATTGGTACTTGCGCTTTTATTCTCAACATCCTTAAGAATCACTCTATAAGCTCCCACTCAAAATATGTTCCTAACATATTTGGGTATGAGTCACTACTCTTACTCAAACTATGTTCCTACATATTTGAATTTGAGACTTATATTGCTCCCACTCAAAAATATGTCATTCACATATTGTTTTAGGAAGACTTTTATAGCTCCCACTCAATTTCATGCAAATTGCATATCCACTCACTATTTTGAACAACTTCAAATCCTTTGATCAAATATGAAAGTGAGAGATTTACTATGAGACACTAGTACTTTTACTAGTTTTAAATCCACTAGACATTAAGCACACATGAATCAAATTCATTTGAATTCGTCCAATACTTGACAAATTGTGCTTTTGTCATTCACCCCTTTTCCACTATGGATTTGCAGTCATTTGGGAAAATTCAAGTAACCCCTTTTACTTGTGAGATTCAGCAACGAATTGCTTTCTAATCTCAAGGGAATTTTGCTTTGGGATTTCTCATAATTTTAGTTTACCATTATTTCCTTAGTAGTTCGTAAGTATGTCATATTCCAAGAATCATGACAAATGTTTCACAAATGTCTCCATACAAGATATGGGTTACATTTTGAATCCTACTTCATGTAGTGAAAACACCAGTGGGGAAAGCACAATGATCAATATCATTGATTCTTTCCTTTGTGAAGAGAATCATTCAGGAACGTTGTCTGTTGCGCTTCTCAACACTCTGATGCAGGGATTTGAATCCTCATCGTGTTTCACACTATCTTCCATTTGCTTCATAATCGATAAATATCACTGAATGCGAACTTTCTTGAAAATGTACCAAAATCCAAGCAATACAAATTTTGCTTTCCTTTTGGTTTCAGCTATGGATTTCCTATTCAAAGTTTCCAATGAATACTCTACAAGGACTTATTCGCTATTGTTTTGGTTATATCGAATAACCCAAAAACTTTTACGACGATCCATACTAGATATGGGAGCCACTTTCATGAATTCAAATGGTTCACTATACATTCTAATTGAGTGCTAACTATTTCTAACTAATGGTCTCTATGTCTACACTACAACGATTTATTTGGTGCCATCTATTCACCCACTTTGATATCTAATATCACATTGTGATGCTTTGCATTGTGACGTTTCAAAACACTTTGAATTCCACAATTTCTTTTATGCCATTCTTATAAAGTCGAATTTCATTACTATTGATCAAATCGTAGTAATTAGATTCTCTTTTATATTTAGACCCTTTGTTGATGAAACACTTTGATCATATCAAATAGTTTTCATACTTATGTTTCCTTTGGTAAACTACTTTACACATTTAAACAATCATACAATGATAATTACCATTTGTCAAAACACAATACATCGAATTTGTATTTACTTTTAACAATTCATTAAAACACTTTGTATTCAAGTAATACATGGTGTTCAAGTTATTTTGCCAAACTTAGGCATGATTTATATGTGACAAGAAATCGAATGACTTTTCACATATTATCAACATAACTTTTGAATTTAAACAATGGTTTCATTCATTAATGAACATATCATTAAGTTGGGTATTTTTAAAGACATTTCAATATTTTACAAATGTTCATGCATTCTCAATTAGTTTAAACAAGAATGATAATTCACATATAATCAAACAAGATATGAACACAACTAGAAACCATTCATAAAAGTGGAACAACTATTTGTTACAAGCTCATATGAATAACCGTCTCACGAAGTGTGAGACACACTAAAGAAGTTCACAATCTTTTGATTACAATAATCATCCTAAACATAAACTAAATGATAAATGTTGAGGGATAGTGTTGTTGGCCATCATCATCATGCTCGCCATCAACACGCAACGTCACCTCCTCTCCAGCAAGCACCTCTCATGCAGAAGGACCTGTTTTCAGTAAAACAGAACAAGTATCAAATATACTTAACACTGCAAATGTGTTTGCAACATTATAACATTTATAAAAAATTGTATATCAAATATATACCTTTGTCATTGATGACCTCAGCGACAACGGGTTCAACCATCACATTCCTGAGATGTGATATGAACCTGTGGAATTCCATTGATTCCGCGTCGCCTCTCATAATGCAAGTCCTGACTTGTGCTTGGTAGCTTGGTGGCAGCGACCGCAACACAACGCCATTTGCAAAAGAGCCTGTCATCCAGCTATCCAAGAAGTATGCATGCCTCATGTACGCATCATGCATGCGCTCCAAGTGGTCGTCAAGTGATGAGTTCTCCTCCATCTTAATGGAGAGGAATTCTCCCATCAGCTCATGCTCCCATATGCGTGCTTGTTCCACGAAATGTGTCCTAAGCTATACCATAATCGCCTGAGGGTCAAGATTGCCCACGACTGGCCACAGCTCATCCACAATCCCGTAGCACATTATAACTGATATGAAGGTGGGCATCTCACGACGGTAATATCGGTCTTCCTGTTGTTCTGGGGTCTCTAGGTCAATGGGCTGATCCAAATCCATATCATCGAGTATGTAGTCGACCATGTCATTCTCTCTAAGGAGAACGCGGAGACGCACAACCCACATAGAGAAGTTTGATCCATCTAGTCTGAGCTTCTCTCCTTCTAACCAATCGTCAACAGGAAAGGTAGCATCGGGGAGAACCATATTCTACATTTATAATTACAAAAGGAATTTAGACTAAGTTTATAATTAAATGAGTTAATAATAACTCCACATAGAAACACCTATCACATGAAGGGTTCCTAGTGATAACACGACCCCTTTCAGCCACATCTCCCCCGATCATCACGGCCATCAATGTGGGTTCAAGGGTGGACGCTAAACATCGGTCACATCATTCATGCGACTCATGCTCGATCTTTCGACCATCCGCGTTCCGAGGCCACGTCTCTGTAATGTGCTAGGCTCGCCAACTCAACCTTAGTGTATTTTCTATGCAACATGGCTTACACCTTTGTATCGGGCGTAGATATGTCGACACCCGGTCCACAGGTCGCCTCATACCGAAGAACTTTCTTGGTGGTGCACGGGGGAACACAATCATTGGTAATTCTAACAGGGATCATCTTATTAGGCTACTGTCGAGTATCTAATATTAGCACACAATAAGATATACAAACAATAACATTGAATGTAAATGTGATGTGATATGTTCCTTCATGTCGTGATATCCATCCATCATCACCGGATTCCGGCGCCAGGGTTCCGGCGCCCTAGACACCAGGGTACCGGTGTCTTTTCGGCGTGGTAGTCTGTCACCTCCGTGACTATCTACTACTACGTAACATAAGCTAATCACTTTACCTTAGCCACAACCATATCACAAAGCAACGCCCCTGCAAAACAAAGTTAGATGCCTCTAATTTATCTTTGCATATTTTACGTGGCTGAATGGGCTTTCGCACAAGAACAGTTCTTACCTACGAACTTTCAGCACAACGTTGATCAAGTAGTTGTCTCTACTACACCCCTTTTGGGGCCCTTCATTGCAAATGGCATACCAACTAATGCGAGAGAGACAGACACCCCCCTAAGCCACTTTATACGGTACAAGCCATATGTCAAGCATGGACCAGTCTTGCGAATGAACGCGTAAAGTCGGTTGGGGGCCGCTTCATCAAGCATTACTGCGGCATACACAAGTACATGTGGGAGGCTAACAACTAAAAGATCAATGCCCACACGCTACATCTCGTGTGCTCTACCCGTACTAGCATTACTACGCATAGATCTAGCTCTGATACCACTGTAGGGGTTCCACGCATGAAAACAATAAATTTTACCCTACGCCCCTGAACCCCTGATGCTGCCAGGATCTATCTATTAGTAATACAGTAACGGGAGGAGCTTTTGCGAACTTACCCTTGAAGACCGAAAAGCGTTGTCAACGCTCAGGAGAGCATGGTTGATGTAGACGAGTTGAAGCCGACCTCAAGGTTGTGATGAAGTCCTTGCGCTCCAACGGATCCAACGACTTGAGTGCCTCAAGTGTGACACCTCGCGGGAGTTACACACGTCCGGTGCCTGACAATGACTCCCGCTTCCCTGATCCAGCAGAAGTTGCGGAAGTAGAGCTCCTGGATCCGAATCTGCAACAGATAGCGCTCCGGTGATGTCTCTCGTTAACAAGTCCGAACTTGGGACCTTGCCACGAGAGAGAGAGAGAGAGAGAGAGAGAGAGAGAATATCAATTGGAGGTCTTCCCAAAAGTGAGAAGACCTTTATTGAATATTGTGTGTCTTTATCTGGCCAAATACCCCCACTATATATAGGGGGAGGGGAGGTACTACCTCCCTCAAAGTCCCGGGGTGGGACTAAAGGAGAGGGAGAGGGGGGCAGCCGCCGGCCGGACCTAGTGGGCCCCGCACGGGGGGGAGGGGGTGCTTGGCCCAGCTGGCCACCCCCTTGCCCCTTCTCCCCTCTTGCTTTTCCCTAATGGGCCCTCTTCCCTCCGGAATCGGCCCATTAAGCCTTTTGACCTTTAAATTGATTTTCTCTTTTATTAAATAATTATGAATAAATGATTAAGTCAATATTTAAAATTCATTCATATATTATTCAATCTCCGTGGCTATGGAACACCTTCCACCACCACTCCGAACATCCTCCGGACTTACCGAAACCCTTCTGGTTTTCTCCCTACTATTCTTCAGCAATTCTTCCGATCCTATAAACACTCTCTAAGCATCATCAAATCCTTAAGCGTGATACCTTACGGTTTCGGAACACTCCAGACATGGTCAGGACATTCCCGGACCAATGATCGACAGAGGGACCTGGATGGCCATGTGACCCCTGTGCGTTCCACAAAGATCTTTCATCGTTTGAACCGGGACGGTCGTGTCTTATTACCTTTGTCTCTCGATACTCGCATTTCCTGAGATCTAATCAATGACATCACCATGTCGTGTTCAATCTTGTTACCGAACAATGCTACTTGACTCGTTCCGATAAGTGATATCCCTGTGATCAAATCACACCCTGCGCAACTATTGGATATAACTTCTCCGATTGGGCCCTTGAGTATCTTTCCGTCATGTGGACGGACAAATCCCACTCTTGACATATATTGCTGTTGGGGATCAGCGCGGAAAACAAAAATTTCCCTATGACGGAACCCCAGAAACTTAGCCTAGGATCTATCTTTGTAGTAATGCGGTAACGACCAATGCGTAGAGAATACATACCCTTGTAGACCATACGCGGTTAACGTTCTGCGGGGAACGTGGTTGATGTAGTCGTACTTGTAGCCGACCTCAAGGTCACGAAGCTCCTCGCAGGTCACCCCTTGATCCTTCTTGATCTTCATCATCTTCATCGTGCAACAGCTCCGGCTCACGAAATTTTAGCGCCCCAAGTGTTGCGCCTCGTGTCTTCGTACACATCCGGTGCACGATGAGACCTCCGGCTCCCCGATCCCGTCGAGAGTGCAGAAGTTGATATCCGACTAGGAATCCCTGCAACGCAACGGCGTACTGCAGGTGTGCCTCGATCACACAACCCAGACTTGGGGCCATGGTCACAAGGTATAGAGGGAGAGAGAGAAGGAGAAAGTTAACCAAAGGACTTCTCCAAATATTGGTGTATTTAATCCCACCCATGGGCACCCCTTTATATAGGGGGAGGGGGTGTGCCCTCCCCTTTGGGTTTCCCATGTGGGACTATTCAAGGGAGAGGGGGGAGGCGCATGGGCCTTAATGGGCCAGCCGGCCTGGGGTGGGCCCTACCCCACGCACAGCCCTAGGCTGGCCGGGTGGGCCCCCTCAAGGCGCATGGGCCTTGGCCCTTCCCCCTTTTCGGTTTTCCCTCATGGGCCTTATTTCCTTAGGAAGTTTGGCCCATTAGTAGAATAACCCTTCAAATTAGATTTTAACATTATATTTAATATTAATTACATTAATTAATATGTAAATACATATTACAAAATCCATCTTGACCCGAAACACCTTTCGGTTCCCTTTCTATTTCCTCCGAACGACTTTGGATCTTTCCCGGAATGATTCCGGTCCTTTATTCTTTCTCCGAACAACTTCGGATCTCTCTGCGGAACGATTCCAGCTTTCTCTTTCTCTACTGTGATTCCGTCTTACGAATGATCGCTCTCATCGTACCCTTAAGTGTATCCTCTCATGGCTCGGGAATGCTCTAGACATGATCTGTATCAATGATCAACAAAGGGACCAGGGATATCGATGTGACCCCTATGCATTCCTGATGACAATGTCATTTGAACCGTCTAAATGTAGCATCCTCTTCCTTTTGTTTCTCGATACAACTTGTCTGATATCTGATCATTGGTATCCCATACCTTGTTCAATCTCGTTCACAACAAGTTATGTTTTCTTGTTACCGTGATATTACATCCCCGTGACCTAGTCACATGTTGCAACATTTGTAGATGTAATCTCACCAAGTCGGCCGTATGTATCTTTACCCGTCATGTGGGTGAACAAATCCCAGTCTTGCAGTCACATGTCATCTACTGTTCCTTCGGAATACCCAACATACACCTTTATAGCCACCGCATTACCAGATGATGTTTGATGCAGTCAAAGCAGCCTAGGGAAACAGTGGGTAATATGAGCTCACGGTCTAAGGAGAAGGAGTCTAGGTATAGCTGTTGCAACAATGAACTATATGACTTGATCGTGTTGCAATCCTTTGAGGAATGTCTAACCACATCATTATCCAATGATATGATCTTGTTGTTAGTCGGCATAAATGCCCATGATCTTGAAACCCAGATCATCTTCGTGGCCAACGAACTAGTATGAACAGAGGCTACTAGGGATTTGGTTGTATCATACCACACTTGTACCAATGTTTCTACTTGGCACAGTTCTAGCACAATATGAAACTATTATAAACTAATTGAGATATGACAATAAAAACCTATTTATTATTTACCTCTAGGGCATATCTCCTTCAGTCTCCCACTTGCACTAGAGTACAAATAATCCAGCTTGCATTTTACTCGTATAAACCATATGCCATATGCGTTTACAGATCATGCATGCTCATGGGAAACGTCATGCCCATGTTCTGTTTTACCATATCATTATGTCTTTTGCAAATCGTTAATGTCTTCCTAATCTGACATTCACTCCATTATCTTATAATGGGTCGAAGTATTTGTTTAGCAACAAAGTGAGACTTTTGTTTCTAGTGTTTATGATGACGGTCGTTTTTCACGGTTGTCATCTAAACTTCGAAACACACTTTGCTATCCTTTGTGTATATACTATAGTCATGGCAGTAGAACGAGGCCGGATTCCAGGAGCTTACAGTGACGTTAGATCAACCTCGAGGGCTTTCTCATGGGCACTGGGCCCTAGGACACATCATTCTACGTTAAAAGCGAACTAGCCCCACCATAACATTATACATCACATCAGATGTAGCCTTTATACTTCTATATCTATGTAGATCCTAGTGCATGAAATGCATCCATGCCACTTACATTTCTTCTTGCTACTTAAGTACAAACTTAATTCTGGTTTAGTGATCAACTCAGGAATCACTTAAAGACATGTTCTTACAGTTAAGACTTTGTCCTACCAACCAGAACCTCGGGTCACTTTATGTCGAGTATACAACATGGTTATATGGAAGAACCTATGACTGAGGCATAGGAGATGCAACGCATCTCTTTCTTTCAACCATAGTTACAATACTAACTCAATGCTTCATACAGTAAGAACTTCTTTCTTACCTTGTTCTATTCTGAACTTCTTTAGAATCTTGTCTTAGGACTTTCTGAACATCTTTCAGAACCAAGTCCAGGAAGTATTTGACATTCAGTGTTTATTAAACTCATCAATCTATCATGATAGATCTCTTTGTTTAATAACTTCAACTTCATCCTTATTTATCTAACTTGAATGTTATTAACACCAATCACATCATTCACATATGTCGTCCGCATATTCTAGAATGATTTCACGCTCCCACTCAAATATGACATTCATGTTTGAGATCCGAGATTCGATCGGCTCCCACTCAAATATGACATTCATGTTTGAGATCTAGGGATTTCACTTAGCTCCCACTCAAAATATGTCAGCTACATATTATGAATTAGCCAAGCTGATTTGCTCCCACTCAAATCTAGGTCCTCTCAATAATCTTGGACATTCCAAAATTCTTTGATCATCATCAATTTGAGAATTCCAATTACGAGACTTCAATATCCATATATTTCTTGTGTAAATCCAAAAGACTTAAGCATCACTACTATTGTAGTCAACTCCTTGAATTTGTCCAAACTTGTGACAAATCGAGCTTTTTGTCATTCATTAAGTTTCATTTCCTTCTTATGACTTTGCAGTCATTCAGAAATATCAAGTAAACTTCTTTACTTTAATAAGATCAAGTAACATGTTACTCTGCAATCTTATATGTAACTTAATATAGGATTTTATAACTCCTAGTCATTTCTCGCACTCAGGTCCATCACGCTTCTTTGTAATTTGTAGGTATGTCTTGTTCAAAGCATGACAAGTGAATCAACAATATAATTCCACAAACTTGTAGAATATATAGTTGAATCCTACTTGCTTTAGTAAAAGTATTCATTGAAACTTTATGATCATTATCATTGGTTTCTCCTCTATTTGTAGAGTTTGGTTTCACAAAACAAATTTCGCTGCGCCACTCAACAATCCAGAGGTAAGGTCAAATACCTTGATTTAATCTTTTACTTTCTTCCACCTGTATCTTCATCAAGACACGTCAACTTAGGAAAACAACAGGTTTGCCCCCATTGTGGAAGATGCATTCATAGCTTCCTAAGAATGCTCTATAAAGACTTGTTTATTCGCCACGATTTCGACTTGTCGAAATCTCCAGAAACTCGAACGTGCCATTACACTTATGGTGTTGTTTCCACGAATCTTTTAGATGTTCCTTTGTATTTCAAATGAGTGTTTTCTTATTTTGATCTCTAACTCTAAATGACAACTATAACCTCGATAAGAGATAATATTGTACTATATGTATCTAATACATATTGATTATGATGTTTAGACATTTCAACATAGTTTGAATTCGTCCAATTATCATAATTTGTGAAACATCTTTCACAAGTTCCTTTTATGCTAAACTTAACTTGAATACCTTAGTCATGTCGATCAAATCGAAGAGACTTGTTAATTCAATTAATTCAATATCCCATTTGGCTATGAACTCATTTGAACAATTCAAATCATTTCAAACTTCATGTTTCATTAAGTAAATACACTTATTCACTTAAGTCCACAACAAATGATTTCCACTACTTGTTGAAAATGTGATACATCACTATGTATAAGATTCAACATTTCTTCGCATATCACCGTTTTACCAGAATGCGGAGTTTTTGGTCATTCTGCCCAAGAGGCATGGTTTTGCAAAGTCTCTAGATTAAGCATCTAGGACCTCGATCTTTCATAAAGAACCTGCAATAACCAAAATGACTTAAACTATAGTGTCTTTTCATTATTAAGCTTTGGATGTTTTTTAGCATTCTAATCCTTTATAAATGTTTAAACTATTATCATTAACATAGTGATGAGAATAACTTATTTGTAATCGTAATGTGACCATAAGGTATTGTTCATAAGAATAGTACAAACTGGTTTGTAACTAGTTCATATGAATAATCGTCTCGCCAAAATCAAGACACACAAACTAGGATTACAAAATTATATTCAAGTCCACTAATCCAAATGATAAACTTTGAGGGAAGAGGTGATGTCGGCCATCAACTGTTTTGCTCGCCGTCATCAAGTCAAATTGCCTCAAATCCAGCAATTCTCAAGCCGATCATCCTGTTTTCACAAAACGGGAGAAGTATCAAATACTTTGCAATTTGCAACGAGTTTTGCAAGAACCACATTTATAATTTGTATATATTATATATACCTTTTCATTCATGACCTCCATTTGCAATCAAGCCCTTCCAAGAGTTCTTAACTCTAATGCAAGATCACTGAGTGTTTTTCCAAACAATCTCTTTTTCATCCATGATGGAGGAAAACCCATCCAACGGCTCATACTCTTTGTGCCTTATTCTGTAGAATACAAAATGTAGCCTAACTCTTCATCGAATGGAGAATGGCTTATTGGATGATTATGGAGAAAACACAAAACATTCCAGAGTCATCTAATTATCTCCTAATGGTTATCGTATCAAGAAGAGAAGATCACCTTTTACGAGGATATCCCTTAGGCGTGGGTATTAATCTATGAAGTTGGACCCTTTTGATAAGTTCCATATTAAGCAATATATTCCCATGGTCGCAAAGGACCTCAATGGGATAGGCTAAGGTCTACTAAGATATTTGCAAATAGACATCTAGACTAAGTTTATAATAAGAGATCAATTTATAATTGGTCTCCACTAAAACGGTCATCCCCTGGACGATCTTAGTGATCGCATGATCCCTATCCTCTGCACCTCCCCCGATTATCATGGCCATCAGTGCAGTATCAAAGGTAGACATTCACTAATGTCAATCACATCATCCATGTGACTCATGCTCGATCTTTCGATCTCTTGTGTTCCGAGGCCACGCTTCTGTGGCGTGCTAGGCTCGCCAAATCTAACTTGTGTGTATTCACTGTGCAACATGGCTTACACCCACTGTATGTGAACGTAGATATGTCTGACCCCCGATCATCACGGCCGGCCTCATACCGAAGAACTTTCTTGGTGGTGCACACACAAGGGGAACACAGAACATTGGAATTAAATAGGGATTATCTTATTTGCTACCGTTGAGTATCTAAATACTAGCACACAATAAGATGTAAAACAGGTATCAACATCATATGTATAATGTGATATGATACGGTCTTTCTTGCGCCTTGATCTCCATCGAGCGCTCCGGCATGATCTCCATCTCGCCCTTGGTTTGACGCCAAGTCCACGACGCCGCCACCAGGTCGTTCATCGGAACGATGACTATTACTATACTACTTAGCAACAGAAAAGTAAACTACTTTACCTTCGTAACGACCAATGCCATATCATAATCACATGCCCCCTGCAAAAAAAAGTTAGACGCCTCTACTTTATCTATTGCAAGTTTTACGTGGTTGTTAGGGCTTTCGCACTAGAACCGTTTCTAAACTACGAACTTTCCAACCACAACATGGATCCGACAGTTGTCTCTATTACACCCCTTTCGGGGCCCTCCATTGTAAATGCTATATCAACTATCGAATGAGAGACAGACACCCGCTAGCCACTTATACGGTACAAGCCGTAAGTTGAGCATGGAACCAGTCCTCACGTTTAATACGCGTAAGGTCGGTCGGCCGCTTCATCAAACAATACCGCGATATAAACAAGTACACGTTAGAGGGTAACAACTAAGGATCAATGCCGCACAATACTTGTCGCGTCTTGGCATCTGACACTCCTACGCATAGATCGGCTCTGATACCACTGTTGGGGATCGGCGCGGAAAACACAAATTTCCCTACGACGAAACCCCAGAAACTTAGCCTAGGATCTATCTATGTAGTAATGCGGTAACGGCCAATGCGTAGAGAATACATACGCTTGTAGACCGTATACGATTAACGTTCCACGGGGAACATGGTTGATGTAGTCGTACTCGTAGCCGACCTCAAGGTCACGAAGCTCCTCGTAGGTCACCCCTTGATCCTTCTTGTTCTTTGTCATCTTCATCGTGCAACAGCTCCGGCTCACGACATTCTAGCACCCTAAGTGTTGCGCCTCGTGTCTTCGTACACATCCGGTGCACGATGAGACCTCCGTCTCCCCGATCCCGCCGGGAGTGCGGAAGTTGATATCCGGCTAGGAATCCCTGCAGTGCAACGGCGTACTGCAGGTGTGCCTCGATCGCACAGCCTAGACTTGGGGCAATGGTCACAAGGTATAGAGGGAGAGAGAGAAGGAGAAAGTCAACCAAAGGACTTCTCCAAATATTGGTGTATTTAATCCCACCCATGGGCACCCCTTTATATAGGGGGAGGGGGTGTGCCCTCCCCATTGGGTTTCCCATGTGGGACTATTCAAGGGAGAGGGGGGATGCGCATGGGCCTTAATGGGCCAGCCGGCCTGGGGTGGGCCCCACCCCACGCACAGCCCTAGGATGGCCGGGTGGGCCCCCTCAAGGCGCCTGGGCCTTGGCCCTTTGGCCCTTCCCCCTTTTCGGTTTTCCCTCATGGGCCTTATTTCCTTAGGAAGTTTGGCCCATTAGTAGAATAACCCTTCAAATTATATTTTAATATTATATTTAATATTAATTACATTAATTAATATGTAAATACATATTACAAAATCCATCTTGACCCAAAACACCTTTCGGTTCCCTTTCGATTTCCTCCGAACGACTTCGGATCTTTCCCGAAATGATTCCGGTCCTTTATTCTTTCTCCGAACAACTTCAGATCTCTTTGCGGAATGATTCCGGCTTTCTCTTTCTCTACTGTGATTCCGTCTTACGAATGATCGCTCTCATCGTACCCTTAAGTGTATCCTCTCACGGCTCGGGAATGCTCTAGACATGATTTGTATCAATGATCAACAGAGGGACCAGGGATATCCATGTGACCCCTATGCATTCCTGATGACAATGTCGTTTGAACCGTCTAAATGTAGCATCCTCTTCCTTTTGTTTCTCGATAAAACTTGTCCGAGATCCGATCATTGGTATCCCATACCTTGTTCAATCTCGTTCACAACAAGTTATGTTTTCTTGTTACCGTGATATTACATCCCCGTGACCTAGTCACATGTTGCAACATTTGTAGATGTAATCTCACCAAGTCGGTCGTATGTATCTTTACCCATCATGTGGGTGAAAAAAATCCCGGTCTTGCAGTCACATGTCATCTATTGTTCCTTCAGAATACCCAACATACACCTTTATAGCCACCGCATTACCAAATGACGTTTGATGCAGTCAAAGCAGCCTAGGGAAACAGTGAGTAATATGAGCTCACGGTCTAAGGAGAAGGAGTCTAGGTATAGCTGTTGCAACAATGAACTATATGACTTGATCATGTTGCAATCCTTCGAGGAATGTCCAACCACATCATTCTCCAATGATATGATCTCGTTGTCAGTCGGCATAAATGCCCATGATCTTGAAACCCAGATCATCTTCGTGACCAACAAACTAGTATGAACAGAGGCTACTAGGGACTTGGTTGTTTCATACCACACCTGTACCAATGTTTCTACTTGGCACATTTCTAGCACAATATGAAATTATTATAAATTAATTGAGATATGACAATAAAAACCTATTTATTATTTGCCTCTAGGGCATATCTCCTTCAATTGCCTCTACAGTTTCCTCTGAGTACCTGAACACACCTTTATAAGCACTGTATTACCAAGTGGCGCTTGATGCTATCTAAGCACTCTCGGGAGACAGTGATTGATATAGCCTCATGGTCTAAGGAATAGTCTACGAGGATCCATTTCTAATCATCATAACTTGAACTTCGTGACATGATCGGGTCACAGTGTTTATGTTGGGTATTGGTTCATCATCTCATTCTCAGAATGAGTTGACTCCATTTCCAACTGGCATAAATGCCACATGATCAGGAAACTTGATCATCTGTTGACCAATGAACCAGTGACTAAAGTTTCACTGGGAACCCCTGGTTGTTTCTATATCACACGTGTATTGATGTTTCCACTCAATACAGTTATAGCATGATTTAAAACTTGATCAGAAACTATATGAAATATGATAATAGTCCTTATTACTATTTGTCTCTAGGGCATATTTCCAACACTTTCTTGGTGGTGCACACTAATGGGAGAACACTTTTTCGTTGATATTTAATTAGGGATAATCCTATTCAAATGCTACCGTTGTGTATCTAATACCAACACTCAAACAAGATGCATACAAAGATACGTGACATGACATTTTGTCTTCCCGCTCCATTATCTCCATCAGGTGCTCCGTTTGGCGCCAAGTCTATGACGCCACCGGTCTTGTCGTTCATCTTCACGATGACTACTACTATACGACTTAGCAATAGGAAAAGTAAACTACGTTATCTTTTTCATGACTTCCAATCATATCATATCACAAAGCCTTCCCTGCAATATGAAGTTAGAGGCCTCTACTCTATCTATTGCAGATTTTACGTGGTTGTTTAGGCTTTTCGTGACATAACCGTTTCTACCTACGAACTTCGAACCACAACATGGATACAATAGTTGTCGCTACTACACCCCTTTTGGGGCCTTCCGTTGTAGATGCTATATCAAATACTTGTGAGAGAGACAGGCACCCGCTAGACACTTATACGGTACAAGTCGTATGTCGAGCGTGGAACCAGTCTCGCGTAGGGTTACGCATAAGGTCGGTCCGGACTGCTTCATCTCACAGTACCGCGATATAAACAAATACATGTGGGAAGGTAACAACTAGGGTATCGATGCCCATACTTTGCATGTGTCTATCTGTAATAGCACACTAACCATAGACCTAGCTCTGATACCACTATAAAGTTTCTGCAGTAATAACAAAAAATTTACAACACGGAATGCCCCTGAATGCCCAAGGATCTATCTAGAAGTAATGAAGTAATAGAGGAAGACAACGGTAACGTACCCTTGAAGACCTAGAGAATGTTACGCTCATGCATGAGCATGGATGATGTAGTCGTACCCATCCGGCCTTAAGGTCACGAAGCTCCTCGCACATCACCCCTTGTCCAGGTCCTTGCACGACGGCCTGGTTGCTGTAGGTGCAGCTCCCCCGAGTTATCACATGCATACGGTGTGATACCTTGACTTTCGAACTCCTTGATCCCTACGGGGTTGTGGAAGTAGACCTCTTGGCGGAATCCCTGCAGCACAACAGCGTGCCACAGATGCGTTGACTTTGCGCGTACAATCATTACTTGGGACTGTGCCACGGCGAAGGAAACTAGAGAGAGAGGGGAATATTCTAGCCTTAGAGAATATCTTGTTCGGTGTATCTTTAATCCTGCTATAGGAAACCCTTTATATAGGCTGAAGGAGGTGTGCCTTTTTCAAAGGCTAAGCCATATGGGACTAAAAAAGACTAGAAAAGGGCAAAAAGAGGGGTTGCAGCCGGCTGGGCTTGAGGCGGTGGCCGGGTGGGCCACCAGCCTCGTGCCGGCCCAACCAACAGCACCAGCAGAGGCCAGCGGTGGTGGCCAGCCGGGTGGTCGCCTCACGCCCACCACAGCCCAGCGCTCGAGCCCTGCGGCCTTCCAGGCAGCCTGGGTGGGCTAACCCGACCATGCATCCCGCTAGAGGCAGCGGCGGTAGAATCTCCCCGCCTATCGCCCGGGTGGGTCGGCCTAGCGCACGCGCGCGACCTGCCACGCGTTGCGTGGTTGCAACCGGGTGGGTCGGCCACCCGCGAGGCCCAACGCACGATTGCGGCCTGCGCTCGCCTGGGCGGTAGCCAATGCCCGCTCGCACGCCTGGGTGGGCCAACCGGGGCCCACCAGCATGGCTGGGTGCTGTTTTCTACTGTCTTTTTCTTGTGGCTTTCTCTCGGGCCAATTTTCTTCGGGATTTTAGCCTAATGAGAAAGTCATTTTATAGATTTGAATTTCAATATTTATTTAATATAAGTTAATTCCCAATTAACATATAATAAATGCATATTGTAAATTGCCATTTATCCAAAACTCCTTTCAGACTTTTCCTTTCCTTCTTTCTCTGAACAACTTTGGATCTCTCTGGAACGATTATGATTTATCTCTCTTCTGTGATTCCATCTCGCAGGGGGATCTCCAAGCATCGTATCGCCCTTAAGTGTGTTTCCCTACGGTTCGGGAATGCTATAAACATGATCTTTATCAATGATTAACAGCGGGACCAGGATGTCCATGTTGTCCCTTATGCACTCCACAAATCACCATCATGTAGAACATGAAACGACATATCCAATTCCCTTGTTCACGATACAAGACTTGTCCGAGATTCGATCACCGGTATCATGATACCTTGTTCAATTTCGTTTCCACCAGTTTTACTCGTCCCAACGACCTAGTCATGTGTTGCGCATCCTGGATGTAATTCACCAAGTGAGCCAAGTTGTATCTTCCCGTCACATAGGAGAACAAATCCCGATCTTGAAGCATATCGCCTCTACATGCCCCTTTGGATACCCAACATGCACCTTTATGATCACCCAGTCATAGGTGACAGTTGATATAATCAAAGCATCCTCCAGTAATAGTGATTGATAAGATCTCACAGTCTAAGGGTTAGGACAATTTGTTTCTGGCAATTGCAACGTGAACTAAGTGACATGATCGTGTTGCAACAATCATTAGTGGGAAGTGTCCATTACATCATTCCAGATGACATGACTTCATCATTAGTGATTTTTGTTTAGCCCATGATCAGGAAACCTTGATGGTCGCCTATCCAATGAACTAGTTGAACAGAGACTACTAGGGACCTGGGTTTGTTTGTATACCACACATGTATCAATGTTTCTGCTTGATACAGTTATAGCTTGATATAAAAATATTATGAACTAATGAGATATGAAAATAAAACCTTTTTATTATTTGCCTCTAGGGCATATCTCCTTCAGCGCGACCCATTTGTCTGCGCTTGGAAAATACGCTCTCATCGACATCGGCGCCGGTGTATTTCTAGAGTGCTCATGTTGCCTCGCTGTAACACCCCGGACGCTCCGTGCCCGGGCTGTCACTCTTGGCAGCTTAATAGGATATCTAGATTGGCCCTACAAACCAACACTAGTCTTTTTTGCGTGCTTTGTCCTCACTCGTGCGCACCCGGTATCCACTTCCCGGTCGGTCACCCATCCTCAAATTTCTTCAGGCCAACCACGCTTAACCTCGGAGTTATTTTCAGATGAGCTTCCATAAAAGAAGTTGCAACTTGTTGCTATGGGTATGCTATCAATCCTATTAAGCTATGCGCTTGGGTCTTACATACACCCACCCTTAGAAGATCGACGCCCTCGTCGATCATCCACAAGCCAGGAACGTCCCCTCTTGGAACACGTATGTGCATCCAGTGCCGACACATGTGCCATGCCGTGTCCACTCCGGGCCACACGCGCCATGCTTCACATGTCCCGCCACTAACCCGCACACACCTGTTTAACCACGAGGTTTGACTCTGATACCACTTCTAACACCCCGGACTCTCCGTGCTCGGGCTGTCACTCCTGGTAGCTTAATAGGATATCTAGACTAGCCCCATAGACCAACACTAGTCTTTTCTGTGCGCTTTGTCCTCACTCGTGTGCACCCGGTACCCACTTCCCGGTCGGTCACCCATCCTCAAATTGCTCCAGGCCAAGCACGCTTAACCTCGGAGTTCTTTTTAGATGAGCTTCCGGAAAATAAGTTGCAACTTATTGATATGGGTATTAAGCCATGCACTTGGGTCTCACATCCGCGGCCTTCTGCCTTTCTTTCCTGCCACTTCTCACCTCTTATGGGCATTTCTCGCCACGTCTTGACGCAACCATAGAAAGGGGATGCCAGCCGAGGTAGGCACAACTAGACCCTCCACCACCACAAACCACCATGCCTGGTCGTCCGCGTCGCCGCACTGTCCTCTGTGGCAACCCCGACATCCACACAGAAGATCCCGAGCACCCGTTGCCCTCGTGGTGGCCGAACCCGCTGGAGTTATCGGACGTGATGCCGCCTCCGATTCTAGGGCGACTGCAGATATGCAACATGTCCCACAACCACCGGCCGTGGCGCAGTCACTTCGATCGCAATAGGACCACCGGCGAGCCTTTCACGTGGGAGGTGATGGACCGCGTCTTTCTGCCAGAGCACCGGCGGCGTGTAGCGCTCACAGACATGCGCGACAAGCTTCGGGAAGCGGTGCAGGCCAATCCCGACGATGCGTACCTGCATGCCCACCTCGCCCAAGATGTAGAGGAGTTGCGGACGTAGGAAACAATCTACCACTCTCTCGAATAAGAATGGGGGCTCGCTGACCCGCCGGTGCTGCTGCCCCCAGCACCGTAGGCGGCTGATACATTGTAAATGTATCTATAATTTTTGATGTTCCATGCTTGGTTTTTATCCACTTTCTTGTGTTTTGTTCCAACTTTGGAGTACTTTTCATATGATTTCTTGGACTAACCTATTAACATAGAGCCAGAGTGTCAGCTGCTTGTTTTCTGCTGTTTTTGGTTCCAGGAAAGTCAGAAAATGAATATTCTCGGAATTGGACGGGACAAAAGCCAAAGTGCCTATTTTTCGGAAGGGATCAAGTGCCAGAATACGAGATGGAGAAGGGCCAGGAGCCACCACACCACACAGCGTGGCGGGCAGGCAGCGCCGAGGTGGTGTGGCGCTCGACCCCCTTGGCCTCTCCTTCCGCCTATATATTGCCCTCGGGACGAAAACCCTAAGTACCCGATCAAAAATCCACGAAAGAGTCTGTAGCCGCCATCATCTCCATCCCTAGATCGAGAGGGATCTGAAGCTCTTCTCCGCACCTGGGAGGGAATTCACCACAGAGGCCTTCTTCATCACCATGCAAGCCTCCGGTGTGATGCGTGAGTAGTTCATCCTTGGACTATGGATCCATGTAGTAGCTAGATGGCTGGTTTCTCCTCCTTTGTGCTTTCATATTTAGATCTTGTGAGCTCCGTTCATGATCAAGATCATCTATTTGTAATACATACATGTTGTGTTTGCGGGGATCCGATGGATATTGAGATGCTATTTTAGATTGATTATTGATTCTATCATGTCTTTGTTATGTGAGATCTTGCATGCTTTTCGTTGTTAGTAGCTATCTTGGCCAAGTAGATGCTAGCAACTCCAAGAGTTAGTATTTATGCTCGATAGTGGGTTCATGCCTCTGGTAATCTGGGGAAGTGATAGAAATCTCTAAGGTACTAGATGTGCTATTGCTACTAGGGAGAAAACAACAATCCTTTGTTCATAGAACAATCGTATTGTTTACTTTACACGCAGTTCGTAAACCAATAATCTGTTGCTTGCAACTTAATACTAGAGGGGGTTCGGATGATAACCTGAAGGTGGATTATTAGTCATAGATGCAGTTGGATGGCGGTCTATGTATTATGTTGTAATGCCCAATCAAGTCTCAAAGGAGTCAAGATGATTAGTATATGCATGTATTGCTTTCTCGGTGTTTGTCAATTGCCCTGCTGTAATTTGTTCACCCAGCATGTTATCTATCTAAGGAGAGCCACCTCTAGTGAACTATGGATCCCGGTCCTTTTTCTTTACATACAATCTATAAATTGTTTCTGCTTTGTGTTTACTTTCTGCAAACTATTACTTCTTTCGATTCGATACGTTTAATCCTTTGTTTTCCACAAAACACGGTGAGATTGACAACCTCATCGCAAGTTGGGGACAAAGTTCTGTGGTTGTGTTGTGCAGGTCTCCACGTTGCTACTAGCACCGGTAGTGCGCCCTGCCAAAGCTCAGCTAGCAACACCTTTGGGGTGTTTCCTTGCTCCTACTGGTTCGATTAAACCTTGGTTTCATAACTGAGGGAAAACTTACTGTTGTGCTCATCATACCTTCCTCTTGGGGTTCCCAACGAGCTCTACGTTGAAAGTCGAGCGCATCAGCGGCGCATAGTTAGATTGTTGTTGTACGCATGGTCTGCTTGTAAAATATTTAAGGACTTGCATAAGAACTTGCCAATGCAAATGGCTGATGCCCACATTATAAATTTGATTCCAAACACGATACATGGAGAGTACATAACTAGTATAGTGCTAAGCCTACTCGTTGGAGCCAGAGTCGGAGTGGTAGAAACAATGACACATGGTGTCGTTGAATACGCTGACAGTGAGCATGGCTTCGCCGTCATACTTGAAGATGAAGAAGTTGCCCACTTAGATTTGGTTCCATCGGATGAACTCCTCCTAGCCATTGGCGAGGAGCATCTGGTCGAGGCGGTCGAACAACACCTCCACCGGCCAGGCACCGGTATTGACACCGGCCTCCCGCAACATGACCTGCTAGGGCTCTGCACCGTCAACCAGCGACGCTCATTTGCAGGGGAGGAGCATCCTGTCCCATGTCATGCCCGAGTGGATGGTCATGGCAAACTCGAAGCCGGTGTCGATTGGCTCGAGCTCGGGCGATGACAGTGGTGAGGGAGAGCATAGAGGCATGTGTTGGGGTTCCGCGTATGAAAACAATAAATTTTACTCCACGCCCCTGAACCCCTGAAGCTGCTAGGACCTATCTATTAGTAATACAGTAATGGGAGGGGCTTTTCGCGAACTTACCCTCGAAGACCGAAAAGCGTTGTCAACGCTCAGGAGAGCGTGGTTGATGTAGACGAGCCGAAGCCGACCTCAAGGTCGTGATGAAGTCCTTGCGCTCCTTGGCTCCAACGACTTGAGTGCCTCAAGTGCGACACCTCGCGGAGAGTTACACATGTCCGGTGCAGCGATGACTCCGCTTCCCGATCCAGCAGCAGCGGGAAGTAGAGCTCCAGATCCGAATCCAGGCGCAGGCGCTCCAGTGAAGATGTCTCTCGCCATAGCCCGGACTTGGGACCACGGTCACGAGAGAGAGAGAGAGAGAGAGAGAGAGAGAGAGAGAGAGAGAGAGAGAGGGGGGGGGAGAGAAAATATCAATTAGAGGTCCTCCCAAAAGTGGGGAGACCTTTATTGATTATTGGTGTCTTTAAATTGGCCAAATACCCCTACTATATATAGGGGGAGGGGAGGTACTACCTCCCTCAAAGTCCCGGGGTGGGACTCCGGCCACCCTAGTGGGCCCCGCGCGAGGGGGGAGGGCTAGGCCCAGCCGGCCTCCCCCTTGGCCCCTCTCCCTCTCTCCTTTCCCCTAATGGGCCCTCTCCCTCCGGAATTGGCCCATTAAGCCTTTGACCATTAAAATTGATTTTCTCTTTATTTAAATAATTATGAATAAATGATTAAATCAACATGTAACATTCATTCACATATTATTCAACCTCCGTGGCTATGGAACACCTTCCACCTCCACTCCGAACATCCTCTAGACTTACTGAAACCCTTCCAGTTTTCTCCCTATTCTTCTTCGGTGATTCCACTGATCCTATAAACACTCTCTAAGCATCATCAAGCCCTTAAGTGTGATACCCCACGGTTCGGGAACACTCCAGACATGGTCGGGACACTCCCGCACCAATGATCGACAGAGGGACCTAGATGGCCATGTGACCCATGTGCGTTCCACGAAGATCTTTTGTCGTTTGAACCGGGACAGTCGTGTCTTATTCCCTTTGTCACTTGATACTTGCATTGCCCGAGATCTGATCAATGACATCACCATGTCGTGCTCAATCTCGTTACTGAACAATGCTACTTGACTCGTTCCGACAAGTGATATCCCCATGATCAAATCACACGTCAGCGACTATTGGATATAACTTCTCCGAGTGGGCCCTTGAGTATCTTCCCGTCACATGGACGGACAAATCCCGCTGTTGACATATATTGCCTCTACGGTTTCCTCCGAATACCTGAACACACCTTTATAACCGCCGTATTACCAGATGGCGTTTGATGCTATCTAAGCACTCTCGGGAGACAGTGATTGATATAGCCACACAGTCTAAGGAATAGTCTACGAGGATCCATTTATAATCATCGTAACTTGAACTTCGTGACATGATCGGGTCACGATGTTTAGGTTGGGTATTGGTTCATCATCTCATTCTCAGAATGAGATGGCCTCATTTCCAACTGGCATAAATGCCACATGATCAGGAAACTTGATCATCTGTTGACCAATGAACCAGTGACTAGAGTTTCACTGGGAACCCCTGGTTGTTTGTATATCACACATGTATTGATGTTTCCACTCAATACAGTTATAGCATGATATAAAACTTAATCATAAACTGTATGAAATATGATAATAGTCCTTACTCTATTTGACTCTAGGGCATATTTCCAACAGTCTCCCACTTGCACTAGAGTACAAATACACTAGCTGCATTTGTTCTCAATCATTGGCACCATATACCCGGTACCCTGAACATGCTTGCTCATGGAAGAGGTTGAGTCTTGGGTCTGTACTTTACAGTCCCAAATCCTTTGCAACTTACTAATGTCACCTGGATTGACATTAATACTCTATCATCACATGATAACATCTATGTGTATGCATCGTCGCTATGGCAGCAGAACGAGGCCTGATTCCAGGAGCCTACAGTGACGTTAGATCAACCTCGAGGGCTTTCTCATGGGCACTGTGCCCTGGGACACATCATTCTATGTTAAAAGCGAACTAGCCCTGCCATAACATTATACAACACTTTAGATGGTACCCTTATCTATTATTATAAATGTATTCATTGAAACACCAGTGCACTCTGTGCAACTTTCGATGTTTTGTTCACCTCGCTTCCTACTTGACTTTAATCGGTATTACGGGAGTTTCCAACATATTCCCTTATAACATAACTCTTTATGCTTTAAGATATAGCATCCTTTATGGATTTGGAAAACATTTCTGCAGTTCTCTACTAGACACTGCGGACAAACTTAGCTCAACGTTTTGCGATTCAAACTTAATCACTTTTAAACGTTCCATATTGGATCATATATTATGTTAAGTTACCATCATGGTTTTCTAAGAAATAACCTATGTCTCAACATAGTGGATGACGATCATCCTTTTCTTTCTTACAACCATTGATGTTAAACTTAATACTATTCCTAATTTGAGTTATTAAGGACCAGTTCCTTAATTAACTTCTATTCTGGAACCCCTTTTAGGATCCCTTTAAGGAATACTACATAATATCATAATACACCTATTATCAACTTCGACATCTTATAAATCATTATTTATAAGTATTTGCGCTTTCATTCTTAACATACTTAAGAATTACTCCTATAAGCTCCCACTCAGAATATGTTCCTACATATTTGAATTTGAGACTTATATTGCTCCCACTTAAAAATATGTCAATCACACATTGTTTAAGGAAGACTTTCATAGCTCCCACTCAATTTTATGCAAATTGCGTATCCACTCACTATTTTGAACAACTTCAAAATCCTTTGATCAAATATCAAAGTTGGAGATTTACTATGAGATACTAATATTGTTACTAGTTGTAAATCCTCAGACATTCCGCATACATAAATCAAATTCATCTGAATTTGTCCAATACTTGACAATTTGTGCTTTTGTCATTCACCCCCTCTTTCCATTATGGCTTTGTAGTTATTTGGGAAAATTCCAAGTAACTCCTTTTACTTGTGAGATTCAGCAACGAATTGCTTTCTAATCTCAAGGGATGTTTGCTTCTAGGATTTCTCATAATTTAGTTTACCATTATTTCCTTAGTAGTTCGTAGGTATGTCATATTCCAATAATCATGACAAATGATTCTAAAATGTCTCCATGCAAGATATGGATTACATTTTGAATCCTACTTCATGTAGTGAAAACACTAGTGGGGAAAATACAATGATCAATATCATTGATTCTTTCCTTCTGTGAAGAGAGTCGTTCAGGAACATTGTCCGTTGTGCTTCTCAACACTCTGATGCAGGATTTTGAATCCTCATCGTGTTTTTCACTATCTTCCATTTGCTTCATAATTGAGAAACATCACTAAAAGTGAGCTTTCTCAAGAATGTACCAAAATCCAAGCAATATGAATCTTGCTTTCCTTTTGGTTTTAGCTATGGAATTTTGTATTCAAAGTTTCCAATGAATACTCTACAAGGACTTATTCGCTATTGTTTTGGTTATATCGAATAACCCCAAAACTTTCACGAATTCAAATGGTTCACTACATTCTAGTTGAGTGCTAATTATTTCTAATTAATGGTCTCTACATCCACACTACAACGATTTATTTGGTGCCTTCTATTCAACCCCTTTGATATCTAATATCACATTGTGATGCTTCGCATTTTGACGTCTCAAAATTCTCTGCATTCCACAATTTCTTTTATGCCATTCTTATAAATTTGAATTTCATTACTATTGATCAAATCATAGCAATTTGATTCTCTTTTATATTTATACCCTTTTATTGATGAAACACTTTGATCAAATCAAATAGTTTCATATTCATGTTTCCTTTGGTAAACTACTTTACACATTTAAAAATCTTTTAATGATAATTACCATTTTCGTTAAAACACAATACATCGAATATGTATTTACTTTTAACAATTCTTTAAACACTTTGTATTCAAGTAATAAACGGTGTTCAAGTTATTTTTCCGAACTTAGGCATGATTCATATGTGATAAGAAATCGAATGACTTTCACATATAATCACATAACTTTGAATTTTAAACAATGGTTTTTCATTCATTAATGAACATATCATTAAGTTGGGTATTTTTAAACAAGGCATTTTTAATGTTTTATAAATGTTCATGCATTATCAATTAGTTTCAAATAACAAGGATAATTCACACATAATCAAACAAGATATGAACATGAATAGAAATCATTCATAAAAGTGGAACAACAGTTTGTTACAAACTCATATGAATAACCGTCTCATGAAGTGTGAGACACACTAAAGAAGTTCACAATCTCTTGATTACAATAATCATCCTAAAACATAAACTAAATGATAAATGTCGAGGGACAGTGTCGTTGGCCGTCATCATCATGCTCGCCATCAACACGCAACGTCACCTCCTATCTAGCAAGCACCTCTCATGCAGAAGGACATGTTTTCAGCAAAACAGAACAAGTATCAGATATACTTAACATTGCAAATGTGTTTGCAAGATTATAACATTTATAAAGTTGTATATCAAATATATACCTTTGTCATTGATGACCTGGGCGACATCTGGTTCAACCAACACATTCCTGAGATGTGTTACGAACCGGTGGAACTCCATTGATTCCGCGTCGCCCCTCATTACGCAAGTCCTGACTTCTGCTTGGTAGCTTGGTGGCAGTGACCGCAGCACACCGCTGTTTGCGAAAGAGCCTGTCATCCAGTTATCCAGGAAGTATGCATGCCTCATGTACACATCATGCATGTGCTCCAAGTGGTCGTCTAGTGACGAGTTCTCTTCCATCTTAATGGATAGGAAGTCTCCCATCAGCTCATGCTCCCATATGCATACTTGTTTCACGAAATGTGTCCTAAGCTGTAGCATCACCGAACAAGGGTCGACATCACCCACGAAAGGCCATAGCTCATCCACCATTCTGAAACGCATGGTAACTGAAATGAAGGAGGCCATCTCACGATGGAGATAGCGGTCTTTCCGTTCCTCTAGGGTCTCTAGGTCAGTGGGCTGATCCAAATCAATCCCGTCGAGTATGTAGTCGACCACGTCGTTCTCGCTAAGGAGAACGTGGAGACGTGCAACCCATATTGAGAAGTTTAATCCATCTAATCTGAGCTTATCTCCTTCTAACCAATCAACCGTCAACATGAAAGGAGCCATCTACATTTATAATTGCAAAAGGAATTTAGACTAAGTTTATAATTAAATGAGTTAATAATAACTCCACTCAGAAACACCTATACCCAATGAGGGTTCCTAGTGATAACACGACCCCTATCAGCCACATCTCCCCCGATTGATCACGACCATCGATGTGGGTTCAAAGGTGGACGCTAAACGTCGGTCACATCATCCATGCGACTCATGCTCGATCTTTCGACCATCCGTGTTCCGAGGTCACGCTTCTGTGGCGTGCTAGGCTCGTCAACTCAACCTTAGTATATTCGCTATGCAACATGGCTTACACCCAATGTATGCGAACGTAGATATGTCTGACACCCAGGCCTGTAACCTTGGATCGCCTCATACCAAAGAACTTTCTTGGTGGTGCACACTAAGGGGGAACGCAATCGTTGGTAATTTTAACAGGGATCATCTTATTAGGCTACCGTCGAGTATCTAATACTAGCACACAATAAGACATACAAACAATAACATTGAATGTAAATGCTATGTGATATGGTCCTTCACGTCGTGATCTCCATCCGCCATCACCGGGTTCTGGCGCCAGGGTTCCGGCACCATAGACACCAGGGTACCAGTGTCATTCCGGCGTGGTAGTTCGTCACCTCCATGACTATCTACTACTACGTAACAAAAGGTAATGAATTTACCTTCCACAACCATATCACAAAGCACCCCCCCCCCCCCCCCCCGCAAAACAAAGTTAGACGCCTCTACTTTATCTTTGCATGTTTTACGTGGCTGAATGGTCTTTCGCACAAGAACCGTTATTACCTACGAACTTTCAGCACAACGCTGATCAAGTAGTTGTCTATACTACACCTCTTTCAGGGACCTCCGTTGCAAATGGCATACCAACTAATGCGAGAGAGACAGACACCCCCTAAGCCACTTTATACGGTACAAGCCGTATGTCAAGCGTGGATCGGTCTTGCGAATGAACGCATAAAGTCGGTTGGGGGTCGCTTCATCAAGCATTACTGCGGTATACACAAGTACAAGTGGGAGGGTAACAACTAAAAGATCAACGCCCACACGCTACATCTCATGTGTTCTACCCGTACTAGCATTACTACGCATAGATCTAGCTCTGATACCACTGTTGGGGTTCCGCGTCTGAAAACAATAAATTTTACTCTACGCCCCTGAACCCCTGAAGCTTCCAGGACCTATCTATTAGTAATATAGTAACGGGAGGGGATTTTCGCGAACTTACCGTCAAAGACCGAAAAGCATTGTCAATGCTCAGGAGAGCGTGGTTGATGTAGACGAGCTGAAGCCGACCTCAAGGTCGTGATGAAGTCCTTGCGCTCCTTGGCTCCAACGACTTGAGTGCCTCAAGTGCGACACCTCGCGGGTAGTTACACACGTCCGGTGCCTGACAATGACTCCCGCTTCCTCGATCCAGCAGCAGTTGCGGAAGTAGAGCTCCCAGATCCAAATCCTGTAGTGCGACAGCACTCCACGGTGAAGATGTCTCTCGCTCGCGCAGTCCAGACTTGGGACCACGGTCACGAGAGAGAAAATATCAATTAGAGGTCCTCCCAAAAGTGGGGAAACCTTTATTGATTATTGGTGTCTTTAAATTGGTCAAATACCCCCACTATATATAGGGGAGGGGAGGTACTACCTCCTTCAAAGTTCCGGGGTGGGACTAAAGGAGAGGAGGGGGGAGGGGTGGTCGCCGGCCATCCTAGTGGTCCCCGCACGGGGGGGGGGGATAGGCCCAGCCGGCCTCCCCTTAGGCCCCTCTCCCTCTCTCCTTTCCCCTAATGGGCCCTCTCCCTCCGGAATTGGCCCATTAAGCCTTTGACCATTAAAATTGATTTTCTCTTTATTTAAATAATTATGAATAAATGATTAAATCAACATTTAACATTCATTCACATATTATTCAACCTCCGTGGCTATGGAACACCTTCCACCTCCACTCCGGACATCCTCCGGACTTACCGAAACCCTTCCGATTTTCTCCCTATTCTTCTTCGGTGATTCCACTGATCCTATAAACACTCTCTAAGCATCATCAAGCCCTTAATCGTGATACCCCACAGTTCGGGAACACTCCATACATGGTCGGGACACTCCCGCACCAATGATCGACAGAGAGACCTGGATGGCCATGTGACCCCTGTGCGTTCCACGAAGATCTTTCATCGTTTGAACCGGGACAGTCTTGTCTTATTCCCTTTGTCACTCGATACATGCATTGCCCGAGATCTGATCAATGACATCACCATGTCGTGTTCAATCTCATTACTAAACAATGCTACTTGACTCGTTCTGACAAGTGATATCCCCGTGATCAAATCACACGCTGCGCAGCTATTGGATATAAGTTCTCCGAGTAGGCCCTTGAGTATCTTCCTATCACATGGACGGAGAAATCCCGCTCTTGACATATATTGCCTCTACGGTTTCCTCCGAATACCTGAACACACCTTTATAACCACCATTTTACCAGATGGCGTTTGATGTTATCTAAGCACTCTCGGGAGACAGTGATTGATATAGCCTCACGGTCTAAGGAATAGTCTACGAGGATCTATTTCTAATCATCGTAACTTGAACTTCGTGACATGATCGGGTCACGATGTTTAGGTTGGGTATTGGTTCATCATCTCATTCTCAGAATGAGATGACCTCATTTCCAACTGGCATAAATGCCACATGATCAGGAAACTTGATCATATGTTGACCAATGAACCAGTGACTAGAGTTTCACTGGGAACCCCTGGTTGTTTGTATATCACACGTGTATTGATGTTTTCACTCAATACAGTTATAGCATGATATAAAACTTAATCATAAACTACATGAAATATGATAATAGTCCTTACTACTATTTGACTCTAGGGCATATTTCCATCAGCATGCTGCTTTGGCCGCGTCCTCCACACCTTCCTCGACGGCCACGGCCAGGACCCGGTGGTCATCCTAGACGCCCTCCCTTCGATCCAATGTTGTCGGCCAGGGCTAGCTACCGGTAGTGGGTGATGGGAGGATGGGAGGGAGGAGAGTGTGGTGTGGTGTGGAAGTAGATGGCCGCGTGCGGCCAGTTAAAAAGGCGTCAACATTGAAGTGTCGCGGCAGGAGGGCAGGCGTCGGTTGATGTCTACACACTTCTATTCTTGTAGACAGTTGTTGGGCCTCCAAGTGCAGAGGTTTGTAGAACAACAGCAAGTTTCCCTTAAGTGGATTACCCAAGGTTTATCGAACTTAGGGAGGAAGTGGTCAAAGGTATCCCTCTCAAGCAACCTTGCAATCAAGATACAAGAAGTCTCTTGTGTCCCCAACACACCCAATACACTTGTCAGGTGTATAGGTGCACTAGTTCGGCGAAGAGATAGTGAAATACAAGTGGTATGGATATAAGACAATGGTAATGGTGCCAGAAAATAGCTTGATGGCGTGGAAGAGACTAAAGGCAAACTGAAATAAAGATGGAAACAAGCAAACATGTAACAGATCTAGTTGCAAACGGTGTTTCAATGCTTAGAAACAAGGCCTAGGGATCATACTTTCACTAGTGAATACTCTCATATAAATATCTTCTCTTTATGATACTACTCTGAACTACTCTCTGGTTGGACACTCTAATCCATGGTAGGGCTATAACAGCACTCCTCAAAGTCCGCTTTCCCCATCTAGATAACCCCTCACTATCACCTTGAGCGCTAGATGGTTCCAACAAACACCACAATTTCATAGAGACATCCAACTCCAAATATAACTCATAACAAGTATTTGTAATCTCTAGCCTAAGTGCCACCATGGTGTGCATGCTATAACTTTCACACACGTGGGGAGAGCCAGAGATCTATTAAAGCACTTTAGTAGCAAGGTAGATCTACTTGATTACAAAGCTCATGATCACAATATTATCATGCATAGAGAGAGACATGAACACATAGCTACCGGTAGAACCCTTAGCCTCGAGGAAGAACTACTCCCTCATCATCATGGGAATCAACAACGGCGATGGAGATGGTGGTGGAGATCGATGGAGATGGCTCCGGGGGCACATCCTCGTCCCGGTAGGGTGCCGGAACAGAGACTTTCTGTCCCCCGAATCTCCTCTTCGGTGGCGGCGGTGCTGCAGAAATTTTCGTGGCTAGAGGCTGGATTATTTAGGTTTTTTGCATCAGAGGCTTCTTATAGGCGAAAGGGCGATGTCAGAGGGTGGACCAGGGGATCACACCACCTGGTGGCGTGTCCAGGGGGACCCGTGCCACCACATGGTGTGGCAAGCCCTTGGCCCCTCTCTATCTCATCTTCTGGCTCCGTGTTCCCCTCGGTGAAATATTGACTTTGGCTTTTGTCTCATCCAATTCCGAGAATATTCATTTTCTGACTTTTCTGGAACCAAAAACAGCAGAAAACAGGCAACTGGCACTATGGCATCTTGTCAATAGGTTAGTTCTAGAAAGTGTATAAAAATACCTCAAAGTGTGGACAAAACAAAGCAAAGTAGATACTAAACAAGCATGGAACATCAAAAATTATAGATATGTTTGCAACGGATCATCAGGCTGCACCGGCAGCGGTGTGGCCAGCCTTTGGAGAAACCTTCCTCTCTCCATTGATGGCTAGTGGAAGAAAGCCATTGGGTCGCTGACAAGCGGCCCCTCGGCTCCCGCGGGAGGACACAGGAGGACGCGCATGCTGTCCAAGCCTACGCAACCGTTGCCCAAATTTGGTGCACGGATGGGTCGAGCCGGACACATCAGTCTGGATGGTCATGCTGCTGGGAGGCCGCGCACGTCCATGCAGATGCGTTAGGACACGATCGAACGGGTTGGGTTTTCCCAGTGGATATGCCCTAAAGGCACGGCCAACCGGTCGCCCCAGACCTACTGCCATGCATGCCATCTAGGATCATATGCTAGCATGTGAGCTAAATAATGGTCCTGCTATGCCAGACGTTGCCTGTAGAGGAGGCAGCTGCTCCATGGAAAAAAAGCAAGAGAAAGAGAGGAGAGGAAGAAAAGGATGAGGAAAGGAAGCTTCGGAGATGCTCACATCATCGCGTGAGGTTGGCCAAATCAAAACAACAACCTCATTTTCCAAGCCTACATGGAAGTACTAGCAATACCATGCCTCATCCGAGATCCTTTCGATGAGTTCTGAAAGCACACGTCTTGAGGTATGCCTAAGTATGCCACCATAGCTAGTGCTTTAAGGGAAAACATGTTTTTGTTGGATGATGTTAGAGCATCTCTAGCAGATACTGCAAACGCACATACTGCAAATGTGGTTTGCAATTAAATGCAACCAAAATTTCTCGCCCGGAACAGATACATTAGTGCCGCGCGACCTCGCGAGCCGGAGCTCCCGCCGCGGCGTGGAGAAGTGTCGCTACATCCGCCCAAATTGCAGCATGATTGGTCGGCCATGGGTAGGTGGGGGCTGGGAGGGGGTGGATGGCAGTGGCGGCCAGAATCAGAGAGGAAGCACGTAGGTAGCGAGGGTTTCTGCGTGAGCGGTGGTGGAAAAATGGATGTAGTTTACCCCATTTCAGCCCCCCGCACCGAATATATGCAGGACAGATGGACTAGAATGCAGGAAACCGCAAAATAATTTGCATGGCTGGGTCGTTTGCGGTATCTGAAAAGGCCATATTTTAGCTTCGGTATCGCATATTAGCGCAAAATTTTGCGGTCCGACCAATATGCGGTATCTGCTAGGGCATCTCCACTGGGCCGACCCAAACTAGCAACCCAAAACATCTGTTTCTGTCTGTTTGGGTCGGGCCACGGACAATTTTGGTCGTGATCCAACATGTCCGGCCAGCCGTGCCCAGCGGCGCGACCCATGTGTCCGTCCTGGATGTTGGCACCATCCGTGGCCAATTTGGCCAATCCTTTGCCAATCAGCTCAAAGACAAGCAAATAATATGGCATACTATGTTCCATTGCCCTTTGGGCATCACCAACAAGTGGCTAGTTGATCAAAAATGTGCAAAAGGAGGCAATATCATACACTATGTCCAAAAAGTGGCAAGTTCCTCCCAAAAAGTGGCATTCACCATTGCCATTGCCCTTCAGGCATCATGATCCCGGATGATATGTTGCTTCCTCTCGACGCAAGCCCTACAACTGGGGTCGGTGATGGTATCCAAGTCGGTGAGCATAATGGCATTCTCCTCGGTCATGATCTTGGCTTTGGCCTACATGGCCTTGGCCTCTACTTCCAGCACCCTAGCCCTGGCCTCGGCCTCCATGGCCACTGCCTTGGCCCCAATCTCCATTATCCTAGCCTTGGCGTTGGCCTCCTCCACCTTAATAGACCTCGTCTAGCATTCTCGCCATAGTCGTCGCCACCCTCATTCATCATGTCGTGCATGAAGTCATCGCCATTGTTGGCCATCAAATCCTACACACAAATTGGCCATGATAAAGCGACATGCACAAGCTACTGGTAATGGCAAAGAAATGTCGTGACCATACCACGTCATTGGCAAATGGCTGTTGTTCATGTTGGGTCCACAGCATAGAAAACAAAAAATTTCCTACGGTGTGAACTACACGCCAAGATCTATCTACTAGGTACAAAGCAACGGGTGGACATACATCCAAAGAGAACTTACCCTCGTAGACAACGAGCTTTGTTAACGAGTAGGAACTCGTGGTTGATGTAGTCGTACACTTGTCGATCTCAAGATCGTGATGAAGTCCAGCAGGTCCAAAGACGTCCATCAGATCCAGCTCCAGCACCACCAAGTCCAGCACTGCAAAGCAGCGGTGCATCCATGATCGCACACACGTCCGGTACCCCGACAACCTCCGTCCCTCGCTCCAGCAAAGCAGCGGAAGCAGCAACTCCTTTCCAGATAAAGCCACCGGGAACATGTATCTCGCTAATCCGAGACCATGGGGAAATAATACTAGAGGGGGAGAGAGATCCTTCACAAGGAGGTGTATGTGAGAAGTGAGGAGGGGGTGGCCTTTTATAGGAGGAGGGGGGTGCCCCTCCTTCATGGCCGGCGCATGGAGGAGGTGACTCTTCACCTCCTCCATTCATGTGGTGGTAACTCCCTCCACATAAATTTGCCCCTTCACATTCTCTTTTAAAGTCTCCAATTAAATGCATTAAATTTCTCCAAATTTAATGCTCTCTCATTTAATAAAACTCTTTTATTATTTTTATTAAGAATTTTGTTAATTACTTTAATTAACAAACATTCACATAAAACCCCCTGCAACATTTCAATATTACATGCAGAACCAATTTTAGCATTTTCACCCGAAACAGTTTCGGTGTCTATTGAAATAATTCTAGCGCTTTCTTAAATCTTTATCTGAAACATATTTGCTCCAAATGGTGTCGGTATCCCGTAAGTGTGTCACCCTAAGGTTCGCGAATAATACAGACATGATCGAGACCCCCCTCCGATCAATAATCAGCAGCGGGACCTGGAGATCCATACTGACTCCTACACATTCAACGATGACTTCTGTGATCGTGAGAACCTTTAACGCTAGTAACTAAATCCCTTTGTCCCGCGATATATTACATGTCCGAGATTCGATCATCGGTATCTCCATACCTATTTTGATCTCGTTACCGACATGCACTCTTTTCTTGTTCCCGTGATATAACATTCCAGTGATCACATCACTTGCTTGCAAGCTATTTCAATGTGATATCACCGAGAGGGCCTAGAGTATATCTATCCATCATCGGGATGGACAAATCCCACTCTTGATCCATGAGCCTCAACATAACACCTTCGTAGCACTGAACCCACCTTTATAGTCACCCTGTTACGGTGTGACGTTTGATGTTATCAAGATACTCTTCCGGTGTTAGCAATTAACATGATCTCATGGTCTAAGGATAAAGATTACTTCATATGATATTATAGCAATATAAACATAATGACTTTGATTGTAATGCTATACTTCGGATGAATGTTCATCACATCATTCCACCAATGGTGTGACCTTGTTATTAACAACATCCAATGTCCATGATCAGGAAACCTTGATCATCATGTTAATCAACAAGCTAGTCTATAAGAGAGGCATAACTAGGAACCCTTTTGTTTATTAAACACACATGTATTGATGTTTCCGATCAATACAATTATAGCATGCAAAATAAACATTTATCATAAACATGGAATACGATAATAACCACTTTATTATTGCCTCTCGGGCATATTCCCTTCAGTCTCCCACTTGCACTAGAGTCAATAATCTAGTTTGTAAACTTTCATGTATTGAACACCTATGGCTTTCTGGTGTTGCATATACGCTATTGCTAGTGGTTAACATAATCTCTGGATCTAACAATTTCAGGTCCGTGTGTATTTGCATGTCTTTGCGTCTCTACGCATCACTCATTCTCAAATGAGATGGCATTGTATAAATTTGGTCCTTTGGTGAGACCTTTAGTTCGTTCAGCTCAAAATATGTTGATATTATTGTCACACAATATATCTTCATAGTATTAGCCCACTTTGAACCACACCTAGTTTCATAACAAACTACTTAACACAAATGCCCTCCTTTGCTGCTACTATAGCAGTCATATACTTAGCCTTTTGTTGTAGTATCCGTCACAATATATCAACTTTGGAACTCATCCAAATCCATCATGGAACATCCTTTCCATTATATTGTGCCACCCATAGTCTAAATTGAGATAAATTTAATTTGTATCTTGTGACAAAACTAGTATCAATGTAACACTTTACAATGAACTACCTTTAACTATTTGTCACTTATACATGATATATTCTTAGTTCTTCCAGAGCTCATAAGAATATCTTTACTATTGTCCAATGATCATCTTATGAATCATTCTGGTATATGCTCATAACATTTAGAGCATAGGACATTCTGGATATATACATATCATGGTATAATCGATCAAAATCTTCATGTGATTTTACTCACCAAGTGTCAAAACACTTGAATCTTGATACAATTCTTTCCATGCAGCAAGAACCTTTCTTGTTGTTTCCATATTGAACCCTTTCAATATCTCATATATGTATGTCTGGCACAACCATATTTGCGCCTTAATCTATCCATATAGATATTGATGCCTAATATTCTGGGTTTGCCCAAGTCTTTCATCGAAATCTTATTTTAATGAAATACTTAACTTGTGTCAATTCAAGATACATCATTTCCAATCAACAATATGTCCTCTACATAATGTATTAGAAATATGTCTCAGCGCTCCCACTTAATTTCTTGCAAATGCAAGCATCTTCATCATCTCCGATGAATTTAAACTCTTTTAACAGTTTCATCATGGTGAAGATTCCAACTCCGCTATGCTTACTTCAACTATTGAAGTTTACATGCCCTTTTAGCACCCTTTGAATTAACAAAACCCTTCGGACCATGTCATGTACATGTCCTAGGTTACCGTTCTATTAGAAGAACCTTGTTTTGTTTATTCAACTACCATATACCAAATTATATGTAGTGGTTGCTACATTAATCCATCAAGACTATATATTGCTATGAAAGATCAAATCTTGTCATAGTCAACTCCTTGAACATTGTCGTAAACTTCTTTCCGACATGTCGACTATTTCATAGATGTTAAACATCCATGTCTTATTTCTTTATAGATCCAAACACGACCGATAGGCTTCACGCCTTTCCGGAGGGTCTTCCAAGTTCAGAAACTTGTTTTTCTCGTGTATGGATACTATCACGAATTCTATGACTTCTAGTCATTTTATGGAGTCAGGGCCCATCATCGCTTCTTTGCATGTAGTCGGTTCATCATTGTCAAAACAATAACGACTTGCTTATCAAATCTTACTATTTGATTCTTACCCACACGGTTCTATAGGAACTCTAATCTCCGAGATCACACCTTTTGTAATCACGAGAGCCATGAGCATTGTGGCCGCCACCGGGACACTTTCCGCGCAATTTGCTTAGCACATATAGCTAAGGTTCAACAACCTTATCAAAGTTCTATTGTCCTCCCACTTAACTTTTCACGAAAAATTCCTTCTCAAGAAACTTGACGTTCCAAGTAACAAACTCTTTTGTCCTCGGTGTTATGGAGAAATTCCCAACAAATTCTTTGGGATAACCTACAAAGACGTGCTTATCCAACTTTGGTTGTAAACATTTTACTTATGCATAGCATACCAAAATTTAAGAAAAGACAATTCGGGTTTTATCCCAAACCATAACTCATATGGTGTCATTTCAATGGATCACGATGGTGCTCTTTTTAGTGTAAAAGCGGTAGTCTCTAAAGCTTCAATCCTTAAAACATAATGGCAGTTTTATAAATGACACCCTTGATCTTACCATGTCAAACATGGTTTGATTTCATCTCTCGAATATGCCATACTCCTATGGTTTATCGGGGAACACAAATCATGGAACAATTCCTCAAGTCTTAGGTGTTTTTGCTAAACATGTAACTCAAATATCTTCCTTTATGATCGAATCATAAACTCTTTATTTTCTTGTTACAATGATTTTTTCACTTCATCTTGAAAGTCTTTGAACAATTTTCAAATGTTTCATACTTCTTACTTGTTAAGTAAATATACAGATATATTCACTCAAATTTTCGGAGAAAGCATATGAAGCAAAAAGATCCATCGCATATGGCTACACATAATGGACTATGCACATCAGCATGCACAATTTCCAATAAGCTAGTCATCCGTTCCTCTCTGGCCTATGGACGGAGTTTCAATTATCTCGAGGAAAGTCTCACATGCGTCAATTGATCAAAATCAAAGACTCCAAAAATCCATCAACATGGAGTTTCTTCATGTTTTCTTTCAAATATAATTTAAACAGCGATGTCACTTCATAAGTGATCTTTCAATCATTTGTCTTGCGACATTTTAGCAATAGTGTTTATGGATGTGATTTCTCCAACTAGACTTGTAAAAGTTCATCCATCATTTATGGAATACGGTAATTATTTGAACAGCCATTGTTCTCATGATACCGGAACAAAATAACAATTATTTAAACAAATCTTGAAAGCTTGGTTTGATGACGATGGCGAGCATTGTGTATGCGGTCGTGGGAGTCCGGATGAGGTCGATGGCGAGCTCTTCCGTCTCCGACAACGCTGTGCAGGGACAGATGAACTGTGAGAGGGCGGCCATGTTCCTCCTATTGCCGCCAAGGGATGGTGTGTGCGGGCCTGGCGTCCTGGGTGGTGGCCGGACGCTTGGCATGGAAGTCACCAAGCTGGTAGAGGACACGCCGTCCATGGCTAGGCCGGGAACAATGATGGTGCCACCGAAAGCAGCGATCAGCGCCTCCTGCTTCATGAGGATGACAGCCTGCTTGGTGGCTTTCACCACCAGCTCATCGGTGTTGGCCTTGGCATGCATGGCAAGGATGTGTTTTTTCTCGTCCCAACGCTCCACGTCGAGCTTGGCAGTGACGACTCGAGATTTCGTGGCTCCCCGCCAGCCCGCGTGCTTGTCCAACTCAACTTTCTGTTCATCCGCCATCATATCCTTGGCCGGCCACGCTTCTTCAACCGACCACACTTCTTGGAGACGGGACCGCCGGAGGGCGCAACATTGTCCGTGGCGGTGGGATCCATCGCCTCCGCTTCCGCTCCCTCTAGTGGAAATTTGGTAGAGGGTTTTTGCAGGGAGGAGCGGAGTGGTTTGTTTACCATTGGCGGGAGGTACTGCCAAGGTGAAGGGAGGACACGGGAGAACAAGCGCGTTGTCTGGGTCAATGCAATCGTGGCCCAAATTTGGCGCATGGATGGGTCAGTCCGCGCGAGTCGGTCCTGATGGGTCGCTCCACTGGGCTGGCGCGCAGCTGTCTGCCTGTCCGCACGGACCGGTTTAGACCGTTTGGGTCATGCCGGTGGAGATACCCTTAGTCTAAGATAACCACTAGTGTTATTTTGCCAAGTTGGTTTTCACAAGTGCTATTTTGGCATGTTTCCAAAATAACCTCACCAATCTCAGCCTGAGTGAGCAGTGTGCACTGACAGCTTTAGGGCCGGAGGCCGAGGAGAAAATGACACAAAACTACCACATTTAGGGCAGCACTGACACGAAACTACCGACTTTGTCTTTTTTGTCCGAAAGCTACCAACATTGGGTAGGTTTGTGACACATCCGCGCCTCTTCTGTCCGAAGCTCGCTGGTGCCAGCGCGGCTGCTATCCAAAGACCGCAGGCGCCAACGCCCTGTAGGGGTTCCGCGTATGAAAACAATAAATTTTACCCTACGCCCCTGAAGCCCTGATGTTGCCAGGACCTATCTATTAGTAATACAGTAACGGGAGGGTCTTTTCGTGAACTTACCCTTGAAGACCGAAAAGTGTTGTCAATGCTCAAGAGAGCGTGGTTGATGTAGACGAGTTGAACCAACCTCAAGGTCGTGATGAAGTCCTTGCGCTCCAATGGATCCAACGACTTGAGTGCCTCAAGTGCGACACCTCGCAGGGAGTTACACACGTCCGGTGCCTGACGATGACTCCCGCTTCCCCGATCCAGCAGCAGTTGCGGAAGTAGAGCTCCTAGATCCGAATCCCGCAGTGCGACGGTGCTCCACGGTGAAGATGTCTCTCGTTCGTGCAGTCCTAACTTGGGACCACGGTCACGAGAGAGAGAGGGAGAGATAGAAAATATCAATTAGAGGTCCTCCCAAAAGTGAGAAGACCTTTATTGATTATTGGGTGTATTTATCTGGCCAAATACCCCCACTATATATAGGGGGAGGTGAGGTACTACCTTCCTCAAAGTCCCGGGGTGGGACTAAAGGAGGGGGAGGTGGGGGAGGCGCTGCCGGCCAGCCCCCACCATGGGCCCCACGTGGGGAAGGCCCATTAGGGCCACCGGCCAACCCCCTTGGCCCCTCCTAGGGGTGCGGCCCCCTCTTGGGCCCTTTCCCCTCCAGGAATTGGCCCATTAAGCCTTTTGACCTTTTAAATTGATTTTCTCTTTATTAAATAATTATGAATAAATGATTAAATCAATATTTAACATTCATTCACATATTATTCAACCTCTATGGTTATGGAACACTTCCACCTCCACTCCGGACATCCTCCGGACTTACCGAAACCCTTCCGGTTTTCTCCCTACTATTCTTCGGCGATTCTTCCGATCCTATAAACACTCTCTAAGCATCATCAAGCCCTTAAGCGTGATACCTCACAGTTCGGGAACACTCCAGACATGGTTGGTACACTCCCACACCAATGATCGACAGAGGGACCTGGATGGCCATGTGACCCCTGTGCGTTCCACGAAGATCTTATGTCGTTTGAACTAGGACAGTCGTGTCTTATTCCCTTTGTCTCTCGACACTTGCATTGCCCGAGATCTGATCAATGACATCACCATGTCGTGTTCAATCTCGTTACCGAACAATGCTACTTGACTCATTCCGATAAGTGATATCCCCGTGATCAAATCACATGTTGCGCAGCTATAGGATATAACTTCTCCGAGTGGGCCCTTGAGTATCTTCCCATCACATGGATGGACAAATCCCGCTCTTGACATATATTGCCTCAATGGTTTCCTTCGAGTACCTGAACACACTTTTATAACCACTATTTTACCAAGTGGAGCTTGATGATATCAAAGCACTCTCGGGAGATAGTGATTGATATAGCCTCACGGTCTAAGGAATAGTCTACGAGGATCCATTTCTAATCATCGTAACTTGAACTTCGTGACTAATCGGGTCACGATGTTTAGGTTTGGTATTGGTTCGCCATCTCATTCTCAGAATGAGATGACCTCATTTCCAACTGGCATAAATGCCACATGATCAGGAAACATGATCATCTGTTGACCAATGAACCAGTGACTAGAGTTTCACTAGGAACCCCTGGTTGTTTGTATATCACACGTGTATTGATGTTTCCACTCAATACAGTTATAGCATGATATAAAACTTAATCATAAACTATATGAAATATGATAATAGTCCTTACTACTATTTGTACCTAGGGCATATTTCCAATAGTCTCCCACTTGCACTAGAGTACAAATACACTAGGTGCATTTGTTCTTTAATCATTGGCACCATATATCCGGTACCCTGAACATGCTTTATCATGGAAGAGGTTGAGTCTTGGGTCTGTACTTTACAGTCCCAAATCCTTTGCAACTTACTAATGTCACCTTGATTGACATTAATACTTTATCCTCACATGATAACATCTGTGTGTATGCATCATCGCTATGGTAGCAGAACGAGGCCTGATTCCAGGAGCCTACAGTGACTTTAGATCAACCACGAGGGCTTTCTCATGGGCACTGTGCCCTGGGACACATCATTCTACGTTAAAAGCGAACTAGCCCCACCATAACATTATACATCACTTTAGATGGTACCCTTATCTATTATTATAAATGTATTCATTGAAACACTAGTGCACTCTGTGCAACTTTCGATGTTTTGTTCACCTCGCTTCCTACTTGACTTTAATCGGTATTTACAGGAGATTCCAACATATTCCCTTATAGCATAGCCCTTTATGTTTTAAGATATGTCATCCCTTATGGATTTGGAAAACATGCCTACAGTTCTCTATTAGACACTGCGGACAAACTTAGCTCAATGTTCCGTGATTCGAACTTAATCACTTTCAAACGATCCTTCTTAGATCATATATTATGTTAAGTTACCATCATGGTTTTCTAAGATAGAACCTATGTCTCAACATAGTGGATTATGATCATCCTTTTCTTTCTTTCAACCATTGATGTTCAACTTAATACTATTCCTAATTTGAGTTATCAAGGACCAGTTCCTTAATTAACTTCTATTCTGAAACCCTTTTAGAATCCCTTAAGGAATACTACATAATATCATAATACACTTATTATCAACTTCTACACCTTATAAATCATTATTTATAAGTACTTGCGCTTTTATTCTTAACACACTTAAGAATCATTCTATAAGCTCCCACTCAAAATATGTTCCTACCATATTTGGGTATGAGTCAGTACTCTTACTCAAACTATGTTCCTACATATTTGAATTTGAGACTTATATTACTCCCACTCAAATTCATGCCAATTGCATATCCACTCACTATTTTTGAACAACTTCAAAATCCTTTGATCAAATGTCAAACTTGGAGATTTACTATGAGATACTAGTACTTTTACTAGTTTTAAATCCACTAGGTATTAAGCACACATGAATCAAATTCATTTGAATTCGTCCAATACTTGACCAATTGTGCTTTTGTCATTCACCCATTTTCCACTATGGCTTTGCAGTCATTTGGGAAAATTTCAAGTAACGCTTTTTACTTGTGAGATTTAACAACGAATTGCTTTGTAATCTCAAGTGAATTTTGCTTCTAGGATTTCTCATAATTCTAGTTTACCATTATTTCCTTTGTAGGTATGTCATATTCTAAGAATCATGAAAAATGATTCACAAATGTCTCCATACAAGATATGGATTGCATTTTGAATCCTACTTCATGTAGTGAAAACACTAGTGGGGAAAACACAATGATCATTATCATTGATTCTTTCCTTTGTGAAGAGAATCGTTCAGGAACGTTGTCCGTTGCGCTTCTCAACACTCTGATGCATGGATTTGAATCCTCATCATGTTTTTCACTATCTTCCATTTGCTCCATAATCGAGAAATATCACTAGAAGTGAGCTTTCTCAAAAATGCACCAAAATCCAAACAATACAAGTTTTGCTTCCCTTTTGGTTTTAGCTATGGATTTCATATTCAAAGTTTCCAATTAATACTCTACAAGGACTTATTCGCTATTGTTTTGGTTATATCGAATAACCCCAAAACTTTTACGACAATCCATACTAGATATGGAGCCGCTTTCACGAATCCAGATGGTTCACTATATATTATAATTGAGTGCTAACTATTTCTAACTAATGGTCTCTACATCTATACTGCAACGATTTATTTGGTGCCATCTATTCACCCATTTTGATATCTAATATCACATTGTGATGCTTTGCATTTTGACGTTTCAAAACGCTTTGCACTTCACAATTACTTTTATGCCATTCTTTATAAAGTCGAATTTCATTACTATTGATCAAATCATAGTAATTAGATTCTCTATTATATTTATACCCTTTGTTGATGAAACACTTTGATCAAATCAAATAGTTCTATATTCATGTTCCATTTGGTAAACTACTTTACACTTTTAAACAATTGTATAGTGATAATTACCATTTTCGTTAAAACACAATACATCGAATATGTATTTACTTTTAACAATTTATTAAACACTTTGTATTCAAGTAATACACGGTGTTCAAGTTATTTTGCCGAACTTAGGCATGATTTATATGTGATAAGAAATCGAATGACTTTCACATATTATCATTATAACTATGAATTTAAACAATGGTTTCATTCATTAATGAACATATCATTAAGTTAGGTATTTTAAGGCAATTCAATATTTTACAAATGTTCATACATTATCAATTAGTTTCAAACAACAAGGATAATTCACACATAATCAAACAAGATATGAACATGAATATAAATCATTCATAAAAGTGGAACAACCGTTTGTTACAAACTCATATGAATAACCGTCTCACAAAGTATGAGACACACTAAAGAAGTTCACAATCTTTTGATTACAATAACTATCCAAAACATAAACTAAATGATAAATGTTGAGGGAGAGCGTCGTTGGCCATCATCATCATGCTCGCCATCAGCACACAACGTCACCCCCTCTCTAGCAAGCACCTCTCATGTAGAAGGACCTATTTTCAGCAAAACAGAACAAGTATCAAATATACTTAACATTGCAAATGTGTTTGCAAGATTATAATATTTATAAAATTGTATATCAAATATATACCTTTGTCATCGATGACCTTTCCGGTGATTGGTTCAACCTTTACATTCCTGAAACGTAAGATGAACTCTTGGAAATCCAATGTTTCCGTATCACCACTCATGATGCTACTCCGGACATGTCCTTCGTAGCTAGGAAGCAACGATCGAAGCAGTATGCCTATCGCAAATGGATCATCCATCCAATAATCCACGAAGTGAACCAGTCTCATGTGTGCATCAAGCATGCGCTCCAAGTGACCCTTCAGACATGTATGCTCCTCCATCTGTATGGAAAGGAACTCTCCAAGCAGCTCGTGCTTCCACATGCGCACATGGCCTATGAACTCTGCTCTCAGCTAATCCACCATTGAATATGGATCAAGATCACCCATGAGCGGATGGAGTTCATCTACCATCACGTAACGCATTATCATCTGAATGTAGGTTGACATCTCTTGATGATAGTAGCGGTCTGCCAGCTCTTGTGGGGTCTCATAGTGGTCTGGCTCAGTCAAATCCATCGTGCGGTGTATGTAGTCTACCACCTGATTCCTAGTAAGGAGATCATTCAGGCGCACAAGCCAACTAGGGAAGTTGGATCCATCAAGTCTAAGTTTCTCACCCTTTACCCATTCCTTAATAACAAAGTAAGCTTCACGGTGATCCATCTCTACATTTATAATTGCAAAAAGGAATTTAGACTAAGTTTATAATTAAATGAGTTAATAATAACTCCACTCAGAAACACCTATTACCATAAGGTTCCTAGTGATAACACGACCCTTATCAGCCACATTTCCCCCGATCATCACGGCCATAAATGTGGGTTCAAGGGTGGACGCTAAACATCGGTCACATCATTCATGCGACTCGTGCTCGATCTTTCGACCATCCGTGTTCCGAGGCCATGTCTGTACATGCTAGGCTCACCAACTCAACCTTAGTGTATTCGTTGTGCAACATGGCTTACACCCACAGTATGCGAACGTAGATATGTTTGACACCCGATCATCACGGCCTGCCTCATACCGAAGAACTTTCTTGGTGGTGCACACTAAGGGGAAACACAATCATTGGTAATTTTAACAGGGATCATCTTATTATGCTACCGTCGAGTATCTAATACTAGCACACAATAAGATATACAAACAATAACATTGAATGTAAATGCGGTGTGATATAGTCCTTCATGTCGTGATCTCCATTCGTCATCACTGGATTCTAGCGCCAGGGTCCCGGCGCCGTAGACACCGGGGTACCGGTGTCATTCCGGCGTGGTAGTCTGTCACCTCCGTGAATATCTACTACTATGTAACATAAGGTAATCACTTTACCTTTGCCACAACCATATCACAAAGAAACGCCCCCCTGCAAAACAAAGTTAGACACCTCTACTTTATCTTTGCATGTTTTACGTGGCTGAATGGGCTTTCGCACAAGAACCGTTCTTACCTACGAACTTTCAGCACAACGCTGATCAAGTAGTTGTCTCTACTACACCCCTTTCAGGGCCCTCCGTTGCAAATAGCATACCAACTAATGCAAGAGAGACAGACACCCCCTAAGCCACTTTATACGGTACAAGCCGTATGTCAAGCGTGGACCAGTCTCGCGAATGAATGCGTAAAGTCAGTTGGGGGCCACTTCATCAAGCATTGCTGCGGTATACACAAGTGCACGTGGGAGGGTAACAACTAAAAGATCAACGCCCACACGCTACATCTCGTGTGTTCTACCCGTACTAGCATTACTATGCATAGATCTAGCTCTGATACCACTGTAGGGGTTCCGCGTATGAAAACAATAAATTTTACCCTACGCCCCTGAACCCCTGATGTTGCCAGGACCTATCTATTAGTAATACAGTAATGGGAGGGGATTTTCGCGAACTTACCCTTGAAGACCGAAAAGCGTTGTCAACGCTCAGGGGAGCGTGGTTGATGTAGACGAGCCGAAGCCGACCTCAAGGTCGTGATGAAGTCCTTGTGCTCCAATGGATCCAACGACTTGAGTGTCTCAAGTGCGACACCTCACGGGGAGTTACACACGTCTGGTGCCTGATGATGACTCCTCCTTCCCCGATCCAACAGCAGTTGCGGAAGTAGAGCTCCTGGATCCGAATCCCGCAGCGCGAAGGCGCTCCGCGGTGAAGATGTTTCTCGTTCGCGCAGTCCTAACTTGGGACCACGGTCACGAAAGAGAGAGGGAGAGATAGAACATATCAATTAGAGGTCCTCCCAAAAGTGAGAAGACCTTTATTGATTATTGGGTGTATTTATCTGGCCAAATACCCCCACTATATATAGGGGGAGTGGAGGTACTACCTTCCTGAAAGTCCCGGGGTGGGACTAAAGGAGGAGGAGGTGGGGGGAGGCGCCGCCGGCCAGCCCCCACCCTGGGCCCCACGTGGGGAAGGCCCGTTAGGGCCACCGGCCAACCCCCTTGGCCCCTCCTAGGGGTGTGGCCCCCTCTTGGGCCCTTTCCCCTCCGGGAATTGGCCCATTAAGCCTTTTGACCTTTTAAATTGATTTTCTCTTTATTAAATAATTATGATTAAATGATTAAATCAATATTTAACATTCATTCACATATTATTCAACCTCTATGGTTATGGAACACTTCCACCTCCACTCCGGACATCCTCCGGACTTACCGACACCCTTCCAGTTTTCTCCCTACTATTCTTCGGTGATTCTTCCGATTCTTTAAACACTCTCTAAGCATCATCAAGCCCTTGAGCGTGATACCCCATAGTTCGGGAACACTCCAGACATGGTCGGGACACTCCCGCACCAATGATCGACAGAGGGACCTGGATGGCCATGTGACCCCTGTGCGTTCCACGAAGATCTTTCGTCGTTTGAACCGGGACAGTCGTGTCTTATTACCCTTGTCTCTCGATACTTGCATTGCCCGAGATCTGATCAATGATATCACCATGTCGTGTTCAGTCTCGTTACCGAACAATGCTACTTGACTCGTTCCGATAAGTGATATCCCTGTGATCAAATCACATGCTGCGCAGCTATTGGATATAACTTCTCCGAGTGGGCCCTTGAGTATCTTCCCGTCACATGGACGGACAAATCCCGCTCTTGACATATATTGCTCAACGGTTTCCTCCGAGTACCTGAACACACCTTTATAACCACTGTTTTACCAAGTGGCGCTCGATGCTATCAAAGCATTCTTGGGAGACAGTGATTGATATAGCCTCATGGTCTAAGGAATAGTCTATGAGGATCCATTTCTAATCATCGTAACTTGAACTTCGTGACATGATCAGGTCACGATGTTTAGGTTGGGTACTGGTTCATCATCTCATTCTCAGAATGAGTTGACTCCATTTCCAACTGGCATAAATGCCACATGATCAGGAAACATGATCATATGTTGACCAATGAACCAATGACTAGAGTTTCACTGGGAACCCCTGGTTGTTTGTATATCACACGTGTATTGATGTTTCCACTCAATACAGTTATAGCGTGATATAAAACTTAATCATAAACTATATGAAATATGATAATAGTCCTTACTACTATTTGTATCTAGGGCATATTTCCAACACGCCCATGCCGCTGGCCGTGCCCGTGCTGTTGCTGGCCGCGCCGCTGCAGCTCACCAGCGCCAGCATCTCGCGTGTGCCTGCACCCGTGCCGTTGCTGGCCTCGCCCTTGCTGGATCCCGGCCACTCCCGTACCGGAGCTGGCCGCGTTGGAGCTCGGCTGCCCGTGCCAGCACTAATGGGTTCGTAGCATGGAAAACAAAAAAATTCTACCGCAAGAACGAACAAAACCCAGATCTAATCTAGATAAAAGCCAAGATCTAATCTATTAGACATGTGCAACGAGATAGATCTGTACTAACCCTCGTAGATCCGAAAGCGTTACGAGCTTAGATCCCGGGGTTGATGTAGTCGATCAATTGCCGATCTCAAGATCATGTGGACGATCCTTCCGGCGCGTTCGTGGCGCTTCATGATCGGTCACACGTGCGGAGTCGAAGCAGACCTTCCTTTCCCCATCCAGCGAGCAGCGGAGGTAGCAGATCTTCTCCACGGAATCCCAGCAGCACGACGGTGTGGTGGTGGTGGTGGAGTAGAGAATTCTGCAGGGCTTCGCCTAAGCCTGAGCAGAGGGAAGGAGGAGGAGAGAGGCGGCGGCTAGGGGTTGATGTGTAGGGGGCAAGGGGGTGGCGCCCCCACCCCTCTATTTAAAGGAGGGAGGCGTCATGGGAGGGGGAGTCCTAGTAGGACTCCCCTCCCTTCCTTGGCCGGCGGATTGGGAGGGGGGAGGAGTCCTCCTCCCCCACGACTCCTTCTCTTACCCCACAAGGACTCCTTGATCCTTTCTTGGTTTTCAAGCAAACTCCAAGAAATCTCCTAGAACCTTCCGGAACATTCCGAAACCTTCTAGAATCCCCATACAAATACTCTGGAACATTTCCTAACTTAGAAAATGATCCCCAATATATGAATCTTATTCTCCGGACAATTTCGGATCTCCTCGTGATGTCCTGGATCCAATCCGAGACTCCGAACAACATTCGGTCTCCAACGCACATTCCATATCTACTTAAAACAACTTCGAACCTTAAGTGTGTCACCCTATGGTTCGTGAATATGCATACATGATGAAGACACCTCTCCGATCAATAACCATCAGCGGGATCTGGAGATCCATAATGGCTCCCACATACTCAACGATGACTTCGTGATCGATAGAACCATTAACATACGAAACCAATTCCCTTTGTCACGCGATATTCTACTTATCCGAGGTTTGATCGTCGGTATCTCCATACCTAGTTCTACCTTGTTACTGATAAGTACTCTTTACTCGTTCCATGTTATGTCATCCCTTGTGACCTAGTCACATTCTTGCAAGCTATCTAGATGACATTCCACCGAGAGGGCCCAGAGCATATCTATCCGTCATATGGATGGACAAATCCCAATCTTGGTCCATGCGCTTCAACACATACTTTTAGAATACCCAATGACACCTTTATAACCACCCAGTTACGAAGCGGTGTTTGATGTCATCAAAGTACCCATCCGGTGATGGTGATTAACATAACCTCATGGTCGAAGGATTAGGTTACTATGCATTTTGAAAGCTTATAGCAATACAAACTTAATGACTTGATCTTATGCTACGCTTACTATGGGTGTGTGTCCATCACATCATTCTTCTAATGATATAACCTTGTTATTAATGACATCCAATGTCCATGATCAGGAAACCATGATCATCATTTAATCAACAAGCTAGTTCCACAAGAGGCTTACTAGGGACTCTTTTATGTTTACAAAACACACATGTATTAGTGTTTCCTTATAATACAATTATAGCATGGGATGTAAACATTCATCATAAACACAAAGATATAATAATAACCACTTTTATTATTGCCTCTTGGGCATATCTCCAACAGTCTCCCACTTGCACTAGAGTCAATAATCTAGATTACATGGTAATATACCTAACACCCATGGCGTTCTGGTGTTGGTCATGCTTTGCTCTAGGGAGAGGTTTAGTCAACAGATCTGCCACATTCAGATCAGTGTGTACTTTGCAAATCTTTATGTCACCATCTCGGACATACTCGCGAATAGCATGGAAATGTAGCTTGATGTGCTTCAGCTTGCTATGTGACCTTGGCTCTTGTGCATTAGCTATGGCACTTGTGTTGTCACAGTAGATGGCCATCGGGTCCAACGCACTGGGAACCACGCCAAGTTCAGTAATGAACTCCTTCATCCATATGGCTTCTTGTGCAGCCTCCGAAGCAGCTATGTATTCTGATTCAGTTGAAGATTTCGCCACAATGCTTTGCTTGGCACTCCTCCAGCTCACTGCAGCACCATTCAAAATAAGTACGTATCCAGACTGTGACTTCGAGTCATCTGGATCGGTGTTCCAACTAGCATCAGTGTAACCCTTTACAACAAGCTGTTCATCACCTCCATAAGAAAGAGACATATCCTTAGTCCTATTCAGGTACTTTAGGATATTCTAGACCGCTGTCCAGTGCTCCATTCCAGGATCACTTTGATATATGCTAGTCAAACTAACATCATGTGCTATATCCGGTCTTGTACACAACATGTCATACATGATAGAACCTATGGCCGAGGCATAGGGAATATTATTCATCTTTTCTCTATCTTCTGCCGTAGCCGGACTTTGAGTTTTACTCAAGGTCTTACCTGACAACATGGGCACGAACCCTTTCTTGCTCTCTTCCATTCTAAACTTCTTTAGAACTTTGTCTAAGTATGTACTTTGTGAAAGCGCTATTAGGCGTCTTGATCTATCTCTATAAATCTTGATGCCTAGAATATATGCCGCTTCGCCAAGATCCTTCATTGAAAAACTATTATTCAAATAGGTTTTGACGCTATTAAGAAGTTCTATATCATTCCCAATCAACAATATGTCATCTACATATAGTACTAGGAATGCTACAGAGCTCCCACTCACTTTCTTGTAAATACAAGCTTCTCCATAAGTTTGTATAAATCCAAAGTTTTTGATTACTTTATCAAAACGTTGATTCCAACTCCGGGATGCTTGCTTCAGTCCATAAATGGAGCGCTGAAGTTTGCATACCTTGTCAGCATCACTAGGATCGACAAAACCCTTGGGTTGTACCATATACAACTCTTCCTTAATGTCACCATTAAGGAACGCCGTTTTGACATCCATCTGCCAAATCTCATAATCGAAATATGCAGCGATTGCTAACAAAATCCTCACAGACTTTAGCTTCGCTACTGGTGAGAAAGTCTCATCGTAGTCAACTCCTTGAATTTGTCGGAACCCTTTCGCGACAAGTCGAGCCTTATAGACGGTAACATTACCATTAGCATCTGTTTTTCTTTTGAAAATCCATTTGTTCTCGACAGCCTTACGGCCATCCGATAAGTCCACCAAAGTCCATACTTGGTTTTCGTACATGGATCCCATTTTGGATTTCATGGCTTCTAGCCATTTGTCGGAATCTGGGCTCACCATAGCTTCTTCATACGTCGCAGGGTCATCAGTGTTGTCCACCAACATGACGTTCAAGGCAGAGTCATACCAATCAGGAGTGGTACGAACCCTCGTTGACCTGCAAGGTTCAGCAGTAACTTCGTTCGAAGTTTCATGATCACCATCATTAGCTTCCTCTCCAATTGGTGCAGGCGACACAAAAACATCTTCCGGTGCTGCGCTACTCTCAACTCTGAGAGAAGGTTCAATAACCTCGTCGAGTTCTACTTTCCTTCCAGTCACTTCCTTCGAGAGAAACTCCTTCTCAAGAAAGGATCCATTCTTGGCAACAAAAACTTTGCCTTCGGATCTATGATAGAAGGTATGCCCAATTGTTTCTTTAGGGTATCCTATGAAGACGCATTTCTCTGCTTTGGGTTCAAGCTTATCAGGTTGTAACTTCTTTACATACGCTTCGCAACTCCAAACTTTAAGGAACAACAACTTAGGTTTCTTACCAAACCACAATTCGTACGATGTCGTTTCAACGGATTTAGATGGTGCCCTATTTAAAGTGAATGCGGCTGTCTCTAATGCATAGCCCCAAAACGATAGTGGTAAATCTGTAAGAGACATCATAGACCGAACCATATCTAAGAGAGTTCGATTATGACGTTCGGACACACCATTACTGTTGTGGTGTTCCCGGTGTCAATTGCGAAAGTATTCCACATTTCTTTAAATGCATGCCAAACTCATAACTTAGATATTCACCTCCGCGGTCAGAACGCAGAAACTTAATCTTCTTGTTACGATGATTTTCCACTTCACTTTGAAATTCCTTAAACTTCTCGAAAGTTTCGGACTAATGTTTCATAAAGTAGATATACCCATATCTACTTAAGTCATCCGTGAAAGTGAGAACATAACGATATCCACCACGCGATGCTACACTCATTGGACCGCACACATCGGTATGTATTATTTCCAATAAGTCTGTAGCTCGCTCCATTATTCTAGAGAATGGAGTCTTAGTCATTTTTCCCATTAAACATGCTTCGCATCTTTCAAGTGATTCAAAATCAAGTGATTCAAGAAGTCCATCAGAATGGAGTTTCTTCATACGCTTCACTCCAATGTGACCAAGACGATAGTGCCACATGTATGTAGAATTATCATTCAATTTTATTCGTTTAGCATCTATGTTGTGAACATGTGTATCACTACTATCGAGATTCAATAAGAATAAACCATTCATCTTAGGTGCATTACCATAAAAGATATTACTCATATAAATCGAACAACCTTTATTCTCAGACTTAAAAGAGTAACCATCTCGCAATAAACAAGATCCAGATATAATGTTCATGCTTAACGCAGGCACCAAATAACAATTATTTAAATTTAAAACTAATCCCGAAGGTAGATGTAGAGGGAGCATGCCGACGTCGATCACATCAACCTTGGAGCCATTTCCAACACGCATCGTCACCTGCGTCTCTCGCCATTTTTATTCCGTAGCTCTGCTTTGAGTTACAAATATGAGCAACCGAACCAGATCAAATACCTGCACTACTACGACTACTAGTAAGATACACATCAATAACATGTATATCGAATATACCTTTCTTCTTGATGTTGCCGTTCTTGATCCGCCAGTACTTGGGGCGATTACGCTTCGATGACCAGCACCCTTGCGAGAAGCATTCAGTTTCAGCTTAGGACCAACCTTGGGCTTCTTAGCAGGTGTGGCAGCTTTCTTGCCGTCCTTCTTGAAGTTGCCCTTTTTCTTAGGCTTGCCCTGTTTCTTGAAATTGGTGGTCTTATTGACCATCAACACTTGGTGCTCCTTCTTGATCTCCACTTCAGTAGTTTTCAGCATGGATGATAGTTCAGCAACGCCTTGTTCATGCAAAGGCATATTGTAGTTCATCACAAAGTTCTTATAACTCGATGGCGTGATTGGAGGACACGGTGAATCCCTAACTCATTAGGAATCGTTATCCCCAAATCTTGGAGCTTGTTTGCGTGCCCGGACATGGTGAGCACGTGCTCTCTATGAGCTTCCCTCTTCCATCTTCTGGTGAAGAACTTTTCGAGGCCTCATAGCTCTCCACGGGCGTGAGTCTCAAAATGAGCTTGAGCTCCTTAATGATCTCGAGCGGTCGTGGTGCTCAAACACTTCTAGAGCTCCGTTTCTAAACCGTATAGGATGGCACACTGAACTGTGGAGTAATGATTTTTCCGAGTGGCGTAAACATTCTTTACGTCATCGGTGGCATCATCTGCAGGTGGGTCACCTAGCGGTGCTTCGAGCACATAGGTCATCTGACCAGCCCTAAGGAGAATCTTCAGACCACGGAGCCAGTCCGTGAAGTTGCTTCCATTGTTCTTAAGCTTTTCTTTCTCTAGGAACACATTGAAATTGATGGAGAGGTTCGCCATAATCTACAACAAATTTGCAAGTAGTTTAGACTAAGTTTATGATAAATTGAGTTCAATTTTAATTCTTAAATTAACTAGGTGAACTCCCACTCAAAACAACATCCCTCACATTGTCTTAGTGATTACACGAACCAAGTCCACTACACCAAGTCCGATCTTCACGAGAGAAGATGTAGTTTCATCGGCGAACAATCTTTATGTTCATTATATCACTTATATGATTCATGCTCTACCTTTCGGTATTCCGTGTTCCGAGACCATGTATGTACATGCTAGGCTTGTCAAGATTAACCTTAGTTTCCGCATGTGCAAATCTTGCTTGCACCCGTTGTATGCACACATAGAATCTATCACATCTGATCATCACGAGATGCTTCGAAACGACGAGTCTTAGCAACGGTGCCAACTAAGGACGAACAGTTTTATTACTTGATATTTAGTGAGAGGGATCATCTTATAATGCTACCATCACGATCTAAGCAATACAAGATGCATAAAGGATTAACATCACATGCAATTCATAATTAGTGTGGTATGATATGGCCCTTTCTTCTTATGCCTTTGATCTCCATCTCCAAAGCACAGACATGATCTCCATCATCACCAGCATTGCGTCAAGGTCAGTGGCGCCGCTTCATGGTTGTCCATCATCACCAGCAACTATTACAACTACTTGGAATAAAGCTATTACAAGATGAATAGACACGCAGGTCTTAACAGAATTAAAGACAACCATTAGGCTTCTGTCGGTTGCCATATTACAACAAGGATCATTGCATACATCAAATATAATCACAATCACATGATGGCCATATCACATCACAAAACCCCTGCAAAAACAAGTTAGACGCCTCTAATTTTCTTTTGCAAGTTTTACGTGGTTTGGGGCTTTCGAATAAGAACGGATCTTACCTACGAAACTGAACCACAACGTTGATACAAGTGCTATCAAGTGCAAAGTGTAAATTGGATCTATATTATGATGGGAGAGACAGACACCTGCAAAGCCACTTGTGCAAAGCAAGTTACACGTCAAGCGTGGAGCAAGTCTCATGTGCAATGACATGTAAGGTTAGCCCGAGCCGCTTCATCCCACCATACCGCAAGATGCAAAGTACACAAAGCAAAAGACGGCACAAGCACCAACGCCCACAAAACCATTGTGTTCTACTCGTGCAACAGATCTACGCATAGATACGGCTCTGATACCACTGATGGGTTCGTAGCATGGAAAACAAAAAAATTCTACCGCAAGAACAAACAAAACCCAGATCTAATCTAGATAAAAGCCAAGATCTAATCTATTAGACATGTGCAACGAGATAGATCTGTACTAACCCTCGTAGATCCGAAAGCGTTACGAGATTAGATCTCAGGGTTGATGTAGTCGATCACTTGCCGATCTCAAGATCGTGTGGATGATCCTTCCGGTAGCGCTCAAGCATGATCGGTCACACGTCTTGGGAGTCGGACCTTCCTCTCCCTGTTCCAGCGAGCAGCGGAGGTAGTAGATCTTCTCCACGGAATCCCAGCAGCACGACGTGTGGTGGTGGTGGTAGTGGAGTAGAGAATTCTGCAGGGCTTCGCCTAAGCTTGAGCAGAGGGAAGGAGGAGGAGAGAGGCGGCGGCTAGGGTTTGATGTGTAGGGGGCAAGGGGGTGGCGCCCCCACCCCTCTATTTAAAGGAGGGAGGCGCCATGGAAGGGGGAGTCCTAGTAGGACTCCCCTCCCTTCCTGGCATGGATTGGGAGGGGAGGAGTCCTCCCCACGACTCCTTGTCTTACCCCACAAGGACTCCTTGATCCTTTCTTGGTTTTCAAGTAAACTCCAAGAAATCTCCTAGAACCTTCCGGAACATTCCGAAACCTTCTACAATCCCCATACAAATACTCTAAAACATTTCCTAACTTAGAAAATGATCCCCAATATATGAATCTTATTCTCCGGACAATTCCGGATCTCCTCGTGATGTCCTGGATCCAATCCGATACTCCGAACAACATTCGGTCTCCAACGCACATTCCATATCTACTTAAAACAACTTCGAACCTTAAGTGTGTCACCCTATGGTTCGTGAATATGCAGACATGATGAAGACACCTCTACGATCAATAACCATCAGCGGGTTCTGGAGATCCATAATGGCTCCCACATACTCAACGATGACTTCGTGATCGATAGAACCATTAGCATACGAAACCAATTCCCTTTGTCATGCGATATTCTACTTATCCGAGGTTTGATCGTCGGTATCTCCATACCTAGTTCTACCTCACATCGATAAGTACTCTTTACTCGTTCCATGTTATGTCATCCCTTGTGACCTAGTCACATGCTTGCAAGCTATCTAGATGACATTCCACCGAGAGGGCCTAGAGCATATCTATCCGTCATATGGATGGACAAATCCCAATCTTGGTCCATGCGCTTCAACACATACTTTCAGAATACCCAATGACACCTTTATAACCACCCGATTCTAAGCGGTGTTTGATGTCATCAAAGTACTCATCCGGTGATGGTGATTAACATAACCTCATGGTCGAAGGATTAGGTTACTATGCATTTTGAAAGCTTATAGCAATACGAACTTAATGACCTGATATTATGCTACGCTTACTATGGGTGTGTGTCCATCACATCATTCTCCTAATGATATAACCTTGTTATTAATGACATCCAATGTCCATGATCAGGAAACCATGATCATCATTTAATCAACAAGCTAGTTCCACAAGAGGCTTACTAGGGACTCTTTTATGTTTACAAAACACACATGTATTAGTGTTTCCTTATAATACAATTATAACATGGGATGTAAACATTTATCATAAATACAAAGATATAATAATAACCACTTTTATTATTGCCTCTTTGGCATATCTCCAACAAGCTTTGCCTTGGCTAAATCACGTCTCGCCTACTGCCACGCTGGTACACGCCTTTGCTCTAGAGCGTAGGTTCTAGGGGAGGCACGGCGTCGATTCCTTCTGCAGGGAAGGCAAGAACAACATGGTAGAGCTCCGTGCAACATCAGAGAGAGAGTTAGGCACGCCTGCGCAAGCGTGCCGGCGAGTGCGCGAGCGAGAAGCGATGGCGAGAGAGACGACAAGGGCGCCACATGCGAGGTCCTGCAGGGGCCAGCGTGGGTGCACATAAGGTCTGGCACGGGCGAGGTCTCGTCAGGGCGGTGGGACGCAGGGGCGCGCACGACGGCGGGAGGCAGGGTGCGCGACAGCGGGAGACAGGGGTGTGACGACGAGCTTCAGGGGCACCGCGGCGGGAGGCGGTGCGCCCGACGGAAAAGGCAGCGCTCGCGGCGATGGGAGGCAGTGCACATGGCGGCAGAGGCAAAGCTCGCGACGACGGGAGGCAGTGCACATGACGGTGCTCACAACGACAGGAGTCAGAGGCGTGAATGTGGTCAATGCCAAGGGGTCCCGCTAATCAGCCCTCTTGTTTTCCAAAAATTCCAAAAAATAATAAAATTAGTCAAATCCTTATCATATACTTCCTATGCGTAAGTCATTTTTTTTTAAAAGTCAAACTACGAAAAGTTTGATCAAACTTTTTAAAAAAACTATCAAGACGAGCTGTGATATTATAAGATATCATGTGAAAATACATTTCATGATGTATCAAGGATATATATTTTATATTATAAATATTAATATTTTTTAAAAGAAACTTAGTCAAATTTTATATAGTTTGACTTTTTAAAAAAAATTATATGTCTTGAGTCCTGGAATGGAGGTAGTAGGACTGACATGTGAGTGCTGCCCGGTAGTTTTGCGTCATTTTCTCGAGGCCGAGGGGAACTCGTCTCTTCAGCCACCAGCGGCCCAGCTAGATCGCAGCTCCACTCCGACCAAATCCCTCGGCTCGCCACCATGGCCGACGGCGCCGCCTCCATCTCCACCTCCGGCTACCGCGGCGAGAACCGAATCGACGCCCTGCACGAGGACCTCCTCGGTGAAATCATCACCCGCCTTCCTGCCACGGACGCCGCCGGCACCGCCTCCATCTCCCCCCGCTGGCGCCACCTCTGGCGCTCTACCCCGCTCGTCCTTCGCGATTGCAAGCTTCCCGAGGCCAGGCGCGCCGCTATCGTTGCCCGAGTCCTCGCCGAGCACCCGGGGCCTTTCCGCACCATCTCCCTCATCGGCAGCAGCTTTGCCTCCCTGGACCTTGAGCTCGCCGACTGGCCGCGCCTCCTCGCCGCCAAGGGCACCCAAAAGCTTGCCCTTATAAACATGCCCACGGGGGCGCAGCCCATCGTCTCGCGCGTCCCCACCGACATCCTCCGCTGCGGCTCGCTCCAGGAGCTCTCCCTGGCCTTCTTGACGCTCCCCGAGGACCTCCCCCGCGTCGCCGCCGACGGCTTTCCCAACCTCCGCGAGCTCTGCTTGGTTAGGACCGCCACGAGCAACCAGGATCTCGAGTACTTGCTCGCTGCCAGCCCCGTTCTGCAGACCCTTATGTTCATCTGCGACTTGACGCCAAAGCGCGTCCATGTCCGCAGCCAGAGCATCCGGTGCGTGCTCGCTGGTCTGTCCGGGGTGGAGGAGGTCACCGTGGTGGACGCCCCGCTCTTGGAGCGTCTCTTCTTGTTCCAGCCACCTTGGGGTGGAGCTGATTGTGTGAGGGTCAAGATTGCTTGCGCACTCAACCTGCGGATGCTCGGCTACCTGGATCCAAGAATTCACAGGTTGCAGATTGGTGACAACATAATCCAAGTACGATTCCTTCTCATCTACATTGAAGTATTTCATCCACATCCACCAAATCATCACGACCTTTTCTATGATCATTGATCATTTAACGAGTATGGTGTCTATTCTCCTGGTATACCTTATTGCAGTCTGACACAATAGTGAGCCCGGGCACCGTGGTTCCAGGCGTCAGGATATTGGCCCTGAAGGTGAATTTTGGTGTCCTCTCGGAGGTCAAGATGCTGGCCAGCTTCCTCAGATGCTTTCCCAATGTTGACACGCTGCATATCCAGGTTCGTGAGAGATTTAGTCAGAAGTTTAGCAAATTGTATCATCAGTTATTAGCAGTGTGATCCATGTGCAACTGAACTATCCACTCGCTGGCACGAATTTGCAGTCTGTCCTTCATGATCCATTTGCCAATGAATCCAGCTGGGAGAACAATGCCAAGTTCTGGCAGGATGTCAGTCCAGTTAAATGCTTGAGGTCGCACGTGAAGAGCATGGTTATCCACAAATTCCGAGGGGATCAAAACGAATTTGAATTCCTCAAATTCTTGGCCATGAATGCGCAGGAGCTGCAGTCTTTGTTGGTTGTACGGCCTGACGAAAATTTTGCTTTGGTGGACAAGGTGGATGAGATTATAGACAAATTGGGGTGTCCACTGTTTCGAGCATGGACCTCTAAAGTACTGCTGGTGTCACCTAAGGTGGATACTGTTTGGGGAATCAACAAAGTTAATGATCTCACCACTGTTGATGACCCTTTTGCCGGATGAACACATGGACATGGTTAACTATGTGTTCCCATGATCCAAGCTCTTGGGTAATGACTGGCTTTTCTAATGCAAGATCATGCTGTTTAGTGTTATTTATCATGTATTTTTGTAGCATGTGCTAGGTGTCTTTTTCTTTTCTTTGCTCCTGTCACCTCTTGTAATTTCGTTCACTATCATAGGATACAGAGGTTGGTTGACCAACATTGTTGGTGTCAGTGTCACCTAAGGTGTGTAATGGTTGGAGTATTGAGAAAGATTATGCATCGTGGTGACCATGATCAGGAATTGTTCCTTTTGGTGGAGGAGCTTTCGCGGCCATGATCAGGATGGCATAGGCTATAGGTAGCTCTGCTTGTGATTCCGTATCGGATGAGATCTTGGGAAGTTAATGAATTGCAAAGTTGAGGAGATCTTTTGGTCACCTTTGTGGCTCTCGAGATGTCCGATATTGCCATGTTTTTTTGTCCTTGCAGAATTGTCGCTTTCTCTCCAGGAACCAGATCGGTGGAATTTCTCTAGTTCGAAATTGCTCGTATATATTCTCTTATGTTTGCAGATTATTTATTTTTGCGGACCTTCTTCTAATCAAGATGATCACACCATTGCTCATGTATTTTACATCAGTTTGTAGCCAAATTGTGGTAAATCTGCTATCCTTTTTTAGGAATAAAAGTGCCATTAAACCATCTAGGTCACCCTCTTGTCCTCCTGGAAAAAATAGACTTGCTGCTTATTCTTTCCTTATTGCTGGACTGAAGGTGAACTTAACCGGTTACAGAGCAAATAAATTATGTCATACTGGCAGACTTACTTCAGTTAAATTTTTTTCTTCTATTCCTATCTACCATGTGTCAAACATCTTATTGACTAGGAATCATATCCAGATTACCTCTAATGTTAGGAAGTTTTGGTGGGTAGGAATTCAATATTACCAATCCTCTAAACCCAACTTATCTTATACTCCCTCCAGTTAGAAATATAAGATGTTTTAGGTTTGTGAAGTAAACGTATCTAGACACCTTTTAATATATAGATTCATTTGAACCTATACACTAAAAGGTGTCTAGATACATTACCTTCACTAATCTAAAACATCTTATATTTCCAAACGGAGGGAGTAGCTTGGAGTGATATTTGCAACCTATGAAATAAGGGGCCTTAGCCATGTGGGTATTAAGAGATCTTCATTGCGTGAGCAAATCTTATATTTTGTGTTGCTTGCAAAATTATCCTTTCTGCTGTTTTAAAAGCTAAATACTTCCCTCATACTGCTATTTGGAAGGCTAACTCTTCTGGGCCTAAATCTGATTTTGGTATTTAGTTCTTAAAGAAATGCCAGATATGCTTAGGTCTTGTCATTTGCAAATTGCTAATGGTAACTCTAGTTAGGGGTCTGAACGTTGCTGTCCTGATTGGAAGAATATCCCTTGTCATCTTATTACGCAGCCAGGAGACCGATGCCTTAGTTTCATTAAAGATCTGTGTTGTGACTCATCAAAGAACTGGGACATGCCAACCCAAATACAGTACTTCCTATGAATCTCTTTCTAATCAAATCTTGCACATCCCCTGTTGTTAATGCAGACTTTGATGATAAAATCTGCTGGAAACACACTCCAAGTTAACAATGCACATCTTAGCTTCAAATCCGATTCTCATGATTCCTCCTTTTCTTTCTCTTCTTATCATTCTTTCTATGCTTGCAAGTACACACTATGGTATTTCTATTGCAGACTTCGAATGATTTGTCTTCTCAACAAAAATACTGGTTTGTAATGATAGTCCTTTATCTGCTGCTATTATCCCTAAACGTCTATCTCTCCTCTTTGCCTGCAGGTCCATGGGCATCAGATCAGTGTGATGGAAGCTTATAACTCTTCGGTGGCAAGGAAAGGTTCAGGCTTCCTCTTTTGACACTGACTGTGCTCTCCAAGGTGGAAGCACGATACTCTGGTTCTTGCATAGTGTTTGTTTCTTTACCGATTGCCAAGTGCTAGCGGAGGTGGCGAAAGTTGGCAGTCTTCCTTTCTAATCATGGACATTGGTCCTCTAGGCCCCTGCTTGCTGTTTTCATGAATGCTACGGCTGCAGAATCAGATAGGTCTTCAAGATTCAGAGATCCTCCCACAGGAGTCGCTCATGCTCAGTCTCGCCAAAAGAGATCAATCCGACTCATCTTGTAGTCTCAATACAAGTGCTGATAACATGTTCTCGACATGCTGCTCGGCAGTTCTGAACCTGTACTAAAGGAACAAGTTTTGCTGTGCAAATGTAGTAACCCGATGCTCGTAATCCTCCTGGGTGTTTTAGCATTCCAGCCGCAATGAATAGTTCATGTTAAAAAAAAACTAATGTAGTACGTACTACATACTTTCTTTTAAGCTGATGTTGTACATACTGGCAAATGGGAAAGGAGCAAATCTAGTTGCTAATCTTTGATAAGCCCTTCTATCGGTGGCTGCGCACTGTTATGTGCTGTGTTGTTTTGGCTAATTAAAAGCTGCTGGAAATTTGAGTCTCGTTTACATAGAGTTGCTAACTACTATAGCATAATCTGACGAGACGACCCCTCGCGTAACCCCTTGCGCACGCCGCGGATACCTTCCGCTGCTGCCGCCGGCCCTCGCCGTGGCGGTGGCGGGCCCATCCACCGAAGGTGGCATGGGGCAGTGGTTGCCAGAGGTGGCTGTCCGGACCTGTTGGGACGGAGATGGCGGGGCATCGGCGAGCAGCGCCCAGGGCAGTGCTGCCTGGTGTGGGGTGGGGGGTCTCTCCTCTCTCCTTGAGGCCTTGTGGGCCGGGGCGGACCTTTGAGATGAAAACCTAGATTGGGTGGATCTCTTGTACCGCCTACCTAGATCTTCTTCGCTGCGCGGTAGGGTCGGATATGATAGAGGGACTACCCTGCTCTGCCACCGCCATTCCTCGCTGCTAGCCTCCCATGGCCTATGGCAGGATACAAAGCGGAAGTTGCAGCAGGGTGCCGGCGGCTGGCGCGGGGGCCGCTAGGTCGACTTGAATAAAGGAGACGGTCCTAGGGTTCCATCTCGCTCCAAGATGAAGAGTTGTCGGAGGCCTATCCCAATCGATTTGGCTGGAGTGTGGTGTTCCTAAAGGCTCCATCAGCAGACTCCCTTGAGCGCCACATGCCTGAAGATTGCTAGATCGGATAGAATTTGGTCGGGCACGCCCGTGTTTTCTCTAGCCGTTTGGTTTTAGATGGAACATTTTGAAGCTCTGTTGTCTATTACCATCATGAGACACGTTTCGGTCCATGGTGAAGTCAGAGGAGGAGAATGTTAGGAAAGCCAAGATCCGAGGACTAGCAATGGCAATTTGAGTCTTTGTGACAACAGAAACTGGCTTGGTGATTTGTGACTTAGAGCAGTGACATGGAAAGTGGGGGTGACAGTACATGAGAAGTTCATAGTCTTACCTTTCGGGGTGAATATCTGGCCTTAATTGGTTGTACCTTGCAATGGTCTTGTTAAGGGCAATGCTTTGTGAGCGAGGATTTTCTTCAAGGTGAAAACTTATGATGTTTGATCGTGCGACAACGATGCTTGTGCACTTTTTCATTCTTGAATGCGTCGCTATTGGAGCAGTTGGACTTCTGATGCTGTTTTGGTGGTGGTAGTGTCGCTGCTACAAGGCACCGATCATTGTAGCAGGACTTTTTTTTTATAATTTTTCTTTTTTCCGGGCTGTGTGCCTCCGTAAAACTGTTAGAGCAACTCCAACCGAGGTTGCCAATTTTGGCGCTGTAAAACGCGTATGCAGCGCGCCATCCGAATTTTTCACACCGTGCACGAATCTGCTCGGCATAGGCGCGAAAACATGCGCGCTAAATTTACAGCCTAACCCTCCAATAGACGCGCTAAATTAGAGCACGCACAAACTAGATTTTGCAACAAATATGATAGAAAAAAGATCTAGAAATTAAAGTGAAAAAACGTACATAGTGCAAGAAAAATATTAGAAATTACTACTACTACTACTAAAAACTATTACTACGATCTAGTCCGACGAGGAGATCAAAATATAGTCCTCGCCGGACGAGACGGATGTCGTGTCGGACACCGGCATCGACGACCAGTAGTCGTCCCAACGGGGATCGTCGGCGGCCCGGCCATCTGCGTTTCGATGAAGGCGCGCCTCCGCGTCTTGTCCACCCGGCGATCGTGGCGTTCTTTGTGCTTCGCCGCCCTCGTCTCCGCCTTGGCCGCGGCCTGCTCGGCGTCGTGCTTGCGCTGCGCCGCGACGTCTTCGGGGAAACGGCAGCACAACTCCTGCCGCAGGCGCTTGTCGCGCTCGATGATGAGCAGACGACGCTCCGTTTCGCGCCGGCGGAGGCGCTCCTCCTCCGAGGCGGCGCGCGGCCCGCCGCCACGCATCCAGACGCGTCGTGGAAGTTCATCGACGCCAGCGCCGAGCGCCACGCGCCGAGGTGGGTGTGGCGGCGCTGGTCGCGGGTGCCGAGGGCGATGCGCTCGTCGCTGGTCTAGATCTCGGCGTAGAAGGTGCCGGCCGGACGCGCGCGTACACCGCGGTACCCGGAGCTTCCCGGCGCGGCGGCATGGCGGCGGTGGCGCGGGCGAGAGGATTGCGCTGAAGAGGAAGTGACGGTTGCTTTCACGCGCGCACGCGACGTTAACGCAGAAGAGCGCTGGCGAGCGCTGCGTCAAGAAGCGTCGAACCGCGCTACGACAAAGTTTTTTTCGCGCGAAAAGATACGCGGGCGCGATTTTTGGGCGTCTGTTGGAGTTGCTCTTAGGACACGGTGTTGTAAAGATTGGGTGTAATTGATATCTGTATAATATAAATTTATTCTAGCATAATCTGACACGAGTCAATCTTCAGAAGTTTTTGTTTTTGTTTTGAAAAGGGGTAAGAGCTACAAGCTTTTCGAAAGCTCAAGATGGTCAGAAATTAATTCAATGGCTTAAACAAATGGCTGATATTAAGAAATGTAAGCAAACAATGGCACCCTTCATTTTAACTTTTTAAGTATAGCTCACAGAGAGAAATTATTTATCCGTTAAACATACAGACAAGTCTGGAGTCTGGACCGCTGGTAGACCGCCCCTCCATTTCGACCAAAACCAAACCAAACCAAACCAAACCAAACCCTCGCCTCGCCACCATGGCCGGCGGCGCGGCTCCCCCCTCCACCGCCCGCGGCGGGTACCGCCTCAGCGCCCTCAACGACGACCTCCTCCAAGAAATCATCACCTGCCTCCCCGTCAAGGAAGCCGCCCGCACCGTCGTCCTCGCCAAGCGCTGGCGCTACCTCTGGCCCTCCGCCCCGCTCTTCCTCAACGATGCGGACCTCCCCCAGCCCGCGCGCGATGTCGTAGTCCCCCGAGTCCTCGCCGAGCACCGAGGCCGGTTCCGCTCCATCAACCTCGCCTACTTCAGGCTCGCCTCCCTGGACCGTGAGCTCCCCGGGTGGCCGCGCCTCCTCGCCGACAAGCGCACCCAGAGGCTCCAACTCACCAACCGTAACTATTTACCCCCGAACCAGATCGGCACCTTGCCGCACATCCCCGCCGACATCCTCCGCTGCGGCTCGCTCCAGAATCTCGTGCTGGGATTCTTGAAGTTCCCCGTCGACCTCTCCCACGGCGTCGAAATCTTTCTTCCTAACCTCCGGGAGCTCACCTTGGCAATGGTTATCATAAGCGGCGAAGACCTCGAGCACCTGATCACTGCCTGCACCGCTCTGAAGACCCTAAAGCTCACAAGCCTAACACCCAAGCGCGTCCATCTCCGCAGCCGAAGCCTCCGATGCGCGCTCGTTGGGCTGTCCAGGGTGGAAGACTTCGCGGTGGTGGACGCGCCACTCCTGGAGCGGCTCGTCTTGTATCTGCCGGGTACTGGTGCGAGGGTCAAGATTGGTTATGCAGCCAACCTGCTGGTGCTCGGCCACCTGGATACAAGAGTTCATCAGCTGCAGATCCGGGACATGGTGATCAAGGTACGGCCATACTGCTATCTCTCTCAACTAGAATATTATTCCATCCACATTGATCCATTCAGCATGTTCTCCTCCCTCCGTGAATCATAAAGCAGTCAATCAGTTATTATGATAATATTTGTTCTGGTGCACCTCGTTGCAGTCTCTCAAAATTATTCCGTCCACATACATCGATCCATCCATATCATGATAGTATTTTCTATGATCATGGAAGACTTGATGAGTAATGGTGTATACCTGTGTTGGTAGTCCGGATTGAAGCCTAACACAATGGCGAGCACAAGCACTCTGATTCCAAGCGTCAAGATATTGGCTGTGACCGTGAATTTTGGTGTCCTCTCGGAGCTCAACACGCTGGCCAGCTTCCTCAGATGCTTTCCCAACATTGTCACCCTGCACATCGAGGTACCTGTGATTTCCTCCAGTCACCAATTTTTAGCAGCACGATCGATAATATGCATGATGTAACTCAACTGTTCACGACTCATTTTTGCAGTCTGTCCTGCATGATCCATCTGTATCTGCCAGTGCTATTGAACCCAGTGGGGAGCACCATGCCAAGTTCTGGCAGGAGGTCGGTCCGGTTGAATGCTTGAGATCACACGTTCTCGAGAAGATGGCCATCCACGAATTTCGAGGGGATCAAGACGAATTCGAATTCCTCAAGTTCGTCGCCATGAATGCCCAGGGGCTGCAGTCTTTGCATGTCGTGTTGCAAGAAGGAGATACTTCTTCTTCGGATGACAAGAAGGTGAATGAGGCAAGAGAGAAATTGCAGGATCTACGGTTTCAAACAGGGATCTCTGGAGTGCTGCTGGTGTTGCCTAAAGAGGGCATCCTTTCGACCTTGCAGAAAGCAACTGATCTTACTTACGATGACCCTTTTCGCTTCTGAATTCACCACATGTTTACATGGTTGAGCCACTCCTGTTTGGGAACCGCTGACTGTTCTCTGCAAGATGATGTTGTTTAGTTTGTAGGCATGCCTTCTCTTGAGATATGGCTGATTTCAACTGTACCATGAATATGAAAGATTGAAGCTAGCACAAGTACCCAAAATACTAGTGTTTCTGAATATAACAGCCATGTGTTGTGCAATATCCATGTGTTGCTATTATAACAGCCATGTTCTTCTGAATATAGTTGCTCTGTTTTGTGGAATGTCTTCTGTTTCATTTGCTTTGCTTCTGTCAATTCAGTTCATTATCATCAGATGTTTAGGGTATGCTCAGCTTGTTTGACATGTTATCTACCTCTTCTCTATGCATTATAGTGGCCAGGACCAGGATTTGTTCTTGTTTAATTAATTTATGTAGTACTTCCTCCAGTCCATATTAATGGCCTCAACATTATCTAGATTCGTATGTCTATAGTTAAGTATTTAGAATAGATGCATTCGTATCTAGACAAAGTTGAGGCCATTAATATGGACTGGAGGGAATATATGATAGCTCGGCTAGTTAACTTATTATTGTAGATTCACTAATGTATGCAAGGAATATTTTTCTGCACAATTGGCTCCTGACACCCTGCCAAGTGAAGCTACACAGATACTGGCAAATGGAAAGGAAGCAAATACAGTACTATATATTTTTCTGATGGTGCTGTCTTTCTTCAGGCTTGCTCTTTCTGCACTTATTTTGCTCTCCAGGAGGAAGCACAATACTCTGGTTCTTGCATAATGTTTTTTTCTTTACCGATTGCTAATACTCTCCAGGAGAAACCCTTTTATTCGTGCCTGTGCACTGTTATGTGTCATGGTTTTTCTCATTATAATTTGCTGATACTCTCGTAAGACTAAGCCTAAACCTGCAGCTCTAAGAGTGTGTAGTTTAAGTATTACACAGATTTTATTTATGTAAAGTTTAATGAGAATTTGAGTCAGGATGAAAAATAATATGACGATAATCTAATCTAAAGGCTTATTAAGAAGACGACAAGATTAAAATTCTCATGCAGCTTAAAAACGAACTACCCTGCATTTTAATCACACGGGGCAACACATGGGTGCACTATGTCTGCTGAGGGCAGTACAATACAGCTCCTGTTATTGCACAACCGTCTTCTGTTCCGAAATTTGGACTTTTTTGTGTTGAAGTTCCTTCTACAGATCCCAAGAAAGATGATGTGAAGCCCAATTTCAGAACGCTACCAGTTTCATTTTGGCTGAGTACGCGAGGCCAAACAGAGTAACAGAGCTACTACGGCTTCTGCAGCTCTTACTTCCATCTCTCATTTGTTCTAGTGTTTATCTTTTTTATTTTTCCCTTAATTCAGTTGCGTGTACCATCTTCTACTTGTATACCTTCGTTTGCCAAAATCTAGTGATAAACTAGTGTTATTTGTCATGTGTTTATCAAATGTACGTCTCCAGCTATCCCCCATTGCCCCCGTACAAACGGGCTATGGGGGTGTCGCCACGGGTGTGTTTGGTTCGTGGGTATAAAACCGTGGCTATGGGTACCCCCAACCACGTGGTTGTGGTTAACCATTTTTTCTGTTTGGTTATTGGGTTGGGAAAGTGGTTAGGGATAGCCATATTTGTGTTTGGTTTGATGGATAAAAGATGTTTGGGGTGATATGGTTACCTTTTTTGTTATGATAGTGAGAATACCCCCATAACATGAGATTTTGGTTACGTATATCAATTAAAGTTCAAATATGTCATGACAATAATAGACTAAATATTATGTAGACATTTTGTATAATTTAATTGCACGAAGAGAGATTAGATCTTGGAGAGAGAGATAAATTTTAGGACATACATATGTACGTTTTCGGAGGCCACAGACTTGCCTCACCGCTCCTGAACCTGCGGTGTAGTCCCGATTCCCCTTCACCACCGCTTTTCTGTTTTGGTGGGGAGACGACGAGGCAAAAGAGACAGAGGTATGTCTGGTTCACGGGGTTTTTCTCTCTAGGAGGGAAGGTGAGCGCCGTCAAAACGATTCGCGGGTGATTCTAGGTGCTTGCCCACGAGTGGTTGGCCTCAACCACCAGTTTTCGGGTGGTGGAGCTCAACCAACTTTTGAGCAGAATTTGGCTACCCCTAACCATGCTACACCGTAAACCAAACACAGGTCAACCATCTGAAAAGTGGTTACCCCTAACCACTTAGGGGATAGCCACTGAACCAAATGCACCCGAAATCCACGCCCAGCAGTCCCCTCATAGCCCAATTTCATCTGACGCGGCTCAATACAGCGTCTGGACACCCAGTCCACCATCGAGGCATAGGAGACGAGCGGAGGCGCCAAATGGAGCTAGCAAAGGGGTGGGCCATCATTGTCATCGAGATAAAGAAATACTAGATGTAGACCCCGCGCGTTGCTGCGGGAATCTTTAGTAGCTACAATGTGAGTTCCGGCGAGAAAAATTGCTAATCTCATTAACAACCATATTTTTGACTTGAAACAAACATGATAAGGGATAGATTCTACAAAATGTTATATTGTTTGGCGCAACACGATGTCAATCAGTAAGCAAGATGGAGTAACTTTAAATCAGTAAGCAAGATGGAACATACAAAGACAGTATACTCGGGTCTCTGTGGATGGCGTGATTAATTTGAAATACTTTAGTTTTCTGTTTAAACAATAAATTTGAATAAAGTGCTAAATAAAAAGAATGGTCCGAAGCTTTAAGTAGCTCGTGCTTGCAACAAAATGGTTTGTCAGTACATATGACGGTGAGTAACTTACAACGCGTTAGACAAAAATAGTTATATTGCTGGGAAGAACATATGACGATCAGTAACTTACAAAGAAGAATTAAGTTGATATATGCACTAAGCCAAATCCCAGTTAGTTCACGGTCGAACAATTCTAGTTGATTAACATCCACCCGGAGCCTAATCCTAGCAAGCACATATTTCCGAGTAATTCTGCTTGACCACTCTTTGAACGCCAGATCAAAATCAGGTGCAGCGAACCTTACGTAATGGACTTTACTGGAATACAAAACTCTGGCATACCGATAGCAGAAGGTTTATTTCCTGCAACCTAGCACACGAATACGGGTATCTTAAGCTCAATATTTTGGCAGAAAAGACGGACAACACTGATATGAAATATATTGATGTACCTACCTCAGGAAGTCAGGATGGTTGGTTATTTTTACCATGGCATATTGGCATCCCAGATCACATCTTCAAAATGGATGGAGACCGGGAAAAATGACATAACCAAGCATGGCAAATACATGGTATAAGAGAATCTCTGTGGGTACATCCGGGATATAAAATTGCCTAACGACTCACCAAATCTTGGCTTTGCGGAGCTCTCACCTGGAAACAGCGGCAATGTGACACATATACTGTCATATATGGATGAATAGCATGTGACACAGGCAAAGGACGGCCCATGTCCATTGCAAACACCTCCCCTGTACGTAGACGTCGGAAAGCTTATGGAGTAAAAGATGCGGTTTTGTCATGGTAGGCAGTAACGGGTGAGTAGGAGGCATCGACAGATAATAGGAGAGAAGTGGGGGCATTTATACACAGGACGCATGAAGATGGGGGAGAGGAATTACATCGGTTTCCTACAGCAAAATAGTCGAGAAGATTAAAAGGAACGGAAATCAATCAATTAAGACAATGGGTATTGGAAACGGAGATGATGGCCTGTTGAGCTGACAGGAAGGAACGAACCAGGCGGGAGCTAATAAGAAGGTTGGAAGATAGAATGCCTACAGAGGATGGCAGCGTCTTGATCCCAAAAGTAGTCTTAACTAGGAAAAATGCCCGTGCATTGCACTGGGAGGAAAAAATCTACGCAGCAAAAGGCGAGTATTTTTATTCAGTATTTTCTAGACCCTGAAGAATTTCACTTCTCAAAATCAGTTTTTGTTAATGGAACAAAGAAAAATTCTCATCGAAATGCACCTAGACTTTCCGATACAACAGCAAATAGAAATTGCTTAGGTGGGACATTCGTAAATCAGAGTAAACCTGGTACCAGAATTCTTCTGGTGCTTATCGGGTCCGAGAGGTGGGGGCTTCTCCAAGTGTAGCAAATATTTACATATCGCCACCTTCAGAGGTGGCGAGGTGCAGAACATATACATTATGAAGAGAGGCAACATGATTAGGAGACTCTTTTCTATACATATCTTGTACCTGCTGAATCAATCAAAGTAGGGTTGCTAGGGGTTGATTCTAAACAATGTAAATTTTTTTTTCTAACGATGTCATACATAAGATAAAGAGATTTTTAGAATGATGACAGCAGTGAAAAGGTCTCAAATTTGAGAATCACATGCATAATTTTTGTGTTTTTCCAACGATCACATGCATAAGCTAAACAAATTTTTAGAAGGTACAGTGCACAAAAATTCCAAATAATTAGAGTCTTGACAAAGCAAAGAAAATTGATTAATCCATGTTCATCCAAATAAGAGATGGAAATTTAATATAATTGAAAAAGAAATTGGGCATATACCAGGAGAAAATATTGGGTCTTCATAGATACAATAAAAAATCTATAGGAACGAAACAACAACTTTTTAAACCTATAAGCTTCATATCGACCTTTGTATATAAGAAAATTGTAACAATACTTTGGTTCAGCTCACCAATAGTTCTTGGGCTGACATAAGCGCTAGTTACAGCAAAGCTCTATCCATTGGCATCCACGAACAATCAAACACGTGCCCAAAAATAATCAGATCTCTGGCTGAACTTGGGTAGAAACAATGATTTAAGTGTCACCGTGTAAGAAGGATCAAACCTATGTAGTAGCAGATTGAGTTTCAGTAAGCTGTTGCAGGTGTACCAATCTGAAATTGAAACTGATGCTCCATCGATGTGTTTATCTTTGAGAAAATCTAAAACAACGATCTGACAGAACCTATCAAACAACAGGGTTAAGCTCGAAGATGAGGATCTGGGGCACTCCATGTGAGAATAAGTACGGTTAAAGAAGAAGGCTGTGATGACATTGGGGCAAACAGGTTGAGAGCAACTACTTGAGATGTTGGGAGCTCGTGCGGATGGCCAATCGATAATTCCTCCAGTAGTTGAAGCAAAGAGGCATCTACTGCACGGGGCCTTTTCGTTGTCGTAGCATGACGGGGCAGAGGCATTGAAGAAAGGGGCAACGGTCTGTCGAGAAGCTGAACTGGGCCTGGAGCTCCTGCGCTGGTTCGGCTGCTCGTCCATAGCCACCGACGCCCCCGCGCCCAGGCAGCTACCAGCGGACTGGATTTGAGCTACCATCTTAACACATCCGTCCCTCATTTACGGTGCCGGAAAACAAGGCAGCCATGGCACCCCTCCATCGGAGAAACCAAAGGCCTCCATCATTGAGGAAGACACGTCCGGCTCAAAATTCATCGAGGAAGCCCGAAAACTGCCAGACACAAGATGAAGGTCGGATCGGGTCAAGACGCCATGACATGAAGCCTTGCTGTCGAGGTCGATTCCACCTGCCAGTTTGAGCGCGTGCGGCTTCCGTCTGCGGTGATCTCCCTAAGCTGTCGCGGGACCTCGTAGTGGCGATGTTGAGATCCTGGCGGCCGTAGCGTGCTCCGGCTCGATTCACACAATTCCGAAAACGAATTACATGGATAGGTTTAAATCCCAATGATATTTTATGAGTTTAAATCCCCGTGCTAGTCGAATCCAAATGGCGTAAAATCGATTAGTTATTGCACTGCCACTATTCCTTTGCATATCTACATACAAAGTTGATTCACGTCACACACAACCAACCGCACAACACAAGCTACCTAGAATAGAGCCGTAGACGATCGGTCCTTGGGAAGACGAAGGAGGTGACCATAGCAACGACAGTGCATGACAAACCATGCCCATGATCACAGTGTGACCCAATCTCTCGCGATCAGCAGCTATACCCCTCGGTAGTATTGAGCATATGGTTTTTGAGCTTGTACACGAACATGTGATTGAAGTAAACGTGCATACCTCATGTAAGCCAAATATAGATTTTTCGATGGATGTTGTACATGGCCGGGGCACATTGGGGTGCCGCGTCACACGTGTGTCCCGTGCAGTAGCACTCAGATCGCACATGGAAGATCATCTGTCGGGGTGATGCACGGCTGCACTTTGCATTTACTGAGAGACTCACAAGCTGATCGACCTGCATGGTGGCCTTCGCCTCCTTGGGTAGGATAGCATATGAATAAGAGAAAATCGAGTATATGTTGGGAGGATTAGAATGAGGATTGATCTAATCTACCGAATTGTCATTATAATTCTATTTTCAGGTTCAGATTTTGTCTCTCCTTTTGTTATAATAAAAAAGTACAAAATATGGTAATTTTTTTGTTGTCATTATATTCTATTTTCAGATTCAGATTTGGTCTCTCCTTTTGTTATAATAAAAAAAAAGTGCAAAAGATGGTAATTTTTTTGTTCTTTTTCGTCGCATGACACATTGCCATAATGCATATTTTGCCCAAGGGATACAGAGCGCGCAGTCCCTCCTATTTTAGTTTAATCATGCACCATATATACTCCCCATGCATAAGCCCACAATCCCTCTTATTTTAATCATGCACCATGAGTAGCCCACAATCTCTCGTGCTTTTTTCAGCTCTTCTAAAGAGAAGACCGTGGCTCTGTTTTTCCCGACTTGTGGCTCGTTGATATCCCAAACAATTTTGGATCGTATATAAATCGGTGAGGCAGAAGCTAAGGAAACAGGGTGGGACTAAATGAGTCGTATCAGGTCTTCGGTATATACTCTGCTATTTATTTCACGTGACACTCAAGCAAACCAGGGCCTCATTTGGAGATGGCCTGGCCTTTTCTACATTCGGCAGGGAGCTTACGATTCGTTTTCCAGGCCCGCTCTATTTTCCTAATCCGGTCTATGGTGGTACCACCCGGAACCAAATCGTACGGAAGACGTGTTGGCGGCAAAATCTAAACGTTTTTCTCCACTTACCCGTGGCATTGGTGTTTAATTTAGAAACTTTTTTCTACTTAGGGGTGACACTGTGGGTAATATGTGATTTAGTGGAAGGGTAAAAGAGTCCAAAAAAATGTTGGACCGAAAGAAACAATCCGTTCTTTATTATTAGTATAGATAAAGGAGAAGAAGAAGAGGTGCATCGGATACTAATTATGCGGAAAGGAGAGAGTCAGGGCGCCTGTGTATGTCACTGTTAGAAATAATGGGGCTAATCCATTTAGGCCCATGAGTATTTCAGATTTTCCCTAAATCTCAAAGCCCAAATTTGTGGCAGCCCATATGTGTTTGGGCCCATGTTTGTGGCAGCTCACATGGGAGTGTAGTGGGAGCTAAAGTTTAGTCCCACATGGAAAGTTGGAGGAGAGTTGCACCACCTTATAAGGAGGAGTGTTGCACCACTTTGTAAGTAAGTGGAAATAAGAGAGATACACACGCGCTCCTCCTCCGACGCGACGCTGCATACGTCATGCCGTCGTCACGACGCTTTTGCTGCTCAGGAAAATTGACAGACGTGTCAAACGGTTATCGTGGGCTACTGTAACCGACCCGAACGTGCGTAACGTGGACTCGGCCCACGTTCGCCTCCGTTAGGGTTTCCTGAGCCGCTCTATATAAAGTCTTGCGCGGGTACCGCCACAACAACCACCGAAAACCAATCTAGGGTTTTGCCATCCTCTCTACTTGTGCCGTCACCGTAGTCTACTCCATCCCGCTTGCGGCATGCACCGCGGACGGGAGAGCAGGTCTCGAACCACTCGCCCTTGTGATCACATGTACGGGAGGCGAATAAGGTTTTGGAAGCGCTCTGCATCGCCGAAGTTCTCCATCACGGGTCGTCTTCCATCCAAGTCGGTGATTGCTGCATACCGCCGTCTTCGCGCCATCTTGCGATCACTCTTCCCCAAAGTTTCTACTACGACAACCGAACAGTGCGTGCTCGTGATCCTGTTTGGTTATTCATCATGTTCTGCGAGTACATGTTAGGCTGCTATTTGTTTCGATCATCCCATTGTTTAGTACATCTAGTATGTTCGAGTTACATGAGCTAGTAGCTGGTTTTGTCATGATTTATATTCTGGAATTAATCGTGGAAATTATGCCTAATATTCCAACAATCCAAAAACCTTATTGTAGGCAATTTCCTGAATTAACAATGGCTGGTTTTACCGATGCCGAGGCGGATAAGTTTACGGTGTGCACTTTAAGAGGTGGCGATACAAGGCTGAGCTTGGCTGACCACGATGAAAGTGTTCCACATCGATCAAAGGCAAACTGAGGGAACTATATCGGCGAGGATCGGAAAGTTCGAGGATGCTATCGCCTTTGTGGGATGTATTCTAAGCATTCTTGCTGACCGTCTGTGTGATGTGTTTATGCACATAAAAGACGGGAAGGATCTCTGGGATGCACTGGATGCCAAGTTTGGTGTTGCAGATGCTGGCAGTGAACTGTATATCATGGAGATCTTTCATGATTTTAAGATGACTAAGGACCTTCCTGTGGTTTAACAAGCTCATGAGATCTGATTGCATTGCCAAAGAGCTCCAACTCCTTAAGTGTACCTTACCCAACAAGTTTGTGGGGGGATGCATTATTGCTAAGTTGCCCCCTTCATGGAGGAACTTTGCCACAACTCTCAAACACAAGAGACAGGAGATATCAGTTGAAAATCTGATAGCGTCCCTTGATGTTGAGGAGAAGGCTCGGGCTAAGGACACTCTTGAGAAAGGAGAGGGTCTTGCCTACGCTAACTTTGTGCGAAGGCAAATCCGTGAGGCAAGAACAAAGGGAACTTCAAACCCTCCTTTAACAAGCCTAAAGACTACAACCTTCAAGAAGAAGGCGAACAGGACAAGAGTGGACTGTCTTGTTACACTTGTGGAGAGCCCGCCATTTTCAAGGACTGTCGAAACGCCGGACCCATGAGAGGAAAAAGGCCAAGGCTGTCAACGTCGTGACCGCTAGCAATCTTGATGGGTATGGTAATTTATTTACTGTTCTTTCAGTATTTCAATCACCGTGTTGGTGGCTTGATCTGGTGCTAATGTTCATGTGTGTGCTGACATCTCTATGTTCACTTCTTATCGTTACTCGGATTCATCCGTCCCTAATGGGAATGGATCACATGCTTACATTAAGTGGTGTTGCACGGTGGATGAAGTTTACTTCCGGAAGATCGCGGCGTGCGGTGAGGCGAGATGTCCTACTACTATGAACAAGAATCTCGTTAGTGGCTCCCTCTTTGCGGAGATGGGTTTAAGGTTGTCTTAGAGTCTAATAAAGTCGTTGTTTCAAACATGGACAATTTATTGGTAAAGGTTATGAGTTTGGAGGCTTGTTCCGATTTTCACTTTCGTAGTTTTGTAATAAATCCGTGAATCATATTTGTGGTGGTGTTAATGATGATACCAGATTTGGCATTCTCGCTTATGTCACATTAATTTTGGTTTGATATCTCGGATGTCCAGATGAGTTTAATTCAATTTCACTATTGCCAAAGGTTCTAAGTGCCATAGTTGTGTGCAATCAAAGCAACCTCGAAAGCCTCACAAGGTCCGAAGAGAGAAACTTGGCACCTCTAGAACTCATACATTCGATCTATGCGAGATGAATGGTGTGTTGACAAAAGGTGAAAAGAGATATTTCATGACGTTAATAGATGATGCTACTAAATTTTGCTATGTTTACTTGTTGCAAACTAAAGATGAGGCTTTAGACTACTTTAAAATCTATAAGGCAAGTTGAAAATCAACTAGAGAGAAAGATCAGCGTCTTAGGTCGGATCGTGGTGGTGAGTATTTTCCCAAAATATTTGATGAATTCTGCCAGAACACGGAATTATTCATGAGAGGGCCTCCTACTCGCCCCAATCAAACGGGGGTTGCCAGAGGAAAACCGCATGTTGGTGACTTGGTGAATTCCATGTTAGCTTGCTGGTTTATCAAAGGCATGGTGGGGGAGGCTTTGTTGACTTCATGTCATGTCCTGAATAGAGTTCCTAACAAGAATAAAGAAAAGACCCTTATGAGGAGTGGGTTGGGAGAAAACCATCACTTTCAGATTTGCGCACTTGGGGGTGTTTGGCGAAGGTCAACATACCGATTCCCAAGAAAGCAAGCGGACCCAAGACAGTGGATTGTATCTTTCTAGGATATGCTCCACGGAGTGTAGGCTATAGATTTCTAGTGGTTAAATCTGAGGTACCTGATATGCATGTTGATACTATAATGGAATCTCGTGATGCAACATTCTTTGAAAATATTTTTCCTATGAAAGATATGCATAGCATTGGTAGGATTTCTTCTGAAATACTTCCTGAATCTAGTGCATCTATTGAGAATTTTGAACAACCACATGAGGAATTTCTTGAGAAGGATGACAATGAACCTCTCACGAGGAGTAAGAGACAGAGGGTTGCAAAATCCTTTGGTAATGACTTCATCGTGTACCTTGTGGATGATACTCCCAGATCCATTACTGAGGCATATGCATCTCCGGATGCAGATGATTGAAAGAAGCTGTCCAAAATGAGATGGACTCGATTCTTTCTAATGGAACTTGGGAATTATCGAACGACCCTATGGTTGTAAACACATGGGATGTAAGTGGATGTTCAAGAAGAAACTAAGGCCTGATGGTACTATTGAGAAGTACAAGGCGCGTCTTGTAGCTAAGGGCTACACACAGAAAGAAGGCGAAGATTACTTCGACACCTATTCACCTGTCGCTAGACTGACCACCATTCAAGTACTACTATCCCTGGTTGCCTCTTATGGTCTTCTCGTTCATCAAATGGACGTGAAGACAGCTTTTCTTAATGGAGAGTTGGAAGAGGAGATCTATATGGATCAGCCGGATGGGTTTGTGGTAAAAGGTGAAGAGACAAAGGTGTGTAAGTTATTGAAATCTTTATATGGCCTGAAACAAGCACCTAAGCAATGTCATGAGAAGTTTGATGAACTCTACTTCTGCGGCTTTGTCATTAATGAGGCGATAGGTGTGTTTACTATCGTCATGGTGGGCGATAAGCGTTATATTATGTTTGTATGTGGATGACATTCGATCTTTGGTACAAACATGAAAGTGATAATGAGGTCAAGTCTTTCCAAAGAGTTTTGATATGAAAGATCTGGGAGAGGCTGATGTCATTCTGAACATCAAGCTTATTAAGAACGAGAATGGGATTACTTTAACACAATCTCATTATGTTGAGAAGGTCTTGAGCCGATTTGGCTTTAATGATGGCAAGACTTCTCCAACACCTTATGATCCCAGTTTGACATTACGAAAGAATAAGAAGGAACCAACGATCAGCTGAAATATTCACAAGTTGTTGGTTCTCTCATGTACTTAGCGCCTACAAGACCTGATATCTCTTTTCGTGAGCAAGTTGAGTAGGTTCATCTAACCCGGTATTGATCATTGGCATGCACTTGAAAGGGTCATGCGCTATCTATGTGGTATAATGAGCTATGGGATTCACTATTCAGGAATCCTCTTTGAAGGATATAGTGATTCGAATTGGATCTCTGACGTTGATGAACTCTACGACACGAGCGGGTATGTGTTTACCCTTGGAGGTGGCGCATTGTCATGGAGGTCTCATAGACAAACCATATTGACGAGGTCAACCATGGAAGCAGAACTTCTTGCTTTGAACACGACCATCGTTGAGTCGTAATGGCTGCGTGAGCTCTTGATGGACTTGCCGTGGTTGAGAAACTGTCTTGCAATCCTTTTGAATTGTGACAACCAAACTGTTATTGTCAAAGTGAATAATTCTAAGGATAACGAAGTCATCAAGACACGTGAAGAGACGTTTGAAATCTGTCAGAAATTGAGAAACTCCGAGTAATAATCATACGTATATTCAAACAGATAAAACTGGCAGATCCTTTACAAAGGGACTATCACGAAATGTGATAGAAAGTGCATCGAGGAGATGGGGTTGAGACCCATGGATGTCACACCTTAGTGGTAACCCAACCTATGTGATCGGAGATCCGTGAATTAGGACACAGGAAGAACAAGCTAGTGGTTTGACCGAGGAGAGTATTTTGTAACCCTCTCTATGTGAAGATGCATGACTCTCATAATCTAAGGCAGGTTGGCAACATGCCTTAATGTGTTCTTGTTGGCTTTAATTAGCAAAGATGCCGTCCCATTCTTGAAAGAACACACCTATATGAGCTCGGTAAGCGTCGCGGTCTATGAGATCTGGGTGATCTCTTGTAAACTCATGAAGAGACCGGGAGTATGACGATATGCTCTAACCCATGAGGGTAGGCTCTTGACGATACCAAGTACTAGTTATGATTCGACGGCGAAATCTATTGGCACCAAACTTGCAATTCAAGGTTCGTCCATTGTTCAAGTTGTTGATAGACGAGTTCAAGTTTCTAGGCGGAAGTTCAACTTAACAGTCTCTGCTGAAACACTTGGTATATAAACAAGTAGCAAGGATTGGCAAATCTTCAAATGGGCATTTGAGATCTGGTGGGGATTGTTAGAAATAATGGGGCTAATCCATTTAGGCCCATGAGTATTTCAGATTTTTCCTAAATCTCAAAGCCCAAATTTGTGGCAGCCCATATGTGTTTGGGCCCATGTTTGTGGCAGCTCACATGGGAGTGTAGTGGGAGCTAAAGTTTAGTCCCACATGGAAAGTTGGAGGAGAGTTGCACCACCTTATAAGGAGGTTGCACCACTTTGTAGTAAGTGGAAATAAGAGAGATACACACGCCCTCCTCCGACGACACGCCACGCTGGCTACAACTGGTTGCGAATCTCGCCGAAATGAGCTTTTATTTTTGCTTAGGAAAATTGATGACGTGTCAAACGGTTATCGTGGCTCAGAATTTGCGGCGAACGCGAATTGCCCACTCGCCCACGCCTAGGGTTTCCCGAGCCGCCTATTATAATCTTAGCGTTACCGCTAACAACCACCGAAAACCAATCTAGGGTTTTGCCATCCTCTACTTGTGCCGTCACCGTAGTCTACTCCATCCGGCTTCTGCCGTGCACCGGGCGGACGGAGAGCAGGTCTCGGAACCACTCGCCCTTATGATCTGTCTGCACGGGAGAGGGCTTAATAAGGTTTTAAGCGCCCGCTTCGATTGTTCTCCATCACGGGTCGCCTTCCATCCAAGTCAGCGGTGCTGCATACCGCCGCCTTCGTCATCCATGCTCGATCACTCTTCCCCAAAGTTTCTACTACGACAACCGAACGGCAGTGCGTACACGTGATCCTGTTTGGTTATTCATCATTCTACTCGAGTACATGTTGTGCTGTTTGTTTCGATCATCCCTCCGATCATCCTGTTGTTTAGTACATCTAGTATGTTCGAGTTACATGAGCTAGTAGCTGGTTTTGTCATGATTTATATTCTGGAATTAATCGTGGAAATTATGCCTAATATTCCAACAGTCACGATCGAGATGATTCAACTGGACGGATGGATGGATATAATCGAACGGTTCAGAAAAAAGATGATGTGGCTAGGCTGCATGTCGAGATAGACAAACTTAATGATGCTTAGTGGGGGTCTACTTTATAAGAAGATATAGATTCGCATCCCCATTTCAAGTTTCCCATCATTTCCCCCATCCCCATCCCGCCGATCCTAGTCCCACCATTTTCCCTCCCCACTTTCGTATTGCCGTCTCCAACGCCGCCATCAAAATACTACTACTCTCGGTTTGAATTGGTAATGATTTTGCATGAGCAACAAGTGAGAAATACTATCTCTGTTCTAAGCCTTTTAGAAGTTTAATTTGAATTGGTAGAAAAGCTTACATTACGAAATGGAGGTACAGTAGTAGATAGGGATGTAGATAGGATAGTTTCCGCACTGAAATCGGTTCCGAAACTGTTTTAAGGTATTCATATCCGATTTTATAGAATCCGGCAGATAAGGATATCCGATTTCGACGTGATACTTCGGATATGGTGTAGGATATGGTATGAAAAATAGCATACGGATATAAATTATTCAAAAATTAATTAGGATTATCCGAGTGTTTTAAACCGGATAATCCGATTTTAGAGTCAAAAGTCAAGGGCAATATCGCAAAGCTACTACTTATTTAGTTACCGAGTTCATTTGGCGAACATGTCTAACTCTGTCTTTTAACACCATATCTCTATTATCTTATCTACTTGATTCATGTAAGGCCAAAATATTAATTCTCTCTCAAAACTTTGCTAAAAATATAATTGTCTACCTATGTGGATATTCACTTCGGCTCGCAGGTGCAAATGCACCCATTATGAGAAAATATTTTTCAAAATGTCAAAAATTCAAAAAGAAAATTTATCATATACATTCGAACATTTTATGTTGGTTTACAAGTTTTCAGGATGAAAGAATATTTTATGTGTCGTGTATAAAAAATGCAAAAAATGTCATGTGAATAGTCGTATTCCTGTGACATATTTTGTATTTTTTATACATAACACATAAAATGTTCTTTCATCCCGAAAACTTGTGAACCAACATAAAATGTTTGAATGTATATGTAGAATGTTTTTTCAAAAAATTTGACGTTTCAAAAAATATTTTCTCATAATGGGTGCATTTGCACCTACGAGCCGAATTGCCGCCTCCCTACCTATGAGAGTATCTATCCGACTACTTTTATTTCCGGCCCGAGTCCGCTCCGTTTCCGATTCGAATCCGCGGTCCAGTAAATCCGCATTCGAATTCGTAACCGATCATTATCCGCTCTAATCCGAATCCGAGAAACAAATATGGAAAAGGATATGGTACTGTCAAAATCCGATCGGATCCGATCGGTTTACCCCTAGTAGTAGGAAACAAAATTGTGAGTGAAATTCGATTAGAAATGATTTAAAGAAAAAATAACAACTCCACATCAGTGCACCCTTGGTGGGCCGCCAGGAACCCGACGCGTGCGCCCGGCCGAAATCAAACGGAAACCCTCGCCTCGGCACCATGGCCGACAGCGCCGCCTCCCTCCTCCCCACCGCTGGCCACGACGACGAGGATGGAATCAGCGCCCTCCACGACGACATCCTCCTCCACGACGCATGCTGAGCTATGGCAGGAGGTCAGTGCAGTTAAGTGCTTGGGATCACACCTCAAGAAGGTGGTTTTCCACAAATTCCGAGGGCATCGAAACGAGTTCGAATTCCTCAAGTTCATCGAAAGAGAAGCACATGAGCTGGAGTCTTTGCTGATCGTGCCGCTCCAAGAAAGTTCTGCTTCAGCCATCGAGGTGAATGAGATGATAGACAAGTTGGAGTGTCCACGGTTTCGAGCATGGGCCTCTAAAGTTCTGCTGGCGTCGCCTAAAGTAGTCATTGCTTCGAACTTGCAGAAAACACCCAACTTTACCATCGACGATCCTTTCTGTTATTGAACCCATAGTTGATTCGCTATATGTTTTCATGATTGATCCGAGCCTTTGGGAAAATCACTAACTGCTGTATTAGAATATCACATTGCTGGAGTTTGTCGGCATGCTTAAGTGTAAGTTTCAAGTTTAAACTACCAGGAGTACATTTAAGTGTCTAAGCTGGCAAAACTACTGAAAAGACTAGTGTTATATATCATGTTACTCGTGATATATATTTCGTTTTAAGATTTGAATAATTGATGCTTTAGATCAAACTTTTCACATTTTCAGGCATGCATTCTCTTTAGATTGGGTAGATTACAACTACCTTTAGCATATATGTAATTTTCCAGTTTCAGTTACCATGATTAGTGATAAGTGTCTAGGCTAGTAGAACTTCTGAGAAGACTAGTACTGTTATTTATCATATTAGCTAACGTCCTGTATTAGTACTCTCTCCGTTCAAAATTAATTGACTCAACTTTGTCTAGATCTGTTTTAGTCTAGAGACACCTGCGAATCTAGCCAAAGTTAACCTATGTGGTTCTGAAATCTGGATAGAGTACACCTGCTTTGTAGCATGTGTGAGGTGCCATTATCTTTGCTTGGCTTTGATTCTGTAGAGTATCACCTGTTGCAGTTTCATTCATTATTATCTGATGAAATGATGATCAGCGTATACAGAGCTTGGTAGACGAGTTATCCGGTGCTGCGCGCCATGTTTCCTTATACAAGACCAATTCCCCTCCTCGTGTAACAGAGCACGGATTGCCCCTTGGCGACTACAGCAGCACAAGGAAATCACCAGGGTTATGCAGTGAAAAACATGCCCTGTCCCAACACAGAAGGTAACTGTCGCAACTGCAGGAATGAAATAGGAAGAGACAAAGTCAAGAAGATTAAATAGGAAGTTGAACACATCAAGGCAAGAAAGTTTGCCTCTGTTTAAATTTCAAACACATGCTCACTGTTTCAATTTGTTATAATTGTAGCGACATATTCAGGATTAATAAGTTATATAAAATAGTAAAGAAATGTTTGAAAAAAGTTGATATGGCCGAGTTGGTCTAAGGCGCCAGATTAAGGTTCTGGTCCGAAAGGGCGTGGGTTCAAATCCCACTGTCAACATGTTATTTTTGTTCTGTTTTTAACACTGCAATAATTTTCCTATATTCCATCTGAAGCGGCTCACTTTCACCCAACGTCATTTTTTTGCCATTGCAAATGACCGATTTCCATTATATACAGGACCAACATCCAGAATCGTCGACAGCAAAAAAAATAAAAAATGACAAGTTCTGCTGGACGGAAACAGAGGATCCAAAACGACAAAGGAAAAAAAAAGGTAAACTTTCTCCTTTCCCTGCACACCACCAACGAACAAACTGAAACGAGAGGTCCCCTCTCTAACACCGGAGACGCCGGCGGCCGTACGTCGGTGAATTAGCCGACCCGCCGCGCGTGCGACACGAGGACGTATATATATATATGGCATGGACGTGTGGTGCGGGAGCGCGCGTGGTCAGACGCCGTGCTTCTTGCCCATCTCGTGGAGGCCGGCGCCGGCGCCGACGATGCCGCGGTGGAGCCTGCACCGGAACGACCCGGCGTGCGTCGTGGGCGAGCAGAGGCACGCCCGCGGGCTGGCCAGCAGGTGCGCGTGCTTCGGCGACTGCGAGGACGCCGTGGGCGTCTTCACCATCACCGCGGGCGCCTCCCCGCCGCCAACGCCCTTGCCCGCGCCGGTGTGGACGACGTGGAGGTGGTGGGGCTTCTTCTCCGGCATCGCGATCTTATTCACCGCCACCACCGGCCTGTGCAGCTGCTCCTCCATTCCGACGACGGCGATCTTGGCCCCGGCCCGGATTGATCGATCGACCTCTACCTGATCAAACGTTAAGAAACATGTTACAACAACAAATTACTTCCAACGTCTTACCAGAAACCTCTCATACAAGCCCCCAAAGAAACTCAAGACAAGAAAAGAAAGACAATGGAGGATGAGGCATGAGAGTTTAATTGGTTACCTTTGCCGAAACGAGACACTAATGTGCAGTTAATTGTGGATCCTTATGTCAGCCTAAGTTAAATTACTCTACGGGTTGTAGTGGTATAAACAGCAACGGAGTGGGGAGGGAGGTCAAAAAAAGAGGTGCTTTATCAATGCATTGGCCTATTTAAGGCCACGTAACAGCTACGCCAGCTATTTTTTACCACCTATCCCTAATTCGGTGCCACCACTTATGGATCGGATATATCCATATCCAAGCACAGTCAAATTAAGGAGTCTGGGAGACTATTTTTGGTTGGAGTGATTTCTTTTTTGTGTGGGTATTATTATATACAAATATATCTCAACTATTCAGACAATGATTTCTATGTGTATTTGTGCGTCATGAACATGTAGCTTAACTCTTAGCTAGAAGTTTCCTACGAATGCAGTGTTGATAAATGTACAAAAACGCATTTCTACAATTTTCGAAGTGTTCAGTTCACGCCGACGGTAACTTAGCTCCAAAAAGCAGGCAACGAACGAAATGGTCTTTCTCTTGCCCCATAAAGTGTGGCGTTTGGTGGAGCACAGCCTTTTCAACGGCTTCGTGCTTCGGTTAAACGCGGCGAATTCTCACGTGAGAAGTGTCCGTTTGGGTTCGAATAGTTCACCTCTTCACCCATCAGATTAATACATTGCAAGATAAATATCACTCCGTTTCAAGTTTGTATTAGCACGTCATTCTTTTCTGCTCTCATGCTAGTGCATAGACGTTAACCGTTTGTGGAATATTGAGCAACTTTCCCATGAATTGAGTCAACAAAAACGATGTCTATCAAATCCAACCGCATAGGAGCACATCTAGCAGATATGCATATGCATATGTATCAAATGCAAATGCAAATGCCAACAATGAGAAAATGAGCACATAAAACAACATTATTGTCATTGCGGCCCATGACATAGTCCTACACCGGAGAGCAACTGATCGATCGATCATCGGACATATAGTCGAAAATAAGTGAACATTCACGTTGAGATACTCCTTGAAAACTCTATCGCCCCTCATCCGATGGAGGGCTAGGGCTAAGCCTGGGGAGGCACTCCCTGCCGAGCCTCTCCACGCGGAGGTGACATAGCGAGGGATGCGTGGCGGTGGGTGGTCGTGACTGACGCGGAGGACGGGTGAAGCAGTCGGGAGGTTGCGGTTGGGGCGGCTCGGCATCTGGCTCCCTGGTGCGGGCCCGATATGGGTCCCGTGGGTTTGATCTGGGCCGCGCAGGCCTGATCCGGGATCCGTGTGTTGCCTGCTGGCTGTGACAGTCTGCTCATGGGGGGTGCATGGTGTTGCGACTCTGTCATTTGCGCGTGATGCTTCCTTCTGCGGTGGAGGTTGTCTCTCTTGGAGATCGTATTGTGTTGGGAGAACGATGCGTACACCTCTGGGGGCATTGGTTTCACGTTAAATAGAGTAGGGAAAAGATACAAGGATGTATACGTATAGTACTACTCCATACCGTATGTATACTGAAAACAACTCTAACACTCCTCCTTAATCTAAAGTCTGGAAAGATTTAGATTACGTTTAAACTCGTCTAGCTTCTTAGAGCATAAAGTTTTGGTAAAACCATCAACAATCTGATCCTTACTGGATATGAACCTGACATCAAGTTGTTTACTTGCAACTCGTTCCCGAACAAAGAAGAAATCAATCTCAATGTGTTTTGTGCGAGCATGAAAAACTGGATTGGATGAGAGAAAAGTGGCACCAAGATTATCACACCATAGACAGGGTTTTTCTCGAAGTGTAATACCCAATTCTCCGACAAGAGCATCAACCCAAATTAACTCTGCAGTAGCATTAGCTAAGGCCTTATACTCAGCCTTAGTACTGGAACGAGATACCGTAGTTTGTTTTCTAGCACTCCATGATATATGATTAGAACAAAAAAAAGCAAAACCTCCTTGGAACGTTTGTCATCTAAATTTCCAGTCCAGTCAGCATCTGAGTAAGCACTAAGAAGTGTAGAAGAAGACTGACAAAAAGTAAGTCCTACTGTATGTGTACCATGGATATACCTCAATATTCGTTTAACCGCTATCCAATGAGTAGTGGTAGGAGCATGGAGAAACTGACAAACCTTATTAACTGAGAAACATAAGTCAAACATAAGTCAGGCCATGTCAATGTCAAATACTGAAGAGCACCTACAACAGTCCTGTAGCGAGTGCTGTCTTCAGGACCAAGAGGTGTGCCATCAAGGTTTCATTAGTGGACAGAGATGTACGACATATTGTATAATCTTGTATACCAACATATTTCAGAAGATCTTAGCATATTTTTCCTCATTCAGAAGTAGACCATTTTGTTGGTTGTCTTCAAGACCCAAAAAAATATTGAAGATCTCCAAGATCTTCCAATGCAAACTCATGACTTAAACTCTTGAGAAGAGTTGTAATTACAGCATCAGAGGAACTTGTGACAATAATATCATCAACATAAATGAGCAGGAACATCTGAATACCTGACTGATCAAACAGAAATAGAGATATTTCTGCTTTAGAAGGTATAAAGCCAAGAGTGTGAAGTTTAGCACTGAGACGATAATACCACACTCTCAGTGCTTGTTTCAATCTATAAAGAGATTTGTCAAGTTTGCAAATATAATTTTGAGTATTGGAAGACTCAAAACTAGGTGGTTGTTTCATGTAGACCTCTTCTTTCAGAACACCATGTAAGAACGTGTTCTTGATATCTAGCTGCCTTAAACTCTAACCTTTTGAAATAGATATGGATAGAACAATCCTAATAGTAGCAAACTTAACAACAAGACTAAAGGTATCCTCATAATCTATTTTATACCTTTGTTTAAAACCTTTTGCAACAAGACGGGCTTTATACCTGTCAATTGTACCATCAACATTTTTCTTGATGCGATAAACCCATTTGCAATCAATGACATTTTTATTGGAGCTTGGTGGAACAAGGTGCCATGTATTCTTAGTCATAAGAGCATCATATTCATATTGCATAGAATCCCTCCATTTTATCAGTCAGTGCCTCTTATAAGTTTCCTGGTTCTTCTGTTGCAGGAGGTTCAGCAGCAGGAGGGCTTACATCATCAACCGTTGCAGAAGATCCTGGTTCCTCAGAGTGCATGTGCACAGGGAGCTGGTGCTTTATCTTGGTGAGGCATCGATCTCGGCGCGAGAAGGGGAGCTAGGAGATGAGAGTGACATGTTGTTGTTGTTGATGTTGTCGGGTGTGAAGGGCGGAGACAGAGGCGGGGACCCGGCGCAATTATTTTCATGTGTGGGGGGGGAGGGATGTGGGGGGGCAGGGAGAGGATGCTGATGCCAGCTCCCGATGTAGACAGGTCCCGGACAATATGAGTAGGTTACAAGTTAGAGTTTGTATCTAGTCTAGTCTTGGACTTTCCTTGTCTTGTATCACCAGGAGTCTATGTCCTTGTAGGCTTCATATTTTTTGAATCTTCATGAGCTTCATGGATCTTGGAATATCTTCGGGCGAGCCTTCTGTTGAACCGTATCATATATGCTAATAGTAGGAGCCCGAAAGGTTATGCTTATGTTAGGCAACGATGTGGAGATTCATGAGGGGAGCGGGTCCGTGTGCCCATACGACAGCAGCGTGTCAGCGTCAAGGTGGGGGCGATCCGAGGCGGATCCTGTCCTAGGATCAACATCGGAAGCCAGACCTTCTTGTCCTGTAGCGGTGCTCTCTACATCTTCATTATTTGATGTGTGTTGAACGTTGTTTTCTGCAGAACTCGGCGGAGTTTCTTTAGGGGAACTTGTAGAGGGGTGAGCAGCTGTGGCCTGTGGAGGATCAACAACAGGAACAATTTTCACATGTGATCATTAGCATGCACACCCCTATTTGTGTCAACCGAGGATGTTTATGGAGGTAACAAAAGGATTTCTTCTCTTAGACGATGACCGGCGTTTGGATGAAGGGTAGCAAAGGGAAAGACATTTTCATCAAAAACTACATCTCTTGAGACATAAACACGACCAGTGGAAATATCTAGACATTTGTCCCCCTTTATGAAGAGGACTATAACCAAGAAAAACACATCTTTTTGAGAGAAAATAAAGTTTGTGTTTGTTGTAGGGGTGTAAATTGGTCCAGCAAGCACAACCAAAAACACGAAGAGAATCATAGTTGGTTTTGGTGTGAAGAACTTTTTCTGTAGGAGTCTCAAATTTGAGAACTTTGGAAGGAATAATATTAATAAGAAAGGTAGCTGTAAGGGAGGCATCCCAATACTTCAAAGGCATAGAAGCATTTTCAAGTAAAGCAAGACCAACTTCAACAATGTGTCGATATTTGTGTTCAGCGGAACCATTTTGTGGATGGGCATGAGGACATGACACATGATGAGTGATGCCCACATTTTGAAAGAAACTATTGAGTTTTTCATATTCACCATCCCAATCAGTTTGCATAGTTATAATTTTCCTGTCAAATGCGCTCAACAAATTGTTGGAAATTGAGAAACACTTGATACACATTAGAACGCTTTTTGAGGAGATATATCCAAGTAAATTTACTAAAATCATCAATGAAGCTCTCATATTATGCATGTTTGCCTAGAGACAAAGGAGCAGGACCCCAAACATCATAAAACACTTGTTCCAAAGGAACAGTGGAAATACTAATGGAAACATGATAGGGTAACCGATGACTCTTGGCCTGTTGGCAAAGATCACATATGTAAGAATTTATTTCTGGAGTATATGGGAGATTGTTTTCCCTAAGAACATGTTGAACAATAAAAGTAGAGGGATGCCCTAGACGATGATGCCATGTGGAGGATGAAGGCTTGACGGCGACCAATGCATGCTTGGATGAACCCATTGACACTAGAACAAGAGGGTAGAGGCAATCACGACACGGTCATCTAAACATGATTTGCTGCATGGCCTTATCCTTAATCAAGAAAAAGAATGGGTGAATCTCAATGAAGGCATTATTGTCTAAAGTAAGTTTATGAGCATAAACAAAATTCATGGAAGAACTAGGGACATGTAATATGTTGCGGAGTTGAAGAGAACTATGTGGGGTGTGCAAAACTGAATGGCCAATATTAGCAATTTCCATACCTTGTACACTAGCATTATGGATTTGATCATGTTCTTGATAAGTTTCATGAACTTGAAGCTTGTTCAGCTGACCTGCAACATGGTTGGTTGCTCCTGTGTCCATGAACCAATTGGTATCAACACCATAGGAACCTTTGTGATCATTAGGGGTGTCATCATCATCGGCATCACCATAGCGCCACCAACATTCATTGGCAGGGTGCCCCTCCTTGCATATTTGACAGTAGACACTAGGCTGCCAAGGGCTAGCAACACAGTCAGGGCAACCACTATAGGGGTTCACGCCTGAAAACTATAAATTCTTCCTACGCCAAGAACCCTAATGCTAGGATCTATCTATTAGTAATGCAGTAATGGGAGGCGCTTTTCAAAACTTACCCTTGAAGACCAAAAAGCGTTGTCAAAATTCAGGAGATCATGGTTGATGTAGTCGTACCGATGCCGACCTCAGGGACGTGTTGAAGTCCGACGACTCCTATGGCTCCAACAACTCCTAGTGCCACAAGTGCAGCACCTCGTGGGGAGTTACACACGTCTGCTGCCTGACAATGACTCACGCTCCTCCGATCCAGCAGCAGTTGCGGAAGTAGACCTTATGGATCAGAATCCCGCAACACGACGGTGCTCCGTGGTGAAGAAGTCTCATGATCAAGCAGTCTAGACTTGGGACCGCGGTCATGAGAGAGAGAGAGAATCAACTAGAGGTCTCCCCAAAAGAGAGGAAACCTTTTATTGATTATTGGTGTATTTATTTTCTAAAAATACCTCTCAATATATAGGGGAAATGGGACCCCATAGCTTATTAGCTAAGCCATGTGGGACTAAACAAGGGAGAGGGGAGAGGGGGACTGGCCGCCATAGGCCATGGCCCTAGTGGGCCCCATGCAGGGTCGCTAGGCCTAGCCGACCACCTACCCTCTCGTCTCCCTTTGGTCTTTCCCTCATGGGCCTTTCCCCCTAGGGATTTTTGGCCCAATAGTGAATTTGACCATTTTAATTCCTTTTATTTTACTAATTAAATATAAATAAGTGATTAAATCAATATTTAACATTTACATACATATTACTCAATCCTCGTGGCTATGGAACTCCTTCCATCCCACTCCAGACTTTCTTGGAACCCTTCCGGTTTTCTCTCTTTCTATTCTTCAGAGATTTCGGTAATACCAAAATGATCTCCGAGTGTCATCAAGCCCTTAAGCGTGACACCCCACGGTTCGGGAACACTCCATACATGGTCGAGATCCCTCTCATACCAATGATTATCAGCGGGACCTGGATGCCCATGATGACCCCTGTGCATTCCATGAAATCTTTTGTTGAACCATGAACGTGATTTGTTATTCCTTTTGTCTCTTTGATAATTGCATTGTCCGAGATCTAATCAATGACATCACCATGTAAAGTTCAATCGCATTGCCAAAAAATGATACTTAACTCGTCCTGACAAGTGATATCCCCATGACCTAGTCACACACTGCGCAGCTGTTGGATATAACTTCTCCGAGTGGGCCCTTGAGTATCTCCCCGTCATGCAGATGGACAAATCCTGCTCTTGACACATAGGCATCTACATGCCCCCTCTGAATACCTGAACACACCTTTATGCTCACCGTTTCACCGAGTAACGTTTGATGCTATCAAGGTAATCTCGGGTGACAGTGATTAATATGGTCTCACGGTCTGAGGAACAAGACAACATGTTTCCTAATCATCGCAACTTGAACTTTGTGACATAGTCGTGTCATGATGCTTAGATTGGGTATGTTCATCATCTCATTCGTTCAATGAGGTGACTCCATTGTCAACTGGCATAAATGCCACATGATCAGGAAACCTTGATCATATATTGACCAATGAACCAGTGACTAGAGATTCACCGGGAACTACTGGTTGTTTACATATCACACGTGTATTGACGTTTCCTTTTAATATAGTTATAGCATGATATAAAATCTAATTATAAACTTTATGAAATATGATAATAATCTATATTATTATTGCCTCCAGGGCATATTTTCAACAGCCTCGCACTTGCACTAGAGTACAAATAAACTAGCTACATTTGTTTACTAATCATCGGCACCATAAAACCTGGCACTTATGATCATGCTTGCTCATGGAAGAGGTTGAGTCTAGGGTCTGGACTTTACAGCCCCTCATATGCTTTGCAACTTACTAATGTTACCTTATTTGATATTTAATAATTTATCATTGATACGCCCAAAATGTATCTACTTTACTGAACACTTTTGCTATTGTTTTTCCTCTAAACTTGTGTGATTCGGATACAACTAACACGGACTGACGTTGTTTTCAGCAGAATTACCTTGGTGTCTAGTTTTTTGTGCAGAAAATCAACTATCAGGAAAAATCCCGGAAAATATGCCAAAAATCCTATTTCACCAGAAGATTCACAGAGCCAGAAGACGAGACGGAGGAGGGCCACGAGGGGCCCATACCACCTAGCCACGTGGGCCAGGCCTGGCCACGCCAAGGGGTGGTGTGGTTGCCTCGGTCACCCCCTCGGCCTCCCTCTTCGCCTATAAGTTGCCTCTTGACCTAAAAACCAAAGGGGGTTCGACGTTTTTCCAGAAAGAGTCCCGCTATGCCGCTACCACCAGATTCCACGAATCGGGACCAGAAACTCTGTTCTGGCACCCTGCCGGGACAAGGAATTGGAGGAGATCATCGCCATCATCATCACCATCGCTTCTCCATCGACCATCCATGTTCCCCCCATCCATGAGTGAGTAATACCCATTGTAGGTTATGGGTATGGTAGGGATTGGATGAAATCGTTCATGTAATGGCATCAGATTATTAGGGCATGGTGCCTAGTATCTATTATTAGTGCCTTTTGACTTTGTTGCAACTTGTTATGCTTAATGCTTGTCACTAGGGCCCGAGTGCCATGATTTAAGATCTGAACATGTTACTGATTCATTATGATAGTATTGTTTATGGTCTTACCTGCAAGTTGTATACACATATTGTTGTCCGGAACCAAAGGCCCCGAAGTGACAGTAATCAGGATAACCGGAGGGAATGGCTTTGATGTGAGGATCACATGTGTTCATGAAGTGTTAATGCTTTGCTCCGGTGCTCTATTAAAAGGATCACCTTAATTGCTAGTAGTTCCCTTGAGGCCCCACTGCAAACGGGCTGGCAGGACAAAAGATGTTGTGTAAGTTCTCATTGCGAGCACGGATGACTATATATGGAAGACATGCCTATGATTATCTAGTACTTGGATGCTTTATCTTATTTATCTGCAAACGCCCTATGTCTTGATTGCTATATGAATTGTCTTGTCCATGCAATGCCCGTCCATCCATCCCTATGCCTACCGTGCTTTAATCCTACTGTTTACTGCAATTGTTATTGCTGCCATTACTTTTACTACTGCTATTACTTTGCTATTGCTATTACAAAATTGTTGCTACTGATAAACTGCTGTGAGCAAGATTGTTTCTAGGTGCAGCTGAATTGACAACTCAGTTGTTAAGGCTTATAAATATTCTTTAGCTCCCCTTGTGTCGAATCAATAAATTGGGTTTCACTTCCCTCGAAAATACTGCAATACACCCCCTATACTTGTGGGTCATCAAGACTATTTTCTAGCACCGTTGCCGGGGAGCATAGCTTTATTTATCAAGTTCACTTGGAATCACTATTGTTCGCTGCTATTCATTCATCATGGGTAAGTCTCGTGATGGTAAGGTTCCTATATTACCATCCACTACAAGGAGAGGTATGGTTCTGAACACCTCTATTGCTCTTGATTCACCATATGTTATGAGTAAGTTCCTTACACCACCACATACACATGCTACACACACTGCTACTACTGCTGAATCTGAAACTTCTGATACTTATGATGCTGCTTCTACTGTGCTTGAAGTGGTTCATTAGGTCATTTCCTAGATGCTACGATTGCTAGCTGGAAATACTGAAACTCCTAATGAAGACACTACTACACCTGTTAGTTCACCTGAGTCTAGAGAGAGCTATGATATTAAAGACGGATATATAGAAATGACTGATGAATTTATTAAAGAATGCTAAAACACCCGTGATAGGAGTGCTATTAAGAGTCTTCTTGAGAAATATACTGTTAGACCTAACTTATCTCCTAATGCTAAGTTTGCTACATCTCCCATAAACATTAAAGATAAGGATTATGATTTCTCTCTTGATTTATCTTATATAACCATTGTTGAGAAAGAACCTTTTTGTGGGACTAAGAATGAAAGTGTTGTAGCACATATGACTGAGCTTTCTACCATGAGTGGTTTATTTTCTGATGATATTAAGATGCGCACCCACTTTGTTGCTAAAATTTTCCCTTTTTCACTAAAAGGAGAAGCTAAGGCTTGGTTTAATAATTTACCTCCTGGATCTATTGATAGCCCTGATTGCTTGATTAGTACCTTCCTTCAGAAATATTTCCCTCCTAGTGCTAGACATGCCATTTTGCAGGAACTTTTTGATTTTAAACAAGGAGAAAATGAGATATTGCCTGAATCATGGGCAAGGTTTTGTGCTTTGGTTCATGCGCAGGCTGGAAGTCCATTACCTAAGAACGAGCTTCTTGATATATATTATAATGGACTAACTGAAGAATCTAGGACATACCTGGATAGTTGTGTTGATTGTGTTTTCAGGAATAGGACTCCCAAGGAAGCTGAGGAATTAATGGCTAAAATAAGCAAGAATTATGAAGATTGGACTCCTCCTGAACCAACTATACCTGAGACAACTACACCTGATTTCACTATTCCTGCACCTACACCAATATCAAAGAAGAGGGGAGTTATTTAACTAAATGATGTAGTGATGAAGGAAGCTAAGAAATGTCTTAAGGAGAAGGGTATTAAAGCTGCAGATGTCAAGAATTTACCTCCTATAGAAGAATTATGTAAGCCAATCCCCCACTCATCCACTATTGAGGTACACTCTCTCCAACATTTTGATCAAGGTGATATTTCTTACTCTAAACCCCCTCATCAATGCTTAGAAGAATTTGATATTTTTATTGTTAAGCAAGATAATTTTAATAAAAGGGTGGAAAATCATCTAATGGAAAACTCTAGAGCTATTGTTGAGTTGAAGGATATTGTGGAAAGAACCTCTAATGATGTTAAAATGCTTGTTAAACATTTTCAAATGGTTCAGACTCAAATTGATCAGCTTATTAAAGTACAAAAATACTTGCTAGTTAATGCTGCTAAAGAAAAACAAGCTTATGAAATAAGAACTAGAAGTGGTGCTGCTACCCAGGATCCTCTATATCCTGAGGGGCATCCTAAAAGAATTGAGCAGGATTCTCAACAAATTGAAAATAGTGGTACTTCTCCTAAGAAAAGGAAAAAGAAACATAAAACTATTGTAGAGCCTTCTGAACCTGCTAAAGATCCTAATAGTATATCTGTCTCTAATGCTAAAACTGAAAGTGGTAATGAAGAAAATGATGCTCCTGATAAACAAAAAGTTGAAGAAGAACCTGAAAGGCACACTAAAAATACTAAATACACTAAAGAAGATTTTGTTGCCAAGAAACATGGTAGTGAAAGAGAGCCTTGGGTCCAAAAACCTATGCCTTTCCCAAATAAGAAACACAAGTAAAAGGAAGATGAACACTATAATAAGTTTTGTGAGTGGATGAAACCTTTATTTTTGCAAATACCTTTGACTGATGCTATTAAATTACCACCTTATTCAAAGTATATGAAGGATATTGTCTCTAATAAAAGGAAGATCCCTAATGAAGAATTTTCTACTTTGCTTACTAATTATTCCTTTAATGGTAAGGTTGCAAAGAAACTTGGAGACCCAGGGATTCCAACTATTCCATGCTCTATTAAAAATAGTTATGTTAGAACTGCTTTGTGTGATTTGGGAGCACGAGTTAGTGTTATGCCTTTCTCTCTATAAGAGACTTCAATTGGAAAAGTTAATACCAACTGATATATCTTTGCAAATGGCTGATAAATCTACTACTATTCATGTTGGTATATGTGAGGATGTACCTGTTCAAGTGGCTCATAATTGCTTGATATTAATTGACTTTGTTGTGCTTGAAATGCCTGAAGATGATAATATGTCTATTATTCTTGTAGACCTTTTCTTAATACTGCAGGAGCTGTCATTAATTGTAATCAAGGAAAGGTGACTTTTAATGTTAATGACAAGGAGCATACTGTCTATTTCCCCAAGAAGATTGATAGGACTTATGGTTTAAATTCAATTGAACATGTTGAGGGCATCCAAGTTGGAGAAATATATTGTCCCATACCACGAGAAAAATATGAAACTATTATGATTGGGACCATTGCTATCACGGTTGAGGTAACATAATCATTAGTGGAATACAAAGTTTTGTTTCATATAAAATTGTTTTGGTAACAAGACCTGATCAACCTTGTTAACAAAGGGATTTTAATGAACAAAACAATGTTTTCACCATGATTATCTTCGCTTACTTTTATCTTATCCATTTTAGTTTTTGCTTTCGCTTAGTTTACTTTTCTGTTGCTGTTGCTTGCATATTAGAGTGTCTTAGAACTTCTGAACTTTTAGTTTTGTTTTATCATTGCATCATTCCAAAAACATCTTTCTGTCAGAAAACCATTCATCAATACCTGAAAATTGCTAAAAGAAATAAAGTGTCTCAAAAAATTCCAGAAAATTCATATTAAATTTTTACGTGAAAAAAGTGGCAGAGAAGTGCCTAGAAAGTACCATGGGGCCCACCAGGCAGGCACACCACCTGATGGCGCGGTGATACGTCCATTTTGCATCACTACTCTATGTCTTAATTCACTATTATTCATTGATATATTTCATATTGAGAGGTGATACTTATGTTATTTTATCTATTTTTGCATGGTTGATGACTTTTGGAGCATGGACCCATGCGGTCGAGATTCTGGAAAAGGAAAAGGTGTTGTTTGGAGGCAAAATTCGCGAAGATCAGAAAATCCGGGAAAATATACGGAGAATTCTATTTTTCCAGAAGGCTCAGGATGCCAGAAGATGGAGTGGAGGTGGGCCATAGGGGGCCCACACCACCCCATGGCGCGGGCAGGCCTAGGTCGCGTCAGGGAGTGGTGTGGCCGCCCTGGCCTACTCCAGCCTCTCCCCTCTGGCGTATATCAACCTCCTGAAACCCTAAGACTCGGAGAGCAACCATAGAAAGATTTCGCCGCCTCTGCGGGGCGGAAAACACCGAGAGAGAAAGATCTCTCATGATTGCATTCTAGGGGAATTCCTTCCCGGAGAGGGGAGATCGTCGCCATTAACACCACCATCAAGCTGGACTTCATCGGGATCATCATCATCATCACCACCACCATCATCACCATCAGCACCCTCATCACCATCTCCATATTGCTGTAACAATTGCTTTGAATCTTGTTATAGTTCATAGGGGAAACTTTCCCGGTGTTGATTACTCTTTGTAGTTGATGCTATTGAGTGAACCGTTGAATTATTGTTTATGTTCAGATTGTTATACATCATTATTCCATCTCTGATCATGATCCATATGATGTCTTGTGAGTAGTTCGTTTTGTTCTTGAGGACATGGGAGAAGTCTTGTTGTTAGTAGTGGAGTTGTGTTGAGGAAGATTCAATAGATTGTTATTTAAGTTGTGGTGTACTTCTTCTAGTGGTGTCATGTGAACGTCGACTACATGAAACTTCACCTATAAGGGCCTAGGGGAATGCATTGTGTATTTGGCTACTAATCGTAGGGGTTGCCGGAGTGATGAAAAAGAACCCCCGTTAGGAAACCATTGCACAAGGGACGTAAGGGTCTTAGAGTTTAAAGCTGTGGTTAGGTTTCTACCTTAATTACTTTCTTGTACTTACGGATGTTTGAAAGGGGTTTAATCACAAGTATGTATTAGTCTTGGATGGGGCGGTACATTAGCACAGGTTCACCCACACAACACTTAGCAAACTAAAGAAGATTAATCAACTATATGAAGCGAAAGCACTTGACAGTCTTCCCATGTGTCCTCGAGAACGTTTGGTCATCTATAGAAATACAACCTGCTTGTCCTTTGCTGCATAAAGGATTGGGCCACTTGCTGCATTTATTCCTACTGTCTTTTATTTACTCGTACTTTGTTTACTTGCTTTATCGAAAACCCCTAAAAATCCGTTTGCTAAGTATTTGCAGAGAATTCCTGATCCATACTACTAGCCAGCACCTTCTGCTCCTCGTTGGGTTCGACACTCTTACTTATCGAAAATACTGCGATACACCCCCTATACTTGTGGGTCATCACGCGGCCACCCCAGGGGCGCGCCTAGCCATGGTGTGGGCCACCCCTGGCCCTCCACTCACTCTCTCACTTGCCACTGCTCTCTCTCTCCCGAGAAAACATCAGTTCATTGCTTGAAATCGCGTTCTTGCTGTTCTTGTCCATGATTTTTTGATCTCCTTGCTCATCCCATCTTTGCTGCTGAAATTTGGAGCATTTGTTCTCCGGTATGTGACTCCTCCGCTTGTCCAAGTAGATTTGTGTTTAGTGGTTTATATCTTGAGTATTTTGCTGCTATAGGTGACAGGTTATGTGAGCTTGTAAGCTTGTTCAATGCTTAGAAAATTTGTTTTGATGCATGTTTAGGCCTCTTACAAGTCCCTATGAGTAGTTCCCTTCATTATGTAATCACTTTGCAATCACTTGTATGATGGTTGTCTTAAATTTTAGAAAGAAGATGAATGAACACCAACTCAACCAACATGAACTAAGGGTGCCTGAGGTTATGAAGGTTCACTGAGAGGAGGAATGTTTTCCTTCCATCTATCCATGCCCCGAATTCATGAGGGCTGTAGGGATTTCTCAGGACTTCCATACTTTAATTGCTAATGCAGGATTGGAGCATTTTGTGGGAGATGAACCTTACCAATTTGTGAAACTAATTTTGTCTATCGTGCAGGACTTTCGATTTAGTTGCTCTTTGCCTAACCCCATGGTTCACTACAAAATTTACAATATAGCGTTCAACCTTCCTTTTGATGACTTTTGTGCAGCTACTAAAGTACCCAGTGGGGATCGTGTGAAAGGATTAAAGAGCGACATGCACCACTCGTGGACTTGTATGTGGAGATTTGCCGAGGGAGCAGCTTCTCGAAGGGGAGTGGGAAAATTCGTAATATTCATCTCCCGTCTATCCGCTACTTTGCTTATTACTTTATTGCCAAGTGTGTTCTTGCTAGGAAAACTGCTAATAAGTTATCTTCATATGATCTAGCATCCATCTCAACTGCTTTAAAACGAGATAGAACTTACAATTTGGGTGCCTTGATAGCTTTCCGTCTTGCTGCTAACCGCGAGAAAGGTGGAATTTGTGGAGGCCTCGTCGCCTCTCGTTTATTAGCTTTGCATGGTGTAGTGCCTCATCATCTAGACCTACAGTTTCCCATATAGAGGCTTGACCTTAATTCCATGATACAACATAAATTTGTTTCTTCCTGGGCTAATTTGAGTGATTTGTCTTATGAAATAACCTTTCTCAAGGCTGGTTGAAGAAGGAATAAGTCCGAGCGAGTTGTTCTTTTGCCTGCACCTGTTTTGTTTAACCTTGATACTAGGGAAGGATGGTCACTCACCGAGGAAGAACTTGATGCACACCTGGGAGAGCTCTCCCAATAGGAGAAGGGAACTAGAAGGAAGGCTACAAATGATTCGGTCCAGCCCTCGAACGAGGGGGAGTCCTCGTACCAGCAGCCTAACTATGATTGGGGAGCTTCTTTTTCTTCCCAAGGGCCTAACCACGATCATTCTTACGATGACCCGTCGGCTTGGAACCCTTACTCGTGTTGGGGTTGATACCCACTTAGGCCAAAAGCCTAAGCTTGGGGGAGGTACACCGACATCACACTCATCTACATATCATGTTCAGTCAGTACTTTGTATATCCATGTTTTGTTCTCTTTTTAGTTTTCATTCTTTCTTTACTTTTGCTTTCCAAAACACAAAAAGACCAAAAATATTTTCGTTGTTTCTCTTTGTTTGCTTTCTTTTCCTTTTGCCTTGGTTTGCTTCTTTCTTTTTGCTTTGTTTAGACTATTCGAAAAACCCAAAAAGATTTTGCTTTGCTTGTTCCTCCTTTTTGCTCTTGCCTTTAAAAACCAAAAACACCAAAAATATTTTCTGTTCTTCTTTGGTTTTGTGGATTTCATTGCAGGGTTCAGCAGTCCTCAGTGGAGTTTGGTTTCATGTTATTATTTAAGCCACACAAGTGAAGAGCAATAATGAGGATTAATGACAACTTGAGGTGTGGTAAGAGGCTGGTCACGAACTCTATTTGTTTTCATTTTTGTACATATACTCATCATTGTGGGCATGCTTAGTCTGTTCATGTAAGGTGTATGTTATTTATGGATGCTTAGTGGTTCTTGCTTTCTTATGATTAGCTCCAGCTTGCTAATTGTTTGTAGCATGTCATATGAATGTTTGCTTGCATTGTTATATTCATAACTTGGTATGACACTGTGGTATCCTCCTCTGAATGTTTCACTTGAATTGACTTGGCACATGCTCACGCATGCATATGACTGAAACAATAATTAGTTAAGCCTCGATGAATTATTTTGCCTTAGGGGTCTTGAATCACTTTCATGCCATGATTAGTCCTGTTTTATTGCAAGCATGATTATGACAGTTATTGCTCTCTCGTTTGTCGCTCCCTTACTACTGCTAGAATTCACTTGCACTGAGTATGAGCTCTACTCGTGTTTCCAACTCCCCAAAACCAATATTGCCAAAAGTGTCCACCATACCTACGTATTAGCATCATTTGCTTTTCCGTGCATATTTAGTATGCCTTGTTTTCTTCCGAATAAAATGTTTGCTTGTTATGAGAAAGTTAGTTAGTAAATCTCTCACGAACTTGATGGCACACTTTATTTCTTACACTTAATAAACCTGAACCATTGTGACTGTCCATGAAAGTTATATGCTTGCAAATTATAGGTCAGATTAGCGAACTGCGTCTTTGTCACGGGGAACGCTTTCAACACCTGTAAATATATACCCAGTTGATATCATGCTCTTTTGTTTACGAATGTCGTCGGTGTGAAATAAAAGGGGAGCTTGTAAGTCCATGGAGTTGTGTATGTGTGTTAGAGAAACGCCTGGGCGGCTGGTCTAATCCATGCCTAATCATGGTGGAAACCTGCAGCGTAACCATAATGAGCAATCTATGAAGCATTCTTCTTATAAAAAAAGAGAGAGATATTTATTGAGAAAAAGAAAAAAAGAGATCATGAGAAAAGAGGAAAGAGAGAAAAAAGCACCATTTTCCCATGGTAAATAAGAAGATTGCTAAGATGCTCATTGTCTGCTTGCCTTGTCATTTTGATATGGGGATTCTTTTGTATCATCGGGCAAGGGGTACCCGTTGGTGGTTCTCTATGATACACATGTATTTACTATGACAAGAACTTACTGGTAACTAAAGTTGAGTAGCATGAGGAGCGGCCCTCGTACTCAAGGGACATGAGATTTCCAATTTATAGTCTGTCAAGCATATAACTCAGATTGGACCTCACTTTCACCTTAACCATTTAAAGATGCTTATGATGGGGGCAATGAGAGCTCAAAGCTAATGAGTACCATACTTTCAGCATTTGGAAGCCTTTCAAACTTTTCAAAACCTTTTCATTCCCTTGTTGAGTCACCACATATTCTATGAGCACTTTCTTGAGAGCATAGTTGTCATTCTTAGTGTAATATGCTTGTCTCAAAACTTGATTAATTGTGTCATGACGTTGATGCTTGTATCTTTGATATCTTTACTTCTAGTCTTCACTTGAACCTCAGAGGTGTGATACATTGCAAATGTATCTATAATTTTTGATGTTCCATGCTTAGTTTTATCCACTTTCTTGTGTTTTGTTCCAACTTTGGAGTACTTTTCATATGATTTCTTGGACTAACCTATTAACAAGAGCCACAGTGCACATTTTCTGCTGTTTTTGGTTCCGGAAAGTCGGAAAATGAATATTCTCGAATTGGATGGGACAAAAGCCAAAGTGCCTATTTTTCTAAGTCATCGATGCTAGAGTACGAGACGGAGAGGGGGGGCCACCACACCACTGGCCGTGCGGCCAGCCTGCCCAAGGCCAGTGGTGAGGCCACAGCACCCCCTCCTATATATATTGCCCTGGTCTCTCCTTCCGCCTATATATTGCCCTCGGCCTCTCCTTCCGTCTATAAGATGCCCTCGGGACGAAAACCCTAGGTACCCGATCACAAATCCACGAAAGAGTTCAGACTGCCATCTCCATCCCTAGATCGGGAGGATCTGTTTCGGCTCCTGCCGGAGAGGGGAGTTCACCTTGGAGGCCTTCTTCATCACCATGCAAGCCTCTGGTGTGATGCGTGAGTAGTTCATCTTTGGACTATGGATCCATGTAGTAGCTAGATGGCTGGTTCTCCTCCTTTGTGCTTTCATGTCTAGATCTTTTGAGCTCTGTTCATGATCAAGATCATCTATTTGTAATTCATACATGTTGTGTTTGCGGGGATCCGATGGATATTGAGATGCTATTTCAGATTGATTATTGATTCATACATGTTGATGTGCTATTGCTACTAGGGAGAAAACAACAATCATTTGTTCATAGAACAATCGTATTGTTTACTTTACACACAGTTCATAAAGCAATAATCTGTTACTTGCAACTTAATACTGGAGGGGGTTCGGATGATAACCTGAAGGTGGATTATTAGTCATAGATGCAGTTGGATGGCGGTCTATGTATAATGTTGTAATGCCCAATCAAGTCTCAAAGGAGTCAAGATGATTAGTATATGCATATATTGCTTTCTCGATGTTTGTCAATTGCCCCGCTGTAATTTGTTCACCCAGCATGTTATCTATCTTAAGGAGAGCCACCTCTAGTGAACTATGGATCCCAGTCCTTGTCTTTTATATTCAATCTACAATCTTTTACTGCTTTGTGTTTACTTTTTGCAAACTTTTACTTCTTTCCATTCGATACGTTTAATCCTTTGTTTTCCGCAAAACACGATGAGATTGACAACCTCATCGCAAGTTGGGGACAAAGTTCTGTGGTTGTGTTGTGCAGGTCTCCACGTTGCTACTAGCACCGGTAGTGCGCCCTGCCAAAGCTCAGCTAGTAACACCTTTGGGTTGTTTCCTTGCTCCTACTGGTTCGATTAAACCTTGGTTTCATAACTGAGGGAAACTTGTTGTTGTGCTCATCATACCTTCCTCTTGGGGTTCCCAACGAGTTCTACATCAACCACGCACCAGCACTTTTCTGGGCGTCGTGCATTGAGCCATCAAGGTGCCTTTGCATTTATGTTTGCTCTACAATCAAAGGCAAGCGAGATACCGCTCTATCATACCTTTTTATGAGCATTGCAATGTTGCTTATGTTTATGTTTCATGCTATTTATTATTTTTGAGTAGGAATCTATTTATAGCTTGCAATGACTATTAAGTAAACTTAGTTGCATACTCCTTATTATGAGTTGACCAAGTACTTGATCATATGCTGAGAATATATACATCTTATGAAGCAAATGTGTTCATGAAAGTTCCTTTTATCGCACTCGGTTTTAACTGAATTGCTTGAGGACAAGCAATAAGCTAAGCTCGGGGTGAGTTGATACGTCCAAAGCGTATCTACTTTCCCGAACACTTTTGCTATTGTTTTTCCTCTAAACTTGTGTGATTCGGATACAACTAACACGGACTGACGTTGTTTTAAGCAGAATTACCTCGGTGTCTAGTTTTTGTGCAGAAAATTAACTATCAGAAAAAATCCCAGAAAATATGCCAAAAATCCTATTTCACCAGAAGATTCATGGAGCCAGAAGACGAGACGGAGGAGGGCCACGAGGGGCCCACACCACATGGCCGTGTGGGCCAGGCCTGGCCGCTCCAAGGGGTGGTGTGGCTGCCTCGGTCACCCTCTCGGCCTCTCTCTTCGCCTATATGTTGCCTCTTGACCTAAAAACCAAAGGGGGTTCGACGTTTTTCCCAAAAGAGTTCCGTTGCGCCGCCACCACCAGTTTCCGCAAATCGGAACCAGAAACTCCGTTCTGGCACCCTGCCAGGACAGGGAATTGGAGGATATCATCGCCATGATCATCACCATCGCTTCTCCATCGACCATCCATGTTCCCCCATCCATGAGTGAGTAATCCCCCGCTGTAGGCTATGGGGATGGTAGGGATTGGATGATTTCATTCATGTAATGGCATCAGATTGTTAGGGCATGGTGCCTAGTATCTATTATTAGTGCTTTTTGACTTTGTTGCAACTTGTTATGCTTAATGCTTGTCACTAGGGCCCGAGTGCCATGATTTTAGATCTGAACATGTTATTGATTCATTATGATAGTATTGTTTATGGTCTTACCTGCAAGTTGTATACACATATTGTTGTCCGGAACCAAAGGCCCCGAAGTGACAGTAATCGGGATAACTGGAGGGAATGGCTTTGATGTGAGGATCACATGTGTTCACAGAGTGTTAAAGCTTTGCTTCGGTGCTCTATTAAAAGGAGCACCTTAATTTCCAGTAGTTCCCTTGAGGCCCCGCTACAAACGGGCTGGCAGGACAAAAGATGTTGTGCAAGTTCTCATTGCGAGCACGTATGACTATATATGGAACACATGCCTATGATTATCTAGTACTTGGATGCTTTATCTTATTTATCTGCAAATGCCCTATGTATTGATTGCTATATGAATTGTCTTGTCCATGCAACGCCCGTCCATCCATCCCTATGCCTACCATGCTTTAATCCTACTATTTACTGCAATTGTTACTGTTGTCTTTACTTTTACTACCGCTATTACTTTGCTATTGCTATTACAAAACTATTGCTACTGATAAACTGTTGTGAGCAAGATTGTTTCCAGGTGCAGCTGAATTGACAACTCAGTTGTTAAGGCTTATAAATATTCTTTGGCTCCCCTTGTGTCGAATCAATAAATTGGGTTTCACTTCCCTCGAAAATACTGCGATACACCCCCTATACTTGTGGGTCATCAATCATCTTATTCTAACATCTTGTGTATGTATAGTAGTTATGGCAACAGAGTGAGGTCGGTTCCAGGAGCCAGTAGTGATGTTGGATCAGTCAATGCGAACTTTCTCATGGGCACTGTGCCCTGGGACACACTCTCTGTGAGAAGACGAACTTCTCTAGCCATAACATTATACATGACATTAAGGAGTATCCTTATAATTTTATTTTAAATGTAGTTATCGAAACACTAGTGCACCATGTGCATTTTTTATGTTTATCACCATGCTTCCTCTTTGACTTAAGTTGGTACTCTCGATGAAGATATTTCCAATCTTTTTAAGGTTAACATATGCCCTTATAACATAACACTTTATGCTTTAAGGTATGTCATCCTTCATGGATCTATAAAAACATGTCTATAGTTCTCATTTGACACTATGGACAAACTCAGCTCAATGTTCAGTGATTCATACTTAATCACTTCCGATCATGTCCTTATTGTATCTCATTATGTTGAGTTCTTATCATGGTTTCTAAGACAAAACCTATGTCAAAACAAAGTGGATGACGATCATCCTTTTATTTCTTTTAACCATCATCATGTAGCACTCAAATGCAATTCCTAAATCGAACGATTAAGGACCATTCCTTAATTAGTTCCTATTCTGACACTAATTCAGAATCTCTTTTAGGAATACATTCCAACATAATATTGTATTATATATTCTCTTTCAATTTTACCCTTATAAATAAATATTTATTAGTAGTTCTGCTCTTATTCTTAATGTGTCATATACACATATGAATTACGTCAAGCTCCCACTCAAAATATGTCACCTATATATTTGAGTTTGAAACTTACATTGCTCCCACTCAAAAATATGTCATTCACATATTAATTCAGGAAGACTCTCTAGCTCCCACTCAATTTTATGCAAATCGCATAGCTTCTCAATATTTTGAATGACTTCAAAATCCCTTGATCAATTATCAAATTGAGAATTTCTTTTACGAGAAAAACCACCAGACGTCAGCACTTCTGAACCAAATTCATTTGAGTTGGCCCAATATATTATTCGTGACGAATTGTGTTTTATCTTTCACTTTTTCCGTCATGACCTTATGGTCCTTTGGAAAAATCAAGTAACCTTTTTACTTGATAAGATTCAGTAATACTTTACTTTCTAATCTTAAGTAAAGTCTACTTCTAGGATTCCTCGTAACTTTGGAATCACTTCCTTTGTAGTTCGTAGGTATGTCATGTTTGACAACATGACAAGTGATTCATAAATGTCTCCATACATGGTGTAGAACATATTTACAAATCCTACTTTATTTAGTAAAAGCACAATTGGAACACAATGATCATTGTCATTGATCTCTTTCTGTTATTTGAAGAGATGCGTTTTGGAACACATTCCGTTGTGCTTCTCAATACTCTGATGTAGGATCATGAACCTTAAACGTGCTTTTACTTTCTTCCATTGACTTCATTGTCAAGAACACAGACTTTCTCGAGAATGCACCAAATTTTCAGTAATACTAATTTTGCCTATCTTTTGGTTTTAGCCATAGATTTCGTATTCAATGAATACACTACAAAGATTTGTTTGCTGCTGTTTTGGTGATATCAAATAACTCCAAAACTTCCATGACAATCCATACAAGATATGGTCCCGATCTCGTGAATTTCAGATGGTTCACTTTATTCTAAATGAGTATTTGCTATTTCCAACTAATGGTCTTTAAAACTACCACATATTATCTGGTGTCACCTATTTACCCACTTAATATCAAATACCACACTATGATGCTTTGCACTTCAGTATATCAAAATGCATCGCATTTCACAAGTTCTTATGCCAATCTTTTAACATCGAATTTCATTACTATTGATCAAATCGTAGTAATTTAATTCTCTTTGAATACCCCTTGATTTTGAAATTCTTTGATCACATCAAATGGTTTCATGCTTCTATTTATTTGGTAAACTCTTTTACAAAATTCAACAACTACAAAATGATAATCACCATTTCGTTGAAATATGGTGCATCGAATATGTATTTTCTTTTAACAATTCATCAAACACTTTATATTCATACAATGCACGGTATTTTAGTTATCTTGCCGAATGTGGGCATGATTTGTATGTGACTAGAGATCAAATATCTACAATCTTCACATACTATCAACATAACTCTTGAATTTCAAACAATGGTTTCATTCAAAATGAATATATCATTAAGTTGGGTATTTCCAAGGCATTTTAATATTTTAAAAATATTCATGCATTATCAATTAGTTTTATAACACGAATAATTCACACATAATCGAAAACATATGAACATGAATAGAAATCATTCATAAAAGTAGAACAACTGTTTTGTTACAAACTCATATGAATAATCGTCTCACGAGGTGCAAGACACACTAATAAAGTTCATGCTCCATCGATTACAATAATTATTCAAACGATAAGCTAAATGATAAATGTCAAGGGAGAGTGTCGTCGACCATCATCATCATGCTCGCCATCAACACTCACCTCCTCTCCAGCAAGCAACTCTCATGCAGAAGGACCTATTTTCACAAAATAGAACAAGTATCAGATACTTCAATACTACAACAAGTGTTTGCAAGATTATAACATTTATAAAACTGTATATCATCTATACCTTCGTCATCAATGACCTCTCCAGCAATGAGTTCAACTTTCATGTTTCTGAAATGTAATATGAACTCATAGAAATCCAGTGTTTCCCCATCACCTCTCATAATACATGTCTGAGCGTATCCTTGGTAGCTGGGAGGCAGCGACCAAAGTAATATGCCTATTGCAAAGGAATCAGTCATCTAGTAGTCCACGAAGTAAACCAGTCTCATGAATGCATCATGCATGTGCTCCAAGTGACTCTCCAGACAAGTGTGTTCCTCCATCTTTATGGAAAGGAAATCTCCAAGCAGCTCGTGCTTCCACATACGCACCTGGCTTTCTAACTCCGCTCTCAGCTGATCCACCATCACATATGGGTCAAGATCACCCATGAGCGGATGTAGTTCATTCACCATCCCGTAGCGCATTATCACTTGAATGTAAGTGGACATCTCTTGACGAAAATAGTGGCCTTCTCGCTCTCGTGGGGGTCTCATAGTGATTTGGCTCATCCAAATCCATCGTGAGGCATATGTAACCGACCATGTTGTTCTTACTAAGGATGTCATTTAGACGCACACGCCATTCAGGGAAGTTTGATCCATCAAGTTTTAGCTTTTCAGCAACTACCCACTCAACAATCTAAAAAAAAGATTCACGGCAAGCCATTTCTACATTTACAATTACAAAAGGATTTTAGACTAAGTTTATAATTATATGAGTTCAATTTAAATTTTGTTTATAAAGAACTCCACTAAAACTATCATCCCAAAAATGGTTTTAGTGATTACACGATCCCTATTCACTACATCGCCCCTGATCGTCACGGTCAGCGATATAGTTGCAAAGGTGGACGTCGAAACATCGATCACATCATGCATGCGAGTCGTGCTCGATCTTTCGATCATCCCGTGTTCCGAGGCCATGTATGTACATGCTAGGCTCGCCAACTCAACCTTACGTGGATTTTCTATGCAACGAGATTATCCCGTGTCCGGCTAGAAGAGCTACAAAACTAACTGACATAGATAACGAGATTATCTCTACTATCTAAAAAGAATGAATTTTCTCTGTTTTCTCCAACTAGACATGAACCCATTGATCTCGGCTTGCAAATCTATCAGATCTAACTCTGCAGGACTTCCCAATGACACTGCGCGGCGTCCCAATAACAATAGCAGCAATTAATAGCGGCAATTACCAGCGGCATTAATAGAGATTACTTGTGGCAATTTGCACGTCCCTGAATTGCACATCTAGGACTTTCCAATAATAATAGCGGAAATTAATAGAGATTACTAGCGGCAATTATAGAGAAAAAAAAGGAGCCTAGTCAGCGACCGGCTATAAGGGCGTACCCTGTCATCTAAGAGTCAGTATATAGCCCACCCATATAATAGATGAGCTATTAGTGCGCTCTTAAATAGACTTTAATTAATATTTAATTATTTAATCCATGTATGCTATTGGCTCTAGGCTGTATGCATGTCTCTTTTTCTTGATTCTTATGCTATAGCCAGGCTACAACACAAGAGCCGGCTCTTCTCTCTTTCCTTCTTTCTCTCTCCTCCAACTAGGACTTTTGATCATGTGGCAGATACTATAGTCTGCTGACTAGACTTATTATACTTGCTCTAAAGATCGCTTCACAAAATATGACTACACGACAATGCAATTACTGCCGTGATTACAGTGATCCGGAGCCTCTCGTGATTACAGGGCATGTCTCCGTCACACATGAATCTCCTAGACATCGCACTCCATCCTACAGCACCATGGTCCCCCGCGCCTAGGTGCCACCGCGTCAATTGAAGGGAGAAGGCTAGGGAGTAGAGCGTGGAGGTGAGGAAGTCGTAGGAGCAGCGTGGTGGGATTGGTCGGCGCCGCCATCTTGGTACAAATTTCAGGGCCATATGAGTGACCGGTGGTGGGTCAAGTGAAGGAGTGAGGATATGAGTGACCGGCGGCGGGTCAAGTGAAGGAGTGAGGGAGAGATCCAAGTGAGAGAAACGAGTGAGCGAGGAAATAGATATGTGGTGTGTTTGGTTCCATCGTCCAGAAGTCTGCCTGAGCTTTACGTTTGGTTAGAACTAGGTGGGTAAGCGCGCTTCACCGCGCTATCTACATTATGTTTTCACAATATGCGGTATATATAGAGGATTTATAAGTTCTTTTACCATCAATTTGGGAGGTGGTGATTTTCGAAGGCAGCAGCATCTGGCAGCCGTGGCCTGAGTTGGAAGGCGGAGGGGCTGCCCGAGACCGTGTTCATTCCTTGGGGTGGCGCAGGTGGGTGAGGGAAAGGAGAAAGAGACTCGAGGGGAGGAGTGAGTCAAGGGACGCTTGCATGGTGCGCCACCCAGTGAGGACCACAAAGCAACGACAAGTAGGGCGGCCAACAACCAGCGACTAAGCGCGAGCACGACGCGCGCAAATGGCCTCAGAATGCTCGGAACTGACCAAGCTTAAGTTATAGAATAATGATTACTTTTGCTGACAAGTTCAAGCGGGCTAAACGTTTAGCTGGGTTGCTATGATTGCTATATTTTTCGATGAAAATAATGTTTAATATGGCTTGTGTCAAAGCATGAAAAATTTTCACGATTTTTTCTAAATCATGATCATTTCAAGAAAGCATGAACTTTTTTGAAAGATCATGAACCAATTTATAAATTCATGAACAATTTTTAAAAGCATGCGAACATTTTCAAAAATCATGAATATTTTTTTTAAAAAAAGTGACTATTTTTTAAAATCGTGAACAATTTATCAAATTTTGAACTAAAAAAGGGAAAAAGAGAAAAGAGAAAAACTTAACGAAAAAACAAAATCCGAATCAAAATTGTGCCGGCCCATTAGGGAAGCCCAAGTGTGGCGCCAGCCGCAGTGGGCATCATATAGCATTTGCATCCGTGTTGCGACCATCATTGCCTGGGTAGGTCAATTCGCACTACTCATACCATGACACGGAGCAAAGCAAACGCCATCCTGGCTCGCAAACTTTCGGTCTTCGGTAGGCAGACATGGTTCCTCCAACCCATCGGATCGACAATTAGAGTATAAGATTGACTCAAGGACAGTTCCAATACTATTAGACTACGGCCACGAACATTAGATTCAACGGCCGCAAATGAGCGAAATGACATAGAATATTTTAGAATTTTGGCATTGATCATATCACGTAGGCATTAATCAATCTTAAGTTATACCGTGCACCTTTCTATCTACACATGATTTTTCATGTGGAATATTTGTAATATAAAGGTGAAAGAAATTTATTATCCATAACAACGCACGATCATTTTGCTAGTCCAACAAACATTCAAGCATTAACTATCCAGTCCATATTAAGCACACCAGACCCAGAGTGAACACTAGGCAAAGCATCGCATTGCCCTTTTGCACCGATACTACTGATTGTCCGGACAACCATTCCTCAAACTACTGTACCGATGAAAGCAAAGCTTTTCTAGATTTTTTGGCTGACTTTTCTGAAAGGTACTCCCTCCGTTTTAAAATATAAAATGTTTTAACTTTGTGAAAAAGTGTATCTAAATCTTTTTAGTACGTAGGTTTATGTAGGTTTGAAATGAACCTATACACCTTTTAGTATGTAGATTTGGAGTGAACCTACACATTAAAATGGGTCTAGATACACTTATTTTACAAAACTAAAATATCTTATATTTTGAAATGGAGGGAGTACGTACGTACAACACGGACAATATGCATTACTATAATACTAGTTCCTAAATATAAGATTTTCTAGTAGTTTAAATTAAACTTAGAGAATGTCTTATACTAACTCCGCTTAGCCTACTAAAACATATTACATTTAGGAACAGAGGTACTATTTTGAAACAAACATACCTATTAGTCCATATATTTTGAAATGGATGTGAGTGGCTTCTTACAGTTTAGGTACCTAGGGGTACCTATACATCACAGGAGACTTCGGAATTCTGAGTGGAATCCAGTTGAAAATAGATTTGAAACTAAGTTAGGTTGCTGGCAAGGAAAGCTGCTATCTTACGGGGACCGACTAGTTCTAATTAATTCTGTGTTAACTAGTATGCTCATGTTTATGTTGTCTTTTCTCGAAATATCGAAGGATGTTAGGAAAAGACTAGACTTCTACCGTTCACGATTCTTTTGATAAAGTAATGAACATGAAAAGAAATATAGGCTAACTAGATGGAATATTTTATGCCAACCGGAAGACCAGGGGGACTTGGGTATTGAGGTGTTAGATCTTAAGAACAAGTGTTTATTAAGCAAATGCTATATAAACTTATGTCTGGGGAAGGGGTATGACAAGAGCTGCTGCATAACAAGTATCTGACTAATAAAACCTTAGCACAAGTTGATTCAAAACCAACTGATCCATCTTTTTGGAAAAGGCTTATGGGAGTAAAAGATGATTTTTTTTAACAGGGGTTTTTTCAAAATTGGGGATGGATAGAGTACTAGATTTTGGGAGGATGTATGGCTAGGAGAGATGTTTCTCGCCCAACAATATCCATCACTGTATAACATTGTTAATAGGAAACATGTCCTGGTGAACTCGGTGTTATCTCGACTTCCCATCGACATTAGTTTTAGACGCCGTTTAACTGGAAATAAATGGGAGGCATGGTTGCATCTTTGTGAGAGGCTCATGGTTATTTCCTTGACAAACGAGAAGGATAGGTTTATATGGAAGCATACCGAGAATAGGATCCATGTACGAACATCTTTTAAATGGGCATCCATGTTTTCCGTCTAGATACTTGTGGAAAATCAAAATACCTTTGAAGATTAAAATATTTATGTGGTTCCTAAATAAAAAGGTTCTATTAACCAAGGATAATCTGGCCAAGCGTAATTAGAATGGATGTAAAAAATGTTAATTTTGTGACGTATCAATTGAACACTTATTTATTTCTTGTCCTTTTGCAAAAATTATTTGGCTTAATGGGGTGGAAAAAATGGATAAAAGCAGAATCCGTATTTGGTATATCGGCATTATGCTGGTCCATTTGGAAGTGTCGTAATAACTGTATTTTTAACTTGGCCAGAGTTCCATCTTTCTTGCAGGTAATCTGTATGGCGGCGCATTGGATCCAATTATGGGCTTTCCTACTCCCGGAGCATATGAGACAACCCATGGTTTCTGGGTGCACCCGTCTTGTGGCGGTTACTACGGATTTTTTCAATCAGGCTTCGTGGCGTCATTCTAGTCGATTGACAGATGTATAGCCTGTGCGTGAGTGTGTTCAGATGGTTAGTGTTTGTATCAACCTTAGCTGATCCGTGAACTGTAATGGTCGTACTTTGAACTTATTTTCAATAAAAAGGGTTATGTGCATCCTTTGGATGCAGAGGCCGGGGCTCTACTCCATTTCGAAAAAAGAAAAAAAAAAGTCCATATATGCCAAAATATCAGGCGAAATATTGGTCATGTTAGCTGATATATCGGTCTATAACGACCATATATCTGTGAAATGATATTTACAACAAGGTACCCACTGATACCATATATCGGTATGGGCCACTATTTAGTGCCTTGACAAAAGTACGGAAAATTGAACAGCGGTAAAATAATATATACATGTATGGCATCTCACATATTTGCTTTGGTTGTTTTACAGTGTCACGCGACTCTGGCAAGACCTCTGTAAAACAAAATTAGCTTCCTTTTACTATAGCACTTGAGTAATACAGGTCAGCTGTACATGTACAACTCTACTTGATATCCTATGAGGGCAACCGGTTAAGGCCGTATCAGAGATGTTAGAAAAACGAACTGTTTACGGAACCATCTATTCACATTGTGGTGACGCTTTTAGGCTTTGCCGTCAACAGCTGAAGCATGTCGCATCGCAAGCAGAAGGCAACAAATCACGCCGATTTCCCTCTCTCCTGGGCTCTTCAAACGCATTTCATTGATGGAATGAGCAATCTACTGTTACGCTGTACAGACGAGGTTAGCTTCCACCTACAATTTGTCACACGGAAAAATCGGTGTCATTTTTTGCCTGTGACAAAATATAGAGGGTTGTTTCACAGTTTGTTTTCGGACAGTGCTCATAAAAATTTACACCAGATTCATTTTGTTAGTTTCCACTCTGGTGGTCATAATTCATTTGACATGGTTTAACACTGAAATAGATCATATACATTTACTTTCCTGGCACTGATTTGATGTGAGTTCTGCTATAACTTTACGTGATAATAGAATCATATAAGGAAAAGAAAGAATCAACAGGTGCATTAAAATAGGGTACCGTTTCTTGACGTAAGGTCCTTTTCGACTTCAGAAAAGAGCTCCTTCAATCTATTTGAGGTATTCGACATGATATTTTTTGTCACCTTCTTTTGTTGCTTGCTGCTCTTTAACCAGACAATCCCCAAACAAACCTGCACACTGCAGGTGTTTGGTTTCGACGGTACGTTCGCCATATGATACTTTAGCTGGAGCTGTTAGGAACAATTGTAACAGTTCAGCAAACAAATTGACAGAACAAGCATACATAATACCAAGTTCTAGTTCAGAGTTAAGGCCATCAACAAAGTTGCTGAAAATGGTCAGAAACTCTCCATAATGGTTGAAATAGTCAGCAAGTATGGAAAGTATAGAACAACAAATATGGAAAGGATATCTTACACTGAAGTAGTCAGCAAGTAGAACACCTTGGAGTGTCATCACCTCTTCAATGGCCCAGCCATCTTGGTTCACTAGGGCATACTTCCGCTGAGTGGTGCTTGCTTCTCCTTCAGACCGAGACAATGCTTTATCAAACTTGTAGTTGATTTTCCGCTGGTATATATTTTTGTTTACAAGTTCCCATTCTGTTGACGAGTAGTCTATACAGCCAGTCTTTTGCATCACTTTGCGTTCCAACTGACCTCCTGAAAACATCTCCATCAACGACTCGACCTGAAAATACAGATATGCAAGGGAATAGCAAAACAGATTATTTAGTATGAAAACGCACTGGGAAAAGCTCATGTGAAGGTAAAAGTAACACTCACGTCCACAGAAAGTACTGACGAGAATATGTCGGACATTTTGACTTCTTCTTGGCTAAATAAGGACCCGCATTCTTCAGCCTGGGGTTCTTTCAGTTCAGACTCCTCAATTATCTCCCCCTTCTGTTCTGGACCCGGTGACCGCATTTTCCAAATCCCCATAATTATTCTGTCAGATAAAGGTTTCCCGGTGTGATATATTCATTTGCAAACTAGCTGAATAGCTTAGTAGGTGATAGGATGGCAAGAGTCCTAATATACTAACTACGGATTTATAATCAGTACAAATTAGAAACCTATTGTTGCTCTGTTTCCTTATTTGTATACCATGAGGTTGTGAAGGTAACATTTTAGGCTTTTGGGAAAAGCATTGAATTTGGGAAATGCTCATGTGAAGGTAAAAGTGCTGGGCATGAGCCAAGCCCGACATCATTAGGTTCAAATCCCCCAAAGCCTAAAATGTAAAAAAAATATATATATATATTTTTGCAAGCATATTTTTTTTTACATAATAAGAACTATGCTGAAATGTGTACAAAAATGTATTCTTTCTATTTCTCGTCATTATCAGGCCAAGACAGCTTCGGGCTTGCAGACTACAAACCAAAGCCCAAAGCACAGCAGGCCACCTTACCCATGAAGAGGTTATCTCTTGAACGTCACGAAATGAGATATTAGTTATTTTTCTTTCTTTCGAAAATTGCTCTGAAGTTCTGAAGAATAAAATATATGTTTGGGCTAGATGTCTCACTGGACCTCGAAAACATACAAATGAATGGTACCTGTGAGCATCATTGAATGAAACAAAGGACTGAAAATGGAACTTGAATCTTCCTTGAGGATCTGTTCCCTTGGCACCATGTTTTGCTTCTAACCCTCTATCCTTTTTCAGGATGACCATCAAGGATGGGCTGCCAATTGACAGTGTAGGAGGGATAACCTGGATATCATCAACGTCTTCCCACAAAAAGAAAAACTTTGTCTTGTGACCAAATATATTAGAGTAGAATCCAATTATTCTTGGAGAAAAAAAGAGGCGCCCCTATAGAAAAAAAGAGTCGGTTCTCTGTAAATATAGACAGAACAAAACGGAGAAATACAAAATAGTGGCAAATGTCAAATGAGCCACATATGAATGCAATACTATCACACTGATTCTCCATAGCAGTATGGTACCTACATATACAGGTCTTCTTTCTTCTATTGTTGAACTCATATGATTATTACGTCTGACAACGCATGCAATCTTTGACACAACTCAAATAATAACATTGTGCGCATAAGAAAACAATCAGAACAGTAATACCTGCAGTGGCATCTTCCGCTTTAGATGACAGGTAAAATCATCAATGAGAAACTCTTCTGGGGGGAGGTTAAAGAGCTTTCTGAATGCTGAATTTGTTTGTGCTGAACGCAAATTTATCTACATATTATGTTATATATATGCAATGTCAGAAATAGAAGATATGATGAATAAAAGTCGGGCAAAAAGTTGTTCAAGTCCTTACCTTCTTACCGACTTCTTTTCCCATCTTTGCCAGGTAATTCAGAACAACTTCAGTTCCTCTTGAGTTGTTCAAAAATATTCTTAAGTGTAGCTTAGGGTGGCTTGCTGGATCACACTTCCCATCAAGAGGAACCCATACGTCAATTAGATCTGACAAATTGTTCTTCAGAAAGTTCACCTCAGCGTGACCAATGGGATCTCCATCAGATACATTAGAATCATGAATAGCCACATCCATCCTTGATGGTGGATCATCCATTGCATCGAATTCGAATATCTCTAGAAATTCAAACATCAAACAGGTCAGCTACATTCTATGCACATAAGAAGATCAGTTCATGCAATACTGCAGCAAAAGGGATCGGCTGCTCTTCAGACGAGGGCAAACCATCAAAAGAACATCAAGGAGGAAAAACTAACCATTCCATTTTGGATCAGACGTGTGGAATTTAATTGAGCTTGTTTTCCTCTTCGTGTTGCAAGTAAAAACAGCATATAGATCAAATAAACCAGATGAACCAGCAGGTACTATACCAGTGCCCTCAATAAGTGCAACAGTCAGTATCCAACCATCTCCATGAGCTTTGACTCCATGATCACTACCTAATACAGGAGGAAGAAAAGGCCAATAATTTAGAACTGTAACTGAAATTATAAAGGAAATCAAGTAGCACTACAATATGAGAACATATATATATGTATAACAAAAAAATCATGTGCACCAGTTTCAGAGTAGATAACATAATGACTCTTGAGATATCTACCTCTTTGTCCCCATGCATTTGAGAAGCGCTTCATTACTTTCATGATATTCTGTCCCTGAAGGATCAACACAGCACAAACCACGACCTCTCCGATTGAATCTGGAAGGTCAATGCCAAAATATTCAAGTCCACTCATCGCTTTGGGCTTTGATAAATGAAGGTGTGCTATAATATATATCCCTATGATAACAGAGACTATGAATGTGAAGTTCCCAAGGAAGCGGACAATCAGCCTCCAGCTGGGTTCTTTTTGTGTATGTAGTGAAGCTAAAATCTTTGCTTTGCTTGCATTAGCATCATCAAGCTCAGCTATTTTAAACCTCTGAGATAGTACTTCAGAAAATTGCGCATAACCTTCTGACATCCCTTGTTTTGCACCATTCTCGATCATTCCCTTTATCATTGTGCTCTGAATAAAGTTGATCCGCCAACTTACAGTAAGATGAGTTGTTTGCTCTTCAGATGCTAGCGGGGGACCTGGCGTTATAGAGTACAGTATCTCTATCTTGAAACAAGTGCCACAAGGAACATCAGGAGTGCTAACAATAGACAGAACAGCGAAAGAATTCCCAGCCGCTTTCAAGTATCTCTGCTGTTCTGTGGCTTTACAAGCTTTAACCAGCTTACTTGCTGCTTTTATGTAAGTTAATGTTCTCCGCAAACAACCGTCGTTGCTATCGATCTTCCATGGTTCAATCTGAAATCCACTTGTTCCTTGAAGTTCTGCTACTGCCGGCCAGAAATCTGAGTTTGGAGAAAACAAGAGTGAATTCAGTCCGGCTGGTGGAGTAACATAAGACTCGTCAACCAGAACGCCATTAGCCAATTTAGCTGGCATTTCAGAGCCGTGGTCTTTGGACTCCATGATCTTCAGTAGCTCATCAAGGCTTGACTCGGGTTGCGTGCCATTCTCAGCACTTTCACGTTCTTCAGAGCACACTTTTGGCTCTGGGGACTGATCCACAACCGACTCGGCGTCGGAGCCAACTGAAAGCACAGCAGCATCGGCAGGTTTCCGAAAGAAATAGCGAGACAAGACCTCTACCACCGACGACGAGCTGGCCACATCAGTTTCAGCAGCTGTTCCAGGTTCGGTGGCTGCTTGTTCGTTGCTGCTCAGGGGTGGCTGGTCCACGAAGCTATCGGCCGATCGCTCGAAACTGCTCTGCGATCCTCGGTCCAAGCTGGCAACGGCTGACATGTCAATGTAGCTGTTGGTGGTGGACAAGGCTCCACGTTTGGTCCCGATCGACCTGTCTGAACTGGACCCCATACCGTCCGAAGTGGGATGTGGTAGGAGATGGTGCAATTCTTCGGACATGTGCGTTCGCTTAGACAAGGATAAGCGCAGGCAAATTTCCCCTGCAGACGGGAGAAAATTTAGATGGTCCCAAGATTACTACTACAATGTCTTAGGATGTGCTTTTTAAAAAAAAATCTGCATGATATCACGATTTGCTAATACAAACAGAATCAGAAAAGAAAACTAGAAAAGAGGGAAACGAAACAATGTAGCAGTAGATGAAAGCAGCGCAAGGCGAGGAGATAGATAGATAGATACCGCGGCATTTCTTCTTGGACTTGCTGCTCTTGGGCTGGAGCTGGTACCAGGCGGTGCCGAGGGAGAGGCCGTCGGCGTCCATGACCTGTGAGAGGGGCACCTTGACCCTGCCGAGGTGGTCGTTGCTGAAGTACTTGTCCTCGTTGAGCACGGATACGGCGAGCTCCTCGTTGATGTCCCCGACGAGGAAGCTGAACTCCTCGTCCCAGACGGGGGCGAGGTTCTTCTTGACGACGGCCGTCTTGGCGCGGCGCTTGCCGAGCTGCAGCTTGACGAAGGGGTCGCTGGTGCCGTTGACGTTGACGGCCAGCAGGCCCCGCGCCTCGACGACGCGCACCAGCAGCTTCATCGGCGACGGGGCAATCTGCCGAGCGGTCCCCGCGCGCTCCTCCCCCGCCCCCACCGTGGACGCCACGCTCTTGAGCTTCGTCATACCATCAAATCACAAAACAGATATATGGAAACAAGGGATCGATCGATCTTGCCAATCCTGTTCCTGTGCGCGGAGATTTCACGGAGAAATCGAGATGAGGATGGATCAAGGTTGGCTTGCCATGTTTGGTTCCTTGTGGCGAATCGAGAGATGGGGGGCGGTTTCCCCGCGTCCGGCTGGGCTGGGTGCTCGCTAATTTTGGTTTTGAGCGTGCCCAAGCCTGGAGATTGGTGCGACGGAGGGTAGGACTGCGGAGGGTTGGAGCGCTGGGAGAGGACGGGGCGTCTCGGCCGAACGCTTGGCAGCGGCTCCGACCTCCTTGCGGATTCTAGTTTCCTTTTTTTATCCGTGTAATAAAAATAAACCATCTCCAATCAATCTATTGTGGAAAATAAAACATCATCTACCTCGAATAGAGAAGTGGGGAAACTAAAGGAGACGCAGTATTTGTTCAGGACAAGCATGTTTGTCAGTTGTCACACAGAAATTCCACGTGAATCAAGTCATTACCGGCACAGAAGGAATATATCCCTAACAGGGCAAAGTAACATTGCACATTTCTTGATTCCCAGGTAGAGTAACAAGACGAGCACACGCTGCAAATGTTACTTTTTGCACACATTCCTTAACTCCAGGTAGAGTAACAGAACAGAAACATAAGTCACAATTGTTACATTTTTCCAACATTTTCTTGATTCCAAGTAACTAGGAGAAAGCAAACGTTGTAAATTCAAGAATAGCTATATCTCAAGGAGGCCGGTTTCAGACTGAACCGGCGTGTACATGAACCTGTTTTTTCAACTTAGCTGAGACGACTTGTGCGGCAAGGGCAGACATCCCAAAGCATATGCAGTCTGCCATTGTCGGGATGACAAACTCCGCCTTGGTACAAGAGAACGTTCAGTGGATCGCCTACATTCTCCTACTAAGATCAGCATCACTTATTCTTTGCCGAAGTCTGCGCTGTAGTGTGCGCTAGACTCGAGCTTCTTGGCGTCATTCAACTTCCGCACCGCCTGCAACCATTTTGTCAAAAGAAAACTAACATGGTGAGTACTGGCTTCTTTGGTTAGGATGGACAGATAGAAATAATTAACAAGCGATACCCTACCTTCATAAAGTCCTCGTGGATGACGTAGTCACGCTCTGCCCGGATGGCAGCCATACCAGCCTCAGTGCACACATTGCGCAAATCAGCACCATTGAAGCCCTGGAACAATAGCACATACTGGTTAGGGCTTCAGAGATAACAGGAGAATGATGAGGTGTTAGATACTACTAAGGTTAACTACCTCAGCGAGTTTAACAATGGCCTCATAATCAATCTCGCCATGCTTGGCGATACCAGCTGCGTGGATTTTCAGGACCTCCGTCCTGGATTGCTCATTCGGCAATGGAATCTCTATCTTTCGGTCCAAGCGTCCAGGACGAAGGAGTGCAGGATCCAAGACATCAGGCCGGTTGGTCGCCATAATCATCTTGACCTGTATAGGCAGAAGCATGATTCACATAAACAGGATAGACATTAAGTATAAATCACACACCATGATATTAAGACAAGCAATCAGGGACAAGCAGGATATCTTCGACTTTCTAACGTTCTTTCCTTTTTTGAAATATAATACTGAAGTTTCTTGACAAAAGTTCTTATTCCACAACCGACCTAATGAGTAAAGCAAATACTATGTACAATAGCCTTACCATGCAGGCAAGAAGGTATTCCCTCTGTTCCTAAATATAAGACATCCTAGCAGTTCAAACTAGGACGTCTTATTTTCGAGGAAAACGCAAAAGAGTTTGCGCTTCATTTCATTGAACAGGAAGAGATTACAGGTACCGGTACAACCTCCCACGGGAGGGACACACGCACACACATCGGCGTCCTCACCGTAGGTGAGGAGGTGCCACCAACTACAGAACGCAACGACAAAAGGTCTCGCCTTGTCCAGCCTCCAACCATGAATGGCGAGGTGGCTAGACACAGAGCCTCAAGGCGGCGTCACGGCCGTTGCCAGGCGCCTCCGAAGAAGACCACATCTCCAGGCTGCCCGTGCCGACGTACCCTCCACCCCTGTTGCCTAGGAGAGTCGGCGGGTGAATGGCAGGACCCGAGCAGAACTAGTGAAGCCATCGTCTTGGAAGCATCAGCGTGGGCGTACATTACGCCCTGGACGCCCACGCTCAATGCTGCAGCCCACATCACAGCATCGCATTGCCAGCAAGCCTCGCCGGAAAGACCAGGGAGGCCACCATCTCCAGCTGCCACATCGGGGACTCCACGTGCAACCTAAGCAGCGCCTTCAAGAAGGGAACGGCGCTGAGACGGCGCCGCTGCCTTGTCCAGCGAACTGGACCAAGGGTTTCCCCCGGTGCTCGAGGAGAGGGTCCAGTCAGGGCCATGACAGCGCCTCCATGGAGGTAACGGCACCCCAGGTGTCGCCGTTGTCAGCGCCGGCCAGTGCCACGCAGGGATTTCGCCCCGGCCCATGACCATAGACCCCGGAAGACCGGCCAAAGCAGGGGCAGTCCGGAGATGGGGAAGCAGATCGCCAGAGAGGACCACCAGCACTAAGAGGGAAGCCCCGTATCGTCACCATCGATGCAGGGAAGCACCAGCCAGCGCAGGTTAACAGGAAGCGTCGAGCAGGTTAACTAGGACGTCTTATATTTAGGAACAGATGGAGTAGTTCATAAGACAACTAAGATAGATTGACTGAGTAACCGACTAATCACTGCCCATTAAGAATTTAGCATTACAATCGATCAACCAAAAAAATCATTTAGTTAAGTAACCATCGTATCACTGTACAATATCTATTCACAGTTGCTAAATGTATGTTTTGCCATAGCAGCATGCAGTCATAACACATGTGCACACAGAACAGAAAATTCGTGTACCTTCCCAAGCTCATCAAAACCATCTAACTGATTTAGGAGCTCCATCAATGTCCGTTGGATTTCACGATCTGCACTAGTACCCTCACTGAATCTTCGGCCACCGATGGCATCGATTTCATCCATGAAAATAATACATGGCTACACAAAAGGATCAGAAAAAAGATAAAACATTAACGAGTGATGACAGTACACGGTAGACAAAATTATATGCTTTATTAAGAGAAACAAACATAGAACTTATTATACATTCACAGACACGTATAGAGCAAACTTAAATGTGAAGACATTTCCATTGATTATTCTGGCAAAGTACATCTAGAGTTAGGGTGCTGTGTATTGCAGATTGCTAGTTTCGTACTTTGCTTTGCTCACCCACTGAATGGACTTTCTGCAACTACTTCATGCACAAACTTATTCTAACAAATAAACAAAATATATTTGCCCATGAGAGAAGAAATATACTCCCTCCATCCGGAAATAAGTGATCTCGATTTGTCTAGATACATGCGAATCTAACAAATCCAAGTCGCAGTTTAAATTGTTCTGATTTTAATAGCTTCACAAAAAAAATGAACAGTTTGGGATAATAAATATAAAAAGAAAGAAGCATAATCAAACATACTTGATGCTCACGTGCATAGTTGAACATTTCTCTTATAAGACGGGCACTTTCACCAATATATTTGTCGATGATAGCACTTGAAACAATCTGCATTAGCAATGAACATTAGTTCAAATAAATTATATTAAAGATGTCCAAATAAGGGATTGCTAACGAGTAACAGCAGTAAAGCAAGAACAAAACCTTTAAAAAGTTAGCATCAATGTTGCTAGCGATAGCCCTAGCAAGCAATGTCTTCCCCGTTCCAGGTGGGCCATAGAGCAGAACACCCTTGAATGAATAAAGCAGTATTTAGTACATCTCAGGATTGTGAAAATTGTTTGTCTCTCCGAGCTAACAGCACAGTATGGTATTTCTTCAAAGAACTTTTCTTAAAACTACCTTTGGCGGTTTAATCCCAACACGGAGAAACAATTCTGGATTCATAAGAGGTAACTCGATGGACTCTCGCAGTTCCCTTATTTGATCTGATAATCCACCTACAGCTGAGTAACTGACGTTGCCTGGGTCTTCGTGTAGCATGTTATACACCACCGGATCAACCTAAGCAAAGAAATTAGTACAGTTTTTTGTGTTTTCTTAGATAGTAATAAAACAGTACAAACTGAACTTCATGAAGTAATCAACTAAATCATAGATGAAAAGCACATATATACCTCGCGTGGTAGAGTGCGCATAATGGTTAAAGTTGTCATGTCAAGAACAACCCGCGTTCCAGCTGTCAGCTTTTCTTTATCAACTTTGCTTCTGCAGCCAACCACATAGCGTGGCCCACTACTGGCTTTGACGATAACTACAACAAAAACAGGTTTCAGTTGCTCTGCTATAAGTATATTATTGCTAAACTGAGAAGAAAAGGGTTTATTGCCATGAGTAAAAAAAGTTAATGTAGCTATGCAGAATAACATGCAATATAATGATGATGCATGTCTTGTATCATTGTTTGAACAGAAAAATATTCGTCTCAAAACCAACAAAATTGGCCTTTTCACTTACATCTTTCAGCGTCCAACGGACGAAGTACTTCACCAATGATTTGACCCACACTCTGCAGGGACTTCAAGTCATCTTCCGTTTTATCATAATCTTTCTTTGCCTTTTTTAGGTTCTCCCTAGCTGCACATAAATAAGTAAATTTATTAAACAACAGCTATCTAACAAAACTTGAATAATGTCGTCCATAGTTGAACATAATCTTCATTAAAAAAATGATCCAGCAGAAAACATTGGCATGTGGACAACAGGACAAGTGAAACAAATACTATGCATGTGCCAGATTGAGTAGATAATTTGCATATCAAAGGTACAGCGATTGGTCAGGTAACCAAACCCAGTAAGTCCACTTGACAAGGACTAAATGTAGGTTCCAGAGGTAACTACACACAGATCAAAGGAGCTACAGAGCACTACCCATTTCATTCTTTTTTACTGCCAGTTGCAGACGAACATCTCTCCATTACATGTTTCTCTTTGAATAGTACATTAGGAGAGGATAGGCATTTAGCGATACTTTGAGAAGTTCGCTCTTCGCTCTATCCCGTTTATTCGTTATTCTGGTCCATTTGTTTGTGTTGTTACTTCTAAGAGATGGTAAAGTTTGAATCTGTTTTTTGTTTAGGATGTGAGGTCAGTAATCTGTAGGAATGCTATACCTGGACATCATGCTAGCATTTAGCTAGTCAATTAACTTAATTTGTGGTTGTGATCTAGTGCATTCCCTGGGTGGGAAGTTCTTTGTAGTTTTTTCCATCATGATGAGGCAATTGCAATCTGAAGAGATTGCTAATTATTAGTTTGAGTGATTGAGATGGTAGCCACTGTTCTTGCCGCCGTAAAGTCCAAATTCTGTATTTTTAAGGTGTCAAGGATCTCAGGTTTGGTGAACTATGTATCCAAGTTCTATGTTTATGTGCCTATTATTTTTCTAGTTTCTTCTTTGCACCTTGTATTGTGTTGCTGGTGATATGGTGGTGAACATGAGCTTGTACAGATTCGTCCTTCCCTTGGTTTGGATTCCATCAGTGGATGTTTTTCACTCTTCTTGTGGTTATGCTAATAAGTGGCCGACTTACACAAATAATTTCAATGCAACATTGTTTGGTGAGGCTCAGAGCATCTACAACTTAAAGGTGTGTTAGATACAAAATAAGTTTGATACCATTATGTTTTTACTAACTGTTGCTAACATCTAATCTAATTTGAGAAGATGTTTTAACACTACATCCCAAATTCCTCTCGTTCCCATCTTATAAAATCCACTGAAGCTCACCTAAAGCGTCCTCGAGGCAGGATAAGGCACAGCTCCCGAACTCGAATTGGGTCAAACCGAAAACCCTAGACAGCAAACCCTCCTAAATAATCACGGAAAACCAGATCTTCTCCTCCACTAGCCAGCAACCCTAGCCAGGACCCGCGGATACCTCGGAGCGAGTCAACTGGTCTGAATCCTAGAGATCGAACAAGCATCCAGAACAAGTGAGTGGGGGAGGAGGTCTGGTATTACCTGTGCGGACCCTCGTCTCCAGCTCGCGGCAGTTCAGGAGCTTGTTGCGGTAGTCGGTGACCACGGTGCGCCGGCGGGCGGCGGCGGCATCCTCGCCCTCTGACATCGCTTCCTCTGCGGCGGCGGATCGGCTTTGCTTCCTTCCCAAGAAGGTGGAGCAGAGATGGACTTGAAACCTCTCTGTGGGCGGTGTTGTGCTTTTATTACGGTCGTCTTGCACAACCGGACTCCGGTTCGGTGCGGACGTATATTTCAGTTCGTATAATTTTCCAAAAATAAGGTTCTTTTTAGACGGAAAAAAAAATGCTCCATCTGCTCCATATTAGTTGACTTGAATTTATCTAGATTCGGATATATCTAGTACTAAAACATGTCTAAATACATCTAAATCTAGATAAATTTGAGTCAACTAATATAAGTCAGAGGGAGTATTTAAAAAAACTCTATTTCAGGTACAAACCAAGAGTGCACTATATTTGTATTCTATAAGCCAATATTAGTCTTTTTAATATTCCTGAATTTAAATTAATTTTATGTATAAATGTATAAATGCAAGAAATTCGAATAGATGTGAAAGTCAAATCAATCCTTGTTTGTCCGAACATTCTTTTCAAATAATCAAATAACGGCTTTTTCAAGACTTAATCATTTAATCTTGTGAAGTAATTTAATCTTGTGAAGTAATCGAGACCGAAATTGGATAAGGAGATAAAAAAAAGGAATATCCAATTGATGAAGGACATGAAACTCTCTTTTTTTTGGAAAAAGATCTAGATCTATTTCATGAGTTCATAAGAAGTACAAAGTATTCTAAACATAATAAAAATTACATCGAGGTCTTTGGATCACCTAACGAATACTACTGCCGCCAGAGTGAGCCGCCGACGCGCCGTTGTCGTCGCTCCATTACCGGAGCCGGCATGCCATTGTTGATGACAGTCAGGAAATCTTCGTGCACGTGCCCCTAAGGACCAGCGCCCCAGAGATGAAGTTGTCGTCATTGAACCCTTGAATTGATCCGAAACTTGTAACACCAAACCTAAAACACGTGATGAGCGAGATCCAAGACACGTGGTCGGACGAGATCCACCACTCCATGGAAGCGGCGACCAGACGAATCCCCACTCTCCTCAACGCCAGCAGCAAGATCGTCGCCGACGAGGTGGAAGAGGAGGCGGGTATACCTTATTCTTATCCCGCACAACGCCGTCGCCGTAGCCACCATAACGACGATGCCGGATGACCAAACTCTAACTTTAAAGACCGTCTACACGCCGCGAGAATTGAGGTCCCCGCCTCCCGCCGCCGGAGCGGCAAGCAGAGGAGGCGGGGACCCGTCGATGCTCGGTCGCAGACGGCGAGGACGAAGTAGATCGCTGCAAGGAAACTCTTATATTTAGAGGTACGGAAATGGTCGGGGGCAATAAAACATCCTAGGAAAATATTTGATTAACAACACTCTCTTTTTCGACACAAATGTGTGTTGTTATGGTCTAAATGAAGAATGTCCAATATATTTTTTAAAAAAAATTTGACGCGCCCTCGCTCCCTCGAGGAAACGAGGAAACCCTCACGTGCCCGCGCTCCCCCGACGGCGGTGGCGCGCCCCTCCCGTCCCCGACCAAACCGCCCCCTCCCCCCTCGTCGTCGGCGGCGGCAGGGGTCGTCGGGCGAAGCCCGGGCGGTGCCGGCGGCGTTGGCCCTCCTCTCCCCGTGCTATGAGAGTTGGTCGGGGCTGGCCTTCCCATCGGTGGCGGTGCTCCTCGGGAAGCCACGGCCTGGGCTCCCCCCGGGTGGCGGTGGACGGCGGCATCATTGGCGTGGCGGCGGAGCTGCGTGGCTGGGCGGAGCCACAACGGGCATGACGGATGGCGTTGGCCTACCTCAGGCCCGGTTCAGGGCCTAGGCGGGCGGGTTGACGCGTCCTCTGGGGCTTCTCCCTGGCGGCGAGGCGACGACACGGCGCCATGGCGGGGCGGCTCGCGGAGCTCGCGCTGGCGTCGGTTCCTCCTGACCCAGATCTGGGCTCCTCGGGCCCGATCTGGGCCCTGGCGGGCCAGCGCATATGCGGCTTCGGCGCTCCCTGGAGAAGACGACGGCGACCATGATCCTGTAGGGCTATCGGCGTAGCGGCCTGCCTGTCGTAGCACGGTAGCAGGGACTTTACGGGCCCATTTGGGCCCGGCCGAGCCTGCCAAGCCTGGTGTGATCCTGCTACTCTACCTGGTCGATGACCGCCTCTCGGCGGTGGAGGTGGGCTCCTCCCGCATGGCTGTCGTGCTGCCGGCCCGTACTCGATCTATGTCGTTCCCTCCGTATTCGGGTGGCTTGATACTTCCATGGTGTGACGACGACTATGGTGGCCACAAGATCGTGGTGGCGCGCGTTGGCGGGTGACGAGGTTGGTGGTGGTGCGTTGACACGCCCGGGGTTCTCTGTGGAGGGGGGTAGGGAGAAATCTTTGTCGGCTTGTCCGACTTTGTCGCGGTGCCGGCCCTCGGGTGGCGCCATTCCTTCTTGGAGGGCGTTAGGGATACTCTCGGTCTACTATACTCCGTGTGTCAGGGGAAACCCTAGGTCCAAGTGCTGGGTCGGGCAGCAGCGTCATGTCGACGACGCATCCCTTCTTGAAGGTGTTGTTTTGGTACTAGGCGCGTCTATGTGCGAGAAGCGTGGTGGGACATTTTCGGATGGCGCAGTGGTGGCGGGTCACCCTAGTTTCGTCGCATCTCCGTTTCTTTCATGTCTTTTCTTTTTGGGCGTGTTTTAGCTATTGCCCCAGCATTTTCCGTTGTTCAACTTTGCGCGTTGTGCTGTGTGGCCCAGCTACGGTCTCACCTGTGTCCTTTATTTATAAAGCGGGACGAAAGCCTAATTTGAGAAGTAGTACAATTTTAACAAAAGGGGTTGAGCTAATTAAAACAAAGAAAAAAAATAGTGCCAACTAAGATCACAATGTAGAGGAAATATAAAAGGGAATAAGAATGGCACGACAAAATTGTGGTGTTGGCGTTAGAGGGTAGGCAACTAAGAGCATCAAGGTCTCAAAACTTTTGGGATAGAAATTCAAGCAATTGAATGAAATGTTTGGTGCGGATGTTATTGAAATTAACTGTCTATTAGATAAGACAAAAGGATATCAGAATATTTTTCTAGATTTGTGTTAGGACATGAATACGAAATTATTCTGATAAAAGTATATATATTCCAAAGAGTTCAAATAGACATAGTGTTGAGTCATTTTTTTAGAAAAATCTGAGAGTAAGTGGAAGTACAATTTTCTAATGATGTGAGAAATCATTTGAAAAGTTCTTGACAAGAATTGTATAAACATATCTATAAGACTTAAACCATGCCATGGATGAATTGCACAAGCATCTATCATGATAGATAACATGCAAATATCCCTGAATGGAACGTCATGCTTAAAGGATCTAATTATGGAATTGATGAGAAAATAGTAAGATTGAAAATATTGATCAAGTTTATAATTCTGCTAAAGTGTAATCAGAAACAACAAAGTATTCCAAACTTGGATTATAGATGGGCAGTGGATTAAATCTAGTTTCATAATGTTATTAAGTAAATGATTTCTAAGTTCAATATAGTAAAGAGTGTATTGTGAAATGTCTCACAATTGACTTTATTATTGGTAAGAACAAGAGATTTTTTTAAATTGGGTGCACATTGAGTTTATGGATATTGGCATATGTATTAGAAAGAGTTCCATAAGTAGTGCTAATGTAATCTCTACATAAGTAAGTATAGTTTTCTTAAATGGAAAACAAGTTCAATAGTCGAATTAGGTACTCTGAAAGTATTATGCCCTAGTATGTAATACTTGTGGCTAATGCAATCGGTAGTTACCAAAGTATCCGAAGACTATGTTACACCAGTTCATTTTGGTCCAAAACTCTTGTAGGATGAGGATGTATGAAAAATAATAAAGTTTTTATTTAAACGGTTCTAAGATGGGCAAACCCAGTGATGAAGTCTATACCACAAGCGGAGCATGAGTAGTTCCTTTGGTGCCTATAATAATCATCTTAGGCTAGATCATTGACTCTAGCACAAGTGGAATACGGTTGGTTTAGTGCTCTAGAGACAATAATAGTGATGATTTTTATATAATCCCTTGTTCAATATATAGGTTCATCGAACTATGCTATAATTCCTATGAATGTTGACTGTGAGAATCAAAAGAAATTTCACACACAAGTATAGTAAAGATGAACTAACTAAGATGTTCCTAGTCTAGTCTCTGGGATTAGCCCATGTGTTGTGTGATGATCAAGTTTCCCGATCATGGTTTAAGTTATTGTAAATAAGAATACCACAAACAATGGGTGTACCTTGTTAAGAGGAACAAGGGTATGGAATCAATGCAATGGATGATTTACTATGAGATAATATCATCAAGTTAATAGTCAAATCATCAGATCATTATCTTATGCATATATCCTTATGACCATGTGAATATCAAGTACCCTCATACCGGAAGACTCATCTCTGTGACTGTCCCAAACACACTTGCAAACATGGCCATACAGGCGGTTCCGAGATTATTACGAAAGTATGTCTATAGACTTGGATAGTTGAACAACCGGGATCTCGCTTGATGAAGCCCATCCTACCGACGACTCTACGTCCATCCCGTCAAGTCCCCAAGTGGACCGATGAGTCGAGCCAAGCTCCTCAATGATAAGATGAACTCGCTCCTCTCTATGTGTGACTTTAACTCTACTATGGATGGATTGCTACTCCATAACAATGCATTGTGTATCCTCAGGTATGAGCCCCAAGAACGATGCCAAGTTGGATCATGCCACGCTGAGACGGAGCCGAGGACACTAAACTGGGAAAACCGGCGCAAGAACCAGCATGCTGGTTCCCCTACCAAAACGACCCTGGCTAACCGGCTCAGACCCCGACGCTAGAACCAGCTCATCGAACCAAACCGGCAGATTACGATTTCAAACTAGCGCACGCCAAAATCCTTTATAGTACACCGAACTGGCAGAAGGAGCTCTAGAACCGGCGCACCGAACCACCCACCAAATCAGCCTGACCAATCCGGCGACAGAACTGGCGCCACCGAGTTAGCCGCTAAAATCCTTTGCCTGCGCACAACGTTGGGTTTGATGCCCTGAAATATTACATTAACCTACCCCTTTGTCCCAATAATTATAAATAGCCCTATGGTTCACCCTTTGTTTCTTAGACATAGATAACAAACTAGAAAATCCTAAGATTGGATCCTTTCTAGTTGTGTCTCATCTCCCTTGCTAAGGAGAACCCTATTATCACATACCTCTCTAGATTTTACCAATGGTGTTCAAGTTGTATAATGCCTTCATATTGTGTGTCATGATTTGAAGTTATCAAGATCCTCACTGGATCGTTCTTACTCTTCGTTTGGAATTGAGGGAACCGTTCGTACAATACTGATCCCCCTTGAGGATTGCATTAGGCTGGTAGCTGCCAAAGTGATAAATATGTGTGTATCGTGTTGTATTTGTGTGTGTTTCATCGTGCTCTCCGTGTGGTATGAGTTCGTATTCGCCTTCTCCCTATTTTCCCCCACGACTCCCATGACTTTCCCCAAGATACCGTGAAAAGATTGGGCACCCTCGTGGTTAACCCATACCATATTGGTATCAGGCCACAACATATTGTCATCAAAGCCTTACGTTTCTCATGGATTTCTATTCAATATGATCTTTCCACCATAAATTGAAAATTTCCCAAAAAATAGCCAAATTTGACCTCAGATCGATCTCTGAAATTGGTGAGTTTCGAGTCGTTTTGGCCCATGGATCTCATGCTTTAGGTTCTGATCTATGTTCCTTGTTCTTTCCTATAACCAATTTGTTCATTTTACCATCGAATTGATGGATTGAAGTTTTTAGATTTCATCATGAGCTCAAACCGGTTTCTACCCGGCGAGCCGGTTTCACTGTCAAACTGAACCGGTGTGCATTTCGGCTTGCCGCATCCACCACTGATCGGTTCGACGCAGAAAGCGGTGCTGGTTTGACTGCCGAAATTTCCATGTATAATTTTTTTGACCATTTTCCTTTGTTTGTTTTTGTTTCATATGCATGTATTGACACTAACAATAAGTTTCACTACAAAAATACGCCCTATACCCGACACTTTTTTAGGACGACACAAGAGAAAAGTACCTGCAAAAGTTGGTTAACCGGCGGATGAGCAACCGTGGCACTTTTTTTCCATGACAACCATTTATACGATGTTGTAGTCACGGTACCAGCGGATTTTAGTGTCATGGCAGGTGTTCGGGTAGGCCGCACATTGTAATACCGCAATAGATGGATGGAGACATATATTAGTGTGTTGTTCATTGTATGCAATCCTTAGAGTGTGTCCCACACTATCGTTTGGTCAACTAGCACCAATTGAATGGTCAGGCTAGTCTCACTGACTGGTGTGACCCACCACCGCCGAGCCGTTTTGTTTTTTATTATTTATATATCTCCCTTCTTCATCTACACTTTCTCCCTACAACTCTTACTAACACAGTGAAGGGTACTGTAGAGGCGGATGTCTGCGGTGACATCAAGATGCAGTATCCTCAAGGTGTTGAGCGCGAAAGCGACGACGAGATGTTGCATTTTGGACGTGTTCCTAGGGATGGCGGCAAAGTATGTGATTACGTATTTCATATTACTTTTATCTCCTATATGAATACCTAATTTGGGGTTTACTCGATTAGGGCGTGGTGCCTAGGTGGATCGATTTGAAAGTAGATGGGCGAACTGGCATCTTAAAATCGAACTCTGGTCTACTTTGGAAGTGCGCCCTGCAAGCCGCGTTGCCTCATCGCATACTAGGGCGTGAACATCGGTTGCAAGTTCCTCGACTGTAACCACGAGCAAACGAAGTGCGACTTCACTTTTTATGTTTATAAAGAACGCTCGTTGGTGTTGCAACATGTGTTGGCGACCTTGTGGAAGGACACCATCGATGACTTGTACGAATTGTTTGACTCTGACTACGAGCAAATGGTGAAGGAAGTGAATAAGGAATCGGAAGAAGAGGTGGCTCCTACGATAAGCATGATTAAGGCGACGTGCGCGGTTATGGTCGACGGTTTGGAACTGCTTGCAGAAAATCTAGATCAACTTACTTATGAGTAATAAGACTTTTAAATTTAGCAACAATAGTAAAACATAGGTGTGTATTTTTGGCAAAAATCTTTTAGTACTCTGTGTTCATTTTTACATAGTCGATTTTACAAATTCTAGTCGCTTGTGGAAATTAAAATCACTTAACAAGCACACTCTAGTTCTCTCACTAACTAGTGTGTCCCACCAATAAATGACCAGTCGATTGGCCCTTGGAGCAACTGCATCTTATAATGTTGTGACACACGTACTAAAGGCCCATAGGAAACTGATGACTATAAGTGCAAAAATTATTTGTAGCTAGTTTCGAAATAAAGATATCGATCACACAGGGAGCAGGAGTCTGAAGTCTAATAATTCTTGAAATAAATATTATACTAGTAAAGCTAAATAAAGTTTTAAGTGACAAGATAAAATACGAGTATTGCGTAAAAAGGTGTTTTGGGGTTTTGGGTATAAGAGCAACAATAGGTAAAGTAGAATAACTAAATACATAAATTAAGTATCGCGTATGTAAGAGAGATTGGAACTGCAATAGGAAAAATGCGTTCTTAGGGAGTAGCGGATTCACCACTAGCATTATAAGGAGCTAAGGTAAAGATTATTATCATGAACATTCTCAACTATGTATGTGTGGGAGAAACTCCGTATTTGGACAAATAGGCAGCAACCGCTACTCACATCATCCTCATAACCTCAGCAGTCAGCAATCGACATCAATCGAATTACTGCGCTATTAAGGGACATAATCCCGTAGGACGTATCTCATGGTATGGATAGTGTTCCGTAAGTTTTCTCGGTTTTCCAAGGTGATACGTAAGGAGTGCCAACAGCTTTATAGTCATTGTAAGTGCTAACACAACTCTGTCTACAAATAAGTAGTTCCCTCCATCAAGTCCCCATGAGAGGCAAATATTGAGAGGTTGACTTCTGTCAATATCAAGATGAAGACAATCTAACACATAGTCATAGGGATGAATATCATAATAAACTTTATCTTATTTCAATCTCATACTAGGGTTTCTCCATCTCCCCAAGAACTAATGATCTACTCAGACATGTAGGCAATCAACATCATGGCAATAACAATGGGGTCTATCATAGATGAATAGTACTTGTATAAATCCACAACGAGTATGGAAATTACAACAAGATCTAGACAAGATATAGATGGGATGGATGGAGATGGTGGTGATGCAGCGGTGGATGATAAAGATCGATGCCTTAGCCTCCTGGATCTGCGCAAGGCGAAGATGGATCCTCGGTGGACAAGTTCCCCCTCCAGATGCCTTCTGGAGGTGAGGTTTCTGCGATTTCTGGGTGTTCTGTATGTCGTCTCTCTGATCTAGTTGCACTGGATGAAACTATTTGAGGAGGCGGTGGCAGCGCCAACTATATGGTGGGAACTATACGGCCAGAAAATTTATTCCCGTCGTATAGTTGGTCGTTAAACCATTTGTCTCTCTTGATTGCTTCGGGTTTTCTTCTGGTATTATTAATATTTCCCAAATAAGCAATTTATGTTGTTTTGACTCCTTTTCTCCTCAGTACAACTACTTCAAGAATTGTGTCCATTGTATCCATCATCTGTCCTGATCCTGGTGAAAACAGACATAAAATATGCGCAGGAGCAACGTAAAATACCAAGATCCTACATCTATAATGCAAAATAACAATATGAAACAAGATGCAAATATGCACTCATCAGAAATCCTAATCCCCATACCACAATCTTAGATCCTATATAATCTAGAAAATTCTTTCCCCACTCTCTGAAACAGATCATATGGGCACCTAGAGGAGGGTGAATAGGTGCTACTTCAAATTTTAATACTTTTTCAAATTAGGCTTGACACAAAGCTAAATTTTTTGGATATAAGTGATCTGCAGGTTTTTGTAGATCAAATAACTCAAACTAATGTCAATTAAGGGGTTGTTTATTTACAGCCATTGGATGTCCTGATCAGGGGCATCCTAACCATCCATTTTTAAGGGCGTTGGTTCCCCTAGTGCAGATGTTATAAGATTGTTTATTTACATCCATTGGATGCCCTGATCAGGGGCATCCTAACCGTCTATTTTTAAGGGTGTTGGTTCCCCTAGTGCAGATACTATAAAAGGGGCTCTAGGGTTTTGAATTGAGACACACACGGTGTCTCTCTCTCACTCTCCCCTGCTCTCTGATCAAGCCTACCACTAAAAGCACTAGGAATAAACCTTCATAATCATATCAAGAACATCAGAAGAACTAGAGGCCAATGGCAGGACCTTGAAATCAAGGTACACACCCTGATCTCTTATATTGTGGCTCAATCTTAAGCTAGATGATCCTAAGGGATTCTAACAGTGGTATCAGAGCAACTAGCTCTAAGACTAAGCCCTCTTATGCATTAAATTATGTCCCTGTAAGTCTGTTCTTCCTGGTTTGGACATGTTTTTGTTGCTGAAGTTTTTGTCCTTATCAAGTTCTTGCTTCAGAATAACCTAAAGTTGTCGTTTTAGCCCTAAAACTTGTAATTTTGAGCTAATTGATCAAGAACAAGTGCTAGGGTTTCAATTATGTTTATCTAATGAGGGTATTGAGGTATTGGTGCAAACCCTAATCGAAAATCCTCAATTCTCTAAAGAACCCTAACCCTAGTTCATGAAATCTAAGAACCCTAAACCTAAATTCCCCAATTTCTAACAAACCCTAACCCTAATTCTCAATTTGGAGGAACCCTAACCCTAATTTCTCATATTAAGGAACTCTAACCCTAATCTAATGATCAAGAGGTGGGGGGATGTGTACCTGTTGGGCCTCGTCATCATCGCTGGCCACGACGACACCGGAGTCATCTTCCTAAGCTGGTAGATTCACTCGGGCTTGTTCCTGTGCGGTCTGGCCATCCACCGCACCAGGTTATGGCATAGCTTCCTCGCGCGCTCATCGTCGTTGAGGCCTTCTATAGTGTCGGACTTGGCGCCGCGTCATCATTATCGTCGCGGGTACGCCCGTGCGCTCACAGTCGTGATGCAAAGGGCACCGACAAGCACCACTCGACAGAGTTGTGCGCTACGACACATGAATCCGGCGAGAGGCGCTCACCGACACCGTCCTTCTTCCTCCTTTGCGGCTGGCTTTGCCGCCACGTCTTGCTCTCTCTCGCTCGGCTTCGGGAGGCAGAGAAGAAGGAGGGGCGAATGAGGGGCTAGGGTTTGGGGGGGTAGCGTCGCGGGTTGGTTCGTTCCGACCAGGCGTGCCCTCCACCATTGTATTTCATTCGACGGACAGCAGCGTCGGCTGCTTGACGGGCTACTCGGGCCGCTAAGTGGGGTGAAGGGGAGACGGGATGGGCCAGTTTCAGCCCAGTCTGGAAGTGTTGAGTAAAGTTTTTTCAATAAAAAAATGAGTGGTTAGGTCTTTAGGGCCAGTTTTCCTGTTTGAGCCTAGATTAAGAATAAAGATTTAACAATTAATGTTATATGAGTTAGGGATAATATAAATATGTTTTGGGGCTATTTTTTGGCACATCTTATTATGTCAATTATGGAACATACTTGTGTGACGTTTATTCTTCTGTCATGCAATTATGTATCTCACTTAAGTAAGTTTGATGTGTTTTATTATGATAAGCTGATTCTTTTTTTATGTCTTTATTATACTTAGTTGATTCTTTTGTGTTATTTTTCAAATAAATTGTGGTAATAATGTTTTGCTATAAAATCAAGTTGGTAAATCCTCAATTAAGCTGGCTTATGTCTGTCATTCTGGCCAAAGCTGATTGACAGGCATTTTGACAATGAAATTTTATTACTTCGTCTCACTTCTAGCCAAAGCTATTGTGAACCGGGGTTGGTAGAAGAAGTTCTTTATGAGTGAGGATTCAATGAAGCATGGCTTATGTCTATAATTCTGGCCAAAGCTGATCGATGAACATCTTGATCATAAAATTTTATTGGTCTGGTCCACTTCTGGCCAAAGATGACGTGTTCCAAATTGATGAAAGAATTTCTTAGATGAGAGGATTCAATTAAGTGTGGCTTATACTTGTCATTCTGGCCAAAGTTGATTGACAAGTATTTTGACCGCAAAATTTTATTGATCATGTCTATTTCTGGCCAAAGCTGATGTGGACAAGATTGATAAAAGGAGTTCTAAATAATGATGCTTACTCAAAGCATGTTGTATTATTTTGCAGCATCTAATACCTCTCAAATGGCCAGAATTATTAATGGCATAGAACAGTTGACTGATAGCAACTTTGGTACATGGAAGGAGAAACTTGAGATCACTTTAGCTTTGCTGAATATTGATTATGTCCTCCTTAAGTATTCCCCTAAAGCATCTATCAAAGGTGATGAAAATTATGGTGCCCTAAAAAGGGATTATGATAATGAGAAAAACTTGGAGTTGTTCTAAACTCTCAGACTTCCAAGGGTTACCTTGGAAAGATTGAGGACCAGTTTAAGGGATCATCTAAAATTTATGCAACAAATCTCATTAGTAGGCTTGTCGATGAAAAATATGATCCAACTGGGAGTCTTAGAGAACCTATCATGAGGAAGATCAACATGACCACTAAACTTAAGACAATGGAAATGGAAATCTTTGAAGGTTTCCTTGTCCATTTTATAATGTCATCATTGCCCACGGAGTTCTCTCCGTTTACCATCAATTACAATGCAATGAATTCTAAGTGGGGGCATGGATGAAATGATGGCCAGATGTGTTCAAGAGGAGGAAAGGCTTAAGGTTGGACGGGTTGACCATGTCAATCAGTTCAAGCATCCTCAGAAGAAGAAAAATCAAAAGTTTATGAAACCTAAGCATGCTCATTTAAGGATAAAGGTCAATCCTCTAAGTTCTTTCAGCAAAAGAATCCTAATGGAGCTCCTAATACAGATGAACCCCCTAATACTGATGGCAAAAATCCTAATGGATGTCACTTTTGCGGAAAAAGCGGACACATTCAGAAGGATTGTATCGCGTTCATGAGGTGGCCCAATAAGAAAGGTACTAATGTTATAACGTTTATTAATGAATCCCTTAATGTGAATTATGCCACCAATACGTGGTGGGTTGACTTAGGAGCAACAATTCATGTTGCAAACTCCTTAAGGGATTCGATATGAAGAGGACCCTAAAAAGAAGGGAAAGAACCATTCGAGTGGGGCATTATGCTCAGTTTAAGTGATGTACTTTATGTACCCTCTATGAGACAAAACCTTGTGTCCGTCTCATACTTAGATGATGATGGTTATCACTATGATTTTTGGAATAAGATATGTATAATTATGTTTGCCAATAATGATGTTGGTCTTGCCCTCCGACAAGACAAATGTTATCATGTTTCCCTAAGTGATTCCATGAATTATGTTGATCCTTCTTCTAATGTGAATGTTGGTACCGAACGTAAACGTAATGATGATGAGACTTCTTCGAAATTATGGCACCCTATTTTGGGACATATTTATATTGAGCGTCTCATTAAGGAGTAAGTTAAGTTCTTCGTCCTTTAGTTTTCTCAGATGCGGATCTCGATCATTGTTTTGATTGCATCAAAGGGAAACATATTAAGTGAATCAAGAAAGGTGTGAACCGAAGCACGTGAGTTTTAGATATTGTTCATATGGATATCTATGGTCCATTTAATGTGAAATCACTGATGGCTTCTCCCGCTTTGTATTCATTTATCCTATTAAAGAAAGATCTAAGGTATTAGAAAAGTTCAAAATATTCAAAGTTAAAGTTGAGAATCAAGTTGGTCAAAATATCAAAGTTTTAAGGTCTGGTCATGGTGGTGAGTACTACGGAAGACAAACTTCTTATGACCAAATTCCTGGACATTTTGCTAAGTTCTTACAGGAAAATGGTATTATGGCCCAGTATTCAGCATCAAGCGAACCTCAGCAAAATGGAGTCGTTGAAAGGAGAAATCATACTCTTATGGATATGGTAAGGAGTATGCTAAGTCACTCCACTTTAGTTTATGGATAGAAGCTCTAAAGACAACTGCACATATTCTCAATAAGGTTCCTAGTAAATCGGTGCCAAAAACACCTTATGAAATATGGATTAGGAGAAAACAAACCCTGAGTTATTTGCATGTGTGGGGCTACCCTGCTGAGGCAAGAGTTTTTCAATCTAATTCTAGAAAAGGTAGACCGCAAGACAGTCAACTACCATTTCATTGGTTTTCCTGACAAATCTAAGGCATATTGTTTCTATTGTCCAAAGCAATTTACTAATTTTGTTGAAACAAGACACGTTGTGTTCTTGGAAAGTGATATGATGAGGGGAGCATGACTCCTAGGGAAATAATCTTGGAGGAGAAACGGGATTATGTTTCGATCCCTGTGATCCAAGAGCCAGTGTTTCCTATTCATGTTGAGGTTACACCTCCAGTTGAAAGGAATACTAATCCTGCACCTACTGAGATACCAGTGACTCCGTCAGAGTCCATACCTAATGATACTTCTATGGAAGATGCTCAACAGCCTGAAGTTATTGTTGATGTACCAAATAATGAACCTCTCAGAAGGTTAAAGCGAGCTAGAAAGTCTGTTATTCTTTCTTATTATTTCACTCATTTGAGTGAGTATATGAATGAGTCGATGTTGGATGATGATCCTGCATCATTTAAGGAAGCCATACAAAGGGGTCATTCATCAGAATGGCTTGATGCTATGAAAGATGAAATCAAGTCCATGAGCACTAATGATGTATGGGACTTAGTAGAAATCCCTGAAGGAGCCAAAACAGTGGGCATCAAATGGGTCTATAATACCAAACGCATCTCCAAAGGTGATTTCAAAAGGTTCAAAGCAAGGCTTGTGGCTAAGGGCTTCACTCAGATAGAAGGTATTGATTATAATGAGTTTTTTCACCCGTCTCTTCTAAGGACTCATTCGGCTCATTATGATTGAGAGTTACATCAGATGGATGTCAAAACGACATTTCTAAATGGTGACTTACATGATGATGTTTACATGGCTCAACCGGAAGGTTTTTGTTATGGAAGGAAAGAAACATTTAAGATGTCGTCTTAAGAAATCCATTTATGGATTGAAGCAAGCACTGAGGCAATGGTACTTCAAGTTTGATCAAGTCATAAAGAATTTTGTTTTTAAATAGAATGAAGTGGACAATTGCATTTATGTGAAGTTTAGGAGGAGCAATTTTGTCTTCCTAATACTGTATGTCGATGACATACTCTTAGCCAGTAGCGATAAGAATATGCTGCTGGAAACTAAAAGGTTTCTCTCCTCAAAGTTTGATATGAAGGATCTCGGTGGTGCTGCTTATGTCTTGGGTATTCAAATTCACCAAGATAGATCTAGAGGAATTTTGGGGCTACCACAAAGAGCATATATTGAGAAGGTACTCAAAAAGTTCAATATGCATAAGTGCTCAGCCTCGCCTTCTCCTATTGTCAAGGGTGATAAGTTTGGGACTTTCTAGTGCCCAAGTAATGATTATGAATCTACGTAGATGAAGTCAGTTCCTTATGACTCAATTATTGGAAGTATGATGTATGCACAAGCGTGCACTCGCCCTGACTTAGCTTTTATTTCTGCGATGCTAGGCAGCTATCAGTCTAATCTAGGGTTGGATCACTAGAAGGCTGCTAAGAAAGCTTTGTGCTATTTGTAAGGCACTAAAGGCCTCATGCTCACATATAATAGAATTGATAACCTCAAGGTGGTGGGTTATTCAGATGTTGTATTGTGTCATGTTATAAGGCAACCGGGTAGGCAGTATGGCTAAAGATTTTCATTCCGGGGTTAAGAGTGATTAACAATATATCTGAGCCACTCACTCTTTATATTCGAGTAACAACAAGTCAATTGGTGCTGCCAAACACATTGACATCAAGTATCATGTTGTGAAAGATAGAATCCAGGACCAGACAATAAGTAGTAAGCATATAAGGACTAACGCAATGTTAGTGGATCCACTCATGAAAGTCCTGCCACCCAGTGTGTTCAAAGAACATGTTGCTAGCATGGGATTGGAAAAAAGCTTTTGATCCTGGAATTGGGACCGTTATAGCACCATCTCCCCATAAGTCTAAGAAGGGTTCTTCTCTTCGATGGAATGATGTACTGTAGTCAATTAGTTCAATGGTACTTAACTGACCATTGCAATTTATTGTCTATGTATAAGTTTAAACAAAGAGTTGAGCTCATAAGTTTGTAATAGGCACAGGTTTATGGAGCTCCTAAGTTAAAGAAGTTATGTTTTGAGATGAAGCAGTGTATTGTAGTAACTAGGTTCTGCGGTACTAAATGACAATTGTAATTTTGTTATCTCGTATGCCGTTTTGTTGAGAAATTGGCTTATAAGTTTATCCTCACAATCAAGGGGGAGAATGTTAGATATAAGTGATCTGCAGGTTTTTGTAGATCAAATAAGTCAAACTAATGTCAATTAAGGGCTGTTTATTTATAGCCATTGGATGCCCTGATCAGGGGAATCCTAACTGTCCATTTTTAAGGGTGTTGGTTCCCCTAGTGCAGATGCTATAAGGCTGTTTATTTACAGCCATTGGATGCCTGATGACTGCAAGTGCACAGATTGTGTGTAGCTAGTTTCAAAATAAAGATATCGATCCCATAGGGAGCAATAGGCAAAAGACTAAAATGCTTTTAACTATAACTAAACGAAGTACTTAAGAAATAACTTTAAGATGCAAGATAAGTAGAGCTGTTTTTGGATTTTTGGTTGAACAAGGTAATTTAAAGTAAACCAAAACTTAATGCAGAAAGTAAGAATCGCGTGTGTAATAGAACTTTGGAACTATAATAGGGAAAATGCGTTCTCGGGGAATAGTAGATACACCACTAGAAATTTAGACTAAATAATCAAGATTATTATAATGAATATTCTCATAATGTGTATGTACGTGGGAGGAGCTCCATATATGGACGATTTGCTAGCAATCGCTGCACACATCATCCTCATAACCACATCAGACAGCAATCAACATCGATCGAGTTACTGCAGTATTAAGGGATCTCTCTCGTGGCATGGACATGGCTTTATGAGTTCTCCTTGATACCCCCAAGTTAGTACGTAAGGATTGATAACAACTATATAGTCACAGTAAGTGCTATCATCCCTCCGTCTACCAACAAGTAATCCCCTTCATCGAGTCCCCATAAGAGGCAAATATTAAGGAGGTGCACAACTCCCAACATCAAGATGAAGACAATTAACACATACACGTAATGATGTATAACATAATAATATCTATCTCATCTCAATCATATGCTAGGGTTTATCCATCTCCCCAAGAACTAGAGATCTACTCAGACATGGAGGCAATCAACATCATAGCAATGGTAATGGAAACAATCATAGATGAATAGTACTTGTATAAATCCACAACGAGTATGGGAATTACAACAAGATCTAGACAAGATGTAGATGGGATGGATGGAGATGGTGGTGATGCATCAGTGGTTGATGAAGATCGATGCCTTAGCCTCCCAGATTTGCGCAGGGCGAAGATGGATCCCTGGCGGATGAGTTCCCCCTCCAGATGCCTTCCAGAGGTGAGGTTTTCGCGATTTCTGGGTGTTTTGTATGTCGTATCCTCGAACCAATTGCACGGGGTGAAACTATTTGATGAGGCAGAGGCGGCGCCAACTATACGACCGAAGCTATACGGCCTGAAAAGTTGCTCCCCCCGTATATTTGGTCTTTGAACCTCCCGCCTTCCTTGTTCGCTTCTGGTTTCTTTTGGTATTATTAATATTTCCCAAATAAGCTATTTATGTTGTTTTTGACTCCTTTTCTCCATAGTACAACTGCTCCAAGAATTATATCCATTGGATCCATCATCTGTCCTGATCTTGGTGAAAACAGACATAAAATGTGCGCGGGAGCAACGTAAAATACCAAGATCCTATATCTACAATGCAAAATAATAATGTAAAACATGATGCAAATATCCACTCATCAACTTCCCCAAGCTTAGACTCTTGCTCCTCCCGAGCAAGTTTTATCTTAATGGATGTGATCCTCATATTCATGAAGCTGAGTCGATTAAAATAAATGAGGCAGTTGCAGCATGTGTTTATCATATACGATACATAGGAATAAGTTCGTGAATAGTACCTTACTCGAACCATCTGAATAGTAGTAGCAGGCTTCCACACCTTAGTTATCAACAGTTCATAAAAGATGAATCTCAACATAATGTAAAAGTATCCGATTCAACCGAATGAGTTAACGAGGTAGTCCAAGTGTTTTAGGACCAACGTATTCACTTGGGATTCAAAATCTCAAAAGTATCTCTTTGTCATTCTACAATACAGTGGTATATGCAAAGGAGCTAGCCATATATTCCACCTTATGTAGGAATTCAAAGTTTAACGATCTTAATTATCAAATTCCAACTGTATATGAAGCACTATTATGACTTGGAGATTCTACCTCGACTTGTCCTCACTCTATTTTGATAGCACTTTCATTTCCTTTGTTCAAGGTCTATTTTTCAACTTAATTGTATAGATAATTTTTCTTTTGCAAATCAAACAGTAGACTTACAGAATATTGACCAAATTATCTTTATGTGTTCCATTAATACCAATGGTGTGGAAGACTCCTATTGCTATCATTAACTGTAAGTAAAATTATACTCAAGCCATTCATATATCATTAAAGAAAACACAAACTCAATATTGCTCCATATATAATAATAAACTCGGAATTTCATTAAAGGGATCGACTATTCCTGAAGGGGATTCTAATGATGCAAATTTTATTTCTAGTTTGAACTAATGCAAAAACGGTAATATAAAACTGATAAGAAAGATTACAAGGTCTTTAAAAATCTCCCCAAGCTTGGAATCAAGCCAGGCAGGATCAATTAACTCCTTGTGGGTACCTATTCCTCCTTTTGGGTAGAAAGAGCATCGCCTTCTTCTTTTATGTTGCCCTCTTTAACTATGCTTGCAAAGCAAATGCTGAGCTCGACCATGTCATATTGGAGCTTCAACATTTTCCTCTTGAGGAATTTCTTCTCATCTGTCAACTCAAAAACAGTTTTAATCAAGAAACCAACTCTACCATCGCTTGCATCGACCTTCTTCTCAAGGTCTTTGCTCATCATCCAGTAGGAGTCAATCCCTTCTCCAATTGTTTCAACACATGCCTTAGAAGCCTTTTCTAACTCATAGATCTTATCATGAATCTCATATTGCCACACCTTCTTAGGTTTAAGAGGTGATGGACCAAGAGGAGGTTTATAATAGGATCCTATGTTGTAACAATAAGGATTAGGGAGGTACTTGATGGCCCAAAATATATCGAGCTTGTTGGGGAACCCCAAGAGGAAGGTATGATGAGCACATCAACAAGTTTTTCCTCAGTTATGAAACCAAGGTTATCGAACCAGTAGGAGCAAGGAAACACCTCCAAGGTGTTGTTTCCAACTTGGAATCCCGCACAACACAACCACAAAACTTTTCCCCCAACTTACAGTGAGGTTGTCAATCTCACCGGTTTTGCTGAAAACAAAGGATTAAACGTATTGTGTGGAAGATAGTAATAGCTTGCAGAAAGTAAACAGAAAACAGTAAATAGATTGTAGATTGATAGTAAAAGAAAGGACCGGGGTCCATAGTTCACTAGTGGTGATTCTCCTTAATATAGATGACATGTTGGGTGAACAAATTACAGCGGGGAAATTGACAAACATCGAGAAAGCATACATGCATATACTAATCATCTTGACTCCTATGAGATTTGATTGGGCATTACAACATTATACATAGACCGTAATCCAACTACATCTATGACTAATAATCCACCTTTAGGTTATCATCCGAACCCCCTCCAGTATTAAGTTGCAAGCAACAGATAATTGCATTAAGCATTGCGTGTAAAGTAAACAATACGATTGTTCTATGAACAAAGGATTGCTGTTTTCTCCCTAGTAGCAACAACACATCTAGTACCTTAGAGATTTCTATCACTTCCCCAGATTACTAGAGGCATGAACCCACTATCGAGCATAAATACTCCATCTTGGAGTTGCTAGCATCTACTCGGCCAAGATAGCTACTAACAACGGAGAGCATGCAAGATCACAAATAATAAAGACATGATGGAATCAATAATCAATCTAAAATAGTATCTCAATATCCATCGGATCCCCGCAAACACAACATGTATGATTACAAATAGATGATCTTGATCATGAACGGAGCTCACAAGATCTAAACATGATAGCACAAAGGAGAAGAACCAACCATCTAGCTACTACATGGACCCGTAGTCCAAGGATGAACTACTCACGCATCACACCGGAGGCTTGCATGGTGATGAAGAAGGCCTCTAGGGTGAATTCTCCCCTCCGGCAGGGTGCCGGGAAGAGCTGCAGATCCCTCCCGATCTAGGGATGGATATGATGGTGGCTACAGACTCTTTCGTGGAATTTTGATCGGGTCCTTAGGGTTTTTGTATCGGAGGCATCTTATAGGCGAAAGGGGAGGCCGTGGGGTGCCCTAGGCGGCCACACCACCCCCTGGCGTGGGCCAGGCCTGGCTGCGTGACCAAGTGGTGTGGCCGGCCTCTGGCCCCTCTCCGTCTCGTCTTCTGGCTCCGTGTCCCCCTCGGTGAAATATTGACTTTGGATTTTGTCCTGTCCAATTCCGAGAATATTCATTTTCTGACTTTCCTGGAACCAAAAACAGCAGAAAATAGGCAGCTGGCACTGTGGCATCTTGTTAATAGGTTAGTCTAAGAAAGTGTATAAAAATACTACAAAGTGTGGACAAAACATAAGAAAGTAGATATAAAACAAGCATGGAACATCAAAAACTATAGATACGTTAGCAACGTATCAACATCCCCAAGCTTAACTCCTGCTCGTCCTCGAGTAGGTAAGTGATAAAAAGAAAGAATAATTTTTGAGGTGGCATGCACCATCATAAACTTGATCGAAGTATTTGTAAAACATTGATAGCTGGGATCATAGTACTTTAACATAGCATGAAAGATATAGTTCTAACAATAAGACATATCAACTATGTTGTAACATGAAAAGGCACAAACAAAAGATTCATGTATAACAATGCTTTGCAAGACGTTTGTTTGTTTCACATAAAGAAAGCATAATGAGAATGGTATTCAGCTTGTCCCTTATAGAGTAGCAAAACATAAATGCATAGGACACCTTCAAAGTTCATAAGGGTGAATAGATACAAATAGTTTCAGAAAAAGCAATATCAAAGTTATGCATCAATCAACAAGTCTTGGGACAATGCACATTAAACTAAGAATGGCCACTATGCTCTCTCAATAGGTGCATAAAGATAGAAGATGGAGACTCAACATGAAAGTAAAAGAAAGTCCTTCATAGAAGGAAGCAGGGATTCAAGTCTCATAAAGAGCTTCCAAAATTATGGTACTTATTAGATTTTAGCTCTCATTGCCCTATCATAAGCATCTTTAGGTGGTTAAGGTTAAAGTGACGCAACTAAGAGGATATGCTTGAGAAGTTATAAGTTGAAATCTCATGCCCTTACTTACAAGTATCGAACCTCATGCTACTCAACTTCAGTCACAAGTAAGCTCTTGTCATTATAAGTACCTATGTATCATAGAGAACCGCCAACGGGGTACCCCTTGCACATGATACAGGAGCTATCCCATAATCAAAATGACAAGGCAAGCAGACAATGAGCATGTCAGCTATCTTTTTATTTGCTATTTGCATAGGTTTTTATTGAGGATGCTTCATAGAGTGCTCATTATGGTTATGCTGCAAGTTTCCACCATGATTAGGCATAGCTTAGGCTAGCGGCCCAGGCGTTTCTCTAACACACATATAAACTCCATGATCTTACAAGTTCCCCTTTTATTTCACACCGCCGGGATCCATAAGCAAACGAATCATGATATCAACAGAATATAAGTGCAATGTTGAAAGCGTTCCCCATGATACATGGTTCTGCTAACTTCAACTTATAAAGCGCAAGCATATACGCAACAAAGATGGACAAAATGGTTCAACTTTATTAAGTGCAAGAAAATAAAGTGTTCCATCAAGTTCGTGAGAGCTTTAATCACTAATTTTCACATAACAAGTTTAATTCAGAAGGTAGATAAAAGCATGAATATACTTGGAATAACAAATGCTAATAGGTAGGTATGGTGGACTCTTTGGGATAACTTGGTTTTATTTGGAGTTGGATGCATGAGTGGAACTCATACTTGGTTATGGAGGCTAGCAAAAGACTGGGAGCGACCAACTAAGAGAGCAATAATGGCCATAATCATGCAAAGCAACAAAACATCATTAATTAAAGCATAAAGTGATATTACAAGTCGAAAAATAAAGGATCATAAAGGCTATGGTGACTTGGGATAGTTATAACATGGTGTGAGCATGCGCCAAGTCAACCCAAATAAAGCATCAAAGGAGAATACCACAATACTATGCTTTAATATGCTAAAACAACGCATGATTCTTTCAAGGCACATTAAGCAATCTCAATTGTTTATAACATGCCATGCTACAACAAAAATCACTAAGCATAAAGCCAAAACAATATCAAGCATGACATGACAAAGCATAGGCCACAGTCAAAAACAAGCTCCTTTTACCACTTAAGCATGAACTTTTCCTACTCTTTTCCAATCCAAACCAAACTTATTAGAAAACTAATGTATGAAAGAGGGGGTCCAACCAATTTATTCAAGCAAACTAAGAAAACCAAGCGAACGAAAAACAAAAACAAAAAACGAATATGCTCCAAGAACAACACAACTATGCATGAAACAATAAAAATGAAGTGTCTGGAAGAAACCTGAGATTTTTATTGATGAAGAAGGGGATGCCTTGGGCATCCCCAAGCTTTTACGCTTGTACTTCTTGGATATTTCTTGGGGTGACACGGGTGGCATCCCCAAGCTTGAGCTTTAGTCCATTCTTCATCTCATTACATCATTCTTTCCCTACACCTGAAAATTTTCCTTCATATAAAACTTCACACAATCTTTATTAGCAACATTAGTGTACTCAAGATAATAAGTCTTTGGGTTCAGTTTCAACACCAATAAAACTTGCATTAAAACACAAGCTACTGTAGCACTTCCCTCAAAAAGCTCAATTCCCCAAAGAGAACCCAAAAAGGAACCAACAAGAAGCAAATGCAAATAATGGCAGAAATCTATCAAAACAGACCAGCAGGTAAAAACCAATTTTTTTCAAAGACCTTCTGTTGCTCAAATAGAAAATTTTGAACTAACGAAAGTTGGATAACAACCTGGGGCAGAAGCACAAAAAATCACAGCTCAAACCAATGTACAGAGATTTTACACGAATTTTTACAGCGAAGCACAAAAATCTGTTTCGGGATAGCAACTTTCCCAAGTATTACTTCTCTCTCATTAGAGGTTACTCTTGGCACAAAAAGCAAATAAAAAGGATAAAGAGCGGTTATTACTGAAGCAATAACTTCCAAGACTCATCTAAAACTTTTGGGTTATCTCCCAATAAGTACTTTTCTTTAACGCCTTTAAGTTAGGCATAAGAAGCAAGAAAAGAATCAAGTATTCTCAAATGAAGAAGCATTAAGACCAAATTTATTTTTAATAGGAGAGGCAAAAGGAATCTTCTCTCTCTTCTTAGGGAAGTGTTCTATACCTTTCTTGAGTGGGATTTGATATTTAATGGTGCCTTCTTTCATATCAATAATGGCACCAACAGTTCTAAGAAAAGGTCTTCCTAAAATAATAGGACAAGAAGCATTGCATTCAACATCCAAAACATAGAAATCAACGGGGACATAGGCATTATTAACCATAATAAGAACATCATTAATATTACCCATGAGTTTCTTTTTAGCATTATCATCAAGTGGGACATTTAAATAGCAATCTTCCAATGGTAGTAAATCAAGCATTTCATAAATCTTTCTAGGCATAATAAAAACACTACTATCAAGATCACATAAAGCTTTGAGATCAAAATCATTCACTTTCATATTAATGATGGGTTCCCAACCATCTTCTAGTTTCATAGGAATAGAAGCTTTATGTTTCATCTTTTTCTCTTTAATTTTTATGAGAGCATCAGTAATGTGTTTTGTAAAGGCCATATTCATAGCACTAGCATTAGGACTTTTAGCAAGCTTTTGTAGGAACATAATAACTTCAGAGATGTTGCAACCATCAAGATCAAAATCATAATTATCATCTAAAGTAGTGGAGCTATTGTTTCCCATATTTCGAAGAATTTCAACATTTTTATTAGAAAAGGTTCCATTGGGTTTACTAGCTTCAACGTTAGTGGTAGTGATAGTAGAAATACTATTATTTCTAGCAATTTCATCTTCTCTTTCCCACTTAGCATGCAATTCAGCTAATAGTCTAACATTTTCATCAATTCTAACTTGTATGGCATTAGTAGCAGCAAAAGGATTCTCAATAGTTTCAGGTTTAGCAGCCATTTTATTAAAAGAAGATTATGCTTCAGCCAATGATGCTATATTTCTTTCAGCATTAGAGAGTTTTTCCTCAATAGTTTTATTGAAAGCAGTTTGTTTACTAATAAAATCTTTAAGCATAACTTCAAGTTCATAGGGTGCACTCCTATTATTGTTGTAGGAATTTCCATAAGCATTACCATTATTGGGAGGATATGGCCTATAGTTATTATTACCAAAATTATTCATGTAGGAATTGTTGCTAAAATTATTATTTCTTATAAAGTTCACATCAACTTGCTCTTCTTGAGCAACCAAAGAGGCTAAGAGAACTTGGTTTGGATCAATATGAGCTTTCCCATTAACAAGCATAGACATAATAACATCAATTTTATCACTCAAGGAGGAGGTTTCTTCAACAGAATTCTTCTTACCTTGTGGAGCTCTCTCGGTATGCCATTCAGAATAGTTAACCATCATATTATCCAGAAGCTTTGTTGCAGCACCCAAAGTGATGGTCATAAAGGTACCTCCAGCAGCAGAATCCAGAAGATTTCTTGAAGAATAATTCAATCCTGCATAAAAGGTTTGGATAATCATCCAAGCAGTCAGTCCATGAGTGGGATAATTCTTTACCAAAGATTTCATTCTTTCCCAAGCTTGAGCAACATGTTCATTATCAGATTGTTTAAATTTCATTATTTCACTTCTCATAGATATAATCTTAGCAGGAGGATAGTATTTTCCAATGAAAGTATCTTTGCATTTAGTCCAAGAATCAATACTATTTCTAGTTAGGGATTGCAACCATTCTTTAGCTTTTCCTCTCAAAGAGAAAGGAAACAATTTAAGCTTAATAATATCTCCATCTATATCCCTATGCTTTTGCATCACACAAAGTTCAACAAAGTTATTTAGATGAGCAGCAGCATCTTAAGTACCAATTCCAGAAAATTGTTCTCTCATAACAAGATTGAGTAAAGTAGGTTTAATTTCAAAGAAAGTAGCTTCAAGAACAGGTGGATCAATAGGTGTGCACATGAAATCATTGTTGTTGGTGCGAGTGAAGTCACGCAACTTAGTGTTTTCAAGAGTAGTCATTTTTGTGTTTTTAATAAAGAAGACAAACTAGTACAACTATTTTTTGTGTGTTTTTGATAAAGAAACAAGCAAACAAAGCAAAAATAAACTAAGAAAAACAAATAAAACAAAGTAAAGAGATTGGTTATGAGGGACTCCCCTTGTGAAGATGTCCTTGACTCCCCGACAACGGCGCCAGAAAAATAGCTTGATGGCCCAAAATATATCGAGCTCGTTGGGGAACCCCAAGAGGAAGGTATGATGAGAACATCAGCAAGTTTTCCCTCAGTTATGAAACCAAGGTTATCGAACCAGTAGGAGCAAGGAAACACCTCCAAGGTGTTGTTTCCAACTTGGAATCCTACATAACACAACCACAAAACTTTTCCCCCAACTTATAGTGAGGTTGTCAATCTCACCGGTTTTGCTAAAAACAAAGGATTAAACGTATTGTGTGGAAGATAGTAATAGCTTGCATAAAGTAAACAGAAAATAGTAAATAGATTGTAGATTGATAGTAAAAGAAAGGACCGAGGTCCATAGTTCACTAGTGGTGATTCTCCTTAAGATAGATGACATGTTGGGTGAACAAATTACAGTGGGGCAATTGACAAACATCGAGAAAGCATACATGCATATACTAATCATCTTGACTCCTATGAGATTTGATTGGGCATTACAACATTATACATGGACCATAATCCAACTGCATCTATGACTAATAATCCACCTTCAGGTTATCATCCGAACCCCCTCCAGTATTAAGTTGCAAGCAATAGATAATTGCATTAAGCATTGCATGTAAAGTAAACAATACGATTGTTCTATGAACAAAGGATTGTTGTTTTCTCCCTAGTAGCAACAACACATCTAGTACCTTAGAGATTTCTGTCACTTCCCCAAATTACTAGAGGCATGAACCCACTATCGAGCATAAATACTCCCTCTTGGAGTTGCTAGCATCTACTCGGCCAAGATAGCTACTAACAACGGAGAGCATGCAAGATCACAAATAATAAAGACATGATAGAATCAATAATCAATCTGAAATAGCATCTCAATATCCATCGGATCCCTGCAAACGCAACATGTATGATTACAAATAGATGATCTTGAACGAAGCTCACAAGATCTAAACATGATAGTACAAAGGAGAAGAACCAACCATCTAGCTACTACATGGACCCGTAGTCCAAGGATGAACTACTCACGCATCACACCGGAGGCTTGCATGGTGATGAAGAAGGCCTCCTGGGTGAATTCTCCCCTCCGGCAGGGTGCCGGGAAGAGCTTCAGATCCCTCCCGATCTAGGGATGGAGATGACGGCGGCTACAGACTCTTTCGTGGAATTTTGATCGGGTCCTTAGGGTTTCTATATCGGAGGCATCTTATAGGCGAAAGGGGAGGCCGAGGGGGTTCCCTAGGCAGCCACACCACCCCCTGGCGTGGGCTAGGCCTGGCCGCGCGGCCAGGTGGTGTGGCTGGCCTCTGGCCCCTCTCTGTCTCGTCTTCTGGCTTCGTGTCCCCCTCGGTGAAATATTAGCTTTGGCTTTTGTCTCGTCCAATTCCGAGAATATTCATTTTCTGACTTTCCTGGAACCAAAAACAGCAAAAAAATAGGCAGCTAGCACTGTGGCATCTTGTTAATAGGTTAGTCCAAGAAAGTGTATAAAAATACTCCAAAGTGTGGACAAAACATAAGAAAGTAGATATAAAACAAGCATTGAACATCAAAAATTATAGATACGTTAACAACGTATCAGTACTCATCCTTGTTCGTTCCCCGCTCAGCTTGTCTCATCATCTCCATCCTTTGCGGGAACATGTCCTCCCAATTTGTGAGAGGCTTGATCTCCGGGCCAGATGATGATGACGATCCTTTGAATTCTGCTTCTTCGATCCTCTTCACGGGATTCTCTTCTTTCTTCTCCCAGATCTTGTTGACATGGAAGGGCTGCATGGCTTCACTGCACGGATGTTGTTAAAGGGCTTGTATAGGGATGGCGAAGATCTTTCGAGGCTGGAGGCTGTGGCTCTGTGAAAACTTAATGAAAAAGGTTAGATTCGATCAACTTTAAAAGGAGGGGTCAAAAACCCTAGCCGCCTTGCGTGATGAGCAACTATATGGGCGCGACCCGTATAGCTCCCGCCGTATAGTTATGAACCGACTATAGATTTCCATCTATGGTGGAACCAACTATACGCTAGAACTATACAGACGGGAATTTTTACTCTCGCTGTATAGTTGGTCGTTAAACTCTCTGTATTCGAAATAATTTTTTTGGAGATGGGTCGATAACTATACGACCGCAACTAAACGGGTGGAATTTTTAATTCAGGCCGTATAGTTGGTCATTAAAATCTCAGTACTCCGGAAATTATTTTGTCAAAGGTGTTAACAACTATACGACCGCAACTATACGGACAGAATTTTAATTTCAGCTGTATAGTTGGTCCTTAAACTCTCAGTACCTTTTGTGGATGGAAGGGGTGATGTCGCAACAGCTATACGGCCTCAACTATACAGCCAGAATTTTTATTCCCGCCGTATAGTTGGTCGCTAAACCTTTTGTGTCCACCAAAAAAAATTCTGCTTCTCCAAGGATTCTTATTAATATGAAACTTAACAGAATATCAAGTTTTGACAGTAAAATGTCAGCTTAGATTTTTTACCAACTTTGGCTTTATCAATCTCCCTTCTTCTTTGCTAGAGCATCAAATATTTCTTGTTTGGCACAATATCCAAATAAAACTTTAACTGAAATTTTAAAAACTTACTCAAACCTTATTTCGCATGGGTTGCCTCCCATGAAGCGCTCTTTTATGGTCAATAGCTTGACCATAGCATTGGTCATTCCTTCTTGAGTCCCTTCTTCTTGTAGTTGCCATTCCTTGTATATTTTTACTTAATCACTTCTTGTGGAGCGATCAATTCTATGGTGACTGCACTTATATCTTCTCTTACTCGATAATGCTTCAAACGTTGTCCATTTACCACCCATGCAAGAGAGGGTGTTTTTCCTTAGAGCTTCACTTCTCTTGGTGAGTAAGCTTCTTCAACTATATATGGGCCTTCTCACTTTGATCTGAGCTTTCCTGAAAACAATTTAAAACGAGAATTATAGAGCAACACTTTATCTCCACTTTTAAAAGTCTTATTCTCTATTTTTCTATCATGCCATCTTTTCACTTTTTCCTTAAACAACCTAGCATTCTCGTAGGCTTCACTTCTAAACTCATCTAAATCATGAATATCTAATAAACGCTTTTCTCCAGCTGCTTTAAGATCATAATTTAGGTTCTTGATTGCCCAGAAAGCTTTATGTTCCAATTCTAAAGGTAAATGGCATGCCTTACCATACACCATCTTATAAGGTGTCATACCCATTGGATTTTTAAACGCAGTACGGTATGCCCATAGAGTGTCATTTAACTTGTATGACCAATCTTTTCTTGATTTGTCCACCGTCTTCTCAAGTATGGTGTTCAATTCTCTATTAGAGAGTTCCACTTGACCACTCGTTTGAGGTTGATATGGTGAGGCAACATGGTGAGTTACTCCGTACTTGCTGAGGATTTTCCTGAAAGTTCCCTTCATAAAATGAGAACCACCATCAGTAATTAAAAATCTAGGAACTCCAAACCTAGGGAATATGACATCCTTGATCATCTTTACTGAGGTAGCTGCATCTGCATGATTTGTTGGACTAGCTTCAACCCATTTAGTAACATAGTCAACAACAACAAGAATATGAGTATAACCATTAGACTCTATAAATGGTCCCATGTAATCCATTCCCCATACATCAAAGGGTTCAATTATGAGACTACAATTCATTGCCATTTCTTGTCTCCTACCTATATTACCTCTTCTTTCACAAGCATCACAGTATTCCACATACTTGTGTGCATCCTTTAGCAAGGTAGGCTAATAGAATCTAGATTGAAGTACTTTTGCAGTAGTTCTCTTACCTGCGTGATGCCCTCCATATGGATTGTCATGACAAGCTTTCAATATCGCATTTATCTCATGGTTAGAATGCACTTCTGTATCATTCCGTCAAGTCCATGACGACATAGATACAGATCGTCCCAAAAGTAATATTTAAGATCATTAAAGAATTTCATCCTTTGATTTCTTGACATACTAGGAGGTATAAATTTTGTTTCTAGATAATTAGCATAATCTGCATACCAAGGATTAGCGATTTCAATGTTTGCTAAATATTCTCCCAGAAATGATTCATTAATAGGCACAGGGTTATTGATTATTCCCTCCATCCTAGAGACATGATCTGCTACCGGGTTATCTTTACCCCTCCTATCTACTATTTGCAAATCATATTCTTGTAGTAATAAAACCCACCTAATCAACCCGGGCTTAGCATCCTTTTTCACAAGGAGGTGACACAAAGCTTGGTGATCCGTATGAATTATTACCTTAAAATTAATTCTGTAAGATCTAAATTTGTCACAAGCAAAAAATATAGCTAGAAACTCTTTTTCTGTAGTAGCATAGTGTTTCCGAATCTTATTAAGAGGTCTACTAGCATAATAAATAACATTCAAATTCTTTCCATCTCGCTGGCCCAACACAGCCCCTAAAGCATAGTCACTAGCATCACACATGATTTCAAAAGGTTCATCCCATTTTGGAGATTGCATAATAGGTGATGAAACTAGTTTATTCTTAAGGTTCTCAAAAGCTGCAATGCATTCATGATCTAAATAGAATGGAGTTTCTTTATCAAGAAGATTGGTGAGGGGCATAGCTATCTTAGCAAAATCCTTTATAAACCGCTTATAAAAACCTGCATGTCCTAGAAACATTTTTAGATTTTAATGTCCTGAGGTATTGGAAGATTTTCTGTAGCATTTATACTAGTTCTATCTATTTCTATTCCCTTCTCCGAAACTTTATGCCCAAAAACTTTACCTTCTCTTTCCATGAAACGACATTGTTCCCAATTCAAAACCAAGTTTGATTGCCTGCATCTCTGCAAGACTTTGGTTAGATTGTAGAGGCAATTATCAAAAGTTGTTCCACAAACAACAAAATCATTTGTTAGAACTTCCATAGTCTTCTCAACAAAATCATCAAAAATCTTTAGAACACATTCCTAAAAAGTTGCTCATGCATTACATAAGCCAAACGGAATTAATCTACAAGCATATATGCCATAAGGACAAGTGAAAGTTTTTTCTCTTGATCTTCCGGCTATATGGCAATTTGAGAATATCTATAATAACCATCAAGAAAACAAAAGTAAGAATTATTACTAAGTCTTTCTAAAATTTTGTCCATGAATGGTATAGGTTTATGATTCTTTTGTGTCTCACGGTTTATCTTCCTAAATCAATGCACATACGACATCCTACTATGGGCCTTACAGGAACTAGCTCACCATCCTCATTCATAGCAGCATCAAACCACCTTGTCTTGGTATGCAATGAGCTGGGCTAACCCACTCACTGTCGGAAATAGGATATATTATGCCAGCATCTAGTAAGCGTATAACCTCTTTTTTTACTACTTCCTTCATCTTCGGATTAATCCTTCTTTGTGTATCTACTATAGGTTCAACATCATCAAGCATGGTAATCTTATGTGTTACGATAGATGGACCTATTCCTTTAATATCACTCAATGTATATCCAAAGGCTTCACGATGCTTAACCAAAACTGAAATGAGTTTATTTGTTTCATTTTTCAATAAATTCTTACTAATAATAACAGGACATTTATTTTCATTATGTAAAAACTCATACCTCATATTATTTGGAAGTTTTTTCAATTCTATTGGTGGAGGCTCTTCATCTCCTTTTCTTACCAGTTCCTCATAGTCATGTGGATTTTGTGCTTCTGGAATTGAATCAAGGTAATCATCCATATCTTCTTTCTCCTCATCATCTAGTGCTTCCTCCCAATTTATCAGACTCCTCTCTAATTCATCCTGTGGAGTACTGAAATGAATTGCCGCCAGCTCAGCAATCGTCTTCTCTTCCTTGATATCCTCCACTTCATATGGCCTCTTCTTTAGTTTGGCAAAGTGGAATGTCATTTCCTCTTCTCCAAACTTTTGTGAAATAGTCTCCTTTTTATTATCAACTCGAGCTTTGGTGATGGAAATAAAAGGCCTGCCTAAAAGGATAGGACAAAAAGAATCTCGAGGCATATAAACAATATGAAAGTCAAGGGGGTACATGAGCGACCCAATAAAGACATAGATATTTATGATTACTCCTTCCAGTTTTATATTGGTTCTATTGGAAAATTTAATAGTAGCGTCTACAGGTTCCACATCTGGATTATTTAAATTGTAGTGGAGTACCTCATAAAGCGATGAAGGCATAATATTTATAGTGGAAATTGGCTCACAAATTCCATACAAGAAATTTTCTCCATAATATATAGGGGACATTGGTTTAGAAGTAACCTTACCTTTGATGAATTCTAAGGTTTCAAGGTCTAGCATAACCACTTCATCGTCCACTATTCGTGCTTCCATAAGATCCTTTAATATAACATTATTTATATTGGTAGCTTCGGGGTTCCTTTTTGGTTTCTTTGGTCTCTTCTTTATTCATTCTTCCTCTTTTTGCCTTTTTTCAACGATCCCTTGAATAGGTATTGAGGAGAACTCTTCCATCAGCGCTCTTGCACGCTTATTTTCTTCGAGGGGTTTACGGGTTTCCCATTCTGTAGGTACCTGCAAGTGTCCTGCATAATTCTCAATAATTTTATTTACTGAGTAAGAATCAATACCAAGGATTTTAATCATTGCATTTGTCCTCTCATCTGCAAGGAAATCGTTAATGGAAGCATATTCTGAAAAACTATTTGTAATATTTTCTTTATCTTTAAGATTTTCCATTGCTTCTTTCATTTTTATTATTAGTTTCCATGCTTCATCATAGGTATAAGATAGAAAACTACCATTAGAAGCAGTGTCTAGATTCATCCTATTTTCAATATTTAGCACTCCATAAAAGGTATGAGTGATTAACCAATCAGGCAAATGATGATGGGGGCAATTATCTAGGTAACTTTTATACCTTAGATATCCTCCATATAAGCCCTCACTAGGATTATTTTTGAAACTGATAATAATACCTCTCATCCTATGAGCTTTGCTTTCAGAATAATATTTTGATAGGAATTTGGTTGTCAATTCCTCCCAAGTCCTTGGTGCTTTTGCACAAAAAGATCAGTACCAGTCGCAAACATTATTAGAGAGAGTTTGTCTAAACAACTGGGTTTTAACCATATTGAGATTAGAGTCATCGAAAATAAAGGAACTGAGAACGTCTTCAAATAATTGTAAGTGTCCATATGGACTTTCTTCATTGGTTCCTGCAAATTTCTTAGAATGCAATAATTCAAATAATAAAGGGTAGATCTCGATTCCATCCGGATTTATGCTTTTATTGACAGCTATAAAGGCGCCCATGGGCGAACCCATTTCCCTTAATGCATCCAGCTGGTTTAAATGTTGAGTGTTGTCCATTGTTGCGGTCCTGCAACTCAAGTAAAAATTAGTACAATGAAAGTAAATAACTAAAAGTAAAGTGACTTATAGTTCTAAGCTCCCCAGCAACGGTGCCAGAAAATAGCTTGATGACTGCAAGTGCATAGATCGTTTGTAGCTAGTTTCGAAATAAAGATATCGATCCCATAGGGAGAAGTAGGCAAAAGACTAAAATCCTTTTAACTATAACTAAACGAAGTACTTAAGAAATAACTTTAAGATGCAAGATAAGTAGAGCTGTTTTTGGGTTTTTGGTTGAACAAGGTAATTTAAAGTAAAGCAAAAATTAATGCAGAAAGTAAGAATCGCGTGTGTAATAGAACTTTGGAACTACAATAGGGAAAAAGGCGTTCGCGGGGAATAGTGGATACACCACTAGCAATTTAGACTAAGCAATCAAGATTATTATAACAAATATTCTCATAATATTTATGTACGTGGGAGGAGCTCCATATATGGACAATTTGCTAGCAACCGCTGCACACATCATCCTCATAACTATAACAGACAACAATCGACATCAATCGAGTTACTACGCTATTAAGGGATCTCTCCCGTGGCATGGACATGGCTTTATGAGTTCTCCTTGATACCCCCAAGTTAGTACGTAAGGATTCATAATAGCTATATAGTCACAGTAAGTGTTATCATCCCTCCGTCTACCAACAAGTAATCCCCTTCATCGAGTCCCCATAAGAGGCAAATATTAAGGAGGTGCACAACTCCCAACATCAAGATGAAGACAATTAACACATACACGTAATGATGTATAACATAATAATATCTATCTCATCTCAATCATATGCTAGGGTTTATCCATCTCCCCAAGAACTAGAGATCTACTCAGACATGGAGGCAATCAACATCATAGCAATGGTAATGGAAACAATCATAGATGAATAGTACTTGTATAAATCCACAACGAGTATGGGAATTACAACAAGATCTAGACAAGATGTAGATGGGATGGATGGAGATGGTGGTGATGCATCAGTGGTTGATGAAGATCGATGCCTTAGCCTCCCAGATTTGCGCAGGGCGAAGATGGATCCCTGGCGGATGAGTCCCCCCTCCAGATGCCTTCCGAAGGTGAGGTTTTCGCGATTTCTGGGTGTTCTATATGTCGTCTCCTCGAACCAATTGCACGGGGTGAAACTATTTGACGAGGCGGAGGCGGCGCCAACTATACGGCCAGAGCTATAGAGCCAGAAAAGTTGCTCCCACCGTATAGTTGGCCGTTGAACCTTCTGCCTCCCTTGTTCGCTTCTGGTTTTCTTCTAGTATTATTAATATTTCCCAAATAAGATATTTACGTTGTTTTTGACTCCTTTTCTCCATAGTACAACTGCTCCAAGAATTGTATCCATTGGATCCATCATCTGTCCTGATCTTGGTGAAAACATACATAAAATGTGCATGCGAGCACCATAAAATACCAAGATCCTACATCTACAATGCAAAATAATAATGTAAAACATGATGCAAATATGCACTCATCAATGCCCTGACCAGGGGCATCCTAACCGGCCATTTTTAAGGGTGTTGGTTCACCTAGTGCATATGCTATAAAAGGGGCTCTAGGGTTTTGAATTGAGACACACACATGGTGTCTCTCTATATCACTCTCCCCTGCTCTCTGATCAAGCCTAGCACTAAAAGCACTAGGCAGAAATCTTCATAATCATATCAAGAACATCAGAAGAACTAGATCAATTGGAGGCCAATGGCAGGACCTCGAAATCAAGGTACACACCCTGATCTCTTATCTTGTGGCTCAATCTTAAGCTAGATGATCCTAAGGGATTCTAACAAAATTCTCTAGATATGCAACTACAGTGAATTTACCTATATGCCAACATAGCTACTAAACGAGTAAAGGCGGTGAGAGGAATGAGGTAACCGAGAGTGGAGCACGCGGAGACACATTATTTGTTTTACCGCAGTTCCTTCCTTTTTAGGGGAAGTACATCTGCGTTGGAGGGGTGGACGGTACTAAGACCACCACACCACAATACGCCTCACCCTATTCTCCGATGCACCTTTTCACTATACGGTACCCTTCGAGGCGGGAACCAGCGCCTTTACAACGAGATCGAGGCATGCATCCACAACTGAATTGGAGGCTCCCGAGATGACAACAAGCTGCCACAATAAACAATTTTATCAAGTAACAAAACCGGGATCTAGAAATTTGAATGAAACTCTAGATCGAAGGTCCCTCAAATGAATGAGGGGAAATTGAATATCTCTTCGGTGATGATGTAGATCAAGTCCTCCTCCTTCGATTCTCCAAATATTGAAGCCTTCATATTGTTGAATGGGGAGATATTGTGGAAATTGGAGCTCAACAATACATCGCTTTTTCGTCAGATTCGAGAGACCCTAGGTTGAAGATGGGGAGGGGTATTTATATCCCTCCTAGAGTGGAGCCGTTTGGAGTCAACTGGATCCAGATAATCTGGCCTAAGTGGGGGCCATATAATCCGTCTGGGAGCAAAAGTCCGGCCTGGGTCAAATAATCTAGGCCAAACATCTGCCCCCTCTTACTGCACGACATGTCTCTCATCCTTAGTGAAATTCCCTGGGTGCTGGATTATCCGGTCAGGGCAAAAGCTCCAGCCCTGACCAAAATATCTAGGGGGAAACTTTGCCCCCTTTCGCATGATGCACACGTGGTCCTTAGCCAAATCTTGAGAGGGGCGGATAATCTGGGTGCATTCTGGGCGAGATAATCCGGCCCTAGGAAAACCTCCGGCCCAGTGCCAAATATCCATCACAAAATCCTCCTCCCCCACAGAGAGTTGCATGCCTAGTCCTTGGACGATTTAGCCAGGGGCAGATTGTCCGGCCTAGCTTGGGGCGGATAATCCGGCCTAGTATCCTTTCTTTGCTTAATTTGGCTAGGAGATCTTTTGGGGAGAATTATCTATAGCACTCAACGCACAATTAAATTATCCTTAGTATTGTTATCTAACACGCAAAACACTAGGGATCATGAAATACTCTTTCACTCCCCACTACGTAGCCTCCTTACTGCTGCATCTCCCCACTATCTCAATCACACATTTTCCCACTCCATCGATAAGGCTTGAACTTTCTCGCCGCATCCAAGTGTAAGGCTTTATACAATATACAAATCGTCTTTAGTATCGTTCTTATTCTTGTATTTAATCGCGTCATTATGCCTTTCAAATCCGTGTTGTGGTGTCCAGGGCCACGTAGATCCACCGCGAGGAAGATGGTGGTCATGGCCATGCAGATCCACCGCGGGGAAGATGGTGGCCGGGGCATTGAAGATTCACCACGCGGAAGATGGTGGCGAGGGTCTTGCAGATCCACCATGGAGAAGATGGTAGCCAAGCATTTGCAGATCCACCATGAGAAATATGGTGGCCAGCCCCAGAAGATCATCATCGACGCCCTTGTATAACGAAGAGATGCGCAAAAGCTCTACCACCATCAACAGAGTAAAGGACAGAAATTAGTGTAATTAGGTTAGGCAGTTAGGTTAGCTAAACGACGAGGAGCTCAAACCCCGTCATCCTCGATTTTAAAATCAGACCATTAGAAGAGTGCAATAATAATAATAATGTAATGTAATGAGTTTTATATTTTGTAATAAAATGAAATTTTATATCTTAAATAACTACACATCCCAATCTAGTTATATTAGAAAAGGATTTGTAATCACTAATCGTGATTAACTATTGTGCTGCTGAAATGTGTATCAAACATGGCAGTAAAATGCGTCCTCACCTCAGCCTTACACAACAATAAAGTTTCATCACTTTCATTAATGTACTGACACAAATCCTCTGTCGTACTCTGGAAGTGCTAGGTTGGCGGATGATATTGTGCCGAGACAAAAAAAGCGTCGTCATTACACTTTCCCGATGCTTTTATCCCTGGGGGACTTTGTTTTGCCACGCGAGCGCCACAATTAGGCGTGTGCTTTGGTGTCTTTAAGCGTCACACCTGACGTCTGTGTTGTAGTGCTTCTGCATCATCACTCACGCTCTTTGACACCACGAAACTCAAACACTTCCCTCCAACAATGGTTACAAGTTCGTCATCAACAATACCTAAGGTATAACTTGCTCCACCATTGTTAACCTTATTTCTTTGTGTGTTACGTATCCTACTGGGAGTAGCTCATTTTGTGTTTGTTCAAGCATTGTGCATTTGTCCTTGGATAGTGATAGTGTGTAAGAAAAAATAAAGCTTGAATTGGTAGCATAAAGGGAGAGGAAACAAAAAATTTAAAAAATAAATAAACAGAAATAAATACAAAGTCTCACAACACATAGAGAGTCTCAAAACTTGTAAGCAAGAGAAAAGATTGACCAAGGAAAGTGCGAAAATCCGGTACTTTTAATCTTTTGGCAAACGAGTTACGACCTCTCCTTGTGTTGGTATGATACCGAGCGTAGTCTTTGTTAGGAAATTTTGTTGCTCATTTTTCATATTCATGCTAACCCCATCTATCTTCACGTGTGTGTATAGTTTAGGTTGTCGTGTCTTTCTGTATCGTTACCTTATGACATTTGATCTTTGGATTTTCTCCACTTGTAACCTTGTCTTTCGATCGTTTCGTTTGGTTTTCCACCTTTCTAACCCATCCGCCATAAAACTTTTGAGTGTCTGTAGCTTTTAGTGTGAGTCGTTTCACTTCAATTTTCGGGTATTTTCCCCTCAAGTGTGGTTACTTTTCCAATATAATCTCGTCAAGGTAAGGCGAAAGGACTAACCCTCCCTACATATTTCACTTCCATATAGAACACTTACCTTGGTTCATGATGGATAGGACCAGAGAAAGTAGTGAAGCTCATATACAAGATGATGGCCCCTGTATGACGAAAAATGGTCATTTCATTATGGAACAAGCTTTCAAACAACACTTCAAGGGCATTGAGATGCGCCTCGATGAACCATTTAAAGAAGTTCGAGTCAAGAACAAGAACATGGATATATGCATGGATAACTTTAAAAAACATATGCATGTTATGAACCATAACTTTGGTCAGCAATTCGAAGTTCTCCAATGCTCTATCGCTAACCTTGCTTCTCGACCTCGGGGTCACTCAAGTGCTTCAAGTTCTTCATGGTATCACACTCTGCATCGACATGAACATCATGCGAGTGCTTCAAGGTGACATGACATCCCTCTTGATGGACAAGAAAGTTCTTCGCAACATATACCTAAAGGAGATATGCCCTTGAGGCAAATAATAAATGGGTTTTTATTATCATATCTCAATTAGTTTATAATAGTTTCATATTGTGCTATAACTATGCCAAGTAGAAACATTGGTAAAGGTGTGGTATGAAACAACAAAGTCCCTAGTAGCCTCTATTCATACTAGTCCGTTGGTCACGAAGATGATTTGGGTTTCAAGATCATGGGCATTTATGCCGACTAACAACGGGATCATATCATTGGAGAATGATGTGATTGGACATTCCTCGAAGGATTGCAACACAATCAAGTCATATAGTTCATTGTTGCAACGGCTATACCTAGAATCCTTCTCCTTAGACCGTGAGCTCATATTACTCACTGTTTCCCTAGGCTGCTTAGACTGCATCAACCATCATCTAGTAATACGGTGGCCATAAAGGTGTACGTTCGGTATTCCGAAGGAACAGTAGATGACATGTGACTGCAAGACCGGGATTTGTTCACCCACATGACGGGTAAAGATACATACGGCCGGCTTGGTGAGATTGCATCCATAAATGTTGCAACATGTGACTAGGTCACGGGGATGTAAAATCATGGTAATAAGAAAACAAAACTTGTTGTGAACGAGATTGAACAAGGTATGGGATACCAATGATCGGATCTCGGACAAGTTGTACCGAGAAACAAAAGGAAGAGGATGCTACATTTAGATGGTTCAAACGACATTGTCATCAGGAATGCATAGGGGTCATATGGACATCCCTGGTCCCTCTGTTGATCATTAATACAGATCATGTCTAGAGCATTCCCGAGCCGTGAGAGGATACACTTAAGGGTACGATGGGAGCGATCATTCGTAAGACGGAATCATAGTAGAGAAAGAGAGAAAGCCGGAATCGTTCCGCGGAGAGATTCGAAGTTGTTCGGTGAAAGAATAAAGGAAAAGCCCCGAAAAGTGTTTTCGGATAAATGGGAATTTAAATATATTTATTATATTTTAATTGTGAATTAATATATTATAAATAATATTTAGATTAAGATTTATAAAGGCAACTTTTATATTAGGCTAAATCCCCGAGGGAAATAGTCTAGAATAAAAGCTGTAGAAAAATAAAAGGGAAAAAGAAAAACAGCCAACCCAAGTGGGCGGCAGATAACAGCTGCCGCACTGGGTGGCAAGTAGCTGGGCCACGCTCGCTAGTAGGCGGCAGATAAAGTGCGTCGCGCGGGGGCGGCCCGCAGCCGCCAGCCGCCACCTGGACCTGCTCGACCCGGCCCACGAGGGCACGCGGGGAGCTGGCGCCGGGGGCGGGGTGCTGGGCCGTGGGGGCGGGTGATGACCCACAAGTATAGGGGTGTATCGCAGTATTTTCGAGGGAAGTGAAACCCAATTTATTGATTCGACACAAGGGGAGCCAAAGAATATTTATAAGCCTTAACAACTGAGTTGTCAATTCAGCTGCACCTAGAAACAATCTTGCTCACAGCAGTTTATCAGTAGCAACAGTTTTGCAGTAGGAATAGTAAAGCAACATTAGTAGTAAAGCAAAGACAACAAGAATAAAAAGCGATGATTGGGATTCGAGTGCGGTAGGCATAGGGATGGATGGACGGGCGTTGCATGGACAAGACCATCCACATAGCAATCAGAACATAGGGCAATTGCAGATAAATAAGATAAAGCATCCAAGTACTAGACAATCCTGGGCATGTGTTCCATATATAGTCATACGTGCTCGCAATGAGAACTTTCACAACATCTTTTGTCCTGCCAGCCTGTTTGCAGCGGGGCCTCTAGGGAACTACTGGCAATTAAGGTGATCCTTTTAATAGAGCATCGGAGCAAAGCATTAACACTCCGTGAACACATGTGATCCTCACATCAAAGCCTTTCCCTTCCGGTTATCCCGATTTACATCGCCGGGCCATAGGTTCCGAACAACGACATGTGTATACAACTTGCAGATAAGACCCAAAACAATACTATCATAATGAATCAATAACATGTTCAGATCTGAAATCATGGCACTCGGGCCCTAGTGACAAGCATTAAGCACAACAAGTCGCAACAAAGTCATAAAGCACTAATAAAAGATACTAGGCACCATGCCCTAACAATCTGATGCCATTACATGAACGATCTCATCCAATCCCTACCATCCCCATAGCCTACAGCGGGGATTACTCACTCATAGATGGGGAAACATGGATGGTCGATGGAGAAGCGATGGTGATGATGATGGCAATGATCTCCTCAATTCCCGTCCCAAGAGGGTGCGAGCGGAGTTTACGGTGCCGTTCGTGGAATCTGGTGGTGGCGGCGAGCGGAACTCCTTCGGAAAAAGCGTGAACCCCCGAAATTTTTAGGTCAAGGCTCCTTATAGGCGAAGAGAGAGGAGGGTGCACTGGGGCCCACACCACCCACAGCACGGCCTGGCAGCGCCACCGGTGGTGTGGCCACCTGGATCTTCTCCGCCTCGTATTCGCTCCTGAGTCTTGGTGAAATAGGATTTTGGCATATTTTCCGGATTTTCACGATAGTTGATTTTCGCACAAAAGTAGACACCAAGGCAATTCTTGAAAAGCGTCGATCGCATTAGTTGCATCCAAATCACACAAGTATAGAGGAGAAACAATAGCAAAAGTGTTCGGGAAAGTAGATACGTTTTGGACATATCAACTCCCCCCAATCTTAGCTTATTGCTTGTCCTCAAGCAATTCAGTTGAAAACTGAGTGCGATAAAAGAACTTTCACGAACACATTTGCTTCATATGATGTAAATATTCTCAGCAATGTGATCAACTACTCAGACAGTTCATAATAAAGAGTATGCAACTGAGTCTACTTAATAGTCATTGCAAGCTATGAAGAGATTCCAACTCAAGAATAATAAGTAGCATGAAGCATAAACATAAGCAAGATTACAATGCTCATAAAAGGTATGATAGAGTGGTATCTCGCTTGCCCTTTGATTATGAATATCAAGGCACCTCTGAAGTTCAAGTGATGACTAGAAGTAAAGATATCAAGGATACAAGCATCAAAGTCATAACACAAATAATCAAGTAATGGAACAAACACAAAGAATGACAACTATGCTCTCAAGAAGGTGCTCAAAGAATATGTGGAGACTCAACAAGTAGAAGAAAAAGGTTTTGAATAATTTTGAAAGGCTTCCAAATGCTGAAAGTATGGTACTCTTCAGCTTTGAGCTCTCATTGCCCCTATCATAAGCATATTTAATGTGGTTAAGGTGAAAGTGAGGTCCAATCTGAGTTATATGCTTGACAGACTATAAACTGAAGATCCCAAGTCCCTTGAGTACGAGGGCTGCTCCTCATGCTACTCAACTTTAGTTACCGGTAAGTTCTTGTCATCGTAAGTATGTGCGTATCATTGAGAACCGCCAACGGGGTACCCCTTGCCCGATGATACGGAAGAATCCCCATATCAAAATGACAAGGCAAGCAGACAATGAGTATCTCAGCAATCTTCTTATTTACCATGGGAAAATAGTGCTTTTTTCTCTCTTTCCTCTTTTCATAAAACTCTTTTTTTTTTCTTTTTTTCAATAGCCATCTCTCTTTTTTTATAAGAAGAATGCTTCATAGATATCATTATGGTTACGCTGCAGGTTTCCACCATGTCAGCATGGATTAGACCAGCGTCCCAGGCGTTTCTCTAACACACATACATAACTCCATGGACTTACAAGCTCCCCTTTTATTTCACACCAACGACATCCGCAAACAAAAGAGCAAGGTATCAACTGGGTATATATTTACAAGTGTTGAAAGCGTTCCCCGTGACAAAGACGTTACGCTAATCTCACCTATAATTTGCAAGCATATAACTTTCATGGAGAGTTCACAATGGTTCAGGTTTATTAAGTGCAGGAAATAAAGTGTGCCATCAAGTTCGTGAGAGCTTTACTAACTAGTTTTCCCATAACAAGCAAACATTTTATTCGGAAGAAAACAAGGCATAATGAATATGCATGGGAGTAGCAAATGATGCTAATAGGTAGGTATGGTGGACACTTAGGAAATATTTGGTTTTGGAAGTTGGAAACTTGAGTAAAACACTCAGTGGAAGTGAAGGCTAGCAATAGTAAGGGAGCGACAAACGAGAGAGCAATAGTTGTCATTATCATGCTTGCAACAAAACAAGACTACTCATGGCATGAAAGTGATTCAAGATCCTCAAGACAAAATAATTCATCGAGGCTTAACTGATTATTACAATCATGTGCATGCATGAGCATGTGCCAAGTCAATCAAATGAAACATTCAGAGGAGGATACCACTGTGTCATACCGATTTATGAATAGAGTAATGCAAGCAAACATTCATGAGACATGCTACAAACTATTAGCGAGCTGGAGCTAATCATGAGAAAGCAAGAACTACTAAGCATCCAAAGAAAACATACACTCTACATGAACGGACTAAGCATGCCCACAGTGATGAGTATATGTACAAAAATGAAAACAAATAGAGTTCGTTACCAGCCTCTTACCACACCTCAAGTTGTCATTAATCCTCATTATTGCTCTTCACTTGTGTGGCTTGAATAATAATATGAAACCAATATTCCACTGAGAACTGCCGAACCCTGTAGCAAACTCACAAAAACTAAAGAAGAACGACAAATATTTTTGGTGTTTTTGATTTTTAAACAAGAACCAAAAGGGAAAAACAAACAAAGCAAAATCTTTTTGGATATTTTGAATAGTTCAAACAAAGCAAAAAGGGAAAAACAAACCAAGGCAAAAAGAAGAAGCAAACCAAAGAGAAACAACAAAAATATTTTTGGTCTTTTTGTGTTTTTAGAAAGCAAAAGCAAAGAAGAACGAAAACTAAAAAGAGAATGAAAACATGAATATACAAAGTACCAACGCAACATGATATGGAGATTAGTGCGGTGTCGGCGTACCTCCCCCCAAGCTTAGGCTTTTGGCCTAAGTGGGTATCAATCCCAAGCTGGCCAAGATGAAGTGTCACCGTGGTACGACGAGGAGGTACCCTCGTCCTGTTGTGAGCTCGAGTACGTCCCTCCGTAATGTGGGGAGTAATCATAGGAGGGCACATCCTCCTAGTGCTGCTCGTGGAAACCCAGCAAGCGAAGCTGCTCGTCCACCTCCTCCTTGGAGCGCGACCACGGTCTCCATTCAACACTAAACAAAGCAGGCTGTGGCAAAAGGATCTCCCTTTCATCCCCGTCAGTGAAAAGCATCCTATATACTAGATTGTTCAAATCAGAGGTTGCAGTGACAAAGTGATGAGTTTTCATGGCAACAAGGTCAAGCCTCTGTGGTGCTTGCATAGCATCATCGGGATCCACCGAAAGACCTAATGCATTGACTACACGAGAGGCAATGATGCCCCCATAGATAGGCCCCCTAGCAGCTAGGCGGCGAGCAATAAGCGAGCCAAGATTGTACTGAGTATCATTGTTAAGCGCAGCAGCAAGGAATGCTAAATGATAGTTGGAGATATTACTAGTGTTCTCCCTACCCAATACACTAGTAGCAAGATAATATGCAAAGTATCTAAGAGCAGGAAGTTGGATATTTCTTATCTTTCCGCGCTGCGCTACGCGGTCATCATCATTGGTCACCCCTCGGTAAAGCTCCAACAAATCACCGGGTCGCCCTTGAATTTTCTTCACGGTCCCTGTCATACACACACCTACAATACTGCAAAATCTCTCCAAAGGCATGGTGAAGGGCATATCATAGATTTTAAAAGAGACAGTAGATTGATAGGGTGTGTTAGTAAATGAGAAGCTCTCAACAAAAGTTTTGGTGAGCATAGCGTATTGTGCACTCTCATCTTGCATATAAGAGGTCAAACCAACCCTCTCAATCAGTAGCAAAAAATCATCAAGAATACCTGCAGCTTGTAAGAAAGTAAAACAAGGAAAAGAGGATGGGTGAGCATCCCCATCATCCCTTTCACTGCCAATACGGGTTGCAATGAGGTCTTCATTGTATGATGGTCTAGCTTGAGAGGCTGTTCTTGAGGGCCTCGACCTCCTAGGTGCATCACTCTCAAATATCTCTCCAAAAGTATGGTTGTTCATGCTTGGTATTCTGAAATTTAAACACCTATCAAACAAGTGATTGCAAAGTAAATATAATGAAGGATTCTACTCATAGGGACTTGCAAGAGGCCTAAACATGCATCAAAACTATATCTCTAAGCATCAAACAAACTTACAAGCTCTCATAACTAGTCACCTACAACAGCAAAATACTCAACATATAATCCACTAAACACAAATCTACTTGGACAAGGGGAGGAGTCACATAGCAGGGAACAAATGCTCCAAATTTCAGCAAGAAAGATGGGATGAGCAAGGAGATCAAAGAAATCGAGAGCAAGCATAGAAAGAACGCGATTTTGAGCTATGAACTCGAGCTTACTCGGGAGAGAGAAGAAAGTGGCAGGTGAGAGAGTAAGTGGGGGGCCAAGGGTGGCCCACACCAGGGCATGGCGCCACCCAGGGCTGGCCGCGCCACCACATGGTGTGCCTGCCTGGTGGGCCCCCCTGGTACCTACCAGGTACTCCTCTACCCCTTTTTTCACGTAAAAAATTAATATGAATTTTCTGGAAATTTTCGAGACACTTTATTTTTGGGCTTTTTTCAGAAATAGAAGAATGATTTTTCTGACAGACAGATTTTTTTTCTTCTGGAAACATGATGCAAGGACAAAACAAGGCTAGAACTACAGAAGTTCTAGCATGCAAGCAACTAACAACACAAAGAAAACTAAACGAAAGAAAAAAACTAAAATGCAAAGGATAGAAATAAACAGAGATAATCATAATGAAAACATTGTTTTGTTCAATGGAATCCTTTTGTTAGCAAGGTTGATCAAGTCTTGCTACCAAAACAATTGCATATGAGACAAAACTTTGTACTCCACTAATGATTATGTTACCTTAACCTTGATAGCAATGGTCCCAATCATAATAGTTTCAAATTTTTCTCTTGGTATGGGACAATATATTTCTCCAACTTGAATGCCTTCAACATGTTCAATTGAATTCAAACCATAAGTCCTTTCAATCTTCTTGGGGAAATAGACAGTATGTTCCTTGTCATTAACATTGAAGGTCACCTTTCCTTGATTACAATTAATAACAGCTCCTGCAGTATTAAGAAAAGGTCTTCCAAGAATAATAGACATATTATCATCTTCAGGCATTTCAAGCACAACAAAATCAGTTAATATCAAGCAATTGTGAGCCACCTGAACAGGTACATCCTCACATATACCCACAGGAATAGTGGTAGATTTATCAGCCATTTGCAAAGATATACCAGTTGGAATCAATTTTTCAAGCTGAAGCCTCTTATAGAGAGAAAAAGGCATAACACTAACTCCAGCTCCCAAATCACACAAAGCAGTTCTAACATAACTGTTCTTAATAGAGCAAGGGATAGTTGGAATCCCTGGGTCTCCAAGTTTCTTAGGAACCTTACCATTGAAGGAATAATTAGCAAGCAAAGTAGAAATTTCTTCATTAGGGATCTTCCTTTTATTCGAGACAATGTCCTTCATATACTTTGAGCAAGGAGGCAATTTAATAGCATCAGTCAAAGGAATTTGCAAGAATAAAGGCTTCATCCACTCACAAAACTTATTATAGTGTTCATCTTCTTTTGACTTGTGTTTCTTATCAGGGAAAGGCATAGGTTTTTGGACCCAAGGTTCTCTTTCACTACCATGTTTCTTAGCAATAAAATCTTCTTTGGTGTATTTAGTAGTCTTAGTGTGGTTTTCAGGTTCTTCTTCAACTTTTTCTTCATTAGGAACTTCATTTTCTTTATTAACACTTTCAGTTTCAGCATCAGAGATAAATATACTATTAGGATCTATAGCAGGTTCAGAGGGTTCTTCAACAGTTTTATGTTTCTTTTTCCTTTTCTTACGAGTAGAACCACTATTTTCAGCTTGTTGAGAATCCTGCTCAATTCTTTTGGGATGCCCCTCAGGATATAGAGGATCCTAGGTAGCAGCACCATTTCTAGTTCTAATTTCATAAGCATGTTTTTCTTTAGCAACATTCACTAGCAAGTCGTTTTGCACTTTAACGAGTTGATCTATTTGAGTTTGAACCATTTGAAAGTGTTTAACAATCATTTTAACATCATTAGAGGTTCTTTCCACAATATCTTTCAACTCAACAATAGCTCTAGTGTTTTCCATTAGATGATTTTGCACCCTTTTATTAAAGTTATCTTACTTAGCAATAAAGATATCAAATTCTTCTAAGCATTGATCAGGAGGTTTAGAATAAGGGATATTACCTTCATCAAAGTGTTGGAGAGAGTGTACCTCAATAGTGGATGAGTAGGAAATAGGCTTACATAATTCTTCTATAGGAGGTAAATTCTTGACATCTGCAGCTTTAATTCCCTTCTCCTTAAGACATTTCTTAGCTTCCTTCATCACTTCATCATTTAATTCAATAACTCCCCTCTTCTTTGATGTTGGAATAGGCACAGAATAGATGGTTCAGTACAATTACTTGGTATAGCTTGTTTAGGAGGAGTCCAATCTTCATAATTCTTGCTTATTTTAGCCATTAATTCCTCAGCTTCCTTATTAGTCCTTTTCCTGAAAACACAATCAGAAGAACTATCTAGGTATTTCCTAGATTCCTCGGTTAGTCCATTATAAAATATATCAAGAAGCTCATTCTTAGGTAATGGACTTCCAGCCTGTTCATGAATCAAAGCACAAAACCTTGCCCAAGATTCGGGCAATACCTCTTTTTCTCCCTGTTTAAAATCAAAAAGTTCCTGCAAAATAGCATGTCTAGCACTTGGAGGAAAATATTTCTGCAGGAAGTACTAATCAAGCACTCAGGGCTATCAATAGATCCAGGAGGTAAATTACTAAACCAAGTTTTAGCTTCTCCTTTCAGTGAAAAGGGAAAAATCTTAGCAACAAAGTAAGTACGCATCTTAATATCATCAGAAAACAAGCCACTCATGGTAGAAAGTTCATTCATATGTGCTATCGCACTTTCATTCTTAGTCCCACAAAAAGGTTCTTTCTCGACAATAGCTATGTAAGATAGATCGAGAGAGAAATCATAATCTTCATCTATAATGTTTATGGGAGAAGCAGCAAACTTAGCAGCAGGATATAATTTGGGTCTAATAGTACGCCTCTCAAGGAGACTCTTAGCAGCGCTCCTATCATGGGTGTTCTTACATTCTTTAATAAACTCATCGGTCATCTCAACATAATCTTCTTCAATATCATAACTCTCACTAGACTCAGGTGAGCTAATAGGCGTGGTAGTGTCTTCATTAGGAGTTTTGGTATTTCCAGCTATAGTTCTAGCAATCGTAGCATCTAGGAAAGGACCTAATGAACCACTCTTATCAAGCACAGTAGAAGCAGCATCATAAGCATTAGAAGTTTCAGATTCAGCAGTAGTAGCAGTGTGTGTAGCATGTGTATGTGGTGGTGTAATGAGCTTACTTATAACAGATGGTGAATCAAGAGCAGCAGAGGTGTTAAGAACCGTACCTCTTCTTGTAGTGGATGGTAAATAGGAACCTTGCCATCACGAGACTTACCCATGATGGATGGATAGCAGTGAACAATAGAGAATCCAAGTGAGCTTGATAAATAAAGCTATGCTCCCCGGCAACGGCACCAGAAAATAGTCTTGATGACCCACAAGTATAGGGGGTGTATCACAGTATTTTCGAGGGAAATGAAACCCAATTTATTGATTCGACACAAGGGGAGCCAAAGAATATTTATAAGCCTTAACAACTGAGTTGTCAATTCAGCTGCACCTGGAAACAATCTTGCTCACAGCAGTTTACCAGTAGCAATAGTTTTGCAGTAGGAATAGTAAAGCAATAGCAGTAGTAAAGCAAAGACAGCAGTAACAAAAGAACTAAACAGTGGGATTCGAGTGCGGTAGGCATAGGGATGGATGGACGGGCGTTGCATGGACAAGACAATCCACATAGCAATCAGACCATAGGGCAATTGCAGATAAATAAGATAAAGCATCCAAGTACTAGACAATCCTAGGCATGTGTTCCATATATAGTCATACGTGCTCGGTATGAGAACTTGCACAACATCTTTTCTCCTGCCAGCCCATTTGCAGCGGGGCCTCTAGGGAACTACTGGAAATTAAGGTGTCATGACTACGCACTTCTATTCTTGTAGACAACTGTTGGGCCTCCAAGTGCAGAGGTTTGTAGAACAGCAGCAAGTTTTCCCTTAAGTGGATCACCCAAGGTTTATCGAACTCAGGGCGGAAGTGGTCAAAGGTATCCCCTCTCAAGCAACCCTGCAATCAAGATACAAGAAGTCTCTTGTGTCCCCAACACACCCAATACACTTGTCAGGTGTATAGGTGCACTAGTTAATGAAGAGATAGTGAAATACAAGTGGTATGGATAATTATAAGTGGTAATGGTGATAGGAAATAGCTTGATGGCGTGGAAAAGACTAAAGCAAAACTGAAATAAAGAAGGAAGCAAGCAAACATGTAACAGATCTAATTGCAAATGGTGTTTCAATGCTTAGAAACAAGGCCTAGGGATCATACTTTCACTAGTGAACACTCTCATATAAATATCTTCTCTTCATGATACTACTCTTAACTACTCTCCGGTTGAACACTCTAATCGATGGTAGGGCTATAACAGCACACCTCAAAGTAAGCCTTTCCCATCTAGAAAACCCCACACTATCACCTTGAGTACTAGATGAGTCCAACAAACACCACAATTTCATAAAGACATTCAACTCCAAATATAACTCATAACAAGTATTTGTAATCTCTAGCCTAAGTGCCACCATGGTGTGCACGCTGTCACTTTCACACACATGGGGAGAGCAAAGATCTATTAAAGCACTTGAGTAGCAAGGTAGATCTATAGATTACAAGCTCATGATCACAACAAGATCATGCATAGAGAGAGATGAACGCATAGCTACCGGTAGAACCCTTAGCCTCGAGAGAGAACTACTCCCTCCTCATCATGGGAATCATCAATGGTGATGGAGATGGCGGTGGAGATCGATGGAGATGGCTCCGAGGGCACTTCCTCGTCCTGGCAGGGTGCCGGAACAGAGACTTTCTGTCCCCCGAATCTCCCCTTTGATGGCGGCGGTGCTGCGGAACTTTTCATGGATTTTTGATTGATAATCTAGGATTTACGCATCGGAAGGCTTCTTATAGGCCAGAGGGCAAGGTCGGTGGGTGGCCAGGGGGCCCACACCATGCCCTGGCACGGCTGCCTAGGTGGACCCGCGCCATGGGGTGGTGTGGCCACCCTGTGGCCCCTCTCCGACTCTCCTTCTGGCTCCGTGAGTCCTCCGGGAAAATAATAACTTTGGCTTTTGTCCCGTCCAATTCCGAGAATATTCATTTTCTGACTTCCTGGAACCAAAAATAGCAGAAAACAGGGAACTCACACTGTGGCATCTGGTTAATAGGTTAGTCCAAGAAATCATATGAAAATTACTCCAAAGTGTGGAAAAGACACAAGAAAGTAGATAAAACCAAGCATGGAACATCAGAAATTATAGATACATTTGCAATGTATCAACATCCCCAAGCTTAACTCCTGCTCGTCCTCGAGTAGGTAACTGATAAAAAGAAAGAATAATTTTTGAGGTGACATGCACCATCAAAGACTTGATCAAAGTATTTGTAAAACATTCAAAGTTGGGATCATAGTACTTCAATCATAACATGAAAGACAAAGTTCTAGCAATAAGACAAAGAAACTATGTTGCAACATGAAAAGACACAAACAAAAGATTCATGAATAACAATGCTTTGCAAGACGTTTGTTTGTTTCACATAAAGAAAACATAGCATAATAGTATTCAGCTTGTCCCTCATAGAGTAGCAAATATAAATGCATAGGACACCTTCAAAGTTCATAAGAGTGACTAGATACAAATAGTTTCAAACAATCAATATCAAGGTATGCATGAATCAACTAGTCTTGGGACAATGCACATAGAACTAAGAATGGCCACTATGCTCTCAAAGTAGGTGCATAAAGGTAGAAGGTGGAGACTCGGTATATAAGTGGAAGAAAGGCCCTCATAGAAGGAAGTAGGGATTCAAGTTTCATAAAGAGCTTCCAAAAATTATGGTACTTATAGCTTTCAGCTCTCATTGCCCCTATCATAAGCATCTTGAAGTGATTAAGGTTAAAGTGGACAAACTATGGTGTACATGCTTGACGAAGTATAAGTCAGAAATCTCATGTCCCTTGTATACGAGGGCTGCTCCTCATGCTACTCAAGTTTAGTCACCGGTAAGTTCTTGTCATCGTAAGTACATGTGTATCATAGAGAACCGCCAACGGGGTACCCCTTGCCCAATGATACGGAAGAATCCCCATATCAAAATGACAAGGCAAGCAGACAACGAACATCTCAGCAATCTTCTTATTTACCATGGGAATATGGTGCTTTTTTCTCTCTTTCCTCTTTTCATAGTATCTTTTTTTCTCTTTTCTCTTTTTTTTCTCAATATAAGACTCTTTTTATAAGAAGAATGCTTCATAGACAGCTCATTATGGTTACGCTGCAGGTTTCCACCATGTCAGCATGGATTAGACCAGCGGCCCAAGCGTTTCTCTAACACATATACATAACTCCATGGACTTACAAGCTCCCCTTTGATTTCACACCGACGACATCCATATACAAAAGAGCATGATATCAACTAGGTACAAGTACCAAGTGCAATGTTGAAAGCGTTCCTCATGAAAGCATGGTTCTGCTAATTCCCAACAAATAAGTGCAAGCATATACAACATAGAAGACACAATGGTTCAAGTTTATTAAGGGCAAGTAAAGTAAAGTGTGCCATCAAGTTCGTGAGAGCTTTAATCACTAGTTTTCTCATAACAAGTGGAAGGTAAACAAAAGCATGAATATACTTGGAATAGCATAAGCTAGTAGGTAGGTACGGTGGACTCTTTGGAATAACTTGGTTTAAGGAGTTGGATGCATGAGTGGAACTCATACTTGGTTGTGGAGGCTAGCAAAAGACCAGGAGCGACAAACTAAGAGAGCAATAATGGCCATAATCATGAGAGTGACAAAACATCATTGATCAAAGCATAAAGTTATACTACAAGTTGAAAACTAAAGGATCATAAAGGCTATGGTGACTTTGGATAGTCATAACATGGTGTGAGCATGTGCCAAGTCAACCCAAATAAAGCATCGAAGGACAATACCACAATACTATGCTTTAATATGCTAAAACAACGCATGATTCATCCAAGGCACATTAAGCAATCTCAATTGTTTATAACAAGTCATGCTACAACAAAGAATACTAAGCATAAAGCCAAAACAATATCAAGCATGGCATGACAAAGCATAGGCCACAGTCAAAAACAAGCTCTTTTTACCACATAAGAATGAACTTTCCTACTCTTTTCCAAACCAAACCAAACTATTTGCAAACCAATGTATGAAAGAGGGGGTCCAACCAATTTATTCAGAAAACTAAGCAAACCAAGCAAACGAAAAACCAAAACGAAAACCAAAAATAAGACGCTCCAAGAACAACACAACTATGCATGAAACAATAAAAATGAAGCGTTTGAAAGAAACCTGGGATTTTTATTGATGAAGAAGGGGATGCCTTGGGCATCCCCAAGCTTTGACGCTTGTACTTCTTGGATATTTCTTGGGGTGACACGCCTGGCAACCCCAAGCTTGAGGTTTAGTCCATCCTTCATCTCATTACTCATTCCTTCCATACACCTGAAATTTTTCCTTCATACAAAACTTCACACAATCGTTATTAGCAACATTAGTGCACTCAAGATAAAAGGTCTTAAGGTTCAGTTTTATAACACCAAATAAACTTCCATTAGAACACTAGCTACTGAAGAACTTCCCTCAAAAAGCTCAATTCCCCAAAAGAACTCAAAAAGGAACCAACAAGAAGCAAATACAGAAAATGGCAGAAATCTGTCAAAACAGACCAGCGGGTAAAGACGAATTTTTTCGAAGACCTTCTGTTGCTCAAATCAAAAAGTGTTAAACCAAAGAAAGTTAGATAACAACCTGGGTCAGAAGCACAAAAAATCACGCCTCAAAAGGACGTACAGAGATTTTACACAAATTTTTATGGTGAAGCATAGAAATCTGTTTCGAGACAGCAACTTTCCCAATCATTACTTCTCTCTCATTAGAGGTTACTCTTGGCACAAAAAGCAAATAAAAAGGATAAGGAGCGGTTATTACTGATGTAATAACTTCCAAGACTCAACTAAAACTTTTGGGTTATCTCCCAACAAGTACTTTTGTTTAACGCCTTTAAGTTAGGCATGATAGTTTGAGAAGATGCTCACATAGGAAATATGAATTGAAGTAAAAGAGAGCATCAAGAAGAAAATTCAAAACACATTTAAGTCTAACCCACTTCCTATGCTTAGGAAACTTGTAAAGAAACAAGTCATGAAAGCACAAAGCAATAAGCATAGGAAAGCAAAATAAGTGCAACTTCAAAATTTTCAACATAAAGAGGGGAAACTTAATATTATTGAGATGCATAGAACCATGTTTTCCTCTCTCATAATAACTTTCAGTAGCAACATGCATAAAATTAACAATATAACTATCACATAAAACATTCTTATCATGAGCCACATGCATAAAAGAATTAATACTCCCCACATAAACATAGTCATTCTTGTTAATTGTAGTGGGAGCAAATTCAACAAAATAGCTATCATTATTATTTTCATCACCATAATCATCAAATATAGGAGGCATATTATAATCATAATTAATTTCCTCCTCAATAGTAGGTGGACTGAAAATATCATATTCATCATTGTAATCATCATATATTGGAGGCATAGTATCATCAAAGTAAATTTTCTCCTCCGTGCTTGGGGGACTAAAAAGATCATCTTCATAAAAACTAGCTTCCCCAAGCTTAGACTTTTCCATAGCATTATAAATAATGGTGTTCAAAGAATTCATACTAATAACATTGCTATTAGCACGCAAATAAAGTTCCATAGGTTTTTTAATTTTCTCTTCAAACACTTCATGTACTAACTCAAGATAAATACTATAAAGCTCTCTAATTTTTGTTTTGTTTTCCATTAAGCCTAACTAGTGAAAACAAGAAACAAAAAGACAAAATTGCAGAATCTAAAGGAAATAACTTCGAGCACTCACACTGGAGGATGTGAGTACCTTTTACCTTACCTCCCCGGCAACGGTGCCAGAATATAGGCGTTTGCCGTGGGAGGTTCTTCTTCTTTAATCCTCCGGTGTGAATACCTTTTACCTTACCTCCCCGGCAACGGTGCCAGAAAATAGGCGTTTGCTGTGGGAGGTTATTCTTCTTTAATCCTCCGGTGTGAATACCTTTTACCTTACCTCCCTGGCAACGGCGCCAGAAAATAGCTTGATGTCTACGCACTTCTATTCTTGTAGACAGTTGTTGGGCCTCCAAGTGCAGAGGTTTGTAGAACAACAGCAAGTTTTCCCTTAAGTTGATCACCCAAGGTTTATCGAACTCAGGGAGGAAGTGGTCAAAGGTATTCCCTCTCAAGCAACCCTGCAATCAAGATACAAGAAGTCTCTTGTGTCCCCAACACACCCAATACATTTGTCAGGTGTATAGGTGCACTAGTTCGGCGAAGAGATAGTGAAATACAAGTGGTATGGATAATTATAAGTGGTAATGGTGATAGGAAATAGCTTGATGGCGTGGAAAAGACTAAAGCAAAACTGAAATAAAGAAGGAAGCAAGCAAACATGTAACATATCTAATTGCAAACGGTGTTTCAATGCTTAGAAACAAGGCCTAGGGATCATACTTTCACTAGTGAACACTTTCATATAAATATCTTCTCTTCATGATACTACTCTTAACTACTCTCCGGTTGAACACTCTAATCGATGGCAGGGCTATAACATCACACCTCAAAGTAAGCCTTTCCCATCTAGAAAACCCCACACTGTCACCTTGAGCACTAGATGAGTCCAACAAACACCACAATTTCATAAAGACATTCAACTCCAAATATAACTCATAACAAGTATTTGTAATCTTTAGCCTAAGTGCCACCATGGTGTGCACGCTGTCACTTTCACACACATGGGGAGAGCAGAGATCTATTAAAGCACTTGAGTAGCAAGGTAGATCTATAGATTACAAGCTCATGATCACAACAAGATCATGCATATAGAGAGAGATGAACACATAGCTACCGGTAGAACCCTTAGCCTCGAGAGAGAACTACTCCCTCCTCATCATGGGAATCATCAATGGTGATGGAGATGGCGGTGGAGATCGATGGAGATGGCTTCGAGGGCACTTCCCCGTCCCTGCAGGGTGCCGGAACAGAGACTTTCTGTCCCCCGAATCTCCCCTTCGGTGGCGGCGGTGCTGCGGAACTTTTTGTGGATTTCTGATTGACGATCTAGGGTTTAAGCATCGGGAGGCTTCTTATAGGCGAAGAGGCAAGGTCGGTGGAGTGCCAGGGGGCCCACACCACCTAGTGGCGTGGCCAGGGCTAGCCCGCGCCACCATATGGTGTGGCCAGGCCCTGGCCCTCCTCCGTCTGTGCTTCTGGCTCCGTGAGTCTTCCGGTAAAATAGGAACTTTGGCTTTTATCCCATCCAATTCCGAGAATATTGATTTTCTGACTTTCCTGGAACCAAAAATAGCAGAAAACTGGCAACTGGCACTGTGGCTCTTGTTAATAGGTTAGTCCAAGAAATAATATGAAAAGTACTCCAAAGTTGGAACAAAACACAAGAAAGTAGATAAAACTAAGCATGGAACATCAAAAATTATAGATACATTTGCAATGTATCATACCTTAGGAGGAGGGTTAGAAGCGTCGAACGGGGGAACGATTGGCTCACTAGGAAGCACATCCTTGACGGTTCATGTGGTCACCAGTCGAACCCTTTTATCCACTTCACTCGTGGACATGCCATCGGCGCACACGCGAGTGACATCGTAAGCGCTAGCCCACTGAAACATGGGGTGGACTCTGGCCTGCAGGGGCTGGACGCGATGGCGCAACCACGTGCGAATGAGAGCGCAGCCTCCCTCCTCTTCGCCTATGCGACTCTCGAGGTTGCAGACGCGCTCGTACAACACATCTGTCTCCGCGGACTCGCCAGACATGACTACATTCTTCCAGGAGCGCCTCCTCTTCTGGTCGCGAACGTAGAACCACTTGTCCCTCCATCCTTGGACGGACTTCATCAGCTTGATGTCAAAATAAGTGGTGGATGGATCAACGTGGATTCCGCAGCCGCCTACATCATAGACTAAAGAGCCAGATGCAGATTGGCGCTTCAACTTGAAGAGGCGCTTGAAGAGGCCGAAGTTCGGCTCGATCCCGAGCCAGCACTCGCAGAGGGTGATGAAGCAAGAGATATGGAGGATAGAATTCGGGGACAGCTGATGGAGCTGAAGCCCGTAAAAACAAAGGAGACCCCTGAAGAAGGGATGCAGGGGCAACGAGAGGCCGCGAATGATGAACACCAAGAACATCACTCGAAAACCAGCGGGAGGAGAGGGGATTATCTCACCACTAGCGACGCGCGCGTCAGCGACTACGGTGGACAGCACTCCGTCTTGACGAAGAAGACAAAGATCAGAGGACTTGATGATGGACGGACGCCATGCGCCATTCGTGACGCGGGTGCCCTTCTTCTTCTTCGGGCGGCGTATCGGTGCCCAGCGCGAGCCGCTTTCTTCTTCATCGCAGCGCAGATGGTAGCATGAATCGGTCGCAACACCTCCCTTCTTTTTTCCCATTGCGCGGCGGTGATGCGACCGGAGAAAGTAGCTGGGAAATGCGTGAAGCTGGTCCAGCGCCACGGAGGAAAAGAAAACAGAGAAAGCAGGGGAGCAACGGCAATGGCGATGAAGGCAAAAAGATGAGCGAAAGCATATATGAATTTTACCGTCGCAGCATCACTACTTAACCCCTAGAAGATGCAATCCAATGGCTTAGAAAAACCCTACTGGACGCGTGGCGTTCATCCTACTTGACACGGGAGGAGCTGAAACACGAACCGTCCCCCCGCTACTCCCATTATGTGCGGAAATCGAGGAGGCACTGTTAAAATAAAGATTACGCACGCCCGGTCAAATCAGAGTCAGGGAATGGGACCCACCGCTTGTCACGTCCCGTCAAACTCGCTCATGCAGGCAACTGAGGTCATGAAATCGTTAGCACTGACGTCATCAAAAGCTACGCAGCAGAAGACTTCGATTACTTTAGTTCTTGCTCGAGTCTTCGACTCCACCAATCACTCGGGGGCTACTCCCATAGGGAGCGTTGGTCGCGCACCCTACGATTTTCTTTCTTCTTCTTTTTTAGGAGCATGGGCAATCAAAGCAAACCCAACCACTCGAAGCATGATTCGACTATGGACATGGGTTACTCCCATAGGGAGCGCCGGAATTAAATTTTGACTGAAACAAGCAAACAAAAGACGACATCACTCGCAAAAGTTATTTAGTCCCTGCCTGAGTCTTCGACTCAACCAGGCACTCGGGGGCTACTCCCATAGGGAGCGCTGGTCGCGCACCCTATGATTATTTGTACAAAGTACTGTGTGTCGATAACATCCACACTCGAAGTTTATGGCTACACCACCTCATAAATTTTTCCCTACAAAGAGATTGCGTCTCCTGGGTTACCCGAATCATCTCCGTGATGATAAAATTCGGATGCCGCGCTTACAGCGTGAAGGTAAGGCCTGGCAACGCATTTGCTGCGCACTACCAAAAATATATCCGTGCCTACAGGTATGATGAATATGCCTTGACGGACGCGTCGAATGCTCACACCCATATACTGGAATTCGACTTCTGTAAGACCTCCGCGGCTTAAGTCGAATTACACCAGCACTTTTCCGGATTCGAGTCCAGGGACTCGAGTTTGAGTAGGTGGCATTGTTTTACCCTAAGGTAGTTAACTGATACCGATACATCGGTTAAAATCAGGCACGCACACCAACAATCCCTATGACACGGATAATCAGTCAAAAAATGTACTCAGTCATGCACTCGAAAGACTTCATAAAGTCTCCAATGAATCACATTCCACTTCGACACTGGGGCTACTGACATGGGTATACCCTATAGGTACTCGAGATTGGTATATACGGCCTAAATATGTAAAGGCCCATGATGTCGCCAAGGCCCAAATGAAGGACTCAAGTAACCTACGAACTCTCGATTGCTTGAAGAACAAGAAGAAGCTAAAGATAGAAAGTTTGAAGGGGGGAACCCTAACTTGTAACTGACTCGACCTGCTACCCGAGACCTAGCCTATCTATATAAAGGCTAGGAGGGGGCGGCGAGGAGGACACACGCAACCCTAGTTTCCACAACCCTTGCCAGATTGCATCTGTGCACCATTGTAATCCTCGATTCCTTTGATAATTCCACGAGCAGACAAGCAGGAGTAGGGACCTCTACAAGGCCTGAACTTGGGTAAATCTTTGAGTCCCCTGTGTGCTTGTTTGCTAGCCGATAGATGTCTCCAGCGCTCCCTCCTTCTCCAAAACCCAAGTCCATAACAATGGGCATTGATGAGTTAAACCCTCGTCACCTAGCCTTCAAGATTTGTTTTAATAATTATTATTTTGTTCCGGTATTACGAGAACAATGGTTGTTCAAATAATTACCGTATTCCATAAAGGATGGACGAACTTTTACAAGTCTAGTGGGAGAAATCACATCCATAAACACTATTGCTAAAATGTCGCAAGACAAATGATTGAAAGATCACTTATGAAGTGACATCGCTGTTTGAATTATATTGGAAAGAAAACATGAAGAAACTCCATGTTGATGGATTTTTAGAGTCTTTGATTTTGATCAATGACGCTTGTGAGACTTTCCTGGAGATAATTGAAACTCCGTTCATAGGCCAAAGAGGGACGGATGACTAGCTTATTGGAAATTGTGCATGCTGATGTGCATAGTCCATTATGTGTAGCCATATGCGATGGATCTTTTTGCTTCATATGCTTTCTCTAGAAATTTGAGTGAATATATCTATATATTTTCTTAATGAGGAAGAAGTATGAAACATTTGAAAATTGCTCAAAGTCTTTCAAGATGAAGTAAAAAATCATTGTAACAAGAAAATAAAAGAGTTTATGATTTGATCATAAAGGAAGATAGTTGAGTTACATGTTTATCAAAACACCTAAGGTTTGAGGAATTGTTCCATGATTTGTGTTTCCCGATAAACCATAGGAGTATGGCATATTCGAGAGATGAAATCAAACCATGTTTGACATGGTAAGATCAAAGGTGTCATTTATAAAACTACCATTATGTTTTAAGGATTAAAAATTTAGAGACTACCACTTTTACACTGAAAAGAGCACCATCGTGATCCGTTGAAATGACACCATATGAGTTAAGGTTTGGGATAAAACCCGAATTGTCTTTTCTTAAATTTTGGTATGCTATGCATAAGTAAAATGTTTACAACCAAAGTCGGATAAGCATGTCTTTGTAGGTTATCCCAAATAATTTGTTGGGAATTTCTCCATAACACCGAGTACAAAAGAGTTTGTCGCTTGGAACGTCAAGTTTCTTGAAGAGGAATTTTTCGTGAAAGGTAACTGGGAGGACAATAGAACTTTGATAAGGTTGTTGAACCTTGGATATATGTGCTAAGTAGCACAGTGCCGGAAAGTGTCCCGGAGGCGGCTAAAATGCTCATGGCTCCCATGATTACAAAGGTTGTGATCTCAAAGATTAGAGTTCCTATTGAACCGTGTGGGTCGGTAAGAATCAAATGGTGTGATTTGATAAGCAAGTCGTTATTGTTTTGACAATGATGAACCGACTACATGCAAAGAAGTGATGATGGGCCCTGACTCCATAAAATGACTAGAAGTCATAGAATCCGTGATAGTATCCATACACGAGAAATCAAGTTTCTGAACTTGGAAGACCCTCCAGAAAGGCGTGAAGCCTATCGGTCGTGTTTAGATCTATAAAGAAATAGACATGGATGTTTAACATCTATGAAATAGTCGACATGTCGGAAAGAAGTTTACGACAATGTTCAAGGAGTTGACTATGACAAGATTTGATCTTTCATAGCGATATTTAGTCTTGACGGATTAATGTAGCAACCACTACATATAATTTGATGTATGGTAGTTAAACAAACAAAACAATGTTCTTCTAATAGAATGGTTACCTAGGACATGTACAAGACATGGTCCGAAGGGTTTTTGTTAATTCAAAGGGTGCTAAAAGGACATGCAAACTTCAATAGTTGAAGTAAGCATAGCGGAGTTAGAATCTTCACCATGATGAGACTGTTAAAAGAGTTTAAATTCATCGGAGATGATGAAGATGCTTGCATTTGCAATAAATTAAGTGGGAGCGCTAAGACATATTTCTAATACATTATGTAGAGGGCATATTGTTGATTGGAAATGATGTATCTTTTATTGACACAAGTTAATAATTTCATTAAAATAGGATTTTGATGAAAGACTTGGGCAAAACCGGAATATTTGGCATCAATATCTATATGGATAGATTGAGGCGCTAATATGGTTATTCTAGGCGTACATATATGAGATATTGAAAGGGTTCAATATGGAAACAACAAGAAAGGTTCTTGCTGCATGGAAAGGATTGTATCAAGATTCAAGTGTTTCAACACTTGGTGAGTAAAATCACATGAAGATTTTGATCGATTATACCATGATATGTATATATCCAGAATGTCCTATGCTCTAAATGTTATGAGCATATACCAGAATGATTCATAAGATGATCATTGGACAATAGTAAATATATTCTTATGAGCTCTGGAAGAACTAAGAATATATCATGTATAAGTGACAAATAGTTAAAGGTAGTTCATTGTAAAGTGTTACATTGATACTAGTTTTGTCACAAGATACAAATTAAATTTATCTCAATTTAGACTATGGGTGGCACAATGTAATGGAAAGGATGTTCCATGATGGATTTGGATGAGTTCCAAAGTTGAGACATTGTGACGGATACTACAACGAAAGGCTAAGTATATGACTGCTATAGTAGCAGCAAAGGAGGGCATTTGTGTTAAGTAGTTTGTTATCAAACTAGGTGTGGTTCAAAGTGGGCTAATACTATGAAGATATATTGTATGACAATAATATCAACATATTTTAACCCGAATGAACTAAAAGGTCTCACAAAAGGACCAAATTTATACAATGCCATCTCATTTGAGAATGAGTGATGCATAGAGACGCAAAGACATGCAAATACACACGGACCTGAAATTGTCAGATCCGGAGATTATGTTAACCACTAGCAATCGCGTATATGCAACACCAGAAAGCCATAGGTGTTCAATACGCAAAGTTTTTCAAACTAGATTATTGACTCTAGTGCAAGTGGGAGACTGAAGGGAATATGCCCGAGAGGCAATAATAAAGTGGTTATTATCTTATTCCATGTTTATGATAAATGTTTATTTTGCATGCTATAATTGTATTAATTGGAAACATTAATACATGTGTGTTTAATAAACAAAATACAAAGTTCCTAGTAATGCCTCTCATATAAACTAGCTCGTTGATTAACAAGATGATCAAGGTTTCCTGATCATGGACATTGGATGTTGTTAATAACGAGGTCACAACATTGGTGGAATGATGTGATGAAAATTCATCCGAAGTATAGCATTACGATCAAAGTCATTATGTTTATATTGCTATAACATCATACGAAGTAATCTTAGTCCTTAGACCATGAGATCATGTTAATTGCTAACACCGGAAGAGTATCTTGATAACATCAAACGTCACACCGTAACAGGGTAACTATAAAGGTGGTTTCAGTGCTACAAAGGTGTATGTTGTGGCTCATGGATCAAGAGTGGGATTTTTCCATCTCGATGACGGATAGATATACTCTGGGCCCTCTCGGTGATATCACATTGGTTAGCTTGCAAGCAAGTGATGTGATCACTAGAATGTTATATCACGGGAACAAGAAAAGAGTGCATGTCGGTAACGAGATCAAACTAGGTATGGAGATACCGATGATCGAATCTCGGACATGTAATATATCGCGAGACAAAGGGATTTAGTTACCAGCGTTAAAGGTTCTCACGATCACAGAAGTCATCGTTGAATGTATAGGAGTCAGTATGGATCTCCAGGTCTTGCTTCTGATTATTGATCTGAGAGGGGTCTCGATCATGTATGCATTATTCGCGAACCGTAGGGTGACACACTTAAGGGATACCGACACCTTTTGGAGCAAATATATATGTTTTAGATAAAGGTTTAAGAAAGCGCTGGAATTATTTCAATAGACACCGGAACTGTTTCGGGTGAAATTGCTGAAATTGGTTCTGCATGTAATATTGAAATGTTGCAGGGGGTTTTATGTGAATGTTTGTTAATTAAAGTAATTAAAAAAATTCTGAATAAAATTAATAAAAGAGTTTTATTAAATAAGAGAGCATTAAATTTGGAGAAACTTAATGCATTTAATGTGGAGACTTTAAAAGAGAATGTGAAGGGGCATTTTAATGTGGAGGGGTTACCACCACATGAATGGGGGAGGTGAGGTGTCACCCTCCCATGGGGCGCCGGCCATGGGGAGGGGTACCCCCTCCTCCTATAAAAGGCCTCCCTCACTCCCCTTCTTCCTCACACCTCCTCGTGAAGGATCTCTCTCCCCCTCTAGTATTATTCCCCCATGGTCTTGGATTAGCGAGATACATGTTCCCGTGGCTTTATCTGGAAAGGAGTTGCTGCTTCCGCTGCTTTGCTAGAGCGAGGGACGGAGGTTGTCGGGGTACCGGACGTGTGTGCGATCACGGATGCACCGCTGCTTTGCGGTACTGGACTTGGTGGTGCTGGACTTGTTGGAGCTGGATCTGAAGGACGTGCTGGAGCCGGACCTGCTGGACTTCATCATGATCTTGAGATCGGCAAGTGTACAACTACATCATCCACGAGTTCCAACTCGTTAACAAAACTCGTTGTCTTCGAGGGTGAGTTCTCCATGGATGTATATCCACCCGTTGCTCTATATCTAGTAGATAGATCTTGGCGTATAGTTCACATCGTAGGAATTTTTTGTTTTCTATGCTGCGAACCCAACACAAATGATGATCAAGGTTTCCTAATCACGGGCATGTATGTCAATTGACAATAAGGTCATATCATTATTGAATGATGTGATGGACACGCTTACCCAACATAAGTATTGCAACACGATCAAGTCACAAAGTTCATCGTTGCAATAATTAGGAAATAAAGTATCCTGCTTCTTAGACTATGACATTATATGTAATCACTGTCACCCGAGGCTGCTTTGACTGCATCAACCATCACACCGTAACAGGGTGATCATTGATGGCTCCAAAAATAGCCATCTTCCACCGTGTTTAAACATTGTTTTTAGTCAAGCAATTGACAAGAAACTATCTAGCCTTGCCACTAATGACTAATAATTGCAAAGATATGCAAAACATTTCTTTGAATTATGTTGTGTAGGAAATCATGCTTTTAATGCGAAATCAGGAGTCATAATGAAGGTTTTTGAGGAAGTCCACACAACCAAGTAATTGTGGAGAAAATTCCAAAGCATCAGTAATAACCAACCTGCAGGCGGGGCCTGCCGTCTGCATCCGCCTACCATGTGGAGGCGGCTTCGTCTCATCAAACCCTATAACTTTCGTGAAGACAACTATATATTTTGAGGTCTCAGCCGCCGCGCAGGAGGCCACCATTCTCAGATTGCATCACAACACCACCAAAGGAGATCCACACCATTGTTCATCCCTTCCATCTTCCATCCCCTCCATTAGTCATAGCCATTACTTTGTACTTGAGATCTCCTTATGATTCAACGACCATTGTAAGAATATTTGATTTCAATCTAAGTATTTGCACAATGTTTTCTATCCTTGATCTTATTGTTATGAGTGAGTAGTCCTCACGGGTTACGGGTTGGGGAGAAACCTCACAGCGATTATGTGCATCTAATCTATGGGAGCATTGTGTATTGTTTGAAAGAGAGATTTGTATCTTTTGTTTCTTTGTCTCTTGTCTCGATCTTTGGACTTGTAGGTACCCAGGACCCCATAGATTGATAAAGGCTTAAGGTGAGATACTTGGCTAGTGGTGATCTCATAGAAACCCGAGTGACAGAAAAGATAGTACGATCTTTGCTTTGCAACCCATTCGGAATCACAACAACATCACCACTTAATACTTTGATCTGTGTTTTACACTTAATAATCATTTGTAGCTCGTTGCTTCGTGGTGCACTCGGTTGGATCAAAAGACTATTGCAATGCCTGCTGCATCATAGGGGATCTAGTATATTAGGATGTGTTGCCCATAAGAAATTATCCCTATTAAAATATTACACATGATTATGATTATTATTATCTTTTATCCCATATGGTGTGAAGCTTCAGGTGGATCTTCAACCCTGGCCTATCTCCATCCATTAAATCAACTCACTATAAAAGTAAACTAGATTGGTCCAGTAAACAAAGCTAAAACGAATAAACAAAGTCTTGTAGACATGTCCTTTTTATTTCCTTTTAGCACTGCTTTTCAAGGTTCGATTAAACCTAGATCTACTAGGGAAAAAGCTATTATACTACATCCGTGAATCCGGATGGAAGGTATCGACCCTTTTTCTGGCGCTGTTGTCGGGGAAGCAATTTTGCTATCCTGGTGAGGTCACTAGAGACCTTGTTTTTAGTTTTATTATTTATTTGTAGTTTATTTCTTGTGAGTATTTTACTTTCTAGTTATCTATTTGAAAACCCAAAAAATAGTTACTTGTTATTTGTTTTCTTTACTTAAAAATACCAAAAATATAAGAGCCATGGCTCAAAAGAGACTTGGGGAGTATGCTAGTCCCACTGATGATTTTATTCGTGCACCTATTACTTAGCCCGCTGTTGATGCGGAAGCATATGAAATTAATCCTAACCTTTTAAGTTTGGTTCAACAAAACCAATTTGGAGGCTCATCTTCTGAGGATTTAGGTTTGTACTTGAATACTTGTACTGAAATTTGCGACATGATGCATATTAAGGATGTAGATCCAAATGCTATTAAATTACGATTGTTTCTTTTCTCTCTTAGAGGAAAGTCTAAGGACTGGTTGTTAGCTCTACCTAAAGGCACTATTAAATCTTGGGAGGAATGCACTAATATGTCTATGACTAAATTTCCCTCCAGCTAAAACTATGCAACTAAGATCCAACATTACAAGTTTTAGACAAGAATATCATGAGCCACTAGCGCTTGTATGGAAAAGGATGAAAGAAGCCATAATGAATTATCCTAGTCATGGGGTGGAAGAATGGCTTATATTATATTTATTTTATAATGGCCTTAATCCAATGTCTAAGTTTATGCTAGATACTGCAACAAGAGGAACAATCATGGGAAAGCAAGTAAGTGGTGCAAAGAAATTACTTGATGATATGCAAAATAACCATGCCCAATGGCATGTGGAAAGAACCTCGAAAAGAGTGAGTTCAATCATCGAGGTAAATAATGAAGACCTTACATCTAAGGTAGAGGAGTTACTCAACATAGTAAAGGGTAAGGAAGATACCCAAGTTAATGTTATCGCTACAGATGTTAATGATGTTAATTTTATAGCTCACACTCCTTATAATCCTGCATGGAAGAACTAAAATTATGCTTCTAATGTTCAAAAACATTATTCTAATTCTGCACGAGCTCCTTATAATAATTATGATAATCATAATGGAGAAAACCATGGCAATCTCTCATTTGAGCAAACTGTTAGAACCTTTATGCAAGCTTAAACCGAACAAAATAATATGCTTATTAAAATCACGTAGAACCATGAAAGTAGTATAGGGAAATTATCTAACCAAGCCATTGCAATTAGAAATGATGTGTAGGCTCTACAGGAAAGGACAAAGACCATGGAGGCTCAATTGGACAAGGTAGCCGAGAGCCAAGCTCTCATACTAGCAAAGTTTGCTAGGAAGCCCGAGACAAATCCGGTAGAGGACCTCAAGATGATGAGGATATAAACAAATGAAGAGAATCCTGAAGAGCTGGATTATAGCAACGCGCCAACACCTGAATATATCGTGGAAGATCTACTAAAGATGATCACCGTGAAAAATCCCGATATAGAATAAGGTAATGATGCTATGTATCAACAATTTATTCAACAAGTAGCATCTAAAGTTCGATATTTAGAGATGGAGTATAAGAGACTAGCTAATATGCTTCCGGCTAAGCTAGATTTATATTTGAGCCCACTATTAAAATTAAGATTGGGGTTAATGAGATATCTGCACTTTGTGATCTTGGTGCAAGTGTCTCAATGATTTCTAAAAGTCTATTTGACAAGTTAAACTTGGGGCCATTTGCAATCACTGATCTAAGACTCTATCTAGTAGATTCAACTTATAAACAAGCTATTGGGATAAAAGAAAATATAGTTGTTGAAATTAAAGGTAGTCTTGCTCTTATTGACCTTATTATTGTGGACATGCCTGAAGATCCCATAGCACCTATAATTTTAGGTAGACCCTTCCTAAGAACTATTACAACTTTAATCAATTTATATGAAGGGAATGTGAGAATATGACTACCATCTAGAGATCCTTTTATAGTACACTACCCTAGGAAGAAGGCCAAACCTAATAATAATGATGGTATAATTACATTAAACCCAATTACTTTGGAGTGGGTGTTCCACTCATTAAACCTAAATGATCACCATCTGGGTCAAGCTAATTGACCTTAACTAGAAGCGCTTCATGGGAGGCAAGTCATGTGAAATAAAAGTTTTTACTCTTGTGTTAGTTTTATTTAGTTTTGTTTGTTTGTTTTGTTTTTGTTTTTAATAATGTGTGTTCAAGAAGACCTTTGGAGAGAGGAGAAGAAATAAGGTAATCCTCGATCTTTTATTTTACTAACACATGGCCTAAGAAATATTGCTGATTTTTTGTGAAGTATATTTGTTGTTATTTTGTCCTTTGTTAAGATGTGTAAAGACGCACAAAGCTACTAACCAAATTCTATGAGTTTTTCAACTTACTGGCCGAATAACGACTAGTGGTACGGCCGAAAGGAGCCATACCGTGCGCCCGTACCACCTCAAGGCATTGGAAAATAGAAACTTTGATTTTTTGCCGTAGGACCCAGGGGTCGTAACGACCATTGCTATGACCGGGGCTGCCCGTACCATGCGCCCGTACTGTACCCTTGAGCAAAACATCAGAATGTAAGCAAAAAATACTACCCACATAACAACTAGTAGTACGGGCGCGCCTATTCGTACCGCGCGCCCGTATCGAGTGCATTGCTGGAAGGGATTCGTCACCTCGAAGGTATGTTACTCGGTATGGGCGGGCTCTGTCCATACCGCCCGCCCATACCACGTACACGGCCGCCATATCACCCAGGAGGAGGTAACCTAAAATCTCCAAACACATACTTTTCTCTTTCTTGTTCCTCCAAACTTCAAACCACCTCCATTGGATCTTCAAATTTACTCAATCTTTCTTTGATTCCTCGCACCCAATCGATCTAAGGTATGTTCTCCGATCCCCAACTTATTTGCAACAAAACTTTACTCCATCTTTCACCATTATCAATCTATACTTAGGTCTTGTTCTTGAGCTAACCTTGATATTGACCATGCTTAGTATTGTTTTTAGAGGAGTTTCTTCTGTAACAAGTGTAGAGGATCGTTTATGCTATGTTTATATTGGACTAAAAAATTGAATTAGCAATTTTTATTTTATTTTAGATGAACATGAGGAGCCATACACGTGTGATGGCTGTGGAACCTGCCGCACCATCCGTTGATACGTTGACTCCCCGAGTCACTTGGTATCGAGTTCATCGAGGAGTTTTAGCTAAACTGTTTCGACCATCTCAGGCTCCGAGAAATCAAGTCCACCAAGTGGGTGTGTCCCTATATCCTGAACCAACTTGGCATTCGTGCAGATTTTGATTTACTTTGCAACAATGTTGGTTTGTATGACTTTGTCTTCTAGGATATCGCCACGTACCGCCGCTTGACGCTTGAGTTCCTTAGCACCTTGACGCATACATTGTTCTCTCACTATTGTTCCGATGAGCAAATGTCTGAAGTTGATCGCATCAACTTCCGTCTTATGAACTATGAGTACTCATTTACACTCGACCTATGGGCTCAATATTTTGGGTTTGCCAATAACACCACCGACATACGCTCCACCACCTTTGTTTTAAATCATGCACCTTGGGAGTACTTTAACAGAATGAGAATTCATGGAAACACACCCAAGGAGAACCAAATTGATCATCTTGCTATTCGCTATTTGTTTTATGTCATTGCTAACACCTTACAGGCACGTGGTGAGTTTACTAGAGTCAATGAGGAGGACATGAAGGTCCTCGCAAAAGCTGCTATTAATAATTGTAACTTAACGCCAAATTTGGGCGCCCTTCTTGTGTTTTACCTTAAGCATCAAGCTCTACAATCTCGAGGACCCATATGCGGAGGAGGAGTTGTAACCATTCTTGCACGCGCACTTCATGTCAACCTAGGTAACATCCAACCGTTGACAGGAAGTCACCGTCTTGGTTTTTATACTCTAAGAGTTTGTGGTATGATTTCTAGAACTAATGGTAGATACTTCCTTGATATACCTGGAGCGGATCACTTGATCCCATCTCCTTTTCCTAATGGTCTATTCTCTATCGAGGATGGACGCTTGCGTTTTGACGTGCAGGTTGAGGCAGGTCTACCCCATCAGGAAATACCCATGGGAGAGGAAGGATAAGATGAAGAAGTAGAACAAGAAGGACCCGAACAAGATGTGCAACCACCAAACTACTACACCACCTATGAATATTGATGTCTACGCACTTCTATTCTTGTAGACAGTTGTTGGGCCTCCAAGTGCAGAGGTCTGTAGAACAGCAGCAAGTTTTCCCTTAAGTGCATTACCCAAGGTTTATCGAACTCAGGGAGGAAGTGGTCAAAGGTATTCCCTCTCAAGCAACCCTGTCAAGATACAAGAAGTCTCTTGTGTCCCCAACACACCCAATACACTTGTCAGGTGTATAGGTGCACTAGTTCGGCGAAGAGATAGTGAAATACAAGTGGTATGGATATAAGACAACGGTGCCAGAAAATACTTTGATGGCGTGGAAGAGACTAAAGGCAAACTGAAATAAAGATGGAAGCAAACAAACATGTAACAGATCTAGCTGCAAACGGTGTTTCAATGCTTAGAAACAAGGCCTAGGGATCATACTTTCACTAGTGAACACTCTCATATAAATATCTTCTCTTTATGATACTACTCTTAACTACTCTCTAGTTGGACACTCTAATCCATAGTAGGGCTATAACAGCACACCTCAAAGTTCGCTTTCCCCATCTAGATAACCCCACACTGTCACCTTGAGCTCTAGATAATTCTAACAAACACCACAATTTCATAGAAACATCCAACTCCAAATATAACTCATAACAAGTATTTGTAATCTCTAGCCTAAGTGCCACCATGGTGTGCACACTGTCACTTTCACACACATGGGGAGAGCAGAGATCTATTAAAGCACTTGAGTAACAAGGTAGATCTACTTGATTACAAAGCTCATGATCACAATATGATTATGTACAGAGAGAGATGAATACATAGCTATCGGTAGAGCACTTAGCCTCGAGAGAGAACTACTCCCTCCTCATCATGGGAGTCCGCAAAAGCGATGGAGATGACGGTGGAGTTGATGGATATGTCGGTGAAGAGGCAGCGGCGGCGCGGAGGACTCCTTCCCCGCCGCCGGTATCACAGGGGAGCACCGCCCCTTAGCACCCTTCCTTCATGGCTTCTTGGGAGCCTTTCCCCATGGAGATAGGATCCATGGGGTAGGAAAAAAACGTGGCTTTGGTGACTGCAGATTCGTGGGTGGAGGTGTCTCCCATGAATTAGGTTCCTCCCTTTATATAGCTTATCGGATTCCCGTCATCCCATCTTGGGCTGCAGTAAATCGGTATTATCGGGCCCGTTCGGACTTGGAATCAGCTAAATTTTATGTCTAGAACGTTTGTCGCGAAATTTCTAACAACTTTGTAGTTGAAGAGTTTTCCGTTTGACGCTGTCTTCGACCCGAAACATGACCATCATCAAAAAGAGTTCTAAGACAGATTTCTGGAAAATCCCAATTTGACTCCAACAAGGTTTCCACTTGTATTCTTGGTAATTCCTACACATCAAAGTGTCAAACAAGAACATTGTGCACTTTTGCAACTATTAGTAGGTTAGTCCAAATAAATCATAAACTTTATATAAAAAGGAGTATCAAAAGCATATTATTAGCATAAAACTATCAAAGATTATAGATACGTTATGGACGTATCAACATCCCCAAGCTTAGTTTCATGCTCGTCCTCGAGTAGGTAAACTATAAAAACAATATAATTTTTGAGGTGACATGCAGCCAACACAATATTGATCATCATTATTATAAAAGCATTGATACCTGGGATCAAAATACTCTAAACATGAACATGAAAGATAGAGTTCTAACAATAAGACATAGCAACTATGTTGTAACATGAAAAGGTACAAACAAAAGATCATGAATAACAATGCATTGAAAGACGTCTGTTTGTTTCACATATAGAAAACATAATCAGAGTGATATTTAGCTTGTCCCTCATGGTATAACAAAATATAAATGCATATGACACCTTCAAAGTTCATAAGGGTGAGTAGATACAAATAATTTAAGAACAAGCAATATCAAAGTTATGAATCAATCAACAAGTTTTGCGACAATGCACATTAAACTAAGAATGACCACTATCCTCTCTCAATTGGTGCATAAAGATAGAAGATGGAGACTCAACATAAAAGTAAAAAAAAGGCCTTCATAGAAGGAAGCAGGGATTCAAGTCTCATAAAGAGCTTCCAAAATTATGGTACTTATTAGCTTTCAGCTCTCATTGCCCCTATCATAAGCATATTTAGGTGATTAAGGTTAAAGTGAACAAACTATGGAGTATATGCTTGACAAAGTATAAGTTGGCAATCTCATGTCCCTTGAATACGAGGGCCGCTCCTCATGCTACTCAAGTTTAGTTACCGGTAAGTTCTTATCATAGTAAGTACATGTGTATCATAGAGAACCGCCAACGGGGTACCCCTTGCCCGATGATACGGAAGAATCCCCGTATCAAAATGACAAGGCAAGCAGACAATAAGCATCTCAACAATCATCTTATTTACCATGGGAAAATGGTGCTTTTTCTCTCATTCCTCTTTTCTCATCTTTTTTTTCTTTTTCAATCTCTATCTCTTTTTATAAGAAGAATGCTTCATAGATTGCTCATTATGGTTATGCTACAGGTTCCCACCATGATTAGGCATGGATTAGACCAGCCGCCTAGGCGTTTCTCTAACACACATACATAACTCCATGGACTTACAAGATCCCCTTTCATTTCACACCGACGACATCCATAAACAAAAGAGCATGATATCAACTAGGTACAATGTACAAGTGCAATGTTGAAAGCGTTCCCCATGACATCATGGTTCTGCTAATCTCCAACGTATAAGTGCAAGCATATACAACATAGATGATACAATGGTTCAAGATTATTAAGTGCAAGAAAAGTAAAGTGTGCCATCAAGTTTGTGAGAGCTTTAATCACTAATTTCACATAACAAGTTTAATTCGGAAGGTAGATAAAAACATGAATATACTTGGAATAGCGAATGCTAATAGGTAGGTATGGTGGACTCTTTGGAATAACCTGGTTTTATTTGGAGTTGGATGCATGAGTGGAACTCATACTTGGTTATGGAGGCTAGCAAAAGACTGAGAGCGACCAGCTAAGAGAGCAATAATGGCCATAATCATGCAAAGCGACAAAACATCATTAATTAAAGCATAAAGTGATATTACAAGTCAAAAACTAAAGGATCATAGAGGCTATCGTGACTTGGGATAGTCTTAACATGGTGTGAGCATGCGCCAAGTCAACCCAAATAAAGCATCAAAGGAGAATACCATAATAATATGCTTTAATATGCTAAAACAACGGATGATTCTTTCAAGGCACATTAAGCAATCTCAATTGTTTATAACATGTCATGTTACAGCAAAAACCACTAAGCATAAAGCCAAAACAATATCAAGCATGACATGATAAAGTCTAAGTCACAGTTAAAAACAAGCTCCTTTTGTACCACTTATAAGCATGAAACTTCCTACTCTTTTCCAACACCAAATCGACTTATTTGAAACAACTCACAAAGATAATAATAAATAGAGATCAGTGAGCTTGTCTCATGAATCCACAAAGAAGAACTAAAAAGTTCTAAGCTAAAAGCACAAGAAAACTAAGGCTAAACATAGTGCTAGCAAAAGAGAACACTCACAAAACAATAAGAATGAAAACTAGAGTGTTCCAGGCAATGAAAACGGAGTGTGTCTCTCTCCAAAAGAAGTGTTGGGATCCAACCAACTTATTGCAACAAACCATGCAAAAGAAAACTAAAAACAAAAAAAAACGCTCCAAGAACAACACAACTGTGCATGAAACAATAAAAATAAAGTGTTTGGAAGAAACCTGGAATTTTTATTGATGAAGAAGGGGATGCCTTGGGCATCCCCAAGCTTTGACGCTTGTACTTCTTGGATATTTCTTGGGGTGACACGGGTGGCATCCCCAAGCTTGAGCTTTTGTCCATTCTTCATCTCATTACATCATTCTTTCCTTACACCTGAAATTTTTCCTTCATACAAAACTTCACACAATTTTTATTAGCAACATTAGTGTACTCAAGATAATAAGTCTTTGGTTCAGTTCCAACACAAGTAAAACTTCCATTAAAAACAAGGTACTGTATCACTTCCCTCAAAAATCTCAATTCCCCAAAGAGAACCCAAAAAGGAATCAACAAGAAGCAAATGCAAATAATGGCAGAAATCTGTCAAAAAAGACCAGCAAATAGAAACTAATTTTTTCGAAGACCTTCTGTTGCTCAAATCGAAAAGTGTTGAACTAATGAAAGTTGGATAACAAGATGGGGCAAAAGTACAAAAAATTACAGCTCAAACAGACGTACAGAGATTTTACACGAATTTTTATAGCGAAGCACAAAAATCTGTTTCGGGACAGCATTTTCCCAAGCATTACTTCTATCTGATTAGAGGTTACTCTTGGCAAAAAAAGCAAATAAAAAGGATAAGGAGTGGTTATTACAGAGGTAATAACTTCCAAGACTCATCTAAAACTTTGGGTTTTCTCCCAATAAGTACTTTTCTTTAACGTCTTTAAGTTAGGCATGATAGTTTGAGAAGATGCTCACATAATAAATATGAATGGAAGTAAAAGAGAGCATCAAGAAGCAAATTCAAAGCACATTTAAGTCTAACCCACTTCCTATGCATAGGAATATTGTAAAGAAACAAGTCATGAAAGCACAAAGCAACAAGCATAGTAAAGCAAAACAAGTGCAACTTCAAGACTTTCAACATAAAGAGGGGAAACTTAATATTATTGAGATGCATAAAACTATGTTTCCCTCTCTCATAATACCTTTCAGTAGCATCATGAATAAAATTAACAATATAACTATCACATAAAACATTCTTATCATGAGCCACATGCATATAATAATTATTACTCTCCACATAAGCATAGTCATTCTTATTAATTGTAGTGGGAGCAAATTCAACAAAATAGCTATCATTATTATTCTCATCACCATAATCATCAAATATAGGAGGCATATTGTAGTCATAATTAATTTCCTCCTCAATAGTAGGTGGACTAAAAATATCATATTCATCATTGTAATCATCATATATTGGAGGTTTTGTATCATCATAAGCAATAGAATAGCTATCTTCCAAAGCTGGGGAACTAAAAAGATCATTTTCATAAAGACTAGCTTCCCCAAGCTTAGACTTTTCCATAGCATTAGCAATAATGTTGTCCAAAGAATTCATACTAGCAATATTGCTATTAGCATGCAAATAAAGTTCCATAGGTTTTTAAATTTTTTCTTCAAACACTTCATGTCCTAACTCGAGATAAATACTATAAAGCTCTCTAATTTTGTTGTTGTTTTCCATTAAGCCTAACTAGTGAAAACAAGAAACAAAAAGACAAAATTGCAGAATCTAAAGGAAATAACTTCGAGTACTCACACCGGAGGATGTGAGTACCTTTTACCTTACCTCCCCGGCAACGGCGCCAGAAAATAGCTTGATGTCTACGCACTTCTATTCTTGTAGACAGTTGTTGGGCCTCCAAGTGTAGAGGTTTGTAGAACAGCAGCAGTGGGTAGGGTCACTCCGGGGTATAAGGGCCGAGTTAGCCGAGGTTCGGCAAGGTCAAAGCGGATGCTGGCCGAGTCACCTCAAGGCAGGCCGGATCACGGAGTAACCCGGACCAGGGGGGTCGCCTAACATTGTCTCGTCTGACTTAAGGAGTAAGTCGGAAATGCTTGTCTAACTTATATGCAGGAACAGGTGTGGCCGGATCAACTATGATCCGGATCCTCGCTTGGCTTCTAGGAGAAGGAAGGAATCTCTCTGGTCAAAAAAGAAGGTCCGGTGCGTACTGGATGAGCGAATAAAGCAAGGGTAGGACCACCGGATCGTGGCCGACAAGGGTGACGACGCTCACGTCGGCTGACGCGGGCGCCGCAGAGGCTACGTCGCTAAAGCAAGTGTGACGCGGGGGAAAAGCACCCCTGTCGGGTTACTACTTTGGGCGGGGGCATATTCTTAGGAATATGCCTCCACGTATGCCCTAGGCCAGGACCGAACCACCTCTATATAAGGGGGGTTGGGGTTCTAGTAGAGGGGTTGGGTTTTTCTGGGGGACAGAGTTGGCAGAATTCTAGTTGTTTGAGCACTAGTGGATCTAGGGTTCTTGGGCTAGATAGAAGGCAAGAGTAAGAGAGTTTCTTCTTCCTCCTCTTGTCAATACAGCTCGAGGAGCACTTGTAATCTTTGAGATTGAACATCAATACAAAGGGTCTGTGTAGAGAATCACTCTACTATCCCTCCCTGGATTCCCCTAGCGCATATTAGTCCCCACCTTTAGCCTATCCATGGCATCTGCCGTGACACCACCACGACAGTTGGCGCCCACCATGGGGCTAGCGGCGCTAGCAGGGGTGAAGATCCGGACGGGAAACCTCATCGGCACCAGCGAACGCATCGTCTCCGGGCTCGTTCAGCGCTTTGGAGCGCTGGACTATGTCAGCGACAACGCTTAGCGCCGCATGCCCCTTCCGTGCAACGGCATCTTCGTCAAGCTCGGTGCACACAAGGTCTACGTTGCTGTGGACGTGTCTTGCGTTCATCCGCGTCGCGTCGTCGATGCAGGAGAACCACCCCTCACTGTGGCTCGTGGGGCGCGTATCGCTCGCTCCCCGGACCATGCAGAGGTGATGATGACTGCGCCAGGCGCGGGCATGAGCAAGGATCCAGCCGCACCGGAGGTAACGCCTAAGGCACCGAGGAAAGCTAGGGGTCCTCCGCTAGAGAGGCCTGAGAACGCGTCTGAGGAAGCTATGGATAGCTTGGCAAACCCGGTGGCAGCAGTGGTAGATCCGCTCGAGCACAGGCCGAGCTAGAGGAGACCCGAAAGATCGAGGGCGAAGAAAATAGCAGCGGCTCAGCAGTCATTGAACATGACGCTGCGTGTGTACGCGAAGGCAAACAAGGTTGATGCAGTAAGGGTAAAAGGGAAAAATCTCATGAGGGAGATGAACAGAGAAGGTGATGATGGACCAGAAGGGTCGGAAAACTACCTGTCCATGGGGTTGCCGAAGTATAGTACCCCGGCGAAGAACCTTAGAGCAGCAGATGCCGCGGCGTCTGAGCTAGAGGGTCTGACGGGTGAAGCCCGTCAAAGACAGCAAGACCGGGTTAACGAGCTGGTTCGGATCGCGAACAGGCAGAACGAGGAGCTGCTGAGAGGTAACCCGGAGAGAGTTGGAGCTTCTAAGATCGTCCATTCGGCGATGGGTAACCCGGAGAAATCCGCTGGAGCCGCATCGTCGCCTCATGGTGGCCCAAGGAGAGAAGAGGTAGTAACCTCGGCCAGACGGAATAAGCAGATCGTTTCGTACGACCCAACGCGTGCGGGAAAAGAAAAAGAGATGCGGAAAAACGATGATCGACGAAGTGTGAGCCGAGGTGAAGCTGGCCGAGGTAATCACGACCAAGGCAATGCCGGTCAAGGGAATGCTGCCAACGGCAATGCCGGACAGCGAAACTCGGCAGGAGCAGGTCAACCGCAGCAGCGGAATATACCAAGGCAAGAGCAAAGTGCCAGCCGTGGTATGCAACAGAGAGGAGCACAACGAGAGCAAGACCGATACAATGACGGAGACTCGGAGATGATGAATGCGGGATACGCAAGACCGGACTATCATGAGATAGGGTCGAGATTGGGAAGCAGGGATTTGATGCCGGATGATGCCAGGTTAAAGCTGGATCGCCTGTATAGGTCGGAACAGATCGAATGTCAAGGTCCTCCGAGTCCAGCATGCTTTGGACCCCGGATCATGAAGGAACCGCCAGTACCCAATTTCCAATTACCCAGGGGCACGAAGACGTATGACGGCAGTACAAAGCCGGAGGATTGGCTGATAAACTACACAACAGCTGTGAAAATTGCAACTGGCAACTTGAGATGGGCTGTACGATACGTACCCCAAATGTTGGAAGGTCCGGCTAGGGTATGGCTGAATAATTTGCCACCCGGAAGCATCAATTGCTGGATAGATTTTGAAGAAATGTTTATTAGCAACTTCTCAAGTACATATCAGAGACCGAATAGACCCGGACCACAGCGATGTGCAAGCAGAGATCTAACGAAACGGATCGTGAATTCTTGACCCGGTGGTGTACCGTGAGAAACTCGTGTCAGGGAGTCATAGAGTCACAGGCTATAGCATGGTTCGCACAAGGGTGCAAATATGGCAGCGAGTTGTGGATGAAATTGCAAAGGAAAATGCCAGTCACGTTGGTAGAGATGATCTGGATTGCGGATTCTTATGCTTTGGGTGATCCGACTCAACCTAGGATCGCGTCGAACGAGTCAAATGAGGAGTACTATCCGAGGGACGGAGCCAGGTCATCCCGGAGGAACGATTACAGGGGAAAAAGGAGAGACGATAGACCGGATCATCGGTATAGTTCGCAACAAGTTGCAGCTGTGAATCAAGATCAGCCCGGAGCAGGGAGCAACCAACGCCAGAAAACGGGAGGGCAATGGACTCCTCGAAATGATAGCAAGAAAACGTGGACTCCGGAGCAGAAGAAGCAATGGCAAGAAAAGAAAGATCGTCCTAGGTATACCTATGAGTCAATGTTGGACCAGCCGTGTAAATTTCACATGCCAAATCCGAACAGCCCGGTGGGTCACACAATGAGGCAATGTGAGTGGATGCGTAAGATAGAACAAGGTGGTTCGAGGAATGCTCAGGCACCCCGGAATGACCAACCTCGACAGGAGTTACCCCGGCAGCAATTGCTCTCCGGAGCAAACACGCAACAACTAATGTTGCCTCCCCCTCCGCCGAGGTATGACAACAGTGAGAGAAGGGATGCAGTGCATCAGGTGGAAAACCAGCAACAACCGGATCAGAGGTACTCCGGAAACGAGGGAAGGAATGAGTACAGGGAACATCACCAGAGCTATTGTGTGTTCACAACAGAGGAAACAGATAGGAAGAGCTTGCAGCACCGACATATGGAGGTTAACGCGGTTATGCCTGCAGTGACGAGGTACATGTCTTGGTCGGACCAAGAAATCACCTGGAGCGTCAAAGATCATCCCAAGCTTATGCCAAGTCCGGACTCGTATGCACTAGTGTTAGATCCGACGTTCATTGGACCAAACATTAATGTGAGGTTCTCCAAGGTACTGATCGACAATGGCAGTAGCATTAACATCATGTATGCGGATACGATGCACAAGTTGGGCATCTCGGAGAACATGCTCCAGGCTACAAGAACAACTTTCCATGGTATCGTACCAGGCGTATCCTGTGAGCCCATAGGCAAAGTCCGGGTCGACGTGCTATTCGGTACGAGGGATAACTGCCGAACTGAGAATCTGGAGTTTGAGGTGGTGAACTTAGAGAGCGCGTATCATGCGTTACTCAGGAGACCAGCACTGAGAAAATTCATGGCAAGTTGCCACGTTAGTTATCTGAAGATGAAGTTGCCCGGGCCAAATGGAGCAATTACTATCGCTGGGGATTTCCGACGTTCTATTGAGTGCGCCTCAGCCAGGTCTAACCTAGCCGAGTCATTCGTGATTGTGCAAGAGAAAAGAAAAATCCAAGAGGTGGCGGCATTAGCTCAGTCCGCGCAGCAGTATATGCCGGCGTTAAGCAACCCGCATGGAAGCGTTTCGTTTCAAGCCGCGAAGGACACCAAGAAGATTCCAGTGGATAACATGTTTCCGGAGCGTACCGTAACAATTGGTGCCGGGTTAACTGACAAATAGGAAAGCGAGCTCGTCAACTTCCTCTGTGAGAATCGGGATATTTTTGCTTGGTCCACACAGGACTTGCAAGGTGTTCCGAGGGAGTTGGCCGAGCAATCTTTGAACGTAAGACCCGGAGCAAGGCCGGTGAAGCAGCCTCTCCGACGCTTCGCCGAGGATAGGAGAAAGGTCATTGGTGACGAGATAGCTCGGTTGCTAGCAGCAGGATTTATCATGGAAGTGCTGTATCCGGATTGGCTCTCTAATCCGGTGCTGGTAGAAAAGAAAAAGGATGATCCAAACATGGTGGTGGTTTGGCGTATGTGTATCAATTACATGAACCTGAACAAGGCGTGTCCAAAAGATTCATTTCCACTGCCGAGGATAGATCAGATCATCGACTCTACCGCGGGATGTGAACTGTTGTCATTCATTGACGCCTATTCTGGTTTCCACCAGATACCTCTGAACCCAGATGATCAAATAAAAACTGCCTTTATTACCCCGTACGGGGCTTATTGCTATCGCACTATGCCGTTCGGTTTACGAAATGCAGGAGCAACATACCAAAGATGTATGCAAAAATGTTTGCACGATCAAATAGGTCAAAATGTACAAGTCTACATGGATGATGTGGTTATTAAGACCAAGGAAAGCGCAACGCTCCTTGACGACATAAGGCAAACATTCGCGAACTTGAGGAGATTCCGGATGAAGCTTAACCCGGATAAATGTACCTTTGGTGTCCCGGCTGGGAAATTACTCGGATTTCTCGTCTCCAGCCGAGGTATCGAGGTTAATCCAACTAAGATCCGAGCCATCGAACGAATGGAGCTGCCGAAGTGTCTCAACGATGTCCAGAAGTTCACTGGATGCTTGGCGTCGTTGAGTCGATTTGTATGTCGGTTAGGGGAAAAGGCACTGCCTCTCTACCAACTCATGAAAAAGTCAGATAATTTCGTTTGGACACCGCAGGCCGATGAAGCTTTTGCCCACTTAAAAAAGATGTTGGCCACTACACCAGTGTTAGCTTCTCCACTGTCAAAGGAGCCAATGTTGCTCTACATAGCCGCAACCAACCAAGTTGTAAGTGCAGTGATTGTAGTGGAGAGTGATGAAGAGGGTAAGTAGGTGCAGAGGCCAGTGTATTACTTGAGCGAGGTGTTGTCTGCCTCAAAACAGAACTACCCGCATTTTCAAAAGGTGGCATATGGTGTTTATATGGTGGCAAAGAAGTTAAAGCACTACTTTGAGGAGCATCCCATCAAAGTGATATGCGAAGCCCCCATATCCGAGATAATGGGTAACAAAGATGCGAATGGCAGAATTGCGAAATGGGCGATTGAGGTAGCACCTTACGCACCCCAGTATGATAGGAGAGAAGCGATCAAGTCTCAGGCTGTGGCGGACTTTTTCGTGGATTGGGCCGAGGTACAATACGAACCACCGCCGCCAGATCCGAACTACTGGAGGATGCACTTTGACGGATCAAAAACCAAAACTGGGTTAGGTACCGGGGTTGTGCTTACCTCGCCAAAGAAGGATCAGCTCAAGTACGTATTGCAGATCCATTTCGCGGCATCAAACAATGTTGCTGAGTACGAGGCTCTTGTGCATGGTCTCAAAGTGGCAAAAGAGATTGACATACGTCGGATAATATGCTTTGACGACTCAGATCTAGTAATACAGCAAGTGTCCGGAGTGTGGGACGCCCTGGATCCAAATATGGCACTATACAGATTTCATGTGCAGAAGATCTCGGGTTACTTTGAGGGATGCGAATTTCACCATGTACCTCGCGTGGAAAACGAAGCTGCCGACATGCTGTCAAAGCTCGGATCGACCCGACAGGCAATTCCACCAGGCGTACCATTGGAGCACCTCAGAAAACCATCTATCAGGCCGTCCCCAGGAACCGACTCAATCTATGTTCCGGAAAACGCGGAATCTAGAGCTGAGCCCATGGACATTGACATGAGAGGTAGCACGCCAAACCCGGGGACTACCTCGGCAAACCCGGGGACTACCTCGCTAGACCCGGGGACTGTTCAGCGTGATCCGGCTGAAGTTATGCCGGTGGATCGGATGGAAATTGATGAGGAGATGTTCCCTGCGCGAGCGATACCAGCTTGGGCACTGCCTATATACCGGTTCTTGAAAGATGGAACGTTACCCACTGAGGAAGTGCTAGCCAGGCAAACTCAAAGGAGAGCCAAAGCTTACACAATCATCAATTCCGAGCTGTACAAACGGAGTGTAACCAATGTCCTCCAGCGGTGTGTTGACCTGGAAGAAGGACTTAGCATCCTCCGAGATATACACCAAGGAGAATGCGGGCATCATGCCTCATCCCAGGCCTTAGTGGCAAAGGCGTTCCGGCATGGATTCTACTGGCCAAGTGCCTTGGAGCAAGCAGAAGATCTGGTGAGAAAATGCAATGGTTGTCAAAGATACGCCACCAAGACACATATGCCTATGTCGGAACTCAAAACCATACCAATTACATGGCCATTTGCTGTGTGGTGCTTGGATATGGTTGACCCGTTCAAACTAGCAAGAGGAAACATGACACACATTCTGGTCATGGTGGACAAGTTTACAAAATGGATCGAAGTGAAGCCTATAAGAAAATGTGATGGAGCTACGGCCGTGACATTTCTCAAAGACATCATCTTGAGGTACGGTTATCCACACAGCATTATAACTGACAATGGAACGAATTTCGCGTAAGGAGCATTTGCGCGCTTTTACCGAGACAAGAAAATCCGACTCGACGTAGCCTCGGTAGCCCACCCCACATCTAACGGACAAGTGGAAAGATCCAACGGATTAGTACTATCCGGGATAAAAACCCGGCTCATTGAGCCGCTGCAAAGATCAGCGGGGTGCTGGATAGAAGAACTACCAGCGGTATTGTGGAGTTTAAGAACAACTCCGAATCGATCAACAGGCTACACGCCGTTCTTTCTGGTATATGGGGCAGAAGCTGTATTACCAGCCGACATAGAGCATGATTCGCCTAGGGTCGCCCAATACATAGAAGTCGAAGTGCAAGAAGCCCGGCAAAATGATGTTGATCTGCTGGAAGAAGCGAGAGAACTGGCACTGTCCAGATCCGCCATATATCAGCAAAATCTCCGACGCTATCATAGCCGGAAAGTGTGCCCCCGAGTCTTCCGGGAAGGCGATCTGGTGCTCCGGTTCGTACAGCGTACCACTGGCATGCATAAATTATCCCCCCCATGGGAAGGACCATTTATTGTGAGCAAAGCATTGCACAATGATTCCTACTATCTTATAGATGTGAAGCCACAGGAAAAGAATAGGCGGACAGGTCCGGAGAGGAATCGAAGTGACCATGGAATGTAGCACTACTTCGTCCCTTCTACACTTAGCTAAGAAGTGTATGTATCCGAGTCATCTCATATATCGGTATGTATGTCGGCAATGAGCTTATCAATGAAATAGCGGAGCCTCGAGTAGTAACTCGGGACGCTTTAATAAATGCTTGTTGTTACTTTTTATGCGCTAGATGGAATGACTCGTTTCGCTTAACCCGGATTAGTAATGTGTGAGCACCAGAAACGCAACCCTTCGACTTGCTGCTGTCCAACAAGAATTGGCTTCATGGCAAGCATGGGGACGAGTTTGGAATTGCGTAGCACATGAAAAACCACTAAGGAAATGATCTTATTCCAGCTAACGTTTGCTTTTTCGGACTAACCCCGTATTTACTTTCAAGTTATTATGTTGAATTATTTTGAGCCAAGCCTCAAAGTTTCTCAGTATTGTTAAAACGATTCTTGAGGCTCGGATTCGTAAGTCGTAAAACCGAATCAAGGTAGACACGGATCGAGCCGGAGAATTGGACGAACAAGAAAATGAAACTCGGGGACTACGCCCAAGTTAATCCAGCATACAAGCATAGTAGCAAAATATCATGTATTTAGCATACAATGGCACCCGGCATACCGGGGATCTGATAAATTTTCAAGTTTTTTCCACTAAGGAGCGGCAGGAGGAGGAAGTTCGGCGTCGTCATCACTGTCTTCAATATCTGAAGCAGCATCTTCTCCATCCTCACCCGACCCATCCTCCACGTTCTCCATCTGCTCCTTCTCGCCGGACTCCAGAAAGCTCGGCCCCTCAACCCAGTCATGGATGGGAGAATATTCGACAAGGCTATAGGCGCAAGCCTGGCGCCGAGCTACCCACTCCGGATCATCAGTCCATTTGGATCCGGTGCGCCGGCGTGTGAGGAGGCTCAGGTCGATCTTCTCATACCATGTAAGGATATGATGGAGGAGGGTATCTGCTGCGGCACGCCCGGCGGATTCTCTCCAGAGATCAAGCTATGTCTCGATTTCCAATAGCTTCTCAGCAAGGAGTGTGATCCTTTTCGGAGCGCTCTCGCTTGGCCAGAAAGTGTTGAAGATCCGGACCGCAACATTGAGGAGATCTTTCCCATAGTTCTTGATGGTTTCCACCCGAGCTGACACGCTGACCAACAGGTCCTCCATGTCTAAGGGGATGCTCTCACCATCAGGAGCGACGGGAGTACCCCTCTCTCAGCGGAATTTGGCAACGGCAGCACTGGCGATGGGAGTACCCTTCGGAAAGTTATCTGAAAATAAGGAAAGGGAAGATGCTGAAGCAAAGCCATATGAGCTAACCCGGAAAACTATGTCGGACAAGGGGAAGAAACTTACGGGAGATATGACGATGGATCCGGGTCAACTCCTTGATACAACTGTCGCGTCTCTGGCGAAGTTGTTCAAGCTCAGCGAGCACCGACCCAAGCTGGACCTCGGATTCCTTAAGCAGGTCCTGGTCCTTGGAGATCTGAAGGGTAAAGCGCTCACACTCTTCGGTGAAGTTCTGGCCAACTTTTTGGAGTTCGGTTTTGTGTTGGGCCTTCATCTTCTCCATCTCGGCCTTGAGTTTGGCTATTTCGTCGTCCTTGGTCTGGAGGAGGGCAAGCTCATCGTTCTTCTTCTTCAGCTTGGCTTGATGCTGTCCTGCTTGTTCGAGAAAATGTAGCATCATATCAGGCACGGGCACACTATCCTCAAGCGATGCTGAAATAGTATGTTGACCCGACAAAGCCGAGGAGTGAATGTTTGCCGAGCCAAGGAGAAGAAGGAATGGAAAACACAACAACATTGGCCGAAAGAGGACATACCTCGGATTTCCTCCAAGTTCTTCCGCATAATTTTGTTTTCAGCCTCCACCCCAGCTGCAAAAAACCGAATAAGGAGGTTAGTCCGGCAGAAACAAATGAAACGGAGAGGTGTCGAGAGAGGAAATTACCCCTCTTTTCATGCTCCGTGTCAAGTGCAACATGTTTTGCGCGCAAGATCTTGTGGGTATCAAGCAGGCGCTGAAATTCGGCGCTCCGGCGATTGGTAGTTACCTGACAAAGGTACAGGAGTGTAAAGTTAGTTCGTTGCATATTTGAAGTATACAAGATCCGGGCCAAGCGGAACTTAACCCGGCTCTAGGTGTGTGCATATTCGAAGTATACAAGATCTAGGCCAAGCGGAACATAACCCGGCTCTAGGTGTGTGCATATTCGAAGTATACGAGATCCGGGCCAAGCGGAACTTAACCCGGCTCTAGGTGTGTGCATATTCGAAGTGTGAAAGATCCGGGCCAAGTGGAACTCAACCCGGCTCTAGGTGTGTGCATATTTGAAGTTTACATGCAGCTACGTTGATCTTCTGATGAGCATCCGGCCGAGTAACAAGTTACTCCGCCGGAGGCTCGGGGACTAATGGTTATTATCTACAGCATGTAAAGAAGAAACGACGTACCTCCATCATTCGCCCAGCGAGGTTAATGGCCTTGGCGGCGGTATTCATTTGAGCGGAAAATTCAGCGGGGCCGAACTTTTCTAGGAGATCGTTGTTGTAGACGAACTCCGCCTTATTCCAGTTCATAACGAACTCGATAAGGCTCGGAGGGTACCGTTCGCCAGTGGGCATGTGGGGTGCCACCAAGCCCTTTGCGTGAGCTTCCTTCCTCTCAATCAGGGCAAGAGCTGGGCTGGTGTGAAGAACCATCTGCTGCGAATCGGCTGGCTCGGCAGGAGGATCCGTCGCTGCTGGTGACTTCTTTGGAAGCATTGACGACAAGGTTCGCTGCCCGGCCTCGACGGAGGTAGACTTGCCTTTGGCTTGCTGGGAGGATGTGACCACAGTGGATTTTCCCTTGAAGCTCATTGAGTGGTTCCTCGCCGAGCTTGGGATGACTCGGACGAGGCAGACGAACTTGGCACGGGAGCTTTGGTGGCAGGACTGGGAGCTGCTGTTGGTTTCTTCGGAGCCGGGACAGGCGCTGGTTCGGTGGCTGGTGCTGGAGTTGCTGCTGGTGCTGGAGTTGCGGTAGACTTGGTGTTTGCTGGTTGCGGTAATGCCGAAGTGATGGATGCCGTTGCCTCGGCCGATCCGACCCCTCCCGATCCGAGGTCGCGTTCCTCTGAAGGAGAATCATGCGGAACCGGGCGGCCAGAGCCCTCCGGAATAGGGCTCAGTGGGTGTGACTCGTCGTCATGAGGAGGGGAAGGACCGGACCGAAGGGGAGAAGAGATGCTCGATCCGCTCTGAGGGACCTCCACAGGAGCCCTGCAAAAGAAAATAATGTCAGGAGTGAAATTACCCCGATGCAGGGAGAAGTGTGTTCTTGCGATGAAAATGACTTACGCATCCGAGGTCTCGGCCTCCTTAGGTTTCCGGGCCCTCCGTGCGTGGCTTTGCCTGCCGTTTGAGGCGATCTTGTCTCCGGCCTTCTTTTGCCTTTTGGTAGGCTGAGAAGGTTCGGAAGAAGAACTTGACGCGGATCCGCGCTTCTTCTTCGACGCCACCGGAACGGGCTTGCCCGTGGCAAGTGGAGGATCCTCGTGGATGTGCCCACCGGGGTTAGCTGATGCCGGGAAGGCAAAAGAAAGAGGGACAGCCTCAACGGGTTCAATCATGTCAATATCCGAGTCATCCTCATCGTCGGGCCAATCTCTAAGAGAAGAGAATTTACCGTTGAGTCGTTTGGTGGCGTCGGTTGTGGGAAGGAACATCTCCTGGTCCGGCTCCTCCTCATCCGGGATTTCTCGGTCCGGGGCCCACTTAAGGGTCGGATCAGTACCATCCTCGAGGTTTCTTTGGAGAAACAGCTGAGAAAAAGCACAAGGAGCGAGTCAAAATATGATAAGAACCGACAAGTAATTGATGCGAAATAAGTTTACCCTTGAAGCTTATCATGGGAGGAGCCACATCACGACAGTAATGCTCGATCCCCCACGTCCATTTGGCGGAAAAATCCTTATGGGTGGTGAAAAGAGCCTTGACCCGGCGGAAGATCTCCGTATTGCTCAACTCGAACGAGGAGGTTCGGTTGGGGTCGCGGCTGAAGCTCATATGGCACAACTTGTGAGTGTGCCGCTGGAGGGGAGAGATTCGGTTGCGCACGAATGTGATCATGGCATCTTCGTTGCGCAATCCGAGCTTCTTCAGCTCCGCGAACCTTTTGTGGACTTGGTTGGCCAGAGCTGTAGGTTTTTTGGCGACCTCCTCCCAGAAATCCGTGTCCGGGGGACCCGGAGCGTAGGGCAGCAACCGGATCAAGTCTTCGGTGCCTTCGTTCCGGACGTAGAAGAAGGTCCGGGCCCATCCTTTGCAGGAGTCAAGCCCAGTGACCCGGGGAAAGATTGAAAATCTCCCGGGCAAGATCGAGGCAGCTCCGAACTGAGTGAGCTGCTTGTCCTCCGACTCGACGTGGATGTTGGGGATGACGTTGCGACGGAGGCCGAAGAACCGGATCCACAGCTCCTTCGTGGGCCATAGTCTGGTGTAGCCCTCGATCGAAGAGACGAAAGCGGACAGAGAGGTGATGGCGTTCGCCGGGAGATGATGTGGTTGCAGGTGATAGGTCCGGACCCAGTCCCGGAAGAAATCACTCACCGGAAGACCAAATCCCCGTTGGAAATGGGATAGGAAAACACGAACTCACCGGATTGGGCGAGGGCCAATTCGAGGAGGGGAGCGAGCGGCGACGCGGCGGAATACGCCGGTCCGTAGAGCTACCGATGTCGTCTGGCAGACCCACGAACGGACCACGCTGCTGGCCAAGGCCACGGCGTCCTCCTCCATCTCCTGCTCGACGACGATGAGCTCCTCCTCCGTCATCTTGAATCCGCTGTCCTCGCTGGAGCTGGCGGCAGCGGGGCTCTGCGGTCTAGATTGACGAGGACCCGTGGCTAAGCAGTTGTGCAGCGGTGGCTGCGGTGCGAAGGCACGGAGGAGGTGCGGCGGCGGCGCTGCTGCAACGGGCACTGGCGGCGGCGCGGTCGCGAGGAAGAAGAAGAGGAATGGGCGAAGGGGCGCGGAGATGGAAAAGTGCTAAGGGGCGCGCCCCTCCCCTATTTAACTGCCCCTAGTAATTGATAAGTGGGATCGCGCTGCGCCGAAGAGCCACACGCTGTGGCCGTGTATCACTGGCATTAGCCAATCAGAGAGAAGCCACAGCGGAGGCCATAGAGTAAATATGATCCCATGACACGACGTGCAGTTGCGGTAAACGAGGAGACAGGCGTGACGTAACCCACGCACAGTAATCACGGCGATTCTGCGGCGATTCTGCAGGCCCTTAAAATGAGGCAACGTAATGATTAACCTTTACGTGGGTTGGCGTATGAGAGAAGGAAGCAAGGCCCGGATCCGAGCCAACATGGTAACCCGGCCGATAAGTGAAAACTTGAAATGTGCAGAGGGAAAGTAAAACCATAGGATCCGAGCTACAATGGTAACCCGGCCGGCAAGTGAAAACTTGGAACGTGCAAAGGGAACGTAAATCCATATAATCCGAGACAAGAAGTTAACCCGGAACTAAACATCCGAGGCTCGAATACGAATGAACCTGATGTGGCCTTAGCGACCAAGGCCGCAAAGGCCACACCAGCTTCGGGGACTAATATTGGGGGATACCCCCGGGTAGGGTCACTCCGGGGTATAAGAGCCGAGTTAGCCGAGGTTCGGCAAGGTCAAAGCGGATGCTGGCCGAGTCACCTCAAGGCAGGCCAGATCACGGAGTAACCCGGACCAGTGGGTCGCCTAACATTGTCTCGTCCGACTTAAGGAGTAAGTCGGAAATGCTTGTCTAACTTATATGCAGGAATAGGTGTGGCCGGATCAACTATGATCCGGATCCTCGCTTGGCTTCTAGGAGAAGGAAGGAATCTCTCTGGTCAAAAAATAAGGTCCGGTGCGTACTGGATGAGCGGATAAAGCAAGGGCAGGACCACCGGATCATGGCCGACAAGGGTGACGACGCTCACGTCGGCTAACGCGGGCGCCGCAGACGCTATGTCGCTAAAGCAAGTGTGACGCGGGGGAAAAGCACCCCTGTCGGGTTACTACTTTGGGCGGGGGCATATTCTTAGGAATATGCCTCCACGTATGCCCTAGGCCAGGACCGAACCACCTCTATATAAGGGGGGGTTGGGGTTCTGGTAGAGGGGTTGGGTTTTTCTGGGGGACAGAGTTGGCAGAATTCTAGTTGGTTGAGCACTAGTGGATCTAGGGTTCTTGGGCTAGATAGAAGGCAAGAGTAAGAGAGTTTCTTCTTCCTCCTCTTGTCAATACAGCTCGAGGAGCACTTGTAATCTTTGAGATTGAACATCAATACAAAGCTTCTGTGTAGAGAATCACTCTACTATCCCTCCCTGGATTCCCCTAGCGCATATTAGTCCCCACCTTTAGCCTATCCATGGCATCTGCCGTGACACCACCACGACATCTAGCTCCTTGAGAGCTTTGAAACACTTGTGTTGGTTTGTTCCAACACTTTGCTTTTGCCTTTTCGTTTGCTTAGCTTTTCCGTTTGCTTCCGTTTTTAGTTTGCGTTTGTTTTTCTTTTCTTGGTCCCTTGCTTGGTCGCAAGTGATTTTCTATTCTTTAATCCCTATCCTCAAAAATACAAAAAGATTTTTCCTTTTTTCCTTTTTTCGTGAACATGGATTCACACTTTGCCTCTTTGCTTTAATATTATTATGGGAATAATCGTACTTGAATTTTGAAGGGACACATCCCTATAAGGAATAGGATTTTGAAGTCACTCATGAGAGGTAAGTCCTATGTCTCCCACTTTTGAAGTTTAAATTGTTTATTATAGTTAGTTGATTTGCTAAGATGCCATGTTAAGTGTGAGTAATTCAAAATAGTTAGAGTAAAGCTTTTACTGGTATGGATGATTAGTTGTGGAAGCTTTTGCTCTAGTTCTTTTAGCTAACCGAGTCTTGCCTTGGAAATCATATGGCCAAATATCACAAGAAGAAAAAGTCCAAAATTTATGACTTGTTTGATGAATGATTGTCTTAAGATTTTACCTTTGAAGATACTTAACCCCATAGATGTTTTGATAGACTTCACGACACTCTTGAAAGGAGTTGTTTGATTGAAATAAAGTCTAGCGGTAATTCTGATGCATGCCAAATCTAACCTTGTGGATCAAACCTAGTAAAAAAAGAAGTTATATGTTTCTCATGCATACCTTTGGATGCCAACAACTCCACTAGCCTTTGAACGATCTATGGTATAACTCCATATTTAGGCTATGAGTTGACGACATGAGTGGCATACGTGTCGCTATATTGGGAAAAAGTATTGGTACTCTCAAAGGTTGTGCAAGCAATTGTAAAAGAAACACCCAATGATCCTTGAAAGAGATGAAAAAATGAAGATCCACATAACAAGTCCTTGGCATGGTCTCATTACTACTTTATGAATTTTCTTAAAACATAATGATTGGATTAGTAGTGTTTTTGATAGCCTTGATTTACTGATGTGGGCATCAATAAGACACTTCACTATTATGCTACTTAGGACATGAACTCTCTTACTAAATTATGCTACTAAAAACATCCTAGTGTTCCTTGGCAAGCTGAGAGTTAACTAGAAGAATTGGATTGATTGTTAAACTTCTAGTTGTTTATACTTATATTAAACTCTACTTTGATTATCTTGATTTGCCGAAGCTTGTATAGTATTCTCGTCATCTCTCTAACTTTGGTAAGCCTTTCAAATGGATGAAGTGTTGGACACATATGACTACCAACCGTAAGTGAATTCACATTCTCGTTGTTTCAAGTTTAAACGCTGAATTCCTTATAGTTCTTTTGTTTCTGCTTGTGTTGGTACGATACAGAGTGTAGTCTTTGTTAGGAAATTTTGTTGCTCATTTTTCATATTCATGCTAACCCCATTTATCTCCATGTGTGTATATAGTTTAGGTTGCCGTGTCTTTATGTATCGTTACGTTATGACATTTGATCTTTGGATTTTCTCCACTTGTTATGTAACCTTGTCTTTCGTTCGTTTCGTTTGGTTTTCCACCTTTCTAACCCATCCGCCATAAAACTTTTGAGTGTTTGTAGCTTTTAGTGTGAGCCGTTTCACTTCACTTTTCGGGTATTTTTCCCTCAAGTGTGATTACTTTTCCAATACGATCTCGTCAAGGTAAGGTGAAAGTACTAACCCTCCCTACATATTCCACTTCCACATGAAACACTTACCTTGGTTCATGATGGATAGGACCGTAGAAAGTAGTGAAGCTCATATACAAGATGATGGCCCCTGTATGACGAAAAATGGTCATTTCATTGTGTAGCAAGCTTTCAAACAACACTTCAAGGGCATTGAGATGCGCCTCGATGAATAATTTAAAGAAGTTCGAGTCAAGTACAAGAACATGGATATACACATGGATGACTTTGGACAACATATGCATGCTATGAACCATAACTTTGGTCATCAATTCGAAGTTCTCTAATGCTCTATCGCTGACCTTGCTTCTCGACCTCGGGGTCACTCAAGTGCTTTAAGTTCTTCATGGCATCACACTCCACATCGACATGAACATCATGTGAGTGCTTCAAGGCGACATGACATCCCTCTTGATGGACAAGAAAGTTGTTCGCAACATATACCATCACCAAGGCGAGCGACAACCTCAAGCTATGAAGGCGACTCGTCCTCATCAAGGTCCAACTCAAGGTATGGTGACCAACAACATCGTCGCACAAGAGTAATTGTGTATCGAAATGAACCGCCACGTGAAGAACCACAAGTGGCACTACAAGCTCGACATCGAAAGATGATCAACCTCAAGACCTTCACTAGACTACACGCGACTAGTCCAATGTGGAATACCAAGCGAAACAGAAATGTACATCGCCTAGAGGGGGTGAAGAGGCGTTTTAAAATTATTACGGTTTAGGCTCTAATAAATGCGGAATAAAACTTAACGTTTAATTTATCAAGCCAAAACATATATCCACTAGGTTCAACTAAGTGCACCAACAACCTATGCTAAGCAAGACAGGCAACAATGTGATAACAAGATATAATACTTCAAGCACGATGGATATCACAATGTAAATTGCATAAGTAAAGGGCTCAGTTGAGAGATAACCAATGGACGCGGAGACAAAGATTTGTTTCCCGAAGTTCACTTCCAAAGAAGCTACGTCTCCGTTGGAGGGGTGCGGGGGTGCAATGTACTTTGAACGCCACAAATGGCTCACCTCGAGGTGTGGTGGCTCGATGCTCACCCAACGCCACACAAGGCCTCACCCCAAGATGCGAAGGCACGCAAGTCACCGCCACCATAGAAGGCTCATCCTAATCTCCCGTGAGCTCGCCACAAAGGCCTACTGATGACCCACAAGTATAGGGGGTGTATCGCAGTATTTTCGAGGGAAGTGAAACCCAATTTATTGATTCAACACAAGGGGAGCCAAAGAATATTTATAAGCCTTAACAACTGAGTTGTCAATTCAGCTGCACCTGGAAACATTCTTGCTCACAGCAGTTTATCAGTAGCAACCGTTTTTAGTAGCAATAGCAAAGTAATAGCAGTAGTAAAAGTAAAGACAGTAGTAACAATTGCAGTAAACAATAGGATTAAAGCGCAGTAGGCATAGGGATGGATGGATGGGCGTTGCATGGACAAGACAATTCATATAGCAATCAAGACACAAGGAATTTGCAGATAAATAAGATAAAGCATTCAAGTACTAAATAATCATAGGCATGTGTTCCATATATAGTCATACATGCTCGCAATGAGAACTTGCACAACATCTTTTGTCCTACCAGCCCGTTTGCAGCAGGGCCTCAAGGGAACTACTGGCAATTAAGGTGCTCCTTTTAATAGAGCACCGGAACAAAGCATTAACACTCCATGAACATATGTTATCCTCACATCAAAGCCATCCCCTCCGGTTATCCCGATTGTTGTCACTTCGGGGCCTTTGGTTCCGGACAATAATATGTGTATACAACTTGCAGGTAGGATCACAAACAATACTATCATGATGAATCAATAACATGTTCAGATCTGAAATCATGGCACTCGGACCCTAGTGACAAGCATTAAGCTTACCAAGTTGCAACAAAGTCAAAAATCACTAATAATAGATACTAGGCACCATGCCCTAACAATCTGATGCCATTACATGAACGATCTCATCCAATCCCTACCATCCCCATATCCTACAGCGGGGGATTACTCACTCATGGATGGTAGAATCATGGATGGTCGATGGAGAAGCGACGGTGATGATGACGGCGATGATCTCCTCCAATTCCCTGTCCCAGCAGGGTGCCAGAACGGAGTTTCTGGTTCTGATTCGCGGAATCTGGTGGTGGCGGCGTAGCGGAACTCTTTCTAGAAAAACGTCGAACCGCCCTTGGTTTTTAGGTCAAGAGGCAACTTATAGGCGAAGAGGGAGGCCGAGGGGGTGACCGAGGCGGGCACACCACCCCTAGGCGTGGCCTGGCCTGGCCCACGTGGCCAGGTGGTGTGGGCCCCTCATGGCCCTCCTCCATCTCGTCTTTTGGCTCCGTGAGTCTTCTGGTGAAATAGGATTTTTGGCATATTTTCCAGGATTTTTCCTGATAGTTGATTTTCTACACAAAAACTAGACACCAAGGTAATTCTACTAAAAACATCGTCAGTCCGTGTTAGTTGTATCCAAATCACACAAGTTTAGAGGAAAAACAATAGCAAAAGTGTTTGGGAAAGTATATATGTTTTGGACGTATCAACTCCCCCAAGCTTAGCTTATTGCTTGTCCTCAAGCAATTCAGTTGAAAACTGAGTGCGATAAAAGAAACTTTCACGAACACATTTGCTTCATAAGATGTATATATTCTTAGCATATGATCAAGTACTTGGTCAATTCATAATAAGGAGTATGCAAATAAGGTTAATCAATAGTCATTGCAAGCTATGAAGAGATTCTAACTCAAAAATAGTAAGTAGCATGAAACATAAACATAAGCAACATTGTAATGCTCATAAAAAGGTATGATAGAGTGGTATCTCGCTTGCCTTTGATTGTAGGGAAAACATAAATGCCAAGGCACCTCTTAAGTTCAAGTGAAGACTAGAAGTAAAGATATCAAAGATACAAGCATCAAAGTCATGACACAATTAATCCAAATTTTGAGACAAGCATATTACACTCAACTATGCTCTCAAGAAAGTGCTCATAGAATAGGTGGTGACTCAACAAGGAAATGAAAAGGTTTTGAAAAGTTTGAAAGGCTTCCAAATGCTGAAAGTATGGTACTCGTTAGCTTTGAGCTCTCATTGCCCCTATCATAAGCATCTTTAAATGGTTAAAGTGAAAGTGAGGCCCAATACGAGTTATATGCTTGACAGACCATAAACTGGAAATCTCATGTCCCTTGGGTATGAGGGCCGCTCCTCATGCTACTCAACTTTAGTTACTGGTAAGTTCTTTTTATAGTAAATACATGCGTATCATAGAGAACCGCCAACGGGGTACCCCTTGCCCGATGATACGGAAGAATCCCCATATCAAAATGACAATGCAAGCAGACAATGAGCATCTCAGCAATCTTCTTATTTACCATGGAAAAATGGTGCTTTTTTGTCTCTTTCCTCTTTTCTCAACTCTTTTTTTTCTCAATCTCAATCTCTTTTTTATAAGAAGAATGCTTCATAGATTGCTCATTATGGTTACGCTGCAGGTTTCCACCATGATTAGGCATGGATTAGACTAGCCGCCCAGGCGTTTCTCTAACACACATACATAACTCCATGGACTTACAAGCTGCCCTTTTATTTCACACCGACGACATCCGTAAACAAAAGAGCATGATATCAACGGGGTATATATTTACAGGTGTTCAAAGTGTTCCCCGTGACAACATGGTTCTGCTAATCCCCAGCCTATAATTTGCAAGCATATAACTTTCATGGATAGTCACAATGGTTCAGGTTTATTAAGTGCAAGAAATAAAGTGTGCCATCAAGTTCGTGAGAGATTTACTAACTAACTTTCTCATAACAAGCAAACATTTTATTCAGAAGAAAACAAGGCATACTGAATATGCACGAAAAAGTAAATGATGCTAATAGGTAGGTATGGTGGACACTTTTGGCAATATTGGTTTTGGGGAGTTGGAAACACGAGTAGAGCTCATACTCAGTGCAAGTGAAGGCTAGCAATAGTAAGGGAGCGACAAACGAGAGAGCAATAACTGTCATAATCATGCTTGCAACAAAACAGAACTAATCATGGCATGAAAGTGATTCAAGACCCCTGAGGCAAAATAATTCATCGAGTCTTAACTGATTATTGTTTCAGTCATATGCATGCGTGAGCATGTGCCAAGTCAATTCAAGTGAAACATTCAGAGGAGGATACCACAGTGGCATACCAAGTTATGAATAGAACAATGCAAGCAAACATTCATATGGCATGCTACAAACCATTAGCAAGCTGGAGCTAATCATAGGAAAGCAAGAACTACTAAGCATCCATAAAAACATACACCTTACATGAACAGACTAAGCATGCCCACAATGATGAGTATATGTACAAAAATGAAAACAAATAGAGTTCGTTACCAGCCTCTTACCACATCTCAAGTTGTCATTAATCTTCATTATTGCCCTTCACTTGTGTGGCTTGAATAATAACATGAAACCCAACTACACTGAGGACTGCTGAACCCTGCAACGAACTTCACAAAACCAAAGAAGAACAACAAATATTTTTGGGTTTTTGATTTTTAAAGGCAAGAACCAAAAGGAAGGACAAGCAAAGACAAATCTTTTTGGTTTTTCAAATAATCAAAACAAAGCAAAAAGGAAGAAGCAAACCAAGGCTAAAAAGACAAAGAAGCAAACAAAGAGAAACAACAAAAATATTTTTGGTCTTTTTGTGTTTTAGAAAGCAAAAGTAAAGAAAGAACGAAAAATAAAAATAGAACGAAACATGGATATACAAAGTACCGACTAAACATGACATGTAGATGAGTGTGATGTCGGTGTACCTCCCCCCAAGCTTAGGCTTTTGGCCTAAGTGGGTATCAACCCCAACACGGGTAGGAACTCCAGGCTGGCGGGTCATCATAGGAATGGTCGTAGTTAGGCCCTTGTGTAGAAGAAGAAGCTCCCCAATCATAGGTAGGCTGCTGATATGAAGACTCCCCCTCATTCAAGGGCTGAACCGAATCATCTGTAATCTCCCTTCCAGTATCCTATTCTTGCTAGGAGAGCTCCCCCAGATATGCATCGAGCTCTTCCTCGGTGAGTGACCATCCTTCCCTGGTATCAAGGTTAAATAAAACAAGCGCAGGCAAAAGAACAACACGCTCGGACTTACTCCTTCTCCAACCAGCCTTGAGGAAGGTTATTTCATAAGATAAATCACTCAAATTACCCCAAGAAGAATTTATGTTGTATCATGGAATTAAGGTCAAGCCTCTCTATGGGAAACTGTAGGTCTAGATGATGAGGCACTACACCATGCAGAGCTATTAAATGAGAGGCGATGAGGCCTCCACAAATTCCACCTTTCTCGCGGTTAGCAGCAAGACAAAAAGCTATCAAGGCACCCAAATTATAAGTCCTATCTCGTTTTAAGGCAGCTGAGATGAAGGCTAGATCATATGAGGATAATTTATTAGCAGTTTTCCTAGCGAGAGCACACTTGGCAATAAAGTAGGCAAAGTATCGAATAGACGGGAGACGAATATTATGAATTTTACGACTCTCCTTTGAGAAGCTGCTCCCTTGGCAAATTTCCGCGTACAAGTCCATGAGTGGTGTAGGTCGCTCTCTAATTCTTCCACACGAACCCCACTATGGTACTTTAATAGCTGCACAAAAGTCATCAAAAGGGAGATCGACAGCTACATTGTAAATTTTGTAGTGGATCATGGGGTTAGGCAAATAGTAACTAAACCGGAAATCCTGCACCACAGACATAGTTAGTTTCACATATTGGGTAGGTTCGTCTCCCACAAAATGCTCCAATCCTACATTAGTAATCAAAGTGTGGAAATCTTGAGAAATCCCTGCAGCCCTCATGAATTCGGGGCATGGATAGGCAGAGGGAAAGACTTCCTCCTCACGACGAACCTTCATAATTGCAGGAACCCTCAACTCATGTTGGTTGAGTTGGTGTTCATTCATCTTCTATTCTGAAATTTAAACATCCATTATACAAATGATAGCAAAGTGAATACATAATGAAGGGAACTACTCATAGGGACTTGTAAGAGGCCTAAACATGCATCAAAACAATTTATCTAAGCATTGGACAAGCTTACAAGCTCACAAAACATGTCTCCTACAGCAGCAAAATACTCAAGATATAATCCACTAAACACAAATCTACTTCGACAAGCGGAGGAGTCACATACTGGAGAACAAATGCTCCAAATTTCAGCAGCAAAGAAGAGCTGAGCAAGGAGATCGAAAAATCATGGACAAGAACAGCAAGAACGCGATTTTGAGCAATGAACTAATGTTTTCTAGGGAGAGAGAAGGAAGTGGCAAGTGAGAGAGTGAGTGGAGGGCCAGGGGTGGCCCACACCATGGCTAGGCGCGCCCCTGGGGTGGCCGCGCCACCAGGTGGTGTGCCTGCTTGGTGGGCCCCCTGGGTCACTCCAGGCACTTCTCTGCCCCTTTTTTCACGTAAAAAATTAATATGAATTTTCTGGAAATTTTAGAGACACTTTATTTTTGAGCAATTTTCAGGTATTGATGAATGATTTTCTGATAGAAAGATGACTTTGGAATGATGCAAAAACAAAACAAAACTAAGACTTCAGAAGTTCTAAGATGCTCTAATATGCAAGCAACTAACAACAGAAAAGTAAACTAAGTGAAAGCAAAAACTAAAATGGATAAACTAAAAGTAAGCAAAGATAATCATGGTGAAAACATTATTTTGTTCATTAAAATCCCTTTGTTAACAAGATTGATCAGGTCTTGTTATCAAAACAATTTTATATGAAACAAAACTTTGTATTCCACTAATGATTATGTTACCTCAACCTTGATAGCAATGGTCCCAATCATAATGGTATCATATTTTTCTCGTGGTATGGGACAATATATTTCTCCAACTTGGATGCCCTCAACATGTTCAATTGAATTTAAACCATAAGTCCTATCAATCTTTTTTGGGAAATAGACAGTATGCTCCTTGTCATTAACATTAAAAGTCACCTTTCCTTGATTACAATTAATAACAGCTCCTGCAGTATTAAGAAAAGGTCTCCCAAGAATAATAGACATATTGTCATCTTCAGGCATTTCAAGCACAACAAAGTCAGTTAATATCAAGCAATTATGAGCCACTTGAACAGGGATATCCTCACATATACCAACAGGAATAGTAGTAGATTTATCAGCCATTTGCAAAGATATATCAGTTGGTATTAGTTTTTCCAATTGAAGTCTCTTGTAGAGAGAAAAAGTCATAACACTAACTCCTGCTCCTAAATCACACAAAGTAGTTCTAACATAGCTATTTTTAATCGAACAAGGAATAGTTGGAATCCCTGGGTCTCCAAGTTTCTTTGGAACCTTACCATTAAAGGAATAATTAGCAAGCAAAGTAGAAATTTCTTCATTAGGGATCTTCCTTTTATTAGAGACAATATCCTTCATATACTTTGAATAAGGAGGAAATTTAATAGCATCGGTCAAAGGTATTTGCAAAAATAAAGGTTTCATCCACTCACAAAACTTATTATAGTGTTTGTCTTCCTTTGACTTATGTTTCTTATCAGGGAAAGGCATAGGTTTTTGGACCCAAGGCTCTCTTTCACTAACATGTTTCTTAGCAACAAAATATTCCTTAGTGTAATTAGCATTTTTAGTGTGTCTTTCAGGTTTTACTTCAACCTTTTCTTTATCAGGAGCATCATTTTCTTCACTACCACTTTTAGTTTCAGCATCAGAGACAGATATACTATTAGGATCTTTAGCAGGTTCAAAGGATTCTACAATAGTTTTATGTTTCTTTTTATTTTTCTTAGGAGAAGTACCACTATTTTCAATTTGTTGAGAATCTTGCTCAATTCTTTTAGGATGCCCCTCAAGATATAGAGGATCCTGGGTGGCAGCACCACTTCTAGTTCTAATTTCATAAGCATGTTTTTCTTTAGAAGCATTAACTAGCAAATCTTTTTGTACCTTGATAAGTTGATCAGTTTGAGTTTGAACCATTTGGAAATGTTTAACAAGCATTTTAACATCATTAGAGGTTCTTGCTACGATATCCTTTAATTCAATAATAGCTCTGGAGTTTTCCATCAGATGATTCTGCACTCTTTTATTAAAATTATCTTGCTTAACAATAAAAATATCAAATTCTTCTAAGCATTGATCAGGAGGTTTAGAATAAGGAATATCACCTTCATCAAAATGTTGGAGAGAGTGTACCTCAATAGTGGATGAGTGGGAGATTGTCTTACATAGTTCTTCTATAGGAGGTAAATTCTTCACGTTTTCAGCTCTAATACCCTTCTCCTTAAGACATTTCTTAGCTTCTTTGATGTTGGTGTTGGTGTTGGCTCTGGCACAGTTAACTCAGGTGTAGTTGTTTCAGGTGTAGTTGGCTCAGATGAAGTCCAGTCTTCATAATTCTTGATTATTTTAGCCATTAATTCCTTAGCTTCATTGGGAGTTCTATTCCTGAAAACACAATCAGCACAACTATCCAGGTATGTCCTAGATTCTTTAGTTAGTCCATTATAATATATATCAAGAAGCTCATTTTTAGGTAATGGACATCCAGCCTGTGCATGAATCAAAGCACAAACCCTTGCTCATGATTCAGGCAATATCACTTTTTCTCCCTATTTAAAATCAAAAAGTTCCTGCAAAATGGCATGTCTAGCACTAGGAGGGAAATATTTCTGAAGGAAGGTACTAATCAAGCAATCAGGGCTATCAATAGATCCAAGAGGTAAATTATTAAACCAAGTTTTAGCTTCTCCTTTCAGTGAAAAAGGGAAAATTTTAGCAACAAAGTAGGTGCGCATCTTAATATCATTAGAAAACAAGCCACTCATGGTAGAAAGCTCAGTCATATGTGCTACTGCACTTTCATTCTTAGTCCCACAAAAAGGTTCTTTCTCAACAATAGTTATGTAAGATAAATCAAGAGAGAAATCACAATCCTTATCTTTAATGTTTATGAGAGATGTAGCAAACTTATCATTAGGAGATAATTTGGGTTTAACATTATGTTTCTCAAGAAGACTCTAAATAGCACTCCTACCATGAGTGTTTTGGCATTCTTTAATAAATTCATCAGTCATTTCTATATATCCGTCTTTAATATCATAGCTCTCTCTAGACTTAGGTGAACTGACAGGTGTAGTAGTATCTTCATTAGGAGTTTCGGTATTTCTAGCTATAGATCTAGCAATCGTAGCATCTAGGAAAGGACCTAATGAACCACTCTTATCAAGCATAGTAGAAGCAGCATCATAAGTATCAGAAGTTTCAGATTCAGCAGTAGTAGCAGTATGTGTAGCATGTGTATGTGGTGGTGTAAGGAGCTTACTCATAACATATGGTGAATCAAGATCAACAAAGGTGTTCAGAACTGCACCTCTCCTTGTAGTGGATGGTAATATTGGAACTTTTCCATCATGAGACTTACCCATGATGAATGGATGGCAGCAAACAATAGTGATCCCAAGTGAACTTGATAAATAGAGCTATGCTCCCCGACAATGGTGTCTTGATGACCCACAAGTATAGGGGGTGTATCGCAGTATTTTCGATGGAAGTGAAACCCAATTTATTGATTCGACACAAGGGGAGCCAAAGAATATTTATAAGCCTTAACAATTGAGTTGTCAATTCAGCTGCACCTGGAAACAATCTTGCTCACAGCAGTTTATCAGTAGCAACAGTTTTGTAGTAGCAATAGCAAAGTAATAGCAGTAGTAAAAGTAAAGACAGTAGTAACAATTGCAGTAAACAGTAGGATTAAAGCGCAGTAGGTATAGGGATGGATGGACAGGCGTTGCATGGACAAGACAATTCATATAGCAATCAAGACATAGGGAATTTGCAGATAAATAAGATAAAGCATCCAAGTACTAAATAATGATAGGCATGTGTTCCATATATAGTCATACATGCTCGCAATGAGAACTTGCACAACATCTTTTGTCCTGCCAGCCTATTTGCAGCGGGGCCTCAAGGGAACTACTGGCAATTAAGGTGCTCCTTTTAATAGAGCACCAGAGCAAAGCATTAACACTCCGTGAACACATGTGATCCTCACATCAAAGCCATCCCCTCCGGTTATCCCGATTGTTGTCACTTCGGGGCCTTTGGTTCCAGATAATAATATGTGTATACAACTTGCAGGTAAGATCACAAACAATACTATCATCATGAATCAATAACATGTTCAGATCTGAAATCATGGCACTCGGGCCCTAGTGACAAGCATTAAGCTTAACAAGTTGCAACAAAGTCAAAAAGTACTAAAAATAGATACTAGTGAAGGAAATACGCCCTAGAGGCAATCATAGAGATGATTGTATTTCATGTGTATCCATGAGTTATTATAATGTTCCTTGAATATCCATATACCAGGCAACTTGTATTGATTGGCAATTATGTGAATTGTTTGTGAAACTCTTTACTTATATGGTTATCTAATAATTGTCCCTAGTCGGAGTTCATGTGAGGACACACGTGAATATTAGACTAGCACATCGATTGGTTGATGACTATGTTTCGCAAGTCATAGACATGGAGATGTCAAACCAATGATGTGGACACATGTTATGAACATGGGGTGGACTGACCCAACATGAGACTGGCAATAATACTTGCAGCTCTATCTACACATCGTGTACGTTTTGTCCTTAGACCTGAGATTGTCGCATGTACTTGATATGTGGATTGACCTACTTTGGGGCTATCAAACACTACTCTGTAACTAGGTAGTTATAAAGGTAGTTTTCGGGTTTGTCCTGATACATGCTGCAAGGCATCGATCAATCAAGATGGGATTTGCCCCTCTCTACTTGAGAGAGATATCTCTGGGGCCCTCGAGTGATCGGATCCAGAAATGCATGGTCGTGCTACATATGGTTAAGAGTTAACCTAGTAAAGGGATTCTGAATCACAGTATCGAGAAAGAGAGGTCAGCTTGGAGCTAGACCAAATATCGTGAGGCAAAGGGAAAGACATGTACTCAACATTGTGATGGTTCATCCGAATGATCTTTATATGTGTTTAGGAGTTGGCACGTCTTGCTAGAGGCCGCTACCAACTATTGACGGAGTAAGTGTACTCGTGTCATGTCTATACGTGTATGAAACTATAGGGTCACACACTTTAGGGGCTGGAAGCCTAATGAGGATTGGATCCGAATTAGACCAGGCTTAGGCTGCTAATGGGTTGCTAATGTAGAAGCCCACCAGGGATGCCTATATAAGAGAGGGTGAGGCGAGCTGAATAGGGTTGAGCATTCCACCCAGCCGCCACTCCTCTTCCGCTTGTGTTGCACGTGCAGACCTAGCAGTCTGGCGTGTGACGGCTTCCACTCCGGACGTGTGGATACCTCGAAGGTGCTGCAGCTGTAGCACTTGGACGAGCCGCGCAAAGGGGAGCTGCTCGTGGGACGAGGACGAGGAGGAGACATAGAACATCTACACTGCCCAGACGCACTTCATCGAGTTCTACAACTGCGCGTCTAGTGGTAATCTCGTGATCTATGACAATAGTATTCCTGGTTGACGCGGTAGAAAATTTTGATTTTATGCTAGTGTAGCCTACCTATTACCCTACAGTGGTATCAGAGCCGATGCTATTCAGTCATAGGTTCGGGAAGTTTGCATATGGTGATATGTAGATTGATATGAATGATGTGATCATTTGTATGGCGGTGTTTCTAGATTGATCTATGATCTTACTTTCCGTGATTGTGATTCTAAGGTCGTCGAACGACTTACCCCTACCGGTCGGTTTCCGCCATCGGGGTAGACAGTGACACATAAATCCTTTTGAATCACGCGAAGATCAATATGATTGATCGAATCGGGAATTAGATCTGAATCGACGTACCATGATCAAAGGAGTTTGGTCGAATTGGAACTATGGTCGGTTTATGGTAAATTTGATTTGCCGATCAAAATCCTTAAAGAGAATTGTATAGATTTGATCTCTCATTTTTCACAAATGTTAGCGCGAGGGGCGCTGCCCCTTCGAACCCCATAGGGGGAGACCCCCTAGACCCCCCTTAATCGTAGCCCCCTTTTGTATCTCGTTAAGGTTCATAGGTGCTACGATTTCACATGATCCGGTAGAATGCGATTCTATGCACAACTTGTTTTTGCAGGATTTATGTGATCAGTATGGCCCAAAAATGCATGTGATGCATGTATGTATTTTTCATGACCTTCGTGTCATGAGTAGGGCAACACGGCTGGAGCCATATGTGTTGTCAATTATTGTAATAGCCTGCGTGCCAACTTGTGATGATCCCAATACCATGTAATTTTGATTACTAGCTGTTAGGAGTAATAGCTTGTATTAGTTCTTGGAGAACTCATCACTTGGAGGATGGCTCGCATAGAGCATGAAGATGGATATCATCATGGTGGACAGGTTCTATGGCGATGGAGATCACCATGAGAAAATGGGCCATATTGTATCACATCTATGTGAATGCTATTCTTATACGTTTTACTACTATGCATGCTTAGATGATAGAAGTAGAACGATCCCTCACAAAGTTTAAGTTAAACCATGCCCTCCCAACCAAACCTTGCACCATCCTATGCCCTGTACAATCGTTGGTGGGTCTACGAAATTAGGGTGCCACGGTTTTCCTTGGCTAGATGGGTTTGTATCGGATACCTACACGCATAAGGGTTGGTGAGCTTAACAAGGTCATCTTAACAGTTAAGGACCTTGGGGCATAAAGGTTGGGCGCCTAGTTTTGACATAGAGATGTCACCCAACAACAAGAGTCATATGTGATATGATTAGCAAAGGTTGCTTACCGATTTACCTTGTCTTCTAGCAGTGATGCTAAAGCTCACTAGTCGACTTGTTAATTGTGGATCTTGAATCACTTAGTATCAATAGAGGGATGTTGATTTAAGTGGGAGTATATGCTATTAAATTGTTTAATATGTTTTACTCTTTCATGGTTACATGGCTTAGTATTTTGCATATTTTTGTTGTAGATCAATGGCACCGAACAATTCATCACCTTTTGCTTTGCGTTCGATTCTTGAAAAGGATAAACTAAATGGAACAAACTATTCAGACTGGGTCCATAACCTGAGAATTGTTCTCAGGGCTGAGAAAAAGGAAATTGTTCTAGATACCCCAATCCCGGATGAACCTGCTGATAATGCAACTGCTACCCTTAAGAATGCCTACAAGAAAGCATGTGATAAATCTCTTGAGGTTAGTTGTCTTATGCTTGCATGCATGGAACCTGATCTTCAAAAGCAGTTTGAGGATCAAGAAGCGTACGATATGATCGTTGCGCTTAAGGACATGTTCCAGACTCAGGCTAGGACTGAGAGGTACAATGTCGCTAAGTCCTTTGTGGAATGCAAGCTGGCAGAGGGAGCAGCTGTAGGCCCCCATGTGATCAAAATGGTTGGTTACAGTCAGACTTTGGAAAAGCTTGGTTTTCCATTAGGCCAAGAGTTGGCCACTAATTTCATTTTGGCATCTCTTCCATCTAGCTATGGGCATTTCATTTCGAACTACCATATGCATGGGGTGGAGAGGGGCCTTAATGAATTATGTGGGATGCTGAAAACAGCAGAATGTGACATTAAGAAGTGTGCAGGGCATAGCCATGTGATGGTTGTGCAGAACAAGCCTAGCTTCAAGAAAAAGGGCACTTCTTGGCAGAAGAAGAAGGGCAAGGCTAAGGATACGATCCCTAAGCCAAACCCTGCACCCAAGCAAAAGGCTGGTCCTGCAGGAGACACTGAGTGTTTCTTTTGTCACGAATATGGCCACTGGAAGAGAAACTGCAGCAAGTACCAGGCTTCTTTGAAGAAGAGTGGAAGTAAGAGTACTTCCCACTCAGGTATGCTTGTTGTAAATGTTGTGGACATTTTTCTCGCAGATTCTTATGTTAACTCTTGGGTATTTGATACCGGATCGGTTGCTCATATTTGCAATTCGTGGGCTAATAAGGACTAGAGAAGTGCAGAAAGGCGAAGTGGATTTTCGCGTCGGAAATAAAGCAAGGGTTGCTGCATTGTTCGTCGGTGTCATGCAACTTCACCTTCCGTCAGGATTTATCATGGAGTTGAATAATTGTTATTACATTCCTAGTATGGGTCGAAACATTTTATCACCTTCATGTTTGATGAGGGATGGTTATTCATTCGCGAGTACAAACAATGGTTATGTAATCTCTAAGAATGCTATGTTTGTGGCTGATGCTCCCATTGTGAATGGGTTATTTATTTTAAATCTTGATAATGCATGTGTTTACAATGTTAGCACTAAAAGGCTTCGGCCAAATGATTTGAGTCCTACCTATTTATGGCATTGTCGTTTGGGGCATATAAGTGAAAAGCGCATGAAGAAGCTCCATGGTGATGGTCTTATAACTTCGTTTGATTTTGAATCATACGAGTCAAGCTTTCTTACTTGGAAAGATGACCAAGACGCCTTTTACAGGGTTTCCCGAGAGAGCGACAGACTTGTTGGAACTCATACATACTGATGTATCTGGACCAATGAGCACGACAGCCAGAGGAGGATATCACTACTTCATTACTTTAACTAATGATTTCAGTAGATATGGCTATGTCTACTTGATGAAGCATAAGTCTGAAACTTTTGAAAAGTTCAAAGAGTTTCAGAATGAGGTAGAGAATCAACGTGGCAAGAAAATAAAGGCCTTACAATCTGATCGTGGAGGTGAATATTTGAGTCACGAGTTTAGCAATCATCTTAAGAGTTGCGGAATTGTTCCATAGCTCACACCGCCCAGAACGCCTCAAAGAAACAGGGTCTCTGAATGGCGTAATCGAACTTTGTTGGACATGGTTCAATCGATGATGAGCCAGTCGGAGTTACCATTATCATTTTGGGGTTACGCGCTAGAAACAGCAGCTTTCATGCTAAACAGGGTACCGTCTAAATCCGTAGTTAAGACACCATATGAGATGTGGACTGGAAAGAACCCCAGTTTGTCTTTTCTAAAGATTTGGGGTTGTGATGCATTTGTCAAGCGACTTCAGTCGGACAAGCTAACACCCAAATCGGATAAGTGCATTTTTGTGGGATACCCAAGGGAAACCTTAGGGTATTACTTCTACAACCGAGAAGAGGGCAAAGTGTTTGTCGCTCGTAGAGGTGTTTTCCTAGAGAAAGAGTTTCTCACAAAGGGAACGAGTGGAAGGTTGGTGAGACTTGAAGATGTTCAAGATGAGCCAGTCGGGGATGCTTCTACGAGCGATGCTATTGTAGCAGAACAAGTCGAGGAACCGTGGCAACAGAAGCACCACAACCACGAAGGTCGGCGAGGCTCCGTGAAGCGCGGGAATTATTATTGTTAGACAATGATGAGCCTGCGACCTATGCAGAAGCAATGGTGGACCCAGACTCTGAGAAATGGCTGATTGCCATGAGATCCGAGATAGAGTCCATGGGAGACAATCAAGTTTGGAACTTGGTTGACCTGCCTGATGGTTTTTAAGCCATCGAGTGCAAATGGATCTATAAGAAGAAGATTGATATGGATGGAAATGTTCACATCCATAAAGCTCGACTTGTCGCAAAAGGTTTTCGACAAGTTTAAGGAGTTGACTATGACGAGACTTTCTCGCCCGTAGCGATGCTTAAATCTATACGAATCATTCTATCCATTGCTGCATATTTTGATTATGAGATATGGCAAATGGACGTCAAGACGGCTTTCTTAAATGGAATCCTTACTGAGGACATGTATATGATGCAGCCCGAAGGTTTTGTCGATCCAAACAATGCTGGAAAGGTATGCAAACTTCAAAAGTCTATTTATGGGCTGAAGCAAGCATCTCGGAGTTGGAACATTCGATTTGATGAAGTTGTAAAGGAGTTTGGCTTCACCAAAAACGAGCAAGAACCTTGTGTGTATAAGAAAGAAAATGGGAAATCACTTGTGTTTCTAATCTTATATGTGGATGACATATTACTGATTGGAAATGACATTCCTATGCTCGAGTCTGTTAAGACCTCATTGAAAAATAGTTTTTCTATGAAGGACTTGGGAGAAGCGGCATATATTCTGGGTATCAAGATCTATAGAGATAGATCAAGGAGGCTAATTGGATTAAGCTAGAGTACGTACATTGACAAAGTGTTGAAACGGTTTAGCATGGAAGAGGCTAAGAAGGGGTTCTAGCCCATGTCTCACGGCATTAAACTCAGCAAGACTCAGTGTCCTTCGACCACTGATGAGCGAGAACGCATGAGTAGGGTTCCATATGCTTCGGCTATTGGATCCATCATGTATGCAATGACATGTACTCGCCCAGATGTTTCCTATGCTCTAAGTGTTACGAGCAGATACCAGGCTGATCCAAGTGAGAGTCACTGGACAGTGGTAAAGAATATCCTTAAGTATTTGAGAAGGACTAAGGATATGTTCCTAGTTTATGGAGGTGAGGTTAAACTCAGTGTAAAGGGTTACACATATGCGAGTTACCTTAACGACTCAGATGACTCGAAATCGCAATCAGGTTATGTGTTTGTCATGAATGGTGGTGCTGTGAGCTGGAAAAGTTCCAAGCAAGATACAGTGGCCTCCTCTTCAACAGAAGCTGAATATATTGCTGCCTCGGAGGCTGCAAAGGAAGCTGTTTGGATTAGGAATTTCCTAATCGCTCTTGGTGTGGTTCAGGGCTCGTCCAATCCCTTGGACGTTTATTGTGACAACAATGGTGCTATTGCACAAGCCAAGGAACCTACACAGCACCAGAAGAACAAACATATTCGCATGCGTTACCATCTGATTCGTGAGTTCATTGATGATGGTAGTGTCATGTTATGCAAAATACATATGGACTCAAATGTTGCTGATCCCTTGACTAAGCCACTCCTCATGACTGCATGAAGCGCACACAAGAGCAATAGGTATTAGATACTGTCTAGATTGACTCTAGTGCAAGTGGGAGACTGAAGGAAATATGCCCTAGAGGCAATCATAGAGATGATTGTATTTCATGTGTATCCATGAGTTATTATAATGTTCCTTGAATATCCATATACTAGGCAACTTGTATTGATTGGCAATTATGTGAATTGTTTGTGAAACTCTTTACTTGTATGGTTATCTAATAATTGTCCCTAGTCGGAGTTCATGTGAGGACACATGTGAATATTAGACTAGCACATCGATTGGTTGATGACTATGTTTCGCAAGTCATAGACATGGAGATGTCAAACCAATGATGTGGACACATGTTATGAACATGAGGTTGGACTGACCCAACGTGAGACTGGCAATAATACTTGCAGCTCTCTCTACACATCGTGTATGTTTTGTCCTTAGACCTGAGATTGTCGCATGTACTTGAGATGTGGATCGACCTACTTTGGGGCTATCAAACACTACTCCGTAACTGGGTAGTTATAAAGGTAGTTTCGGGTTTGTCCTGATACATGCTGCAAGGCATCAGTCAATCAAGATGGGATTTGCCCCTCTCTACTTGAGAGAGATATCTCTGGCCCCCTCGAGTGATCGGATCTAGAAATGCATGGCCGTGCTACATATGGTTAAGAGTTAACCTAGTAAAGGGATTCCGAATCACAGTATCGAGAAAGAGAGGTCAGCTTGGAGCTAGACCAAATATCGTGAGGCAAAGGGAAAGACATGTACTCAACCTTGTGATGGTTCGTCCGAATGATCTTTATATGCGTTTAGGAGTTGGCACGTCTTGCTAGAGTCCTCTACCAACTATTGACGGAGTAAGTGTACTCGTGTCATGTCTATACGTGTATGAACCTATAGGGTCACACACTTTAGGGGCTGGAAGCCTAATGAGGATTGGATCCGAATTAGACCAGGCTTAGGCTGCTAATGGGCTGCTAATGTAGAAGCCCACCAGGGATGCCTATATAAGAGAGGGTGAGGCGAGCTGAATAGGGTTGAGCATTCCACCCAGGCGCCACTCCTCTTCCGCCTGTGTTGCACGTGCAGACCTAGCAGTCTAGCGTGTGACGGCTTCCACTCCGGACGTGTGGATACCTCGGAGGTGTTGCAGCTGTAGCACTTGGATGAGCCGCGCAAAGGGGAGCTGCTCGTGGGACGAGGACGAGGAGGAGACATAGAACATCTACACTGCCCCGACGTGCTTCATCGAGTTCCGCAACTGCGCGTCTAGTGGTAATCCCGTGATCTATGACAATAGTATTCTTGGTTGACACGGTAGAAAATTTTGATTTTACGCTAGTGTAGCCTACCCGTTACCCTACAACTAGGCACCATGCCCTAACAATCTGATGCCATTACATGAACGATCTCATCCAATCCCTACCATCCCCATAGCCTATAGCGGGGGATTACTCACTCATGGATTGGGGAATCATGGATGGTCGATGGAGAAGCGATGGTGATGATGACGGTGATGATCTCCTCCAATTCCCCGTCCCGGCAAGGTGCTAGAATGGAGTTTCTGGTTCTGATTCGTGAAATCTGGTGGTGGCGGTGTAGCGGAACTCTTTCTGGAAAAACGTCGAACCCCCTTGGTTTTTAGGTCAAGAGGCAATTTATAGGCGAAGAGGGAGGCCGAGGGGGTGACCGAGGTGGCCACACCACCCCCAGGCGCAGCCTGGCCTAGCCCGTGCGGCCAGGTGGTGTGGGACCCTCGTGGCCCTCCTCCGTCTCATCTTCTGGCTCCGTGAGTCTTTTGGTGAAATAGGATTTTTGGCATATTTTTCGGGATTTTTCCTGATAGTTGGTTTTCTGCACAAAAACTAGACACCAAGGTAATTCTGCTGAAAACAGCGTCGGTCCGGGTTAGTTGTATCCAAATCACACAAGTTTAGAGGAAAAACAATAGCAAAAGTGTTCGGGAAAGTAGATACGTTTTGGACATATCACCTACTCACGTTCCACTATGGGACACTTGAGGGCGGTCACCGAACCCGTACAAGGCTTGGGGCAATCTCCACAACTCAATTGGAGGGCTCCCGAGAAACACCAAAAAGGATACAAGCTTGAGGAATCTCCACAACTCAATTGGAGGCCCCAAGAACAATCCACAACTCCACACAACCATCTAGGGTTCCAAGAACCCAAGAGAAACAAGCTCAAGAGCTTGAACTCGCCGAATCTCCGAGGAGAACTCAGACCTATGCACCAAATGGAAGAAACAAATCCTTCACTCTCAAATTCCATGAAAGCTACAAAAGCTAATGGGGGAATAAGAGAGGAAGAACACAAGAGGAGAACACAAAACTCTCTAAGATCTAGATCCCAAGGATTCCTTCACAAAGAAGGGATTTGGTTTGGTGGGGTTGTAGATCTAGATCTCCTCTCTAAAATCCCTCAAAAAGATGCAAGAATCATAGGAGGGGAAGGGGAGAGAACAAGCTCTTCAAGGTCAACAATGGAGGAGAGAGAAAGCCAAAACCAAGAAAAAGCAAGTGAACCCATGAAAGGGAAGAGGAGCCCCATTTAAAGGGCTCCCGATCTGCCCGTTATGCACAATTTCATGCATGACCGGTAGTACCGGTGGGTGTCCGGTACTACCGGTGGCACCTAGCCAATGGTCCAAATCAGTGACACGAAAAGAGAAAAAATCTGGCTGGAACTACCGCTAGAAATTCCGGTCGAAGTTCCGACAAATAGCACCAAAATAGAGAGGGCACTGAATGGAAATTGGGGTGACCGGAAGTTGGGCCAGAATTTACACGGGTACTACCGGTGGCCTGCTGGAACTACCAGTGGCCTGCCGGAACTACCGGTGGCCTGCCGGAACTACCGGTCACGGAAATCCTCCAGAACCAAAACTGCAATAACTTTAGCATCCGAACTCCAAACGAGATGAAACCAAATTTGTTGGAAAGATACCGATGAAATATTGGGTATCACCAAGGGAGAAAATACCATGAATATATATGTGAGATAACTCCCAAAAGGTGTGGAGCCAGAAAAGCCACAAGATAAAAAATGCAATAAGATATTTAAGGGAAATCCGTTTTTGATGAACTAGAGCTTGTTATGAAGATAACCACAAGCTCTAAATCCTCTCATGGACAAGATCCAAACAACAACCAAGATATATGATGCTATGTATGCAAAGTTTTGAGCTCTATCTAAAAGATACGAATGAGTTACTCACTCAAGAGCCCCTCTTGATAGTATGGCTATCTATCCTAAACCCGGTCTCCCAACACTACAAGAGACCCGTAAAATAGAAAGCCTATCAAGATCATACCTTTGCCTTGAGCATCCCACTTGAACTTGATGTAGACGATCTTGACACCTTCAAGATGGAACATCTTTCTTGATCGCTCTTGATCACGCCTTGCTTGATGAAGACTTCCGACTTGCTCCCCCATAATCCATGGGGAAACATCTTCTTTGACCTTGTCTTCATCGCTCCATGATCGCCGAGGATGGCAAGCTCCAAGCATGAGATCTTCTAGGGATGGTGCACCTTGAGCTTTCCCTTCATTTCTTGATGATGTCTTGAAGCTTGCCGGATCCCTGTTCCAGAAGATCTACTTCTACAATCTCGATTGGATTAGGGAGAATGGGAGTCGTCGTTGAGCACCGAACGTGTGCGAAACCATGTAGGTGCTGCCAGTTGTGGCACCTAGGCGTCGTGCGAGGAGCAACACGACCTTGAGGCCGGCTATGAGTACGACTACATCATCCATGTTCACCGCGAACATTAAACGCTTTCGGTCTACAAGGGTATGTCACCGAAACCTCTCTCTGTTACAACATTAACTCGTAGATAGATCTTGGCATTAGTGTTGAGCTAGTTATGAAAAATTATTGTTTTCTACTGCGAACCCCTCCAGTGGTATTAGAACTGATCTATGTATAGTTATGATTGTACAGTTAGAACATACGATGAATATGGGCATTGATCTTATAGTTGTTAACCTCTCATGTGTACTTGTTCATATCGCGGAACTGTTTGATGAAGCGGCCTGGACCGGCCTTATGCGTAATATTACGCGAGACTGGTTCTAGCACTTGATATATGGCTTGTACCATATATGCGGCTGGCGGGTGTCTGTCTCTCTAACAGTAGTTGATATGACATTTGCAACAAAGGGCCCAAAAGGGGTGTCATAGATACAACTATTTGATCAATGTTGTGGTTGCAAGTTCGTAGGTAGAAACGGTTCTGTCGTGAAAGCCCTAGCAGCCACGTAAAACATGCAAAAGATAAAGTAGAGGCGTTAACTCTATTTTGCAGGGGGCATGTGATGTGATGTGGCCATGGTCAAGATTAAGGTAAAGTAGTTTACTTTTTTATTGCTAAGTTGTACTAATAGTCATTGTATTGATGAGCAACAAACTGGTGGCGCCGACACTTGGTGTCATACCGGTGGATAAGATGGAGATCATGTCGGCACTATTAGGAAACCAAGATCACATACTCGCGGGACACCAAAAAGGGGCGCCCCACTGGTATATACTCATGGCACGTCTATTTGGGGTGCCCCACGGGTAAGTATGTACCCGTGGCACACCGTGAAAAGTGATGCGCCATAGATAAGTTTTGCCCCGGCTGGCGGGCGTGCCCCCTTACTCGTGGCACATGGAATAGTGGTGCGCCACGGGTTATGCCATGCGCCACAGGTAAGTGAGATGCATATTTTAAACTTTACCCCCTTGGATCGTCTCTTTTGAGTTAGAAAAAATAAAATAAAATGATAAAATCTTCAAAAACTAAAATCCTTGGAGATGTAGTTAGGTTACATGATCTAGTTTTTAGGAAAATTAAAAAATATATGAATTCTGACTTTTTTCAAAAAAAGTTATATGTGAGATGCTAGCGTATGGCTTAATAGAATTGATAGGATACCCATATCAACAAGTTGCAACTTATTTTCTGGAAGCTCATCCAAAAAGAACCTCCAGGTTAAGCGTTCTTGGCCTCGAGAAATTTAAGGATGGGTGATCGATCGAGTAGTTGTTCCCGAGTGTGCACGAGTGAGAGTGTGCACGAGTGAGGACAAAGTACACGAAAAAGACAGTTGTGGTCTTTGGGGCCATTCTAGAGATCCTAGTAAGTTGTCAGGAGTGACACCTCCAGGGTCTAGTGGATGGGGTGTTACAAGTGGTACCAGAGCCGATCCTCGCGGTTACACGAGCATGTGCGTGTCAGTGGCGGACATCTGGAGCATGGCGCGTGTGTCCTAGAGTGGACACAACATGACACATGTGTCGGTACTGGATGCACAGACATGTGCTAAAAGGGGACGTTCCTGACTTGTGGTTGATCGACGCTCTTCTAAGGATGGGTGTATGTGAGATCCCGACACATGGCTTAATAGGATTTATATGATATCCATACCAACAAGTTGCAACTTCTTTTCCGGAAGCTCATCCAAAAAAAACTTCTAGGTTAAGTGTACTTGGTCTAGAGCAATTTGAGGATGGGTGATCGACGTGAAAGTTATTTCCGAATACACACGAGTGAGGACAAAGTGCGTAGAAAAGTCAAGTATTGGTATGTGAGGTCAGTCTAGAGATCCTAGTAAACTACCAGGAGTGACACCCTCGAGACCTGGTGGATGAGGTGTTACATTATGTCTCGCTAAAACGGCTATAACTTTTGCATACGACCTCGAATAAAAAAGATTTTTATATCAAAATTTGTCTACGCAAAATTCTACTTCTGATGACAACTATCTCCGATCATTTATCATTTTTTAAATCTCAAAATTTGAAAAGAAAAAAGTTATGGCTAAAATAAGATTTTTCTCCTGAAATTTTTTTGGAGCTCACTTACCCATGGCGCACCTCATAATGGTGCGCCACGGGTAAGGTAGGGCGGGATTTAAATTTGAATCCCCACCGGCCACCTACCACTTCCCCTTTCACTTATCCTACTCTTCACCTCCACCTTCCCCTCTCATTCTCCTCTCCTCCTTTGTTTCGGCTCTCATTCTCCTCTCCTCTCCTCTCCTCCTCCTCCTCCCCCCCTTCTCCTCCTCCTCCACCTTTCCTTTCTCCTCCACCTTCCCCTTCTCCTCCACCTCGAGCTCATCCCCACCGCCTCAACCATGCCACCCTCCCCCGACTGCATCGCCCTCCTGCGACCGCACCTCCTCTATCCATGCCCTCCTCCGGCAGCCTCGAGCACCACCTCCGACTACCTCGGCCCACTACCTCCCGCCTGCACCCTCTTGACGCTGATGAGGACTGGCGTGGCCATGACCTCCCGCACCTACCTGTGATTTTAGGTTGTGGTTGTGGTCACGACCTTCATGCCCGAGATCTGATGAGGCGACGGGGCCGAGGGAGACTCGATTGATTATATTTTTCAAAATTAGGGTGTTTTCTCCAAAAAAAATGTTTTTCCAAAAATGTTCCCGTGGTGCGCCATAAATCCCTACCCATGGCGAACTAGGTGGTGCGCCACGACTAACTTTTACTACCCGTGGTGCACCAGCTGGTGCGCCAGGACTAACTTTTACCAGTGATGCGATCTTAGTGGCGCACGGGTTGTGCGCCATGGGTAATGAAAATTGGTGCGTCATGGGTAAGAGTTTTTCTAGTAGTGTGAGGCGCTCGATGGAGAGCAAGGCGCATTAAGAAGGACCATGTCATGTCACATATATTATAATTGCATGTGATGTTAATCCTTTATGCCTCTTATTTGTTAGTATTAGATACTCGACGATAGCATTTATAAGATGATCCCTAAAATTAATACCAACAATAATGTTCTCCCTTAGTGTGCACCACTAAGAAAGTTCTTTGTTCGGAAGCACGTCGTTACGATCGGGTGTTAGACATATCAGTGTTCGCATACGGTGGGTGTAAGCCATGTTGCAAAACAAATACACTTAGGTTAAATTAGCGAGCCTAGCATTTATAGATACGGCCTCAGAATACGAGAGATCAAAAGATCGAACATGAGTCACATGAATGATGTGATCAGCACTTTGTTGTCCACCTTTGCAGCTATATCACCGGTCGTGACGATCGGTGGTGGTGTAGTGAATTAGGGTCATGTAATTACTAAAACCGTCTTAGGATGATAGTTTTAGTGGGAGCTCATTTGATAATGTGATTATAAATATAGTATTAACATCTTTGTAAATATCCTTGTAGACCATGTTGTATCCCCATGTGTATTTCGACCACAGATCTTTCTTGCGTGATGAGGAACTTAAAATAGATGGGTCAAACTTCATCGATTGGTACCAGTGTCTGAGGGACATCCTTAAAGTAAATGACCTTCTCTACGTGATACGAGAACCATTAGGAGATGCTCCCGGTGACTCCGCAGATGAGCAAGATGATGATTATCGTGCTCGCTGTGACATTTGATTGGAGGTGCTAGTTTGATTTGGTGCAGCTCCTCGGTGTGGTGTCTTGGTACTTGAAGATTTAGTGCTTGGTGTTTGGTGTTTTAAGATTTAGGTCGATCCACAAGTGAGTACTTGAAGACTTGAGCTCTCGGAAGAGGTCAAATAGATCTGAGCCTATAGCTTGCTCTTTTTTAGTCTTTGTCTTTAGCTTTTCACTTTCCGTGCTTGTATCTCTAGCTGGTATCCCCAGTTTCCTTTTTATTTTCTATTTGTTGGTGCTGTTGTAATCCTTGTTGTACTATACTACTAGATCCCACCCAGAAATGTTCCTCAGTCTAAAGATATGAGATTCACACTCACAACTCTCTGTCTTGATGTGCTTCATACACAGTACACACACGGCTTCTACTAGTAGGAAACTTTATTGGATATCTCAAGTGTACCAAGCTTAGTTACATGGGAGGGGTGGTGCCCCTATTTATACTTGTACACGACCCTTTAGATTGTTGCCATGTGGCACAATCTAAACCCTACACCAAAGTTCTAGAATACTCAACAAACACTAGATATATTACTTCTAAATATCTCACTCTAAAAGTTTCTCAAATTCTAGTGTTCTCTCAAAATATCTTCTACCCTGATAATTCTTGGCGCTTCTAGAGCATTCTGAAATATCCTCATGAATGATATGACAAGATTACTTCTAACAGTCTACCCCTTAATCTTGTTATATCAACTAGATCCTCTAATCCAAATCACCTGGAGCATACGCTTCACCTTGTGATAGCCTCACACCGCCTCATGTCTAGAAGCGGCATCACATCCTGCTTGTCAGCCTCACACTGACTCCATATAAGATGGCATCACACCATCGATTTGGTTTCGCACCGACCTTCCATGTGTTAGTGGCATCACACAACTGCCTCGGCCTCACACTGATTTTTCACGTGACAATGGCATCACACCACCGTCATTGGCTTCACACCAACTCTTCTACTTGGCAACGGCATCACACCACCGTAATTGCCTTCACACCAACTCTTCTATGATGATGGTATCACACCCCCGCCTATGCACACTTTTGGGCGTGCACTTTCAACCACCCCTCTCACAGGAGTGCTGGCTCGGCGTCGTCACTGAGAGGCTTCGCAAGGAATACTTTGTTTTTTATTTTCTGGACACTCATAGGCATAATGTCCAAAATTAGGAAAGTTGTAGAACTTCACCTCAGATTTACCACAAGCACGACCATGACCACTGCCTCGACCTCCATGCCCTCGTCCTCGTGACAAGTTCTCAACCTCGTGTCTTACCTTCCACTCTACATGTGTCATCAACAAGTGTTCCTCATCAACATCACCACTTCCTCATAGGCGCTCCTCGTGTGCTTTCAGTTGCCCAATGGCCTCATCCATTTTCATGGTCTTGAGATCACCAAATTGTTTGATGGTCGAAGCAATCTGAAGAAACTTGTTGGGGATAGCGTGGAGGAACTTCCTAACATCATACATCTCCTCAAAGTCCTCACCAAGTGCTCGGATCTTGTTGACAATGGTTGTCAACCAGGAGGCAAAGCTATCAATCGATTTCGACTCCTTCATGCGCATCCCCTCAAACTCTGTCTTGAGAGTTTGTACCTTGGCGTCCTTTATACGCTCAGCACCCATGTGCATGATCTTTAGGGCCTCCCAAGTCTCCTTGGTCATCTCCTTTCCGTACACCAGGAATAACATATCCTCTGGAATAGCTTGGTAAATGGAAGACAACGCCATTTGATCCTTAGTCTCCTTAGTGGGCACCTTCGGATCTTTTGGCTCGACAACATCCCAAATTCTTTAGGCACACATGCACACCTTCATCTTGATGGAACATGCCAAGTATTTACTCTTTGCGAGCATAGGGTATCGAATGGAAACAATCTCTCCATTCTTCTCCATATCTCACTGTAGCCAACACAACCTTAGCTCTGATACCAATTGTTGGACTATGCTACTAGCTCCCACCCAGGAATCTCCCTCAGTCTAAATATATGAGCTTCACACTCACAACTCTCTGTCTTGATGTGCTTCACACACACAGTACACACATGGCTTCTACTAGTAGGAAACTTTATTGGATATATCAAGTGTACCAAGCTTAGTTACATGGAGGGGTGGTACTCTATTTATACTTGTACAAGACCCTTTAGATTGTTGCCATGTGGCACAATCCAAACCCAACACCATAGTTCTAGAATACTCTACAAACACTAGATATAATACTTCTAAATATCTCACTCTAGAAGTTTCTCAAATTCTAGTATTCTCTCAAAATATCTTCTACCCTGATAATTCTTGAAGCTTCTAGAGCCTTTTCAAATATCCTCATGTATGATATGACAAGATTACTTCTAACAATCTTTCAAAGTCGGTCTCATTCCAAGCTTTCGGTCTAAAAAAAACCTCCTTAGACTATGAAACCAAAATGAAACAAAACATTGACTTGATCTCACCGCTTGAAACCAAACCAAGTTGTCAATTTATTCATGCATTTCATGAGATGATTTGAACCTAGTTTTACATGTACATGCACGTACCGTCGTGATTTTAGTTTAAATTTGAACTAAAACCATGGCAAGAATTATGGAACATAGGGAGTATGAATTTTTTTCACTCGCCTAATTAATTAACATCACTTAAAAAAGGAAATAAAACTCTGGTACATGCAGTTGGCAAACTCTCCACAGTTTTTATCACTACTGAAAGACATCGTAGTATTAATAGATTGTGGTATTTTCACCTTCAACCTTTCACGGTGCGGTTTTTGAAAACCACGAGCTAGAATTTTTTTTTGCATCGAAACAGAGCCAACAATGTTCTCGCCGCATATGGAACCATTGATTTCTCAACCATTTTAGGCAGTCCATATTTTTATTTCCTCAAGTTTTTTACTACCCTAGTTTCTACTTCCTCTGATCCAAATTAATTGACTTCGTTTTGTCTAGATTTAGACGTATCTAACACTAAAACATGGCTAGATACATCTGAACCTATACAAATGTAAGTCAATTAATTTGGATCGGAGGGAGTACTACTTTTCTAGCACCGATTTGAAATAACGCCACTTATTTTTGGGACGGAGGGAGTACAATTTTGATGGCTATGTATGTGTGTGTAATGGTTGGTAATAGTCCCGCATCTTAATGTAGATGGAACGACACCAACATATAAAACCATATGTTCCATTATACAACCTCTAGGCCAGTTGGGAACCTGGGGAGCGTTAACACGGGCGTAATAGTGTCTGACATCGGTGTTACCAAATGTCAAACTCTTGGCGTCAACCTAAGCTTGGAACCTTAGGAAGCTAGTGTAGCACATCATAGTAGTACTATTTTCAAACAAGATAAATTTTCCCGCACGCATTTATCTCCACCAAAATGTTTCTTCGTAAATTCAGTGACTACTCTTGCCATCAGCAGTTATCCTCTAGAGTAGAAGGTTCTCCCAAACCAGAACCCCTTGGAAAGATTGTGGGTCACCAAACCAGGTTAAAAACAACCGGAACCGTATACAACAAAGTAGGCATGCTCTTGGTTGCTAGTAGTTCCTCTCACGCCTCCCATTTTTTCTACTGGTTCATAAAAAGAAGAGAGGGGCCGTGTGCTTGGCTTTCTTCTGAACCTAATTTTCTCTGTGCCTCTCTCAAGGAGGGATCCATGGAGATCAGCAGTGATGATAGAGTGGAGCTATCCATTGTGGAGCACCTCCCTCGTCCTTCCTCCCAACACAATGGAGACACCGGCAGTGCGGAGGTTGCCATGGAGGAGGATCATCTATGGCCAACCAAAGATGGCCCTCTTCCTATATTCCTTAAGGTATTTATGTGAATCCACTTCTTTTTGCCTTTTGTATATTCATAGCATGTTTATTATTCAGTCGAGTTCTCTGCGTTTCTAGCATGTTTAAAGAGTTTGAGTTATGTCTACGATCAGGGATCAGACTAAGTTTGTACCATCTTCTTTCCCTAGATAGGTAGAAGTAAACGTCGTAGTGGAACATGAACAGTCGGAACTTAGAAGTGACTTGGGGAACTTCATAATACTCTCAATATGATTAAGCAAGTTAAGGTAGTCTTGGTTATGTCTTGATGTGTTAAAGTAAGTGTGCATAGTAGTAGAAGAGGGAACAGTTGGTACTGATAGACTTAGGGAGCTCCATAAACATCTCAATTGAGCATGGTCACGGTCTCTGATCAGTATGATTAAGAAAATGAATCTGTTTTCAGCCTTGGTTATCTGTGAATCCTTGACTATAAATTAGCCTAGGAAGGTACCAGTTAGGTGGTTGGCAATTTGCATGACCCGTTGCAAGCTCCAACAGTACGCTAGCTAATTGGCAACTGTATAGGAACTAATAAGGAAGTAGAGAAGAAATGTTTTCTTAAATGAAACTTTCTTTATCCATGGCATGTAACAGAGCTCTGCCCATCGCTAGCTAATTGCAACCAGGAAGTCAGAAGAAATACTTATGGCATGAAAAATTCCTCATGACATGTACTCTTCACAAATGAAACATCTATATGATAAAAAATGCAGTTTGAGAATGTGGAGTACAAGGTGAAGCTGAGTGCTAAGAACCCCCTGACAGCGGCAAAGGTAGCCTTTGCATCCCACACGAGGGCAGATCATGGCAGCAGCAGCAGCTACAAGCACATCCTCAAGGGCATAGGTGGCAGTGTTGACCCTGGTGAGATCCTTGCACTGATGGGTCCCTCTGGCAGTGGCAAGACTACGTTGCTCAAGATACTCGGTGGCAGGCTGGGTGGCAGCGTCAAGGGCCAGATCACCTACAACGACACCCCCTACAGCCCCTGCCTCAAGAGGAGGTAACTAACCAAGTTCAAGTTCAGACAAAATATATACATGAGAATTCTGTCGAGTCAAAGCCTGAATTTGTGCAGAGTTCTTGCAATTCCTTGTACTAGTAGAAAAACATTGGAGCAGATTCGGTTCAGTCGAGTGAAAAAGATGAGCAGATTCGATTAATTAATCAAAGTTTGTTGTTTTGTTCTTCTTCACACACACACACAAAAAAAAAAACAGGATTGGATTTGTGACTCAGGACGATGTCCTGTTCCCTCAGCTGACCGTCGAGGAGACGCTTGTGTTCGCCGCCTTCCTGCGGCTGCCGGCGCGCATGTCGAAGCAGCAGAAGCGCGACAGGGTGGACGCCATCATCGCGGAGCTGAACCTGGAGCGGTGCCGGCACACCAAGATCGGCGGGTCGTTCGTGCGCGGTGTGTCGGGCGGCGAGAGGAAGCGGACGAGCATCGGGTACGAGATCCTGGTGGACCCGTCGCTTCTGCTCCTGGACGAGCCCACGTCGGGGCTGGACTCCACGTCGGCGAGCAAGCTGATCGTGATCCTCCAGCGGCTGGCCAAGTCGTCGACGCGGCGCACCATCATCACCACCATCCACCAGCCGTCGAGCCGGATGTTCCACATGTTCGACAAGCTGCTGCTCATCTCGGAGGGCCACGCCATCTACCACGGCAAGGCCAGGGACTGCATGCACCACTTCTCCTCGCTCGGGTTCACGCCGGAGATCCCCATGAACCCGGCCGAGTTCCTGCTGGACCTCGCCACGGGCAACCTCGAGGACATCAGCGTCCCCGAGCTGCTCCGGGACGGGTCCCCCGCGCCGCAGGAGTTCAGGTCCCGCGTCGTGGCGTACCTCCAGCTCAAGTACAAGGAGGAGGCGAAGCAGCAGCAGGTGTCGGCTCGGCGGGCCGGCGAGCAGCTGAGGCTGGCGATCCGGATGCGGAAGGACCGGAGCATCAACTGGTTCCAGCAGTTCGTGGTGCTGTCGCGGCGCACGTTCCGGGAGCGCGCCGCCGACTACCTGGACAAGATGCGGCTGGCGCAGGCCATGGGCGTGGCGCTCCTGCTGGGCCTCCTCTGGTGGAAGTCCAAGACCGGGAACGAGGCGCAGCTCAGGGACCAGGTGGGCCTCATCTTCTACATCTGCATCTTCTGGACCTCCTCCTCGCTCTTCGGCTCCGTCTACGTCTTCCCCTTCGAGAAGCTCTACCTGGTCAAGGAGCGCAAGGCGGACATGTACCGCCTCAGCGCATACTACGCCAGCAGCACCCTCTGCGACGCCGTGCCCCACGTCGTGTACCCGGTCCTCTTCATGGCCATCCTCTACTTCATGGCCGACCTCCGCCGCACCGTCCCCTGCTTCTGCCTCACCCTCTTCGCCACCCTCCTCATCGTCTTCACCAGCCAGGTACTACTTCAGTTTTGTTCTCCTTCTTTCTGCCCACGATCGACCAACGACGAACTGAACGTGATGAATCTGTTGTGTGACTGTGATCAGGGGACAGGGGAGCTTCTGGGGGCGGCGATCCTGAGCGTGAAGAGGGCGGGGGTGATGGCGTCGCTGGTGCTCATGCTCTTCCTGCTCACGGGAGGGTACTACGTGCAGCACATACCCAAATTCATACGCTGGCTGAGGTACGTCTCCTTCATGCACTACGGCTTCAACCTGCTGCTCAAGGCGCAGTACCACGGCCACCTCACCTACAACTGCGGGAGCCGGACGGGGTGCCAGCGCCTGCAGTCCTCGCCGTCCTTCGACACCGTCGACCTCGACGGCGGCATGCGGGAGGTCTGGATCCTGCTCGCCATGGCCGTAGCGTACCGCCTCCTCGCCTACTTCTGCCTCCTCAGGAGGATCAGCCTCATGCCACTGTGAACAAAAATGTCAACTGCACCTGATGCTGCCACAGCAAAATTGGCATGGCATGCTTTGCTAGCTAGGTCTTTGCTACATTATTCCTTTGCGGTATATGTAATGCATGTTAATTAAGGGTACAAAAAACATACAAGGCGACAGAAATGAGAGTACTATACTCGGATGTTTATTTTGGCACATAATAAGGCCTAGATGCACCCACAGCAAAAACAAACATATTTCAAAATGTTTAAAATTTCTGAAAAAATATATAGGTGTAAATCCAGATATTTTATGTTCAAACACAAAGTTTCACTTAAAATTGATTTTTTTTCACGAGATATTTATTTTGTCTTTTTACAACAAGCCACTGAAATTTTCCCCAATATTTTTAAATATTTGTAATAATTAATTACGCATTTTTCATAATGGGTGTATCTTGAGCTATGAGCCAAAACACCATGTCCAATTTTTTCATCTTGTTCATTTCATTGGCTTGACAAGTATTGTAGCGTGGTGCTTTACGGATGATGCGTTTCACCAGTTGACAGAATCACATAACTTTGTGTTGATAAAAAAAATGTTCAAACTATTGCGATATACGGTTTCGCCTAGTTCTCCGTTTGCTTGTACAATACTTTTTTTAATCTGAGTCACCTTAAAGAAAATGGTTGTCAAGGCATCGTTTTATGGGGCAAAATGGTTGCTGGCCGTGGTTTAGACAATATCGCTAGTGCGGCGAGGTCGTTGGTTAAGTCAAAGCATCTTTTTTTTTTTGAACGGACGATGCCCGAAGGCCCTGGAAGCTATATTACTCAAAGCGGCGGTACAGAATTACATTGAGGTACCCAATAAAACAGAAAATAAAAGATAAGGCCTCAACTTTTACAAAGAAGACCCTAGGACAAAAACATCTAAAGCAATCAGGTCCTGGATCTTCACTGCCGCGGCTGGAAGATCGACGAGCATGGGCACCAGCGCCGCCACCGGGGAACAAGCCAGTGGGGCGTCGTCGGCGATGGATCCCAGCTCACGATCGAGGAGATTCCTCCAAATCGGCATCGAGGCCAGGAGGAAGAAGATGCAGGGGCTTCCGTGCCCGAGCCTGGAGTGGCTCCAAACGCCAAGGATAGCGCCGGCAACGCGCCGCCGCTTGGGATCTCCAGAGAGCGCTTCCAGCGTGCTGTACATCTGCACGCCAACGTCCCGCCTGAGTGGAGCTTTACCGGCAACAACACTTCGCTCCCCTTCCAGTCTACCACCATGGCCACAAGGAAGAAGAACGGAGAAGTTGCTAGTCAATCTCCACCCGAGCAGGCCCATCCTCCATCCGAACCGCATGGGGCACGCCATGCTCCGCTGCTTCCCCTCCTTGCCTCCACGGCTGGCCAGGAAAAGCAAGCGAGCACCAGCATCTTCGCCGCGTCAGTCCCCCCCCCCTTGCCACCACGGCCGGACGGGAGAATCAACACTACCGAGTCACCCCACAGCACTAGATGGTCGATGGCCGCTACTTTATTTGCGGAGACAGTGTTCCTCGGCTTCACCGCGAGCTCCAGCCAAAGGAGCATCAGCGAAAAACAGAGGAACCCTAGAACTCGGACGAGGCCGCATCGACCCCGAGCTCTGCTCCAAACCACCCAAACAGGGCAACAACCTAACCTAAACCTACAAACTACGCCGGTACCTCCCCTCTGCCATATCTGGCCGGCTGTGCCGCCGGAGAGGGGTCGGGTTTGGCCCGGAAGGTTGGGCGGAGCTCTCAAGAGCAAGGGCAGAGAGGAGGGGAGGAAAAAGTCCGCACTAGTCAAAGCGTCTCATTGAAAGCAGTTTGGCTATATGTTGGACGTTGTGGCCCTGGAAGTTGGTACAACGGTTGTTGTCTGCATGTGATTTCCCTTGTGCATCTTGGGCTGACGGTGGGCAAGACATGCGACGTTGAGGCTCAAGCGCGAGTGGTGGTACATCGGGATGGCCGTACCGAAAGATGGTGTTGGTGGCCTCTTAGGCATGCTAGAGCAATTGGATGTCGGGGTGGTGACCCCGGAAGTTCGACGGCGTTGAGTACGTCGACCTTGGGTCACGCGGTCCATGAGGTAGCCCTTGATGTTGGTCGTTGGTGTCGCGTTGGTGCAGCTCTTGTGGAGGATCAGCTTCTTCATCTACATAAGAGCATCCCATGTCAGCTCGTTCCATAGCAATTGTCGTCTTCTCTTCGGCACTGGTGGAAGGTCAGTCTAGTCTCAGTGGAGTGGTGTTTGGAGGTTTGAACCTGGTTGTGTCGGTGGTCGAGTGGTCTTGGTCCGGAGTATCGGTTTTCACTCGATTTCCATTAATTAGCTAACTGCGCCACTCTTTTTTATGAATTAATAAAAACAAAAAAACTCGGTTTAAATAAACTATCTTTGGTTGATTGTAATTTGAGCAAGAAAAGTGCATGCTTCTAGATGCTATAGTTTTGTTGTCTATATGTTATATGAGCCATGGTGGGTGTGATGGAGACTATATCCAGTACCATCACCCTTCATGTGCTCTCTATACATTTTTGTTTATCTAAATGTTGCAAAACAAAACTGAAAATTTCATAACACTACTATCACATGCATCTCCATTGCGTTACAATTTTCAAATTCAAAATCTATGTCTACCTAAACAATGCCAACTCAGAGTGCTAATATTGTTAATCGGCAAATTCACAACCCAAACTGAATTAGCTATTATTCGTAGATAAAATCTGTGCATTTGATATTTAAGATATGATTGACATATATTATTTCTATGTCAGAACTTCAAAAACATAACATCATGTGTGTTGAGGTTTCAAACTTGGGAGTACTGGGAGTACCCCATGAGTGGGAGTACATTGATACTATTTTGATTCTTGGACATCCCAAATTTTCTAAACTTTGGAATGTGAAATAAATAAAATAAGTTTGATTGACTGTTTGAATTTGTTGAAAATTCTAAGTGAAAAGAAACTTTTGGGAACATGTTTGAACCATTCTCAATAATGATTTAAAAACAATCTTATATGAGTGGATTAACATGACTATCCAATTTTATTGCATTTTTCTTTCAACCATTGGATTCTTTAGTGGCATTTACAATGTTTATCCAACCATGTTAGAACTATTAAAGAGAGGAAAGAATATGCCTTTCCCAAATTATGGTGGAGTAATGTTTGATATGCTCAATTGGTTATTAAAATCCTTTTATGAATGCTTAATCCTTCTAATTTTTTCCCTAAATTTGTTTCATTTCCAAAAAAGTGAGAGAAGATAATATGACTTCTTCATTTTGTTTGGATGCTAAATTATTTCTTATATCTTCTATAACTGAACATATTGTTTTGTGCAATTGTGGAATTGTGTTATTGATTGAGGTACCAAATGAAGTCCTAAAATCCTTAAACTTATTTTGAATTTTCCAAAATGGCCACATAATGCCTTATATGTATAATGGCATAGTGGTAATTTTATTTTGATAAAAAAGTTTCTATAAAGTCTATTGAGTGTGTTTTGATTTTATAAAAAATTAGAAATTTAATTCACTCCATTTGAAGCTATAAAACAAAAAATACAAAATAATTGCTAAAATAGAAAAGGGAATAAAAGAATAAAACTAAAAAACTAAACCTAACGGACCAAACCAGCTAAGTCCGGCCCACCTACCTCACCTAGCTACCACATGCTGCAGCACCCAGTGGCCCATCTCAACTCTCGTCTCCTCTATCGTGTGCGCTGCATAGCAGCCAATTGGTCGGCCCAGCGTGCAGCAGACGCAACCAGCCCGTAGACCACGCCCCTCTCTCTGCGGCTGAAAAGCCGGTCCCACCTAGGCATCTCCTTCCTCACGACTTGGAGACCGGGACAAACCCGTGTGCATGACCGAATGAAACCGACGAATTCATCGAATTCGTTTGATGTTTTGCCCCCGATCCACATTAGGCTATGTTCGGTTAATCCTCTCCTCGGGAGGATTGGAATGGAATCAGGTGGATTGGCGTGGATTTTGACCTGCATGGGATTTAATTCACCCCAATATCTGTCAATCCTCTTTACCCCCCTATAAACCGAACAAGGCCTCATAGACCCTATAAATCCTCCCCTGCATCTCCTCGTCTTATTTTTTTGTTCCTAGAAAACCCTAGCCACCAAATCGAGGTCCCATCGATCTGGTTATCGCTGCCACCATTGGAGCTCTGGGAAGCTTGTAACCATGGGGTTATGTCGCCCCATCCTCTGCCCTCCTTGTTCTCTTCCGCATGGACGACTGCATCTCTCTGACTCATATCCCCGTCTCGCATTGGACCAGGACAACCGACAGGAGCCGCCGGAGCTTCATTGACTCGCCCTTGCTCTGTTCGCGCGCTGTCCCTGCACTAGGAATAGAAGTACGCCACGGAGACCACCATAGATCTTGTTGTCGTCTTCCGCATCATGTTCGTGCCTTCGCCATCGACTCAGACCACTACAAAAATACCCCCATACCTAGTGGATTTTTGGGACGGCATAAGCGAAAAGAACCGGCAAAAGTTGGTTACGCGGCGAATGAGAATTCGTGGCACCATTTTGTCGCGGCGGCCATCTATATGCCGTGCCAAATTTGATGCCGACGGATTTGGGTGCCGCGGTACATGACCGGGGAAGGCGGCGGTTATTAACACCTCACACGTTCCACCGTCCATTTCAAGCGTCATTAATTGTTGATTGTACGCTGGAGAATGGTTAATCACTGCCTGGTGACAGGTGTGGCCCAATGCTGCCAAGCTGAGCCTAGGCCAACAATATCTAATTAATCAATCTTGGGCCTGGGTCGCTCTTGCACAAATGGTACATACAACGAACCCTGAACATCATTCTGTATATGAGATAGGAACCAAGCCCCCACCATCGCCACACTCGTACAACCAACCCTAGACCAGAACACTACTCTCTCTTTACGAAAGTTCATCCGGCGTTTAATCTTGTGCGGTCGTTCAATCCGTGCGGGATCTTGAGGGATCTCGAGTGGTCGTTCAGTCTGCACTGGATCTTGAGCAGTCGGTCAATCCGCGCAGGATCTTTAGCTATCGGTCATTCCGCGCTGGATCTTGAGAGACCGGTCAATTTTGTGCTCGATCTTGACCCGCCGGTCAATCCACGCTAAATCTTGCGAGCCCTTTCTATCTCGATCTGCAGGTTTGTTCTCCACATTTTCTCCACATCTCGTTTCTTGTTCTTTCGGATCCACATGCTTGTTCGTCTTTCCCCAAAATGTTCACCTATATTTATTTTTCAGATTAGTTTCATGGTGAGTTTGTTAGACATGGTGTCTGTAAGAAGATTCGTAGATCACACTCATGATGTTGATGCGGTGCAGAATAGAGAGGCGTTCAAGAAATATAGGGGTAATTAGATTTTTTTTATTTTGTAAAATTCACATTAGCACTTTCTAGTTCTGTAATTTAGACGAGATCGACAAAGTTAAATGTGGATCTCATAAGAAAGGTTGCAGTGTAGTATTGTGTAATTGAATAGAGGGGTTCAAATCCATTGTATGATGTAATGAATATTGTATATATCAATAAACTAAAAATTCGAATCGTATTGAGATTAGCATCGTAAATCAATTGTTGTTAATGTAATTAAATTTCACGATGTTGAAAGGTGTAACGTCAAATAATTCTCAGTTACATGACATTATAATTTTAACATCTTCCATAATGTTCCGAGGCATATCCTCTACCACGTCGCGGAAGCGCTAACTCGGCGGATCATGTTGTGTCGCGCCAAAAAATCCGCAATCGTTACACAATCCCCGATGCAGTTATCCCTGACGGCATTTTTTGCCATGCTAGGGCGAGCGCGGCAATTAAGTTTGTGCCTCGGCGTCTATTAGCTCCAGGGCCCGAGCTCCATCTTGTAGTGGACCACTTCAGCAGTCGCCGCCACCCCCTCCTGTGTCGTCTGCGTCCATGTCGCCAAGTCCGACGAGTTTACAAACCTTCGTTCCCGTCCATTCGATCTGCAGTGAACGGTGAAGATCGTTTGTAGCCGAGCCAAGCCGCAAAGCCAAAGTAGAGCCTGGTCCCAAGCCAAGCCACGTCGAGCCGCGGTATAGACACCATCCGATCTTATTCGGACGATCGTACACGCATCACAAACTGAAAAGGTATCAGTGAATCACACGCTGCCACATCACCGCCACATCTCTATTTATTTCAAAAATAGATTAATTGGACAGAAAAACACATAAACTTGTACAATTCACAGAAAATTATTTATAAGTCAAAAAATGCAAATAATATACTCCAAATTTAATGCATTCATGAAAAATAGAAGAACATTAATGAGCAATAAAATCTGCACATTGCCCAATGTATTTTTTTGGAATTATAAATATATTTAATGATATTTACTTTATAGAAATTAATCTACAACTCCAAATTTAGCAAATTTCATGGAATAAAAATTTTTTAATCCACGCTATTGTACCTTTAGTTGACTTTGTCATAATGCAAAATATTTATCTATATTTAAATCTTATTTAAACATTTTTGCTATAATTTTTCTGTAAATTATTTTGAGGAAAAACTAGTGGCAAATGAAATCTACGAATATTGTCTATCCAGTAGCACGACTTCCAATTTTTTCTGAAACTATTTTGTACCAAAAGTTATCAAATTCCAATAATACATATTTAAAATCTATTGGAATAATAGAGAATGTTTATGAAGGACTTCAAGAAACAAATATAGAAGAAATAGACTTCGTAGCTCGTAATGATTATAACCCTGCTTGAAAGAAGAGTTACAATCCTAATTTTCAGAAATATTATGTTAGTCCTACAAAAAACTCTAATAATAATATGGGAACTAGTAATGGTAGTCTCTAAGAAACGCTTAAGTCTTTAATAGACTTCCAAAATAAACAAAACAATATTCTAGTCAAAATCACGAAGAACTATGATGCTATGATTGGTAAATTATCTAACCAAGTTGTTAGTTTGAGAAATGATTTGCAGGCCTTCAAAAAAGAACAAGGATTATTGAGACACAACTAGGTAAGATAACCGAGAGTCAAACTTTTATTCTAGCTAAATTTGCAGGTAAAGCTGAGCCCAACCCTGTTGAGGAACTCAAAATGATGAGAATCCAAAGGGAGAGCCTGAAGAACTTGACTATAGTAATACACCTTCACCAAGCTACACCATCGAAGATCTCGTAAAAAGGATCAACGTAAAAATTCCGATAAGTGAAGGTAATGATGAAGCCATGTATCAACACTTTGTTGATCAAGTAGCAATTAAGGTACGTGAGTTTAAAGAGGAATACAAGAAAATCGCTGAAATTTTATCTGTTAAACTAGATGACATATTTGAGCTTACTATTAAGATAAATATTGGAACTAATGAGATAGCTGCACTTTGTGATCTAGGTGTAAATGTCTCAATAATTCCAAAGAGTCTTTTTAACAAATTAAACCTTGGCTCCTTTGAAATTACTGAATTAAAATTATATTTAGCAGATTCTACCTACAAACAAGCTGTAGGGATTAAGGAGAACACTTTAGTTTACATCAAAGACTGTCCCGCTCTCATTGATTTTGTTATTTTTGACATGCCTGACGACACTGTTGCTCCTATAATACTAGACCATCCTTTCTTAAGAACCATAAAGGCTTTAATTAACCTCAACTTGCAAACATGACGAGAAGGAGGCCATCACTTTGAAGTCCAATTACTTTGAGTGGGTGTTTCACTCATCTGGCCCAAGTGCATATCATCAAGGTCAAGCTATTGACCGTAAAAGAGCGCTCCATGGGAGGCAACCCATGTTAAATTAAGGTTTGAGTTAAGTTTTTAGTTTTAGTTTAAATTCATGTTCAATAAAGAGTGCTAAGAAACTCCATTTGAGGAGAAGAAATTTGGTAGTACTTGAATTTCTGCATTATTCATGCTACTGTTGGTCGACAATATTTTCTGTCAAAAACAAGGTATATCACTAAGTTACATGAAAATAAATAGTTTACGAAGAAACACAAATTTTTTAATACATACAGACGGTTTAACGACCAACTATACGGCAGGAATAAAATTTCCGGTCAGTCGTATAGTTATCTTCGCCATCGAAAAAATTTCTGCAATATTACTGAGAGTTTAACGACCAACTATACGACAGGAATAAAAATTCCTGCCGTATAGTACCGGCTGTATAGATATCAATGCCTCCGTACAATTTCTTTTCTTATGTACAGACAGTTTAACGACCAACTATACGGTGAGAATAAAAATTATGGCTGTATAGTTCCGGTCGTATAGATATCAATGTCTCCGTACAAATTCTATTCATATGTACTCAGAGTTTAACGACCAACTATACGGCGGGAATAAATATTCTGGCCGTATAGTTCTGTTCGTATAGATATTGAGACCTTTTGCAAAAAAAAAATCGCAAGGACACACAATTTAACGACCAACTATACGGTCAGAATATTTTGTTCCGCCCGTATAGTTGTGGTCGTATAGCTGCGCCACCAGAAGGAAGACCTAATATTTTGACAGAACACTAACTATACGGCCGGAACGCATGTTCCGCCTGTATAGCTGTGCCCGTATAGTTGCGTCTGACCACAAAATCGCACGGGAAGGTACTCCCAACTCCAAAACTTCAATCATTTTTCTTTCTTCTACCTCCAAACCCTCTCAAAACCTCAAGGGATCTTCATCTCTACTCAATTTCGTTCGATTTCCTCGCTCACAAGTGATCTACGGTATGTTTCTCCTCCGATCCTCCAATTACTTTTTGCAAATTCATCTTCGATCTATTGTCATTATCAATCTAGGGTGAGACCTACTATGAACCAATTACCATGATTTTCTTACCTAGATTATTATCTTTAGGAGATTCTTTAGTGTGCTTAGATAAGGAACATATTATAATTACTGTTGTTGGATCAAAAAGTTTTATTTTTGCCTTTCTTCAATGTTTTAGAAGATGAACACAAGGAGCCAAACTCGTGCTCATGCCATCGCTAGCGCTTCTCGGGCAATTACCCAGGAATGCATGGGGATACGGTTCAGGGATCAAGCTCATCACGAAAGCTTCAACAAGATCAAGAACCGTGAAGTGAAGGCCAGCAAGTGGGCTTGCCCCATTATATTGAACCAACTCGGTATTTCTGATGACTTTAATTTACTTTCAATAGAGCTGGTGTGCAAAACTTTGTGTATAATGATGTACCTACTTATCGCCGCTTAACCATCGAATTCCTAAGTTAATTGCGAAGCACTGTTAAACTATGGCAAGGAGAGGATACTATTTCTTTCCATCTGATGAACAAAAATTACACCTTAACGTTAGATCAATGATGCTTTAATTTGCCAAACAATGATGTTTATGCTTTACGCGCATCCTTTACTGGCTTAATTCCTTCCCCCGATCAATACTATAATGGAATGAACTTCACTAGTAGAGTGAAAAAGGGGAAGAATATTCAACATCCTGCAATTCGTTATTTGTTCTATGTTATTACTAACACCTTACAGGCACGTAATGAGTTCACGAGACTCAATGAGGAGGGCATCCTGGTCCTCGCCAAGGCTGCTTACATCAACTGCATCCTGTCACTCAACTTGGGCGCCATCCTTGTGTGCTACCTGGAGAAGTAAGCATCCCAAAGCCAAGGGCCAATCACGGGAGGAGGCGTCATCACCGTGCTTTCCACTGCCCTAGACATCAATCTAGGTGAGTTGCAACCTGTACTAGGTGAGACGCATGTTGGTTTCTCCACCTTGAGGGCATGTGGAATGCTCACTAGGAGAGGTGTTGTTTATTATCTACATATTGCTGGAGCTGGGTGTATCTACCCCGCTCCTTTGCCTAATGGTCTTTTATCTACCGAGGAAGGACGTTTGCTATATGATGTGCAGGTTGACCAGTACCAACATGAGGAGGAGATTCCTGAAGAGGATGAGGACCAAGAGGAGGAGCAAGAAGAGCAGTCACAAACCCGGTTCGCCACATACCAAGATTTCTAAGGACTTGGAGGGACTATGGAGAGGATGCACAACCTTTCTTTGAACCTCCGAGAATCAACAAGTAACCTCTCCACTCAATTCACGAACTGGAGTAACGACTTTTTCCCGCCACCACAATGATTTGAAGGGCTTGCAAAAGCCTAAGCTTGGGGAAATTTCCTCATGTATCTTTATTTGGCGTTCATTTTCTTTTATTTTTCGAGGTTACGTTTTTATTTGAGTTTATAAGCACTCGTGTTGGTTTCCCGATACTTTATCTTTAGTTCTTTTTATTTGCTTTCGAAATTTTCTAGCCAAGCTTTGCCGCCAATTTTCTATGCTATATTTCCCTCTCTTAAAAATCACAAAAAGATTTCTCTATTTTTCCTTATTTTCCCTCTTTTTTCTCTTGTCGCCTCGAGGTCTTTGTATGTTTGCAGGAGAGTGATCGACTTTGAGTTTCCAAGAAAGAAATAAAAATGAAGCGAGAAGTGGAACCAAACATGAGAGGTATGCCTTATGACTCCCCACTTTTTAAAGTTTGAGAAACCCATGCTAGTTAGTAGTAAATATTGAGATATTATATTGGTGGAGTGAGTCTTTATATCGTAGCAAGATTGTCGTTTGCATGGGCATTTAATTGGGTTCATTTTGTTCCAGCTCTCGTAATTAACCAAATCTTGCCTAAAAATTGCTAACCAATTGTATTAAGAAAAAGTCTCACAATTGAAGGCTTGGGTGTTGTAGTGTTCAGTCTTGAAGGCTTATTTCTTGAGACACTTGACACCACTAAAAAAATTATTGACTTAATAGATCTTTTTGAAAGGATCTGTTTGATTAAATTAATGTTTAGCAGTTTTTGTGAGCATGCCAAAGTTTGACATGTTAATCATAAGAATGATATAGCTTTATGCGTGTCAAACCTCATGGGATGCCAACAACTCCGCTGGCTCACGAACGATCTTCATGGAGGAAACTCCTAGATTTCGGCTATGAGTTGATTAAACACTTGTAGTAGCAATGCTATAGTGGGTAAGATTCTTGGCACTCCCGGGTAGCTGTAATCATGGTGGACTCACTCCTCTGACTGTTATGAGTAATCATAATGTAAAAAGGAACAAAAACCTTAGTGATGTCACGAGTGTCCATCACAGCCCGATAAACTAATAAAAATCTTTGGCATGCTCTCAATTACTTCAAATCTAAAAAAATTGAAGGACAATGAATAGAAAAGTAGTGCTTGCAAAGTCTTGATTCATTCATGTGGGAGAATTGAGATACTCTAGTGTATATGCTTTTCATGACAACTCTCACACTCTTAATTTATATGATTATACTTTACTATTCAAAGGCAAGTCTATGAGTTGATTACTTGACATGGAATAAAATTTACTCATTTGAATTATCCATGCTTACAATAATTTTGTTGCGCTATAAGGATGCATGAAACCTGTTTGATACGCTTGCCGTTACTCTATCTATGATGAATTTTTCAGATTTATGAAAGTGGAGAAAACATGAGACTATTGATCATGAGTAAGATCACCATCTCGTTATTTCAGTTTAAATGCCGACTTGCTTTTTGATTTTGGTTTTCTTGCTCAGGACGATCAAGTTTAAGCTTGGGGAGGTTGATGGCTCTAAAATATAGCCATCTACGTCCATATTTAAACTGGATATTAATCATATTTTTGATGAAATATCTCTCTAAACTCTGCCACTAATGCTAATATTCAGAGGGGTATGCAATCCTTTGTTCTTGTATTTTTCCTGTGCAGATAATGCCGTTTAAAGGAGGGAATCACTACATTAAAGTCAAAGATACGATATTTCCTTCGACCAGAAAAACCAGGAGTCGTCCAACGAAGGCAGACGTCGTAACGACCAACTATACGGTCGGAGCAAAAATTCCGACCGTATAGCTCCGGTCGTATAGTTGGCGTCGCCTCCGTTAGGTCAAACAGAACAACTTACGTGAAGGGACCCCTATGTAAAGAAGCCTCAGGCGACGAGAAAACAGAGAGAGCCACCACGCCCCAAAAGCCATACCTCGCCAGAAAGCCACCTCCAGATCTCCAAACCCTTGTCCATCTCCATAGCCATCTTCCACCACTTGTAATAGTAGATCTCTTATCCGATTGGCGACATTGTAAGACTATTGTTATCAATCTTATGATTTTCATTGCAATGTTTGTGATTGTTGATCTCATCTCTATGTGTGAGTAATTCTCCTTGGGCTAAGGGCTTCGGCCTAGCCATTTAGCAATTGTGCATGTGATTTATCATAGATGGGATCGTGTATTAGTTTGTATGACATGATGATTATTTTATCCTCTCTTGCATCAATCTAAGGACTTGTCAGGTACCCAAGACCCCGAGGGTAGAGCCAGGTATAGGGAGTATGAGTGATGACTGATCTGCAGGTTGGGAACCCCAGTGACAGAAGGGGTAGTACGGATGTATGCGAGGGATTTGCTTGGTATTAACGGTGACATCACTATGCATATCATTAGTTCTCTTTCTTCTATTGATGAGACTAGTAGGTTATTGCTATAAGCGGTTGCGGAGGCAATAGCAATTCTGGATGCACTGCCCACATATAATTTATCTTGCTCTAACAAGTACATGCATACTTTATTTCTATCTTTTATTTCCATCAGATATTTTTGCACACCTACAGGTGAAACCGAACGCCCTAGGCCCTTGATATGTCCATTTTGCATCACTATTCTATATCATAATTTACTATTATTCATTGATATATTTCATATTAAGAGATGATACTTATGTTATTTCATCTGTTATTGCATGGTTGATGACTTTTGGAGCATGGACCGCTGCAGTCAGGATTCTGATGGAAAAGGGGCTGTTTGGAGGCGAAATTCACGAAGATCAATAAATCCGGGAAAATACATGGAAAATCCTATTTTTCTAGAAGACGAAGGATGCCAGAAGGGGGAGCGGAGATGGGCCACAGGAGGCCGACACCACCCCCTGGCGCGGGCTACCCTAGGCCACGCCAGTAGGTGGTGTGGCCACCCTGGCCCACTCCTGGCTCTCCCCTTTGGCGTATATTATCCCCACAAAACCCTAAGCCTGGGGGAGTGACCATAGAAGGATTCCGCCACCTCTGCGGGGTGGAAAACTACAGAGAGAGAAAGATCTCTCCGGCAGACAGAATTCTGCCGGGGGAATTCCTCCCCGGAGAGGAGAGATCGTCGCCATCAACACCATTATCAAGCTGGACTTCATCGGGATCATCATCACCATCATCTCCACTAACACCATCATCACCATTCCATACCGCTGTAACAATTGGGTTGAATCTTGCATAGTTCTTAGGGGAAACTTTCCCGGTGTTGATTACTTGTTGTAGTTGATGCTATCGAGTGGAACCATTGAATTATTGTTATGTTTAGATTGTTACTTGTCATTATATCATCTCTGATCTTGATCCATATGATGTCTTGTGAGTAGTTCGTTTAATTCTTGAGGACATGGGAGAAATCATGTTGTTAGTAGTGGAATTGTGTTGAGAAAGATTCAATAGTTTGTTATTTAAGTTGTGGTGTTATTCTTCTAGTGGTGTTATGTGAACGTCGACTACATGACACTTCACCTTTATGGGCCTAGGGGAATGCAGTGTGTATTTGGATACTAATCGTAGGGGTTGCCGTAGTGACAGAAACCCGAACCCCCGTTAGGAAACCTTTGCACAAGGGATGTCAGTATCTTAGAGTTTAAAGTTGTGGTTAGGTTTCTATCTTAATTACTTTCTTGTACTTGAGGATGCGTGCAAGGGGTATAATCACAAGTATGTATTAGTCCTAGGAAGGTCGGTACATTAGCACAGGTTCACCCACATAATACTTATCAAACTAAAGAAGATTAATCAACTATATGGAGCGAAAGCACTTGACGATATTCCCATGTGTCCTCGAGAACGTTTGGTCATCTTAAGTAATACAACCGGCTTTTCCTTTGCTAAAGAAAGGATTGGGACACTTGATGCAATTTGTTATCATTGTATTTTATTTACTCGTACTTTATTTATCTGCATTATCAAAAAACCCTAAAAATCTGTTTGCTAAGTATTTACAGAGAATTCTTGCTCCAAGCCACTCGTCAACACCTTCTGCTCCTCGTTGGTTTCGACACTCTTACTTATCGAAAATACTGCGATACACCCCCTATACTTGTGGGTCATCAAGACTATTTTCTGGCGCCGTTGCCGGGGAGTGAAGCGCTATTGGAGAGTGGAACTGGTAAAGGAAATTCTTATTTCGTAATGCTACTACCACTGCTTTATGCAAGGCTTTCTCTTCATGATAAGGATCTATTGGATGCTTCTTGCGCTGGATCATTTACACGCATGGAAGAATGAGCTAAATGGGATATTCTAGACCGTATCCAAGACAATGCTAAAGCATGGGAGAATGGTAAAGGAAGAAAATCGGGTATAAATTATGATTATGAATGCATTGAATCTTTTATGGGAACTGATGACTTTCAAAATATTAAAAATGCTTATGGTTTAGACTCTCAAGCTATTGCAAATTATTTTAAGGCTTTTGCTTCCTATATTGAAGTTCCTAAAAGAAGTGGAATAAGTATCATGAACCTTATAAAGATATTGCTAATTTTGTTCCTGCAAGAAATACTGAAGTTTATACTGCTAATCATGTTTTACCTGAACCTTACATTGAGAAAATACCTTTCCTGATTAAAGTAAAGGAACATACTATGATAGCTAGTATGGTTAATGAAACTACAAATAAAGCTGTTGAACCTGATGAACAAGTGGATACTGAACCTATAGTAGTAAATGTGAAAGACTTTGTCACTAAATATGTAGAAGAGGGACACACTATCCTTTGTAAGGATATCCCTAATATTGTTTCACAAAGTAGTGTTATGAGAGTTAGTGTCCTGTGTTTTCTGTTAGGATAAGTGATCATTGCTATAATGGTTCTTGTGATAGTTATATCGTCAAATTTATGCATGATACTAAAATTTATTATGAGAGAGGGAAGACTGTTCTAATGCATCTCAATAATATTAAGTTTCCTCGCTTTATGCTGAAAGTCTTTATGTTACATTTGTTTTGCTTTCCTATGCTAGTAGCTTCTGGTTTTAACAATTTATTTTCTTACAAAATTCCCTTGCATAGGAAGTGGGTTAGACTTAAACATATGTATTTTTGCTTCTTGATGCTCTCTTTCACTTCAATTCATATTCTTATGTGAGCATCATTGAAATTATCATGCCCATCTTAATGGCTATAAAGAAAGAGCTTTTTGGGAGACAACCCAATATATTTCTTTTGCTTTCAGTTTGTTTTGTTTATTTGAGTCTTGGAAGTTATTGTTTTGGAAATAACCTCTCCTTATCATTTTTATTTGGTTTCTGTGTCAAGATCAACCTCTAATGAGAGAGAAGTAAGATTTAGGGAAGTTGTTGTCCCGAAATAGATTTTTGTGCTTCGCTATAAAAATTCGTGAAACATCTATGTATGTCGGATTGAGCTATAATTTTTTGTGCTTATGCCCCAGGTTGTTATTTAACTTTTGTTAGTTTTGCACTTTTTGATTTGAGCAACAGAAGATTTTCTAAAAAAAATATCTTTACCTGCTGGTCTATTTTGATAGATTTTTGCTTGCATTCACCTCTTAAATCGATTTCCTTTTTGAATTCTTTTTGGGTTTTTGGAAGGAGTTGCTACAGTAGCTTATGCTTTGATGGATTTCAGTTGAAATTGAACTTAAAAAAGGTTTATTACCTCGCTTACATTAATGTTGCTAATGAGAATTGTGTGGAGTTTTGTGTGAAAGAAATTTCCAGGTTATTGGAGGAAATGGTGTAATAAGATAGTGAAAGGTTTCATGACTCAAGCAATATGTGTATGAAGATAAAGATATTGATGTTATTCAAGCGGTGACTCCGGAAGAATCTACTAAATGCCAACTTCAGAGACCTACAGAGTCTGTTTTCGAATAGGTAATAGTTCTGGTAAGAAAAAGTCCGCGAAAAATCTATCCAGTTATATTTTTGCAGTTTTTATCCAACAAGGAAAGAAACGAAGCGAAAGAGGGACGGAAACGGAGCCAGGGTGGCTCACACCACCCCCTGGTGCGGGCCCCCTGGTCGCGCCACCAGGTGGTGTGGCCACCCCGCAGTCCGTCTCCGACCCGTTTTCTCCCAGTACTTTCCTTTTATTGTAAAAATTCGTAATATATAATCCCCGGATCCCACGAGGTTCGTGTATCGTGTTCTCGTCGTGTTTTCATTTCAATCTGTTTCTGCCAGGAACTATTCTTAAAGTTTAGAAGCATAATGGTCTTCGCCAACGATAAGGGCAAGGAGCCTATGGAGGAAGATCTCCAAGACTCTGAGCAGGAGGAGGAAAGCGATAGTGAAGTTGAAGAGGAGGCAAAGGAAGACCAACATCCGCACACCAGCACCACCATTGCAAGCATTGGAGTGGTGGCAAACCCTGCCAGGTTCAAAAGGACTGCACGGATGTCCACTAGAGGGAAGACTCCGTGTCATCGCTTGGCTTCACGGTCACCTTCTCCACGGAAATATCTATGTATCCCTGATGACCCACAAGTATAGGGGGTGTATCGCAGTATTTTTGATAAGTAAGAGTGTTGAACCCAACGAGGAGCAGAAGGTGCTGGCTAGTGGTATGGATCAGGAATTCTCTACACATACTTAGCAAACGGATTTTTAGGGTTTTTTGATAATGCAAGTAAATAAAGTACGAGTAAATAAAAGACAATACGAATAAATGCAGCAAGTGGCCCAATCCTTTATTCATCAAAGGACAAGCCGGTTGTATTCCTTAAGATTACCAAACGTTCTCGAGGACACATGGGAATACCGTCAAGTGCTTTCGCTTCATATAGTTGATCAATCTTCTTTAGTTTGCTAAGTGTTGTGTGGGTGAACCTGTGCTAATGTACCGACCTTCCTAGGAATAATACATACTTGTGATTATACCCCTTGCAAATATCCGTAAGTACAAGAAAGTAATTAAGGTAGAAACCTAACCACAGCTTTAAACTCTAAGACCCTGACGTCCCTTGTGCAATGGTTTCCTAACGGGGGTTCAGGTTTCTGTCACTCTGGCAACCCCTACGATTAGTAGCCAAATACACAATGCATTCCCCTAGGCCCATATAGGTGAAGTGTCATGTAGTCGATGTTCACATGACACCACTAGAAGAAGTACACCACAACTTAAATATCAAACTATTGAATCTTTCTCAACACAATTCCACTACTAACAACATGACTTCTCCCATGTCCTCAAGAACAAAACGAACTACTCAAAGACATCATATGGATCATGATCAGAGATGGAATAATGATGTATAACAACTGAACATAAACAATAATTCAACGGTTCACTCAATAGCATCAACTACAAGGAGTAATCAACACCTGGAAAGTTTCCCCTGAGAACAATGCAAGATTCAACCCAATTGTTACAGCGATATGGAGATGGTGATGATGGTACTGATGGAGATGATGATGATCCCGATGAAGTCCTGCTTGATGGTGGTGTTGATGGCGATGATCTCCCCTCTCCCGGAAGGAATTCCCCTGGCAGAATTCTGTCTGTTGGAGAGATCTTTCTCTCTCGGTGTTTTCCGCCCCGCAGAGGCGGCGAAATATTTCTGTGGTCTCTCCCTGAGTCTTAGGGTTTCGGGAGGATAATATACGCCAGAGGGGAGAGCCAAGGGTGGACCAGGGCAGCCACACCACCTGGTGGCGCGGCCTAGGCTGGCCCGCGCCAGGGGGTGGTGTGGGCCACCTGTGGCCCATCTCAGCCTCCCTTTCTGGCTTCCTTCGTCCTCTGGAAAAATAGGATTTTCCATGTATTTTCCCGGATTTTCTGATCTTCGCGAATTTTGCCTCCAAACAGCACCTTTTCCATCAGAATCCTGACTGTAGCGGTCCATGCTCCAAAAGTCATCAACCATGCAAAAACAGATGAAATAACATAAGTATCATCTCTTAATATGAAATATATCAATGAATAACAGTAAATTATGATATAGAATAGTGATGCAAAATGGACGTATCAACTCCCCCAAGCTTAGATTTCGCTTGTCCCCAAGCGAAACTGAGCTCAATAAACATGGCCTCGGGTTTATGGAGTGAAGAGTCGATAAAAGTATACGGACAGGAAGCATCACATTCATCAATACATAGATCATAATAGAAGACACCTAGCTATTATATAACTTAACTTGCAATAAGTAAAGGAAACACAATAAAGATACATAAAGTAAATCATAATTGGTAATGGCAAACTTAGCTCTTGGTCGAAGAATAGTTGACAATTTGTGGGAGTTCACAAATAACTGATTTTCAATGATAGCTTTCAAAGTAGTAGACACCAAGATAAGGGCAAAGTGCAAAACAAGGAACATAAGAAACATGATTGAATAAATCACCATATGAATGAATGAAACACAACAACTCAAAATACTTGCTGAGATAGAAGGGAATAGGTTAGCTGACTCAACTAAAAAGTAAAAGATAGGCCCTTCGTAGAGGGAAGCAGGGATTTCAAGTTTCATAAAGAGCTTCCAAAAATTATGGTACTTATTAGCTTTCATCTCTCATTTCCCCTATCATAGGCATCTTTAGGTGATTAAGGTTATAGTGACACAACTAAGAGGATATGCTTGACAAGTTATAAATTGAAATCTCATGCCCCTTACTTACGAGTACCGAACCTCATGCTACTCAACTTCAGTCACAAGTAAGCTCTTGTCATTGTAAATACATATGTATCATAAAGAGCCGCCAACGGGGTACCCCTTACACATGATACATGAGCTATCCCATAATCAAAATGACAAGGCAAGCAGACAATGAGCATCTCAGCGATCCTTTTATTTGCTATTTGCATAGGTTTTTATTGAGGATGCTTCATATAGTGCTCATTATGGTTATGTTGCAAGTTTCCACCATGATTAGGCATGGCTTAGGCTAGCAGCCCAGGCGTTTCACTAACACACATATAAACTCCATGATCTTACAAGTTCCCCTGTTATTTCACACCGCTGGGATCCATAAGCAAAAGAATCATGATATCAACGAGGTACAAAGTACTAGTGCAATGCTGAAAGCGTTCCCCATGATACATGGTTCTGCTAACTTCAACTTATAAAGCGCAAGCATATACGCAACAAAGATGGACACAATGGTTCAAGTTTATTAATTGCAAGAAAGTAAGGTGTGCCATCAAGTTCGTGAGAGCTTTAATTACTAATTTTCTCATAACAAGTTTAATTTGGAAGGTAGATAAAAACATGAATTTACTTGGAATAGCAATAATGCTAATAGGTAGGTATGGTGAACACAAAAGGCATAGGTTTTGGTTTAAGGATTGGATGCATGAGGAGCATTCCCTCTCAGTACAGGTTTTTGGCTAGCAAGGCTGGGAAGCAAGCATAAGAGTTGAAGGAAACAGACAAACATACAAGTGATAAAAACAAACATGCAATCTTCCTTGGAAGCACAAAAGATCTTAACTAGAGAATACTAAACTGATGAGCAAATCAAGAAAGAAAGATGATGAAGTTATGTTTCTTAGAGTACTTTTATCTTTTTCATTCAACTCTCAAAAATAGTGCTGCTACTGACCGAGCCAGGAACCCAAAGTGATACCAATACTAACAACAAGATCAATCATATAACCAAGAATTGAAAACTAATATAAGATATGCAAAAGAGTAAACGATAGAACTTCTCATTAATATTCCATAACGGCAACTCACACCAAAGGATACATAGATATCTAACGAGAGGGGGGACACTTCCATAATGCAAACCATCCTACATGATAACTTCTCTATTCATGATATGACTCTACTAAAAAGGTAAAAATATAGAAGATAGTGATGTGATACCGTGGCACTCCCCCAAGCTTGGAACAAACCAAGGGGATGCCAAACCTGATGACGAATTACTCCTTTGGTGGTGGTGGTATTCTCTCATCATCGTCCGACTTCGAGGGTAAGGGCTCCCCATCAACAAAGGACATCGTGGTCTCCAGCATCCTGAAACTTACAGCAGCACTTATGCGTTTAAACCTAACCTCGTACTCATAGTTTTGATTTTGAACGTCGTAGAGCTGTGATTACAGTTGGTTGGTTGTTTGGCGGAGTGAGAGGACTTCATCCTTGAGCTCAGCAGTCTCCTTTTGGTGCTCGGCGATGAGTTCGGAACAAATCTTATGGATAATATCCACTTCGTGCTCCGCCATCTTCTTGTACCTAAAGACTTCTTGCTCTAGTGCTTCCATCATGTCTTTCATACTTCCTTCACCTTTAGGGCCTTGAACCTCCTTTATCCGTACCTCTCCATCTTCAAGCAACAACTCCCTGGGATGAATCCTCAACTCTCTCATGTATGGGTTGATGATATCCGCAGAAGAATCTTCCTTGGCTGATCCAGAGGAAGACATTGTGGCTCCAAATCTAGGACTCTACCTGTTAGAAACAGATCAAAACGAAAACATGATGAGAACAAGATATACGAACCTCGGGGGATCCGGGGGATTATGTATTACGAAGTTTCACAACAAGAGGAAGGTACTGGGAGAAAACGGGTCAGAGACGGAGGCCGAGGTGGCCACACCACCTGGTGGCGCGGCTAGGGGTGGGCCCGTGCCACAGGGTGGTGTGAGCCACCCTGGCTCTGTTTCCGTCCCTCTTTCGCTTCGTAGCTTTCCTTGTTGGATAAAAACTGCAAAAATATAATTGGACAGATCTTTCGTGGAACTTTTCTTACCAGAACTGTTACCTATTCGAAAAAGGACTCTGTAGGTCTCTGAATTTGGTCTTTGATAAATTTTTCTGGAGTTATAACTTGAAAAGCATCAACATCTTCATTATAAGAATCTCCAGCAATGTAGTGCTTAAGTCGCTGCCCATTCACCACTTGTGTAGAGTTATCTTTTAAAGAAGAAATTTTGATTGCTCTTGAATGGTACACTTCTTCAATAACGAAAGGTCCTTCCCATTTTGACAGTAGTTTTCCTGCAAAAAATCTGAGACGAGACCTATACAATAGAACTTTCTCACCAACATGGAATTCTCTCTTAAGTATTCACTTGTCATGCCATCTTTTAACTTTTTCGTTAAAGAGTCTAGCATTCTCATAAGCTTCACTCCTCCATTCATCCAAAGAACTTAAGTCAAATAATCTTTTTCACCAAAGAAGCTTACAATCTACATTAAGTTTTTAACTGCCCAATAAGCTTTGTGTTCTAATTCTAAAGGTAGGTGACAAGCTTTCCCATAAACCATTTTATAAGGAGACATCCCCATAGGGTTTTTATAGGCAGTCCTATAAGCCCATAAAGCATCATTCAACTTTTTAGCCCAGTTTTTTCTAGACCTATTAACAGTCTTTTGCAAGATGGATATAACTCTACTTGCCAACTAGTTTGGGGGTGATAAGCTGAAGAGATTCTATGATTAACATCATATTTAGCAAGGGTCTTTCTAAAACCACCATGAATGAAATGAGAACCTCCATCAGTCATGAGATACCTAGGCACTCCAAACCTAGGAAAGATAACATCCTTAAGCATTTTTAGAGAGGTCTCCCCGTCAGCACTTTTCGTATGTATGGCTTCTACCCACTTAGTAACATAATCAACTGCAACAAGAATATGAGTATAACCTTTCGAGGGAGGAAAAGGACCCACAAATTCAAATCCTCAGCAATCAAAGGGTTCAATAACTAGAGAGTAGGTCATAGGCATTTCATTGCGTCTAGAAATATTACCAACACGCTAACACTCATCACAAGATAAAACAAATTTTCTTGCATCTTTAAAAAGGGTAGGCCAGTAGAAACCTGATTGTAGCACCTTTTGCGTAGTTCTATCTCCCGCATGATGTCCTCCATAGGCACTACCATGACATTTATGTAATATCTCATTTTGTTCGTATTCTGGAACACATCTTCGCATAATACCATCCACTCCTTCTTTATATAAATGTGGGCCATCCCAAAAATAATGCCTCAAATCATAAAAGAACTTCCTTCTTTGCTGAGCTGTGAAAGTTGGAGGCAAATACTTAGAGACAATAAAGTTAGCATAATCGGCATACCAAGGGCTCCCTCGCGAGCTTACCCCTACTGCAGCCAATTGTTCATTTGGGAAACTATCATTAACAGGCATAGGATCAAAAGTGATGTTTTCCAATCAAGATAAATTGTCAGCTACAGGATTTTCAGCACCTTTCCTGTCTATAATATGTAGGTCAAATTCCTGTAAGAGTAGCACCCATCTAATAAGCCTAGGCTTAGAATCTTTCTTCGTCATAAGGTACTTAATAGCAGCATGATCAGTATGAATGGTAACTTTTGAATCTACAATATAAGGTCTAAACTTATCACAAGCAAAGACGACGGCTAGGAATTCTTTTTCAGTAGTAGCATAATTCCTTTGAGCAACATCAAGAGTCTTACTAGCATAATGGATAACATTTAACTTTTTATCAATTCGTTGCCGAAGGACAACACCTACAACAAAATCACTAGCATCACACATTATTTCAAAGGGTAAACTCCAATCAGGTGGTTGAACGATAGGAGCTGTAGTTAAAGCCTTCTTAAGAGTTTCAAAAGCTTCCTTACAATCATCATCGAAAACAAAGGGTACGTCTTTTTGAAGAAGATTAGTGAGGGGTTTTGATATCTTAGAGAAGTCTTTAATAAACCTTCTATAGAAACCAGCATGACCAAGGATACTACGAATACCTTTGATGTCTCTTGGGCAGGGCATTTTCTCAATTGCCTCAACTTTAGCTCTATCAACTTCTATGCCTCTTTCAGAAACCTTATGTCCAAGTACAATACCTTCACTCACCATGAAGTGACATTTCTCCCAATTAAGAACAAGATTAGTTTCTTCACATCTCTGTAAAACTTTATCGAGGTTGTGCAAACAATTATCAAAATAAGTTACATAGATGGAGAAGTCATCCATGAACACTTCCACAATTTCCTCACAAAAACCATGAAAGATAGCGACATGCATCTTTGAAAAGTAGCGGGAGCATTACATAAACCAAAAGGCATATGTCTATAAGCATAGGTTCCGTAAGGGCATGTAAAAGTAGTTTTTTCTTGATCTTGTTGTTTAATAGCAATTTGAGAGAAACCAGAATATCCATCAAGAAAACAAAAATGGGTCTTTTTAGACAACCTTTCTAACATTTGATCAATAAAAGGAAGTGGGTAATGATCCTTCTTAGTAACTTTGTTAACTTTCCTGAAATCAATGCACATTCTATAGCCTACTACTATTATTTGGGGAATAATCTCATCATTATCATTAGGGACGACGGTAATTCCCTCCTTTTTAGGGACACAATGAACAGGACTAACCCATTCACTATCAGCAATAGGGTAAATAATACCAGCATCAAGGAGTTTCAGTACCTCATTTCTTACCACTTCCTTCATCTTAGGATTTAAACGCCGCTGGTGCTCGACCACTGGCTTTGCATCTAGTTCTATATTGATAACATGCTGACATATAGTAGGAGAAATCCCTTTTAAATCATCCAGAGTATAGCCCATAGCCCCTCGGTGTTTCTTCAGTACCTCCAATAACCTTTCTTCTTCCTTCCCTGAAAGTTTAGAGCTAATAATAATAGGATATATCTTATTGTCATCAATGTAAGCATATTTAAGATCATCAGGGAGAGGTTTTAGATCGAAGACCGGATCCTTTTTAGGAGGCAACATAGTACCCAAGTCTTCTACAGGCAAGTTATGCTTAAGCATCTTAGGTTGATGACGGAGAATCTCGTCAATCTCATTTCTTTCTTCCATGAAGATTTCACTTTCATGATCTTCCATAAATTGCTGCAAAGAATTGTTAGGAGCTAGAGAGATAGAAGCAAGTTGTTCAACTCTAAAATCTTCATTATGTGTTTCATTTTCACAAGGTTCTTTAGTAAATTTCGAAAAATTAAACTCATAAGATTCCCCATCAAATTTAGTTAAGATTTTCTCCCTTTTGCAATCTATAATAGCTCCACAAGTACTCAGGAAAGGTCTACCAAAAATGATGGGATAAGTTTTACTAGCAGCCGAACCAAGTACTAGAAAATCAGCAGGATATATAATCTTACCACAAAGAACTTCTACATCCCGCACAATACCAATTGGAGAGATGGTCTCTCTATTAGCAAGGTGAATAACCACATCAATCTCTTCCAGTTTGCAGGGACTGATTTCATGCATAATTTCTTTGTAAAGCTCATAAGGAATAGCACTTGAACTTGCACCAATATCACATAAACCATAATAGCAATGATCACCAATTCTAACAGAAAGCACAGGGACACTAGCCTTTTTAGTTCTATTAGGATGTGAGACAATATTAGAAGCATCTTCACAAAAGACTATGTGTCCATCTTCTACACTTTTAGTGACAAGGTCCTTCACAATTGCTACCACAGGTTCAATGTTTATTTGTTCATCAGGTTTTACAGTTCTCTTTGCACTTTTAGTGAATACACTAGTTATCATAGGATGATCCTTTACCTTATCCGGGAAGGGTATTTTCTCGATATAAGGTTCAGGTAAGATGTGATCAATAGTGTTAAACTCAGTACTCCCAACATGAACACAGTCAACAATATCTTTATAAGGTGCATGGTACTTGCTCCATCCCCTTTTTGGAATTTCAATATAAGAAGCAAACACCTTAAAACAATTTGTAATAACTTGTAAATTAAGACCATAAGCATTACTAATATTTTGAAAATCATCAGTTCCCATAAAAGATTCAATGCATTCATAATCATAATTTATACATGACTTTCTTCCTTTGTCATTCTCCCATGCCTTGGCATTATCTTGAACACGGTCCAGAAGATCCCATTTAACTTCTTCTTCCATGCGAGTGAATGATCCAGCACAAGAAGCATCCAATAAATCCTTATCATGAAGAGAAAGCCTTGTATAAAAGTTATTGATAATAATATTGTTGGGGAGCTCATGAATGGGACATTTGAGCATTAGTAACTTCAATCTCCCCCAAGCTTGAGTTGTACTCTCTCTATCAAGAGGCCAAAAGTTGTATATTTGATTCCGATCTTTATGAATCTCACTAGGAGGATAAAACTTTGAATAAAAGAGAAGTACTATTTCCTCCCATTCAAGAGCTTGACCATTCTTTAGCAGCTTATACCATTCCTCAGCTCTTCCTTTCAGTGACAATGAGAATAACTTCTTCTTAACTTGATATGTAGTAATACCTGCAGACTTGAACAACCCGCATAATTTGTGTATAAAGAGCAAATGATCACCGGGATGGATAGTTCCATCCCCAACATAGTAGTTATCCATAACACGATCAATAATTCTCATAGGTATTTTAAAAGTATCATTCTCAGTAGGTGGTGGTTCATCTACTACCTTAGTAGTGGTAGTAGCATTACGAAATAAGAAACTCAGCGAATTATCCATATTTGAAAATAAAGCAACTAACAGAAATAAACAATACTCACAGTAGAAGTTTCCTTTACCAGTTCCACTCTCCAATAGCGCTTCACTCCCCGGCAACGGCGCCAAAGAATAGTCTTGATGACCCACAAGTATAGGGGGTGTATCGCAGTATTTTTGATAAGTAAGAGTGTTGAACGCAACGAGGAGCAGAAGGTGCTGGCTAGTGGTATGGATCAGGAATTCTCTGCAAATACGTAGCAAACGGATTTTTAGGGGGTTTTGATAATGCAAGTAAATAAAGTATGAGTAAATAAAAGACAATAAGAATAAATGCAGCAAGTTGCCCAATCCTTTATTCAGCAAAGGACAAGCCGGTTGTATTACTTAAGATGACCAAACGTTCTCGAGGACACATGGGAATACCGTCAAGTGCTTTCACTTCATATAGTTGATCAATCTTCTTTAGTTTGCTAAGTGTTGTGTGGGTGAACCTGTGCTAATTACCGACCTTCCTAGGACTAATACATACTTGTGATTATACCCCTTGCAAACATCCGTAAGTATAAGAAAGTAATTAAGGTAGAAACCTAACCACAACTTTAAACTCTAAGACCCTAACGTCCCTTGTGCAATGGTTTCCTAACGGGGGTTCAGGTTTACCACTCGCAACCCCTACGATTAGTAGCCAAATACACAATGCATTCCCCTAGGCCCATATAGGTGAAGTGTCATGTAGTCGACGTTCACATGACACCACTAGAAGAAGTACACCACAACTTAAATATCAAACTATTAAATCTTTCTCAACACAATTCCACTACTAACAACATGACTTCTCCCATGTCCTCAAGAACAAAATGAACTACTCACAAGACATCATATGGATCATGATCAAAGATGGAATAATGATGTATAACAATCTGAACATAAACAATAATTCAACGGTTCACTCAATAGCATCAACTACAAGGAGTAATCAACACCGGGAAAGTTTCCCCTAAGAACTATGCAAGATTCAACCCAATTGTTACAGCGATATGGAGATGGTGATGATGGTGTTGATGGAGATGATGATGGTTATGATTATGATGACGATCCCGACGAAGTCCCACTTGATGGTGGTGTTGATGGCGACGATCTCCCCTCTCTGGGAAGGAATTCCCCCGGCAGAATTCTGTCTGCCGGAGAGATCTTTCTCTCTCGGTGTTTTCTGCCCCGTAGAGGCGGCGGAATCTTTTTGTGGTTGCTCCCCGAGTCTTAGGGTTTCGGGAGGATAATATACGCCAGAGGGGACAGCTAGGGGTGGCCCAGGGTGGCCACACCACCTGGTGGCGCGACCTAGGCTGGCCCGCGCCATGGGTGGTGTGGGCCCCTTGTGGCCCATCTCAGCCTCCCCTTCTGGCTTCCTTCGTCTTCTGGAAAATAGGATTTTCCATGTATTTTCCCGGATTTTTTGATCTTCACGAATTTTGCCTCCAAACAACACCTTTTCCATCAGAATCCTGACTACATCGGTCCATGCTCCAAAAGTCATCAACCATGCAAAAACAGATGAAATAACATAAGTATCATCTCTTAGTATGAAATATATCAATGAATAACAATAAATTCTGACATAGAATAGTGATGCAAAATGGACGTATCAATCCCTTGGTGTGAGTTGCCGTTATGGAATATTAATGACAAGTTATATCATTTACTCTTTTGCATATCTTATATTACTTTTCAATTACTATTATATGATTGATCTTGTTGTTAGTATTGGTATCACTTTGGGATCATTGAGTTAATTTAGTTGGTTTTGGAAAACATGGCTCAGTCAGTAGCATCACTATTATGTGAACTAAATGAAAAAGATAAAAGTACTCTTAAAGAATATAATTTCATCATCTTTCTTCTTTGATTGGCTCATAATCTTAGTATTATTTAGTTAAGATCTTTTGTGCTTCCAAGGAAGATTGCATGTTTGTTTTTATCATTTGTATGTTTGTTTGTTTCCTTCAACTCTTATGCTTGCTACCCAGCCTTGCTAGCCAAAAACCTATACTGAGAGGGAATGCTTCTCGTGCATCCAATCCTTAAAACCAAAACCTATGCCATTTGTGTCCACCATACCTACCTATTAGCACTATTGCTATTCCAAGTAAATTCATGTTTTATCTACCTTCCGAATTAAACTTGTTATATGAAAATTAGTTATTAAAGCTCTCACGAACTTGATGGCACACTTTACTTGTCTTGCACCTAATAAACTTGAACCATTGTGTCATCTAAGTTGTATATGCTTGCACTTATATGTTGGGAATTAGCAGAACCATGCTGTCATGGGGAACGCTTTCAACATTGCACTTGTACATTGTACCCAGTTGATATCATGCTCTTTTGTTTATGGATGTCATCGGTGTGAAATGAAAGGGGAGCTTGTAAGTCCATGGAGTTATGTATGTGTGTTAGAGAATGTCTGGGCCGCTGGTCTAATCCATGCCTAATCATGGTGGAAACCTGCAGCGTAACCATAATGGGAAATCTATGAAGCATTCTTCTTATAAAAAAAGAAATAGAGGTTGAGAAAAAGAAAAAAAGATGAGAAAAGAGGAAAGAGAGAAAAACACCATTTTACCATGGTAAATAAGAAGATTACTGAGATGCTCATTGTCTGCTTGCCTTGTCATTTTGATATGGGGATTCTTTCGTATCATCGGGCAAGGGGTACCCAGTTGGCGGTTCTCTATGATACACATGTACTTACTATGACAAGAACTTACCGGTAACTAAACTTGAGTAGCATGAGGAGCGGCCCTCGTATTCAAGGGACATGAGATTGCCAACTTATACTTTGTCAAGCATATACTTCATAGTTTGTTCACTTTAAACTTAACCACCTAACGATGCTTATGATAGGGGCAATGAGAGCTGAAAGATATTAAGTACCATAATTTTTGGAAGCTCTTTATGAAACTTGAAATCCCTGCTTCCCTTTGTGAAGGGCCTATCTTTTACTTTTTAGTTGAGTCAGTAATCCTATTCCTTTCTATCTCAGCAAGTATTTTGAGTTGTTGTGTTTCATTCATTCATATGATGATTTATTCAATCATGTTTCTTATGTTCCTTGTTTTGCACATTGCTCTTATCTTAGTGAATACTACTTTGAAAGCTATCATTGAAAACCCCTTTATGTTTGAACTCCTGCAATTTGTTAACTATTCTTTGACCAAGAGCAAAGTTTGCCATTACCAATTATAATTTACTTTATTTATCTTTATTGTGTTTCCTTTAGTTATTGCAAGTTAAGTTATATATTAGTGAGTTATCTTCTATTATGATTTGTGTATTTGATGAATGTGATGCTTCTTGTCCATATTATTTTATCGACTCTTCACTCCATAAACCTGAGGTCATGTTTATTGAGCTCAGTTTTCGCTTGGGGATAAGCGAAGTCTAAGCTTGGGGGGAGTTGATATGTCCATTTTGCATCACTATTCTATATCATAATTTACTATTACTCATTGATATATTTCATATTAGGAGATGATACTTATGTTATTTCATCTGTTTTTGCATGGTTGATGAATTTTGGAGCATGGACCGCTGTAGTCAGGATTCTGATGGAAAAGGGGCTGTTTGGAGGCGAAATTCGCGAAGATCAGAAAATCTGGGAAAATACATGGAAAATCCTATTTTTCCAGAAGACGAAGGATGCCAAAAGGGGGAGTGGAGATGGGCCATAGGGGGCCCACACCACCCCCTGGCGCGGGCTGCCCTAGGTCGCGCCAACAGGTGGTGTGGCCACCCTGGACCACTCCTGGCTATCCCTTTGGCGTATATTATCCCCACAAAACCCTAATCCTAGGGGAGAGACAACAGAAAGATTTCACTGCCTCTACGGGGCGGAAAACTACAGAGAGAGAAAGATCTCTCCGGCAGACAGAATTCTGCCAGAGAAATTCCTCTCTGGAGAGGGGAGATCATCGCCATCAACACCACCATCAAGATGGACTTCATCGGGATCATCATCTCCATCATCATCTCCACCAGCACCATCATCACCACTTCGTACCGCTATAACAATTGGGTTGAATCTTGCATAGTTCTTAGGGGAAACTTTCTCGGTGTTGATTACTTGTTGTAGTTGATGCTATGTGGAACCATTGAATTATTGTTATGTTCAGATTGTTACTTGTCATTATATCATCTCTGATCTTAATCCATATGATGTCTTGTGAGTAGTTCGTTTAGTTCTTGAGGACATGGGAGAAGTCATGTTGTTAGTAGTGGAATTGTGTTGAGACAGATTTAATAGTTTGTTATTTAAGTTGTGGTGTTATTCTTCTAGTGGTGTTATGTGAACATCGACTACATGACACTTCACCTTTATGGGCCTAGAAGAATGCATTGTGTATTTGGCTACTAATCGTAGGGGTTGCCAGAGTGACAGAAACCCGAACCCCCGTTAGGAAACCTTTGCACAAGGGATGTTAGGATCTTAGAGTTTAAAGTTGTGGTTAGGTTTCTATCTTAATTACTTTCTTGTACTTGCGGATGCTTGCAAGGGGTATAATCACAAGTTTGTATTAGTCCTAGAAAGGTCGGTACATTAGCACAGGTTCACCCACACAACACTTATCAAACTAAAGAAGATTAATCAACTATATGAAGCCAAAGCACTTGACGATATTCCCATGTGTCCTCGAGAACGTTCGGTCATCTTAAGTAATACAACCGGCTTTTCCTTTGCTAAAGAAAGGATTGGTACACTTGCTGCAATTTATTATCATTGTCTTTTATTTACTCGTACTTTATTTATCTGCATTATCAAAAACCCCTAAAAATTCGTTTGCTAAGTGTTTATAGAGAATTTCTCCTCCAAGCCACTCGTCAACACCTTCTGCTCCTCGTTGGGTTCGACACTCTTACTTATCGAAAATACTGCGATACACCCCCTATACTTGTGGGTCATCAACCCTCTCTCTCCATCATAGACAACAACAAAAAGACGCAAGCTACTGGTCCGGTAAAAACACAAAAGGAATTCTAAAACTCCCAAAGGTCCGTTAAAGTAACTTCACTACGTATTCGCTTCCCATGGATTCGGTAACCTAGGTCTACTAGCGAAAAAGAGTTATACTACATCCGTAATCCGGATCGAAGGTATCAAGTATGCAAACTATCAATGTAAGTGATGCAGCTGAGTTGTTGTGAATGTGATGGACATGTACTAACCATGAAATGCATGCTTGATTTTGGTACTCCATAATTTATGCTTGATTTTTGGTACTCTTTAAGAAATGCATGTTGTATGATGTGCTATATTTATACTTTTGAAATTGCATCTGTTGTATATCTTGCGCTATATTTATACTTGTGAAATTGCATCTGTTAAAAATTGCATATGTTGTATATCATGTGCTATATCATGTGTTGTACAATGCAAAATGCTGTCAAAATCATCTGTTCTATCATGTGCTATATGCATCTGTCCAATGCAGTCAAAATTTGGTAAACAAACATATCTGGTGGAGAACATCATAATAATAAGGAAGTTAAACACACAAATCTGGCAGATAACATCATCATAATATTTGGTACATATAGAAAGCATCCATAATACTTGTTCCAATGCTACATACTTGTTCCAATGCTACATGCAAATATGTTCAAATGCTACATACTTGTTCTTGCTCTAGTTCAACATCCAGAAACACACAAATTTAACTACTTAATACAGTCACAATTCATTCAACCCATAGCTCTGAGATCTGCTTCAACTTCCCCTTCTTTTCTTGGAGAGCCTTGAAAAGATCTCCCATGCAATACTCCAACTTCTTCTTATCCTCCTTCAAAGTGCTAACTTGTGCCAAAGCCTTCTCCTTACTTGCCTTCTCAAGCTCCAGTTCATGGGTTTTTATTTTGCCCAACTCACTCAATGGAAAAGTCAGGCTGAGTTCTTTCATGAGTTTTACTTTCTCTTGCTCTAGTTCCCTTTTCTCTAACACAAGCTGGTAATTTGCAGTTGCATACTCCACATTCCCAGAGATTCTTGTGTCTTTCTCTTTCTCATACATACCCCACAGCCGAATCAAAGCTTTCTGCAATGTAGGTGGCCACTCCAAATCCACCGAATATAATGTGTCACACATGCCCTCTTCCTACACATTAGTTAGTACTGCCATTGTCAATATTTTAGTTCATAATGCTCATTAAGCAATGCAAAGTACACAATATATGATCATTAAGCAATGCAAATTTCATTAAAAAATGCAATATGTCATACCAGCTTGTGATAAATCAGCTAAGCAATGCAAATTTCAGTAACAAATCAGCTAAGAAAAGCAATATATGATCATATTGGTGAAGCAATATACATTAAGCAACAATAGTCACTAAGCAAAGCAAAGCAATGCAAAATCAGTTTTTTCAGGCCATTGGTGAACCAATGCAAAATTCTGCGATGATGAAGCAATGCAAATTCTACAATCAATGACACCACAAACCTTGCAACCACGGCAAAGAAATTTTTGCCAGTGTCCGACCTTCAAAAGCAACAAATTTGTGCAGAGGCTTGTCGTGCTTGCACCTAAGCTGGACATCATCACTGTCGTTATAATAAGGATCAAAGATAGTATCTGGCACCTAACACAAAACACAGCAAACAAGAAACTTAACATAATTCGACGAATCTAGGGTTATGTAAGAATTGGATAGGAGTTTATATCGAGCTAGGGTTCGGTGGATTTACATGCGAGTGCGGACGTGGGCTAATATCCTGAACTAAACAAGAGCTTAAATCGACTGAAATCCAACTAAAATCGACAAATCGAAGAACCCTAGTTCTACACTTACAGGAGCACGCGGGCTAATATCCTGCCCTTCTGAGAAGCCTGGCACGAGGCTTCCGCTGCTGGTCTCTCCATCATTCCAAGAGGGCATGACGACGGCGGGGGCAGAGGATCGGTGATGGCGGAGGCACCAGATCGGGGGAAGCAGAGGAGTGAGAGAGGAGACTGGGAGCTGGGGGACTCGAGCTGGGGAAGAAGAAGACCGAGAGTGAGGAGGTGCGGTCGGACCGACCCGCACCTGGTCGTGTCCTAAACGGCGGGGGGAAACGGCCGTTTGGCCACGTCAGCGCCTAACATGGGCCAGCGTCGTCAGAAACGCGTTCAACCTTGAATTTGCATGATCAGAGTGTCAGCGTCTCAGTGTTGCTACCGATGTGCGAAAATTACCGAAAGTGGTACTGACTCGTCCCGGCAACCTCAGTTGTGGTAGTTTTATCCAATTAACTCCAGAGAAATAGTAGTATATGGCTGTGTCTATAGGGTAGAGATTGCTGCATGCATTCATGTGACTGTGTACATAACTTTGTAGTACTGCACTTCCTTTTTCTAAGTGAACGAGAAAAGTAACGTTGCATTTGGTAAAAAGGTTTATCACTCATATCAATTGACTTTGGTCAAATTCGCCGGCCAAACATCAAGTTTTTTTTTTTTTTTTGCGGGGAGGCCAAACCTCATGTAAATGCAGCACAATTCCCCTAAAGGATAGTTAGTGCTTCACTTGGAAACTGAACAGGCGACTCCTTGGATTTGGCGTCGTCGTTTCAAATTCCAAAAATGGAGTACTCACTCACACTATTCCACTGCATAAATACGGGACCTGCACACGCATGAACAGCCACGCAACAAAAGCTCTCCTGCACTAGTACTAGCTAGCTAGCTCACGGCGGTAGAGTAAGCGAGGATGACCACCGCACGGTACACCGTCTGCTTCGGCTCCGCCCAGATCGACACGACGGTGACCAGCGACACCGCGGTCGCCGACGAGTGGGTGCGCAGCGTCCGCGCCACCAACGCCGGCGGCGGCCTCATCGTGGGCCTGGACTGCGAGTGGAAACCCAACTACGGGGCGTGGACGACCTCCAAGGTGGCCATCCTCCAGCTCTGCGTCGGCACCAGCTGCCTCGTCCTCCAGATGTTCTACGCCAACCACGTCCCCGCGGCAATCACGAGGCTCCTCGGCGACCCCACGGTGCGGTGCGTCGGCATCGGCGTCGGCGAGGACGCCACGAAGCTGGCCGAGGACTACGGCCTCGTGTGCGCGGCGCCGGTGGACCTGGAGGCCCGCTGCAACCAGCACCTGGGCATCGTCGGCGGCCTGGGCAGGACCAGGCTGGGGCTCAAGGGCTACGCCAGGGAGGTGCTGGGGCTCACCATGGAGAAGCCAAGGCACGTCACCATGAGCAACTGGGAGAGGCGCCAGCTTGATCTGCCGCAGGTGCAGTACGCTTGCATTGACGCCTACGTCTCGTACAAGCTAGGCGAGCGTCTCCTGGACAACTACTGATGATGGAACTGTATGCTTGCATGATGCTCAAGTGTTGTCATACTAGGGCTACCTTAATCGTACTACTATGCAAGATGTGTTACTTAATTAGCTGTGTAAGCTTTGGTTTCATGCATGTTCTATGATGTTTTGTCGAATCTGGATTAGCTAATGCATATGAGGGAATAATGGAGAAAATGATCGATTGGTATTATTATTGGACAATGTGGCATTTTTTCGATATCGGACAGGAGCTCTACCTTTATATGGACACAGAAGAGAATGACAATGGCCCAAGTCTCATACAAACGACTTATCACATCCAAAAACGAAGAACAAAACATTGATCACCGATCACAAGTACTATTAGCGCAAGATGATGTTATTCAAACTTTCTGTTCTACTCCAACAATTCAAACATATATGATCGGTTCACATACACTCTCACATGTCTACATGAGAACGACAAATTCGCAGTCGATTTCATGTATAGAGCACTCGGATGTGCATGCTGATAACATTAAAAATATTTGGAAAATAAAGGTGCCACTCATTTTTTTTTAAATGGTGATACCTTCGAAAAGGTGTAATCCTTACAAGGATAACCTAGCAAACTGCAACTGGCACGGGAGTTCAAAGTGGAGTTTTTGTGATTGTGATGAGAGAATTAAGCATTTATTTTTTTTCTAATGTAAGTGAACGTTCCATCTAGTCAATCATCCAAGCGACTTATAACTTGTATCCACCACATAGTGTTGCAAATATATTTGACAACTGGTTATGTGAAACGGATCACAACTACATGAAATATATTTGCAAATATATGCCAGTGTACCAGTTTGCTCCGCTTGTGCTTGTGTACAATGGATGGAGAACATAAACATGTTTACGGAGGTTTGCACACGGTTGGAAAACACGGTGATGAATATTTTTAGTCCCACATGGATGCAGGTGTAGTCTACTGATCGGTTCTCCATCACCATAGGCATTACACGAGATCTTGATGTGTCTTCTAATGTCTTTTTTTTTTTATGTTTTCGTTTCTTTCGTCAACTATGTGGATCCTAGTTATACATAGGTCAGCAGAAAGCTCTTGTGAACATATCAACGTGATGGTAACTTATGAGTTTAATAAGACATCCTTTAAAAAGCAATTTTGTGCCCCCGCATCCTAGAATAAACGAGATGATACAGATCTTGATGTACCATCTTTAGACCCTAAAATACCATCCCAAAATTAGATCATCAGAACATGTATATAAATCCATTCAACGAGGAGCTGGATCTCCTCCACCTTGCTAGTGCCTCCTCCGCGATGATGATTCTTAGGCACATTGGGAGACGTGTGTTTGTGCGGGTTGCCTTTGAGTCATTGTCGTGCCACAATGGTATCCTGCTTGGATCGTGACACGGCCATGTAGCTCCGTGTGCCATCTCCTCACCATTCTTGGTAGGCGTTCAAGCAAGGCATGTCGTTATCGTCGGGTCGTTTGTTGAAGGTGTGTTGTACCCCACTTGGCGGGTGGGGTGCGAGGTGTTGCTTCCTTTTATGGCATTGTATCAACCGTCTTGGCCTTTCTTCTACGAGACATGACAACCTGGATGTATTCTACTAGAAAACAACATATATCTGCCATGTATTGATTGTTCTTCCATCCATCCCAGTTCTCTTTGTGAGCCCTTTCTAGAACTTCTATATATTCCTTCTCAAGTATGAGAACTTCCTCTTTTCTTCCTTGCCATCATTAAGGTTCCATCCCAAAATTATTTTCCACAAAGTGTTTTTCTTTTCTTTGCGAGAATCACAAAGTGTTGTTAACACAAAGGAAATCTGGTCTGGTTAGTAACCTCCGACTTTGCTTGTCCAGCATTGCAAAATTGAGAAGGTGGAGATCCGCAAACCACACTTTCCTGCTGCCCCTTGCTATCTCTAGCTACTTCAGGCCATTTCAGATCACTTACTGCAATGCAACTTCCGTTTCTCCTACTCTCCAACCCCACATGAACCCAGAGATAGAAGATGTAGTTTTCTTGCATGTGGTCTTGGGTAGCTGAAAGCAGCTCGTGGAGTATGCAAACACCGATTGTGCTACACAGCCTGGCCCATACGCACGTTGATGACGCCGCCATTCCGCACCGGCCGAAAGTCTTACTCCAAGGTCCTCATCACTTATCACGATAAAACCGGAAAATGACTTCAACCGCTGAGATTCTTCACAACCCTTTCAAGATGAACACAAGTCGGTCATTCTTTTCGCAAGGAACAACGACCTTTTATTACTCGTTGAACAAGACATAATGAGTGCAGGACACTCCTTTTCACTAATATTGAGCGAGCTGTTTATACGATCGTCCCAGACCTTCAGACTGCTGATTACACAAGATTGTCTTGACTATCAGCAAAACTTATTATGAAATGGAAGGAAGAGTCGATTTTGTTTTCTTAGTATGTGATGACTTGGATAGTAGACTCGATACAAAACCAGAATAAGTACTTATGCTACGGAGTGAAGTTTTTTTTTTTTTTTGCCTCCTGAGCTCCGGTGCTTTAATTATTTAAAAAAAATCAAAATTATATATGTGAGTTTCGAGAAAAATTATAAAAAATTAAGATGTAGCCCATGATTTATCCCACAAATAAACATGCAAAAGATCAATTTCAAATACTTTGTATTCTAATCTGTACAAAAATGATAAGAGTGTAGATCCGTACAGGTATCATTTCAAATCTGAAAATTTTATCAGATTTGTCATTTTTGTGTAGGCCAAAATACAAATAGTTTCATGTCATGATTTTACATGTTTGTGGGATACAACATTGATTATGTCCAAGATTATTTTCAGATTTTTTGAAACCTGTAAAATATGAAAAAAAATCAAAATGAAGAGAGCCAACTTGATTATGTCCAAAATATGAATAACTGTGCTGCTCGGGAGCTAAAGACATTTTCCGGATGCTACCCCAATATTACACATGCTTGTACTCCAACTAATATTCCATTGCTAAAGTTGATACACCAAGACCGACCGGTGAGCTCAGGAGCATCAATCCTACCATGTGCCCACGCGCGCCGCGCGGACCAATAACGAAGACGACGACGGCGACGAAGAGTCAAGAGTGTGCAACGCATGGCAAGAAAAGGATAACTAAAGAATACATAGGCATGTTAGTTCTATTCTATTCCCCATGAACACAAAAGCTATTTACCAATAGAAGATAATATTCCCCACACATAAAGCCAACTTGCCTCCACCCGATGCGATTACAGCATATCTTCCTTCCCCAACCACCAACGGCAGCTAGCTTTGCACCTGACCCCGAGCGAGCGAGCGAGCATCTTCGCCGTTGCCGGTCGACTGTTAAAAATGGACTCGACCAGGTTGCTTTCCTCGCCTTCTAGCTTTTGTGTCTCCAATAATTAGTACTCCATCGCACGAGTAGTATGCAAGGAGCAGAGTATGTTACTCCATCGCACGAGCTTTGCGTTACCAATCATGCGCATGGGTTGCACGAGGAGTCACCTAACTATAGCCAGATTAATTTTGACTTTATATATCAATCGAGTGTGTTATATTGTAGGTACTTCTTTTATTCACATGATTTTAAAACATACAATCTCCGTTTCATAATATAAGCCTTTTTAGAAACTGTTTTAGCTTGCTAAAATGCTTATATTGTGGAATAAATGTAGTAGTGACATGGAAACACGTAGGATTACAATGTCATGTCTACGCAAATTCAGCCGGATTTTACTTGATGCACCGTAAAAGAAACAACCTTCTTAGGTGGCAGAGAGTATTTGGAACCGGGTGCCTAGAAGGTGCACAAGCAGATAAAATAGAATTTTTGGGGTGCATACACGGTGAAAACATGCCATTTTACAAAGAATGTTTTCTCTAACCGGTGGCCTGGGCACCCCCCTAAGCAACTGTGGATCTACTCCTTATTTTGCTTTTATGTCTAGGGTTTATGTCTCGTCGGATGAAAAGTTTGTTATTGATATTTTGGAAGAAATAATAACTTGTATTGATTTGACAGAGATTACAAAAAATATATAGGGGAGGATCGACTGGATTAGGGTTTAGCCAAACCGACTATAGAAGTCCTAGTTCTATACAAATACAACTCTAATACCCCTCGCAGTGTCAACGTCGGGTGCCACGATGTTGAGACTGGAGCGAATATCAGTAAATGCTACAGTCAGGAGACCCTTGGTGAAGATATCTGCAAATTGGGCGCTTGTTGGAACGTGGAGAATACGAACCTCTCCAAGAAATTGGGCGCCCTATATTCTGCTTTCGCCAAGGACTTGGAAACTATATCCTGCTTTTTCGAAGACCAAGAAACAAGATTATCACCCAAATAAACGCAAAAGCCGGATGAACGAAAAACAAAAAGGTAGCAAACAGGTAAGCGGTTTGAGTGGATGAACGAAAAACAAAAAGGGAGGAGTCGGATTTGGAAGGAATGAAACCAATAGTGTGAATGAAATTAGCAAAGCGTATAAAAAAATTTAGTCCCATATTGCTAGTTGAAGGAAGGTTTTACCACCTTATAAGTGAAGAAGATATGCCCTAGAGGCAAATAATAAATATGTTTTTATTGTCATATCTCAGTTAGTTCATAATAGTTTCATATTGTGCTATAACTGTATTAATACGAAACGTTAATACACGTGTGGCATGTAAACAAACCAAGTCTCTAGTTGTCTCTAGTGAACTAGTTCATTGGTCATGAGGATGATCTAGGGTTTCGAGATCATGGGCATTTATGCCAATTGACAATGAGGTCACATCATTAGTTGAATGATGTGATAGAAAAACAACCCAACAAGTTGTATCTTAATGAGATTTAGTTATAAAGTTCACCATTAATGATAAAACTAAGAAAACCTCGCGACCTGTCCTTAGAATGTGAGATAATGCAAATCACCGTTCTGGAGGGAGCTTAGATGGTTATCAAGTATCACTCCGTGACTGGGTGATCGAAAAGGTGCCACTCAGGTTTCCCAAAGGAGCGTGTAGAGGAGTACATATCAAGACCAGGATTTGCCCATCCATGTAACGGACATATACATTAGTGGCCATCTCGGTGACGTTGCATTAACGAAGCTTGCAAGTGTGTGACTGGGTCATGGAATACAACGACACGGAAACGAGAAAACAAGTTCATCCGTAACGAGATCGAACAAAGGTATGGAGATACCGTAGACCAAATCTCGGGTGAACTAGGTATCAAGTGGCAAATGGAATGGGAAACGACTGTTTACGGTTCAAACGATATTATTATCGTGGAATGCACATGGGTCATTATGGGCATCCCGATCCCGCTATTGATCATTGATGGAGATCATGCCTGTGCCATTCCCGAGCCGTGGGGAAATACACTTAAGGGTACGATGAGCTAGAGATCCTCTGTAAGTTGGAATCACCATATGAAAGAGAAAAGGAAACAGGGAAAGTTCCGTTAGAGAACCGGAATTGTTCCGGGAAAGATCCAAAGTCGTTCGGAGGAAATCGAAAGGGAACTGAAAGGTGTTTCGGGTCAAGTCTGATTTTATAATATGTATTTATATGTTAATTAATGTAATTAATATTAAATATAATATTAAAATCTAATTTGAAGGGGTATTCCACTAATGGGCCAAACTTCCTAGGGAAAAAGTGCCCATGAGGGAAAACCGAAGGAGGGAAGGGCCAAGGGCCAAGGCCTAACCGCCTCAAGGGGGCCCACCCAGCCAGCCTAGGGCTGTGCGCAGGGTGGAGCCCACCCCTAGCCGGCTGGCCCATTAGGCCCATGCGCCTCCCCCCTCTCTCCCTTGTTTAGTCCCACATGGGAAAACCAAAAGGGAGGGCACACCCCCTCCCCCTATATAAAGGGGTGCCCATGGGTGGGAATAGACACACCAATATTTAGAGAAGTCCTTTGGTTGACTTTCTCCTTCCCTATCTCTCTCGTCTTCATGCGTTGGTACGGTCCCAAGTAAGGACTGTCCGAGCAAGAGACACCGCACCTGCAGCACGCCGTTGCGCTATAGGTATTCCAAGCCGGAGACCTACTTCCGCACTCCCGGCAGGGATCAAGGAGCCGAAGGTCATCATCGTACATCGTATGTGTACGAAACCATGAGGGGCCTCACTTGAGGCACCTTGGATGTCGTGAGCCGGAGCTGATGCACGATGAAGGAGCAAGTGGTGACCTGCGAGGAGCTTTGCGACCTTGAGGTCGGCTACGAGTTCGACTACTTTAACCACGTTCCCCTCGGAACGTTAACCGCGTACGGTCTATAAGGGTATGTATTCTATATGCTCAGCCGTTACCGCATTACTACATAGATAGATCTTGGCAGTATTAGGCGGTTCCAACGTAAGAAATTTTTGTTTTCTGCTGCAGAATCCATCAGTGGTATCAGAGCCGATCTATGCGTAGGAGTGTTGTACGGCCAGTACGCACAAGTATTGTGCGGGCATTGATCCCTTAGTTGTTACCCTCTAACGTGTACTTGTTTATATCGCGGTATTGTTTGATGAAGCGACCCGGACCGACCTTACACGTATTCATACGCGAGACTGGTTCCACGCTCAACATACGGCTTGTACCGTATAAGTGGCTAGCGGGTGTCTGTCTCTCATTCAATAGTTGATATAGCATTTACAATGAAGGGCCCCGAAAGGGGTGTAGTAGAGACAACTGTTGGATCCATGTTGTGGTTAGAAAGTTCATAGATTAGAAACGGTTCTATTGCGAAAACCCTAACAACCACGTAAAACTTGCAAAAGATAAAGTAGAGGCGTCTAACTTTATTTTGCAGGGGGGCTTGTGTTATGATATGGTATTGGTCGTTACGAAGGTAAAGTAGTTTACTTTTATGTTACTAAGTTAAGTAGTAATAGCCATCGTTCCGATGAACGACCGGGTGGTGGCGTCGTGGACTTGGCGTCAAACCAAGGGCAAGATGGAGATCATGCCGGAGCGCTCGATGGAGATCAAGGCGCAAGAAGGACCATATCATATCACAATACACATGTGATGTTGATACCTGCTTTATATCTTATTATATGCTAGTATTAGATACTCAATGGTAGCAAATAAGATAATCCCTATATAATTACAATGATAATGTTCTCCTTGTGTGTGCACCACCAAGAAAGTTTGCCGTTATGAAGCCGGCCGTGATGATTGGGGGCTAGACATATCTACATTCGCATACAGTGGGTGTAAGCCATGTTACACAGCAAATACACACAAGATAGATTTGGCGAGCCTAGCATGTGTAGACATGGCCTCGGAACACAAGAAATCGAAAGATCGAGCATGAGTCACATGTATGATGTGATTGACATTAGGGAATGTCTACCTTTGATGTTGCACTGATGGCCGTGACGATCAGGGGAGGTGCAGAGGATTGGGATCATGTGATCACTAGAATCGTCCAGGGGATGACAATTTTAGTGGGAGCTCAATTAGGATTGAAATCATATTATGAACTTAGTCTAGATGTCGGTTTGCAAATATGTTAGTAGATTATGTCCTATCCCATTGAGGTCCTTTGCGACCATGGTAAATATATTGCTCAATATAGAACTTAGCAAAAGGGTCCAACTTCATAGATTAATACCCGCACCTGAGGGATATCCTCGTAAAAGGTGATCTTCTCTTCTTGATACAATAACCATTAGGAGATAATCCGATGACTACGCAATGTTTGTGTGTTCTCCGTAATCATCCAATAAGCCATTCTCCATTTGATGAAGAGTTGGATTATAATCTTGTATTATGCAAGATCAGGCACATAAAGTATGAGCCATTGGATGAGTTTTCGTCCATGATGGATGAAAAAAGGAATATTTGGAGAAACACTTAGCAATCTTGCATTAGAGTTATGAACTCTCAGAAGTTCTTGATTGCAATGGAGGTCATGAATGAAAAAGCGTATATGTTAGATATACAAAGTTATAAATGTAATTCTTGCAAAACTCGTTGCAGCTTATATAAGTATTGGATACTTGTCCAGTTTTGTGAAAACAGGATGGTCTGCTTGAGAATTGCTGGAATTGAGGCAATGTGGCTTGATTACGGCAAGCAAAACAGTTGATGGCCGACATCACCCCTTTCCTCAAAGGTTTATCATTTGGATTAGTGGACTTGAATATAATTTGTAATCCTTGTTTGTGTGTCTTGCTTTTAGCAAGATGATTGTTCATATGAATAAGTTACAAGCCAGTTGTACTATTCTTATGAATAATACCTTTATGGTAACATTACGATTATAAATGAGTTATTCTCATCAATATGTTAATGATAATAGTTTAAACATTTATAAAAGATTAGAATGCTAAAAGATATCTAAGGTTTAGTAATGACATGACACTATAGTTTAAGTCATTTTGGTTATTGCATGTTCTTCATGAAGATCAGGGTCCTAGATTCTTAATCTATAGACTTTGCAAAACCATGCCTCGTTGGGCAGAATGACTAAAATTCCACATTCTGGTAAAACAGTGATATGCGAAGAATTGTTGAACTTTATACATAACGATGTATCATATTTTCAACAAGATAGTGGAAATCATTATTCATACTTAATGTTGAATCTTATACATAGTGATGTATTGTGTTTTCAACAAATAATGGAAATCATTATTTCATACTTAATTGTGGACTTAAGTGAATAGGCGTATTTACTTAATAAAACATAAGTTTGAAACTGTTTTGAATAGTTCAAAAGATTTCAAAGTAAAGGAGGATATTGAATTAACAAGAATACAAAAGTCTCTTCGATTTGATTGACATGACTAAAGTATTTAAGTTAATTTTGGCATAAAAGGACATGTGAAAGAGGTTTCACAAATTATGATAATAGGGCAATTTTAAAGTGTATTGAAATTTCTAAATATCATAATCATTATGTATTAGATACATATGGTATTATATTATTTCTTATCGGGGTTATAGTTATCGTTTAGAGTTAGAGATCGAAATGAGCAAACACTCGTTTGAAATACAGGAACATCTAAAGATTCGTGGAAACAACACCATAAGTGTTATGGCATGTTCGAGTTTCTAGAGGTTTCGATAATTTGAAATCATGGCGAATAAACAAGTCTTTGTAGCATATTCTTAGGCAACTATGAATACATGTTCCACAAGGGGCAAACCTGTTGTTGTCCAAAGTTGACATGTCTTGATGAAGATACAGGTGGAAGAAAGTGAAAGTTCAAAACAAGGTATTTGACCTTACCTCCTGATTGTTGAGTGGCGCAGCGGAATTTGTTTCGTGAAACCAAACTCTACAGATAAAGGAGAAACTAATGATAATGATCATAAAGTTTTAGTGAAATCTTTTACTAAAGAAAGTAGGATTCAACAATGTATACTCTGCAAGTTTGTGGAAATATATTTTTGATTCACTTGTCATGTTTATGAATAAGACATACCTACAAATTACAAAGAAGCGTGATGGACCTAAGTGCGAGAAATGACCAGGAGTCATAAAATCCTATATTAAGTTACATTTAAGATTGCGAAGTAATATGTTACTTCATCTTATTAAGTAAAGAAGTTTACTTGATATTTCTGAATGACTTCAAAGTCATAAGATAGAAATGAAACTTAATGGAGACGTAAAAGCTCGATTTTTCACAAAGTATGGACAAATTCAAGGAGTTGACTACAATGTAGCGATGCTTGAGTCTATTGGATTTACTCTAGCAATATATGGATATTGAAGTCTGGTAGCTGGAATTCTCAATTTGATGATGATCAAAGAATTTTGGAATGTCCAAGATTATCAAGAGGACCTGCATTTGAGTGGGAGCTAACTAGCTTGGCCAAATCTTAATATGTAAGAGACATATTTTGAGTGGGAGCTAAGTAGCTTAACTGAATCATAATATGTATCAACCATATTTTGAGTGGGAGCTAAGTGAAATCCCTAGATCTCAAATATGGATGCCATATTTGAGTGGGAGCGTGAAATCATTCTGGGATATGTGGGCGACATATGTGAATGATGTGATTGGTGTTAATAACATTTAAGTAGATAAATTGGGATGAAGTTGAAGTTATTAAACAATGAGATCTATCGAGATAGATTGGTGAGTTTAATAAACATTGAATGTCGAATGCTTCTTGGACTTGATTCTGAAGATGTTCAGAATTTCCTAGACAAGATTCTGAAGAAGCTCATAATGGAACAAGGTAAGAAAGAAGTTCTTACAATATGAAGCATTGAGTTAGTATTACAACTATGGTTAAAAGAAAGAAAGAGATGCGTCGCATCTCCTATGCCTCACTCATAGGTTCTTTCATACAACCATATTGTATACTCGACGTAATGTGACCCGAAGTTCTTGTTGGAAGGACAAGCTCTTAACTGTAGAAACATGTTTTAAAGTGATTCTTGAGTTAATCACTAAACCAGAAATAATTTTGTACTTAAATGGCAAGAAGCAAAGTAAGAGGCATAGTTGCATTTCATGCACTAGGATCTACATAGATATAGAAGTATAAAGGCTTCATCTGATGTGATATATATTGATATGGCGGGGCTAATTTGCTTTTAATGTAGAATGATGTGTCCTAGGGCACAGTGCCCATGAAAAAGCCCTCGAGGTTGATCTAAAGTCACTGTAGGCTCATGGAAACCGGCCTCGTTCTGCTACCATAACTGTCGTATATACACAAAGGATTGCAAAGTGTGTTTGAAAGTTTAGATGACAATAGTGAAAACGACCGTCATTATAAACACTAGAAACAAAGTCTCACTTTGTCGCCAAACAAATACTTCGACCCATTATGAGATAATGGTGTGAATGTCAAAGTTAGGAAGACATTAACGATTTGCAAAGACATAATGATCTGGTAAAACAGAACATGGACATGACGTTTTCCATAAGCATGCATGATCAATAAATGCATATGTGATATGGTTTATGATAAGTAAAATGCGAGCTAGATTATTTGTACTCTAGTGCAAGTGGGAGACTAAAGGAGATATGCCCTAGAGGCAAATAGTAAATAGTTTTTATTGTCATATCTCAATTAGTTTATAATAGTTTCATACTGTGCTATAACTGTATTAATACGAAACGTAAATACACGTGTGGTATGTAAACAAACCAAGTCTCTAGTTGCCTATAGCGAACTAGTTCATTGGTCATGAGGATGATCTAGGGTTTCGAGATCATGGGCATTTATGCCAATTGACAATGAGGTCACATCATTAGTTGAATGATGTGATAGACAAACAACCCAACCAGTTGTATCTTAATGAGATCTAGTTACAAAGTTCACCATTAATGATAAAACTAAGGAAACCTTGTGACCTGTCCTTAGACTGTGAGATAATGCAAATCACCGTTCTGGAGGGAGCTTAGATGGTTATCAAGTATCACTCCGTGACTGGGTGATCAAAAAGGTGCCACTCAGGTTTCCCAAAGGGGCGTGTAGAGGAGTACATATCAAGACCAGGATTTGCCCATCCATGTAACGGACAGATACATTAGTGGCCATCTCGGTGACGTTGCATTAACGAAGCTTGCAAGCGTGTGACTGGGTCACGGAATGCAACGACACGGAAACGAGAAAACAAGTTCATCGGTAACGAGATCGAACGAAGGTATGGAGATACCGTAGATCAAATCTCGGGTGAACTAGGTATCAAGTGGAAAAGGGAATGGGAAACGACTGTTTATGGTTCAAACGACATTATCATCGTGGAATGCACAGGGGTCATTATGGGCATCCCGGTCCCGCTATTGATCATTGATGGAGATCATGTCTGTGCCATTCCCGAGCCATGGGGAAATATACTTAAGGGTACGATGAGCTAGAGATCCTCTGTAAGTTGGAATCACTATATGAAAGAGAAAAGGAAACCGGAAAAGTTCCGTTAGAGAACCGGAATCGTTCTGGGAAAGATCCGAAGTCGTTCGAAGGAAATGGAAAGGGAACCGAAAGGTGTTTCAGGTCAAGTCTGATTTTGTAATATGTATTTATATGTTAATTAATGTAATTAATATTAAAATCTAATTTGAAGAGGTATTCCACTAATGGGCCAAACTTCCTAGGGAAAAAGGGCCCATGAGGGAAAACCGAAGGAGGGAAGGGCCAAGGGCCAAAGGGCCAAGGCCTAGGCGCCTCAAGGGGGCCCACCCAGCCAGCCTAGGGTTGTGCACAGGGTGGGGACCACCCCTGGCCGGCTGGCCCATGAGGCCCATGCGCCTTCCTCCTCTCTCCCTTGTTTAGTCCCACATGGGAAACCCAAAGGGGAGGGCACACCCCTCCCCCTATATAAAGGGGTGCCCATGGGTGGGAATAGACACACCAATATTTGGAGAAGTCCTTTTGTTGACTTTATCCTTCCCTATCTCTCTCGTCTCCATGCGTTGGTACGGTCTCAAGTAAGGACTGTCCGAGCAAGAGACACCGCACCTGCAGCACACTGTTGCACTGCAGGGATTCCAAGCCGGAGATCTACTTCCGCACTCTCGGCAGGGATCAAGGAGATGGAGGTCATAATAATACACCGTATGAGTATGAAACCATGAGGGGCCTCACTTGAGGCACCTTGGATGTCGTGAGCCGGAGCTGATGCACGATGAAGGAGTAAGGGGTGACCTGCGAGGAGCTTCGCGACCTTGAGGTCAGCTACGAGTTCGACTACTTCAACCACGTTCCCCGCGGAACGTTAATCGCGTACAGTCTATAAGGGTATGTATTCTATACGCTCGGCCGTTACCGCATTACTACATAGATAGATCTTGGCAGTATTAGGCGGTTCCAACGTAGGAAATTTTTGTTTTCTGCTGTGGAACCCATCAATAAGGGGGGCTCTTCCATCACTTGGTAAAAGGATGAGAAGGAGGGAGATATACACGCGCGCTCCTCCTCCTCCGTCGCCTGCCACGCCTCGCCATGCGTGCCGCGGGTTGCCTCGAGAGAATGCAAGACAAACAGTCTATGCTAGTGTGTTTTTAATACAAACTCAGTGGAGAATATTTTTTGAGTGGATTATTAAGACGAATTGAGTGGAGGCCACAGCCGGTGCCTTTCCCTCCGGTGCCTATATAAGAGAGGTCGTTCCTATCGATACAAAACACCAACACAACCAGCGCCTCCAGTTCCATAGTACTGAGCGACCACCAGTTATTTCCCATCACGTCTTGCAGCACGCACTATGAGCCGGGACAATAGGTCTCCCAGACGGCGCTGCTTCGAGTCATGTACGGGATAAGGGCGATAAGGTTTTTGGGAAGCGCTACCGCGTGACTAATGGATACTTCTTCCCCTTCGTCACAGACGCTCTGGCAATCGATGACGTCTTTCTAGACGACGACTTCTTCCTAGAGGTCAACGACATCCTCGGCAACATGTCTGTCAATGGCAGCAACTCATCTGTTCCCTCCTCTGGACAATATGTGTTCTTCTGCGAGATACTCTGTCTTCTAGATTACCTGTCTAGTCTGCTTGTTATAGTATTGGTTTATTATCTATCAGTTTCGATAGTTTCTTCTGTGAAATTATCCATGGATGTAATATTCCAGAGGAGGAGGATAATGAAATTCCAGAGGAGGATGATAATGAAATTCCTAAAAGGAGCAAGAGATAGAGGATTGGAAAGTCCTTTGGTGATGATTTCATTGTGTACCTCGTGGATGATACTCACACTTCAATTTTAGAAGCCTATGCATCTCCTGATGCCGACTACTGGAAGGAAGCCCTCCGTAGTGAGATGGATTCCATCTTAGCCAATAGAACATGGGAGATCACTGATCGTCCTTATGGGTGCAAACCTGTAGGATGTAAGTGGGCCTGATGGTACTATTGAGAAGTACAAGGCACTACTTGTGGGTAAGGGTTACACTCAAAAAGAAGGTGAAGACTTCTTTGACACTTACTCACTTGTTGCCAAATTGACCACCATTCGAGTACTACTTTCATTGGCTGCCTCACATAGTCTTCTCATTCATCAAATGGACATTAAGATAGATTTCCTAAATGGAGAGTTGGATGAGTAAATTTATATGGATCAACCAGATGGTTTTGTGGTAAGTGGTCAAGAAGGAAAGGTGTGCAAGTTGTTGAAGTCTTTATATGGCCTAAAACAAGCCCCTAAACAGTGGCATGAGAAGTTTGAAAGAACTTTATCTGCTGCAGGTTTTGTTGTAAATGAAGCTGACAAATGTGTGTATCATCGCCATGGTGGGGGTGAGGGAGTCATCCTCTCTTTGTATGTTGATGACATACTGATTTTTGGAACCAACCTTAATGCAATTAAGGAAGTCAAGTATTTCTTATCTCGTTCATTTGAGATGGAGGATCTGGGAGTAGCTGATGTTATCCTGAACATCAAGTTGTTGAGAGATGATGATGGTGGGATCACTTTGCTTTAGTCTCACTATGTGGAAAAGATTTTGAGTCATTTTGGTTATAATGACTACAAGTCTTCTCCAACACCGTATGATCCTTGTGTGTTGCTTTAAAAGAATCGAGGGACTGCTAGAGATCAACTAAGATACTCTCAAATGATTGGCTCGCTCATGTATTTAGCTAGTGCTATGAGGCCTGACATTGCTTTTGCTGTTAGCAAATTCAGTCGATTTGTTTCAAATCCAGGAGATGATCATTGGCATGCTCTTGATAGACTTATGCGCTATCTAATAGGCACTACGAGCTATGGCATTCACTATACCAGATTACCGGGTATCCGAGGGTACTAGAGGGTTATATTGATTCAAATTGGATATCTGATGCTGATGAGATAAAGGCCACAAGTGGTTATGTTTTTACACTTGCTGGTGGGGCTGTTTCTTGGAAGTCTTGCAAGCAGACCATCTTAACAAGGTTAACTATGGAAGCAGAGCTCACATCATTAGACATAGCCACTGTTGAAGTAGAGTGGCTTTGTGAACTCTTGATAAACTTACCAATGGTTGAAAAACCTATACCCGCAATCCTTATGAACTATGATAATCAAACTTTGATTTTCAAAGTAAACAATTCTAAGGATAATATGAAGTCATCAAGACATGTGTGCCTCTGGGATCTATTGGGGGATTGTTAGAATTCTGCCTAAATTAGCCCAGTCCATTTACTTCAATCAACAATTTTTGAAATCCTAGAGGCCTACTTGGCCCATTCATGCATGGCAAGAGGTGGGACAAATGTTTAGTCCCACATTGCTAGTTGAAGAAAGGTTTTACCGCCTTATAAGGGGGGCTCTTACATTACTTGGTAAAAGGATGAGAAGGAGGGAGACCTACATGCGTGCTCCTCCTCCGTCGCTCGCCACGCCACGCCACGAGCGCCGCGGGTTGCAGCAATGCCTCAAGCCGAGAGCTCCTTTTGTTTTTGTCGTGCATGAATGGAAGACGAACAGTCTGTGCTAGTGGGTTTTTAATACAAACTTAGTGGATAATATTTTTGAGTGGATTATTAAGACAAATTGAGTGGAGTCTGCAGCCAGTGCCTGTTCGTTTTACCTTCTATCTCTTCACTTCATCTCCCTGCACTGGTTGTTCGTCTTTCCCTCCGGTGCCTATATAAGAGAGGTCACTCCTCTAGGCACAAAACACCAGCACAACCAGCACCTCCAGTTCCAGAGTACTGAGCAACCACCAGTTCTTTCCCATCCCGTCTTGCAGCATGCGGTACGAGCCGGGACAGTAGGCCTCCGAGATCGCGCTACTTCGAGTCCTGTACGGGAGAAGGGTGATAAGGTTTTTGGGAAGTGCTACCACACGGCTACTGGCTACTTCTTCACCTTCGTCACGGATGCTCTGGCAACCGATGACGTCTTTCCAGACAACTACTTCTTCCCAGAGGTCGACGACATCCTCGACGACATGTCTAGCGACGCAACAACTCGTATGCTCCCTCCTCTAGACAGTACATGTTCTTCTGCGAGATACTCTGTCTTCTAGATTACCTGTCTAGTCTTCTTGTCATAGTATTGGTTTATTATCTGTCAGTTTGTATAGTTTCTTCTCTGAAATTATGCATGGATTTAATATTCCACATGTTTTATCTACTACTTTTATCTATTAAATCTTGTGGTAAATTGGTCCTATTTCTAACAAGCCTGGCCTAACTTTACCCATGTCCATTTCCGTATTACGGTTTTGCTAGCGGATACTAATTGCCTGTGTTTTCATGTAACAAAATGGTGGTTGTCTTATATGACCTTTATATAAGAGAAACTCCACTCGTTCGGTGTTCACATGCCAAAGTGGCGATAGAACAACATGTAGTCGGCGTCATTCTGTGCACCGTCGTCATCGCTGGGCGGCTGCGGGAGACGAGAGCTACCCTGGCCGGTGTCGCTGCAGCGCCACTTCTGTGATTTGGGTCCGGCTTGTCTTCGTCGTCATCGTCGAGGACGATGAGTGGCACGCCCTGGTAGGCGTGCTGCCGGCGAGTGTCGTGCGTGGCCTGGCACTTGGCCTGCTTGTGCAGACGCCGGATGCGCTCGGCCTCCTCCTCTTGCCAGTCCTCCCTAGACCAGGCTTACGCATCGGTGGCCAGCATCGGCAACACGTCGTTCAGCGAGCGTTTCATCGCCATTTTGAGGATGAACTCATCCTCGTCGACAGGGACGGCTAGTCCACCGGCTCCGTCTTTGGCGTGCGTTGCCCCAGCCTCGACAAACGAAGGTGGCCGAGTGGCAACGATGGCATGTGGCCTTCGTTGATGACGATGTCGCGTGACCTCGTCCTGGGTAGCGAACGCGCAAGAGACTCCGCCTCCCGGTTCACCAGACGAAGTGGCGTGTGGCGTGACGACAGGGCCAGCGCCGAGCCAGATAAGCACGACACCGAGGCCGAGGACAACGGTGAGAGGCTGCCCATCCTCCTCAGCATCCATGTGGCCGCCTGGTGCCTGGTAGCCGTCGGCCGCGACCACGGAGGATAGCCCAGTTTATGGCGATCCCCGGCGGTGATGTACTTGAGGATGACCGCCAGTGTGCTGCCTGGCGCGCTCCACCACCGAGTTCGTCCTGCAGCATTGTGCCGCTTCGGCAGTGGGCCTCCTCCATCGTGGGCGGCCAGTTCTTGGTTCCGACGCTCGACGAAGAAGTTCTCCCAGTCGACGAGGTTGTCGGGGTCTTCGGCGAGCTCTGGATCCTCCATTCCGGTGATGACCGCTTGGATATCCTCGACGATCTCGTCGGAGGCTGGCACCAGCGTCACGGGCACGCCGCGCGCTGAGCTTCCAGGTCGGTGGGCACCGGAGTTCCGGTGGTGTCGTGGAGCAGCCGTGCCTCCCACCCGTGCCCCGCCGCAGGGTCGCCAGGGTAGCGTTGGGAGTTGGGACAACGTCGATGGAGGGAATTTGCTCTTCTGGTCGCCGGAGGAAATTTGCTGGTCGGGGAATGGAGAGTGCTCTGGGAGACGGCTGTGTGTTCTGGGCGATGGCAAACGCCGGTATTTATAACCGAAAGAGGAAAGGGCGGCGAAGGCGGGAGGGGTGTAACGGCGTGGGCGGGAAAAGAGGAAACGACGGGAAGACGGGTCGGTGGTGGCGCGCCATTATGGGGACGCGTGGCCGAGGAGACAGACAGTCGTTGTCCGGCGGTCCGTCGTGGGAGCCGAGGCGACAGAATGAGGATGACTCGGTTTCACACGTTGATAGGACGGGGCCACCAACACGGGTTTTTTCCGCGGAATTCGCTTCGTCCGGCGTCTTCAAGCGGTTCCCAACGCTCCGGGTTCGGCCTGGGAACACCGGATGTAAAATGCGCCAAATCCGGCGAAAACTGAGCGGTTGGGAACGCGATTGGGCAAGTTTTGGCCGTCCGGATGAAAAAAGGCCTGAGATAGCCCTCTTGGGAATGCTAGTGGAGATGCTCTAAGTACATTCTGTTCCGAATTCACATGTATGTATATATACTAAAACACCAAATTTGCAACAAGTAATTCAGGACAGATGGAGTATTAACTGTACATCACCATATGTGAAGTTATGGTGTAAATTGGTGCAGTTCTAATATTCATGTTTGCTGGGAGCTCTTTTTTTTTTGCGAATTTGGAGCTCTACTTGGTTGTAGCCTTTTTAAGTGAAAGATCCGCTGACTCTTTAGCAGATTTAAGCTTATATTCCCTCCTTTCCAAAATATGTTGTATATAATGTTTAGTCAAAACTAATAAACTTTGTAAAGTTTGACCAATTATAAAGAGAAAAATATCAGTATGTACAATCTTAAATAAATATATAATATAAAACACATTCCAAAAATTGTTCTAACAATATTGATTAAATATTGTAGGTGGTTAGATTTTCCTATATATTTGGACTTTTATAAAGAATTGGGTGCATGTATTCACTGTCATTGACACGAAGAAAAATTCGGTGAGACTAGGCTCAATAGGAAATAGACCATCGAAATTTGTCTCTGATTCTAAGATTTCTATACTACTAGTATGGAATTTTCTGTTGAGAGAAGAGGCCCTGATCAAAATACCGCCACACGTCAATACTTGGAATAATCCGTATCGGTATTCGCATCCGACTCAGAAGAGGTCTAGGGAAGTGACAAAATCCGAATCCCACCCGTACGCAGACGCAACGCAGCACACACCCCTATATATCGCCCTGAATGCCGCCCGGCCCAGCGTCCTACCAAAGTCGACTAGTAGTACCTCGCCCAATAAAAGTAGCCACCGACCCCACCGACCAAAGAACCGGACGACTCGACTCGACTCGGGGCCGCGCGAAACAGTCCCCTCCCCCACCGCCCCACCTTGAATCTTTCCCCCGCTGGCCGCCCTTCCAAATTAATCCGCGCCAAATCGGCCCGTCGTCGCCATGGGAGCCGCCTGCGACGACGCCGTCGAGCAGCTCGCCCGCCTGCTGGACCAAGGTGCGCCGATACGGCGATACTCTCTCCTTTCCTCGTTCCAATCATTTTTTTCTGGGTTTTGTTGCGAGAGTGGACCTCCGCTCCTTCTCTCCCGGTTCTCAGATTTCTGTTTTGAGTTCGGGTACATGCGCTTTCTTGGTGCCGAATGCTGATTCCTTTTTTTCTGTCGATATTTGCAGTCGAGACGCCGCTGAAGAAGACCTTCGAGGTATGGTGTATCATCCTCCGTAACTCAGTCTTTCTGTACCTTGGATCCCTGGTTCTTGCTTGTGCTCAGCTCAGTAGTCCGCAAAACAAATTTGGTTCGAAATGAATCAAGGGAGATGGTTGGTCAGTTTCTACTAGTAACTTGCAGGGCACTTTTCGTGTGGAATTTGGAACCGAGCATTTAGTTGGCATGCTTGAACCATAAGGGGGTGACTTATTGAATACTGATGAACTAGCGCTAGGTTAGGTAATCCCGTATACGGAGTATGATGGTAGCGACTAGTGAGCCTATGTTAGATTTTCGGTAGGGAAAGTCGGCCCACTATTGCTTGGATTTGGATGCAAGGGTGTTCTTTTGTTGTTTCGTGTAGGCCACACGTTTCCCAACTTTGGGGGTAATTTGGAGTTGTCCGACAAGGGGTGTGTCTCAGACTCAGGAAATTGTTCTGATCTCAGCTCCACTAAGTCAACTAGTAGTGGAAAGTGAGGTGTTCCCACTCGAAGCCTCCTGATCTGTTTTTGGGGGAATCGAGCCCCCTGATTAGCTGGTAGAAATGTATTGGCTAGTAGATTTTCCTTGTCCTTTGGCCACTACAGATTCTTCTAACATACGCTCCAAGTTCTTGGGCATAAATTTCCTTGTTTTTTTCGCTTTTTGGGTTGTCAATATGGCGACACCGGACAGTTGTAGGCTCAGGCTGAGGCCACGAGTTGATACACATCCTAATCGATAATTACACGCGGTTTTTATGCTTTTGCGATTACTGAAATGCTCTCTGAAACTAAGGCTTTTGAGTACCGATCAGTAGGACATGTCAACTTATTCCAGAGCAGATGTCTTATTTAGTGGAGTTGGAATCAAGATGGACAGGGCTACGTGCAGCATAGCAAAACCCGGCTTTTAAGGGCTAATTAAGATTCTATATTCCTTCTGTCATAACAGAACCTGACTTTTAAAGGCAGATTCCGCCTTGGGAAAACAGATTAAAAACCCCTCAAGATAAGCATATACCTAGCAGCACTTATTCAGCTACATCTCGAATCCTATCTGCTATCATTGTACCACTAGTAGTATCTGATCGTGCCTGGTTACTCTGTTTGCAAAGTTTTCTCCTTCTAAGTTAAAGAACACTGTTTTTTACTGTAATAAGGAACACTTAATGTGATCTGGCTATTATTGGGATACTAGCATATGGTAACACTGCTTAGGACTACGAGTGCTTACAATAATATGAAAAAAATAACGTATTTTTGAATTTCAAAATTAGGCTCAGTTGCATGAAACTTTTTTGTTTTTGGAAAAGGGCAACTTTATTAGTGCATCAGGATGATACAAAAAGGTAAACCGCCCTCTGCCAACACACACCATGACACAAAGGCTAAAAAAAAGGAAAACCAAGAAGAGTAACTGTCCACAGCTGTCGTCCTCAAAGAAAACACCACCTAGCCTCTTAGCTTCATGGAGAAACTAACATGAACTATATTTGGTGTAAGAATACTACTTTTATGTTTAAGATTTCAATTAACCTCAGTGTTACATACTACCACATCGTGGAGAACCATGAACCATATTTGGTGTATTTCAGCTGTTTCAAATTTCTAAAGTATTTATTACTGTTAGAGGTTGTAATAAAGTAGCTTTTGTATGGGAGTTGAGTTCTCAACTACACGAGTTCCTTTTCCAGAATCTGCACCAGGGCTATCCAACAGAAACTCTAGTGCGCTTCCTTAAAGCTAGAGAGTGGCATGTAACTAATGCTCATAGAATGGTAAGTCTACATTACATTTCTTCTTACTTGATTAATGCTGAAGTAAATCTTTCATGGATTACTTCACTGATTAAGGATATTTTGTATCTGCTAGCTTGTAGACTGTTTGAATTGGAGGATACAAAATGAAATTGACAGTATACTGGAGGTGAGCAGACGTTCTTCTACGACACGCTTGCCTATAATCTCTGCTCGAGGCCTGGCTAAATCGGTTTTTCTGTTTACATTTTCTTATTACTGATCATTTGCATGTGTTGGGCAACTGCAGAAACCTATAATCCCAGTAGATTTGTATAGATCGGTACGGGAATCACAGCTTATTGGATTATCAGGATACTCAAAGGAGGTATAACTGTCTTAAGCAAGTTATATGTTTTATTTTTTCCATTGTTGGTTCCTACCCTTTCACTTTTTGTAGAACTTGTTTCATCGGAATGTGCCTTTTAACATGCAATGTTCTGCATAGCTGAACCTGATGTAGCTATTTGTTCCATACTTACATTATTGTGTACCCGTATTTTTTTATAAGGCTGTCTTTTGATACTAGCATATGCTTGAAATAGCCATTGTAGATATGTTTCTGATGGATGACATGTGGTACCTTCACATTCAAATCATAAGATGCTCATGCATGTCTAGTTGCACTAGTAAAGGATATGTATATTAAACAATCAGTGGTAGCAAATTTGAGAAAGGTTTCAACTTTGAACTTCTTTGATCAGAAATGTTTGGGAGATTGGTGTCCTCATGGCATGATGTTTCCTTTTGAAACTAAATATCTCTATGGAAGAACTACCTTAGTCATTGTGGGTCTTTATGAGATATAGTCCGTGTCCAAACGATAATTAAATGTGATATAGCTTAACCTTTAAGTTATTTATAATACTCTAAGCATTTCTTTGTCTTTGCCAGGGCCTCCCAGTATTTGGCTTTGGTGTTGGACAGAGCACGTATGACAAAGCTTCGGTAATTGATCATATACTTCTTACTTGTGCAAATTGGATGTTTTCACTTTCTCCTCTGCAAGTACACTTGTGATGCGTGTTTAATTTGTCAGGTAGCATCCTGTTCAGTTAGAGAAAATTACCAAATTGCAATATTAGTGAACTTGAAAATGTATATACTGGATTAATAGGCATGAAGATTTAATATATACAGTACTTTATGTGCATTAAAATGATAATATCTTGCATTTTCAGGTCCATTACTATGTGCAATCTCATATTCAGATCAATGAGTACCGTGATCGCATTATTTTGGTGAGTTGTCAACTAATCTTCCAGTCACTCAGATCATCCAGTTCACAAGAAATTCCATAACACATGTTTCTGCTTGCTTGTGTTCCATCCAGCCTATGGCAACGGAGAAGTTTAGACGACCTATTACCACTTGCATAAAGGTTCTTGATATGACTGGTTTGAAGTTGTCAGCACTGAGCCTATTGAAGGTACGACCTTTATGGGCATGGCACATTTTTATGCTTTTGTGGCCACATATAAGAATGGAAATAGTATCCTGTTCTCCATGTTATAAGCACACATGGGTATTTAAAACATCCAAAGGTGTAGGGGACAAGAATGATTTATTTATGTTGTGTTCGCTATTCCCATATTTATGATGCTACCTGTTGTCGGATTACAGATTTTGACTGCAATATCTGCTGTTGATGATCTGAATTACCCTGAAAAGGCCGAAAACTATTATATTGTAAATGCTCCATATATATTCTCAGCGTGTTGGAAGGTATGATGCCTAAGATTTTTATTGTACTGGTAAATTACTGATTTTTGTTTTGAAGACCCAGTAGTTATTTAATTTTGTTACTAGGTTGTGAAACCTCTGTTGCAAGAGAGAACAAGAAAGAAGGTTCATGTTTTGCATGGTAGTGGGAAAGATGAGCTCCTAAAGGTAAGACTTACTACTACTTGCTAGTAGTACTATCATTAGTTTGATCATTGATTGCTCAGCAGAACGCTACTGCACTCGTACTAAGCAAAAGAGGCCTCCATGTAATTTGATCACGGTAACTCCACGTTTTCTGCTTTCATGTGTTCACGTGTGATAATGAGCACCTGCATTTATTTAAACTATGCAGATTATGGACCATTCCTCCATCCCCCATTTCTGTCGACGCGAGGGCTCATCTAAAATCCGGTTGAGCGGCGCCGATGACTGCTTCTCGCTTGACCACTCTTTCCACCAAGAGCTCTACAATTACATCGAGCAGCAGGCGTTGCAGCAGGAGCTCGTCAAGCAGGGTTCTTTGCATGTAAACATCCCCGACCAAGACCCCGAGGACGCCAAGATTGTGGAGGCCATACAGGCTGAGTTCCACAAGCTTGGTGAGCAGAACGGGTCTGCCAATGGCGACAATAAAAAGCAGAAGAACGGGTCTGCCAATGGCGACAATAAAATAACAGTGTCCGTGTAAGATGCACAGCCTACATATAAAGATAAATGCAGGTTGCTGTAATGAAACTGATGATTATTTTCAGTGTCTGCTTTGTTTGCTTGACCACCCTGCTGTTGTTTCGTTGGGAGTTTGTTATATGTTGATCCAAATTCTATAAAGTATAGGCCAACTTCTGACGAGTGGAGCGAGGTTTCCATCGATATATAAACCCCTTGTAAGTCGCCGGTTGGAAAGAGTTGCATCTGTGAAATCTCCAGCGTTTGTAAACACTCCTCGATATAGTGAAGTTTTGCTGGCTGGCGTCCGTGGTTTTTTCCTCTCTTTGTTGGAGAGGTTTTTTCACGTTAAATCTGTGTCCCCTTGTTGTGTTTTTCGTTTTCGTTCTTCGTTATCTTCTTGTCGCAATTGTAACAAGTGGTATCAGAGCCCCAGGTTCTAATCTAGGGTTTGCGACATGTCGTTATTGAAGTTCGATCTACCACAGTTGGACTACACCACAAGATTCTCCTTGTGACAGGTGAAGATGCGGGCGATTCTCGCCCAAACTTCTGATCTGGATGAAGCGCTGGATGGATTCGGTGAAAAGGATGCTAAGACCTGGTCCGCCGAAGAGAAGCGGAAGGACCGTAAGGCTTTGTCTTTGATTCAACTTCATCTGTCCAATAATATTTTGCAGGAAGTACTGGAGATGAAATCTGCTGCTGTCCTATGGAAAAAACTGGAAACGATCTGTGTGTCAAAGGATCTAACCAGTAAGATGAACGTGAAGATGAAGTTGTTCTCGCACAGGCTGCAAGAAGGTGGATCGGTAATGAATCACATATCTGTTTTTAAAGAGATTGTTTCAGACTTGCAGTCTATGGAGGTAAAATATGATGATGAGGATTTAGCTCTTCTACTCTTATGCTCGTTGCCTAGTTCCTATACACATTTTCGTGATACAATATTGTTGAGCCGTGATGAACTAACCCTTGTCGAAGTACATGACGCCCTCAAACAGAGGGAAAAGATGAAAACTATGGTAGGGTCAGATGGGACGCGTCATCCATATGAGGCTCTGCAGTTCGTGGCAGGACCGAGCGTAGATACAACAACTATGGCAACAGAGATAAGAGCAAGGATGGTAAAAGTCGCTCAAAATCCAAGGAAAGGATAAATTTTGCAGGTATTGTAAAAATCTAATCATGTTATTGATGATTGTTGGAAGTTGCGAATAAGGAGAAAAGAAACGGAACTTACCAACCGAAAGATAGGTCCAAGGTTCGGGTAAGGCTGTTGTTTCGATAGTTCGATGGTGAATGCTTAGCTGTTTTTGCTGCTTGTGCTTCTCGTGATGATGAATGGATACTTGATTCTGCATGTTCGCTTCATATTTCGTAACAAAGATTGGTTCAGTTCATATGAGCTGTCAGCATCGGAGATTTTGTGCGTGTGGGGAATGACAACCCATGCCATATTGTTGGTGTTGGATCTGTTAAGATCAGGACACATGATGGCGTGACACGCACGTTGAGTGAGGTGAAGCACATACCAAGCATGGCCAGAAATTTGATCTCCCTGAGTACCATGGACGTTGATGGATACAAGTATGCCGGTGGGCATTGAGTTCTGAAGGTATCAAAAGGTTCTATTATTCACATGATAGGTGATATGAATTCTGTAAAATTATATGTTCTTAGAGGTAGCACTTTGCCTGGTATTGCTGCTGCTGTTACTTCTAATGATTCTGATGATTGTGGTAAAACACATCTGTGACATATGCGTCTTGGGCATATGAGCGAACAAGGCATGACAGAGTTGGTCAAGAGAGAGCTGATTGATGGTTGCAACATGAGTAAGTTTGAGTTCTGTGAGCACTGCATCTTTGGTAAGCATAAAAGAGTTAAATTCAATGCTTCCGTTCATACCACCAAAGGCATATTAGATTATGTGCATGCTGATGTATGGGGTCCGTCCCGTAAGACTTCTATTGGTGGTGCTAATTACATGCTTGCTATTATTGATGATTACTCAAGAAAAGTGTGGCCTTATTTTCTGAAGCATAAATCTGATGTTTTTGATGCTTTTAAGAAGTGGAAAGTTATGGTTGAAAAGCAAACTGAGAAGAAGGTAAAGGTACTACGTACTAATAATGGTATGGAATTCTGTTCTAATGAGTTTGAGGAGTTTTGCAGTAACGATGGTATGATCAGGCATTACACCATCCCATATACTCCTCAGCAGAATGGCGTGGCTGAGCGCATGAACAGAACCATCATCTCGAGGGCTCGTTGTATGTTGTCTAATGCAGGTATGCATAGGCGTTTCTGGGCTGAAGCACCCAACACAGCGTGTTACCTCATCAACAGGTCACCTTCTATTCCACTTGAGAAGAAAACTCCCATTGAGGTATGGTCAGGTTCGCCTGCTGATTATTCACAGTTGAGAGTTTTTGGCTGCACTTCATATGCTCATGTTGATAATGGAAAGTTAGAGCCTAGGGCTGTTAAGTGCATATTCCTTGGTTATGGTTCAGGAGTTAAAGCATATAAACTATGGAATCCTGAAACTAAAAAGATTTTGCTAAGTAGAAACGTTGTTTTCAATGAGTCCGTTATGTATCATGATAGCTTGCCATCAGATACCTCTCCTGTTGCTGTTGGAGAGGAGAGAGTTAATGTGCGGTGGAGAACCCGCGAAAACTGTTGATAATGATGCTATCGTTGAAGATACACATGAGGAAAACATTGATGATATTGTTGTTCAGCACTCACCTACTGTTTTGCAGCAGCCACATGAGTCCATTGCTGCTGATAGACCGAGGCGTAATTGTGGTCCTCGTCCTCGTTTAATTGAAGAGTGTAATCTTGTACATTATGCTTTGAGTGAGTTGTGTGAACGGTGGAGAACGATTCTGAACCCATCATATAATGAAGCCATTGCATCCATTGACCACGAGAAGTGGGTTTCTGCTATGCAAGAAGAGATGCAATCGCTTGAGAAAAATGGCACATGGGATGTTGTGCGCTTGCCTAAACAAAAGAAGGCGGTCCGCTGCAAATGGATCTTCAAGAAAAAGGAAGGTCTGTCTCCCAAAGAGCCTTCAAGGTACAAGGCAAGGTTAGTAGCAAAAGGGTTCAGCCAGATTCCAGGCATTGATTATAATGATGTGTTCTCTCCAGTTGTGAAGCATAGTTCCATTCGTACTTTCTTTAGTATTGTGGCTATGCATGATCTTGAGCTTGAGCAGTTAGATGTCAAGACTGCTTTTCTGCATGGAGAGCTTGATGAGGAAATATACATGGACCAACCAGAAGGGTTCATAGTGCCTGGTAAAGAGGATTTTGTGTGCAAATTAAAGAAGTCTCTTTATGGCTTAAAGCAATCTCCAAGACAGTGGTATAAAAGGTTTGATTCATTTATGATCTCACATGGTTTTGAGAGATCTAAATATGATAGTTGTGTTTATATCAAGTTTGTTGATGGGTCACCTATATACTTGCTGCTATATGTTGATGATATGTTAATTGCTGCCAAGGGCATGAAAGAAATCACTACTTTGAAGGCACACCTAAGTAGTGAGTTTGAGATGAAGGATCTTGGTGCTGCTAAGAAGATCTTAGGTATGGAGATTACCCGAGATAGAAAATCTGGTTTGTTATTTCTTAGTCAGCAAAGTTACATTAAGAAAGTTCTTCATCGTTTTAATATGGATGGTGCCAAGTCAGTTAGTACTCCTATTGCTCCTTATTTTAAATTGTCAGTTTCTCAATGTCCTACTACTGATGAAGAGTTTGAGTACATGTCAAAGGTGTCATATTCTAGTGCTGTTGGTTCTTTAATGTATGCCATGGTTTGTTCTCGTCCTGATTTATCATATGCTATGAGTTTGATAAGTAGATACATGGCTAATCCTGGTAAAGAACATTGGAAGGTTGTTTAGTGGGTTTTCAGGTACCTTCTTGGCACTTCCAATGCTTGTTTGAAGTTTGGCAGGACCGGTGAGGGACTCGTTGGTTATGTGGATTCAGATTTTGCTGCCGATTTGGATAAGAGAAGATCCCTCACAGGTTATGTGTTTAATGTTGGTGGTTGTGCTGTTAGCTGGAAGGCTACATTGCAGGCTGTTCTTGCACAATCTACTACTGAAGCTGAATACATGGCTATTGCTGAAGCTTGCAAAGAATCTGTTTGGTTGAAAGATTTGTTTGCTGAGCTTTGTGGAGATGATTCTTGCATTACTTTGTTTTGTGACAGTCAAAGTGCCATATACCTTACAAAAGATCAGATGTTCCATGAGAGAACTAAGCACATTGATGTCAAGTACTATTTTGTTAGAGACATTGTTGCTCAAGGTAAATTAAAGGTATGCAAGATCAGCACTCATGATAATCCTGCTGATATGATGACTAAACCTGTTCCTGTTGCTAAGTTTGAGCTTTGCTCGAACTTAGTTGGTTTAACTGATTAGCCCAAGTGGCTATTGGCGCCGAAAGTATTTGCTTTGTTTGTTCAGGGAGATGGTTGCTGTTCATACTAAAAGAGGAATTTGTCTCAAGGTGGAGTTTGTTATATGTTGATCCAAATTCTACAAAGTATAGGCCAACTTCTGACGAGTGGAGCGAGGCCCGTCGAAGACCTAGGTTTTCACCGATATATAAACCCCTTGTAAGCCGCCGGTTGGGAAGAGTTGCATCTGTGAAATCCCCGGCGTTTGTAAACACTCCTCGATATAGTGAAGTTTTGCTGGCTGGCGCCCGTGGTTTTTTCCTCTCTTTGTTGGAGAGGTTTTTCCACGTTAAATCTGTGTCCCCTTGTTGTGTTTTTCGTTTTCGTTCTTCGTTATCTTCTTGTCGCAATTGTAACAGTGACAAGTTAGTCTCAAATCCTTGCAGTTCCATGCTGCAAGGCTGAGGTAGAAGAAGCAACCACTGTGTACTACTAGTAGATAGACATAACCACCACATGTTCACCTGTTGTACACTTTGAAATGTATTGTCCTACATATGTCCTCTAAGCTAGTATATCATCCTAGTAACTGGATGCAAAAAATAATCTTCAGAGTACCACAATTCAGTCAGAAATAAATGCTGCATCTTGACTTTGCCATTTACCAGCTCAATTCTTGTGCCGATTCCTTGCGTGGAACTTCTGATACTTGCATATCAGAAGATGTTGCAGCTCACATAGGGCAAACACTGTTACAACAATCACATATCAGTAAGTAGCATCTGGATTCTCTTACATGAAAAATGACGTGAATATATATATCCAATCCCCTGCAATTCCATTGCCATTCGTGGGCCTATGATGCAAGCTTCTGTGAGACGAGAGCCTTTTGGCAGCTGCTGCAGCACCGGGTCTCGCCGCTGTCAGCATTCTTGCTGTCCAGGTACCTGCCAGCGAGCATGTCGAAGAGGAGACCCGCGCCGACACCGACGGCCAGGTCGATGGTGTAGTGCCCTCTGCACGCGAGCAGCCTGACCCCCTGGGCTAGGTTGAGCGCGTCGTAGAGGCCTGCCAGCCTGTGCCGCCCCACGCGGCGCATGTCGAGGGACGCGATCACCGCGCCCGCGACGTGGCCTGAGTAGAAGAGGAAGAAGGAGACGTTCCCCACGGGGAAGTCCATCCCGGAGCCCAGGAACTCCGCCGGCAGGGGCAGCTGCGTGGAGCAGCCGAGCAGGCCGCGGCAGGTGAACATCATGAGCGTGGCGATGGCGGCGCGCGGCCGCTGCTCGGCGAGGATGGCCCACAGGATGTAGGCGGCCTGCATCGCGACGAACACCTGCACATGACAAGGTCACGCGTCCCATTCAGCATGGATTCTTTCATGGCAGCACTAGCAAATTACAGCGGGGACCAAGAAGAGGTAGCTATCTGGCCAGATGCAGTATCTTATCGGGAAATCCATGGATATATGGAGACTGCATTATCACGAGATTCTTGATCTTATCGGAGAAGATTGGCTGGTGGTTCTGGGTGACCCAAGTCAGTCACCCAGCACCGTCCATCAGTTAGTTTCTTGCTCCTTTGCCTCGGTGGCTAGAAGCCAGTTTTGCTTCGCTCACCAGGAGCGACAATTCCCAAAGAAGATTCACTTGTTGTCACAAGAGCATACTACTAGCCTAGACATAATCATTCTTATAATTAAAGCGGGTGATGCTGACGTGCAACTGCCAACAATGCATCTTGCGTTCGTATTTAATTGTAAGTTTCACCAAGAAACCCAGATTGGGTTTAAACTATTCAGTGGACACCGCGCGTGGATGTTCTCGAAGAAAATTTTAGATGCAGCTATACAGGGAAGTGGCAATTTTATATCCATGTAAATAAACTACTAATACTGAGGAATTGCAAAGAGAAAAATATGAAAAATAAAATAAATTCAGCATGAGAAGACAAATTCCTACTATGTGTAACTTGCGAGTTGTCGGTGCTGTACGGTGCCTAATTTCCACTTTCTGGAACGCGTGGCTACAATGTAGCCCCGTCCTGCTCCACCGAAAGGGCAGGTTGCTTCACGGTTGGTCAATGGGAGGAACATTGGGGAGGTCAAAAAGCGAAGGGGGGAGAAGCTTGGAATTACTGGAGCGGGCGGATAGATCGGCAGCAGCTAGGTTCAACGGATCTAGGCAGGCAGTTGGCCAAGTGTACTCACCGTGTTGAGCGCGGCGAGGAGCGAGTTGAGCCATGGCCGGGCGGCGATCCCGGCGTGCATCGTGGCCGTGGCGATGAACCCGAGGTCCAGCGGGGGTGCGGTGGCGGGGATCATGGGGATGGTGTACTCGACTTGCATGAAGAGGAGCAGCCCGCATGCGAACAGCGCCGGCAGCGGGTGCCGCCGCAGGATGCCGGCCACCCCCGCCGGCGACATCCACTCCGCCACCGGCCTCCTCCCGCCCGTCGCCAGCTTCTCGCCGCCGGCATCCTCCCCCATCGCGGCGTCGACCGGCAGCGGGTGGACCTTGTCGCCCTTGCCGGCGCGGCGGACGGTGCCGTTCGCGGCGAAGGCGGAGGGGGCGACCTGGTCCTGCGCGGCGGGGAGGCTGGGAGGCGGCATGCGACGCACGGGACACGTCGGCTGGCCGCGGGGCGCGGACGGTTGGCGGTTTCGGTCCGTGCGTGCGTGCGCGCGCGTGACGCGGTCGGTGGTGGTGGTGGTGGTTGGAAAATCTCGGTTGCGGATTTGTTTTCTGCTTTCGCGTTGTTTTTGTAGCGTTTTCTCCGGAGGCTGCGGCGCGTGGGCGGAGGTCCCGAGGGTTAGAGGGAGGCGCGTGTTTAATGCGATTTAAGATGGACGGAGTTGATGTTGATCGAGCGTGTGTGGAGTACTTGCATTTTGTGTTGCACAGTTTCGGAGGAGTATGGTTCATGTTTAAATGACGCCCATCACGAGGGTTATTCTGCAGATTTTGAATGATTTGTGATGTACTAGTACACTACCTCCGTTTCAAAATAAAATATGTTTTAACTTTGTAAAAGGAATGTATCTAGACACCTTTAGTGTGTAGGTTCACTCTAAATATAGATAAATCTACACACTAAAAAGAGTCTAGATACACTCCATTCACAAAGCTAAAACATATTTATATTTTAAAACGGAGGGAGTACAATACTACTAATTTGCCATTGGCCGCCGAAGAAAAGCAACTAGTACATGTCACCTTCGCTCGTACCAGAGCGGCGCGAGATTAGCGAAACTTCTCCAAGCTATTGACCTTGGAGAAGACGGTGCACGAGGGGATCAATCGACGGCTTGAAGGTTTGTGATACATATCTTTTGATGTTGTGTATGTTATTTTGACATGTTGCAATCAAGACTGATTCTTGATTGAATAACATATACACCCCGCTAGAAGGTTTGTGACATTTAGATATTTTATGTTGTTCATGTTGCAGGTGTTTCTTTGCAAGGGTTGGCTTTCATGTTGCTTACTTATGATGGTTTTTTTTGGGTATTTTACCACGACCAATGGGGCTTCCTTGCATATACACAAAATGTTGCATGGGTCAGTTCATAATGTCGTCTTTGGATGTTTTTGACATGCTGCAAGAAAAGTCGATGCGATGATGTTACAAACTATAGAAAATAATTGAAGCGGGATTTTCTATTGTATGGATCAAACGACTTAGGGTTATCATGCAGTGGACGCGAACAATTACATGATAGTCCACGCCCCTCTCCAAATTGTAACACCACCTCTATTCATGTTTTCCTGCAATAGATGTTGCTTCGTTGTCCGTCCTTAATGAGGTGATAAGGTTTGAGAAAGAGTCACACTCCATCAAGAGAAAGAGCCAGGGTTCCACAACATTTGCCGAGGAGGGGCGAAACTATATCGACATTTGTTTGGCATAGGAGTGTTCATAAAGTATTAAGAGATTAATGATTCAATGCATCCATGTCTCATTACGTAAGTGCAAGCACAAATGGCGAAGTATTGCCCTCGGTTCATGAAAACAGACATTTTGGATATTGGCGGTCTTCAAAATGTAACTTTCTACAAATTTTGTTGCTATGTATGAAGAACGACAAGAAAAATCATAGTATTCTAAAAATGCTTCTCTAGCAAAATCATAATATACATGTCCTTGATTTAAATATATAAACATTACTGATGGAAATTATTTCACCTAAATAAACCTATAACGGTCACATTCTTTGCATGGGGCGGAGTTCTGCGAGACTAGTCATCATATTTTGGAATTTCACTGAGTTTGCAAAAAAAATATAACAATAATTATCACTGGTAGAAAGAGGGTCTTTGGTCCAGCGCCCAAATTCCATTGATCCCAGGCACCGGTCCCGTTCATGCCGCCTGGACATTGGTCCCGGTTCATCTCTAAGCATTGGTCCCGGTTCGTGGCATGAACCGGGACCAATGCCCCCGCGACGCACACGTGGCGCTTTGCGGGGCATTGGTCCCGTTTCATGCCACGAATCGGGACCAAAAACCCCACGACGGTCAGCAGTTCAGGACAATTAATGTAAATTAATTCGAGGCAGAAATTAATTCGAGGTAGAAATTGAATTGATCAATATTTTTGAAAAAATCTTTCACAAATTAATCGAGACAAAGATCTAAATTGAGACATTTTATTATTCGAGCACAAATTTTTCCATACAAAGATGCGACTTTACAAATTTTCCTAGTCGACAACACTTCCGCTGTCGCTGTCCTCCGAGCTGCCGGCTTCCTCGTCATCATCAGACGAAATCTCCACGATTTCGACGTTGTTCGGGAGACGGAGCTCCTCTGCGCGGCTAGCGACGTTGATGGCGGTGTAGATGGTCCATCCAGGGACAGACCAGAACATCTCCCGCTCTTCTTGGTTGCGGCGATCCGGGTGCACCAGGCGCCCGTCCACGATGCGATTGCCAAGCTTGGCCTTCCGCTCCTTCTTGAACAGCCGGGGCCAGTACTCGTTGGCTGCCGCGTACTGGGGCAACGCCCTCATCCACGCAGGCAGCTGGCGGCGATGCTCCGCGATGACGCACTCTATCTCGTATTCGGCAGGGGTTGAGGAGCGGAGCCACCGGCACACCCGCCTCGCTAATGCGAACCGGCGCACGAACGCGTGGCGCGGCGCGAGATGCCGTAAACAAACATCGCCGCCTCGTAGTGGTTGAGCGTGGGCACCTCCATGGCGGCGCGGTGGAGATTGGAGAGGGAGGGGAGGCGAGACGACGGTGCGGTGGAGAGGCGATGGCTAAAGAGGTGGGGTGGAGATGGACTGTAGAGAGGCCGATGCGATGGCGAAAGCGAGCGCTATGGCCTCATATTTATACACGGGGACGACGAAGCGACGGTGGGAATTAGTCCCGGTTATTGCCACGAACCGGGACCAAAGCCCCTCCCGCGCGACACGTGGCGACCCAGCAGCGCGCCCCCACCCAGGTCATTGGTCCCGGGTCGTGCCGCGCGGGAGGGGCTTTGGTCCTTGTTAATGGCACGACCCGGGACAAAAAACCCTCTCTTGGCTATATATAAGCCCAGCCCTTTGCCCACCAAATTTTGCTAGATTGTGTGTGAGGTGTGGGTGCTAGCTTTTTTTTCTTTGATTGCACACAAGGTGTTCGACGAAATGTCCGAGCCACACTTTAGTTCGCACAACACGGTATCCTCGGCTGAGGTTAGCAATCTTATCTTCTTTATCTGTAACTGATACAAAAATATTGCATGTGTCTATGTAGGGTGGTCATTTTACTATTCACGATGTTATTGTAATGGTTAATTATTATGACGCAGATCGATGCACGGATGCGATGGATGTATGGCGACCGACGCCATTCCGATTTTATTGCAGGCCTGCATAAATTTAGTGATTTGGCCAAGGCAAACAAAGTGGATAATTTTATGCCTTGTCCCTGTGTCGACTGTCGAAATGTGGCAGAGCACTCTGCCCCGAGAATCTTTCAAAGCCATCTGCTTTGGAGAGGTTTCATGCCCGGATATTATTGTTGGGCCATGCACGGAGAAAGAGGGGTTAGGCTGGAAGAAAATGAAAAAGAGGAGGAGGATGACATCTATCCTATGTCCCCTGAAGAATACGGTGATACTGCAATGGAAGACAATGAAGAAGAGGGAGGCGGCAATGAAGAACAACGGGCATCGGATGAGCCCGCTGATGGTCTTGGTCGGGTCATTTCTGATGCAAAGCAACAATGTGATACAGAAAGGTAGAAGCTTAAGTTGGAAGCCATGAAAAAGGATCACAAAAAGTTGTTGTACCTAAATTGCGAAGATGGCAGCACAAAGCTCGGTACCACACTTGAACTGCTGAAATGGAAGGCAGAGACTGGCTTATCTGACAAGGGATTTGAGAAGTTACTGAAAATAATGAAGCCGAAGCTTCCAAAGGATAACGAGCTGCCCGAGACAACGTACGAAGCAAAGAAGACTATCTGCCCTCTGGGATTAGATGTGGAGAAGATACATGCATGCATTAATGACTGCATCCTGTATCGCGGTGAGAAGTACGAGAATATGGATAAATGCCCGGTATGCACTGCATGTTGATACAAGATCAGACAAGATGACCCTGGTGATGTTGAGGACGATGACGAGCCCTCCAGGAAGAGGGTTCCTGCTAAGGTTATGTGGTATGCTCCTATAATAACACGGTTGAAACGTCTGTTCATAAATAAAGAGCATGGCAGGTTGTTGCGATGGCACAAAGAAGAGCGTAAGAAAGACGGGAAACTGAGACACCCCGCCGATGGGTCGCAGTGGAGAAATATCGAGAGAAAGTACTCGAACTTTGCAGGTGACGCGAGGAACTTATGGTTTGGTCTAAGTACAGACGGCATGAATCCTTTTGGGGAGCAGAGCTGTAGTCACAGCACCTGGCCAGTGACTCTATGTATCTACAACCTTCCTCCTTGGTTGTGCATGAAGCGGAAGTTCATTATGATGCCAGTGCTCATCCAAGGACCAAAGCAACCCGGCAACGACATTGATGTGTACCTAAGGCTATTAGTCGATGAACTTTTGTAGTTGTGGGTAGAACCAGGTGTAAAGGTGTGGGATGAGCACAAACAGGAGCCATTTGACCTACGAGCGTTGTTATTCGTAACCATCAATGATTGGCCTGCTCTTAGTAACATTTCAGAACAGTCAAACAAGGGATACAATGCATGCATGCACTGTTTAGATAATACTAAAGGTACATATTTGGATAAATGTAAGAAGGTTGTGTACCTGGGGTGTCGTAAATTTCTTCCGACCAATCATCAAGTAAGAAAGAAAGGCAAGCATTTCAACGGTGAGGCAGATTACCGAAAGAAGCCTAAGCTCCCTAAAGGTGCTGATGTATTTGGTATGGTGAAGGACCTAGAAGTAATCTTTGGAAAGGGTCCTGACGGTCAATCTGTTCCGAAAGACCCCATTACCGGACACACGACCATGTGGAAAAAGAAATCTATATTTTGGGAGCTTGAGTATTGGAAAGACCTAGAGGTCCGTTCTTCAATCGACGTGATGCACGTGACGAAGAATCTTTTCGTGAACCTGCTAGGCTTCCTGGGCGTGTATGGGAAGACAAAAGATACACCAGAAGCACGGGAGGACCAGCAACGTATCAAAGACCCATACAACAAGCATACTGATAAAGGACGTGAATACTTAAGCAGCTACGCTCTTACCAAAGCAGAGAAGGAAATCTTTTTTAAAAGTCCTTTACAGTATCAAGGTCCCGGCTGGCTTCTTGTCAAATATAAAGGGAATAATAAATATGGCAGAGAAAAAAATTTAGAACCTGAATTCTCATGATTGCCACGTGATTATGACACGGTTGCTTCCGGTTGCATTGAGGGGGCTTCTACCGGAAAATGTTCGATTAGCCATTGTGAAGCTATGTGCATTCCTCAATGCAATATCTCATAAAGTAATCGATCGAGAAAGTCTGGAAAGGCTACAGAAGGATGTGGTCCAATGTCTTGTCAGTTTTGAGTTGGTGTTCCCCCCGTCCTTCTTCAATAATATGACGCATCTCTTAGTTCACCTAGTCGAAGAGATTTCCATTCTCGGTCCTGTATTTCTGCACAATATGTTCCCCTTCGAGAGGTTCATGGGAGTCAAGAAATATGTTCGTAACCGTGCTAGGCCAGAAGGAAGCATCTCCAAGGGCTATGGAACAGAGGAGGTCATTAGGTTCTGTGTAGACTTTCTTCCTGACCTTAAGCCGATTGGTGTTCCTGAATCACGGTATGAGGGGAGACTGAGTGGAAAAGGCACGCTAGGAAAGAAAGCAATGATATTTAGGGACGGGCATTCTTTGAATCAAGCACACTACATAGTTCTCCAAAGTTCTACCTTTGTGGCTCCGTATATCGAGGAACACATGAATGTTGTACGCTCCAAGTTCCTGGGGAAGGATGACTATTGGATTAAAGAAAATCACATGGAGACTTTCGGCACTTGGTTGCAATTACATCTCACGAATGACACCACTATTGGAGATCAGCTCTACTTGTTGGCCGCGACACCATCTGCGACTGTATTGACTTTCTAAGGGTACGAGATAAATGGAAATACATTTTACACGATTTCCCAAGATAAAAACAGTACCAACCAAAACAGTGGTGCCCGCTTTGATGCAACATGCGAGAATGGGAAAAAGGACACATACTATGGTTACATAGAGGAGATATGGGAACTTGACTATGGACCTACTTTTAAGGTCCCTTTGTTTTGGTGCAGTTGGGTCAACATGAATGGAGAAGGGGTAAAGGTAGACCAGCTGTATGGAATGACAACAGTGGATCTCAAGAATCTTGGTTACAGAGAGGAGCAAGGAAACACCCCAAAGGTGTTACTAGCTGAGCCTTGGCAGGGCGCACTACCGGTGCTAGTAGCAACGTGGAGACCTGCAAAACACAACCACAGAACTTTGTCCCCAACTTGCGATGAGGTTGTCAATCTCACCGTGTTTTGCGGGAAAAAAAAGGATTAAACGTATCGAATGGAAAGAAGTAAAAGTTTGCAGAAAGTAAACACAAAGCAGTAAACAGTTGTAGATTGTATGTAAATAAAAAGAGGACCGGGATCCATAGTTCACTAGAGGTGGCTCTCCTTAGATAGATAACATGCTGGGTGAACAAATTACAGCGGGGCAATTGACAAACACCGAGAAAGCAATACATGCATATACTAATCATCTTGACTCCTTTGAGACTTGATTGGGCATTACAACATTATACATAGACCGCCATCCAACTTTATCTATGACTAATAATCCACCTTCAGGTTATCATCCGAACCCCCTCCAGTGTTAAGTTGCAAGCAACAGATTATTGCTTTACGAACTGCGTGTAAAGTAAACAATACGATTGTTCTATGAACAAAGGATTGTTGTTTTCTCCCTAGTAGCAACAGCACATCTAGTACCTTAGAGATTTCTGTCACTTCCCAGATTACCAGAGGCATGAACCCACTATCGAGCATAAATACTAACTCTTGGAGTTGCTAGCATCTACTTGGCCAAGATAGCTACTAACAATGGAAAGCATGCAAGATCACAAATAACAAAGACATGATAGAATCAATAATCAGTCTGAAATAGCATCTCAATATCCATCGGATCCCCGCAAACACAACATGCAGAATTACAAATAGATGATCTTGATCATGAATGGAGCTCACAAGATCTAAACATGAAAGCATAAAGGAGGAGAACTAGCCATCTAGCTACTACATGGATCCGTAGTCCAAGGATGAACTACTCACGCATCACACTGGAGGCTTGCATGGTGATGAAGAAGGCATCCAGGGTGAATTACCCTCTCCGACAGGGTGCCGGGAAGAGCTTCAGATCCCTCCCGATCTAGGGATGGAGATGACGGCGGCTACAGACTCTTTCATGGATTTTTGATCGGGTACTTAGGGTTTACGTCTCGAGGGCAATATATAGGCAGAAGGAGAGGCCGAGGGGGTGCCGGGAGCGGCCACACCACCCGTCTCGTATTCTGGCACTTGATGACTTCCGGAAAAATAGGCACTTTGTCTTTTGTCCCGTCCAATCCCAAGAATATTCATTTTCTGACTTTCCTAGAACCAAAAACAGTAGAATACAGGCAGCTGGCACTATGGCTCTTGTTAATAGGTTAGTCCAAGAAATCATATGAAAAGTACTCCAAAGTTGGAACAAAACACAAGAAAGTGGATAAAACCAAGCATGGAACATCAAAAATTATAGATACATTTGCAATGTATCAACATCCCCAAGCTTAACTCCTGCTCGTCCTCGAGTAGGTAACTGATAAAAAGAAAGAATAATTTTTGAGGTGACATGCACCATCAAAAACTTGATCAAGGTATTTGCAAAACATTCAAAGCTGGGATCATAGTACTTCAATCATAACATGAAAGACAAAGTTCTAGCAATAAGCAAAGAAACTATGATGCAACATGAAAAGGCACAAACAAAAGATTCATGAATAACATGCTTTGCAAGACGTTTGTTTGTTTCATATAAAGAAAACATAGCATAATAGTATTCAGCTTGTCCCTCAATAGAGTAGGAAATATAAATGCATAGGACACCTTCAAAGTTCATAAGAGTGACTAGATACAACAGTTTAAAACAAGCAATAACAAGTTATGCATCAATCAACTAGTCTTGGGACAATGCACATAGAACTAAGAATGGCCAATATGCTCTCAAAGTAAGTGCATAAAGATAGAAGGTGGAGACTCAATATAATGGTGGAAGAAAAGCCTTTTAATAAAAGGAAGTAGGGATTCAAGTCTCATAAAGAGCTTCCAAAAATTATGGTACTTATAGTTTTCAGCTCTCATTGCCGCTATCATAAGCATCTTGAAGGTGATTAAGGTTAAAGTGACACAACTAAGAGGATATGCTTGACAAGTTATAAACCGAAATCTCATGCCCCTTACTTACGAAGACCGATCCTCATGCTACTCAACTTCAGTCATGAGTAAGCTCTTGTCATTGTAAGTATATGTGTATCATTAAGAACCACCAACGGGGTACCCCTTGCACATGATACGGGAGATTTCCCATAATCAAAATGACAAGGCAAGAAGACAATGAGCATCTCAGCGATCTTTTTATTTGCTATTTGCAAAGGTTTTTATTGAGGATGCTTCATAGAGTGCTCATTATGGTGATGCTGCAAGTTTCCACCATGATTAGGCATGGCTTAGGCTAGCGGCCCAGGCGTTTCTCTAACACACATACAAACTCCATGATCTTACAAGTTCCACTTCTATTTCACACCGCCGGGATCCGTAAGCAAAAGAACATGATATCAACGGGGTATAAAGTACAAGTGCAATGTTGAAAGCGTTCCCCATGAAACATGGTTCTGCTAATTTTAACTTATAAAGCGCAAGCATATACGCAACAAAGAAGGACCCAATGGTTCAAGTTTATTAGAGGCAAGTAAAGTAAAGTGTGCCATCAAGTTCGTGAGAGCTTTAATCACTAGTTTTCTCATAACAGGTTTAATTTGGAAGGTAAACAAAAGCATGAATATACTTGGAATAGCATAAGCTAGTAGGTAGGTATGGTGGACTCTTTGGAATAACTTGGTTTAGGGGGTTGGATGCATGAGTGGAACTCATACTTTGTTGTGGAGGTTAGCAAAAGACTGGGAGCGATAAACTAAGAGAGCAATAATGGAGATAATCATGCAGAGCGACAAAACATCATTGGTCAAAGCATAAAGTGATACTACAAGTTGAAAACTAAAGGATCATAAAGGCTATGGTGACTTGAGATAGTCATAACATGGTGTGAGCATGTGCCAAGTCAACCCAAATAAAGCATCAAAGGAGAATACCACTAAACTATGCTTTAATATGCTAAAACAACGCATGATTCATCCAAGGCACATTAAGCAATCTCAATTGTTTATAACAAGTCATGCTACAGCAAAGAATACTAAGCATAAGGCCAAAACAATATCAAGCATGACATGACAAAGCATAGGCCACAGTCAAAACAAACTCTTTTTACCACATAAGTATGAACTTTCCTACTCTTTTCCAAACCAAACCAAACTATTTGCAAACCAATGTATGAAAGAGGGGGTCCAACCAATTTATTCAGAAACCTAAGGAAAGCAAGCAAACAAAAAACCAAAACGAAAACGAAAAAGAAGACGCTCCAAGAACAACACAACTGTGCATGAAACAATAAAAATGAAGCGTTTGGAAGAAACCTAGAATTTTTATTGATGAAGAATGGGATGCCTTGGGCATCCCCAAGCTTTGACGCTTGTAATTCTTAGATATTTCTTGGGGTGACACGCGTGGCATCCCCAAGATTGAGCTTTAGTCCATCCTTCATCTCATTACTCATTCCTTCCATACACCTGAAAATTTTCCTTCATACAAAACTTCACACAATCTTTATTAGCAACATTAGTGCACTTTAAGATAAATAAGTCTCAAGGTTCAGTTCTAACACCAAATAAACTTCAATTAGAACACTAGCTACTGTAGCACTTCCCTCAAAAAGATCAATTCCCCAAAAGAACTCAAAAAGGAACCAACAAGAAGCAAATGCAGAAAATGGCAGAAATCTGTCAAAACAGACAAGCGGGTAAAGACGAATTTTTTCGAAGACCTTATGTTGCTCAAATAAAAAAGTGTTGAACTAACTAAAGTTAGATAACAACCTGGGGCAGAAGCACAAACAATTACATCTCAATCTGAAATACAGAGCTCTCTCACGAATTTTTATGGTGAAGCACAAAAATCTGTTTTGGGACAGCAACTTTCCCAATCATTACTTCTCTCTCATTAGAGGTTACTCTTGGCACAAAAAGCAAATAAAAAGGATAAGGAGCGGTTATTACTGAAGTAATAACTTCCAAGACTCATTTAAAACTTTTGGGTTATCTCCCAATAAGTACTTTTCTTTAACGCCTTTAAGTTAGGCATAAGAACCAAAGAAAGAATCAAGTGTTCTCAAATGAAGAAGCATTAAGACAAAATTTTGTTTTCATAGGAGAAGCAAAAGAAATTTTTTCTCTATTTTTAGGGAAGTGTTCTATACCTTTCTTGAGTGGGAGTTGATATTTAATGGTGCCTTCTTTCATATCAATGATGGCACCAACAGTTCTAAGAAAAGGTCTTCCAAAAGTAATAGGACAAGAAACATTGTATTCAACATCCAAAACATAGAAATCAACGGGGACATAGGAATCGTTAACCATAATAAGAACATCATTAAGACTCCCCATAAGTTTCTTTTTAGCATTATCATCAAGTGGGACATTCAAATAACAATCTTCAAGAGGAGGCAAATCAAGCATATCATAAATCCTTCTAGGCATAATAGAAACACTACTATCAAGATCACATAAAGCTTTGAAATCAAAGTCATTCACTTTCATATTAATGATGGGTTCCCAACCATCTTCTTGTTTTATAGGAATAGAAGCTTTATGTTTCATCTTTTCTTCTTTAATCTTTATGAGAGCATCAATAATGTGTTTTCTAAAGGCCATGTTCATAGCACTAGCATTAGGACTTTTAGCAAGATTTTGTAGGGACTTAATAACTTCAGAGATGTTGCAACCATCAAGATCAAAACCATACTTATCATCTAAAGTAGTAGAACTATTACTAGCCTCAACACTAGTGGTGGTAATAGTAGAAACACTAATGTTTCTAGCAATTTTATCTTCTCTTTCCCACTTAGCATGTAATTCAGCTAATAGTCTAACATTTTCATCAATTCTTACTTTTATGGCATTAGTAGCTGCAAAGGGATTATCATTAGTTTCAGGTTTAGTAGCCATTTTATTCAAAGAAGATTGAGCTTCAGCCAAAGATGCTATATTTCTTTCAGCATTAGAGAGTTTTTCCTCAATAGTTTTATTGAAAGCAGTTTGTTTACTAATAAACTCTTTAAGCATGACTTCAAGTTTAGAGGGAGCACTCTTATTATTGTTGTAAGAATTTCCATAAGCATTACCATTGTTGGGAGTATATGTTACCAAAATTGTTCCTATAAGCATTATTACCATAAGCATTGTTGCCAAAATTGTTATTTCTTATGAAGTTCAAATCAACTTGCTCTTCTTGAGCAACCAAAGAGGCTAAAGGAACATTATTTGGATCAATATGGGCTTTCCCATTAACAAGCATAGACATAATAATATCAATCTTATCACTCAAGGAGGAAGTTTCCTCAACAGAATTTACCTTCCTACCTTGTGGAGCTCTCTCAGTATGCCATTCAGAATAATTAACCATCATATTGTCCAGAAGTTTTATTGCAGCACCCAAAGTGATGGTCATAAAGGTACCTCCAGCAGCAGAATCCAATAGGTTCCTTGAAGAATAGTTCAATCCTGCATAAAAAGTTTGGATGATCATCCAAGCAGTTAGTCCATGAGTGGGACAATTCTTTACCAAAGATTTCATTCTTTCCCAAGCTTGAGCAACATGCTCATTATCAAGTTGTTTAAACTTCATTATTTCACTTCTCATGGATATAATCTTAGCAGGAGGATAGTATTTTCCAATAAAAGCATCTTTGCACTTAGTCCAAGAATCTAGACTTTCTTCCTGACCTTAAGCAGATTGGTGTTCCTGAATCACGGTATGAGGGGAGACTGAGTGGAAAAGGCACGCTAGGAAAGAAAGCAATGATATTTAGGGACGGGCATTCTTTGAATCAAGCACACTACATAGTTCTCCAAAGTTCTACCTTCGTGGCTCCGTATATCGAGGAACACATGAATGTTGTACGCTCCAAGTTCCTGGGGAAGGATGACTATTGGATTAAAGAAAATCACATGGAGACTTTCGGCACTTGGTTGCAATTACATCTCATGAATGACACCACTATTGGAGATCAGCTCTACTTGTTGGCCGCGACACCATCTGCGACTGTATTGACTTTCTAAGGGTACAAGATAAATGGAAATACATTTTACACGATTGCCCAAGATAAAAAGAGTACCAACCAAAACAGTGGTGTCCGCTTTGATGCAACATGCGATAATGGGAAAAAGGACACATACTATGGTTACATAGAGGAGATATGGGAACTTGACTATGGACCTACTTTTAAGGTCCCTTTGTTTGATGGTCAACATGAATGGAGAAGGGGTAAAGGTAGTATCGGACTATGCGGAATGACAACAAAGATCTCAAGAATCTTGGTTACAGAGATTAAACATTTCGTCCTAGCCAAATGATCGTGAGGTTTTTATGTGAAGGACATGTCCTCTAGACCGAAAAAAAGAAAAAATAAGGAAACGAATACATCAGACGATGATCCCAGGCGTCACATAGTTCTTTTAGGGAAAAGAAACATCGCGAGAGTCGAGGACAAGACAAACATGTGATGGCTCAATGCACGGCGCCTAGAAAAATGCTTGATGGCGGTGTTGATGTAGAGCTCGTTGGGAACCCCAAGAGGAAGGTATGATGAGCATAGCAGCAAGTTTCCCTCAGTTATGAAACCAAGGTTTAATCGAACCAGTAGGAGCAAGGAAACACCCCAAAGGTGTTACTAGCTGAGCCTTGGCAGGGCGCACTACCGGTGCTAGTAGCAACGTGGAGACCTGCAAAACACAACCACAGAACTTTGTCCCCAACTTGTGATGAGGTTGTCAATCTCACCGTGTTTTGCGGAAAACAAAGGATTAAACGTATCGAATGGAAAGAAATAAAAGTTTGCAGAAAGTAAACACAAAGCAGTAAATAGTTGTAGATTGTATGTAAAGAAAAAGAGGACCGGGATCCATAGTTCACTAGAGGTGGCTTTCCTTAGATAGATAACATGCTGGGTGAACAAATTACAGCAGGGCAATTGACAAACACCAAGAAAGCAATACATGCATATACTAATCATCTTGACTCCTTTGAGACTTGATTGGGCATTACAACATTATACATAGACCGCCATCCAACTGCATCTATGACTAATAATCCACCTTCGGGTTATCATCCGAACCCCCTCCAGTGTTAAGTTGCAAGCAACAGATTATTGCTTTATGAACTGCGTGTAAAGTAAACAATACGATTGTTCTATGAATAAAGGATTGTTGTTTTCTCCCTAGTAGCAACAACACATCTAGTACCTTAGAGATTTCTGTCACTTCCCCAGATTACCAGAGGCATGAACCCACTATCGAGCATAAATACTAACTCTTGGAGTTGCTAGCATCTACTTGGCCAAGATAGCTACTAACAACAGAAAGCATGCAAGATCACAAATAACAAAGACATGATAGAATCAATAATCAATCTGAAATAGCATCTCAATATCCATCGGATCCCCACAAACACAACATGCAGAATTACAAATAGATGATCTTGATCATGAACGGAGCTCACAAGATCTAAACATGAAAGCACAAAGGAGGAGAACCAGCCATCTAGCTACTACATGGATCCGTAGTCCAAGGATGAACTACTCACGCATCACACTGGAGGCTTGCATGGTGATGAAGAAGGCCTCCAGGGTGAATTCCCCTATCCGACAGGGTGCCGGGAAGAGCTTCAGATCCCTCCCGATCTAGGGATAGAGATGACGGTGGCTACAGACTCTTTCGTGGATTTTTGATCGGGTACTTAGGGTTTACGTCCCGAGGGCAATATATAGGCGGAAGGAGAGGCCGAGGGGGTGCCGGGAGCGGCCACACCACCCGTCTCGTATTCTGGCACTTGATGACTTCCGGAAAAATAGGCACTTTGGCTTTTGTCCCGTCTAATTCCGAGAATATTCATTTTCTGACTTTCCTGGAACCAAAAACATCAGAAAACAGGCAGCTGGCACTGTGGCTCTTGTTAATAGGTTAGTCCAAGAAATCATATGAAAATTACTCCAAAGTTGGAACAAAACACAAGAAAGTGGATAAAACCAAGCATGGAACATCAAAAATTATAGATACATTTGCAATGTATCAACATGTCAGCAGATTATGATAAGTCTGATGAAATTCCGCCCTTCACCGTGAAAACTGACCCAAGCATCCTGTTAAGCAAAGAAGATGCTCCATGGTTACGACCTAAGAAGCGATCATAGGCAAAGGATCGACATACGCGACGAAGGATTCATATCTTAAACCCTAAATCCTATGTAAATCTATGTAATATATGGAAACTTTATGTGATGTATCGAAACTTTATGTAATGGAGTCTTTCACGGGCTTGCAGGGAAATTTTTCCGAGGTGGAGCTTCCGAAGATGCCGTAGGGCGTGTGCACCAATGACATCTTCGAGAAGCTCCGCCACGGGAGATTTCCCAACCCTTTCCCCAACACTGTTAGAGGAGATGGAGTCTTTCACGGGCTTGCAGCGGGACGGTTTGTTTTCGATAGAGAGAACGACGAGATCACACGCACCCTTAAAAATCCTGAACACGACGGACGAGCACGAGGCACACCAGGCTCCAAGCCGTGGAAGGTTGCCTTCCCCCCGGAAATGAAGAGATATCCCGATAAAATCCATCACAGGAGAAAGGAAAGGGAGGCAGCTGAGAAAGCGGACGCTGCAGACCGGCTGCGTAATGTAGAAGAAGCATTAAAGCGGCACCAGGATCAATTTGACCGACTTAGCCAGCAAGGTACTAGCGGCCAATCTCAGCGGCACGTGGTAGAAGCTGCATTCGAGGGTACTGGCGCCCCATCGAATAAGAAAAGCAGCATCGCTTCCACGCAGCTCCATGATGTTGATGATGATGCACCGCCGACATCTCCTCCTAAACGCTACCCAGTGGATGATATCACGGAGACAACAGCTTGTGAGCTAAAGGTGTAGGTTATGAACTTAAGGGTGATGGCGGCGGTCGGCATGGCGGTACCAATTGCGCCTAACCCAACTTGGAATTATAGACCGGTTCCAAAAGGGTACGCTGTCGTCATGGTGGATGAGGTGAAGGAAGATTTTGAGGAGCTGAAGCTAGACCACCCTGCAGGGGAAGATATGGAGCTGACTCAACTAGGAGAAACCAAAGGGGGGACTATTCTATGGCCAAAGGAGCACATCATGCTTCCAAATTATGTGCCGCCAAGGCCACCCACTCCAAAGAGCAGCAATCCACCTTCGCTGCCACCTCACCATTCTCCAGCGCAACCGTCGCCTTCATCGCCTCACCACCACTCAAGAACTGTCTCCATCGCCACGCCTCGGCCGTCTCTCCCACGTCGGCCTTCTCCGTCCCCGAGCCTCGGAGACAAAAGCGAAGTATACAAAGGGGGGCAGCACCACCAGCAGCAGCAAGAGCACGTTCCGATCACCGAAACATAAGCTATCGCCCCTCCCAAAAGTACCTCATCAGAATATGAAGAAGCTACCTTGCGAGAAGACAGATGAGGAAACTGATGCGGCCGCAGCTGCCCATTATAAAAAGTGGAAGATTGACATGGCTAACAAGAAAAAGCCGATAGAGGCATATTTCCCGATCACTGCAGAAGATAAAGCCAAAGCAGCCGCGCTTAAGATTCAGCTTCACCAACTCATAGCGCTCACATCAGACTATAATCGCTCTATTACCAAGTCGGTTGAGGCAAAAGAGCGGAGAGTCGGGAAAGAAGTTGCCCAACTCGGACAACAGAAAAATCAATCGATCAAACCGCTCAAAGTGTACGATACTAATGAGTGGAGAGCCCAGGAGCGGCATGATCCGAACATTGATCCGGAGTTTGTTCGACTGTACGGAGAAAAGGCCCAATTATATGGACTGTCTATTACTGAGTACATGAGCCATATGCATGAGTTCGAGGGGTACCAAGAAACAACATACGTGTACCAGTACGGGGCTCCTCTCGTCAAACCCGAGTTAGTCAAAGATCTACCAACAAAAATGCGAAGATTGCATAACTGGTACATCCAAGTCTGTTCTGAATCCAAAAATTGGATCTATGCTGCATATAAACACCACCATTACGGTTATGGAGATGGCTTCCTACTGATCGAATTTCCAGAATTATTTCAGTTTTACCAACAAGACGCCCTCGACAAAACTATCGTTAGTGCCTATTGTTTGTAAGTATTATTAATTTCTGCAATTAAGTCTTTCTAGCTCAGCTCATTCGTTGCTTGTATAATCTTACTAATCACTATACTAATTATATATGCAGAATGAAGATTCAAGAATGCAACAAAGGACAAATCTATGACCTTGGGTTTGTTGACTGTAATTTCGTTCATGAAGTTACTCTAAAAACAAAACCCAAAGAGACAGAGGATAACTTGTTCCAAGCGTTGAAACATTTCCGCAACAGAAGGGAAATACTATTTCCTTACAACGCTGGGTGAGTGTTACTGTCTTGTACACATTCTATTTTCGCTTACTCGATGTTAAGCGTATAATTGACTCGTGTTATATTTTGTTAGTGTGTCCAGCTTTCACTGTATTCTGTTAATCATTGATATTGACACCGGAGTAGTAAAAGTCCTATACTCGAAACGCACACCATTAGAAAAGTGGGCGGACATGCAGGAATGCCTCCAGAAGGCTTGGAAACGGTTCACCACCAAAACTAGGGGTGTTTGGAAGCCAGAGCTTATATTTCAACCATTGACTGTAAGTACTACTTGCTAGATCCACGCATCTCTTTGATTCTAGTTTCAATACCACCATTATCATGCTTGAATTTTGATTAAACTCCGTTCTCGTAAAGTACTTGAGGCAGGAAGCCGGGAATAACTTATATGGATACTATGTCTGCGAGTTCATTCGCCAGACGACCAAAGAGAAGGGCGCAGACCGGAACATCAAAAAAATTGAAGTACGATAAACAATAATCACAACTTTATTTTATTACCACCAATTGTGTTTAGCTTCATTCATATATATTGATCCCCTTCTTTATATTAGATCGAACGGATGCGGGGCGGTCTTCTATCACAAGAACGCGTGCAAACAATTCAAGAGGAAATTGCCGGATTCTTGTTAGAACAAGTTATAGATCCGAAAGGAGAATACTATTACCCGCTTCATTTGGAAGGGTGAAGTGTAAAAAAACGATGTAAATTAGATTAAATTCGTGTGAGAGTATCGTTTGTAATTATAATATGTTTCGACCAAGAAGACAGATGAGACGGTGTATATATTTGTGATCATGCATGATGTGTAATATATATATCGTGGTTTTATTATTGCTGTATATATGTAGTACCATTAAATTGATAAAAAAATCCCGCCACGGCAGAAAAATAGCTCGAGAATTCTGCCGCGGCACAAAACCCTGCCGCGGCAGAAAAATAGCCCGAAAATCCTGCCACGGCACAGAGACCAACGATCCCGGTTCGTGCCAAGAACCGGGACCAATGATCCAACCCCGCCCGTCTCTGGCGCTGCCACGTGGAGACCCATTGGTCCCGGTTTGTTCCACGAACCGGGACCAATGATCCACCCCCCTCGTCGCGCGTCCGCCCACGTGGAGACCCATTGGTCCCGGTTCGTGCGCGAACCGGGACCAGCATTAGTCCCGAGTGATTGGTCCCGGTTCGGGAACCGTGACCAATGGCCTTTATGAACCGGGACTAGAGGCTATTTTTCCACCAGTGTATAAAGCCAAATAGCTATATGGTCAAAATATATTTTATCATTAATAATGATACAGTACTAATTTTGTGGCAGCAATATTTATATCTTTTTTATGTAAACACTAAATACGAGTCAAACTTTTTAAAAAATGACTCTTCGACAATGTCATGTGTGGACGGAGTGAGTAGGGTGGAAAAGAGTTGTTCAAGAGTGTGAGCGATTTGACAATTCCCCTGCTATAAATCATAGTATACTCTCTCCCGTCAACAAATTATTGTACTCCTACTTTTAGCTCTTACCTTAAGTCAAACTTTTCAACGTTTGATCAACTTTATTGACAAAAATACAAACAATTATGACATAAAATTAGTATCACTAGATCCGTTTTTACTAGGAACAATACCTAATATTGGTCAAATATAAATATTTTTGACTAGGAACAAAACCTAGAAGTGCAGTGAGTTATTTGTGGATGGAGGTAGTACTCCACGTGAACTGAACCTGGCAGAACGTCGGCCCGAGGCTGAAAAAGTCGCCAAGATCCGGGAAGGCCGACACGTACATTCTATTAATAGCCAACCCCTAAGGAACACGCAATCAATAAGGGTCGGTCACGGCAACTAAAGCTGGTAAGAGCAAGGGCAATAGTAGAGCCAGCTATTGACTATAAGCCATATCCATGTCATCTAGAGTTAATCTAATAGCTAATATGTATAATAGTTAGAGGTATAAATATACTACTTTATTAATGTATGGTCCACTTTTTACTCTCATATAGTGTCTAGGAGCACGTGCTGCAGCTGACTCTTAACTAAGCACCCACTCCTCTTCTCTCTCCTCTTCTCTCTCATCCAACTAAGCACAAATATATTATTTTAAGTTCTATAATCTACTGACTGGACCTTATTGTACTTGCTCTAAGCAGTACCAGGGGCGAATCTAGAAAAATTTGGCGATAGGGTCAGCTACTATAAAGTCTTGGAGGTCAAACTAGTCAAACTAATATAATGTAGTATTGTACTATAATATAGCACCAAGAAACCACACAAATGACAAAAGTTTCCACTAATAGAACGATATTATATTAATAAAGGCAAGACATATCATTGAGACACCATTGAGACGACATAATCCATTTCTTTGTTCTTTAGAAATATTAATATAAAACTAAATTGCAACTTGCAAAAACTTGTAGCCTAATTGTAGCAACCTGCAATACGTAGACAGTAAGAAAAATATGTTATACTTCAAAAAAATTACATGTAAGTAATTAAAAGCGAGAGAAATATTGCGGTAGAAACATGTGACTTGATCACTTACATTTTACAATTTCCCTTCTCGATTTTTCACCCTTTTAAAGCGATCAATCACTGCATCTCTAGTAATAGTGCAAAACATATCTTTCTCCACAAAACAGATAAGACAATCACTCATGAATTGCTCGCCCATTTTGTTGCGTAACACATTCTTGACAATATTCATTGAGAAGCATCTTTCCACTGATGCCGTGGCAACCGGCAAAATTAGTACTCGCTTCAGCAGTTGATAGACCAAAGGAAAAGATATATGTTTATTTGTGTCGACCAGTGACTTAGCAAGATCACCAATATCATTCAAATCGCTAAATCTTTCATCCGCCCTCACATTGTCAATGTATATGCTAAGCTGATGACGAAGAGCAACCAATTGCATTTGATCAAAATCATCAGGATAGAACTCAGCTAGCTTCACTAAGCTCTCTAAGTTAAAAGCAACAAACGATTCTTTTGGGTCGAAAGAGGCCATGTGAATAAGCAATGCAGAATTTACCTCATTAAAACAGTCGTCAAACTCTTGAAGTTGCCAATCAATAACAGAGTTGAGACAATCTGTCCGGTAATGTTAAAGGTTTGTGATGTTGGTTTTATAACGTGGTCTATGTCGATCGACATATTCATCTAGCATGCTGAGGCTAGGAATATTATGTTCTTCACAAAATAAATGTACTTTTTTCCAGAAGTGATTTCCACCCATCATCTCTTAGCCGTTGGAGTTCATTTCTTGTTGACTTGACATTCGACATGGCACTGAGGATGTCTAGGTCCTTTTGCTGCAAGCAACGTGACAAAGTATCTGCACTTCCTAATATATGCAACATCATGTGCAGATAAAACACAAAATCAAATGTGCCAAAATATGATAAGAGTCCACGTGTTTGACTTTTCTTCCCATCCTTTTTGCCTTCTTTTGCAACATATTTAAGAACGTCAACAAGAGTTGGGAATAAATTAACTAGGCTCGAGAGTGTTCTAAAATGAGATCCCAACGAGTGTCTCCTGCTCTCTGAAGAGATTGCTCTTGATGTAACCCTGTACCTGTACCAATTTTCCCGCTGCCTATGGCTGCTTGTATAATATCTCTATGTTTCTCCCTAATCATGTCCTTTCGTTTACAAGATCCTCCAACCACATTAGTCAATGTTGATATCATGTAAAAAAAATCAGAGATATCATCATTCTTCTTTGCCACTGCCACAATAACTAGTTGTAGTTGGTGAGCAAAACAATGCACATAATAGGCTGAGCTATTCTCTTCCAAAATTTCCAAAATTATGAACCAATTTTAAAACCATGAACCAAAATTTGGGAGAACATGGTATTTTAAAAAAAATATAATGACCTTTTTTACAAAGTGAACAAAAATAAAATAAAAAGAAAAGTGGAAAGTACGGATAAATAGAAAAAAAGAAACCAAAAGAATAACAAAATGGCTGACACAAACATAGCCGACCCAACGGGGATGCGGGTTGGTATATAGCAGCACCCGCTGCTGGATGGCTGGATTGCAATGTGCAGTGATAGCCCTCTCGTTTTATGGGCTACTCCCTCGTATCTATAATAAGTTTTGTTGATTTTGTATAAATTATACTAAATCAATTATGAATTAGAGGGAGTATTATTTCTATGTATTCAATTCCCTGCAGCATCTGGATAAATATTTGTTATCAAGTAAAATGTTCGATTTTTATTGATTTTGACAGTAATTCCGATATTTTATGCTTGCTTTTTTCTTGTTGGTCCGCACGTCGACTCCGTGGTATCCAAAGCGTGCGTCGCCCTAGCCCTAGGTGTTGGTTCTGGGCATTGAACCCAGGCGTTGAAGGAAGCAGGGAAAAAAGCAAGGATTTGTTCGGTAACGGATCAAGACTGGCCTGGCCTGTAAGAGAATCTAGAACCCGAGCACTACAAAACCGGAAGAGTATACTGTAACTATTTCAACAATTAAAATCCGTACGCCGGATAAGTAGGAAGTTCGCTATAACAACAACTGTGCGTGTGCGTGTGCGTGCGTCCAACTTTGCAGGATTGATCTCTGCCGCGGTTTGGCTGCATTGCGACTGTATAGTTCCAAATTCCAGTACCTACCGAGTTCGATTGCAAATTTGCAACAACCACACATTGCAGATACTACGAGTAGATACCAGTCCAGAGACACCACATATATATTACCTCCGTTCCACACAAGCTAAAATAACTTTTTAAAAAGACTTATATTATGAAACGGAGGTAGTATGTTCTTTCGTAAAGGGGCCTCTTATACAGGTGAATCCAGCTCATTCCACCTAGCCCTGACACCGACGGTGCAGGGCATTCACCAAAATGAAGCACATCGTTTTATGCATCACTGCACGTTCTAAGGTACTACTGTACTAAGGCAGGCAGGTACCTACACACATATAAACAGAGCAGCAAAGTGCTAACATACGGTGAGTTCTGTAAACGCATCCAGACCAGAGCTACTCAACACACGCTGACTCAAGAAGCTGGACAAGATCGAAGGCCAGCCCGTCAAGTCCGTCTGTCGGCGAAGGCGGGCCAACGTACTCGAAGCCGCACGGACCCCCAGCAGCACGCACGGGCAGCAGGTCACCGAACTCGAGGCAGATGTCTTTCGCTCCCTGGACCAGATCATCCAGCTGCCGCCTTTTGTCGCTCGCCTTCTTCTGCAGAGCTTCAAACTCTAACAGTTCCTCATCGTACCGCTGCTCTTCGTGAAAGCACATGCACCCGACAACCTTGCCCAAACACGTAAGGTGAGAGAGCACTCGCGGCCTGGCATCCGCGTCATCCGTGGCGAGAGTGAGGCGGTTTGGCCCATTGCGCGAGCTCGCTCGCCGTGCTCCACCGGCTTGGACCACATCACGCGTGTGGTGTGTCGGTCGTGCCGCTCGCGGCGCTATCTGTCCGCGTTGTTTTGTACTCACCCATCCCTACTAGTAGAGGTCGTTGGTGCTCTGCATTGTCGCGGAATTGCAAGTTCCCATCGGCTTGCCGTCGCGGCGGTACTACCGGTGAAGTGCCAATCCGAGCGGCGGACATGACGGGCTGCTCTGCGGGACCATTGCAGTCGATACAGTTGCTGTGAAATCCCCGTGAGGGCCGGACTGGACACTCACGAGCCGGCGACTCGACCTCCTGGACTTGGCAAGCTTGCCTCCTGAGTTCCCATCTCCTTGTCTAAACTTCTTCTCTTCCTATGGTGAATTTCCATGCTGCTCGCGGAGTTCTACAGCTCCACATCGTCTGCAATCCCCCACACAAAGATACGGCTGTCAGTGTTGTCACTGTAATACTGAGTTTTAGTGGACCTGGATGTCCTGCTTTTGGTAAGAGCACCAAGCAACCAAAAGGATCAGGTTTCCACCAGGAGGTCGTCCACCATCCTCATGCACGACACCATCAGGAAATCCCGCATGTGCAAGTCTTAACCTCTAACTAGGGATTGATTCTTTGCAGTTCACGCTGCGGGCAGAGGCGGTTCACCCACCTATCTTTGCGCTCTAAAGTTCAGAGATAGGTGGGTATCAGATGCCTTGCGCCCCGCTACAAAAGCCGGCAATTTCTTGCATCTGGAGGTCTGGACCTCCCTCATGTGCAAAGTCTCAACATCTCCATCCTCATGGACACCAAACCGAAGTTCCTCATCCATCTATTTTTAATCTGAACTACAGTTGGCTTGCAAAGTTTTATGCTCTCTGAACTTCAATTGCAAAATTGAGTCAGTTCGCTTCGTCTCGCACGAAGTATGATTTTCTGGTCAGAAGTCCTGAGCAGCACCGGGCCCAACCTTCATCTCTGAATTGTTTGTGGAAACTGGGCCTGGTCAGAACTGCCTTTAAACACTGGGAAAGTTCAGTAAAAAAAATTCAGTAAACCCACGAGAAGTATTTGCGGAAAGAGCACATTATGCTTGTGTTGTGGTAATGCACGATGTAGTGTAGTTCAGATGCTAGTTTTTGTATTTTATGTTTGAACCGAGACTTGGAGAAAATATTTTCACTTTGTTTAAAGACAGTTCACGTTGAAGGTACAACAAAAAAAGTAGTCCAAACATGAAAAATGTGAAATTGGCTTTTAATTTTCGGATTATTCCATTTTGGTACACCCCACACGTTTCCTTTTAGCGATGGAGAAGTTCAATTCATCCATGTAGAGAAAAGGTCATATTTTTTTCTCACGGAGTTAACACTTTTTCGGCAACCCCATGATTAACTGAATTTGAAACAGAGCCGCTGAAAAAAGCAAGTTCACAAGCGTTTGAAAAAAGACAGTTCACTCGGTTGTCCGGAAAAAGAAAGTTCACAAGTGTTTGAAAAAAAGACAGTTCACTCAGTTGTACGAAAAAGAAAGTTCACGAAAAAGAAAGTTCGCAAGCATTAAAAATGAGTTAACTTTGCGCAAAAACAAAGTTCACTTCAAACGCGATGAGTTCTCATTTATTTGGTAGTTCATTTCAGACAAAGGCCAAAAAAGTTTCAGAAGCTTGTTCGATAAAAATAAAGTTTATAAGCATTAATAAAATAGTCCACTCTACTGTCTAAAAAAGTTCGCTTTATAATTTGAAAGTTCACTTTGGACATGGCTAGAAAATTAAAAAAGTTCACTTCGAACATGATGGTTTTCCGAGAAAAAGAAAATTCACTCGCGCTAAAAAAATTCACTATGCTATTAGTGCTATTGGACAAAGTTCACTTTGTTCCCTGTTTAGTTATATAGGAACTGGTTCCTCTTTAGCTCCTTTATACAGGAACTACTCCTGGGTACTCCTGGGTGTAATTACATCCACGTGTGTTTCACGTGTGTTCCACACATCTAGGTAGTATCTATCATACCGAAGAGTACGTACGCACAGTATGAAGTATTATAAGACTATTTAAAAATATATATATTACTTTTGAGGTAGTATATATATATATATATATATATATATATATATATATATATATATATACACACACACGAAAGGGGTAGTTGATAGAAATAAGTATCATGGTAAACAGTTTGCTAGATCAATATAAATAAGCAGTTTCGAATGTCTTTCCCGAGATACCAAAGATCATGGATCTATCAAATGGATGGATTATATAATTGTTTAGAGGCTTAATAACGCTAATTATGATTAAACTTTGAGCAATACTAACAAATAAGCATAAAAATCAAAGATATATTTAAAAGCAAATTTCTGAAGTAGGGGGCCACTGCCCCCCCCCCCCCCCACCACCCACACATCATCATACGCATTGGTCATATAAGAGGCACGATAGATGAGCGATAGCGTTGATTTATACGATAACTTCCACTGCCCTTGCGTGATCCGTGTTTTCACGAGCCGCAATCCATTTATATCCCGATAATCCAGCAGACAGCTCCGGCTCATGCGATCATCGCCAGGATCACCGCGACGAGCCTGCCCCAAGAAACCGCGCACCTAGTCATGTTGATTACTCATGCGTGGGAACGGGGAACTGTGTAAAAGTGGGAACTGTGTGGAACTATGGGAGCACGGGAGTGACCGAAGATGTGATGATGTGTGCTACGTCTCCTTCGGTGGTCGTACGTATTTATAGTATAAAGAAGTGACACATTGATCTGCATGGGCTCTCGTACCTAAATAATCAGTAATTAAATAAGCTTATTGACAAACGGCGTTGGTGTTAGTGTAAAAAGATGCAGCACACATGCGTTGTGGCTTATTTCATGTTAGTGTAACTTTACTTTAGTTTCTGAAGGACGGTTATGGACGACAACGCATTTTGTCCTTGGTTTTGGCCACATGACGGTCATGAGAAAGTTTTCGTTTTTTTTCAGGCATGAGGAAGTTTCCATTGACAGGATGCAGTCTGTGGTAGAATAAACAGTTGTATCTTGCTTGTCCCAAATTTGTACACGTCTACCGGGGTCTCCATCATACGCAGTGGTTATAATCATTGCTTGTTCTGTAACTTCTGGCTTAGGCATATCGTTATTAGTTTGATCATCAAACATCAACAGTATTAGGATTGTTCTCTTAGCCTTGTTGCACATCTGGTTGTGAACTCGAGCTAATTGACTTGAAAAAAGTCTTTATGTCAGATTTCATCCTCTTCATGGCTACACAAGCACAAGTGAACAATCCAAATTTCCTAATTAGTTTATAAGGCACAAATAGAGACAAACTAATCTACTAATCTAATGTTGACAGTTGTCTCTTCAGAGATGAGCTAAAAGTTAACAAAATCTAGACATGGTCAAATCAGTGGTTCAATAATAAAGATAGTAATCGGAACAACCTTTCTCTTCTTGATTGGAACGCTCGGTGGTGGCCGTCGGCGGGCAACAGGGGCAGGGCAGGCATGATCGTCACCGCCGCCGCGTACACAGACAAGCGCGAGGCGCAGCCTGATGTCTACGCACTTTTATTCTTGTAGAAAGTTGTTGAGCCTCCAAGTGCAGAGGTTTGTAGAACAACAGCAAGTTTTCCCTTAAGTGGATCACCCAAGGTTTATCGAACTCAGGGAGGAAGTGGTCAAAGGTATTCTCTCTCAAGCAACCCTGCAATCAAGATACAAGAAGTCTCTTGTGTCCCTAACACACCTAATACACTTGTCAGGTGTATATGTGCACTAGTTCGGCGAAGAGATAGTGAAATACAAGTGGTGTAGATAATTATAAGTGGTAACAGTGATAGAAAATAGCTTTGTGGCATGGAAAAGACTAAAGTAAAACTGAAATAAATATGGAAGCAAACAAGCATGTAACAGATCTAATTGCAAACGGTGTTTCAATGCTAAGAAACAAGGCCTAGGGATCATACTTTCACTAGTGAACACTCTCATATAAATATATTATCTTCATGATACTACTCTTAACTACTCTCCGGTTGAACACTCTAATCAACGGTAGGGCTATAACAGCACACCTCAAAGTAAGCCTTTCCCATCTAGAAAACCCCACACTGTCACCTTGAGTACTAGATGAGTCCAACAAACACCACAATTTCATAAAGACATCCAACTCCAAATATAACTCATAACAAGTATTTGTAATCTCTAGCCTAAGTGCCACCATGGTGCGCACGCTGTCACTTTCACACACATGGGAAGAACAGAGATCTATTAAAGCACTTGAGTAGCAAGGTAGATCTATAGATTACAAGCTCATGATCTCAATAAGATCACGCATAGAGAGAGAGATGAACACATAGCTACCGGTAAAACCCTTAGCCTCGAGAGAGAACTACTCCCTCCTCATCATGGAAATCAGCAACGGTGATGGAGATGGCGGTGGAGATGGCTTCGGGGGCACTTCCCAGGGTGCCGGTACAGAGACTTTCTGTCCCCTGAATCTCCCCTTCGGTGGCGGTGGCGTGGCGGAACTTTTCGTGGATTTCTGATTAACGATTTAGGGTTTTGGTATCGGGAGGCTCTTATAGGCGAAAGGGGAGACCAAGGGGGTGCCAGGGGGCCCACACCACCTGGTGGCGCGGGTAGGGCTAGCCCGCGCCTGGGGGTGTGTGTATGGCCAGGCCCTGGCCCTTCTCCGTCTCGTATTCTGGCTCCGTGAGTCTTTCGGTAAAATAGGAACTTTGGCTTTTGTCCCGTCCAATTCCGAGAATATTCATTTTCTGACTTCCTGGAACCAAAAATAGCAGAAAACAGGCAATTGACACTATGGCATCTTGTTAATAGGTTAGTTCAAGAAATCATATGAAAAGTACTCCAAAGTTGGAACAAAACACAAGAAAGTAGATAAAACCAAGCATGGAACATCAAAAATTATAGATACATTTGCAATGTATCAACGTCCCCAAACTTAACTCCTGCTCGTCCTCGAGTAGGTAAGTGATAAAAAGAAAGAATAATTTTTGAGGTGACATGCACCATCAAAGACTTGATCAAAGTATTTGTAAAACATTCAAAGCTGGGATCATAGTACTTCAATCGTAACATGAAAGACAAAGTTCTAGCAATAAGACAAAGAAACTATGATGCAACATGAAAAGGCACAAACAAAAGATTCATGTATCACAATGCTTTGCAAGACGTTTATTTGTTTCACATAAAGAAAATATAGCACAATAGTATTCAGCTTGTCCCTCAATAGAGTAGCAAATATAAATGCATAGGATACCTTCAAAGTTTCATAAGAGTGACTAGATACAAATAGTTTAAAACAAGCAATATCAAGATATGCATCAATCAACTAGTCTTGGGACAATGCACATAGAACTAAGAATGACCACTATGCTCTTAAAGTAGGTGCATAAAGATAGAAGGTGGAGACTCAATATAGTGGTAGAAGAAAGGCCTTTGTAAAAGGAAGTAGGGATTCAAGTCTCATAAAGAGCTTCCAAAAATTATGGTACTTATAGCTTTCAGCTCTCATTGCCCCTATCATAAGCATCTTGAAGTGATTAAGGTTAAAGTGAACAAACTATGGTATACATGCTTGACGAAGTATAAGTTAGAAATCTCATGTCCCTTGTATACGAGGGCCGCTCCTCATGCTACTCAAGTTTAGTCACCGGTAAGTTCTTGTCATCGTAAGTACATGTGTATCATAGAGAACCACCAACGGGGTACCCCTTCCATCAGCTACGATACGGAAGAATCCCCATATCAAAATGACAAGGCAAGTAGACAATAAACATCTCAGCAATCTTCTTATTTACCATGGGAATATTGTGCTTTTTTTCTCTCTTTCCTCTTTTCATAATGTCTTTTTTTTCTCTTTATCTTTTTTCTCAATATAAGACTCTTTTTTTATAAGAAGAATGCTTCATAGACAACTCATTATGGTTACGCTGCAGGTTTTCACCATGTCAGCATGGATTAGACCAATGCCCAGCGCTTCTCTAACACATATACATAACTCCATGGACTTACAAGCTCCCCTTTCATTTCACACCGATGACATCCATATACAAAAGAGCATGATATCAACTAGGTACAAGTACCAAGTGCAATGTTGAAAGCGTTCCCCATGAAAGCATGGTTCTGCTAATTCCCAACAAATAAGTGCAAGCATATACAACATAGACGACACAATGATTCAAGTTTATTAAGGGCAAGTAAAGTAAAGTGTGCCTTCAAGTTCGTGAGAGCTTTAATCACTAGTTTTCTCATTACAAGTGGAAGGTAAACAAAAGCATGAATATACTTGGAATAGCATAAGCTAGTAGATAGGTATGGTGGACTCTTTGGAATAACTTGGTTTAGGGAGTTGAATACATAAGTGGAACTCATACTTTGTTGTAGAGGCTAGCAAAAGAGTAGGAGCGACAAACTAAAAGAGCAATAATGGCCATAATCATGCAGAGCGACAAAACATCATTGATCAAAGCATAAAGTGGTACTACAAGTTGAAAACTAAAGGATCATAAAGGCTATAGTGACTTGAGATAGTCATAACATGGTGTGAGCATGCGCCAAGTCAACCCAAATAAAGCATCAAAGGAGAATACCACTATACTATGCTTTAATATGCTAAAACAACGCATGATTCATCCAAGGCACATTAAGCAATCTCAATTGTTTATAACAAGTCATGCTACAGCAAAGAATACTAAGCATAAAGCCAAAACAATATCAAGCATGACATGACAAAGCATAGGCCACAACAAAACGAGCTCTTTTTACCACATAAGCATGAACTTTCCTACTCTTTTCCAAACCAAACCAAACTATTTGCAAACCAATGTATGAAAGAGGGGGTCCAACCAATTTATTTAGAAAACTAAGCAAACCAAGCAAACTAAAAACCAAAACGAAAACGAAAAAGAAGACGCTCCAAGAAAAACACAACTATGCATGAAACAATAAAAATGAAGCGTTTGGAAGAAACCTGGGATTTTTATTAATGAAGAAGGGGATGCCTTGGGAATCCCCAAGCTTTGACGCTTGTACTTCTTGGATATTTCTTGTGGTGACATGCGTGGCATCCCCAATCTTGAGCTTTAGTCCATCCTTCATCTCATTACTCATTCCTTCCATACACCTGAAAATTTTCCTTCATACAAAACTTCACACAATCTTTATTAGCAACATTAGTGCACTTAAGATAAATAAGTCTTAAGGTTCAGTTCTAATACCAAATAAATTTCCATTAGAATACTAGCTACTGTAGCACTTCCCTCAAAAAGCTTAATTCCCCAAAAGAACTCAAAAAGGAACCCACAAGAAGCAAATGCAGAAAATGGCAGAAATCTGTCAAAACAGACCAGCAGGTAAAGACGAATTTTTACGAAACCCTTCTGTTACTCAAATAAAAAAGTGTTGAACTAACGAAAGTTAGATAACAACCTAGGGCTGAAGCACAAAAATTCACGCCTCAAAAATACGTTCAGAGATTGTACACGAATTTTTACGGTGAAGCACATAAATCTGTTTTGGGACAGCAACTTTCCCAATCATTACTTCTCTCTCATTAGAGGTTACTCTTGGCACAAAAAGCAAATAAAAAGGATAAGGAGCGGTTATTACTGAAGTATAACTTCTAAGACTTATCTAAAACTTTTGGGTTATCTCCCAATAAGTACTTTTCTTTAACGCCTTTAAGTTAGGCATGATAGTTTGAGAAGATACTCACATAAGAAATATGAATTGAAGTAAAAGAGAGCATCAAGAAGCAAATTAAAAACACATTTAAGTCTAACCCACTTCCTATGCATAGGAATCTTGTAAAGAAACAAGTCATGAAAGCACAAAACAACAAGCATAGGAAAGCAAAACAAGTGCAACTTCAAAAATTTCAACATAAAGAGGGGAAACTTAATAAGTTTGAAACACATAGAACCATGTTTCCCTCTCTCATAATAACTTTCAGTAGCATCATGAATAAAATTAACAATATAACTATCACAAGAAACATTCTTATCATGAGCCACATGCATAAAAGAATTAATACTCCCCACATAAACATAGTCATTCTTATTGATTATAGTGGGAGCAAATTCAACAAAATAGCTATCATTATTATTTTCATCACCATAATCATCAAATATAGGAGGCATATTGTAATCATAATTAATTTCCTCCTCAATAGTAGGTGGACTAAAAATATCATATTTATCATTGCAATCATCATATATTGGAGGTTTGGTATCATCATAAGCAATAGAATAGCTATCTTCCAAAGCTGGGGAACTAAAAAGATCATTTTCATAAAAACTAGCTTCCCCAAGCTTAGAATTTTCCATAGCATTAGCAAAAATGGTGTCCAAAGAATTCATACTAACAACATTGCTATTAGCATGCAAATAAAGTTCCATAGGTTTTTTAATTTCCTCTTCAAACACTTCATGTCCTAACTCAAGATAAATACTATAAAGCTCTCTAATTTTGTTGTTGTTTTCCATTAAGCCTAACTAGTGAAAACAAGAAACAAAAAGACAAAATTGCAGAATCTAAAGGAAATAACTTCGAGCACTCACATCGGAGGATATGAGTACCTTTTACCTTACCTCCCCGGCAACAGCGCCAGAAAATAGGCGTTTGCCGTGGGAGGTTCTTCTTCTTTAATCCTCCGGTGTGAATACCTTTTACCTTACCTCCCCGGCAACGACGCCAGACAAGAGCTTGATGTCTACGCACTTCTATTTTTGTAGACAGTTGTTGGGCCTCCAAGTGCAGAAGTTTGAAGAACAACAACAAATTTTCCCTTAAGTGGATCACCCAAGGTTTATCGAACTCAGGGAGGAAGTGGTCAAAGGTATTCCCTCTCAAGCAACCCTGCAATCAAGATACAAGAAGTCTCTTGTGTCCCCAACACACCTAATACACTTGTCAGGTGTATATGTGCACTAGTTCGACGAAGAGATAGTGAAATATAAGTGGTATGAATAATTATAAGTGGTAACGGTGATAGAAAATAGCTTTGTAGTGTGGAAAATACTAAAGTAAAACTGAAATAAAGATGGAAGCAAACAAGCATGTAACAGATATAATTGCAAACGGTGTTTCAATGCTAAGAAACAAGGCCTAGGGATCATACTTTTACTAGTGAACACTCTCATATAAATATATTATCTTCATGATACTACTCTTAACTACTCTCCGATTGAACACTCTAATCAACGGTAGGGCTATAACAACACATCTCAAAGTAAGTCTTTCCCATCTAGAAAACCCCACACTGTCACCTTGAGTACTAGATGAGTCCAACAAATACCACAATTTTATAAAGACATCCAACTCCAAATATAACTCATAACAAGTATTTGTAATCTCTAGCCTAAGTGCCACCATGGTGCGCACGCTGTCACTTTCACACACATGGGGAGAGAAGAGATCTATTAAAGCACTTGAGTAGCAAGGTAGATCTATAGATTACAAGCTCATGATCTCAATAAGATCACGCATAGAGAGAGAGAGATGAACACATAGCTACCGGTAGAACCCTTAGCCTCGAGAGAGAACTACTCCCTCCTCATCATGGGAATCAGCAACGGTGATGGAGATGGCGGTGGAGATCGATGGAGATGGCTCTAGGGGCACTTCCCCGTCCCGGCAGGGTGCCGGTACAGAGACTTTTTGTCCCCCGAATCTTCCTTCGGTGGCGACGGCGCGGCGGAACTTTTCGTGGATTTCTGATTAACGATTTAGGGTTTTGGTATCGGGAGGCTCTTATAGGCGAAAGGGGAGACCGAGGTGCTGGGGCCCACACCACCAGTGGCTGGCGCGGGCTAGCCTGCGCCTGGGGGTGGGGGGTGGCCAGGTCCTGGCCCTCCTCCGTCTCGTATTCTGGCTCCATGAGTCTTCCGGTAAAATAGGAACTTTGGCTTTTGTCCCGCCCAATTCTGAGAATATTCATTTTCTGACTTCCTGGAACCAAAAACAGAAAACAGGCAACTGGCACTATGGCATCTTGTTAATAGGTTAGTCTAAGAAATCATATGAAAAGTAATCCAAAGTTGGAACAAAACACAAGAAAGTAGATAAAACCAAGCATGGAACATCAAAAATTATAGATACATTTGCAATGTATCACAGCCGTGCAAAAGAAAGCCAAAAAAAACGGTGAAGAAGAAACTGATCCGATGGTGAGTGCGTGTGGTGCAGAACTAATCTTTCTAATTGCTATACTATATGTCGTTGCTGTTGACCAAAACAAACACTCGGTGACCCACCGTAGGAGGGACAACGCCTCTCCTTTCTTATAACAAGTGTTTATTCACCATGAGACGCAAATGAAAGGAAATTTTCTATCAGGATATCAGGAAGAGATGCACAACAACCTTACCATGGCTTCTTTCCGGGGATTTTAATATCTACCGTTATGTGAAGGAGAAAAACTATATAAACCTCAATTGGCAAGCTATGGAGGATTTTAAGAGATGGATCAATGAAATGGAATATATGGATGTCGATATCTCAATAGGAAATGTACATGTGCAAACAAAAGGAGAGATCCAACACCGATGTATCCTGGAGTCAGCTCTTAATTAACTCTTAATGTGCAAACAAAAGGAGAGATTCAACACTGATCATACACCCGTTCTGGTCGATCTCCACTACACCTACTGTCCCACCTTGCAAATTATTTAGGTATTAGAACATGCAGCCAAACAGAGCTTATACAAATTACCAAAAACTGCTACTGTTGGCCTCTCTATGTTGTTGTTGTTCTACTGATAGTGATTGCTTTTTTTTAATTATCTGGCTTTGAAGATGACAGTGAATGTGTGTGATGTCGCTCACCTTGGTGCCCTCCCGACGTTTGCCTGCATCTACTCACTGTCCTGGACGGCTGAATGCAAGCTCCAGCACATGGCTGACTGCAAGCTCTCTGCTGGAGCTCAGATTGATTAGATCCTCTGAATCACATCCGGATCCCCTGCTTCCTCGAGACCTCGATCAGATTCACAAGATCAGCACCTGGAGTAGCCATTCCGGATCCATTTTTTTCATGTGCTGCTCCCAATCCCCTTTCTATTTCCTGATGCTTGGTCCTCTTATGTGAAGATTGGAGATGCACTTGCAAAGTTGTAGTATAAACTTTTGTTGGATCCATGGTGTTTTTTAGCATATCATTGGTTGCATGCGTTCAGTTCACACGCATCTGACTACTGACTACATCAAGTTGAAAATACAGTACATGCTTGGGCATTCTTCTATGTGTTTTTTGTAGCTGGATTTTGATTGATATTTTCTGCTATTAGCTATGCATCTTCTATCGTGAAAATTAATCCCTGGCCTCCTAGGATCACTTGATGTGCTTTCCTACATCCAGTTGAAAATACAGTACACGCTTGGGCATTCTTCTATGTGTTTTTTGTAGCTGGATTTTGATTGATATTTTCTGCTACTTAGCTATGCATCTTCTGTCATGAAAATAAATACCTGGCCTCCTAGGATCACTTGATGTGCTTTCCGTGGATGGTTTCTCATGGATGAGGCTGGCTATAGCATTGCGAAACATAACCAATAAAGTATGACGGTGCTGCTTAAACCAAATAATCACTTGGGTTGTCTAGATGTTAACGAAAAACTCATGCGAGTTTCTCATGTTCAAGGATTGTTCTCTGAAGATAATAGACATTCTTTAAAAAATGTGTAGCAAGGAAAATGCTGCTAAAATTTTCCAGCAGTTAACTTCATCCGTTGATGCAACTTATTTGTTGCACAATTCGTAGATTTTTAGCATGGTTTGTTTATAGGCTGCTAAGCTATAGACTTAATTTATTAGAATTCACTTCATGTTAATGAGGTGGCTTTGTTGTACGGTACGACTGTTGTGACCTAAGCCACAAAAGAAGCTTGGTTCTTGTAGGAGTCCACGGTGTTCCGGTGCTAAAACTGTACCTTTTCATCTTTCAGTCAAATGATGTGGCAAAAATTAGCGAATAGACTGCTAATTCGAGTTACAAACACAACTAGAATTTAGCTGTTTATCACTCTATGACGTCCTATGCATGTGACCTTCGTTTGTAAATTTGACACATGGGTGGTACTCGTCAAGATTCGTCGTATTTTTCTTTTATGAGTGCAATACTTTAGAGAAGCCTGAGGTAGTACATTCTATAATTTATGTAATATGTTCTTAACTCATGTTGTTCTCATCCAACTTAATTACAGATTATTCGTGGACATACATGAGAGCTGATCCTGAAGGTCTTCATGAGATCTAGAGGCTATCTGGAGCTGGAAAACTACAGATACATGTGGAGAAGACTTCTCCTATTAGTGAAGTAAGAGAAGCACATGAGGCCAAGGAGAAAAGGTTTGTGCCTGTCAAGGTGTTCTAGAATTTGGTAAAGCTTAGTTTTCTTTTTTATGTTTTTGAGGTGCAAATTATCAACAACGCAAAATTGCACATCTTATAAATTGATTTTACATCCTCGGTCGGCACAACCTAGGAAATAAGAAAGGGGTGTGTATAAGATACATCATCATCCAGAGAAATATAAGGTTAGGTATTTACGGATTGAAACACCAAATAGAATGATTCTTTACAGTTCACTCCTAAGAAAGATATGGCTAAAAATTGTGCATCATCTAATAATTTGTATGGATCCCTTTTTATATTGTCGTTTTAGATTCTTGCCAATTGCTGGCACTCTATAAATCTGTGCGTTTGTACTCTTCTAATGTACTTCATAATTTGGTTGTGTGTTCAAATTTCGTTCACATAGACACACAACAAAACATAAGTTCAGTGCTTAGGATGTTGATAGAAACCTGGTAAGTACAGTCGGGACCATAGTTGACATACAGAGAGTCAAATTTGATGCTTTTGCTGGTTAATCGATTTTGGGTAACATTTGAGTTGTGTCAGTTTTTCATCTAAAAGTTTATTTTTTTCTCCCGTTACAACATACAAGCATTTTTCCTAGTTAACTCTTAATGTGCAGCACTACCGATGGTAACCTCTGATCATACACACGTGTCGATCTCCACTGCACCTACTGTCCCACCTTGCAAATTATTTAGGTACTAGAACAACTGGTGCAGCCAAACAGAGCTTACACAAATTACCAAAAACATAATTCTTTGGCCACCAAACCAACGTAGATTGTCACTAAGCTTAATCACAGGTTAAGATGTATCAGGGCAGCTACTAGAGAATGGCAAAGGAGGCAGGTATGCCCAGCATCACCAATGTGAAACAATGCACATGCCAGCCAGTACTTGGACGACATTGATGGGTGGAGAAAACTCACTGGCCTAGAATTCAGTTTTTCAGAAAGTTGAGCCTGGCAAAATATCAATCACTAGCTACAGCTGCTACACAAGCACAACACTGGAAGAGACGGGCCAAGATCAAATGGTCTACTCTTGGCGATGAAAACACCATGTTCTTCCACACCATGGCCACATACAGATTCAGAAAAAACAAGATCAAATTCTTCAGATTTCTCCATTAGATTGATTGGATCCCCTCCTCTCGTCCCGTCCCCTCGAGGTGACGGGAGGGGTAACCCTAGCTGCCGCCCAAGACCCCCTCCACCGCTCCTTCCCCTCCCCCGTTGTCACTAGGGCTTTGGCCGGGTAAAGCCTGCTCGTTGCCGACGACAGGGGGAGCTCGTCTCCTCTCGGGCGGGATTGCGACGAGGGATGCTTCCCCATGAAGGATGTGATGTGCATCGGGTATCATGGCGACAAAGCTTCCCCAGCGGTGTTGTGTGCCCAGAGTTGATGCGGTGCAGCGGACGACAGCTCCATGGTGATCCCCGTGGCGATCTTCGGGCGCTGGCAGGGGTATGAGGTGGTGGATAGATGATGCAATTTTTCAACCTTTTGCATGAATGATGCAAACGATATGACGTTGGATATATATTGAAATTTCACAACGTTTTCGTGTTGTAAGGTTTTCCAAATTCATCATAGTTTTTAAACAATTTTGAAAATACTGAATTTCGAAAGTTTAAAATAAATGGGCGGACGGTATTTAGTTGACTTTTTCAACCATAGATCGGAATGATGCAATTGATATGTCGTTGGAAAGATATGGAGTAGGCACATATTATTCGTTTAGATCATTTTTGATAATTGTTCATAGTTTAGGAGTAATTTTGAAATCACCGTCCCCTCTCGCGAGCGCAGTTAAAATGCCTGCGGTTTCCTGAACTGTCCGGGAAACCACGCCATCGTGGAACACCTGAACTGCTCGTAATATCGTGCTTGAACTTTTCCGCGAGCGCAGCTGAATTGGCCACGCATTTTTCTGAACTATCCGCGAAAGCACGCCTGAACTTATCGTGAACTGCCCGCAATATCGCGTCTGAACTTTTCCAGCGAACGCAGTTCAAATTCTTGCGATTTTCTGAACTACTCATGATATTGTACATGTGCTTATCGCGGATAACTTGAAGTGCCCATGATATCACAACTGAACTTCCCCCGTGAGCACATTTGAAATGCCTGCGAAGGCACTTTTTATACTGCCCAGAGTCAATGAATATACTCCCGGAAGACACTACTTATGCTGCCCGGAGTCACTGCCTGAACTGCCACGGAGTCACTATCCGAACTGCTCGAAGGCAGCACTACATGAACTTACCGGTAGCCACTACTTGTACTGCCCGGAATCAATGGTTATACTTCACAAAGACACTGCTTATACTTCCTGGAGTCATTCCCTGAACTGTCTCGGAGGCACTGCATGAACTTACCAGGAGGCACTACTTGTACTGCCCGAAGTCAAAGGTATACTTCCCGAAGACAATGCTTATGTTGTCCAGAGTCACTACCTAAACTGTCTCGGAGTCACTAGTTGGACTGCTCGGATGCACTGCCTGAACTTCTCGAGAAAATATTCAATACTACCAAGCAAATCAACAGAGTGCATCAGAATATATAATTGTACTTCTCGTATGGATAAAAGCGACAGATTTGAGAGATTGATGAGAACACGGGAGAGAAAAATAAGTAAAGATCAAGCTTCTCATACACAACGTGACGCTATCTGCTGCTACACTGATCTACTACGTGACACTATATGTTCCTGCTCCTGCGCGTGGTGGCCGTGGGTAGCATCGTCAGCACCATGGCCACGCTGGGGGCCATGCGCTCTTGGCAGGGATACAGAGACTCTAACCAGCACGAACAAGGGCGACTCCCAGCAGGAGAAAAAGCAGGGGCCGAGCGGCGATTGCTATTGTTTCCTTGTCGCCGGTGGTTGCAGGGACAACAGGGAAAGATCGAGCAATCGGTGGGAGTTATGCCCTAGGAAAGATACAGTAGCAGTTTCCTGAGTGGCACTCGGTAGCAGCAATTTAATCCAGGATGGTGCTCTCGGGTTGGGAGTTCACTCCGGAGCCGTGGTGGCAGCTGCTCGCGAAACAAGCTGCAATTGTGGCACCAGGCAGCGCTGGGATATATGCTGTGTTGACCTGGGAGCTCGGTGGCCGCACGAGCATCAGTGCACGACAGCGGAGAGTATCACCAGGGCCGGCTCTACGTTTTTCAGGGCCCTAGGCAAAACCGATGGCATGGGCCCCTAAGGTTAATGTTTATATAGACATATTAAAAAAAATTATCATATATGTATCTACTAGAATTTTCAAAACAAAAGTTAACATCCAACCATATTAAAAATTATCGGATCATCAACATTTGAAATATGATCATCATCTTGTCCGGGTTCAAATTCTTGATTTTGATTATCGTCATTGACATTAACATTACTTGCTGTCGAAAAATACTTTTTTAAGCACCTTTTTTTGATTGAATAAGTTCAATTTTTCGTTTTCGTTTATTCCTTTTTGCAGCTCTGTGAAGAAATCGACTATATCATAATCATGCAAAAATTAAAAATAGAAATAGAACAATCGAGATTTAATATAACAGTACTATCGAGAGGCTAGAACAGCGGCAACCACGCAGGCACGCAGCAACAACAACCGAACAACAGTAGCCAAACAGCAGGCACGCAGGGCCCCGCCCTGGTAGAGATTGTCCAAGAATTAGAGAAGAGAAGGGAGAATTAGAGATCAGGCAGAATTGGAGTCAAAAGGATCAGGCAGGCCCTGCGTACTTACTGTACTGGATTGATTTCCTCGCTTGATCGCTTCCTGCTCCGGCTGCTCGCAGTGTGATCGCGTCGGCGTCGCCGCGTCGGACTCCGGAGTCCTCGCGACCCCTGGTTTCTCGCATCGTGGACAGTGGACCCCCGGTTTCTCGCGAGTCGCGTCGCGCCCCCTCGTTTCTTGGCCTCTCGCTCGTCAGCTCGTGTATATACACCGGTAATATACATACGTAATATAAATTTTTGGGCCCCCTCAAGCCGTGGGCCCCTGGCCGATGCCAGGGTCGCCCCCCTTAGAGCCGGGCCTGAGTATCACCATGTCCCGGCGGCCGCGCGGGCATCAACGCACGACGGTGGCGAGCATCACCATATCCCGGCAGCGGTGCACACATCAGTTCCCGACTGCGGTGGTTGTAGGGGAAGCGGAGGCGGTGGTTTCCCTAGGGAGACAGCGGCTGTGATTGCTGGTGGAGGCGGCGATGGTGCTTCCCGATAGAGGCGGCGGCGATTGTCTCCGGGTGAGGCGGTCGTGGCGGGTTTTGGGGGAGGCGCCCACGGGGGCCTGCCAGCGGCGAGGAAGATTAGGTGGTGTGGGGGGCCTACCGGCGGCAAGGAAGGTGGGGTGGTGCGGGAGCCTACCGGCGGTGTGGAAAGTGGGGTGGCATCGGTGAGATTTGGGGCAGGTTGGGGACGTGGGTTTGCTCGGGTGGGTTTTCTCTTCTTCTTTTTCTTGAAATCGGGTCCTATATAGGACGACTGGTTGTGTATTGTTAATCTACAACCTATTGTAGTATAGATCTTCTATATCTATCTATCTATCTATCTATCTATCTATCTATCTATCTATCTATAGGGTTTAGGGTTTAGGGTTGCTAGCCAGGTCACTTCGACTTGGGAACTTCCGGGACATACTATCTTGTACTCCCTCCGTCTCAAAATAGATGTCTCGAAGTTTTCAAATTTTGGTTGTATTTAGACAATTTAAGACATCTATTTTGAGACTTTGGGACATCTATTTTGAAACAATCTCGAAGTTCTGCTAGTCCCGATTCGAGCTACTTCTGCTTCTACCGCGCAAACCTCGCAATGATGTTCTTGGTGAGACGATGATGATGACTTCGTGACCAGAGTGGCACATGCTCGTGGACGACAAGTTTGGTGGTGGCGAGGCTTCGTCCTCGCGGTGCTTCTACGCAAAGGATCTCCCGGGGGTGCTGGATATTGGATAGGGTTTTCAGGAGAAATCCTTGTTGGCTTGATCGACACCGACGCGGTGCCGCCCTCGGGTGGCACCATTCCTTCATGGAGGGCATCGTGGCTACCCTATCATTTCCCTCTGTGTGTCGGGGGAAACCCTAGGACCAGCTATGATCTGGGCAACAGCGTTAGCTTTCCTTCTTGAAGGTGTTGCTTGGTGCTTGACGAGACGTTGCTAGGAGTGTGGTGGTACTTCTCTGGCGGACGCAACGGTTGCGGTTGTCTTCATTTAGTTGATCCGCCTATGTCTCCATTTTGTTTTCCTTGTTTTAGTTCGGGTGTGTGTGTTGCTGCCGCCCCAGCATCTTGTATCATGTGATGTCTCTTTCTTTGGGCGTTGTGCTGTCTAGCCCAACAACAGCCTCACATGTGTGCTTTATTTATAAAGCGGGGCGAAAGCCTGATTCGAATAGTAGTTTTTTAACAACAATACAATCAAATTACCATGGAAATCTGATGGCTAAACTTGGCTATAGTACCTATTTTTTTATAGTGTTATAAAATCATGAATAAAAAACTTGCTCCATGAACAAATCGAGACAAAAGGAAACGGGGAAAACACAACAGCAACAAATCCAGTCCAGACGCATGTATGCTCCTCCCCATGATCTTCCAGACTTCAGGTATGATGCCTAAACGTCTGGATGGGATGGAAGGAAAGGGTAGGATCTTTGCCCAGATCCACACTCAGCTTCGTGCTCGCCAACTCCACTTCCTCTTTTTCGGTGTGCTGCGGTGTCGCTGGGTGCGTGGCCTGGAGGCCAGCAAAATCTACAAAGTGCAAGGTTGGATCAGGCATGCGTTGACAGAAGTTAGAACAACTCAAGCATGTGTACAAAAGATGACTCTATACATACCATTAATCTGAGTAAGAAAGAAAATAAACCTCATTGTTGAGATAATTTCTGACTAAATATAGTTCGAAGATAACAGTTCTTTTTCCATGATAATAGAAAAGACAGTAAAAGCATTACCAAGCATAACAAGATTTTACCCTGTTCCTAGTTCAGCCAAACGATTTGTAGAGGATGACCCTGAATATGTAATAATCCATGAGGAGAAAAAACCATGGTACAGAAGCTAACGTTCCTTTAAACCGTATAGAATCTAATATACGTCCAAGATAGTATTTCGTTTTTCAGGGAATTATTATAATGGTATATATGTTACTGACATATGTCCAAGATCCCCGAATAAATGAATTAACAGTTAGCCGTGCAGTCTTATTTTTACTTGAAAAGACACTTCTAGCACTTAGTTGTTGCCTGCTTCTTCTAATTAAGCTATTACCATGTAGGGATCTTTTCCCATCTATAAGGATTTTGCACACTGACCCACATGAAACATTTTGAATAGCCACACTCCTAAATCAGCTCACCTTATAACATCATGTTTAATGATACCATGCAAAACGACCATACTAAATTCCGAAGCAAGCTCCTGTAGTCCTAAAGGATTTCACCTTTTTTTACCTGTGACCTGAGATGTACTATAATTCAAACTAGGCAACAAACCTTTGTGAACCAAAATCTTGTGTTGCCTTTAATCCGAGGATGTGGCTTCCATATGCATGTCCACTATCTGAAAAAATAACATGGCCGGTGCTGGCTCGTGGTTGATATCGAGCTCGTTGGGGAACCCCAAGAGGAAGGTATGATGAGCACAGCAGTAAGTTTCTCTCAGTTATGAAACCAAGGTTATCGAACCAGTAGGAAAAAGGAAACACCTCCAGGCTTTGTTCGGTTGTAGGGGATTAGATCCCTTAGTGGATATAACCCCTGCAGGTAATGGGTGAACCCGGATCATCACCCCGATACCCCTTAACCCCTCTCCCCTAGATTCCCTACTAATCCCTGCAACAATTATCCATTCGGGTAATCCCTCTTCTACAAGCAGCACAAACGCTAAGCAGCAGCAAGCTACAGACGGCAAGCAGCAATACACATCAAACTAAAACAACAACCTTGAATCAAATAATATTCATTTTTATCATCAATTTGAGCATGGCTGAAAGCTGCAATCAAACGTGCTCACAATTTCATAAAACAAAATACATAACCAAATATATTGTTGACCAAATACATTGTTGATCGCTACGACTTAGTCGATTATTTCACAAAACAAGATACACATATAGATGGGAGCATAAGTTCTCAATTATTTCAAGCTGGGTCAACTCGTTCTCCGAAAAATAGTGATGCGACAACAAACATATTTAGATGGAACAAAATGCATTGTTGATCACCACGGCACCCTTGCCTTTCTTCTTTTTGAGCTTTCTCTCGTGCAACTCTAATTATGGGCCCTCCAGGATGTACCTTTAATTTACAGAGAAAAATATAAGTAGGTAATAATAAGAAAGACGATCCTGCTACTTTACAAGTAACATCAACCGTGTACAAAATGGGAGAAGTTGGGGGCTCCTAAAACAGAGCCTTGAATACTAGGATTCCAGTTTTTAGCTAAACAAGTCATATCACAAAGAAAAAAGTAATCGTCTACTGATACGAGGGTAACCATTGCTGCATATCTGAGATGGAATATCTCATAGAGAACATGTCTTGAGGTACAACATCAATCATCTACCTAAGTTACTAATTCGGATGTGCATAAGTCTACTAGGTCTGTATTTTGTTTTACACTCAGACGTGTCAATGTTCCACAGTTCACTTGTTAATGCAACTATTACAAGCAACAACAGACCATCCACCTAAATTTTCATTCAAAATGGCTATAGGTGCATATATTATTAACATACATGTACATGTGGCGACGGCAGAGTGACAGAATAGAAAGAAATAGTTGCATCTAAGCAGGTACATGTGCGAGCCGAAGCAGCCAGACTAAGATTAATACCAGGAGGTAAAATAATCACTATGGAGCAAGAACAACTTTAAACAAGATACAAAATCTAACCAGGCAAGGATCTCATCCATTTGAATGCACATTATGCTCTAGTTTCTCAAGATAATTTAACTAACTTCACCTATAGAAAGAAACTAATGATGGAATAATTTTCAGGTTACCTTTTCAATCAGAAAACTCAACAAATAACATTGGTATATGCAAGGCTTAAGCTAGCACTTCTTGGCTGCTATCCTAGCAGCTACACGGCTGCAATGAAAATTTGAAATGTCACTTGAGCAAAGGAAGACAGTGACCATAAAACCTATGTACATCCAAGCAAGGGTCATTTTGATTACAAGCTCTTACTAGTTGAGTTTTCATTTACTAAAATATATTACTCCCAAATTACTAGTTAAAATAGCATCACCACTGCGCTTGAATTGGACCTGGAGGGCCTGGAAGGAGGAGTTGTGGGACAACATCCACAGAAAGGCTGCTAGTTTCTCTTTGACAGTAAGTCTGGTATCACATACCAACTTCTCCCATCGAAAGAAACTAGCCAAAGCCTTGAAGATATGAGGCTCCATCCTAAATGCTTCTTGACAATTTTTGACGTGCCCTTCAAGCAAATCCCTTACAACCTCATCACCTCTTAGAATCGACGTATGTCAAGGTTTTTTTTGGTTCACTACCACCCAATAGATGGAGTGTAGGTAAAAGGAAAAGCATCATATCATCATCATCATCCTCCTCCTGTCTCTTTCTAATATGATCCCTCATTCTCAAATCCATGCAAAGACTTAAAAAGAAATAGGAAACTAGTTATCAACAGCAAAATAAACAAGAACAAGCAAGATTACAAGCAAACACAGATGCTATACTCAAACAAACAAGAACAAAATCTGATACCATATATTATTAAAATTACACAAGTGATCTCATGATTTAACAGTACAAGCAAGCACATATGATTACAACCAAGCGAACATGTATAACATGAACTAGCAGTATCACTAATCTGAACTTTTTTGCAACCACGTGCTATTACCTCACAAGCTGACAGGTTAGGGGAGGGGAAATCTGCTCTAAAATCTAGACTGTTTTTTGTGCTCAAAGTTCAGAGGAAAAGAGATCGTCTTCTACAGATTGCTCTAAAAACTAGCAGTAATTATAAAATAGACGCTGATCTTTGGTTGTAATCATTCCATTAGCTTTAGGTTTTAGAAAACCATGCGTTCTGAGCATAAACTGATGTCCGGAATTGATGCATCAAAATAACCTTGCCGTGACAGGCTCTAACTATCCATGTAATATGTTAGACACCTAGTTTACATGGACATGTTACAAACATAAACAAACTTGCACGTATGTATAAACGTCAGGCAAGTGATTCACTGGAGTTTGGTTCAGGAGTTTGGTTCAGAGCGATGAAGACATACACTACTGACCATGCCAATCAAGTGGCAAAGCGATGAAAACTAAGAACCTATTTCGCAAAAAACTAAGAAAAGACAATCAATGTCTGTGATGTACAAACATGGCAAGAATCTACGACTACTGACCATGCCAAGAACCCTAGAAATTGCTAGAGGACATGCCAAAATCCTAGAAACTATGGAGGACGAGGAGGAAGAGTAGGCCCTTACCAGTATGACGGAGGTGGAGAGGACGCCGGAGAAGACGTCTCACGGGCGCCACCGATCTCGCACGGGGTGAGGTCTCCGGGTCAAACTCACGCCGCCGGTTGGTTTCTCTGCGGCCGGTTGGAAAGGGGAGAGGGAGAAGAACACGTCTTCGATCTGGATTCGTTGCGCCGCCGCCATCCCTCAGCGCCGCCGCTAGCTCTCCAAATCGCAAGTAGGGAGGAAGTGTCGGGGCGAGAGAGAAGCCACGTTGCGATTGGGGATTTGTTCCACGGGTCCAGGCTTGAGTTTTATTTCCCCAAAAAACGACCAGAGTTGGGGGGAGGGGTAAAGATAGGGGTGAATTTCCAGACGGGACTAACCGAACGACTCAAACCAAGCAGCCTGGATTAAAACCGCACGTTTCTGATCCCTCCTGACCCGCAGGGATATCGTTCCGATACCGGCCGGGTTGGGACGAAACGAACAAAGCCCCAAGGTGTTGTTTTCAACTTGGAATCCTGCACAACACAACCATAGAACTTTGCCGCCAACTTACAGTGAGGTTGTCAATCTCACCGGTTTTGCTGAAAATAAAGGATTAAACGAATTGTGTGGAAGAAAGTAATAGCTTGCAGAAAGTAAACAGAAAATAGTAAACAGTTGTAGATTGATGGTAAAAGAAAGGACCGGGGTCCATAGTTCACTAGTGGTGATTCTCCTTAAGATAGATAACATGTTAGGTGAACAAATTACAGCGGGGCAATTGACAAACATCGAGAAAGCATACATGCATATATTAATCATCTTGATTCCTATGAGATTTTATTGGGCATTACAACATTATACATAGACCGTAATCCAACTGCATCTATGACTAATAATCCACCTTCAGGTTATCATCTGAATCCCCTCCAGTATTAAGTTGCAAGCAAGAGATAATTACATTAAGCATTGCGTGTAAAGTAAACAATACGATTGTTCTATGAACAAAGGATTGTTGTTTTCTCCCTAGTAGCAACGGCACATCTAGTACCTTAGAGATTTCTATCACTTCCCCAGATTACTAGAGGCATGAACCCACTATCGAGCATAAATACTCCCTCTTGGAGTTGCTAGCATCTACTCGGCCAATATATCTACTAACAACGGAGAGCATGCAAGATCACAAATAACAAAGACATGATAGAATCAATAATCAATCTGAAATAGCATCTCAATATCCATCGGATCTCTGCAAACACAACATGTATGATTACAAATAGATGATCTTGATCATGAACGGAGCTCACAAGATCTAAACATGATAGCACAAAGGAGAAGAACCAACCATCTAGCTACTACATGGACCCGTAGTCCAAGGATGAACTACTCATGCATCACACCGGAGGCTTGCATGGTGATGAAGAAGTCCTCTAGGGTGAATTCTCCCCTCTGGCAGAGTGCCGGGAAGAGCTTCAGATCCCTCTTGATCTAGGGATGGAGATGACGGCGTCTATAGATTCTTTCATGGATTTTTGATTGGGTACTTAGGGTTTCTGTATCCGAGGCAATATATAGGAGAAAGGGGAGGCCGAGGGGGTGCCCTAGGCGGCCACACCACCCCCTGGCATGGGCCAGACCTGGCCGCCTGGCCAGGTGGTGTGGGCGGCCCCTGTCCCCTCTCCGTCTTGTATTCTGGCTCTGTGTCCCCTTGGTGAAATATTGATTTTGACTTTTAGCCCGTCCAATTTGGAGAATATTCAATTTCTGACTTTCTAGAACCAAAAACAGCAGAAAACAGGCAGCTGGCACTGTGGCATCTGTTAATAGGTTAGTCCAAGAAAGAGTATACAAATACTCCAAAGTGTGGGCAAAACATAATAAAGTAGATATAAACCAAGCATGGAATATCAAAAATTATAAATACATTTGCAACATATCAACATCCCCAAGCTTAACTCCTGCTCGTCCTCGAGTAGGTAAGTGATAAAAAGAAAGAATAATTTTTGAGGTGACATGCACCAGCATAAACTTGATCAAAGTATTGTTGGGTCCGCAACATAGAAAACAAAATTTTTCATACGGTGTCAACTATACGCCAAGATCTATCTACTAGGTACAAAGCAACGGGTGGATATACATCCCACGAGAACTTACCCTCGAAGACAACGAGTTTTGTTAACGAGTAGGAACTCATGGTTGATATAGTCGTACACTTGCCGATCTCAAGATCGTGAGGAAGTTCGAGCGCCGCAACTCAGCAGCGCATCCATACTCGCACACACGTTCAAGCCATCGGACAACCTCCACCTCCTCGCTCCAGCGATCCAGTGGAAGAAGCAACTCCTTCCAGATGAAATGCCACCGGGAACATGTATCTCGCTAATCCGAGACCATGGGGGAATAATTCTAGAAGGGAAGAGAGATCCTTCACAAGGAGGTGTGAGGATGAAGGAGGGAATGGGTGGCCTTTTATAGGAGAAGGGGGGGGGGTGCCCCTCCTCTCCATGGCCGGCGCAAGGGGGGGGGGTGACCCCTCACCTCCCCCATTCATGTGGTGGTAACCCCTCCATATTAAAATGCCTCTTCACATTCCCTTTTAAAGTCTCCACTTTAAATGCATTAAAATTCTCCAAGTTTAATGCTCTCTCATTTAATAAAACTCTTTTATTAAATTTATTCAGAATTTTGTTAATTACTTTAATTAACAAACATTCACATATAGCCCCTTGCTATATTTCAATATCACATGCAGAACCACTTTCTGCAATTTCACCCGAAACAATTTCCGGTTTCTATTGAAACAATTCCTGTGCTTTGCAATTCTTTCGTCTAAAACATATGTGCTCCAAAATGGTGTCCGGTAACTCTTAAGTGTGTCACCCTATGGTTCATGAATAATGCAAACATGATCGAGACCCTTCTCCGATCAATAATCAGCAGCGGGACCTGGAGATCCGTACCGTCTCCTACATATTCAACGATGACTTCTGTGATCGTGAGAACCTTTAATGCTTGTAACTAAATCCCTTTGTCTCGCGATATATTACATGTCCGAGATTCGATCACCGGTATCTCCATACCTAGTTTGATCTCGTTACCGACATGCACTCTTTTCTCGTTCTCGTGATATAACATTCTAGTGATCACATCACTTGCTTGCAAGCTATCTCAATGTGATATCACCGAGAGGGCCCAGAGTATATCTATCCGTCATCGGGATTGACAAATTCCACTCTTGATCCATGAGCCTCAACATAACACCTTCGTAGTACTAAACCCATCTTTATAGTCACCCTATTACGGTGTGACGTTTGATGTTATCAAGATACTCTTCCGGTGTTAGCAATTAACTTGATCTCATGGTCTAAGGATAAAGATTACTTCGTATGATGTTATAGAAATATAAACATAATAACTTGATCGTAATGCTATAGTTCGGATGAATGTTCATCACATCATTCCACCAATGGTGTGACCTTGTTATTAACAACATCCAATGTCCATGATCAGGAAACCTTGATCATCTTGTTAATCAACAAGCTAGTCTATAAGAGAGGCATAACTAGGAACCCTTTTTGTTTATTAAACACACATGTATTGATGTTTCTGATCAATACAATTCTAGCATGTAAAATAAACATCTATCATATATAAGGAATACATAATAACAACTTTATTATTGCCTCTCAGGGCATATTTCCTTCAGTCTCCCACTTGCACTAGAGACAATAATCTAGTTCACATAGTGATAAATCTAACACCCATGGAGTTCTGGTGTTGATCATGTTTTGCCCTAGGGAGAACTTTAGTCAACGGATCTGCTACATTTAGGTCTGTGTGTACTTTACAAATCTTTATATCTCCATCCTTGACATGCTCGCGGATGGAGTGAAACCGGCGCTTAATATGCTTGGAATTCTTGTGAGACCTCCGTTCCTTTGCGTTGGCTATGGCTCCATTGTTGTCACAATAGATCACCATTGGGTCCAATGCACTAGGAACCACACCTAGTTCCGTAATGAACTCTTTCTTCCAAACCGCTTCCTGCGTCGCTTCTGAAGCAGCAACATATTCCGCCTCCGTCGTTGATCCAGCCACCACAGGTTGTTTGGAACTCCTCCAACTAACTGCTTCTCCGTTCAAGAGAAATACGTATCCGGATTGAGACTTAGAGTCATCCGGATCGGTGTCAAAACTAGCATCGACATAACACTTAGCGACTAGCTCTTCTTCACCTCCGTATATAAGAAACATATCCCTAGTTCTTCTCAAGTACTTGAGGATGTTCTTTACCGCTATCCAGTGTTCGAACACGGATCAGATTGGTACCTACTAGTCAAACTAATAGCATGTGCCACATCCGGTCTTGTACATAGCATGGCATACATAATAGAGCCTATGGCCGAGGCATAGGGGATCTTATCCATCATCTCTCTTTCTTCCGCCGTAGCCGGACTTTGAGTCTTACTCAATGTCTTGCCTTGCAACATAGGTAAGAACCCCTTCTTACTTCCGTCCATATTAAACTTCTTTAATATCTTATCAAGGTATGTACTCTGCGATAGCCCAATTAGGCGCCTTGATCTATCTCTATAGATTTTAATGCCTAATATATATGACGCTTCACCAAGGTCTTTCATCGAAAATTTGTTGTATAGATAACTTTTAACACTGTTTAAAAGATCTATATCATTTCCAATCAATAATATGTCGTCCACATATAATATCAGAAATGCCACATTGCTCCCACTCACTTTCTTGTAAATACAAGCCTCTCCATAAGTTTGGACAAATCCAAACTCTTTGATCACCTCATCAAAGCAGAGATTCCAACTCCGGGATGCTTGCTTCAGTCCATAGATGGATCGCTGAAGTTTGCATACCTTATTAGAATCCTTAGGATCGACAAAACCCTTAGGTTGTATCATATACAACTCTTCTTCAATATTACCATTGAGGAACGCAGTTTTGACATCCATCTGCCATATTTCATAATCGAAATATGCAGCAATTGCTAACATAATCCTAACTGACTTAAGCATCACTACGGGAGAGAATGTCTCATCATAGTCAACTCCTTGAATTTGTCGAAACCCCTTTGCGACAAGTCGAGCCTTATAGATGGTCACATTACCATCAACATCAGTTTTTCTTTTGAAAATCCATTTATTCTCAATGGCCTTTCGATCGTGAGGTAAGTCCACCAAGGTCCAAACTTGGTTCTCGTACATGGATTCCATCTCGGCTTTCATGGCTTCTAGCCATTTGTTGGAATCCGGGCTCATCATCACTTCTTCATATGTTGCAGGGTCATCCATTTCATCAACCATGAAATTCACAATAGGATTGCCGTACAGTTCAGGAGCTGCACGTGTCCTGCTTGACCTGCGAGGTTCGGTAGTTTCCTCTTTCAAAGTTTCATGATCAATATCATTAGCTCTCTCTTCATTAGGTGAAGTCAACTCCGAAACAACTTCCGGTGCTGCGCTACTCGCCATTTCATGAAGAGAAGGTTCAATAACCTCTTCGAGTTCTACCTTCCGACTACTCACACCTTTCGCGAGAAACTCCTTCTCAAGAAAGGATCCATTCTTGGCAACAAAAACCTTGCCCTCGGATCTATGATAGAAGGTATACCCAATTGTTTCCTTAGGGTATCCTATGAAGACGCATTTTTCCGCTTTGGGTTCGAGTTTATCTGGTTGAAGTTTCTTCACATAAACATCGCATCCCCAAACTTTAAGAAATGATAGCTTAGGTTTGTTTCCAAACCATAATTCATACAGTGTCATTTCAACGGATTTAGATGGTGCCCGATTTAAAGTGAATGCAGCTGTTTCCAGTGCATAACCCCAAAATGACAGTGGCAAGTCAGTCAGAGACATCATATATCGAACCATATCCAATAAGGTACGATTACGACGTTCCAACACACCATTATGTTGTGGTGTTCCAGCAGACGTGAGTTGTGAAACTATTCCACACTCTTTCATGTGTGTGCTAAACTCGTAACTTAGATACTCTCCTCCATGGTCAGACCGTAGAAATTTGATCTTTCTATTACGATGATTTTCCACTTCATTCTGAAATTCCTTGAACTTTTCAAAAGTTTTAGACTTGTGTTTCATCAAATAGATATACCCATATCTACTCAAATCATCCGTGAAAGTAACAAAATAACGATATCCACCTCGCGCTGACACACTCATTGGTCCACACACATCAGTATGTATGATTTCCAATAGATCTGTCGCCCGTTCCATTGAACTGGAAAACGGTGTTCTAGTCATCTTGCCCATAAGGCATGGCTCACATGTATCAAATGATTCAAAATCAAGTGATTCCAAAAGTCCATCAGAATGGAGTTTCTTCATGCGTTTAACACCAATATGACCTAGACGGCAGTGCCACATATATGCAGATATATCATCATCAAGTTTAATCTTTTTAGCATTAACATTATGAATGTGCGTAATATTACTATCGAGATCCATTAGAAATAAACCATTCAACACAGGTGCATGACCATAAAAGATATTATCCATATAAATCGAACAACCATTGTTTTCAGATTTAAACGAATAACCACTTTGCATCAAACACGATCCGGATACAATGTTCATGCTAAGTGCAGGCACCAAATAACAATTATTTAGGTTTATGACTAATCCCGATGGCATTTGGAGAGGCAGCGTTCCGACGGTGATCACATCAACTCTTGATCCATTGCCGACCCGCATTGTGACCTCATCCCTTGCTAGTTGTCGCTTGTTCCGCAGCCCCTGAATCGAGTTACATATATTAGCAACTGATCCCGTATGAAATACCAGGTGCTACTGCGAGTACTAGTCAAGTACACATCAATAACATGTATATCACATATACCTTTGTTTGCCTTGCCGGACTTCTTGTCCGCCAAATACTTGGGGCAGTTGTGCTTCCAATGGCCAGTCCCCTTGCAATAGTAGCACTCGGTATCAGACTTAGGGCTAGCCCGAGGTTTCTTTTTAGGCATGGCAACAGATTTTCCACCCTTATTTCCCTTGTGCTTGCCTTTCTTGTCCTTCTTGAAACCGGTGGTCCTATTGATCATCAACACTTGATGTTCTTTCCTAATCTCCACTTCTGTAGTCTTAAGCATTGACAGAAGCTCGGGAAGAGTCTTCTTCATGCCCTGCATATTATAGTTCATCACGAAGCTCTTGTAGCTAGGTGGCAGAGATTGGAGAACACGATGTATGCCCAAGTCAATGGGAATCGTTATTCCCAAGGACACAAGATTATCGGCGTACCCAGACATTTTGAGTACATGCTAACTAACGGAGCCGTTCTCCTCCATCATGCAGCTAAAGAACTTTTTAGTAGCATTATAACTCTCTATGGCAGCATGGGTATCAAAAATCATTTTCAATTCTCCCAAGGTATCAAAGGCATTGCCATTTTCGAAACGCTTTCGAAGTTCTGGCTCTAGCCCATACAGTATGCCGCAATGAACTAAGTTGTGGTCCTCCTGATGAGTCACATAGACATTCTTTTCCTCGTTAGGGGCATCAGGAGCTGGTGGGGGGCCTAGCAGCGCATCTAGCACATATTGCTTTTGTACAGCAGTGAGGAGAATCCTCAAATTCATAGCCCAGTTGGTGAAGTTGCTACCATTTGCAGCAAGTTTCTCTTTCTCCATGAACACATTGAAATTAAAAGCAGGTGGTGCCATCTACAACAGAATTTGTAAAGTTTATTTAGACTAAGTTTATGATAGATTGAGTTCAACTAATCCAAATTACTAATGAACTCCCACTCAAAAACGACATCCCTCATGCCTTTTTGGTGATTACATGAACCAAATCCACTACACCAAGTCTGATCATCACGTGAGTCAGTGTAGTTTCAAAGGCGAGCATCTATATGGGCATCATATCAACCATATGACTCATGCTTAACCTTTCGGTCCGTGTTCCGAGGCCATGTCTGTACATGCTAGGCTCGCCAAGTAAGAACCTTAGTACTCGCGTGTGTAAAACTGTCTTACACCCGTTCTATGAAAGCGTAGAGTCGAGTACACCCGATCATCACGTGATGTCTCGAAACACGATCCATAGAATGGTGCATACTCAAGGAAGAACACATTTTATCTTGATATCTAAATGAGGGATCATCTTATAATGCTACCAAAAGCGCCAAACTAGCAGTATAAGATGCTAACATGTAATGTGTAAAGTGAGATGATATGGTCCATGCATTTGATCTCTATCATTTGCATCGTGGTATGATCTCTATCATTCCTTTGTGTGTAAGGCCAAGGTCTATGGAACTTACACGTTGAATGTGTTGTAAGAGTATCTATCATATATCTACTTACAATAATACCATATCAATACACTAGCCCATCAACGATCTAAACTAGACGCCTCTAATTTATCAATTGCAAGTTTTACGTGGCTTAGGGCTTTCGGAGATAGAACCGTTCTCACCTACGAACATGAACCACGATGAGGATAACTAAGTTATTAGCAACTAGTTGTAAATCATATATTGACTATAGTAGGAGAGACAGACATGTAAGGTTGATCCGGGCCACTTATGCAAAACAAGTTGCATGTCAGTCGTGGAACCGGTCTCATGTACGATGACATGTAAGGTTGGTCCGGGCCGCTTCATCCCACTATGCCACCAATATCCAAAATACATAGAAGATGCAATAACATGATCATCATCACCCACATATAAATATATGTGTACTACCCGTGCAAAGCACCTACGCATAGATCATACTCTGATACCACTGTTGGGTCCGCAGCATAGAAAACAAAAAATTTCCTACGTTGTGACCTATATGCCAAGATCTATCTACTAGGTACAAAGCAAAGGGTGGATATACATCCCACGAGAACTTACCCTCGAAGACAACGAATTTTTTTAATGAGTAGGAACTCGTGGTTGATGTAGTCGTACACTTGCCGATCTCAAGGTCGTGAGGAAGTCCGAGCGCCGCAACTCAGCAGCGCATCCGTACTCGCACACACGTTCAAGCCATCAGACAACCTCCACCTCCTCGCTCCAGCGATCCAGTGGAAGCAGCAACTCCTTCCAGATGAAATGCCACCGGGAACATGTATCTCGCTAATCCGAGACCATGTGGGAATAATTCTAGAGGGGGAGAGAGATCCTTCACAAGGAGGTGTGAGGATGAAGGAGGGAATGGGTGGCCTTTTATAGGAGGAGGGGGGGTGCCCCTCCTCTCCATGGCCGGCGCATGGGGGGTGACCCCTCACCTCCCCCATTCATGTGGTGGTAACCCCTCCACATTAAAATGCCTCTTCACATTCCCTTTTAAAGTCTCCACTTTAAATGCATTAAAATTCTCCAAGTTTAATGCTCTCTCATTTAATAAAACTCTTTTATTAAATTTATTTAGAATTTTGTTAATTACTTTAATTAACAAACATTCACATATATCCCCTTGCAATATTTCAATATCACATGCAGAACCACTTTCTGCAATTTCACCCGAAACAATTTCCGGTTTCTATTGAAACAATTCCTGCGCTTTGCAATTCTTTCGTCTGAAACATATGTGCTCCAAAATGGTGTCCGGTAACTCTTAAGTGTGTCACCCTACGGTTCGCGAATAATGCAGACATGATCGAGACCCTTCTCCGATCAATAATCAGCAGCGGGACCTAGAGATCCGTACTGACTCCTACATATTCAACGATGACTTCTATGATCGTGAGAACCTTTAACGCTTGTAACTAAATCCTTTTGTCTCGCGATATATTACATGTCTGAGATTCGATCATCGGTATCTCCATACCTAGTTTGATCTCGTTACCGACATGCACTCTTTTCTCGTTCCTGTGATATAACATTCTAGTGATCACATCACTTGCTTGCAAGCTATCTCAATGTGATATCACCGAGAGGGCCCAGAGTATATCTATCCGTCATCGGGATTGACAAATTCCACTCTTGATCCATGAGCCTCAACATAACACCTTCGTAGTACTGAACCCATCTTTATAGTCATCCTATTATGGTGTGACGTTTGATGTTATCAAGATACTCTTCCGGTATTAGCAATTAACATGATCTCATGGTCTAAGGATAAAGATTACTTCGTATGATGTTATAGCAATATAAACATAATGACTTGATTGTAATGCTATACTTCAGATGAATGTTCATCACATCATTCCACCAATGGTGTGACCTTGTTATTAACAACATCCAATGTCCATGATTAGGAAACCTTGATCATCTTGTTAATCAACAAGCTAGTCTATAAGAGAGGCATAACTAGGAACTCTTTTTGTTTATTAAACACACATGTATTGATGTTTCCGATCAATACAATTCTAGCATGTAAAATAAACATCTATCATATGTAAGGAATACATAATAACAACTTTATTATTGCCTCTCGAGGCATATTTCCTTCAAGTATTTTAAAACATTGATAGCTGGTCATAGTACTTCAACATAGCATGAAAGATAAAGTTCTAACAATAAGACATAGCAACTATGTTGTAACATGAAAAGGCACAAACAAAAGATTCATGAATAACAATGCTTGCAAGACGTTTGTTTGTTTCACATAAAGACAACATAGCATAGTGGCATTCAACTTGTCCCTCATAATGTAGCAAATCATAATTGCATAGGACACCTTCAAAGTTTATAAGGGTGACTAGATACAAATAGTTTAAGAACAAGCAATATCAAAGTTATGCATCAATCAACAAGTCTTGGGACAATGCATATTAAACTAAGAATGACCACTATGCTCTCTCAATAGGTGCTTAAAGATAGAAGGTGGAGACTCAACATAAAAGTAAAAGAAAGGCCTTCATAGAAGGAAGCAGGGATTCAAGTTTCATAAAGAGCTTCCAAAAATTATGGTACTTATTAGCTTTCAGCTCTCATTGCCCTATCATAAGCATCTTGAAGTGATTAAGGTTAAAATGAACAAACTATGGAATATATGCTTGACAAAGTATAAGCTGGAAATCTCATTTCCCTTGAATACGAGGGCCGCTCCTCATGCTACTCAAGTTTAGTTACCGGTAAGTTCTTGTCATAGTAAGTACATGTGTATCATAGAGAACCGCCAACGGGGTACCCCTTGCCCGATGATATGGAAGAATCCCCATATCAAAATGACAAGGCAAGCCGACAACGAGCATCTCAACAATCTTCTTATTTACCATGGGAAAATGGTGCCTTTTTCTCTCTTTCCTCTTTTCTCATCTCTTTTTTTCTTTTTCTATTTTTCTCAATCTATATCTCTTTTTTTATAAGAAGAATGCTTCATATATTGCTCATTATGGTTACGCTGCAGGTTTCCACCATGATTAGGCATGGATTAGACCGGCGGCCTAGGCATTTCTCTAACACACATACATAACTCCATAGACTTACAAGCTCCCCTTTCATTTCACACCGACGACATCCATAGACAAAAAGAGCATGATATCCATTAGGTACAATGTACAAGTGCAATGTTGAAAGTGTTCCCCATGACATCATGGTTCTGCTAATCCCCGACATATAAGTGCAAGCATATACAACATAGATGACACAATGGTTCAATTTTATTAGGGGCAAGAAAAGTAAAGTGTGCCATCAAGTTCGTGAGAGCTTTAATCACTAGTTTTCTCATAACAAGTTTAACTCAGAAGGTAGAAAAACATGAATATACTTGGAATAGCAAATGCTAATAGGTAGGTATGGTGGACTCTTTGTAATAACTTGGTTTTATATGGAGTTGGATGCATGAGTGGAACTCATACTTGGTTATGGAGGCTAGCAAAAGACTGGGAGCGACCAACTAAGAGAGCAATAATGGCCATAATCATGCAGAGCGATAAAACATCATTAATTAAAGCATAAACCGATATTACAAGTCGAAAACTAAAGGATCATAGAGGCTATGGTGACTTGGGATAGTCATAACTTGGTGTGAGCATGTGCCAAGTCAACCCAAATAAAGCATCAAAGGAGAATACCACAATACTATGCTTTAATATGCTAAAACAACGCATGATTCTTTCAAAGCACATTAAGCAATCTCAATTGTTTGTAATATGTCATGCTACAGCAAAAATCACTAAGCATAAATCCAAAACAATATGAAGCATGACATGACAAAGCATAGGCCACAGTCAATAGCAAGCTCTCTTTACCACTTAAGCATGAACTTTTCCTACTCTTTTCCAATCCAAACCAAACTATTTGAAAACTAATGTATGAAAGAGGGGGTCCAACCAATTTAGTCAAGCAAACTAAGAAAACCAAGAAAATGAAAATCAAAAACAAAAACAAAGATGCTCCAAGAACAACACAACTTGTGCATGAAACAATAAAGATGAAGTGTTTGGAGAAAACCTGAGATTTTCATTGATGAAGAAGGGGATGCCTTGCGCATCCCCAAGCTTTGACGCTTGTACTTTTTGGATATTTCTTGGGGTGACACGTGTGGTATCCCCAAGCTTGAGCTTTAGTCCATTTTTCATCTCATTACATCATTCTCTCCATCCACCTAAATTTTTTCCTTCATACAAAACTTCACACAATCTTTATTAGCAACATTAGTGTACTCAAGATAATAAGTCTTTAGGTTCAGTTTCAACACCAATAAAACTTCCATTAAAACACAATATACTGTAGCACTTCCCTCAAAAATCTCAATTCCCCAAAAAGAACCCAAAAAGGAATCAACAAGAAGCAAATGCAAATAATGGCAGAAATCTGTCAAAACAGACCAGCAGGTAAAAACCAATTTTTTCGAAGACCTTCTATTGCTCAAATCGAAAAGTGTTGAACTAACGAAAGTTAGATAACAACCTGGGGCAGGAGCACAAAAATTCCCAGTGCAAACCGACGTACAGAGATGTGACAGGAATTTTTACAGCGAAGCACAAAAATCTGTTTCGGGACAGCAACTTCCCCAAGCATTACTTCTCTCTCATTAGAGGTTACTCTTGGCACAAAAATCAAATAAAAAGGATAAGGAGAGGTTATTACAGAGTTAATAACTTTCAAGACTCATCTAAAACTTTTGGGTTATCTCCCAATAAGTACTTTTCTTTAACGCCTTTAAGTTAGGCATAAGAAGCAAGAAAAGCATCAAGTATTCTCAAATGAAGAAGCATTAAGAGTAAATTTTGTTTTCATAGGAGAGGCAAAAGGAATATTCTCTCTCTTCTTAGGGAAGTGTTCTATACCTTTCTTGAGTGGGAGTTGATATTTAATGGTGCCTTCTTTTATATCAATAATGGCACCAATAGTTCTAAGAAAAGGTCTTCCCAAAGTAATAGGACAAGAAGCATTGAATTCAACATCCAAAACATAGAAATCAACAGGGACATAGGCGTTGTTAACCATAATAAGAACATCGTTAATACTCCCCATGGGTTTCTTTTTAGCATTATCATCAAGTGGGACATTTAAATAACAATCTTCCAATGGTGGCAAGTTAAGCATATCATAAATCCTTCTAGGCATAATAGAAACACTACTATCAAGATCACATAAAGCTTTGAAATCAAAATCATTCACTTTCATATTAATGATGGGTTCCCAACCATCTTCTAGTTTCATAGGAATAGAATCTTTATGTTTCATCTTTTCTTGTTTAATTTTTATGAGAGCATTAGTAATGTGTTTTGTAAAGGCCATATTCATAGCACTAGCATTAGGACTTTTAGCAAGCTTTTGTAGGAACTTAATTACTTCAGAGATATTGCAACCATCAAGATCAAAATCATAATTATCATCTAAAGTAGGAGAGCTATTGTTTCTTATATTTCGAAGAGTTTCAGCATTTTTATTAGAAAAGGTTCCATTGGGTTTACTAGCTTCAACATTAGTGGTAGTGATAGTAGAAACACTAATATTTCTAGCAATTTCATCTTCTCTTTCCCACTTAGCATGCAATTTAGCTAATAGTCTAACATTTTCATCAATTCTAACTTGTATGGCATTAGTAGCAGCAAAGGGATTCTCAATAGTTTTAGGTTTAGTAGCCATTTTATTCAAAGAAGATTGTGCTTCAGCCAATGATGTTATGTTTCTTTTAGCATTAGAGAGTTTCTCCTCAATAGTTTTATTGAAAGCAGTTTGTTTGCTAATAAAATCCTTAAGCATAACTTCAAGTTCAGAGGGAGCACTCGAATTATTGTTGTAGGAATTTTCATAAGCATTACCATTATTGGGAGGATATGGCCTATAATTATTATTACCAAAATTATTCATGTAGGCATTGTTGCTAAAATTATTATTTCTTATAAAGTTCACATCAACTTGCTCTTCTTGAGAAACCAAAGAGGCTAAGGGAACATGATTTGGATCAATATGAGCTTTCCCATTAACAAGCATAGACATAATAACATCATTTTTATCACTGAAGGAAGAGGTCTCTTCAACAGAATTTACCTTCTTACCTTGTGGAGCTCTCTCAGTGTGCCATTCAGAATAGTTAACCATCATATTATCCATAAGCTTTGTTGTAGCACCCAAAGTAATGGTCATAAAGGTACCTACAGCAGTAGAATCCAGTAGATTTCTTGAAGAATAATTAAGTCCTGCATAAAAGGTTTGGATAATCATCCAAGCAGTCAATCCATGAGTGGGACAATTCTTTACCAAAGATTTCATTCTTTCCCAAGCTTGAGCAACATGTTCATTATCAGATTGTTTAAACTTCATTATTTCACTTTTCATAGATATAATCTTAGCAGGAGGATAGTATTTTCCAATGAAAGCATCTTTGCATTTAGTCCAAGAATCAATACTATTTCTAGTTAGGGATTGCAACCATTCTTTAGCTTTTCCTCTCAAAGATAAAGGAAACAATTTAAGCTTAATAATATCTCCATCTATATCCCTATGCTTTTGCATCTTACAAAGTTAAACAAAGTTATTTAGATGAGCAGCAGCATCTTTAGTACCAATTCTAGAAAATTGTTCTCTCATAACAAGATTGAGCAAAGCAGGTTTAATTTCAAAGAAAGTAGCTTCAGGAACAGGTGGAGCAATAGGTGTGCACATGAAATCATTGTTGTTAGTGCTAGTAAAGTCACACATCTTAGTGTTTTCAAGAGTAGTCATTTTTGCATTTTTAATAAAGAAAGCAAACTTAGTACAACTATTTTTTGTGTGTTTTTGATAAAGAAACAAGCAAACAAAGCAGAAATAAACTAAGCAAAACAAATAAAACAAAGTAAAGAGATTGGTTATGAGGGACTCCCCTTGTGAAAATGTCCTTGACTCCCTGGAAACGACGCCAGAAAAATACTTGCTAGCTCGTGGTTGATATCGAGCTCGCTGGGGAACCCCAAGAGGAAGGTATGATGAGCACAGCAGTAAGTTTCCCTCAGTTATGAAGCCAAGGTTATCGAACCAGTAGAAGCAAGGAAACACCTCCAAGGTGTTGTTTCTAACTTGGAATCCTACACAACACAACCACAGAACTTTGCCCCCAACTTACAGTGAGGTTGTCAATCTCACCGGTTTTGCTGAAAACAAAGGATTAAACGAATTGTGTAGAAGAAAGTAATAGCTTGCAGAAAGTAAATAGAAAACAATAAACTATTGTAGATTGATGGTAAAAGAAAGGACCGGGGTCCATAGTTCACTAGTGGTGATTCTACTTAAGATATATGACATGTTGGGTGAACAAATTACAGCGGGGCAATTGACAAACATCGAGAAAGCATACATGCATATACTAATCATCTTGACTTCTATGAGATTTGATTGGGCATTACAACATTATACATAGACTGTAATCCAACTGCATCTATGACTAATAATCCACCTTCAGGTTATCATCCAAACCCCCTCCAGTATTAAGTTGCAAGCAAGAGATAATTGCATTAAGCATTGCATGTAAAGTAAACAATACGATTGTTCTATGAACAAAGGATTGTTGTTTTCTCCCTAGTAGCAACAACACATCTAGTACCTTAGAGATTTCTATCAGTTCTCCACATTACTAGAGGCATGAACCCACTATCGAGCATAAATACCCCCTCTTGGAGTTGCTAGCATCTACTCGGCCAAGATATCTACTAACAATGGAGAACATGCAAGATCACAAATAACAAAGACATGATAGAATCAATAATCAATCTGAAATAGCATATCAATATCCATCGGATCCCCGCAAACACAACATGTATGATTACAAATAGATGATCTTGATCATGAATGGAGCTCACAAGATCTAAAAATGATAGCACAAAGGAGAAGAACCAACCATCTAGCTACTACATGGACCCGTAGTCCAAGGATGAACTACTCACGCATCACATCGGAGCTTGCATGGTGATGAAGAAGGCCTCCAGGGTGAATTCTCCCCTCTGGCAGGGTGCCGGGAAGAGCTTCAGATCCCTCCCGATCTAGGGATGGAGATGACGGCGGCTATAGACTCTTTCATAGATTTTTGATCAGGTACTTAGGGTTTCTGTATCGGAGGAAATATATAGGCGAAAGGGGAGGCTGAGGGGGTGCCCTAGGCGACCACACCACCCCCTGGCGTGGGCCTGGCCTGGCCCCGTGGCTAGGTGGTGTGGGCGGCCCCTGGCCCCTCTCCGTCTTATATTCTGGCTCAATGTCCCCCTCAGTGAAATATTGACTTTGGCTTTTGTCCTGTCCAATTCCGAGAATATTCATTTTCTGACTTTCCTGGAACCAAAAACAGGAAAAAACAGGCAGCTGACACTGTGGCATCTTGTTAATAGTTTAGTCCAAGAAAGTGTATAAAAATACTCCAAAGTGTGGGCAAAACATAAGAAAGTAGATATAAACCAAGCATGGAACATCAAAAATTATAGATACGTTTGTAACGTATCAACCGGCACCCTGAACGCGAACTATGGAGATCAATCTGCCTTCACTGTTCTTGGGCATGAGGTTTCTAGCTGAGAAAAACGCACCCGTGGTTCCTATTCGTTCGTCTGCGTGTCACTTTAGTCCTAATTCTATAAAACTGCACACGCAAGTCCTAAATGTTTTATAAGTAAGTCATGGGAGGTCCTAAACTGGTTCTACGACCATTGACTGCTGCCACATAGGCTGCAGGCAATTTGGCCGGAGTTTTCCCATAGCTGGCATTTGCTTTTTTTTGCAAATGAACCCCTATAAGTACCTGCCTTCTTATTCCCCGGCCCTCAGGTCTCTCTATCTCTCTCTTTGCTCTCTCACCCCACTTCAGCACCATGAGTAACTCGACAAGCTTGTCTGCTGGCACTAGGCCTAGGAGGAAGCCAACTTCTACATCCCCCTCGGCCCTCGTTGGCATCTGGTACACTGGCAGTTGTAGCTATTGCACCGACGGGGAAAGCTGTCATTGGTGCCATCTCCTGCTGTGGAATTCAGAGGACAATTCGGCTCGTCTCTCAATCAAGGGAAAATCTAGGACGAGTCTTTTACAAATGCCCTAATCTTCGTGTAAGTTCGCTGGTTGATGGTGATACATCCAAAACGTATATACTTTATTGAACACTTTTGCTATTGTTTCTCCTCTAAACTTGTGTAATTTGGATATAACTAACATGGACTGATGATGTTTTCAGCAGAATTACCTTGGTGTCTAGTTTTTGTGCAGAAAATCAACTATCAGGAAAAATCCCGGAAAATATGCCAAAAATCCTATTTCACCAGAAGACGAGACGGAGGAGGGCCACGAGGGGCCCACACCACCTGGCCGCGCGGGCTAGTCCAGGCCGCGCCTGGGGTGGTGTGGCCGCCTCGGTCACCCCCTCGGCCTCCCTCTTCGCCTATAAGTTGCCTCTTGACCTAAAAACCAAGGGGGGTTCGACGTTTTTCCAAAAAGAGTTCCGCTGCGCCGCCACCACCAGATTCCGTGATTGATAACCAGAAACTCCGTTCTGGCACCCTGCCGGGACGGGGAATTGGAGGAGATCATTGCCATCATCATCACCATCACTTCTCCATCAACCATCCATGATTCCCCCATCCATGAGTGACTAATCCCCCGTTGTAGGCTATAGGGATGGTAGGGATTGGATGAGATCGTTCATGTAATGGCATTAGATTGTTAGAGCATGGTGCCTAGTATCTATTATTAGTGCTTTTTGACTTTGTTGCAACTTGTTATGCTTAATGCTTGTCACTAGGGCCTGAGTGCCATGATTTCAGATCTGAACATGTTATTGATTCATTATGATAGTATTGTTTGAGATCTTACCTGCAAGTTGTATACACATATTGTTGTCCGGAACCAAAGGCCCCAAAATGACAATAATCGGGATAACCGGAGGGGATGGCTTTCATGTGAGGATCACATGTGTTCACGGAGTGTTAATGCTTTTCTCCGGTGCTCTATTAAAAGGAGCACCTTAATTGCCAGTAGTTCCCTTGAGGCCCCGCTGCAAACGGGCTGGCAGGACAAAAGATGTTGTGCAAGTTCTCATTGCGAGCACGTATGACTATATATGGAACACATGCCTATGATTATTTAGTACTTGGATGCTTTATCTTATTTATCTACAAATGCCATATATCTTGATTGCTATATGAATTGTCTTGTCCATGCAACGCCCGTCCATCCATCCCTATGCCTACCGCGCTTTAATCCTACTGTTTACTGCAATTGTTACTATTGTCTTTACTTTTACTACTGCTATTACTTTGCTATTGCTACTACAAAACTGTTGCTACTGATAAACTGTTGTGAATAAGATTGTTTCCAGGTGCAGCTGAATTGACAACTCAGTTGTTAAGGCTTATAAATATTCTTTGGCTCCCCTTGTGTCGAATCAATAAATTGGGTTTCACTTCCCTCGAAAGTACCGCGATACACCCCCTATACTTGTGGGTCATCAAGACTATTTTCTGGCGCCGTTCCCGGGGAGCATAGATCTATTTATCAAGTTCACTTGGAATCACTATTGTTCGCTGCCATCCATCCATCATGGTAAGTCTTGTGATGGCAAGGTCCCTATTTTACCATCCACTACAAGGAGAGGTACGGTTCTGAACACCTCTGTTGCTCTTGATTCACCATCTGTTATGAGTAAGCTCCTTACACCACCACATACACATGCTACACACACTGCTACTACTACTGAATCTGAAACTTCTGATTCTTATGATGCTACTTCTACTATGCTTAATAAAAGTGGTTCATTAGGTCCTTTCCTAGATTCTATGATGCTAGAACTATAGCTGGAAATACTGAAACTCCTAATGAAGATACTACTACACCTATCAGTTCACCTGAATCTAAAGAGAGTTATTATATTGAAGACGGTTATATAGAGATGACTCATGAATTTACTAAAGAATGTCAAAACACTCATCATAAAAATGCTATTAGGAGTCTTCTTGAGAAACGTACTGTTAGACCTAAATTATCTCCTAATGTTAAGTTTGCTACATCTCCCATAAACATTAAAGATAAGGATTATGATTTGTCTCTTGATTTATCTTCCATAACCATTGTTGAGAAAGAACCTTTTTGTGGAACTAAGAATGAAAGTGCTGTAGCACATATGACTGAGCTTTCTACCATGAGTGGCTTATTTTCTGATGATATTAAGATGCACACCTACTTTGTTGATAAAATTTTCCCTTTTTCACTAAAAGGAGAAGCTAAAACTTGGTTTAATAATTTACCTCCTGGATCTATTGATAGCCCTGATTGCTTGATTAGTACTTTCCTTCAGAAATGTTTCCCTCCTAGTGCTAGACATGCCATTTTGCAGGAACTTTTTGATTTTAAATAGGGAGAAAAAGAGATATTGCTTGAATCATGGGCAAGGTTTATGCTTTGATTCATGCGCAAGCTGGATGTCCATTACCTAAAAATGAGCTTCTTGATATATATTATAATGGACTAACTGAAGAATCTAGGACATACCTGGATAGTTGTGCTGATTGTGTTTTCAAGAAGAGAACTCCCAAAGAAGATGAGGAATTAATGGCTAAAGTAAGCAAGAATTATGAAGACTGGACTTCATCTGAGCCAACTACACCTGAGACAACTACACCCGAGTTAATTGTGCCTGAGCCAACACCAACACCAAAACCAAAGAAGAGGGGAGTTATTGAACTAAATGATGAAGTGATGAAGGAGGGTAAGAAATGTCTTAAGGAGAAGGGAATTAAAGCTGAAGATGTGAAGAATTTACCTCCTATAGAAGAATTATGTAAGCCAATCCCCCACTCATCCACTATTGAGGTACACTCTCTCCAACATTTCGATGAAGGTGATATTCCTTACTCTAAACCTCCTGATCAATGCTTAGAAGAATTTGATGTTTTTATTGTTAAGCAAGATAATTTTAATAAAAGGTACAAAATCATTTAATGGAAAACTCTAGAGCTATTGTTGAGTTAAGGGATATTGTGGAAAGAACCTCTAATGATGTTAAAATGCTTGTTAAACATTTTCAAATGGTTCAAACTCAAATTGATCAGCTTATTAAGGTACAAAAAGATTTGCTAGTTAATGCTTCTAAGGAAAAACAAGTGTATGAAATTATAACTAGAAGTGGTGCTGCTACCCAGGATCCTCTATATCCTGAGGGGCATCCTAAAAGAATTGAGCAGGATTCTCAACAAACTGAAAATAGTGGTACTATTCCTAAGAAAAGGAAAAGGAAACATAAAACTATTGTAGAACCTTCTGAACCTGCTAAAGATCCTAATACTATATATGTCTCTAATGCTGAAACTGAAAGTGGTAATGAAGAAAATGATGCTCCTGGTAAAGAAGAAGTTGAAGAAGAACCTGAAAGGCACACTAAGAATACTAAATATACTAAAGAAGATTTTGTTGCTAAGAAACATGGTAGTGAAAGAGAGCCTTGGGTCCAAAAACCTATGCCTTTCCCTGATAAGAAACACAAGTCAAAGGAAGATGAACACTATAATAAGTTTTGTGAGTGGATGAAACCTTTATTTTTGCAAATTCCTTTGACTGATGCTATTAAATTACCACCTTATTCAAAGTATATGAAGGATATTGTCTCTAATAAAAGGAAGATCCCTAATGAAGAAATTTCTACTTTGCTTGCCAATTATTCCTTTAATGGTAAGGTTCCAAAGAAAATTGGAGACCCAGGGATTCCAACTATTCCATGCTCTATTAAAAATAGTTATGTTAGAACTGCTTTGTGTGATTTGGGAGCAGGAGTTAGTGTTATGCCTTTTTCCCTCTACAAAAGACTTCAATTGGAAAAACTAATACCAGCTGATATATCTTTGCAAATGGCTGATAAATCTACTACTATTCCTGTTGGTATATGTGAGGATGTACCTGTTCAAGTGGCTCATAATTGCTTGATATTAACTGACTTTGTTGTGCTTGAGATGCCTGAAGATGATAATATGTCTATTATTCTTGGGAGACCTTTTCTTAATACTGCAGGAGCTGTTATTAATTTTAATCAAGGAAAGGTGACTTTTAATGTTAATGACCAGGAGCATACTGTCTATTTCCCCAAGAAGATTGATAGGAATTATGGTTTAAATTCAGTTGAACATGTTGAGGGCATCCAAGTTAGAGAAATATATTGTCCCATACCACGAGAAAAATATGAAACTATTATGATCGGGACCATTGCTATCAAGGTTGAGGTAACATAATCATTAGTGGAATACAAAGTTTTGTTTCATATAAAATTATTTTGGTAACAAGACCTGATCAACCGTGTTATCAAAGGGATTTTAATGAACAAAACAATGTTTTCACCATGATTATCTTTGCTTACTTTTATTTTATCCATTTTAGTTTTTGCTTTCACTTAGTTTACCTTTCTATTGCTAGTTGCTTGCTTTTTAGAGTGTCTTAGAACTTCTGAAGTTTTAGTTTTGTTTTGAATTTGTGTCATTCCAAAGCCAAGAAAATCATTCATCAATACCTGAAAATTGCTAAAAAAAATAAAGTGTCTCGAAAAATTCCAGAAAATTCATATTAATTTTTTACGTGAAAAAATGGGTAGAGAAGTGCCTGGAGAGTACCAGGGGGCCCACCAGGCAGGCACACCACCTGGTGGCGCGGCCACATCAGGGGCACGCCTGGCCATGGTGTGGGCCACCCTGGCCCTCCACTCACTCTCTCACTTGCCACTGCCTTCTCTCTCCCGAGAAAACATCAGTTCATTGCTCAAAATTGTGTTCTTGATGTTCTTGTCCATGATTTTTCGATCTCCTTGCTCAGCCCATCTTTGTTGCTGAAATTTGGAGCATTTGTTCTCCGGTATATGACTCCTCCGCTTGTCCAAGTAGATTTGTGTTTAGTGATTTATATCTTGAGTATTTAGCTACTATAGGTGACAGGTTATGTGAGCTTTTAAGCTTGTCCAATGCTTAGAGATATTGTTTTGATGCATGTTTAGGCTTCATACAAGTCCCTATGAGTAGTTCCCTTCATTATGTAATCACTTTGCAATCACTTGTATGATGGTTGTCCTAAATTTCAGAAAAGAAGATGAATGAACACCAACTCAACCAACATGAATTAAGGGTGCCTGAGGTTATGAAGGTTCACCGAGAGGAGGAAGTTTTTCCTTCCATCTATCCATGCCCCAAATTCATGAGGGCTACAGGGATTTATCAGGACTTCCATACTTTAATTGCTAATGCAGGATTGGAGCATTTTGTGGGAGATGAACCTTACCAATTTTTGAAACTAACTATGTCTGTGGTGCAGGACTTTCGATTTAGTTGATCTTTGCCTAACCCCATGGTTCACTACGAAATTTACAATATAGCTATCAACCTTCCTTTTAATGACTTTTGTGCAGCTATTAAAGTACCTCAGTGGGGATCGTGCGAAAGGATTAAAGAGCGACCTACACCACTCATGGATTTGTATGCGGAGATTTGCCAAGGGAGCAACTTCTCAAAGTAGAGTGGGAAAATTCGTAATATTCATCTCCCGTCTATTCGCTACTTTGCTTACTTTATTGCCAAGTGTGTTCTCGCTAGGAAAACTGCTAATAAGTTATCTTCATATGATCTAGCATTCATCTCAGTTGCTTTAAAATGAGATAGGACTTACAATTTGGGTGCCTTGATAGCTTTCCGTCTTGCTGCTAACCGCGAGAAAGCTGGAATTTGTGGAGGCCTCATCGCCTCTCGTTTATTAGCTTTGCATGGTGTAGTGCCTCATCATCTAGACCTACAGTTTCCCATAGATAGGCTTGACCTTAATTCCATGATACAACATAAATTTGTTTCTTCTTGGGCTAATTTGAGTGATTTATCTTATGCGATAACCCTTCTCAAGGCTGGTTGGAGAAGGAGTAAGTCCGAGCGTGTTGTTCTTTTGCCTGCACCTGTTTTGTTTAACCTTGAAACCAGGGTAGGATGGTCATTCACTGAGGAAGAGCTTGATACGTATCTAGGGGAGCTCTCCTAGCAGGAGCAGGGGACTGGAAGGGAGGCTACAGATGATTCGGTCCAGCCCTTGAATGAGGGGGAGTCTTCATATCAGCAGCCTACCTATGATTGGGGAGCTTCTTCTTCTACACAAGGACCTAACTACGATCATTCATATGATGACCCGCCAGCCTGGAGTTCCTACCCGCATTGGGGTTGATACCCACTTAGGCCAAAAGCCTAAGCTTGGGGGGAGGTACACCGACACCACACTCATCTACATATCATGTTTAGTCGGTACTTTTTATATCCATGTTTCGTTCTCTTTTTAGTTTTTCGTTCTTTCTTTACTTTTGCTTTCCAAAACACAAAAAGACCAAAAATATTTTTGTTGTTTCTCTTTATTTGCTTCTTTGTTTTTTAGCCTTGGTTTGCCTCTTCCTTTTTGCTTTGATTGGACTATTAGAAAAAACCAAAAAGATTTTGCTTTGCGTGTTCCTCCTTTTTGTTCTTCCTTTAAAAATCAAAAACAACAAAAATATTTGTTGTTCTTCTTTTGGTTTTGTGAAGTTCGTTGCAGGGTTCAGCAGTACTCAGTGGAGTTGGGTTTCATGTTATTATTCAAGACACACAAGTGAAGGGCAATAATGAGGATCAATGACAACTTGAGGTGTGGTAAGAGGCTGGTAAGGAACTCTATTTGTTTTCATTTTTGTACATATACTCATCATTGTGGGCATGCTTAGTCTATTCATGTAAGGTGTATGTTATTTATGGATGCTTAGTAGTTCTTGCTTTCCTATGATTAGCTCCAGCTTGCTAATGGTTTGTAGCATGTCATATGAATGTTTGCTTGCATTGTTCTATTCATAGCTTGGTATGACACTGTGGTATCCTCCTCTGAATGTTTCACTTGAATTGACTTGGCACATGCTCACGCATGCATATAACTGATGACCCACAAGTATAGGGGTGTATCGCAGTATTTTCGAGGGAAGTGAAACCCAATTTATTGATTCGACACAAGGGAGCCAAAGAATATTTATAAGCCTTAACAACTGAGTTGTCAATTCAGCTGCACCTGGAAAAAATCTTGCTCACAAAGCTTTACCATAGATGAGTTTTGTAGTAGGAATAGTAAAGTAGCAGAGTAAAGTAAAGACAAAGAACAATAGCGATATGATGAGATTCGAAAAGTAGGCATAGGGATGGATGGACGGGCGTTGCATGGACAAGACAATTCACATAGCAATCAGAACATAGGGCAATTTGCAGATAAATAAGATAAAGCATCCAAGTACTAGATAATCCTAGGCATGTGTTCCATATATAGTCATACGTGCTCGCAATGAGAACTTGCACAACATCTTTTGTCCTGCCAGCCCGTTTGCGTGGGCCTCAAGGAACTCGGAAATTAAGGTGCTCCTTTTAATAGAGCACCGGAGCAAAGCATTAACACTCCGTGAACACATGTGATCCTCACATCAAAGCCAATCCCTCCGGTTATCCCGATTTCTGTCACTTCGGGGCCATTGGTTCCGGACAACAACGTGTGTATACAACTTGCAGGTAAGACCATAAACAATACTATCATAATGAATCAATAACATGTTCAGATCTGAAATCATGGCACTTGGGCCCTAGTGACAAGCATTAAGCATAACAAGTCGCAACAAAGTCATAAAGCACTAATAAAAGATACTAGGCACCATGCCCTAACAATCTGATGCCATTACATGAACGATCTCATCCAATCCCTACCATCCCCATAGCCTACAGCAGGGATTACTCACTCATAGAAGGGGGAAACATGGATGGTCGATGGAGAAGCGATGGTGATGATGATGGCGATGATCTCCTCCAATTCCCCGTCCCGGCAGGGTGCCAGAACGGAGTTTCTGGTGCTGTTTCATGGAATCTGGTGGTGGCGGCGGAGCGAAACTCCTTCTGGAAAAACGTCGACCCCCCTGAGTTTTTAGGTCTAAAGGCAACTTATAGGTGAAGAGGGAGACCGAGGGGAGTCTGGGGCGGCCAGACCACCCCCTGGCGCGACCTGGGCTAGCCCGCATGACCAGGTGGTGTGGCCTGGGCCTAGCCCCCCTCCGTCTCGTATTCTGGCTCCGGGAGTCTTCTGGTGAAATAGGATTTTTGGCATATTTTCCGGGATTTTTCCTGATAGTTGATTTTTTGCACAAAAAGTAGACACCAAGGCAATTCTGCTGAAAACAACGTCAGTCTGTGTTAGTTGTATCCAAATCACACAAGTTTAGAGGAGAAACAATAGCAAAAGTGTTCGGGAAAGTAGATACGTTTTGGACGTATCAATGACTGAAACAATAATCAGTTAAGCCTCGATGAATTATTTTGCCTCAGGGGTCTTGAATCACTTTCATGCCATGATTAGTCCTGTTTTGTTGTAAGCATGATTATGACAGTTATTGCTCTCTCGTTTGTTGCTCCCTTACTACTGCTAGCCTTCACTTACACTGAGTATGAGCTCTACTCGTGTTTCGAACTCCCCAAAACCAATATTGCCAAAAGTGTCCACCATACCTACCTATTAGCATCATTTGCTTTTCCGTGCATATTCAATATGCCTTGTTTTCTTACGAACAAAATGTTTGCTTGTTATGAGAAAGTTAGTTAGTAAAGCTCTCACGAACTTAATGGCACACTTTATTTCTTGCACTTAATAAATCTGAACCATTGTGACTGTCCATGAAAGTTATATGCTTGCAAATTATAGGTTGGGGATTAGCAGAACCGTGCTATCATGTGGAATGCTTTCAACACCTATAAATATTTACCTAGCTAATATCATGCTATTTTGTTTATGGATGTCGTCGGTGTGAAATAAAAGGGGAGATTGTAAGTCCATGGAGTTATGTATGTGTGTTAGAGAAACGCCTAGGCGGCTGGTCTAATCCATGCCTAATCATGGTGGAAACCTGCAGCGTAACCATAATGAGCAATCTATGAAGCATTCTTCTTATATATAAAAAAAGAGATAGAGATTGAGAAAAAAAAGTAGATGAGAAAAGAGGAAAGAGAGAAAAAGGCACCATTTTCCCATGGTAAATAAGAAGATGCTGAGATGCTCGTTGTTTGCTTGCCTTGTCATTTTGATATGGGGATTCTTTTGTATCATCGGGCAAGGGGTACCCCGTTGGCGGTTCTCTATGATACGCATGTATTTACTATGACAAGAACTTACCGGTAACTAAAGTTGAGTAGCATAAGGAGCGGCCCTCGTACTCAAGGGACATGAGATTTCCAGTTTATGGCCTGTCAAGCATATAACTCGTATTGGACCTCACTTTCACCTTAACCATTTAAAGATGCTTATGATAGAGGCAATGAGAGATCAAAGCTAATGAGTACCATACTTTCAGCATTTGGAAGCCTTTCAAACTTTTCAAAACCTTTTCATTCCTTTGTTGAGTCACCACCTATTCTATGAGGACTTTCTTGAGAGCATAGTTGTCATTCTTAGTGTAATATGCTTGTCTCAAAATTTGGATTAATTGTGTCATGAATTTGATGCTTGTATATTTGATATCTTTACTTCTAGTCTTCACTTGAACTTCAGAGGTGCCTTGGCATTTATGTTTGCTCTACAATCAAAGGCAAGCGAGATACCACTCTATCATACCTTGTTATGAGCATTGCAATGTTGCTTATGTTTATGCTTCATGCTACTTACTATTTTTGAGTTAGAATCTCTGCATAGCTTGCAATGATTATTAAGTAAACTTAGTTGCATACTCTTTATTATGAATTGCCTAAGTAGTTGATCATATGCTGAGAATATATACATCTTATGAAGCAAAAGTGTTCGTGAAAGTTTCTTTTATCGCACTCAGTTTTCAACTGAATTGCTTGAGCACAAGCAATAAGCTAAGTGATGGCCCAAAATATATCGAGCTCGTTGGGGAACCCCAAGAGGAAGGTATGATGAGCACAACAGCAAGTTTTCCCTCAGTACGAAACCAAGGTTATCAATCCAGTAGGAGCAAGGAAACACCCCAAAGGTGTTGCTAGCTGAACGTTAGCGAGGCGCACTATCGGTGCGGCTAAAGAACGTGGAGACCTACACAACACAACCACAGAACTCTGTCCCCAACTTGCGATGAGGTTGTCAATCTCACCGATTTTGCTGAAAACAAAGGATTAAACATATCGAATGGAAGGAAGTAATTGTTTGTAGAAAGTAAACACAAAGCAGTAAACGGTTTGTAGATTGATTGTAAAAGAAAGGACCGGGGTCCATAGTTCACTAGAGGTGGCTCTCCTTAAGATAGATAACATGCTGGGTGAACAAATTAAAGCGGGGCAATTGACAAACATCGAGAAAGCATACAAGCATATACTAATCATCTTGACTCCTTTGAGATTCGATTGGGCATTACAACATTATACATAGACCGCCATCCAACTGCATCTATGACTAATAATCCACCTTTAGGTTATCATCCGAACCCTCCAAGATAAGTTGCAAGCAACAGATAATTGCATTACGAATTGCGTGTAATGTAAACAATACGATTGTTCTATGAACAAAGGATTGTTGTTTTCTTCCTAGTAGCAACAACACATCTAGTACCTTAGAGATTTCTGTCACTTCCCCAGATTACCAGAGGCATGAACCCACTATCGAGCATAAATACTAACTCTTGGAGTTGCTAGCATCTACTTGGCCAAGATAGATACTAACAACGGAAAGCATGCAAGATCACAAATAACAAAGACATGATAGAATCAATAATCAATCTGAAATAGCATCTCAATATCCATTGGATCCTCGTAAACACAACATGCAGAATTACATATAGATGATCTTGATCATGAACGGGGCTCACAAGATCTAGACATGAAAGCACAAAGGAGGAGAACCAGCCATCTAGCTACTACATGGATCCGTAGTCCAGAGATGAACTACTCACGCATCACACCAGAGGCTTGCATGATAATGAAGAAGGCCTCTAGGGTGAATTCCCCTCTCTGGCACGGTGCCGGGAAGAGCTTCAGATCCCTCCCGATCTAGGGATGGAGATGACGGTGGCTACAGACTCTTTCATGGATTTTTGATCGGGGTACTTAGGGTGTCCGTATCAGAGGCAATATATAGGCGGAAGGAGAGGCCGAGGGGGTGCCTGGGCTGGCCACACCACCCCCTGGCGCAGGCCAAGCCTGGCCGCGTGGCCAGGTGGTGTGGCCGCCCTCTGGCCCTTCTCCATCTCATATTTTGGCTCCAGGTGTCCCCCGGTAAAATAATGACTTTGGCTTTTTTCCGGTCCAATTCCGAGAATATTCATTTTCTGACTTTCCTGGAACCAAAAATAGCTTAAAATAGGCAGCTGGCACTGTGGCTCTTGTTAATAGGTTAGTCCAAGAAATCATATGAAAAGTACTCCAAAGTGTGGACAGAACATAAGAAAGTAGATAAAACCAAGCATGGAACATCAAAAATTATAGATACATTTGCAATGTATCAACATCCCCAAGCTAAACTCCTACTCGTCCTCGAGTAGGTAAGTGATAAAAAGAAAGAATAATTTTTGAGGTGACATGCACCATCATAAACTTGATCAAAGTATTTGTAAAATATTCAAAGCTGGGATCATAGTACTTCAATCATAACATGAAAGACAAAGTTCTAGCAATAAGACAAAGAAGCTATGTTGCAACACGAAAAGGCACAAACAAAAGATTCATGAATAACAATGCTTTGCAAGACGTTTGTTTGTTTCACATAAAGAAAACATAGCATAATGGCATTCAGATTGTCCCTCATAGAGTAGCAAATATAAATGCATAGGACACCTTCAAAGTTCATAAGAGTGACTAGATACAAATAGTTCAAAACAAGCAATATCAAGGTATGCATCAATTAACTAGTCTTGGGACAATGCACATAGAACTAAGAATGGCCACTATGCTCTCAAAGTAGGTGCATAAAGGTAGAAGGTGGAGACTCAATATAATGGTGGAAGAAAGGCCTTCATAGAAGGAAGTGATACATTGCAAATGTATCTATAATTTTTGATGTTCCATGCTTGGTTTTATCCACTTTATTGTGTTTTGTTCCAACTTTGGAGTACTTTTCATATGATTTCTTGGACTAACCTATTAACAAGAGCCACAAGGCCTGCCTGTTTTCTGCTGTTTTTGGTTCCGGGAAAGTCGAAAATGAATATTCTCGAATTGGACGGGACAAAAGCCAAAGTGCCTATTTTTCCGGAAGGATCAAGTGCGAAATCGAGATGGAGAGGGGCAGGGGCAGCCACACCACCTGGCAGCGGCCAGCCTGGCCCACGCCTAGGTGGTGGTGGCTCCCGGCACCCTCGGCCTCTCCTTCCGCCTATATTGCCCTCGGACGAAAACCCTAAGTACCCGATCAAAAAATCCACGAAGAGTCTCAGAGTCAGCGTCATCTCCATCCCTAGATCGAGGGATCTGAAGCTCTTCCGGCACCCTGTCGGAGAGGGGAATTCACCCTAGAGGCCTTCTTCATCACCATGCAAGCCTCCGGTGTGATGCATGAGTAGTTCATCCTTGGACTACGGATCCATGTAGTAGCTAGATGGCTGGTTTCTCCTCCTTTGTGCTTTCATGTTTAGATCTTGTGAGTCTGCTCATGATCAAGATCATCTTTTGTAATCCATACATGTTGTGTTTGGGGATCCGATGGATATTGAGATGCTATTTGATTGATTATTGATTTTATCATGTCTTTGTTATTTGTGATCTTGCATGCTTTCCGTTGTTAGTAGCTATCTTGGCCAAGTAGATGCTAGCAACTCCAAGAGTTAGTATTTATGCTCGATAGTGGGTTCATGCCTCCGTAATCTGGGAAGTGACAGAAATCTCTAAGGTACTAGATGTCTTGTTGCTACTAGGGAAAACAACAATCCTTTGTCCTTTGTTCATAGACACCGTATTGTGTTACTTTACACGCAGTTCGTGAGGTCAAACTGTTGCTTGCAAATTAATCGTATTATTGTCTTTCAAGGTGGATTATTAGTCATAGATGCAGCTGGATGGCGGTTAAGTATTATGTTGTAATGCCCCAATATGGATCAAAGGAGTCAAGATGATTAGTATGGGCTGGTTGCTTTTGCCAATTGTAATGGTCTGCTTTATTCACCGCAGCTGTGTTATCTATATATCTATGCAGCCACTCTAGTGAACTATGGATCCCCATTCTGGGGTTTTTATACAATCTATAAACTATTTCTGCTTTGTGTTTACTTCTGCAAAATTTCTTTCTTTCCATTTGATACGTTTAATCCTTTGTTTTCAAAACACGGTGATTCACAACCTCATCAAGTTGGGGACAAAGTTCATGGTTGTGTGTGTCTCCACGTTGCTACTAGCACCGGTAGTGCGCCCTGCCAAAGCCTAGCTAGTAACACCTTTGAGGTGTTTCCTTGCTCCTACTGGTTCAATTAAACCTTGGTTTCATAACTGAGGGAAACTTGTTGATGTGCTCATCATACCTTCCTCTTGGGGTTCCCAACGAGCTCTACATCAACACCGCCAACAAGCATTTTTCTGGGTGCCGTGCATTGAGCCATCAGGAAGTAGGGATTCAAGTCTCATAAAGAGCTTCCAAAAATTATGGTACTTAATAGCTTTCAGCTCTCATTGCCCCTATCATAAGCATCTTGAAGTGATTAAGGTTAAAGTGAACAAACTATGGTGTACATGCTTCACGAAGTATAAGTTAGAAATCTCATGTCCCTTGAATACGAGGGCCGCTCCTCATGCTACTCAAGTTTAGTCACCGGTAAGTTCTTGTCATTGTAAGTACATGTGTATCATAGAGAACCGCCAATGGGGTACCCCTTGCCCGATGATACGGAAGAATCCCCATATCAAAATGACAAGGCAAGCAGACAACGAGCATCTCAGCAATCTTCTTATTTACCATGGGAAAATGGTGCTTTTTTTCTCTCTTTCCTCTTTTCATAATCTATTTTTTTTCTTTTTCTCTTTTTCTCAACATCGGACTCTTTTTTTATAAGAAGAATGCTTCATAGATAGCTCATTATGGTTACGCTGCAGGTTTCCACCATGTCAGCATGGATTGAGCTGACCCAGCTTATCTAACACATATACATAACTCCATGGACTTAAAAGCACCCTTTCATTTCACAATCGACATCCATAGACAAAAGAGCATGATATCAACTAGGTACAAAGTACCCGTGCAATGTTGAAAGCATTCCCCATGACAGCATGGTTCTGCTAATCCCCAACAAATAAGTGCAAGCATATACAACACAGACGACACAATGGTTCAAGTTTATTAAGGGCAAGAAAAGTAAAGTGTGCCATCAAGTTCGTGAGAGCTTTAATCACTAGTTTTCTCATAACAAGTTTAATTTGGAAGGTAAACAAAAACATGAATATACTTTGAATAGCATATGCTAATAGGTAGGTATGGTGGACTCTTTGGAATAACTTGGTTTAAGGAGTTGGATGCATGAGTGAAACTCATACTTGGTTGCGGAGGCTAGCAAAAGACCGGGAGCGACAAACTAAGAGAGCAATAATGGCCATAATCATGCAGAGCGACAAAACATCATTGATCAAAGCATAAAGTGATACTACAAGTTGAAAACTAAAGGATCATAAAGGCTTATGGTGACTTGAATAGTCATAACATGGTGTGAGCATGCGCCAAGTCAACCCAAATAAAGCATCAAAGGAGAATACCACAATACTATGCTTTAATATGCTAAAACAACGCATGATTCATCCAAGGCACATTAAGCAATCTCAATTGTTTATAACAAGTCATGCTACAGCAAAGAATACTAAGCATAAAGCCAAAACAATATCAAGCATGGCATGACAAAGCATAGGCCACAGTCAAAAACAAGCTCTCTTTAACACTTAAGCATGAACTTACTACTCTTTTCCAAACCAAACCAAACTATTTGAAAACCAATGTATGAAAGAGGAGGTCCAACCAATTTATTTAGCAAACTAAGAAAACAGAGCAAACAAAAAAAACCAAAACAAAAACGAAAAGGAAGACGCTCCAAGAACAACACAACTGTGCATGAAACAATAAAAATGAAGCGTTTGGAAGAAACCTGAAATTTTTATTGATGAAGAAGGGGATGCCTTGGGCATCCCCAAGCTTTGACGCTTGTACTTCTTGGATATTTCTTGGGGTGACACGCGTGGCATACCCAAGCTTGAGCTTTAGTCCATCCTTCATCTCATTACTCATTCCTTCCATACACCTGAAATTTTTCCTTCATACAAAACTTCACACAATCTTTATTAGCAACATTAGTGCACTCAAGATAATATGTCTTTTAGGTTCAGTTCTAAAACGAATAAAACTTCCATTAAAACATAAGATACTTTAGCACTTCCCTCAAAAAGCTCAATTCCCCAAAAGAACTCAAAAAGGAACCAACAAGAAGCAAATACAGAAAATGGCAGAAATCTGTCAAAACAGACCAGCAGGTAAAGACAATTTTTTTCGAAGACCTTATGTTGCTTAAATAAAAAAGTGTTGAACTAACTAAAGTTAGATAACAACCTGGGGAAGAAGCACAAAAAATCACGCCTCAAAAGGACACACAGAGATTTTACACGAATTTTTACGGTGAAGCACAAAAATCTGTTTCGGGACATCAACTCTCCCAATCATTACTTCTCTCTCATTAGAGGTTACTCTTGGCACAAAAAGCAAATAAAAAGGATAAGGAGCGGTTATTACTGAAGTAATAACTTCCAAGACTCATCTAAAACTTTTGGATTATCTCCCAATAAGTACTTTTCTTTAATGCCTTTAAGTTAGGCATAAGAAGCAAGAAAGAATCAAGTGTTCTTATATGAAGAAGCATTAAGATTAATACCAGAAATATCTTCAACAAGGAAAGGTATCTCATCCAAATAAGTTCTAGAGTATCCTCTCTCACTGCTCTTTGGTTCACTATTTTCATCAAACGGATTTTCGGGAACAATCCAATCAAGATTCTTTTCTATGGCTTCATGTATTGCTACAAGTTTGAAGGGTATTGGTATCTTAATTTCCTCCCCATTAGGTTTAGTTCGGTTCATCTTTTCTCGTGTACCAACAATGTCTACAATGAGCCTAGCATATTGAAACGTTCAAAGACTTTTCTAGCTTCCTTGGCAACATCATAGAATTCCTTAAGCAAAGTTTCTAGAATAAAATCCCTCTTTTCAGGGTCCTCAATTTCTTTAAGTTTAAGAAACATTACTTGCATTAAGGGGTTGAGGTTAACAAACCTAGCTTCCAACATGTGAACTAAAGAAGCTGCAGCAATCTCATAGTTTGGAGCAAGTTCTGCAAGCGACCTATCCTCAATATCCTCATGTTTACTAACATGATTGAAGAAATCTTCAATATTATCTTTTCCAATTATAGAACCACTACCTATTGAAAGGTCTTTCATGGTGAATTTAGGGATCAACATGGTGAGCTAAGGAAGAGGTAACAACTAAAGGAGACTTAATTTTTTTGTGTTTTTAAATCAGAAAGCAAACTTGTAAAACTAATTTTTTGTGTGTTTTTGATAAAGAAACAATCAAACAAAGCAAAAAGAAACTAAGAAAACCAAAAATAACAAAGTAAAGAGATTGGTTATGAGGGACTCCCCTTGTAAAGATGTCCTTGACTCCCCGGCAATGGCGCTAGAAAATATGCTTGATGGCCCAAAATATATCGAGCTCGTTGGGGAATGATACATTGCAAATGTATCTATAATTTTTAATGTTCCATGCTTGGTTTTATCTACTTTCTTCTGTTTTTTCCACACTTTGGAGTACTTTTCATATGATTTCTTGGACTAACCTATTAACAAGAGCCATAGTGCCAGCTGCCTATTTTCTGCTATTTTTGGTTCCATGAAGTCAGAAAATGAATATTCTCGGAATTAGATAGGACAAAAGCCAAAGTTATTATTTTACCTGGGACACTTGGAGCCAGAATATGAGATAGAGAAGGGCTAGAGGGTGGCCACAGCACCTAGTGGCGTGGGCCAGGCCAGGCCGCGCCAGGGGGTGGTGTGGGCCCCTCCGACACCCCCTCGGTCTTCCCTCTCGCCTATAAGAGCCTCTCGATGCATAAACCCTAAATCGTCAAGCCCCCAGCCACGAAAAGTTCCACAGCACCGCTGCCACCGAAGGGGAGATTCGGGGGACAGAAAGTCTCTGTTCCGGCACCCTGCCGGGACGGGGAAGTGCCCCCAGAGCCATCTACATCGATCTCCACCACCATCTCCATCACCGTTGCTTATTCCCATGACGAGGAGGGAGTAGTTCTCTCTCAAGGCTAAGGGTTCTACCGGTAGCTATGTGTTCATATCTCCCTCTATGCATGATCATATTGTGATCATGAGCTTTGTAATCAAGTAGATCTACCTTGCTACTCAAGTGCTTTAATAGATCTCTGCTCTCCCCATGTGTGTGAAAGTGACAGTGTGCACACCATGGTGTCACTTAGGCTAGAGATTACAAATACTTGTTATGAGTTATATTTGGAGTTGGATGTTTCTATGAAATTGTGGTGTTTGTTGGAACCATCTAGTGCTCAAGGTGATAGTGTGGGGTTATCTAGATGTGGAAAGCAAAGTTTGAGGTGTGTTGTTATAGCCCTACCATGGATTAGAGTGTCCAACCAGAGAGTAGTTAAGAGTAGTATCAGAAAGACAAGATATTTATATGAGAGTGTTCACTAGTGAAAGTATGATCCCTAGGCCTTGTTTCTTAGCATTGAAACACCGTTTGCAACTAGATCTGTTACATGTTTGCTTGCTTCTATCTTTATTTCAGTTTTACTTTAGTCTTTTCCACGCCATCAAGCTATTTTCTATCACCGTTACCACTTATAATTATCTATACCACTTGTATTTCACTATCGCTTCGCCGAACTAGTGCACCTATATACCTGACAAGTGTATTGGGTGTGTTGGGGACACAAGAGACTTCTTGTATCTTGATTGCAGGGTTGCTTGAGAGGGGATACCTTTGACCACTTCCTCCCTGAGTTCGATAAACCTTGGGTAATCCACTTAAGGGAAAGTTGCTGCTGTTCTACAAACCTCTGCACTTGGTGGCCCAACAACTGTCTACAAGAATAGAAGTACGTAGACATCAAGCTATTTTCTGGCGCTGTTGCCGGGGAGGTAAGGTAAAAGGTACTCACATCCTCCGGTGTGAGTGCTCGAAGTTATTTCCTTTAGATTCTGCAATTTTGTCTTTTTGTTTCTTGTTTCCACTAGTTAGGCTTAATGGAAAACAACAACAAAATTAGAGAGCTTTATAGTATTTATCTTGAGTTAGGACATGAAGTGTTTCAAGAGAAAATTAAAAAACCTATGGAACTTTATTTGCATGCTAATAGCAATGTTGTTAGTATGAATTATTTGGACACAATTATTGCTAATGCTATGGAAAAGTCTAAGCTTGGGGAAGCTAGTCTTTATGAAAATGATCTTTTTAGTCCCCCAAGCATGGAGGGGAAAGTTTACTTTGATGATACTATGCCTCCAATATATGATGATTATAATGATGAATATGATATTTTCAGTCCACCTACTATTGAGGAGAAAATTAATTATGATTACAATATGTCTCCTATATTTGATGATTATGGTGATGAGAATAATAATGATAGCTATTTGTTGAATTTGCTCCCACTATAATTAATAAGAATGACTATGTTTATGTGGGGAGTATTAATTCTTTCATGCATGTGGCTCATGATAAGAATGTTTCTTGTGATAGTTATATTGTTAATTTTATTCATGATGCTACTGAAAGTTATGATGAGAGAGAGAAACATGGTTTTATGTGTCTCAACAATATTAAGTTTCCCCTCTTTATGTTGAAAATCTTGAAGTTGCACTTGTTTTGCTTTACTATGCTTGTTGCTTTGTGCTTTCATGACTTTTTTCTTTACAAGATTCCTATGCATAGGAAGTGGGTTAGACTTAAATGTGTTTTGAATTTGCTTCTTGATGCTCTCTTTTACTTCAATTCATATTTCTTATGTGAGCATCTTCTCAAACTATGATGCCTAACTTAAAGGCGTTAAAGAAAAGTACTTATGGGTGATAACCCAAAAGTTTTATTTGAGTCTTGGAAGTTATTACTTCAGTAATAACCGCTCTTTATCCTTTTTATTTGCTTTTTGTGCCAAGAGTAACCTATAATGATAGAGAAGTAATGATTGGGAAAGTTGTTGTCCCGAAACAGATTTATGTGCTTCACCGTAAACATTCGTGTAAAATCTCTGTATGTCCTTTTGCGGCGTGAATTTTTGTGCTTCTGCCCCAGTTTGTTATCTAACTTTCCTTAGTTTAACACTTTTTGAATTGAGCAATAGAAGGTCTTCGAAAAAATTCGTCTTTACCTGCTTGTCTGTTTTGACAGATTTCTGCCTTTATTTGCATTTGCTTCTTGTTGGTTCCTTTTTGAGTTCTTTTGGGGAATTTAGCTTTTTGAGGGAAGTGCTATAGTATCTAGTGTTTTAATGGAAGTTTTATTGGTGTTAGAACTGAACCTAAAGACCTATTATCTTGAGTGCACTAATGTTGCTAATAAAGATTGTGTGAAGTTTTGTATGAAGGAAAAAATTTCAGGTGTATGGAAGGAATGAGTAATGAGATGAAGGATGGACTAAAGCTCAAGCTTGGGGATGCCACGCGTGTCACCCCAAGAAATATTCAAGAAGTACAAGCGTCAAAGCTTAGGGATGCCCAAGGCATCCCATTCTTCATCAATAAAAATTCCAGGTTTCTTCCAAACACTTCATTTTTATTGTTTCATGCACAGTTGTGTTGTTCTTGGAGCGTCTTCTTTTTCGTTTTCGTTTTCGTTTTGCTTTTTCGTTTGCTTGGTTTGATGAATAAATTGGTTGGACCCCCTCTTTCATGCATTGGTTTTCAAATAGTTTGGTGTGGATTGGAAAAGAGTAGGAAAGCTCATGCTTAAGTGGTAAAGAGAGCTTGTTTTTGACTGTGGCCTATGCTTTGTCATGCCATGCTTGATATTGTTTTGGCTTTATGCTTAGTATTCTTTGCTGTAGCATGAATTGTTATAAACAATTGAGATTGCTTAATGTGCCTTGGATGAATCATGCGTTGTTTTAGCATATTAAAGCATAGTATTGTGGTATTCTCCTTTGATGCTTTATTTGGGTTGACTTGGCGCATGATCACACCATATTATGACTATCCCAAGTCACCATAGCCTTTATGATCCTTTAGTTTTCAACATGTAGTATCACTTTATGCTTTGATCAATGATGTTTTGTCGCTCTGCATGATTATGGCCATTATTGCTCTCTTAGTTTGTCGCCCCGCCTTTTGCTAGCCTCAAGAACCAAGTATGAGTTCCACTCATGCATCCAACTCCCTAAACCAAGTTATTCCAAAGAGTCCACCATACCTACCTAGTAGCATATGCTATTCCAAGTATATTCATTATTTTGTTTATCTTCCAAATTAAACTTGTTATGAGAAAACTAGTGATTAAAGCTCTCAAGAACTTGATGGCACACTTTACTTTTATTGCCCTTAATAAGCTTCAACCATTGTGTCATCTATGTTGTATATGCTTGCACTTATTTGTTAGGGATTAGCAGAACCATGTTGTCATGGGGAACGCTTTCAACATTGCACGGGTACTTTGTACCTAGTTGATATCATGCTCTTTTGTCTATGGATGTCGTCGGTGTGAAAGGAAAGGGGAGCTTGTAAGTCCATGGAGTTATGTATATGTGTTAGAGAAACGCCTGGGCCGCTGGTCTAGTCCATGCTGACATGGTGGATACCTGCAGCGTAACCATAATGAGCTGTCTATGAAGCATTCTTCCTATAAAAAAAGAGTCCGATATTGAAAAAAAAAGAGAAAAAGAAAAAAAAAGAGATTATGAAAAGAGGAAATAGAGAAAAAAGCACCATATTCCCATGGTAAATAAGAAGATTGCTGAGATGCTTGTTGTCTGCTTGCCTACCCCGTTGGTGGTTCTCTATGATACACATGTACTTACAATGACAAGAACTTACCGGTGACTAAACTTGAGTAGCATGAGGAGCGACCCTCGTATTCAAGGGACATGAGATTTCTAACTTATACTTCGTCAAGCATGTACACCATAGTTTGTTCACTTTAACCTTAATCACCTCAAGATGCTTATGATAGGGGCAATGAGAGCTGAAAGCTATTAAGTACCATAATTTTTGGAAGCTCTTTATGAAACTTGAATCCCTACTTCCTTCTATGAAGGCCTTTCTTCCACCATTATATTGAGTCTCCACCTTCTACCTTTATGCACCTACTTTGAGAGCATAGTGGCCATTCTTAGTTCTATGTGCCTTGTCCCAAGACTAGTTAATTGATGCATACCTTGATATTGCTTGTTTTAAACTATTTGTATCTAGTCACTCTTATGAACTTTGAAGGTGTCCTATGCATTTATATTTGCTACTCTATTGAGGGACAAGCTGAATACTATTATGCTATGTTTTCTTTATGTGAAACAAACAAACGTCTTGCAAAGCATGTTACTCATGATACTTTTGTTTGTGCCTTTTCATGTTGCATCATAGTTTCTTTGCTTATTGCTAGAACTTTGTCTTTCATGTTATGATTGAAGTACTATGATCCAGCTTTGAGTGTTTTGCAAATACTTTGATCAAGTCTTTGATGGTGCATGTCACCTCAAAAATTATTTCTTTTTATCACTTACCTACTCGAGGACGAGCAGGAGTTAAGCTTGGGGATGTTGATACATTGCAAATGTATCTATAATTTTTGATGTTCCATGCTTGGTTTTATCTACTTTCTTATGTTTTGTCCACACTTTGGAATACTTTTCATATGATTTCTTGGACTAATCTATTAACAAGAGCCACAGTGCCAGCTGCTTGTTTTCTGCTGTTTTTGGTTCCAGGAAGTCAGAAAATGAATATTCTCGAAATTGGATGGGACAAAAGCCAAAGTTATTATTTTACCGGGGGACACTTGGAGCCAGAATACGAGACGGAGAAGGGCCAGAGGGTGGCCACACCACCTGGTGGCGCGGGCCAGGCCAGGCCCCGCTAGGGGGTGGTGTGGGCCCCTCCAGCACCCCCTCGGTCTCCCCTCTCGCCTATAAGAGTATCCCGATGCATAAACCCTAAATCATCAAGCCCCCAGCCACGAAAAGTTCCGCAGCACCGCCGCCACCAAAGGGGAGATTTGGGGGACAGAAAGTCTCTGTTCCGGCACCCTGCCGGGACGGGGAAGTGCCTTTGGAGCCATCTCCATCGATCTCCACCACCATCTCCATCACCGTTGCTGATTCCCATGATGAGGAGGGAGTAGTTCTCTCTCGAGGCTAAGGGTTCTACTGGTAGCTATGTGTTCATCTCTCTCTATATGCATGATCATATTGTGATCATGAGCTTTGTAATCAAGTAGATCTACCTTGGTACTCAAGTTCTTTAATAGATCTCTGCTCTCCCCATGTGTGTGAAAGTGACAGCGTGCACACCATGGTGGCACTTAGGCTAGAGATTACAAATACTTGTTATGAGTTATATATGGAGTTGGATGTTTCTATGAAATTGTGGTGTTTGTTGGAACCATCTAGTGCTCAAGGTGACAGTGTGGGGTTATCTAGATGTGGAAAGCAAACTTTGAGGTGTGCTGTTATAGCCCTACCATGGATTAGAGTGTCCAACCGGAGAGTAGTTAAGAGTAGTATCATAAAGACAAGATATTTATATGAGAGTGTTCACTAGTGAAAGTATGATCCCTAGGCCTTGTTTCTTAGCATTGAAACACCGTTTGCAACTAGATCTATTACATGTTTGCTTGCTTCTATCTTTATTTCAGTTTTATTTTAGTCTTTTCCACGCCATCAAGCTATTTTCTATCACCGTTACCACTTATAATTATCTATACCACTTGTATTTCACTATCGCTTCGCCGAACTAGTACACCTATACACCTGACAAGTGTATTAGGTGTGTTGGGGACACAAGAGACTTCTTGTATCTTGATTGTAGGGTTGCTTGAGAGGGGATACCTTTGACCACTTCCTCCCTGAGTTCGATAAACCTTGGGTAATCCACTTAAGGAAAACTTGCTACTGTTCTACAAACCTCTACACTTGGAGGCCCAACAACTGTCTATAAGAATAGAAGTGCGTAGACATCAGGGAACCCCAAGAGGAAGGTATGATGAGCACATCAGCAAGTTTTCCCTCGGTACGAAACCAAGGTTATCAATCCAGTAGGAGCAAGGAAACATCCCAAAGGTGTTGCTAGCTGAACGTTGGCGAGCGACTAGGTGCCTGACAGAACGTGGAGACCTGCACAACACAACCACAGAACTCTGTCCCCAACTTGCGATGAGGTTGTCAATCTCACCGGTTTTGCTGAAAACAAAGGATTAAACGTATCAAATGGAAGGAAGTAATAGTTTGTAGAAAGTAAACACAAACAGTAAACAGTTTGTAGATTGATTGTAACAGAAAGGACCAGGGTCCATAGTTCATTGGAGGTGGCTCTCCTTAAGATAGATAACATGCCGGGTGAACAAATTACAGCGGGGCAATTGACAAACATCGAGAAAGCATACAAGCATATACTAATCATCTTGACTCCTTTGAGATTAGATTGGGCATTACAACATTATACATAGACCGCCATCCAACTGCATCTATGACTAATAATCCACCTTCATGTTATCATCCGAACCCCCTCCAGTATTAAGTTGCAAGCAACATATAATTGCATTACGAATTGCGTGTAATGTAAACAATACGATTGTTCTATGAACAAAGGATTGTTGTTTTCTCCCTAGTAGCAATAGAACATCTAGTACCTTAGAGATTTCTATCACTTCCCCAGATTACCAGAGGCATGAACCCACTATCGAGCATAAATACTAACTCTTGGAGTTGCTAGCATCTAGTTGGCCAAGATAGCTACTAACAACGGAAAACATGCAAGATCACAAATAACAAAGACATGATAGAATCAATAATCAATCTGAAATAGCATCTCAATATCCATCGGATCCTACAAACACAACATGCAGAATTACAAATAGATGATCTTGATCATGAACAGAGCTCACAAGATCTAGACATGAAAGCACAAAGGAGGAGAACCAGCCATCTAGCTACTGCATGGACCCGTAGTCTAGAGATAACTACTCACGCATCACACCGGAGGCTTGCATGATGATGAAGAAGGCCTCCAGGGTGAATTCCCCTCTCTGGCATGGTGCCAGGAAGAGCTTCAGATCCCTCTCGATCTAGGGATGGAGATGACGGCGGCTACAAACTCTTTCGTGGATTTTTGATCGGGGTACTTAGGGTTTCCGTATCAGAGGCAATATATAGGCGGAAGGAGAGGCTATTGTTTCTTATTTAAACTTGTGTAATTTGGATAGAACTAACACGGACTGACGTTGTTTTCAGCAGAATTACCTTGGTGTCTAGTTTTTGTGCAAAAAATCAACTATCAGGAAAAATCCCGGAAAATATGCCAAAAATCCTATTTCACCAGAAAACTCACGGAGCCAGAAGACGAGACGGAGGAGGGCCACAAGGGGCCCACACCACCTGGCCGCGCGGGCCAGGCCAGGCCGCGCCTGGGGGTGGTGTGGCCGCCTCGGTCACCCCCTCGACCTTCCTCTTCGCCTATAAGTTGCCTCTTGGCCTAAAAACCAAGGGGGGTCGACGTTTTTCCAGAAAGAGTTCCGCTGCGCCGCCACCACCAGATTCCGTGATTCAGAACCAGAAACTCTGTTCTGGCACCCTGTCGGGATAGGGAATTGGAGGAGATCATCGCCATCATCATCACCATCGCTTCTCTATCAACCATCCATGATTCCCCCATCCATGAGTGAGTAATCCCCCGCTGTAGGCTATGGGGATGGTAGGGATTGGATGAGACTGTTCATGTAATGGCATCAGATTGTTAGGGCATGGTGCCTAGTATCTATTATTAGTGCTTTTTGACTTTGTTGCAACTTGTTATGCTTAATGCTTGTCACTAGGGCCAGAGTGCCATGATTTCAGATCTGAACATGTTATTGATTCATTATGATAGTATTGTTTGAGATCTTACCTACAAGTTGTATACACATATTGTTGTCCGGAACCAAAGGCCCCGAAGTGACAATAATCGGGATAACCGGAGGGGATGGCTTTGATGTGAGGATAACATGTGTTCACGGAGTGTTAATGCTTTGCTCTGGTGCTCTATTAAAAGGAGCACCTTAATTGCCAGTAGTTCCCTTGAGGCCCCGCTGTAAATGGGCTGGCAGGACAAAAGATGTTGTGCAAGTTTTCATTGCGAGCACGTATGACTATATATGGAACACATGCCTATGATTATTTAGTACTTGGATGCTTTATCTTATTTATCTACAAATGCCCTATATCTTGATTGCTATATGAATTGTCTTGTCCATGCAACGTCCGTCCATCCATCCCTATGCCTACCGCACTTTAATCCTACTGTTTACTGCAATTGTTACTACTGTCTTTACTTTTACTACTACTACACTTTGTTATTGCTACTACAAAACTGTTGCTACTGATAAACTGCTATGAGCAAGATTGTTTTCAGGTGCAACTGAATTAACAACGCAGTTGTTAAGGCTTATAAATATTCTTTGGCTCCCCTTGTGTCGAATCAATAAATTGGGTTTCACTTCCCTCGAAAGTACTGCGATACACCACCTATACTTGTGGGTTATCAGATGGATCTGCACATTGTTTTGGCTGCAGTTTTTAGAATTTTTATGAGTTTTTGCTAATTTTTGGCGCAGGTTGGTCCTAATCCTTGCAACGACTTCTACTGGGAGAGTGGTGAAGATAGCTATGTTGAGTTTCTACTCATGAATGGTTATAATGTTGATGCAATTAAAGAAAACAAGGAGGAGAATGGAAATGCTGGACTGAAGATGATGGATGGGGTGATGCAGAAGATGGATGAGCTCATTAAGTTGTGCAAATTAATTGTTATTGGCATTGTTGTAGTCATTGCTATACTGATGTATGTTGTACTTTCTAAATGATGGATGAATGAATGTAATGGATAAATGATGGATGAATAATTAGATTGTTTGATGCTGAAAGTTGTTAATTGGCAACACTATGCATCATTGTTCAAAGAAGATAAGTAGGCAGATAAACTATCATTACAACAAGCATAAAGAGCTAGTTTTGGGACCAATAGGTTTGGTTGAAACCAGAGCTACAACTTAGCATCAGGTTTCTGACAAACCTATGCAAAATATGACAAACTAAAATACTACAACCTAACTACTGAGCATCAGTTCTTCCTAGAGGCAGGCTTCTTCCTTAGCCTTGGTAAACATGTTGGATTCGCAGCATAGAAAACAAAAAATGTCTACGATGTGAATAACTAAGCACCAAGATATATCTACCTAGATACAATCAACGGGTGAATATACATCCATAGAGAACATACCCTTGAAGAGCGATAAAACGTTACGAGGTTGTACTCGTGGATGATGTAGTCGTACACTTGCCGATCTCAAGATCGTGATGAAGTCCAGCGAGTCCAGTAGGTCCAGCACCAGCAAGTCCAGCACCGCAAAGTTGTAGCATTTAGGTGGTTTTTGGTGGTTTTATTCCAGGACCATTCATTTTCTTCCAAACTATAGGATCACTACATGGCATGATTACCCCACTGTAAGCTGATTTGAAGGCATCTAAACTGTAGCATTTGTGCACACATGTTTCAGGTTTTATCCTTTCATGCCTCATAGCTACACATGCATGTCTACATGGAATTAGAGACAATTGGCAGGCCCTACAAGACCATTCCATCTTCCCACGTAGCAGCAAAATCATCACTTTTTAGGCTAGAATACCAAGAACTAGCTACAGCTCGAATTGGGGATTTAGGGTTTAGACAACTCACCGTAGCGCGGTTGAGCATCGCCTGGCTGCCGCATCTTCGGGCCCTTGCCCGCGGCGGGCTCCATCTTCGAATCCTCCTTCCCCGTGGTGGCCGCCGCCGCGAGATCACCGCCGATTGCCTCCAAATCGCCGCCTATGTCGCCGGATCTAGTACCGAGAAGTGGAAACGATCGGGGGGTGAGGCTATGACGAAAATGAAAGGCACATGTTTTTTTGCAAAAATGTTGCACGGCTGTTGCTGTTGTTGGGCCCCACAGCATACGTGGTAGCAGTCAACGGTCGTAGAACCAGTTTAGGACCTCCCGTCACTCACTTAGGAAACATTTAGGACTTGTGTGTGCAGTTTTATAGAATTAGGACTAAAGTGATGCGCAGACGAAAGAATAGGCACTGTGGGTGCGTTTTTCTCTTTCTAGAGGAAACAGACGCGACCCCTTCTCCTCCCGCGTCGCCCCCGCCCGGCGACCGGGAGCAATCCTAGAAATCTTGCCGCCGGTCCCTTCCCCTCCTCCTCCCTCGCCGCTGCCAGAGGGTGCGGCTGGGCGAAGCTCGGTCGTCACCAGCGGTGGCGAGGCCCTCGCGCTGTGGGGTGACCGCGGGTCCGCCCCTATGCCGGAGCTTGCCTCTTCTGGGGTATCATAGGCAAAAATTTGATCCCCGTGCCACCCCAGGTATCACCTTGCTCTTAAGCTACACCCCTTGCACGGTATCATAGGCAAAAAATATGGCTAGACCAATCACACACATGCATGAGACTAAAATCATTAAATACACCACCACTAAGAAACATCGTCTAAAAAACAATGCATTATCATTGTTGTTTTTTAAGTTTTAATTACTTCTATGAAAACGAGCTAAGAAACATCCCATTGAGAACGGCTTTAATAAACGGTTCATTGGAATAACCATTTTTTAGAATATATCATTGCATATGTTAACGCGCTAATAAACAGTCCACTGTGGCAACATCATTAAATTATTATGGGCAAGAGAGTGGATTCACGACCCGGGTAGGTGCGCATCCATACGCTACCGTTAGATACGCTTTAGGATTCGTGCTAGTGCCAGCTGGCAGTTTGACTGGAATTAAAAGTGGGTCTGCTAGCATGTGATCTGCAGCGAGATAGTGTCTGCCAAAATTTTGGGGCGTGTGGTTACACAACGCGCGGGAGGTTGCTGTCTTGCTGGTGAAAGTTAGTGCCGAGAAAAGGATGCTGTTTTCCTGAGTACATGTTTGACCGAATCTTGACACCATCTTTTTTTTCCATCTCGGAGTACATGTTTTTATCCAATAGGCAGCATACGTACACACATAAACACCTGATCTTTTGCAATCTAAAGATATAATTGGGTGGAGTACTACGGTGCTCAGCAAAATTCTGATTTGATTAGCCTTTAGATATCTTCTCAGTAAATCTCGTCCATTCGTTGTTTTCACCGCGAGTCATATAAATAGAGCAGCATACGGTAGAAACCCTAGCCGCCGGTCCCAAATCCTCACATGCAGGTCTACTCCTCCGCCAAATCCCCTTGCGTCCTCCTCCCCAATCCCAATTCTTCCCTTCTCCTCTCGCCTCCGACGGCGGCGCCCCACTTCCCTTGCTGCCATCGCCCTCCTCCTCCTCCTCCCAAGCACCGTCTCTCCTTGGTGGTGCTCTGCTCGCCGTCGTCGAGAAGCTCGAGATGGAGCAGGGCCGCTGCTCAAGTTGCTGCTGCTCTCTGCCTTTTCGTCTTCACCGACGCTCAGCCGAAGCAGCAGGGCACCATGGGGTCGGCTGCTGATGCAGGAGAGAGGGAGGCTTAGGGAGGAGGAGCAGGAAGCGGAGGTGGAGCATGGTGAGACGGGAAGGAGCGGAGGAGGAGCAACACACCAGCGACCTACAAGTTTCTCTCTCTCTCTCTCTCTCTCTCATGAACCTGCAGGTGTTGATGTTGCACATGTTCTTCATTGAGGAGGACACATCCAGCGGCACGACATGACGCGATGAGGATCAATCCTATGTATTTCTTTCTCTCTTAGTTCATTGTCAATATCCATCTTCTTGTAACTCAATCGTAGTAGGAAATCAATTGTCTTGATGCAGCTAGAGTAGTGTCACGCTCATTGGCGGAGCAACTAGACAGAGTTGCCACTACTAAAAGTGGTCCAGCCAGGAGTGACCAATATGACTCCATGAACATGTTTGTGGCATGGTGGTCGATTGTTTTCTCATCTGCCTCAACTTCCAGTTCATAGCTGCACCTGTCTTATGCACTTTTATTTGAAGGTTTACCACTTTGACCGTTGCTTGATTGGCCTGCTATTTCCTGGAAAATGTTTCAGCAAGTTTCATTGATAATTGGTGCTCCAGCCTCAACTTCTGGAATATTGTGGATAATTGTTTGGTAAAAGATTATATGATGGATTGCTACTCATAGCTTCTTTTTTACACCATGTTCCTACCAATCTTAGTGTGTATGGCATTTTTTGCAGCTTTGGGATGTAGATTGATTAGTTTATAGCTTTATGCGGCACATATAGTAGTCGTATACTCGTATTTCCTACTGAAACATGGAATTTTCCATATCCATTTCTATTCCCTTACAATTTTCATTCTATACTAGAACTCTTACAGTCTATATTCGTATAATGCATATCATGTTTTAGGTATGTTTCACTTATTCGCATGGCCTGATGCTTGAAAGTTTTGTATTCCTAAGAAGGCTATACGATCATCTGTTTTTATTGTAGTCAGGCCGAACTCATGCAAACAATGTGATTGATATTGTATCGTAGTTATTAAATAGTGCCCGCTCAATAATATGAGATGTGTAATCAACGTCTTGGTTTGTAGGTCAGCTGCATGTTGATATATAACATCGTTCTTAATTTTAAACGCTTGATTCTTTTCTCATTTTACTATGCTTACGGTGCAATCATGTTTTACCTAGAAATATCATTATTTATGTTAACAAGAAACTCTTTTATTTGAACCATCCTATTTTCGTCCTTTTCACATCTGTTGTTTTTACTGATGCTTTTATTTGTATTAGTCATTTTGCATGAGGTTTAGTTGAAGTTAAAGAATTACAGTGTTTCTGTATATTCTATTACAGCCTCTGATTTTAATCTGCATAACCTGGTACTAAAAAGCTTCTAAATCTAACCATTTGTTTCCGTTATACAGGTCAACTTCTGTCCTCTCATAATCATGGGTACAACATGCAAATGACCACTGCAGGTTGATTCTTAAAAATAAAGTGGCAATGCAACACTTTTAAGTCGAGGCAATTTCATTGTGCTAGCGCAAATGCTACATCTGGTGCTTGTTGTGATCATTATGGTCCTGATTTCCTAAGATATTTCTCTTGTTGTTCAAGGTAGATTTTCTGAAAATTGATCCAACAAAGAAGCTGCAGAGAAATACCACATGTTTATAGGAGATATCTACTTTTATAATGATACATCAGGTACACTTACAGTGGGGGTGCTACTACTTTCAATGAACATTCTGCTCTTAAGAAAAATAATCAATAAATATGCATCTGAAGACCACTGCTCAATGAATGTGCAAAATGATCTGAGTGGTTTTTCTTTTCCTTTTTTTGAGGGAGAGATACACTTCAATTATTATCATAACAGTTAGTCATGTCATGTACAATCAGCTCATTTAGAATTACATGGACATAATTCAGCCAGGTTTCATTAATCCCCTAAAATCTGGACAAAGAACCTAGCTCATGAGCAGCTATACTGTAGTACTGTACTCCCTTCCAGTCTTCCTGACTTCAAACCCATTTAGTGGATTCATCAGGTAGTCGATCTCCTCATAAAAGCTCTATGGTCTACCCAGTTAGGCACTGAACTTTTACAGCAAGTGCGTAGTGGTTGGCGTATTCCATAATGGAAGGGCATGAGACAAATTACTAACAAGCTTCAGACCCATTGCACAGTGTAACATCCCAAAACTTTGATCCAAGCTTATCAAGATCCAAATCATCAGATTTAGGGTTAACAAAAACTTTTTCAAATTAAAAATGAAAGCATTCATGTGTATGTGCATTTAAATTAGGATTTGATTTGAATTGCCAGGGTTCTGTAATTCTTTGCTTGTAAAATATTTCTTAGATGATTTAAACATCATCTACATCTTTCCCAAACTTATCCCAAAGAAAATTAAATCAAAGACAATTAAAAGGGAGGAATGGTCATTTTGGTCATTTTAATCCACTACACTACTTTGAGTGTTCCTAGCACTCCTTTCTCAACAGAAATAATTCTAGATCTTTACACCCCTTGCTAGTACACATAATGAGGTACAAGGCCCACTTTGTGATCTGCTAAAACATTCAAATACTAATTTTAAATGACAGTTTAAAATTGAATATATTTCATATGGGAAGATCCCACTATTTCAAAAACCACTCAAACAAGCTCCATTTTCAAAACCCAAGCAACCACAGAGTCTCAAGCTTATGCCTAGCAAACCCACCAAAAATCTTTTCAAAATTCAAAAGTTTATTTCTTGCGGCCATTTAATCAAACACTTGACAGGCAGGGTTAAACTCTAAATCCTTGCTCACTGTTTTGAACAGGGTTTTGCCCCCCAAATGATCTCCATTTAATCCCCCTGTTCCCTCATGATCTAACCAGACCATTAGCACCTCACCCCCTTGTCCCTAGCCACAGTGCCGAGCCACCCCGAGCACTAGCTCGCCGGCCGACCATGCACTCACCCCAGCAGACCACCTCCCTCTCTCTCGCCATGTCTAGGAGGTAGCCAGGACCTCACCGCCACCCTCTGTCCCTTCCCTGAGCCAAGCCCAGCAGTGGACCACCGAAAATCCACGCGCCCAGTGCCACCGCGCCACGCCAAGCACACGCCAGAGCGCCGCACCCGGCACGCGTGCACAAGCCGCCACTCGACCACAGCCTGCACCCACCGCTCCGCCAGGACCCAGGGAACACGACGGACACGCCCGTTCGCCGCCCAACGCACCACAGCCACCGCTCGCCGTGGACACCGCCGTCTCTGCCACTCAGAGCGCCAGCTGCCCCCGACCGCATACCACCACCCCTAAGCCATCATTAAGTTCCTAGAGCACCGCCAGGAGATCGCCCGTCGATCGCCACCCTCAGCCGTGCCGCTAGCCGCCCGTAGCCATGTCGCCACCGTCGCCTGCCCATTCCTCTCGATCTCGTCATCGAGCCTATAAAAGGAGGGCACCCCCAGCCATTTGAAGCACACCACTCCACTCCCCTCACCTCACTGACCGTTTCCCACCTCTAGCCGGAGCAACACGAGCACTTGCTCGCCGGAATTTGGCCGGAGTAGCTCGCAGTAGAGGAGGAAAGGGCACCGCTGATTGCGACCACCCCCGGAGCTGCCTCGACCGTCCCTGAGCTCGCCGTCGACCACCAGTCCGTTTGCCCACCTCGCCGACCTTGCTGGAGCCCTGGTACGCCCCCTATGCACCCCCACCGAGCTGCTAGGGTTCGAGCTCGCTGGCGACAGGTCCGTCGTCGACGGCAAGCCACAAGCGTTGATCCCCACTCTAATCCAACGTCCCACCTTGCCTCGTACCGCTTCGCGCGTTATGAGCCGCTGACCAGTGGACCCCTCTATCAGCTGAGCCCCGCGCTGCGGAGTGACACTGGGCCGGACTGTTAGAGTTTCCCGCGCGACCCAGTTAGTTTGAATTAGAATTTTCCTATTTAGTTTAAACTTAGTTCTGTCTCTGAGTTTGAAAATCAATTCAAAGAGATTTACAAATCCAAATTGCATGAAACCAATTTTGCCTGAAAGGTATTGAAAGGATCTATCCAAGACCGTTGGATTTAATTCAATTAGAGTTATAGATCTCTCCTAGTAAAAATAATAAAACAGAAGCATTTGCACCTTGCAACATTTTTCAAAATTCAACCATGATAGCTTTTGAGATGTTTCCAACTCTCAAAAATCACATTTCACCATACCTATCTGAATATGTAATAATATTAAGGTTTACATGCAGTGACTTTGGACTAGTACCAAAATAATGCTATATAGGCATTTCTAGTCACTTTAAATCATTAAATATTGAACTTAAACCAAAGTAATTATGATCCAATCCTTAAATCATATTCCCACATGTTAGAATATGTGGTGATGACATGTGTCCACATGATCCCATATTTTAAGAGGTGAATATTAAATCTTAGTTAATTTTGCAATGAGTAGAAATTACTTTTCTAAATTAAAAAGAATGAAACTAGTGAATTAAACTTGTGATGCTGGTGATGATAATAGATCACCAAATGTGTGTCTTAGAATGCTAATTAGACTAGTTAAGTATTGTTTGGTGATTGTGTACTCCGTATGTATTTATAGATGATAGTACCGACCAAGTCTACGAGGAGGAGGAGTTCTACCAAGAAGAAGAAGAAAACTTCAACCACTACACCAACCAAGGCAAGCCACCCTTAACAGTGCAAGTTGTTCTAGCAAGCTAGAATTAAGTTAGTTAACTTGATCCAAGATGCTATAGGCATGCTTGAATCATATCACTTTGACTATTAGTTACCCCAAGTCTTATTTACAAGCTTTACTTCCTTTACTTTACCCAAAGTTCTCTACTTTTTGAAGGTAGCATAAAGAGTATAAAACTTGACCTATTTAGAACCCTTTAGATGTCATTCTATGGCATAAGATTGAACCTATCACTTCCACCTTAGTGAACACTCTTAACTTAGTAGTTTAGAGTAGATAAAAACTTGAGTCATTTTAGATGGGAGCACTTGGTGAAAATGAATTATGAAAACCTTGGAATGATGAGTCATTCTATTGAGATGTTTTGACATGTGTTGAGAAACACAAATGGTTTATGATGATGAAAATGATGAGGCATGAGCCTTAACCCTTTTATAAAACTGATGGTTGGATTCGGATGCGATACTATTCCAAATATACCGTACAACCACACTACCTGAATTGGGTAAGGCTTAACTGGAAATTTATATGCATTAGTATTAGTTCCCTCGCGGGAGAGGTTTGTGATGGGTTCGTAGCATGGAAAACAAAAAATTTCTACCACAAGAACGAACAAAACCCAGATCTAATATAGATAAAAGCCAAGATCTAATCTATTAGACATGTGCAACGAGATAGATCTGTACTAACCCTCGTAGAACCGAAAGCGTTACGAGATTAGATCTCGGGGTTGATGTAGTCGATCACTTGCCGATCTCAAGATCTAGTAGATTTATCCTTCCGCGTTAGGCGCTTCCTTGCATCGGTCACACATGCGGAGTCGAAGCAGACCTTCCTCTCCCCGTTCTAGCGAGCAGCGGAGGTAGTAGATCTTCTCCACGGAATCCCAGCAGCACGACGGTGTGATGGTGGTGGTGGAGTAGAGAATTTTGCAGGGCTTCGCCTAAGCCTGAGCAGAGGGAAGGAGGAGGAGAGAGGCGGCGGCCAGGGTTTGAAGTGGAGGGGGCAAGGGGGTGGCGCCTCCACCCCTCTATTTAAAGGAGGGAGGCGCCATGGGAGGTGGAGTCCTTGTAGGACTCCCCTTCCTCCTTGGCCGACGGATTGGGAAGGGGGAAGGAGTCCTCCTCCCCCACTACTCCTTGTCTTGCCCTACAAGGATTCCTTGATCCTCTCTTGGTTTTCAAGCAAACTCCAAGAAATCTTCTAGAACCTTCCAGAACATTCTGAAACCTTCTAGAATCCCCATACAAATACTCCGGAACATTTCCTAACTTAGAAAATGATCCCCAATATATGAATCTTATTCCCCGGACAATTCCGGATCTCCTCGTGATGTCCCAGATCCAATCCAAGACTCCGAACAACATTCGGTCTCCAACGCACATTCCATATCTACTTAAAACAACTTCGAACCTTAAGTGTGTCACCCTACGGTTCGTGAACATGTAGACATGATGGATACACATCTCCGATCAATAACCATTAGCGGGATCTGGAGATCCATAACAGCTCCCACATACTCAACGATGACTTTGTGATCGATAGAACCATTTAACATATGAAACCAATTCCCTTTGTCACGCGATATTCTACTTATCCGAAGTTTGATCGTCGGTATCTCCATACCTAGTTCTACCTCGTTACTGATAAGTACTCTTTACTCATTCCATGATATGTCATCCCTTGTGACCTAGTCACATGCTTGCAAGCTAACTAGATGACATTCCACCGAGAGGGCCCAGAGCATATCTATCCGTCATATGGATGTACAAATCCCAATCTTGGTCCATGCGCTTCAACACATACTTTCAGAATATCCAATGTCACCTTTATAACCACCCAGTTACGAAGCGACGTTTTATGTCATCAAAGTACCCATCCGGTGATGGTGATTAACATAACCTCATGGTCGAAGGATTAGGTTACTATGCATTTGAAAAGCTTGTAGCAAAACGAACTTAATGACTTGATCTTATGCTATGCTTACTATGGGTGTGTGTCCATCACATCGTTCTCCTAATGATATGATCTTGTTATTAACGACATCCAATGTCCATGATCAGGAAACCATGATCATCTATTAATCAATAAGCTAGTTCAACAAGAGGCTTACTAGGGACTCTTTTATGTTTACAAAACACACAAGTATTAATGTTTCCGGTTAATACAATTATAGCATGGGATGTAAACATTTATCATAAACATAAAGATATAATAATAACCACTTTATTATTGCCTCTTGGGCATATCTCTAATAGTCTCCCACTTGCACTAGAGTCAATAATCTAGTTAAAAAACTTGTGCATTCAACACCTATGGCTTTCTGGTGTTGTATAGACACTATTGCTAGTGGTAAACATAATCTTCGGATCTGACACTTCTAGGTCCGTGTGTATTTGCATGTCCTTGCGTCTCTACGCATTACTCATTCTCCAATGAGATGGCATTGTATAAATTTGGTCCTTTGGTGAGACCTTTAGTTCCTTGGGATTAAATCATGTTGATACAATTGTCATACAATGTATCTTCATAGTATTATCCCGCTATGAACCACGCCTAGTTTGATAACAAACTACTTGACGCAAATGCCCTCATTTGTCGCTACAATATCATATACTTAGCCTTTTGTTGTAGTATCTGTCACAATGTTTTAACTTTGGTACTCAACCAAATCCGTTATGGAACTTCCTTTCCATTACATTGTGCCACCCATAGTTTAAATTGAGATAAACTTAATTTGTGACAAAACTAGTATCAATGTAACAATTTACAATGAACTATTTGTCACCACTATATAAGTAATATATTCTTAGTTCTTCCAAATATCATAGGAATATCCCTACTATTGTCCAATGATCATCTTATGAGTCATTCTGGTATATGCTCATAACATTTAGAGCATAGGACATATCTGGATGTGTACATCTCAAAGAATGATTGATCAAAATATTCTTGTGATTTCACCAAGTGTCAAAACACTTGAATCTCGTGTCAACACACTTGAATCTTGATTCAGTCCTTTCCGTAAGGCCAAGAACCTTTCTTGTTGTTTCCATATTAAACCCATTCAACATCTTATCTATGTACATTTGGCAAAACCATATTAGTGCCTCAATCTATCCATATAGACATTGATGCCTAATTCTTGGGTTATGCCTAAGTCTTTCATCGAAATGAAATTCTTAACCTGTGTCAATAAAAGATACATCATTTCTAATCAACAATATGTCTTTCACATAATGTATTAGAAATATGTCTTAGCGCCCCACTTAATTTCTTGCAAAATGCAAACATCTTCATCGCTCTAATGAAATTAAACCTTTTAACGGTTTCATCACTTGAAGATTCCAACTCCGATGCTCACTTCAACCATTGAAGTTTTGCATACTCTTTTAGCATCCTTTGAATTAACAAAACCCTTTGGATCGTGTCATGGACACATCCTAGGTAACCATTCTATTAGAAGAACTTGTTTTGTTTGCTCAACTACCATATACCAAAATATATGTAGTGGTTGCTACATTAATCCGTCCAGACTAAATATCGCTATGAAAGATCAAATCTTATCATAGTCAATTCCTTGAACATTGTCGTAAACTCTTTCCGACATGTCGACTATTTCATAGATGTGAAACATCCATGTCTATTTCTTTATAGATCCGTATACGACTGTAAGGTCTTGCACCTTTCTAGAGGGTCTTTCAAATTCAAAGCTTGATTTCTTGTGTATGGAATTATCACGGATTTTATGGCTTCAAGCCACTTAACGAAGTCAGGGCCCATCATTGATTATTTGCATGTAGTCGGTTCATCATTGTCAAACAACAATGATTTAACTCTCAAATCTTGGCATTTGATTACTTACCCGACCTACTTGGTTCAATAGGAACTTAGATCTCCGTGACCACAACCTTTGAGGCACGTGAGCCATGAGCATTGTTGCTGCCTCCGGGACACTTACCGACACTGCGCAACTCAGCACATATTAGCCAAGGTTCAACAACCTTGTCAAAGTCCTATTGTCCTCCCACTTGACTTTTCACCAAAAATTCCTTCTCAAGAAACTCGACATTCTAAGCGACAAACACTTTTGTCTTTGGTGTTATGGAGGAATACCCAATGGTTATTCGTAATAACCTACAAAGACATGCTCATCCGACTTTGGTTGTAAACACTTTACTTATGCCTAGCATACCAAAAATTTAAGAAAGGACAACCTGGGTTTTATCCCAAACCATGACTTATATGGTGTCATTTCAACGGATCATGATGGAGCTCGTTTCAGTGTAAAAGCGGTAGTCACTAAAGCTTTAATCTTTAAAATATAATGGCAGTTTTATAAATGACACCTTTGATCTTACCATGTCAAACAAGGTTTCATTACATATCTTGAACACTCCATACTCCTATGGTGTTTTGGGAAATGCAAATCCATGGAACGATTCCTCAAATCTTAGGTGTTTTTCTAAACTTGTAACTCAAACATCTTTATGATCCAATCATAAACTTTTTTTATTTTCTTGTTACAATAATCTTCCACTTCATCTTGAAAGTCTTTGAACATTTTCAAATGTTTCATACTTCTTCCTTATTGAGTAAGTATATACATATACTCACTCAAATCTTCGGACAAAGCATATTAAGTTGAAATCCATCGCCCACGACTACACATAATGGACTATATACATCAATATGTACAAATTCCAATCAGTTAGTCGTCCGTTCCTCTTTTGGCCTACGAACGGAGTTTTAATTATCTCCAGGAAAGTATCACAAGCGTCATTTGATCAAAATCAAAGACTCCAAAAATCCATCAACATGAAGTTTCTTCATGTATCCCTAATATAATTTAAACGGTGATGTCACTTCGCAAGTGATCTTTCAATCATTTGTCTTGCGACATTTTAGCATTAGTTTTATGGTCGTTATTTCTCCAACCAGACTTGTATATCGTCCATCTATTATGGAATACGACAATTATTTGAACAACCTTTTGTCGTCATAATACCTGATCAAAATAACAATTATTGAAACAAATCTTGAAGGCAAGCTTTGATGTTAACGAGCAACACAACAACCCTTTGTTTGTTTTCGATGAACATCATCACATATTCTCTTGCTAGTTACTTAGGCCATTGCAGTTCATGAATTGTGTTGTCCTGTATGACACTTCATACCAACCAATTCGGTATCCAATACCGCAGAACCACATTGTTTAACAACCAAGGAATACAGCCATAACATGTATCTTCTATATACCTAAGTTGGATATCTCCAATCTTTTCTTTTCTGCCAAATATTTTATAGATTCTCTTTCAACAATTCCTTTTCTTTTAAAAGAATCTATCAACATCAATAGTGGTGTCATTCACATGACACATAGTACAAAGTGTGTATAGTCAAATACTAATACCTTTGGACTTGCACTTTGAAGCGGATCACCTTCATCAAATGTTTGGCATTCTTTCAAAATTCCATTCTTTAGTAATCTTTTAGTGTATTAAACATTTTACTTACATCTTCTATTCACCCTTATCATGACAACTTTCATGATCAAGCTGCTATAGCTTATAAAGGTGAATTGCGAGTATAATGTTTCTTTTCCAAAACCTTTTGGAGGATTAGGACGACTAGCGTCTCCAACCTTCACAAATTCTCATCAAATATGAGGACATATACTCTATCATGTTGTAACCAACACATTGTTTTAGATATCGCAATACCTTTTCACATATGATGGTTTCTGAAACATTGCTTTCAGCACTTAGATAAACTTGATATTAAAAACAATCTTTTGAGTATCAAGAATCATGGAGGCAAACATGATACATTAGATACTAACACTGGAATTGTTACTCTTGATTTAATACTGTTTATTAAACTTCACAGAGTATTTGCTGAAAGTTTGCAACAGGACTTTTAAACTTTAGATTGACACTCAAAACAATACGATACCAGTTCGTAAAGCAAATATCCAGAATTTATATAGTTCCACTATCTCAACTATAACTAAGCGTAAGGTGGTGAACGGATGCCAATGACTACAACAAACTATGCAAATTCACTTTGATTGTGTTTATGATAAATTGAGTTTGACTAATCCAAATTACAAATAAACTCCCACTCAAAACAACATCCCTCGAGTTGTTTTAGTGATTACACGAACCAAATCCACTACACCAAGTCCGATCATCACGTGAGATGATGTAGCTTTAAGGGCGAACAATCAACATGTTCATCATATCATCCATATGACTCATGCTTTACCTTTCGGTATTCCGTGTTCCGAGACCATGTCTGTACATGCTAGGCTCGTCAAGGTTAACCTTAGTATCCGCATGTGCAAATCTGGCTTGCACCCATCGTATGCACACGTAGAATCTATCACACCCGATCATCACGAGATGCTTCGAAACGACGAGTCTTAGCAACGGTGCCTACTAAGGACGAACACTTTATTACTTGATATTTAGTGAGAGGGATCATCTTATAATGCTACCGTCGCGATCTAAGCTATACAAGATGCATAAAGGATTAACATCACAGGCAATTCATAATTAGTGTGATATGATATGGCCCTTTCTTCTTATGCCTTTGATCTCCATCTCCAAAGCATGGACATGATCTCCATCATCACCAGAATTGCGTCAAGGTCAGTGGCGCCGCTTCATGGTTGTCCATCATCACTAGCAACTATTACAACTACTTGGAATAAAGCTATTACAAGATGAATAGACACGCAGGTCTTAACAGAATTAAAGACAACCATTAGGCTCTTGACGGTTGCCATATTACAACAAGGATCATTGCATACATCAAATATAATCACAATCACATGATGGCCATATCACATCACAAAACCACTGCAAAAACAAGTTAGACGCCTCTAATTTTCTTTGCATGTTTTATGTGGTTTGGGGCTTTCGAATAAGAACGGATCTTACCTATGAAACTAAACCACAACGTTGATACAAGTGCTATCAAGTGCAAAGTGTAGATTGGATCTATACTATGATGGGAGAGACAGACATCCGCAAAGCCACTTGTGCAAAGCAAGTTACACGTCAAGCGTGGAGCAAGTCTCATGTGCGATGACATGTAAGGTTAGCCCGAGCCGCTTCATCCCACCATACCGCAAGATGCAAAGTACACAAAGCAAAAGACGACACAAGCACCAACGCCCACAAAACCATTGTGTTCTACTCGTGCAACAAATCTACGCATAGACACGGCTCTGATACCACTGATGGGTTCGTAGCATGGAAAACAAAAAATTTCTACCGCAAGAACGAACAAAACCCAGATCTAATCTAGACAAAAGCCAAGATCTAATCTATTAGACATGTGCAACGAGATAGATCTGTACTAACCCTCGTAGAACCGAAAGCGTTACGAGATTAGATCTCGGGGTTGATGTAGTCGATCACTTGCCGATCTCAAGATCGAGTAGACGATCCTTCCGGCGCCGCGTTCCGGCAGCGCTTCCGCAGTCGGTCACACGCAAGGAGTCGGCGGCACCTTCCTCTCCCCGTTCCAGCGAGCAGCGGAGGTAGTAGATCTTCTCCACGGAATCCCAGCAGCATGAAGGTGTGGTGGTGGTGGTGGAGTAGAGAATTCTGTAGGGCTTTGCCTAAGCCTGAGCAGAGGGAAGGAGGAGGAGAGAGGCGGCGGCCAGGGTTTGAAGTGGAGGGGGCAAGGGGGTGGCGCCTCCACCCCTCTATTTAAAGGAGGGAGGCGCCATGGGGAGGTGGAGTCCTTGTAGGACTCCCCTCTCCCTTGGCCGGCGGATTGGGAAGGGGGGGAGGAGTCCTCCTCCCCCACGAATCCGTGTCTAGCCCTAAAAGGATTCCTTGATCCTCTTGGTTTTCAAGCAAACTCCAAGAAATCTTCTAGAACCTTCCAACATTCCAAACCTTCTAGAATCCCCATACAAATACTCCTAACATTTCCTAACTTAGAAAATGATCCCCAATATATGAATCTTATTCCCTGACAATGCCGGATCTCCTCGTGATGGCCCGGAGCCAATCCGAGACTCCGAACAACATTCGGTCTCCAACGCACATTCCATATCTACTTAAAACAACTTCGAACCTTAAGTGTGTCACCCTACGGTTCGTGAACATGTAGACATGATGGAGATACATCTCCGATCAATAACCATTAGCAGGATCTGGAGATCCATAACAGCTCCCACATACTCAACGATGACTTTGTGGTCGATAGAACCATTTAACATATGAAACCAATTCCCTTTGTCACGCGATATTCTACTTATCTGAAGTTTGATCGTCGGTATCTCCATACCTAGTTCTACCTCGTTACTGATAAGTACTCTTTACTCGTTCCATGATATGTCATCCCTTGTGACCTAGTCACATGCTTGCAAGCTAACTAGATGACATTCCACCGAGAGGGCCCAGAGCATATCTATCCGTCATATGGATGGACAAATCCCAATCTTGGTCCATGCGCTTCAACACATACTTTCAGAATATCCAATGTCACCTTTATAACCACCCAGTTACGAAGCGGTGTTGGATGTCATCAAAGTACCCATCCGGTGATGGTGATTAACATAACCTCATGGTCGAAGGATTAGGTTACTATGCATTTGAAAAGCTTGTAGCAAAACGAACTTAATGACTTGATCTTATGCTATGCTTACTATGGGTGTGTGTCCATCACATCATTCTCCTAATGAGATGATCTTGTTATTAACGACATCCAATGTCCATGATCAGGAAACCATGATCATCTATTAATCAATAAGCTAGTTCAACAAGAGGCTTACTAGGGACTCTTTCATGTTTACAAAACACACAAGTATTAATGTTTCCGGTTAATACAATTATAGCATGGGATGTAAACATTTATCATAAACATAAAGATATAATAATAACCACTTTATTATTGCCTCTTGGGCATATCTCCAACAGTTTGAGCTGAGGCTACCTCTCAATGTTGTCCACCTATGTAGTGCCCAAGAAAACTGATGGTCATGGTTGGGAGGCCATGCTCATAGGAGAGGTGCTTATACTAGGGTGTGTAAAGGGAAGGTTATGTTTGATTATCTGCATACTAAGTATGATGATTTAGGGTTATCCCTGATAGATGTATCGAATCTTGTGGTGAAAGTGTACCACCTCTGCAGAGTGTCAAACTATTCGAATAGCGTCGTCATGATTATGGACAGTTGGAATGGCCATACTGTTTCGTTGTCAGATGTTTTTCAAACAACTTATGAAATGAATGATGAATCTTGACTTGACCACAAGAGGGTTGTGTTTACGATTTAGCTTCCCAACTTAAGTGATTCTAGAACTTTATTTTATCTTTCTTTGCTTCAGAACTCAGCTTAGGTTTCAAACTTAACTTTATAGTTAAACTCAGACTTAGCAATTTAACTTAGAACTATATTACTTGTTAGTGGTAGTTTGCGAGTACTTAAAGAGTACTCATGGCTTTTGTCCCTGGCTATTCTCATGGCCAGACTATGAAGGAGACTATCAAGATGAGGGCCAACAAGACGGCTATGATAACTAGGACTATCTGCCTTCGTCAGCATTGCCTGTGCCCTTGAAGATGGACCCCACCGCTACGCTTATCTTTTAATCCCGCTGCTTGTTGTATTAAGACTGGATCATGAGATCCTTATTTGTGTAAGACCTTATGTATGGTTTGTAATGGATGATGTACTGTGATATCCAATCCGTTATGTCTCGCAAAAATGGTAATCCTGGGATTGCGAGGTATGGCATAACGGGCATCTGGGATTAAAAATACGGGTGTTGACAAGTTGGTATCAGAGCCATCCTGACCATAGGAGACCCTAGTTAGAATGGACGTCCAAACAAAAACTTAATTTCAAAACCAAAGTGAGTATTTATGAAAAACTACTTCCTCTCTTATCCTTGTGAACTCATTCTTTCTCAAAAATTCATGTTCCTCAAAATTCTTACATTACTACTTAAAATTTGACACACTTGATCACTTCACTAATTTCCTCATCCTTAATTCTTGTAGATGGAGACTCAGTTCAGCAAGTTCTACCAGTTGGGAAACGGAGGTCAGCTGATCTTCGAGAGGATCCGATTCACCGTCGATTACTGGGACGCCCACATCTGGAGTTTCTTGGAGCTCAACTTCTAGGACCCCCAGGAGGAGACCTACAGTGGCTAGTCACCGCGGATCTTAGAGGAAGCATCGAAGCACCAACTTCTGGGAGAATTCAGTTCTCCATGAGAGAGAACAACTGCCTAGATGGAGTAGCCAGGGCAATGCATGAAGCTCTCGCACGTCTATGTGCCCTCAGCGTCAACAAGATCCAAGGAACCCATTTTGCCCACTATGCAAGACGTGACTTCATGGGAATGCCGATGGAGATGCCAAGTCACCCAGAGTTGAGGCGTCAAGTGGAGAATCTTGACTTCTTGCTGCATGACAGACAGCAGGAATTGGACAATGCTAGGGAGTTAGCCAACCAGAACCGTGCCATTTCCGACCAGAAGGCCTAGACTTTCGCACTGCTCGTCCAAGATCGCCAGTCTCTTTGCTACCAGCATGCAAAGAAGGATCGCACCATCGCCCGTCTTCGCAAGAAGGTGGACGACCTCGAGAATACCATCAAGGAGCAGGAAGCTCAGCTTGCCGCCAAGGAATAAGAAGATGAGGTTGAGGACATCTAGGGAGACATGGACTCTTAACTCAGCAACGATGATGACTTTCTGGAGGAGGATGCCGTGGACTTCTACACTGATGATGAGGACTCCGACTTCATCGACGATGAGTAGATGCACTAGAGCACTATCGTAGCATGAGTTGTATCGGTCCCACTATATCGTAGCTTACAGAATGGTTCTTCAAACCATCTGTTTCCCTTTGATTGTTGTGGTGTGTGTTGTATCGTGTGCTTGTTTGCATGAATGAAAATGAAGTTAGTTGAAAAACCTGAGTCTAACTCAAAATTTTAACTTTGAAAACCCAAAACCATGAACCTTAGAATTTCCCTCTTACCCCTATATCAATCTCAATCTTCAGATGACTATGGAAACCAAGGAGGGAGCAACTCGTCGCAAGACCCAATGCTGCAGATCTTGCAGAATCTCATCGTAGACCGTGAAGCAAGCAGGGCAGAGCGCCAAGCCAACTTAGCAACATTGCTGCAGATCGCCCAAATGGCTCTCAACAACCAAGGGCATGAAAATCATGATCACCAGGGATCCAAACTTAAAAAATTTCAGAACACCAATCCCCCAATCTTCAGCCAATCTGAAAACCCGTTAGATGCGGATGACTGGTTACAGACAATGGAAAACAACTTAGAAGTTGCAAGCATTGATGAAAATGAGAAAGTTCTCTTCGCCACCCACTACCTGGCGGGAGATGCAAGAGCTTGGTGGAATAGTATCCGCAATATGAACCATGGTCAAGTGATGACATGGGAAGCATTCAAAGTCAAGTTCAGCCGCACCCACGTGCCGCAAGGTCTAGTCAACAGAATGAGAGATGAATTCCGCGAATTGAAGCAAGGAAGAATGACTATGGTGGAGTACCGTGATAGATTCCTATCACTTGCCAGATATGCACCTGATGAGATCAACACGGAGGCCAAGAAGAAGGAGAGATTCCTGAACGGACTGCATGATGAGATGCAGACTGTCCTTGTCAACATCTGTTTCAAGGATCTCGAAGAACTAGTCGACACTACCATTCAGATGGAAGGGAAGATTAACCACGCAAACGACAACCACAAGCGTCACATGATGCAGCAATCTGGATCCAGCAGTCACCAGAAGTACTGTCCCAACCCTTCACCAGGATATGCACCAAGGAACAACCGACCCCCAACATCTCGCCCAAGCTACCCCAACCGTAGCGGGGGCAATGTGAAGTCCGGAGGAAACAATCACAACTCCGGTAATGCCAACAATTTCAACCGTGGACCTCCCAAGAACACCAGTAACAACAACAACAATACTGCACCCAGAACTGGCAGCAATGTTGTACCTGTCGCAGTCAAGGACAAGTCCCAGATCAGTTGTTTCGAGTGTGGAGTAAAGGGTCACTACTCCAATGAGTGTCCCAAGAAGACTGCAGCCAATACCAATGTGAATGCCCCAGCTCACCAACAGCGTCCTGTTCAACCAGGAAGAAGATTTTCCCCAGGGAACCCTCACAACCGCAACGGTCGTCTCTTCCACATGAACGCAGAAGAAGCCTAGGAAGCGCCAGATGTAGTGCTGGGTATGTTTTCTGTCAACTCAGTTTTAGCAAGAGTATTGTTTGATTCGGCAGCATCGCATTCATTTATCACCGAAGAATTTGCATGCACTAGTAAGATTCACCCAACCAACCTGAAGCATGTCATGATAGTTCAAATCCCCGGTTCAACAACCAAAGCTAGAAAAATTTGCAAAGTCGCGCCTATCGTAATACATGGGATAGATTTTTATGCCAACCTAATTGTACTTGGAACCAAAGGATTGGAAGTAGTACTAGGTATGGACTGGATGTCAAGGCATAAAGGACTGATAGACTATGCTAAGAAAGCCATCACCATGACCAGTAGTTCGAGTAACAGAGAGCATATCTCAAACCTTACCTCCAATTCAAGTGCAACAAGAGTGTAGCCCCGCCCACCATAGACCAGGTCGAGTAGTGTGAATACCGACGTATTCCCAGATGAATTGCGTGTATGCCCCGGATAGGGATATTGAGTTCATTATCGAACTAATCCCCGAACCGGACCCATAGCCCGAGACCCTATAGCATGAACCCTCCGAGTTAGTGGAACTCAAGAAGCGATTGATGCCATGTTAGAGAAAGGCTTGATTCAACCAAGCGCATCGCCATGGAGATCACCAGTGTTATTCGTCGTCAAGAAAGATGGAGGCAACCGTCTGTACACAGATTACAAAAAGTTGAATGACGTCACCATCAAGAACAAGTACCCCTTGCCAAAGATAGAGGATCTATTTGATCAATTGACTGGAGCCCAGGTATTCTTAAAGATTGATCTTAGGACTGGTTATCACCAACTTAAGATTCGTGCAAGGGATATTCCGAAGACTGCCTTTACTACTCGCTATGGTTTATACGAGTATACGGTTATGTCTTTTGGATTAACCAATGCCCCTGCTTATTTCATGAATCTCATGAATAAGATCTTTATGAATTTCTTAGATAAGTTTGTAGTTGTGTTTATCAACGACATCCTTATCTACTCCAAGTCATAAGAAGAGCATGAGCAACATTTGAGAGTTATCCTAGAAACCCTGAGAGAGCATCAGTTATATGCCAAGTTCAGCAAGTGTGAGTTTTGGCTAAAAGAAGTAGGATTCCTAGGACATATCTGTCGGAGGAGTCACTGTTGATCCCGCCAAGATCAAAGATGTCGAAGAATGGGAAGCCCCACCCACTCAAACCCAAGTCCGTGCATTTCTCAGATTAGCGGGATACTATCGCAAGTTCGTAGAAGGATTCTCAAGCATCGCCAGACCCATGACCCAATTGTTGAAGAAGGACAAGAAGTTTGAATGGACCGACAAATGTGAAGCCAGTTTCCAGGAATTGAAGAAGAGACTGATATCAGCCCCAATATTAGTCATGCCAGACATCAAGAAGCCATTTGATGTGTATTGTGACGCATCCAAGATTGGTCTAGGATGTGTATTGATGCAAGAAGGCAAAGTCATCGCGTATCTGTCTCGACAACTGAAGCAGCATGAGCAGAACTATCCGACCCATGATCTTGAGCTAGCAGCTGTGGTTCTAGCATTGAAGACATGGCGTCATTATCTGATGGGTAATCGCTATGAGATTTACTCAGATCATAAGAGCTTGAAGTATATTTTCACTCAGAAAGAGCTGAATATGAGACAACGGAGATGGATAGAGTTAATCAAGGATTATGACCTTGACATTCACTATCACCCTAGCAAAGCAAATGTGGTAGCGGATGCTCTTAGCAGATTACCGTGTAGGCTAAATACCATGATCAAGGAGAAGCAACCAAGTTTGTATGAAGAGTTGGAGCAGTTCAGGACTGAATTAGTTAGCAAAGGATTCTTAGCTAGCATTGAACTTCAACCCACTTTGATTAGCCAAATCAAGGAAGCCCAGAAGGGAAATGAAAGTATCGACGGAATCAAACATCGTATTGGTACATGAAAGGTACCTGGATTCACTGAAGACGAAGAAGGAGTACTGTGGTACAAAGGACGTATCTATGTGCTAGCTGATTCGGAGCTAAAGGAAATTATCATGAAGGAAGATCATGATACTCTTTATTCTATCCACCCCGGAGGAACAAAGATGTATCAGGATTTGAAAGAGCAATTTTGGTGGCACAAGATGAAGAGAGAAATCGGAAGCTACATCGCCAAATGTGACATCTGTCAAAGAGTCAAAGCAGAGCATCAGAGACCTGCAGGACTATTGTAACCATTGCAGATTCCGGAATGGAAATGGGATTCCGTAGGAATGGACTTTATCACCGGTTTGCCTACTTCCAGTAGGGGAAATGACTCAATCTGGGTCATAGTTGATAGACTGTCCAAGGTAGCTCACTTCATACCTGTCAAGACTACCTACTAGAGTGCGAAGCTAGCAGAGCTGTATATTGCAAGGATTGTCAGTCTGCATGGAACCCCCAAGACCATCGTATCAGATCGAGGAACTCAGTATACCTCGAGATTTTGGCAGAAAGTCCAAGAAGGATTAGGAACCAAGTTGAACTTCAGTACTGCTTATCACCCACAAACTGATGGACAGACTGAGAGAGTCAACCAGATCCTAGAGGATATGCTTAGAGCTTGTGTGTTGGAATACGGATCAAAATGGGAAGACTGCCTGCCTTTCACAGAATTCTCATATAACAACAGTTATCAAGCTAGTTTGCAGATGGCACCCTTTGAATTCCTATACGAAAGAAAGTGTCATACCCATTTGAATTGGTCGCAAGTAGGAGAGAGTCAGATCTTTGGACCCGACATTCTCTGAGAAGCAGAGGAGAAAGTTCAAAAAGTTCGTGAGCACCTCAAGACCGCTCAATCCAGACAGAAGAGTTATGCTAACAAGAGAAGGAGAGACCTGACTTTCAATATCGGAGATTTTGTATATCTCAAGGTTTCACCATTGAAGGGAACTCAACGCTTTAGTCTGAAGGGAAAGTTAGCCCCTAGATATATCGGACCTTTTAAGATTCTGAACCGTCGAGGAGAAGTATCGTATCAACTGGAACTGCCTGAAGAGATGTCAGCCATCCACAATGTGTTCCATATCTCGTTACTTCGCAAATGCTTGGAAGTGCCTGAGAAGACTGAACTTTTCAAGAACATCGATCACAGAGCTGTAGAAATCAACAATGACCTGACTTATCGGGAAGTGCCCATCCGTATCTTATAAGAAGCCTACAGAACCACCAGGACCAGGAGTATCAAGTTTCTCAAGATTCAGTGGAGCAACCATACCGAGGAGGAAGCCACTTAGGAGCGCGAAGATTACATTAGGACAGAGTTCCCAGATCTCTTTAGTTCCTAGTTTTCTTTGTAAATCTCGGGACGAGATTTTGTTTAAGGGGGGAAGGTTTGTAACATCCCAAAACTTTGATCCAAGCTTATCAAGATCCAAATCATCAGATTTAGGGTTAACAAAACCTTTTTCAAATTAAAAATGAAAGCATTCATGTGTATGTGCATTTAAATTAGGATTTGATTTGAATTGCCAGGGTTCTGTGATTCTTTGCTTGTAAAATGTTTCTTAGGTGATTTAAACATCATCTACATCTTTCCCAAACTTATCCCAAAGAAAATTAAATCAAAGACAATTAAAAGGGAGGAATGATCATCCACTACACTACTTTGAGTGTTCCTAGCACTCCTTTCTCAACAGAAATAATTCTAGATCTTTACACCCCTTGCTAGTACACATAATGAGGTACCAAGGCCCACTTTGTGATCTGCTAAACACATTCAAATACTAATTTTAAATGATAGTTTAAAATTGAATCTATTTCATATGGGAAGATCCCACTATTTCAAAAACCACTCAAACAAGCTCCATTTTCAAAACCCAAGCAACCACAGAGTCTCAAGCTTATGCCTAGCAAACCCACCAAAAATCTTTTCAAAATTCAAAAGTTTATTTCTTGCGGCCATTTAATCAAACACTTGGCAGGCAGGGTTAAACTCTAAATCCTAGCTCACTGTTTTGAACAGGGTTTTGCCCCCAAATGATCTCCATTTAATCCCCTTATTCCCTCATGATCTAACCAGACCATTAGCACCTCACCCCCTTGTCCCTAGCCACACTTGTCGAGCCACCCCGAGCACTAGCTCACGGCCGACCATGCACTCACCCCAGCAGACCACCTCCCTCTCTCTCTCGCCATGTTCAGGAGGTAGCCAGACCTCACCGCCACCCTCCGTCCCTTCCCGAGCCAAGCCCAGTAGTGGACCACCGAGCAATCCACGCACCCGGCATGCGTGCACAAGACACCGCTCGACCACAGCCCGCGCCCACCGCTCCGCCATGACCTAGGGAACACGACGGACACGCCTGCTCACCTAACGCACCCGCCACCGCCGCTGGACACCGCCCATTGCTGGCCAGAGCGCCATGCCCCTGACCGCATACCACCGCCCCTAAGCCAGCATTAAGTTCCTAGAGCACCGCCAGGAGACCGCCCGTCGATCGCCACCCTCAGCCATGCCGCTAGCCGCCCGTAGCCATGTCGCCACTGTCGCCTGCCCATCCCTCTCGGTCTCGCCATCGAGCCTATAAAAGGAGGGCACCCCCAGCCATTTGAAGCACACCACTCCACTCCCCTCACCTCTAGCCGTTCCCCACCTTCTAGCACGAGAACTTGCTCGCCTGGAACGGAGTAGCCGCCGCAAGAGGAGGAGGAAAGGGCGTCGCTGATTGCGACCACCCCCGGAGCTGCCTCGACCGTACCTGAGCTCGCCGTCGACCACCAGTCCGTTTGCCCGCCTCGCCGACCTTGCTGGAGCCCTGGTACGCCTCCTATGCACCCCCACCGAGCTGCTAGGGTTCGAGCTCACCGGTGACAGGTCCGTCATCGATGACAAGCCACAACCGTTGATCCCCACTCTAATCCAACGTCCTACTTTGCCCCTTGGCGTGTAGTGAGCACCGGAGTGGACACAATGCTAAGCCCGTTAGAGTTTCCTGCGACCAGTTAGTTTGAATTAGAATTTTCCTATTTAGTTTAAACTTAGTTCTGTCTCTGAGTTTGAAAATCAATTCAGAGAGATTTACAAATCCAAATTGCATGAAACCAATTTTGCCTGAAAGGTATTGAAATGATCTATCCAAGACCGTTGGATTTAATTCAATTAGACTTATAGATCTCTCCTAGTAAAAATAATAAAACAGAAGCATTTGCACCTTGCAACATTTTTCAAAATTCAACCATGATTGCTTTGAGATGTTTCCAACTCTCAAAAATCACATTTCACCATACCTATCTGAATATGTAATAATATTAAGGTTTGCATGCAGTGACTTTGGACTAGTACCAAAATAATGCTATATAGGCATTTCTAGTCACTTTAAATCATTAAATATTGAACTTAAACCAAAGTAATTATGATCCAATCCTTAAATCACATTCCCACATGTTATAATATGTGGTGATGACATGTGTCCACATGATCCCATATTTTAAGTGGTGAATATTGAATATTAGTTAATTTTTCAATGAGTAGAAATTACTTTTATAAATTAAAAAGAATGAAACTAGTGAATTAAACTTGTGATGCTGGTGATGATAATAGATCATCAAATGTGTGTCTTAGAATGCTAATTAGACTAGTTAAGTATTGTTTGGTGATTGTGTACTCCGTATGTATTTATAGACGATAGTACCAACCAATTCTACGAGGAGGAGGAGTTCTACCAAGAAGAAGAAGAAGAAAACTTCAACCACTACACCAACCAAGGCAAGCCACCCTTAACAGTGCAAGCTGTTGTAGCAAGCTAGAACTAAGTTAGTTAACTTGATCCAAGATGCTATAGGCATGCTTGAATCATATCACTTTGACTATTAGTTACCCCAAGTCTTATTTACAAGCTTTACTTCCTTTACTTTACCCAAAGTTCTCTACTTTTTGAAGGTAGCATAAAGAGTATAAAACTTGACCTATTTAGAACCCTTTAGATGTCATTCTATGGCATGAGATTGAACCTATCACTTCCACCTTAGTGAACACTCTTAACTTAGTAATTTAGAGTAGATAAAAACTTGAGTCATTTTAGATGGGAGCACTTGGTGAAAATGAATTATGAAAACCTTGGAATGATGGGTCATTCTATTGAGATGTTTTGACATGTGTTGAGAAACACAAATGGTTTATGATGATGAAAATGATGAGGCATGAGCCTTAACCCTTTTATAAAACTGATGGTTGGATTCGGATGCGATACCATTCCAAATATACCGTACGACCACACTACCTGAATTGGGTAAGGCTTAGCTGGAAATTTATATGCATTAGTATTAGTTCCCTCGCGGGAGAGGTTTGAGCTGAGGCTACCTCTCAATGTTGTCCACCTATGCAGTGCCCAAGATGACTGATGGTCATGGTTGGGAGGCCATGCTCATATGAGAGGTGCTTATACTAGGGTGTGTAAAGGGAAGGTTATGTTTGATTATCTGCATACTAAGTATGATGATTCAGGGTTATCCCTGACAGATGTATCGAATCTTGTGGTGAAAGTGTACCACCTCTGCAGAGTATCAAACTATTCGAATAGCCGCATCCGCGGTTATGGACACATGGAATGGCCATACTGTTTTGTTGTCAGATGTTTTTCAAACAACTTATGAAATGAATGATGAATCTTGACTTGACCACAACAGGGTTGTGTTTATGATTTATCTTCCCAACTTAAGTGATTCTAGAACTTTATTTTATCTTTCTTTTCTTCAGAACTCAGCTTAGGTTTCAAACTTAACTTTATAGTTAAACTCAGACTTAGCAATTTAACTTAGAACTATATTACTTGTTAGTGGTAGTTTGCGAGTACTGATGACCCACAAGTATAGGGGGTGTATCGCAGTATTTTCGATAAGTAAGAGTGTCGAACCCAACGAGGAGCAGAAGGTGCTGGCTAGTGGTATGGATCAGGAATTCTCTGCAAATACTTAGCAAATGGATTTTTAGGGGTTTTCGATAAAGCAAGTAAACAAAGTATGAGTAAACAAAAGACAGTAGGAATAAATGCAGAAAGTGGCCCAATCCTTTATGCAGCAAAGGACAAGCCGGTTGTATTTCTATAGATGACCAAACGTTCTCGAGGACACATGGGAAGACTGACAAGTGCTTTCGCTTCATATAGTCGATTAATCTTCTTTAGCTTGCTAAGTGTTGTGTGGGTGAACCTGTGCTAATGTACCGCCCCATCCACATACTTGTGATTATACCCCTTGCAAACATCCGTAAGTACAAGAAAGTAATTAAGGTAGAAACCTAACCACGGCTTTAAACTCTAAGACCCTTACGTCCCTTGTGCAATGGTTTCCTAACGGGGGTTCAGGTTTCTGTCACTCCGGCAACCCCTCCGATTAGTAGCCAAATACATAATGCATTCCCCTAGGCCCATATAGGTGAAGTGTCATGTAGTCGACGTTCACATGACACCACTAGAAGAAGTACACCACAACTTAAATAACAATCTATTGAATCTTTCTCAACACAACTCCACTACTAACAACAAGACTTCTCCCATGTCCTCAAGAACAAAACGAACTACTCACAAGACATCATATGGATCATGATTAGAGATGGAATAATTATGTATAACAGTCTGAACATAAACAATAATTCAATGGTTCACTCAATAGCATCAACTACAAAGAGTAATCAACACCGAGAAAGTTTCCCCTATGAACTATGCAAGACTCAACGCAATTGTTACATCAATATGGAGATGGTGATGAGGGTGCTGATGGTGATGATGGTGGTGATGATGATGTTGATCTCGATGAAGTCCAGCTTGATGGTGGTGTTGATGGCGATGATCTCCCCTCTCCGGGAAGGAATTCCCTCGGCAGAAATCTGTCTGCCGGAGAGATCTTTCTCTCTCGGTGTTTTCCGCCCCGTAGAGGCGGTGGAATCTTTCTGTGGTCGCTCCACGAGTCTTAGGGTTTCGGGAGGATAATATACGCCAGAGGGGAGTGCCTGGAGTGGGCCAGGCTGGCCACACCACCTGCTGGCGTGGCCTAGAAGCTCGCCGCCAGGTGGTGTGGGCCCCCTGTGGCCCATCTCCAGCCCCCTTCTGGCTTCCTTCGTCTTCTGGAAAAATAGGATTTTCCGTATATTTTCCCGGATTTTCTGATCTTCGTGAATTTTGCCTCCAAACATCACCTTTTCCATCAGAATCCTGACTACAGCGGTCCATGCTCCAAAAGTCATCAACCATGCAAAAACAGATGAAATAACATAAGTATCACCTCTCAATATGAAATATATCAATGAATAATAGTGAATTAAGACATAGAATAGTGATGCAAAATGGACGTATCAACTCCCCCCAAATTTAGACTTCGCTTGTTCCCGAGCGAAACTGAGCTCAATAAACATGGCCTCAGGTTTATGGAGTGAAGAGTCGATAAAAGAATACGGACAAGAAGCATCACATTCATCAAATACATAGATCATAATAGAAGACAACTCACTATTATATAACTCAACTTGCAATGAGTAAAGGAAACACAATAAATATACATAAAGTGAATCATAATTGGTAATGGCAAACTTAGCTCTTGGTCGAAGAATAGTTGATAATTTGCTGGAGTTCACAAATAACTGGTTTTTCAATGATAGCTTTCAAAGTAGTAAACATCAAGATAACAGCAATGTGCAAAACAAGGAACATAAGAAACATGATTGAATAAATCATCATATGAATGAATGAAACACATCAACTCAAAATACTTGCTGAGATAGAAGGGAGTAGGTTTACTGAGTCAACTACAAGGTAAAAGAAAGGGCCCTTCAAAGAGGGAAGCAGGGATTGCAAGTCTCATAAAGAGCTCCCAAAAATTATGATACTTACTAGCTTTCAGCTCTCATTGCCCCTATCATAGGCATCTTTAGGTGATTAAGGTGAAAGTGAGGTCCAATCTGAGTTATATGCTTGACAGACTATAAACTGAAAATCCCAAGTCCCTTGAGTACGAGGGCCGCTCCTCATGCTACTCAACTTTAGTTACCGGTAAGTTCTTGTCATCGTAAGTATGTGCGTATCATTGAGAACCGCCAACGGGTACCCTTTCCCGATGATACTAAGAATCCCCATATCAAAATGACAAGGCAAGCGACAATGAGTATCTCAGCAATCTTCTTATTTACCATGGGAAAATGGTGCTTTTTCTCTCTTTCCTCTTTTCATAGTCTCTTTTTTTTTCTTTTCTCAATAGCTATCTCTTTTTTATAAGAAGAATGCTTCATAGATATCATTATGGTTACGTGCAGTTTCCACCATGTCACATGGATTAGACCAATGACCCAGCGTTTGTCTAACACACATACATAACTCCATGGACTTACAAGCTCCCTTTTATTTCACACCAACGACATCCAAACAAAAGAGCAAGGTATCAACTGGGTATATTTTTACAAGTGTTGAAAGCGTTCCCGGGTCAAGACGGTTCGCTAATCCCGACCTATAATTTGCAAGCATATAACTTTCATGGAGAGTTCACAATGGTTCAGGTTTATTAAGTGCAAGAAAGTAAGGTGTGCCATCAAGTTCGTGAGAGCTTTAATCACTAATTTTCGCATAACAAGTTTAATTTGGGAGGTAGACAAAACAGGAATTTACTCGGAATAGCAATAATGCTACTAGGTAGGTATGGTGGACACAAATGGCAAAGGTTTTGGTTTAAAGGAGGTGGATGCACGAGAAGAATTCCCTCTCAGTACAGGTTTTTGGCTAGCAAGGCTGAGTAGCAAGTACAAGAGTTGAAGGAAACAAACAAACATACAAATGATAAAGACAAATATGCAATCTTCCTTGGAAGCACAAAAGATCTTAACCAGAGAATACTAGACTTATGAGCAAATCAAGAAAGAAAGATGATGAAATTATTTTTCTCTCAAGTACTTCTATCTTTTTCTTTTCAACTCTCAAAAAGGTGTTGCTACTGACCGAGCCAGGTTTGCGAAAACCAACTAAATTAACTCAATGATCCCAAAGTGCTACCAATACTAACAACAAGATCAATCATATAACCATGAATTGAAAACTAAAATAAGATATGCAAAAGAGTGAATGATAGAACTTCTCATTAATACTCCATAACGGAAACCAACACCAAGGGATACAAATCTAACGAGAGAGGGGACACTTCCATAATGCAAACCATACTACATAATAACTCCTCTATTCATGATATGACTCTACTAATAAGGTAAAAAGATAGAAGATAGTGATGTGATACCGCGGCACTCCCCCAAGCTTGGAACAAACCAAGGGGATGCCAAACCTGATGACGAATTACTCCTTAGGTGGTGGTGGTATCCTCTCGATGAGCTCCTTGATCAGTTTCCCAAAGTCCTCAATCTCGAAGGTGAGAGTACGAATCAACTCCAAGTTGTGCTCAATACGGCCCATAATCATTTCAATTTGTGGATCCTAGCTCTTGTGATTCTTTTTCCATTCTTCCCGCTTGGAGTCTTCTTTTCCTGCATGGATAGAACGAGGCAAATCCCAATTGGAGGGTAATTTCTCCTTGGGCATATTCTGGTATTGATGCTCATGGATAAGGGTATGGAAAGGATTCCTGGTGCGAGGAGGAAGTGACCAGGGATCTGAAGGGTGATGAGGAGGCTTCCCTCCAATGGCTGGATTTTCCACCACTCCAATGCTTGCAATTGGTAGTGTCGGTGTGCGGACATTGGCCTTGCTCCTCTTGACCTTCACTCTTTATCTCCTTCTCCTTCCTAGGGTCTTGGAGGTCTTCCCCCATGGGCTCCTTCCCTTTATCCTTGGCAGACACCATTGTGCTTCTAAACCTTCAAAGAGTATGTCCTGGCAGAAACAGATCGAAACAAAAACACGGCAAAAACACGATATACGAACCTCGGGACATCCGGGGGGTTATATATTACGAAGTTTCATATCAAAAGGAAGGTACTGGGAGAAAACGGGTCGGAGACGGAGTCCTGGGTGGCCTCACCACCTGGTGGCGTGGCCAGGTGTGGGCCCGCGCCATGGGGTGGTGTGGGCCACCTGCCCGTTCCGCCCTTTTCAGAAACTTTCCTTATTGACTGAAAACTGCAAAAATATAGTTGGATTGTACTTTCGCGGAACTTTTCTTACCAGAACTGTTACCTATTTGAATACGGACTCTGCAGGTCTCTGAATTTGGTATCTAGTAGATTCTTCCGGGGTCATCTCTTGAATATCATCGATATCTTCATCTTCATACACTTATTACTTGAGTCATAAAACCCTTCTCTTCCTTATTACACCATTGTCTCCACTTCCTGGAAATTTCTTTGACACAAAACTTCACACAGTTCTTATTAGCAACATTAGTATAAGTGAAGTGATAAAACCTTTTGAGTCCAACTTCAACTGAAAACCATCAAAACATAAGCTACTGTAGCAACTCCTTCCGAAAACCCAAAAAGAATTCAAAAAGGAAATCGAATAAAGAAGCAAATGCAAGATTGGCAAAATCTGTCAAAACAGACCAGCAGGTAAAGATCAACTTTTTCCAAAATATTCTGTTGCTCAAATCAAAAAGTGCAAAACTAAAGAAAGTTAAATAACAACCTGGGACAGAAGCACAAAAAATTACAGTTCAATCCGACATACAGAGATCTCTCACGAATTTTTACGGTGAAGCACAAAAATCTGTTTCGGGACAGCAACTTCCCCAAATCTTACTTCTCTCTCATTAGAGGTTGATCTTGACAAAAAACCAAACAAAACGGATAAGGAGCGGTTATTACCGAAGTAATAACTTCCAAGACTCAAATAAACAAAAACTAACTGAAAGCAAAAACAAATTGGGTAGTCTCCCAAAAAGCTCTTTCTTTATAGCCATTAAGATGGGCATGATAATTTTGAAGAAGCTCTCATAGGGATATGATTTGAAGTGAAAGAGAGCATTAAGAAGCAAAAACACACACACATTTAAGTCTAACCCACTTCCTATGCAAGGGGATTTTGTAAACAAACAAGTTGTTGAAACCATAGGAAACTTGCATAAGAAGGCAAAAGAAGTGCAGCATAAAAACTTTCAGCATAAAACGGGGAAACTTGATATTATTGAGATGCATAAGAACACTTTTCCCTCTCTCATAGTAGCTTTCAGTATCATGCATAAACTTAACGATATAGCTATCACAAGGACCATCATAGCAATGATCACTTATTCTAACAGAAAACACGGGAATACTAGCTCTCATAACACTACTTTGTGAAACAATATTAGAGGTATCCTTACAAAGGATAGTGTGTCCCTCTTCTTCATACTTAGTGACAAAGTCTTTCACATTTGCTATTATAGGTTCATCAACCATTTGTTTATTAGGTTCAACAGTTTTACTCGTACTTTCATTAACCATACTAGCTATCATAGAATGTTCCTTTACCTTAACTGGAAAAGGCATTTTCTCAATATAAGGTTCAGGTAAAACATAATTAGCAGTATAAACTTCAGTATTTCTTGCAGGAACACTCCTAGCAATATCTTTATAAGGTTCATGATACTTATTCCACTTCTTTTTAGGCACTTCAATGTAGGAAGCAAAAGCCTTAAAATAAGAAGCAATAGCTTGAGAGTCTAGACCATAAGCATTTTTAATATTTTGAAAGTTGTCAGTTCCCATAAAAGATTCAATGCATTCATAATCATAATTTATACCTGACTTTCTACCTTTGTCATTCTCCCAGGATTCGGCATTGTCTTGAATACGGTCCAGAAGATCCCATTTAGCTTCTTCTTCCATACGAGTGAATGATCCAGCACAAGAAGCATCCAATAAATCCTTATCATGTAGAGGGAGCCTTGCATAAAAGTTATTGATAATAATATTGTTGGGGAGCTCATGAATGGGACATTTGAGCATTAGTAACTTCAATCTCCCCCAAGCTTGAGCTGTACTCTCTCTATCAAGACGCCAAAAGTTGTATATTTGATTCCGATCTTTATGAATCTCACTAGGAGGATAAAACTTTGAATTAAAGAGAGGCACTATTTCCTCCCATTCCAGAGCTTGACCATTCTTCAGCAGCTTATACCAGTCCTCAGCTCTTCCTTTTAGTGATAATGATAATAACTTCTTCTTAACTTGATCTGTAGTAATACCTGCACACTTGAACAACCCGCATAATTCGTGTATAAAGAGTAAATGATCACCGGGATGGACAGTTCCATCCCCAACATAGTAGTTATCCATAACACGATCAATAATTCTTGTAGGTATTTTGAAAACATCTTTCTCAGCAGGTGGTGGCTTATCTACTACCTTAGCAGTGGTAGTAGCATTACCAAATAAGAAACTCAGCGAATTATCCATAACGAAAATAAAGCAACTAGCAGAAGTAAAAAATACTCACAGTAGAAGTTTCCTTTACCAGTTCCACTCTCCAATAGCGCTTCACTCCCCGGCAACGGCGCCAGAAAATAGTCTTGATGACCCACAAGTATAGGGGGTGTATCGCAGTATTTTCGATAAGTAAGAGTGTTGAACCCAACGAGGAGCGAAGGTCTGGCTAGTGGTATGGATCAGGAATTCTCTGCAAATACTTAGTAAACAGATTTTTAGGGTTTGTTTATAAAGCAAGTAAACAAAGTACGAGTAAACAAAAGACAGTAGGAATAAATGCAGCAAGTGGCCCAATCCTTTATGCAGCAAAGGACAAGCCGGTTGTATTTCTATAGATGACCAAACAATCTCGAGGACACATGGGAAGACTGTCAAGTGCTTTCGCTTCATATAGTCGATTAATCTTCTTTAGCTTGCTAAGTGTTGTGTGGGTGAACATGTGCTAATGTACCGCCCCATCCAAGACTAATACATACTTGTGATTATACCCCTTACAAACATCCGTAAGTACAAGAAAGTAATTAAGGTAGAAACCTAATCACAACTTTAAACTCTAAGACCCTTACGTCCCTTGTGCAATGGTTTCCTAACGGGGGTTCAGGTTTCTGTCACTCCGGCAACCCCTACGATTAGTAGCCAAATACACAATGCATTCCCCTAGGCCCATATAGGTGAAGTTTCATGTAGTCGACATTCACATGATACCACTAGAAGAAGTACACCACAACTTAAATAACAATCTATTGAATCTTTCTCAACACAACTCCACTACTAACAACAAGACTTCTCCCATTTCCTCAAGAACAAAACGAACTACTCACAAGACATCATATGGATCATGATCAGAGATGGAATAATGATGTATAACAATCTGAACATAAACAATAATTCAATGGGTCACTCAATAACATCAACTACAAAGAGTAATCAACACCGGGAAAGTTTCCCCTATGAACTATGCAAGATTCAACGCAATTGTTATAGCAATATGGAGATGGTGATGAGGGTGCTGATGGTGGTGATGATGATGATGATCCCGATGAAGTCCAGCTTGATGGTGGTGTTGATGGCGACGATCCCCCCTCTCCGGGAAGGAATTCCTGGCGAAATCATGCCTCGGAGAGATCTTTCTCTCGGTGTTTTCCGCCTCACAGGCGGCGGAATCTTCGTGGTCGCTCCCGAGTCTTAGGGTTTCGGGAGGATAATATCGCCAGAGGTGCGGAGTGGGCGGGTGGCCACACCACTTCGCCGCGACCTAGGGCTGCCCGCCGGGGTGGTGTGGGCCTCGTGGCCCATCTCCACCCTTCCGCTTCCGTCTTACGGAAAAATAGGATTTTCCGTATATTTTCTCGGATTTTCTGATCTTCGCGAATTTTGCCTCCAAACAGCACCTTTTCCATCAGAATCCATTGCAGCGTCCATGCTCCAAAAGTCATCAACCATGCAAAAACAGATGAAATAACATAAGTATCACCTCTCAATACGAAATATATTAATGAATAATAGTGAATTAAGACATAGAATAGTGATGCAAAATGGACGTATCAAGTACTTAAAGAGTACTCATGGCTTTTGTCCCTGGCTATTCTCATGGCCAGACTATGAAGGAGACTATCAAGATGAGGGCCAACAGGACGGCTATGATAACTAGGACTATCTGCCTTCATCAGCATTGCCTGTGCCCCTGAAGATGGACCCCACCGCTACGCTTATCTTTTAATTCCGCTGCTTGTTGTATTAAGACTGGATCATGAGATCCTTATTTGTGTAAGACCTTATGTATGGTTTGTAATGGATGATGTACTGCGATATCCAATCCGTTATGTCTCGCAAAAATGGTAATCCTGGGATTGCGAGGTATGGCATAACGGGCATCTGGGATTAAAAATCCGGGTGTTGACACACAGGTCCTCCTATTGTTGGGATGCTTTTTTGTGTGATAAAACTGAAATAGGATGCACATACGTTTGAATCCCGATGGCTTTGTACCAGGAAAGAAAAGGATATGTGAAAAAATAATGTATCGGTGGAGCTATTAATGCATGCTAGAATAGTACCAGTTCAAGTATTTATTTCATTTGATCTAATTCTTTCACAAGGACCAAAACCAATTTGAACTGTACCTTATTGATTTAGAGAAGTTACCTTGTGTGTAAGAAAAACAGAGTATCCAAAAAGGTACAATCAGTTTGTTCTCGTGTGCTACTATAATGAAATTTGATCCCCGTGCTATATGATACCCCAGAAGAGGCAAGCTCCGGCATAGGGGTAAACGGGAAGTAAGTTCATGCAACGCATAGAGAGAGAGAGATGAACACATAGCTACCGGTAGAACCCTTAGCCTCGAGACAGAACTACTCCTTCATCATCATGGGAATCAGCAATGGTGATGAAGATGGTGGTGGAGATCGATGGAGATGGCTCAGGGGGCACTTCTCCGTCCCGGCAGGGTGCCAGAACAGAGACTTTCTGTCTCCCGAATCTCCCCTTCGGTGGCGGCGGCGCTGCAGAACTTTTTGTGGATTTCTGATTGACTATCTAGGGTTTCTGCCTCAGGAGGAATATATAGGCAAAGAGGCAAGGTCGATGGCCGGCCAGGGGGCCCACACCATGCCCTGGTGTGGGCTGGCCTGCGCCAAGGGGGGTGTGGCCACCCTGTGGCCCCTCTCCGACTCTCCTTCTGGCTCCGTGAGTCTTCCGTAAAAATTGTAAGTTTGGTTTTTGTCCCGTCCAATTTCGAGAATATTCATTTTCTGACTTCCTGGAACCAAAAACAGCAGAAAACAGGCAACTGATACTGTGGCATCTTGTTAATAGGTTAGTCCAAGAAATCATATGAAAAATACTCCAAAGTTGGAACAAAACACAAAAAAATAGATAAAACCAAGCATGGAACATCAAAAATTATAGATACATTTGCAATGTATCACCAGATAGTTAGTGCATCAACTATTTATTTCATGATCTAAAATCAAAAAATTGAGGAAGGATGAATTATTTCAGGCCAATTTCTTGTGTATGTCTAACATACAGTTTCCTTGTTTAAATAATACGAGAAAGAATTATTGTTTGTTGTCAAGTTCTTCTATTGGTAGGATTTCTGATATAGATTGGTTGGTGAACTGGCTTACTATTCCGCTTATCTTGACCTTTATTTTATAACTCAATGTTGACCAGCGAGCTTTTTATAATTTGACCAGTTAGGTTCTTACAAATCCAATATCAAATGTGTTTATTCTTCTTTGTTTACTACCTTTATTTCTATGGACACATGAAAATTCTGCAAGTTTGATCTACTCCCGAGCCGGCTTGCGATGGGAGTTGCGTCATAGTCTTATTAGATAATATTTCTCTTATACTGTTGTGTTGGGTCTCCTTTTGTGTGAAATATACTGATTAGTTGCTAATGTGGTTTGCAGGGCTGAATCATAAACTGGTGAAGACCATCAGTCTCAGCAGCTAAAGGACCAGCCCTACATGTGTCAGGTATAATAGCAGTGTAATAGGGTGTGCATGATAGATTCAGCCTAGGCTCCCATCTAATACGTACATGTATGCTCTCCATTTTGTCACAACCAGACGAGTTTTGGTGTAAAATGTACATTGCTTTAAATGTTTGCCTTCTTTAGTTTATGCATAATTGATTAAGGCACAACAATTATAAAAGTGGAGGAGAGGTAGTGCAACGATTAAAAATGAACTCTGAAGCTGGAGGCTTTTTCATTGTACTGTGCTTCAGCGCTTTCAAAATTGGAAGTACAACATTATGTCTACATAGGTATGTCTGTAGCAAAATGCACATCATTTTATTTAAGCTCTTTTCTTTGTTCATCCCTCGGATTAGTATTAGACAAGAGTTTTAAAGGCTTCATGAATTGCAACATTTGTGAGCCTTTTTCGATTTGTACTATGTTTTACTGTCCACTCCACCGGATATGTTTACTTTTACCCAGATGACAAAGTGGAGATGTTGCCTGTTTTAGTTTAGGCTGATGACAAAGGAGTTTTGACTCCTCTGTTAGCTCATTTCAGAAGCTTAACATGATTTTTTCATCAAAGGATATCACTTCAGTGTGTCTTCGCTAGATATCGTTCATGATATATCATTGAAATAAGCCTGTTTGCATAAAAATCAAGAGAAAGGCTGCCTAGAAATATATTTGGGAACTTTTGGCACTAGGTACGCCCTTTATGTGTACTTCTGGATGAGTAAGTGTGGTTTTTTGTACCTTAGATAGCTACATGTGGATTGTGGATATGTTTAGGCTCACTCATATATAGACATGTCTTTTCAAGATAGGCTTGATTAAATTTCTTGGAATTATTGCTAGCAGTGCACTAAACACATATAGATGGCGTATTGTAGATCCTAATTAAAATTGACATGACTTATGAGTTTCGTAATATATAATACAATTAATAAATCTTGCTTTGTGTTTTGATCGATGTGGAAGGAATATATAATGGATAGGAGGTGGAATGTTGCTATATTTTAGGGGAAGAAATTAGGAGATAAGTTAATGGCAATTTATGCATATTTACTGGTTACTGCAGATGTCAAACTGAAACAGATTCTTCTATAGCTTGATGTCAATGATTCTGTCGTTTCTTCCACACTTCTTCCACACTACTCTGTCGTTTCTTCAACACTGCTTACTTTTCCAGTAGATGCTTTTGAGAAGGAAGGTAGTTTTGGTGATGCTCTTTTGTGCTCTCTTTCATATACTAAAACACACTACTATTCACTCCATATTTGTTCGTGCATTTTGTGGGAGGTGCTTAGAGTAGACCGGGCACTCTGTTCTCCCCGCTAGATTCTACTTGCTACAATCCGAGCCACTGATTCTCTGCTTTTTAGATAAGTTGGCTAATTCTTACACCATCTAATTCACATTCAAAACCCATGATTAGTGTAAGCAGCACATGTTTCCATGAAATTTATAGTTGTCTGCATGTTTGTCTCACTACTAGGAAACCCCTTATCAGTGGCGCATCTTTTTTCACTATCCGTGGCGCATATCTGATGCGCCACTGATACGTCGCCACTTATAATTAACTTCTGTGGCGCATATTGAAATACACCACAGAAATCTCAAATTTCTGCGGCGCATATGGCCAATATGCGTCACAGAAGTTATTTTTCCAAAATTCAAAAAAAGGCGGGCCAGATCTCAAATTTCTGTGGCGCATATGGAAAATATGCGCCACAGAAGTTTTTTTCAAATTTCAAAAAAAAATAGGCCAGATCTAGATCTGGCCAGAGGTGGTGGTGGTTGGTGGCTGGTGGCTGGAGGAGGGCTAGGAGGAGTGGGTCGTCGGAGGTGGTGGCCAGAGGAAAAGGAGAAGGAGGCCACCACCGGAGGTGGTCGGAGTAGGAGGAGTCCGCCGGAGGTGGTCGGAGTAGGAGGAGGAGTCCGCCGGAGGTGGAGGAAGGTGTCGCCGGGGTTGGAGGAGGAGGTCATCGGAGTTGGTGGTGGTGGAGGAGGAGGAGGTCGCCGGAGGAGGAGGATTGCCGGAGGTGGTGGAGGAGGAGAAGGAGGAGGTCACCGGGGTGGAGGTGGAGGTCGCTGGAGAGTGGAGAAGGGGAGAAGTGTGGAGGGAAGGAGAAGTGGGGAGAAGTGTGGAAGGGAGAAGAAGTAGGGAGGGGAGAAGAAGTTGGGGGAGAAAAAGGAAAAAAAGAGGGAGAAGGGCGCCGGCAGGATTCAAATTTTGAATCCCGCCCAAGACTTCTGTGGCGCATATGGGAGAAATGCGGCACAGAAGTTTCCTCCCCTTTTTTAATTTTTTGCATGAAAAAATCTTCTTTGGGCCATAACTTTTTACTCTTTTCGAATTTGGGGATTCTGTCAAATCCAGAACAGCTGTAGGCCATTGAAATCGAGTAGGAAATTTCGAGATGATCATTTTGATATATTAAACTTTTTTTCCGACTTCGTATGCAAAAGTTATGGCCGTTTTACCGTGCCATAACCTATTTTTGCAAAATACATTGAAATTCATGTATTTCAATTTTCACTACGACTACACCCTAAAATATAACTACATCTCAAAGGAATTTTTTTTAAAGTTTTTATCATTTTTGTTTATTTTTTACAAAACTGAAAAGGCGATCCACGCGGGGGGTGGGGGTGGATCTGTTTTTCCATATTCTGTGGCGCATACACCTATATGCGCCACAGAAACATCATTTTATGTGGCGCACACGAAAATATGCGCCACAGAAATGTGGACTTCTGTGGTGCATATTGGTTACGTGCGCCACTGAACTGCCAAACTTCAGTGGCGTTTTTTTCCGTATGCGCCACTGATATTTATCTGTGGCGCATGGTTTTGCATATGCGCCACAGAGTAACTTATCTACTTATAGCTATTTTTCTAGTAGTGTCTCTTATATTCATGTATCTAATTACTGCACCTATTAATCCTTCTTCACCTTTTACCTTGCCTATGTATATGAATTGTCAATTTCCTAATAACCTGGCATGTTAATACATCATGATGTTTCTAGCCTTCCTCCTTGTGTAAAATAAACTGTTGTCAACTAATTGTTCCCTAGATTAGACACCCGTCAAATTAAATTGCAGGTGCCACCTTTAGATACCATATGCTATCAACTAATTATTTTTGGTTGTTACTCAACAACATTTTTATATGTTATCTTTATCTTTCTCTATTTAAGCATACTTTATGGTTACTCTGAGATGTTGTTGCTTTATTCATTCCCTTTTTCCATATAATTAATGTTTGTTTGGCTCGGTATTGGAGCTATGCTATAAATGTTTTGTATGTTCTTTTCAATTTGTTGGATCGCGGTGTCACTAGCTTTCTACATGTAAATAAATTGGCAGCCTTTTCTTTGATGTAGAGTCACCACATATTGTGTGACTCTCTTGGATACTATATGCTATCACCTGATTATTGTATTTGTTGCTATTCACCATCTATTCATATGGGGATATTTTGGATCCCAGCCATGGTCATGCTCGAATCCATGCTGAAGAAATTGCACTGCCCTGCCAAAATACCCGTATTGTGTGTCTTCACATGCCAAACTGGTGTCCCCTATCGCATTCCACCCATCGGCATTACAGTCGTCCTGAAGACAATTTGGAAGCTGCAGAAAATGCTACAGCAATTCAAGCTGTCAAGTATATGGAACATACCGAGAAGAAGATGTAGAGGGACTAACTATGACGAGCTTAACAAGAAGAAACAGACCGATGAATATCATTTCACGCCAGTGAACAAGAAGGACAAGAAGAATAGAGAGCTTATCAGTGATATATTGAGATAGACAAAGAAGATTAAGGAGCTTAGTATGCGCTGGGAAGATTTCTTGGTGAAGTTGCTATAGCAAATGACTTACGGCAACAACTTCGGGTTTGCCTCTTGTACCTGCCAATCTTCCATCCGGTTGGGCAGGAACTTCCTAATAGTTTTTGATGTCTAATACAATGGTCTGTATTTATTCTACCATAGTCTGGATAGCACTGTATCCAGCGCCTCCTATGGTTGCTATTGTAATTTAGTTGGTTATCTTGCTTGCAAAATGTAGGATTCCTGGTCGGTTGTGCACATTGTAGTCAGAGCTATCTACTTGAAAGACATCATCTATGTAAATCTTATATGTATTAGCAATGTGCTTTGCTCTAGGCTTATACGGTCAATGTTGTGTAATGTACTTCCCTTCTTAGCATGTCAATATCATCTTCATCGGTTTTACTATAAGACATGTCAGTACTCTGATTCACATAGTGTTTTACATCGATCGGCGATGTGGAAGGGTTCTGGTCACCACCTACTTTTTATTGCTTGGACGTTGTTACAATCGGGGAACCTGGGCCTGTCCATTAAGTTTGTGCATTCGTCTTTGATTTTTTATTCGAATTTCTATACTCATGAGTAAGGATAACTACCTCTGCCTCCACTTCATGCCCCTGCCTCATGTCTGGCCGGAAAATAATCCTATGAGACCGGGTATATTACTTCCCTTGATAGACCCTATTCCTATCTTTACAGATCCCGGCTGGTCTGTGGGTTTCACAAAGGCAGATGGCAACTCCTAAATAGGGTCTATCAAGGGGAGAAAATAGACTCGGTCTCAAAGGATAATTTTCCTGTCAGGCTTGCCTCATGTCGGGCTATCATATCCAGTTAGGCTCCTATTCATCGGAAGAAATCATTTTTTTTGAAATAGGAAGAAATTGGGTCACCGAAACTTTCTATCATCATTGATAAAACATCTCGATGACAATAATAGTAAAAACTTAGCAAAATCTGAGAGATCCATAAACTAACACAAATAAATATATGTGAGACCCACGGACTCATGCACCGAGGCACACTCCTAAATCTAGCTGTATTAACTAGAAAGACAGGAAGGTGCAAGATTTAGTCTCCAAGGTTCAGTAATTAACTATAGTATGATCATATACTCCTGAAACAATCTTTCTGTATCATGTTCAGATATGAAACAATTTTTTAGTATTCTATTCAGAGATGAAACAGTCTCTTAGTATATATGTTTCAGTAGATCAATGGATCTGAACTGAAATTCTTATGTCCATGTTCGATATGGTAATGCATTCTCTTCATGTAACCTTATGGCATATCTTCTAATTGATCATTTACCTTATGTGATATACTTGGTTGTGTTGGTATTGTTTGAACTCAGAAACATTGTCATATGGTTTGTACCCTATAACAATTGATCTATATAAGGCTTTACACATCTACAAACCATCCAATTTGTATTAAGGGAAGACCTTATGTGTGGAAACGTAATGTGATGTATTCTAAACTTAGATTGTGACTGTTTATGTGTAATATATTATCCTACCTTAAAAAGGTGCGAGATCAATTTGGTAGAATTCATTTGGTAAAAATCGGTATTATCCTACCTGTTTTTATTAGCATTGTCCATTTTGTAAAAACTAAATATATCCATTTGGTAAAAACTAAAAATTATCTATTTGGTAAAAACTAAAATGTATAATCGCTAAATTGACTTAGATTCAACGGGATTGTGCACCAAGACGCACCCCTAAATCTAGTTTGTTTTAGGAACAGACGCAAAGAACAAATCTAAGATATACAAAAATGAATCTCAAAATAATAGAAAAGGGAAAAAATCTGCTCCCTCCGATCCATATTATTGTTCTCAATTTTATCTAGATTCTACCTAATTAATGATTTAGACTAGATTCATTCGAATCTAGATAAATTTAAGAACATTAATACGAACCGATGGAGTAAAATTGAGTAAAATTTACTGTACATAATCTATACCTACTAATAAAAGCAAAACTGATTTTTGGTTTGGTCCTTTTTTTTATCTGTTTTGCCCCTACAACTTCAAGAATATAACAGGTGTGCCACCGCCAAGTTAAAATATCGGTTCTTTTGTTTTTCGCGGAGAAAGGGAAAAGGGTGAGGACGAACGAGGGTGCATCGATGACAGGGTCCTCCTATCCCGTACTCCCTCGGGTGTCGCTGGCCAGATCTCCACCGATCACGTCCTCCCTCGAGCGCCGCCTGACTGAAGTCGCCGTCGATCCGATGTAGCGATGCTACTGACCAAGGCTGCTGACTCCAGCAGGATCCAATTCCCTTCTTGATTTGCTTCACGCGGACGAGAGCGACGGGCGGCCGGAGAGCTGCAGGGAACCTGGTACGACGGAGGAGCATCCTTTCTTGATTTGCTTCATGCGAACGACAGCAACGGCCGGCCGGAGGCGGATCGCTGCAGGGGAACCTGGTGCGAGGAGGAGCTCGAGCTACGGATAGATCGGCGGGAGGCGGATGTGCCCGTGGCCAGCAGGCGGTGGCTGAGGAAGCCTAGGGCCGGCCAGAGCGGGCAGCAGCGAAGGAAGCCTGGGGCTGGCGAATTCTGCACTGCCTAAGACATAAACAACCGACTTCGATCGAATCGGGAGGTCGGGAGAGAGGATTTTTTTTTGTTTTGGCTCCGACCGAATTCGATCGAATCAACAGGGTCGGGAAAGAGGATTTTTTTGCCTTGCAACCAGAGGAAAGGAGACACTGTCTCTTCGTTCCCGAGCCTTTTTTTCTACTTGGTGTGGTGACCGGAGAGGCGACGATGGGTGGAAGCCATGGACTCGGATCTCCAGTCTCGAGTCCCGACAGCCATCGCGGGCGGAGAGAGGAAGTGCTGGAAGCGGGGGCCAGAGGCGTGCTTTGGGAGAGGCCGGAGCTCGAGGCAAGGCACGGGCCGGTGGCACGCGCGCATCAAGCAGAAGGGAAGCGGGCGGAGCGTAGCTGGTGCTCAAGGAGAAGGGAAGTTGGGCCTAGAGACACGAATCGACGGGTGGACGCTCTACGTCAAAGCCGGCTGCGGAAGAACAACACCGGATTTCGGCGCCATGCGCCCGATGCGAGTTCACGGTCGCGGCCTCGCTCCTACATTGGCGTTGTATTTGCGGCTGAAACCGACGGGACACAGGAAATCTTATCCTCTGAGGCCATTTTTTTTTTACCCTTTTATTTATCGTATTTCAAGCGCTATCACCCACTGAATACAAATTCGTTTTTTACACATCTATGACTATGGGTATTCTGACCGTGAGATGTAGGGAAACGTCGAGAGCCAGCTGAGCTAATCACAGCTGAAATTTTTGTAGAGCTCCAAGTGACATTGCATCAGTCTGTTGATAAGGTTCTGTCTAATTGTATTTCTTTTTTCACTAAATATCACTATACATGGCTTATGAAACCAAATAAAGTTGTATAGGTACAGTAAAAAGGTCATACATACTTTGTGAATCTCTCGTGTAGTTGAGCGGGCTTCATTTATCCACAATAATTTATCGGTCAGACTGTTTGGTTGAGCTTATTTTTTGGTTTTTCATTTGGCTTATAATTTAAAAAAAATCTAAATAGTTGATTCTGGCTTTAGCTTTTTGCTTTTGATTGGATATTGTTTGATGATGTTATAAGCCAAAAGGCAAAGTCAAAAGCATCACCGGCATTGAGAGAGGCGAAGGACTTCGGGGAGTGGGATGAGGCCGCGTCCTCGTCATATGGCTATTTGCCAACGACGCAAATATATGGTTGGGCTGGTTGAATCGGTCAGAAGAGGAGACAATGGTTGGTGCGCCTAACCATAAGTAATATGTGGATACGCTAAATCCAACTCAAGCTCATCCGTTATCTAGAAGAACTTATTTTATACGTCTGCACAACACAATTTTTTTCTCCCATTGCAACGCACGGACATCTGTGCTAGTTGAATTAAAAAACAGAAAAAGGATTGGATGGGAGGGTCGAGCCATGCCTCTAGGTCGCCCACATCCTTAGCGGAGTTGGGCATGCATCCGCGTTAGCAGTGGCTGGTGCTCTCCTTGCGATGGCTAAAGTTCGGACGCTGCAAGAACCCAGCATCCACCGGATCCCTAGCCTCGCCTCCGCCGGATCGTGTGCACGGTGCAGTCGCGCCTCGCCCGGTCGCCCTGCCCCACTCGGCTCATTCCCCTCTCTAATCGCCTGCCCGGCTACCCTAGTTCTGCCTTCGATGAACGCCGACGAGGAGGCTGCCGAGATCGAAGAGGAGGAGGCAGCAGGGGAAGCTTCGGGCTTAGAAGAAGAGGTTGGCGATGCGTGGGGGTGGAGGGGGAGCCGGCGGTTCCGGGCGCAGTGGAGGGTGCCGGCCGCATACGAGAAGACGGTGACTAGATCCTAGCACCCAGACGCAGCAAAAAGATGTTCCCGGCGGCGAGCAGAAGATGATCCCCGACGGTCGTCCCTGGCGATGCACGGTGGAGGCGGAGTGGGAGGCGCTCGAGGGGGGGGGGGGGGGGGGTGGCCGAGTGGGGCTAGGCGGTGGAGACTGGAGAAAGATGCCAAGGGTGAGAGGTTAATAAAAGATGTGGAGGAGATAAGCTCGCGGAGGAAGATTTGTCCTTTTTAGCGCTACATGTTTTCGCCTGTGTTAGCTAATTACTAGTAGCATACTAATGTAGTTTGACCGCTCGAACAGGTGTCGGTCAGACGGTAGCTACCCGCCTCGGTAGCAAGTCGTTTCTCTTATGAGAAATATAATTGATTCATTTTTTAACGTGAAAATATTTAAAAAAGGGTAATACATAATATGCACATATGTCGTTTGGTATAGCAAACTCGAGGTGTACACTACGAGAGAAGTACAAGTATTTAATATTAAAAACTATCACTAATGATTATGGGAAGTATAGAAATATGAGTGCAGAAAGTATTGCGCGGTAAACTAGACATACACACTAGGGGTGAAAGCACGGAAGGAAGTACAATAGTTAAATTTAGATAAGTATAGCAGAACGACTGCTGGAAGTATAAAAATATGAAAGTAGGAGTTACAATGTTTGTTGCGTAAGACATTATACAATGGAGAGTATTTTCCAAATTACTTCTAAACTGTTTGGGATTTGCGAAAATATACTGAATGAAAAAATTATACCTACTTCATAGCTATGCAACTGACATATCATTTACTTTATTACGACAAGCGGTTGAAAAATAATTGTCAAATTACAGTTCGGACATTTTTAATAGATCAATTGAGTGAATTCAAAATGACCTTTAAACAGTACCGAATTTGAAAAAAGTTTCTTAACGAAAGAGATGAGGAATTTTATCAGCTTTCCAATAAATTATTGCTTGCATCATTCTGATAAATGGTTTAGAAATTGAGTTCAAAATACGTTTATACGGGTTCACGAGGATTTCTGGTTTTCAAAATTACTTTTAAATGGTCATACATTTGAAAAAAGTTGCAGATTTTCTCTAACTTTCCAATCGTATATCAATTATGTAGTTCAAATAAGAGTTTTAGAAATTGCGTTCAAAATACCTTTTGTATGGGTTCATGATGATTTCGGATTTTTGAAATTAAATTTAAAGGGTCCAGAATTTGACAAGAATTATAACACGGAAAAGTTGCGGATTTTCATTATCTTTCCAACGGTATATCATTTATGTAATTCCGACAAACAATTGAGAGACACGAAGAAAAATCACTCACATATTTGTTTCGATTCCGTACAGAAGTATGAGTCTGACAAAGAAGCGGTAAAACAACATGGAAAACGACAATATAGACATCAAGCCAAGGGAAGTAAAGATCACGTGTATATATATTATTCTATCATTGATGATATGATAATATTATATACATGATTTGTAGGGATTCGCGCATGAAAATAATAAATTTTTCCCTACGCTCAGAACCCCAGTTTCTAGGACCTATCTATTAGTAATGCAATAACAGGAAGGGCTTTTCGCGAACTTACCCTCAAAGACCGAAAATCGTTGTCAACGCTCGGGAGAGCGTGGTTGATGTAGACGAGCCAAAGACGACCTCAAGGTCGTCTTCAAGTCCTGACAGCTCTTGTGGCTCCAACGACTCCTAGTGCCCCAAGTGTTGCACCTCGCAGGAAGTTACACACATCCGGTGCCTGGCGATGACTCCCGCTCCTCTGATCCAGCATCAGTTGCAGAAGTAGAGCTTCTAGATCTGAATCCCTTAGCGCGACGGTGAAGAAGAGTCGCTCGCGCGATCTAGACTTGGGACCACGGTCATGGGAGAAAGAGACCCAATTAGAGGTCTCCCCAAAATAGAGAGAACCTTTTTATTGATTATTATGTTTTTAATTTGCCAAAATATCTCTTTATATAGAGGAACCCCCCATAGCTAACTAGCTTAGCCATGTGAGACTAAACAAGGAAGAGGGGAGAGGAGGAGGCTTGGCCGGCCGGCCAAGGCCCTTGTGGCCCTCGCGCAGGGTGCCCAAGGCCCATGCGGCCACCCCCTCCTCCTTCCTCCTTTTGGTCTTTTTCTCATGGGCCCTTTTCCCTTTGGATTTGGCCCAATTAGGTATTTGACCCTTTTTAATTCTTTTTCTTTTTTGAATAAATATAAATGAATGATTATATCAATATTCAACATTCACTTACATATTATTCAATCCCCGTTGATGTGAAACTTATTCCCTCTCATTTCGGACATCCTCCGGACTTACTGAAACCCTTCTAGTATTCTCTCTTCTCTTTTCTTTGGTGATTCTACCGATCCTAAAACACTCTCTTAGCATCATCAAGCCCTTAAGCGTGATACCCCATGGTTCGGAAATACTCCAGACATGGTCGGAACCCTCCCGCACCAATGATCAATAGAGGGACCTGGATGGCCATGTGACCCCTGTGCATTCCATGAAATCTTTCGTCATTTGAACCATGAATGCCGTGTCTTATTCCTTTTGTCTCTCGATACTTGCATTGTCCAAGATATGATCAATGACATCACCATATCGTGTTCAATCTCGTTATCAACAAATGCTACTTGACTCGTTCCGACAAGTGATATCCCCGTGATCAAATCACACGTTGTGCAGCTATTGTATATAACTTCTCCGAGTGGGCCCTCGAGTATCTGTTTCATCATGCGGATGGACAAATCCCGCTCTTGACGCATATTGCCTCAACTATTCCTCTGAATACCTAAACACACCTTTATGATCACCGTTTCACCGAGTGATGTTTGATGCTATCTAAGTACCCTCGGGTAATAGTGATTGATATGGCCTCATGATCTAAGAAATAGTACACTAGGTCTATTCTAATCATCGTAACTTGAACTTCGTGACATGATCGGGTCACGATGCTTAGGTTGGGTATAGCTCATCATCTCATTCTTACAATAAGGTAACTCCATTGTCAACTAGCATAAATGCCACATGATCAGGAAACCTTGATCATCTGTTGACTAATGAACAAGTGACTAGAGTTTCACCGAGAACTCCTGGTTGTTTATATATCATACATGTATTAACGTTTCCTATCAATACAGTTATAGCATGATGTAAAACTTAATTATAAAATTTATGAAATATGATAACAATACATATTATTATTTGTCTCTAGGGCATATTTCCAACAGTCTCCCACTTGCACTAGAGTATAAATAAACTAGCTGCATTTGTTCCTAATCATTGCCACCATATAAACTAGTACCTTTGATCATGCTTGCTCATGGAAGAGGTTGAGTCTTGGGTCTGTATTTTACAGTCCCAAATCCTTTGCAACTTACTAATGTCACCTTGATTGATAGTAATACTTTATCATCTCATGATAACATATTTGTGTATGCATCGTAGTCATGGCAACAGAATAAGGTCGGTTTTCAGAAGCCAACAGTGACTTTAGATCAGCCACTTCAAGCTTTCTCATGGGCACTGTGCCCTGGGACACACCTTCTGCCTAAAGATGAACTAGCCCAGCCATAAAAATATGCATCACTTTAGATGGTACCCTTATCTATTATTATAAATGTAATCATCGAAATACTAGTGCACTATGTGGAACTTTCGATGGTTTATAACCTCGCTTCCTACTTGACTTTAGTCGGTATTATCGATACAAGAGTTTCTAATCTTTTAAGGTTAACACATGCCCTTATAACATAACCCTTTATGTTTTAAGATATGTCATCCTTCATAGATTTGGAAACGTGTCTACAGTTATCAATGAGAAACTGCGGGCAAACTTAGATCAACGTTCCATGATTCATACTTAATCACTTTTCTAACATTCCTTCTTGGATCACATATTATGTTAAGTTGTCATCATTGTTTTTCAAGATAGAACCTACGTCTCAACATAGTGGATGATGATCATCCTTTTCTTTTGTTTCAACCATTGATGTTTAACCTAATGCTATTCCTAATTTGAGTGATCAAGGACCAGTTCTTAATCAATTCCTATTCTGAAACTATTTTCGGAATCCTTTTTAGGAATACAACACAATATCGTAATATACTTACTTTCAACTTCTAATCCCTATAAATCATTATTTATCAGTACTTGCGCTTTTAATTTTAATGTGTCGTACACACTTAAGAATTATTCTTTTAAGCTCCCACTCAAAATATGTTCCCAACATATTTTAGTATGAGACATTCATTGCTCCTACTCAAAGTATGTTCTACATATTCCAGTCTGAGACTTATATTGCTCCCACTCAAAAATATATCATTCACATATTATTTTAGGAAGACTATTATAGCTCCCACTTAATTCTATGCAAATTGCATATTCTCTCACTATTTTGAATGACTTCAAAATCCTTTGACCAATTATCAAACTAAGAGTTTTACTATGAGACACTAGTATCTTACTAGTATTAAATCCACTAGACTTTCAGCACTTTTGAATCATATTCTTTTCAATTTGTCCAATACATTATTCATGACAAATCATGCCTTTGTCATTCGCCTTTTTCTTCATGACCTTGCAGTCTATCCAAAAATTCAAGTAACCCATTACTTGCTAAGACTCAACAATAAATTGCTTCCCAATCTTAAGTGAATTTTGCCTCTAGGATTTCTCATAATTTTAGTTTACCGTTTTTTTACTTCGTAGTTCGTAGGTATGCCATATTTCGGTAACATGACAAATGATTCACAAATGTTTCCATACAAGATATGGGGTACATTTTGAATCCTACTTCATGTAGTGAAAACACTAGTGGGCAAAATACAATGATCATTATCATTGATTCTTTTCTTTATGAAGAGAATCATTCAAGAACACTTTCAGTTGCGCTTCTCAACACTCTGATGCAGGGTTTTGAATCTTCATCGTGTTTTTCACTATCTTCCATAAGCTTCATAGTCGAGAACATAAACTTTCTCGAGAATGCACCAAAATTCAAGCAACACTAGTCTTGCCTTTATTTTGGTTCTAGCCATGGCTTTTGTATTCAAAGTTTTCAATGAATACTCTACAAGGACTTATTCGCTATTTTTTGGTAATATCGAGTAACTCCAAAACTTTCACGATGATCCATACAAAATATAGCGCCGATCTCATGAATTCAGATGGTTCACTATATATACTAATCAAGTGTTTACTATTTCTAACTAATGATCTTTACATCTACACTACAAAGATTTATTCAGCGCCATCTGTTCACCCACTTGATATCAAATGTCACATTGCGATGCTTTGCACTTTGACGTATCAAAATGCATTACATTTCACAATTCCTTTATGCCAGTCTTATAATGTCGAATTTCATTACTATTGATGAAATATTAGTAATTAGATTCTCTTTTATCTTCAATACCCTTAAATGATGAAATACTTTGATCATATCAAATAGTTTCATGCTCATGTTTCCTTTGGTAAACCTTTTCACAAAATTCAAACAATCATATAATGGTAATCACCATTTTGTTGAAATTAGATACATTGAATATGCATTCTCTTTCAACAATTCATCAAACACTTTGTATTCATACAATACACGGTGTTTGAGTTATCTTGCCTAACTTAGGCATGATTCATATGTGACAAGAAATCAAATGTCTTTCACATATTATCAACATAACTTTGAATTTAAATAATGGTTTCATTCAAAAATGAATATATCATTAAGTCGGGTATTTTCAAGGCATTTTTCAATATTTTACAAATGTTCATGTATTATCAATTAGTTTCATAACCAGGACAATTCACACATAATCGAACAACATATGAACGCAAATAGGAATCATTCATAGAAGCAGAACAACTGTTTGTTACAAACTCGTATGAATAACCGTCTCAGAAAGTATGAGACACAAAGTTCACAATCCATCGATTACAATAATCATCCAAAAAATGATAAACTAAGTGAAATATTGATGGAGAGTGTCGTTGGTCATCATCATCATGCTCGCTATCAACATGCAATGTCACCTCCTCTCCAGCAAGCAGCTCTCATGTAGAAGGATCTATTTTCACCAAAATAGAACAAGTATCAAATACTTTAATACTGCAACAAGTGTTTGCAAGATTATAACATTTATAAAACTGTATATCAAATATATACCTTTGTCATCGATGTAACACCCCAGATATCCACCCTATTTAGCAGTGCTACACATACTTTAAACTCTTCTCATATTGGTACAAAACTATAAATTTTCAGCATAGTCTCCTTTGTTTATGGGGACATCTACAACAACATAATCATAATACTAATCCAATTTTATCCATAAACATAACCACAGAGTTCAACAAGACCAAGTTAAACTTCATATGCATGATGTCTCAAATCAACCAACTCGGTAGCCACCAAACATTAAGTAAAGGATAAGTCCAGAGCAAACTTGAGCTTGGTTAAACTACTCTATCTATAAAGTATTGTAATGTGTGAAAACTAGTGTGTGTAATATGCAGAGGTGCTACTCCCATCCCATGCATGTTGTCCGCAGATGGTACCTAAAAACATAGAAGCCACAAGGGTGAGTACAAAGTACTCAACAAGTACATAATGAAATAATTAGCATTCCATAAAACACACCACCAACGATTATCTTAAAACACTAGTCATGTCGCAATGATGATCCTTTATGCCTACATGCCCTTTTCTTTCATTTTTCCTTTGCGTATACCGGTATCGCTTGTGTGAACACCCGTCGGCATCCCACTCACTTCAACTCGTGGAGATTGCCAACAATGTGGGACTCATCCCAACATCGACGGTCTCAAGGTGTCTACCTCAGTAGGTCACAACACTATGCACTGTATTTAACATGCTATGCAAAAATGCAGTGCAACTATATCCTTTAATGTATCACTTCATCTCCAAACAAATATCCAAAATATAGGAAGTGAATAAAGAACAAGTGCTAGAAAATAAAAGTTGAGTGAGGTGGATCATGCAAAGTATTATCCCCTCATGGACTTGCCTCAACCGGTGGGGCATGAACTATGAGTTGTAGGACTCCGAACAGGAAGTACCAACACCTGCTATAGAAACACGTGCCACACTCAATACACATCATCACTTATTAGAGATATGATAACCGGAACAAGAGGAAGCTCTCTCACGACCTGGACATTTTCAGCCATTGGATCTTGCTGCCTAGACATTTTCAGCCGTCGGATTAACATTGCTTCCCGTACTGGGCCAACTATCCCTGGGGATGCTACTCTAGGCATCAAATTGGCCTGTTGGGGTGTCTTGGGCCCGAATTCCCGCTAAAGCTCACATATTTGTGGTTGGGCCAAGCTCAGCTTTTAACACCACGTACAAACCCCACGCCGATTGAGAATTAAAACTACGACGGGAAGAGATCGGGCTGGGGCGAGGCGGCGTGCGAGAGTGAGCACGATCCAGTGACGCGGTGGGCGCCATCGCGTGCTCCCAGTCGGACATGCGCGGTCGATGGATTAGCTCATCCATCGCCCGATGGCGATGACATTCCGATTGAGGAAACGCATCTTTTGAGGATCGTCTGACCGGCTGATGCGGGAGGGCGGATGCGAAGCTGATCCGCCGGTGTTGAATTGATCAGTAAAATTTCCGTTTCTCAAATCCATTAATGGGCACTCATCCGGCGGCGGATAGTGGAGCTACGTTACTAAATATTGCTACCTATCCTTCCTTCTGTATGCGGTACCACATAGATAAGCTCTGTCCACTCTGATTCTCCTCCCCACTGCTTACTTTGGCACCTCCAAAAGCTTTACTCACGCCTTGGTTGCTCATCTATCTTCATCTTTGCTTTAGATTTTAGAACCGTACAATTTCCTCTTCCTCCCATCTAGTTCAGTATGGTTCGGACTGCTTCCAATTCATGATGTTCTTTCTCTCTCAATTTCTTGCAGTTACAATCAGTTTTCAGCTGTGGGCGATTGATGTGCTCGCTAATTCCAGCAAAGCCCGGGTGGCAGCCCTAGCGAAGTCCCGATTGGCCGGCGAAGGAGATGTGACAGAGTGTACAGGGCGTGCGGTGAGTCGGTAGTGTCTCATATTCAACCGCGTTGCAAGACCAGTTCCTTTTTTATGCCACAACAACGACAAGGCGGTGTCTATGGCCACCGTTGCAGCGACTAGGTATTCTTCTCAATTGGCAAAGAATCATAAACATATAGTTTGTCTAATACAAACTAGAACCTAATTAACGCAGGTATAGCGGCCAGATCAGAGGCTGGGCGTACACAACTACACATGTGTCTGGCCTCATGGCACTCCATGGGAAGATAACAACGCAGGTGAACGAGCTAAATTCAATCTGCGGCCTCGTCTCCATCTGGGTAGAATACCAATCACATCTCAAGTTCTAGGAGTAATCGCTATGTCTGTATTAGTAGATATTGGTATCTAATCTATTCGCATTTGGGAATAAACTGTGACGTGATTTCTGGAGCGTGCTATTTAATCAAACAGGTGTTTAGTCATATACTTATGGTATTTTTATGAAAACCTTGGAGGTTTGGAAGAGATTCGAGGTTTCGCGAGATAGTGTTTTCAAGGAAAATCGATTTTCACGATGTATACCTCTATTTATGTCTAAATGTTTTCACGAGATAGTGTTTTTAAGGAAAATCTACTTTCACGATCCATACCTCTATTTATGTCTAAATGCCTACCGTTATCTTGCAAAAATCAACGGGCGCGGCAACACGCCATGATCTAGTAAAGTATACAGACAAGATATACCATCGCTCCAACGCGCAAGGCTTTGTCGTCGGCTTTCATAAATATAAACATCGGACAAAATCTAAATATTACAAAAAATCTTGTTTGCTAAGACCAGATCAAGAACAATTCTATTTTCATCAACCATAAATTTCTAGTGATACATCCAGTACGTACATATCAGTATTTTTTATTTATTTTTAGCTAGCTTGCAGCTAAGTTGTGGGCAACAACTCTCAAGGTAACTTTGGCCAAGCAAGTGTCCTACCGTGCACACAACTAGGTTGTGTTAGGAAAGATTAAATCAATTTATTTTAAAGGGCTGACTGGTTTCACAAAATTGACGTGCTATATCTAAAAGCTACAGAAATAGACCACTGTGAGATACTAAAAGTACTACAGAAGTCTGATCACTAAAACAGTCCCATGGGCTAGATGCTTGACCAACAATTACTCCCAGAAAGTAACGAGATACATCCAGAAAATATAAGAAGGTATTAGAGGGAACTTCTCTAACACATTAGGAAACAAATCTAAACTTTTCGGAGATCAATAAAATACATCTGCAGTCCCACCGTAATCAACCTTACTATTAGCTAAGCCAGACTGCCTATAATCTTTAATCAAACACTACCGTAGATACAAGTACCCAATCAGCCACAACCAGATGTACAAAGGCTATACTCGTCCCATGATTGTCCCTAATCAGAAAAGAAGAAACGGTCACCGATCTAGCTATTAGAAGAGGGATGACAAGAAAGCTTACCCGACAGCCTTGCAGCTCTTGGCGAGAGGATACCACGCAGAGACGAACCCGGCTGTGGAGAGCGGCGTCGGAGCCTCGCAGCAGCAGCGACGACCCGCAGCGACAACGATGGCACAACACAAGGGGATCAGTGGCGGTGGCCTGATGGATCTAGCGGTGGAAAGGATTTAGGGCAGAAGGTTCAGCGGCGGTGTCCAACTAGACCCTAACACATATGGGGCAGAACAAACGCAATATGACTCTGGCCGGAGGCCAATAGGCCCAGCCCATCCCGTTTCCTTCCTATGAGTTACAAGGATAAAAGAAGCGTGTCCAGATTTGTATTACCAAAGCTAAAAAAGAGCAATGGCTGCTACTATAAGTTTTCAAGCAATAGGTCGTGAGGTCAAGAACTAGTGTGTACACTAATTTTTTTCTTTGTTTTGTTTTTTCATTTTCTTTTCTCTAATTTCCTATTCCCAAATCAGATTTAAATATCCACATGGTCTTACATTTTTTTAAATAGCCACAAATAGATACCATCCAAATTTGGGGTATTACAATCGATGACCTCTCCAGCGATGGGTTCAACCTTCACGTTCCTGAAATGTGATATGAACTCGTGGAAATCATGTTTTTCCGTATCGCCTCTCATGATGCAAGTTCTAGCGTGTGCTTGGTAGCTTGGTGGCAGTGACCGCAGCAACACGCTTATTGCAAAAGAGCTCGTGAACCAGTTGTCTAGGAAGTATGCAAGCCTCATGTACGCATCATGTATGCGCTCCAAGTGGTCGTCAAGCAAAGAGTTCTCCTCCATCTTTATGGAGAGGAAATCTCCCATCAGCTCATGCTCCCATATGCGCACTTGTTCCACGAAATGTGATCTAAGCTGTACCATAACTGTTCGAGGGTTAATGCTACCCACAATCGGCCACAGCTCATCAACCATTCTGAAGCGCATCGTCACTGATATGAAGGTGGACATCACACGAGGCAGCAAAGGTAATCCCACTGCTCTGGGGTCTCATAGAAATAGGGCTGCTCCAAATCCATCTCGTAGAGTATGTAGTCGACCACTTCATTCTCACTGAGGAGAACATGGAGACGTGCAACCCCACGTAGAAAAGTTGGATCCATCTAGTTTGAGCTTCTCTCCTTCTCACCAATCATCAACAAGGAAGGTAACATTGGCGAGAACCATGTTCTACATTTATAATTGCAAAAGGAATTTAGACTAAGTTTATATTAAATGAGTTAAAATAATAACTCCACTAAAAACTCCTATCCCCAGAAGGGTTTTAGCGATTACACAATCCCTATTCACTACACCGTCCCCGATCGTCACGGACGGCGATATAGTTGCAAAGGTGGATGCCTAAATGTCTATCACATCATTCATGCGACTCGTGCTCGATCTTTCGACCATCTGTGTTCTGAGTCCATGTCTATACATGTTAGGCTTGCCAACTCAACCTTAGTGTATCCGCTGTGCAACATGTCTTACGTCCACTTTATGCGAACGCAGATATGTCTGACACCCGATTGTAACGGCCTGCCTCATATCGGAGATTTTTTTTGATGGTACACACTAAGGGAGAACACTTACATTGGTATTTTGATTAGGGATCATCTTATTAGGCTACCGTCGAGTATCTAATACTAGCACACAATAATATGTACAGACAATAAACATTGAATGTAAGTTGATGTGATATGGTCCTTCACGCTATGGTCTCCATCCCGCGCCTCGGATTTCGGTGCTAGGGTTCCGGTGATGTAGGCACCAGGGTACCGGTGCCTTCCGGCGTGGTAGTCCATCATCTCCATGACCATCTACTACTACTTAGCAACATAAAGTAAACTACTTTACCTTTGCCACAACCATATCACATCACAACGCCTCCCCTACAAAACAAAGTTAGATAACTCTACATTATCTTTGCATGTTTTACGTGGCTGATAGGGCTTTCGCACAAGAACCATTCTTACCTAAGAACTTTGACCACAACGCTGATCAAATAATTGTCTATACTACACCCCTTTAGGGGCCCTCCGTTGCAAGTGGCACACCAACTAATGCGAGAGAGACAGCCATCCCCAAAGCCACTTTATACGGTACAAGCCGTATGTCAAGCATGGACCAGTCTCATGAATGAACGCGTAAAGTCAGTTGGGGGCCGCTTCATCAAGCATTACTATGGTATACACAAATACACGTGGGAGGGTAACAACTAAAAGATCAACGCTCACACGCTACAACTCGTGTATTCTACCCGTACTAGCAATACTATGCATAGATCTAGCTCTGATACCACTGTAGGGGTTTGCACATGAAAACTATCAATTTTTTCCTACGCCCCAAACCCCAGTTGCCAGGACCTATCTATTAGTAATGTAGTAACAGGAAGGGCTTTTCGCGAACTTACCCTTGAAGACCGAAAAGCGTTGTCAATGCTCAGGAGAGCGTGGTTGATATAGACGAGCCGAAGCCGACCTTAAGGTCATGTTAAAGTACTGACAGCTCTTGTGGCTCCAACGACTCCTAGTGCCCTAAGTGTTGCACCTCACAGAGAGTTACACACATCCGGTTCCTGGCGATGACTCCCGCTCCTTTGATCTAGTAGCAGTTGTGGAAGTAGAGCTCCTAGATCCGAATCCCGCAGCGTGATGGCGTTCCACGGTGAAGAAGACTCTCGCTCATGCGATCCGGACTTGGGACCACGGTCACAGGAGAGAGAGAATCAACTAGAGGTCTCCCCAAAATAGCGAGAACCTTTTTATTGATTATTGTGTTTTTAATTTGCCAAAATACCTCTCTTTATATAGGGGAAAAACTGTAGGGGTTCGCTTATGAAAACAATAAATTTTTACCCTACGCCCTTGAACCCCCTTTGTTGCCAGGACCTATATATTAGTAATGCAGTAACGGGAGGGGATTTTCACGAACTTACCCTTGAAGACCAAAAAGCATTGTCAATGCTCGGGAGAGCATGGTTGATGTAGACGAGCCGAAGCCGACCTCAAGGTCGTGATGAAGTCCTTGCGCTCATGTGGCTCCAATGACTTGTAGTACCTCAAATGTGACACCTCGCAGGGAGTTACATGCATCCGGTGCCTGGCGATGACTCCCGCTTCCCTGATCCAGCAGTAGTTGCGGAAGTAGAGCTCCTGGATCCGAATTCCGTAGCGCGACGGCACTCTGCGGTGAAGATGTCTCTCGTTCGCACAGTTCGGACTTGGGACCACGGTAACGAGAGAGAGAGAGAGAGAGAGAGAGAGAGAGAGAGAGAGAATATCATTTGGAGGTCTCCCCAAAAGTGAGGAAACCTTTATTGAATATTGGTTGTATTTATTTGGTTAAAATACCCCACTATATATAGGGGGAGGCACTCCCTACCTAAAAGTTTCGGGGTGGGACTAAACAAGGGAGGAGGTGGGGGAGGCACCATCAGCCAGCCCGCACCATGGGCCCCACGTGGGGCAGGCCCACTAGGGCCGCCGGCACCCCCTTATCCTCTCCTAGGGGTGCGACCCCCTCTTGGGCCCTTTTCCCTCTGGGATTTGGCCCATTAAGTCTTTTGACCCTTTAATTGATTTTCTATTTTATTACATAATTATGAATAAATGATTAAATCAATATTTAACATTCATTCACATATTATTCAATCTCCGTGGCTATGGAAAACCTTCCACCTCCACTCCGGACATCCTCTGGGCTTACCAAAACCCTTCCGGTTTTCTCTCTTTGTTTTCTTCAGTGATTCTACCGATCATGTAAACACTCTCTAAGCATCACCATGCCCTTAAGCCTGATACCCCACGGTTCGGGAACAGTCCAGACATGGTTGGGACACTCCCGGACCAATGATCAACAGAGAGACCTGGATGGCCATGTGACCCATGTGCATTCCATGAAATCTTTCATCGTTTGAACCGTGACTGTCATGTCTTATTCCTTTTGTCTCTCGATACTTGCATTGCTCGAGATCTGATCAATGACATCAACATGTCGGGTTCAATCTCGTTACCGACAAATTCTACTTGACTCGTTCCGACAAGTGATATCCCTGTGATCAAATCACACGTTGCGCAGCTATTGGATATAACTTCTCTGAGTGGGCCCTCGAGTATCTTTACATCACGCGGATGGACAAATCCCACTCTTGACGTATAATGTGAAGGAAATATGTCCTGAGAGGCAATAATAAAGTTGTTATTATGTATTCCTTGTATATGATAGATATTTATTTTGCATGCTATGATTGTATTGATAGGAAACATCAATACGTGTGTGTTTAATAAACAAATAAAAGGTTCCTAGTTATGCCTCTCTTATAGACTAGCTCGTTGATTAACAAGATGATAAAAGTTTCCTGATCATGGACATTGGATGTTGTTAATAACGAGGTCACAATATTTGTGAAATGATGTGATCAACATTCATCTTAAGTATAGCATTACGATCAAAGTCATTATGTTTATATTGCTATAACATCATACGAAGTAATATTTATCCTTAGACCATGAGATCATGTTAATTGCTGACATCAGAAGAGTAACTTGATAACATCAAACGTCACACCGTAAAAGGGTGACTATAAAGGTGGGTTCAGATACTCCGAAGATGTTACGTTGAGGCTCATGGATCAAGAGTGGAATTTGTCAATCCCGATAACGGATAGATAACCCACTTCCTATGAAAAATTATCTTGTAAAGAAACAAGTCATGAAAGCACAAAGCAACAAGCCTAGGAAAGCAAAACAAGTGCAACTTCAAAAAAATTAACATAAAGAGGGGAAACTTAATATTGTCGAGACACATAAAACCATGTTTCCCTCTCTCGTAATAACTTTTAGTAGCATCATGAATAAAATTAACAATATAACTATCACATAAAGCATTCTTATCATGAGCCACATGCATAAAAGAATTAATACTCCCGACATAAACATAGTCATTCTTATTAATTGTAGTGGGAGCAAATTCAACAAAATAGCTATCATTATTATTCTCATCACCATAATCATCAAATATAGGAGGCATATTGTAATAATTAATTTTCTCCTCAATAGTAGGTGGACTGAAAATATCATATTCATTATTGTAATCATCATATATTGGAGGTATAGTATCATCATAAGCAATAGAATAGTTATCTTCCAAAGTGTGTTCATTTGTAAACATATCATCATTGGAAGGAACATGGATAGTACTAATAGTGGAGCAATTATTAACATCATCATTTTCAGAATTGGTACCGAAGAGATTTTCAATATCAAAAGTAGTGTGTTTTACCCAATCATGATCACTACTATAGGTAATAGGCATAGGAACATCATCGACTTCAGACTCATCAAAAACTATAATAGGAGCAACGTGTTTAGGGGAAAATACAGTTTCCTCCCTCCTTTTACTCCTCCTCTTCTTCTTTAAAGCTGGGGAACTAAAAAGATCATTTTCATAAAAACTAACTTCCCCAAGCTTAGATGTTTCCATAGCATTAGTAACAAAGGTGTTCAAAAAATTCATACTAATAACATTTCTATTAGCATGCAAAGAAAGTTCCATGGGTTTTTTAATTTTCTTTTTAGACCATTCATGTTCTACCTTCGGAAAAATACTAAAAAGCTCTCTACTTTTTTTCTTGTTTTCCATTAAGCCTAACTAGTGAAAATAAAAACAAGTAACCAAAAGATATAATTGCAGAATCTAAAGGAAATAACTTCGAGCACTCACACACCAGCAACAGTACTAGAAGATAGCTTAGTAGCTAGAAGATGTGAGTACCTTTTACCTTACTTCCCTGGCAACGGCGCTAGAAAATATCTTGATGTCTATGCACGCTTCTATTCTTGTAGACATTGTTGGGCCTCCAAGTGCCGAGGTTTGTAGAATAGAAGCAAGTTTCCTTTAAGTGGATCACCCAAGGTTTATCGAACTCAGGGAGGAAGTGGTCAAATGTATCCCTCTCAAGCAACCCTGCAATCAAGATACAAGAAGTCTCTTGTGTCCCCAACACACCCAATACACTTGTCAGGTGTATAGGTGCACTAGTTCGGCGAAGAGATAGTGAAATATAAGTAATATGGATGATTATAAGTGGTAATTGCAATCTGAAATAAGAGTGGCAGTAAGCAAACATGTAACATAACTGATTGTAACGGTGTTTCAATGCTTAGAAACAAGTGAAGGAAATATGCCCTGAGAGGCAATAATAAAGTTATTATTATGTATTCCTTATATATGATAGATGTTTATTTTGCATGCTATAATTGTATTGATCGGAAACGTCAATACATGTGTGTTTAATAAACAAAAAGGGTTCCTAGTTATGCCTCTCTTATAGACTAGCTTGTTGATTAACAAGATGATCAAGGTTTCCTGATCATGGACATTGGATGTTGTTAATAACAGGTCACAACAGTTGTGAAATGATGTGATGAACATTCATCCGAAGTATATCATTACGATCAAGTCATTATGTTTACATTGCTATAACATCATACGAAGTAATCTTTATCCTTAGACCATGAGATCATGTTAATTGCTAACACCGGAAGAGTATCTTGATAACTTCAAACGTCACACCGTAACAGGGTGACTATAAAGATGGGTTCAGTGATACGAAGGTGTTATGTTGAGGCTCATGGATCAAGGGTGGAATTTGTCAATCCCGATGATGGATAGATATACTCTAGGCCCTCTCGGTGATATCACATTAAGATAGCTTGCAAGCAAGTGATGTGATCACTAGAATGTTATATCACGGGAACAAGAAAAGAGTGCATGTCGGTAACGAGATCAAACTAGGTATTTGGATACCGATGATTGAATCTCGGACATGTAATATATCATGAGACAAAGGGATTAAATTACTAGCGTTAAAGGTTCTCACGATCACAGAAGTCATCGTTGAATGTGCAGGAGTCGGTATGGATCTCCAGGTCCCGCTTCTGATTATTGATTTGAGAGGAGTCTCAATCATGTCTGCATTATTCGCGAACCGTAGGGTGACACACTTAAGGGTTTCCAAACACCTTTTTGGAGCACATATGTTTCAGACGAAAGAATTGCAAAGCGCTGGAATTATTTCGATGGAAACCAGAATTGTTTCGGGTGAAATTGCAGAAACTGGTTGTGCATGTGATATTGAAATGTTACAAGGGGTTTTATGTGAATGTTTGTTAATTAAAGTAATTAACAAAATTCTGAATAAAATAAATAAAAGAGTTTTATTAAATGAGAGTTGCATTAAATTTGGTGGAAATTTAATGCATGTGAGTGGAACTTTGGGTGGGGGCTAAATTGATGTGAGTGGAGCTTCCACCACATGAATGAGGAAGAGGTGGGGGAACCCCCCATGGGCGCCGACCATGGGAGGGGAGGAGCCCCCTCTCTCCTATAAAAGGCCCCCCTCTCTTGCCTCACAAAGCACACCTCCTCGTGAAGGATCTCTCTCCCTCTCTAGATATGTTTCCCCATGGTCTCTGATTAGCGTGATACATGTTCCTGGTGGCATTGCGTCTAGAAGGAGTTGCTGCTTCCGCTGATTCGCTGGAGCGAGGAGGTGGAGGTTGTTCGGTGGCCTGAACATGTGTGCGAGGACGAATGCGCTGCTGATTTGCGGTGCTAGGACTTCCACACGATCTTGAGATCGGCAAGCGTACGACTACATCATCCACGAGTTCCAACTCATTAACAAAACTCTGTTGTCTTCGAGGGTAGGTTCTCTATGGATGTATATCCACCCGTTGCTTGTATCTAGTAGATAGTGTTGGAGATATGCCCAAGAGGCAATAATAAAGTAGGTTATTATCATATCTTCATACTTATGATAAATGTTTACATTCATGCTATAATAGTATTAAACAAGGAAACCATTAATACTTGTGTGATTTGTAAACTTAATTTGAAGTCCCTAGTATAGCCTCTATACTTCACTAGCTTGTTGGTTGATTGATGATTGTGGTTTCCATATCATGAACATTGAGATGTTATCAACAACAAGATCATATCGTTAGGAGAATGATATGGTGGACATACTCCTATAGATAAGCGTAGCATAAAGATCAAGTCATTTCAATAGTTCAATTGCTATATGCTTTCTGATACATAGTAACCTAATTCCTTCGACCATGAGATCATGCATATCACCTTTACCGGATGGATGCTTTGATGCCATCAAACACCACACCGTAACAGGGTGGCTATAAAAGTGGCATTGAGTGTTCGGAAAGTATTGGTTGAAACACATGGATCAAGAGTGGGATTTGTCCATCCATATGATGGATAGATATACTCTGGGCCCTCTCGGTGGAATGTCATCCAATTAGCTTGCAAGCATGTGACTGGCTCACAAGGGATCACATATCACAGGAACGAGAAAAGAGTACTTATCGAACGAGGTTGAACTAGGTATGCAGAGATACATCTGATCATAACCTCGGATAAGTAACATATCGTGAGACAAAGGGAAATTGGTATCGTATGTAAGTGGTTCATTCGATCGCAAAGTAATCGTAGAAATATGTGGGAGCCATATGAATTTCCAGATTCCTCTATTGGTTATTGTTCGGAGAAGTGTCTCGATCATGTCCGCATAATTCACGAACCGTAGGGAGACACATAAGGATTCGACGTTGTTTGAGTAGTTATGGTATTATGAGAAAGAGACCGAATGTTGTTCGGAGTCTCGGATGGGATCCGGGATATCACGAGGAGATCCGGAATGGTCCGGAGAATAAGATTCATATAAGGAAAGTCCCGTTTCGGAGTTGGGGAATGGTTCCGGTGTTTTCATCGGGAATGTTCTAGAAAGTTCCGGAATGTCCGGCGCTCCGGGGGGGGAAGGGTACATAAATGTGTCATTGTAAGTTGGAATGATTGCATCATGTACTAGGTGTTCTTGCTGTCCAAAATAAAGGGTTTATTTAAATCCTAAATTGAAAAGTCAAACGGCTAGTTTGAATGTCAAACGTCAATTTTGTGAAGTGGGAAGAGAGGATGATTGGTGGAGGCGAATTGGAGGAGGGTTCCTCCCTTGGCGGCGCCCACCAAGCCGACTTGGGAGGACTCTCCTCCCTTGGCCCTCCCACCTATATAAGGAGGGGCAGGGCTCCCTCCTAACACACACAAGTTTCCACCTCTAGATCTCCGGTTTAGAGCCGTTTTGGTTTAGAGCTTCTAATTGCTTTAGCCAGCGGTTTAGAGCCTTCTAATTGGTTTAGAGCCTTCTAATTGGTGTGTCTAATTACTAGACCACTAATAGCCTCTCTCATAAGCTCCACCATACTACTTTGGCTTAAAGGCGAAGCCTGGGATTTCCCTCTACTTAGGTACCACGCCGTTGTCTTTGCCGGAATCGCGAGAGAGTGCTACAACCTCCATTTTCTGGAACAAGGAGAGGAAGGTCTTCGAAAATCAGTACCGAGCGATGTGACCCATGCTGCTGCGAGCTTATGGGCGCTGGAAGGATCGTCTCTGCGATCTTGAGATCGGAAGAATCGACTACATCACCCACGAGAATCTGCTCTCGTTAACGCTTTGGAATCTTGGTGAGTTCCTCTATCGACTCGTTGCTACAATCTAGTAGATAGATCTTGGCTTGTTTGTTTGTATGCGATAGAAAATTTTTGTTTTCCATGCTGAACCCCTTGATCAGTATCGAGCCGTGTCTATATGTAGATCATTTTGCAGAGTAGAACACAATGGTCATTGTGGGCATTGATGCTTTATTGTAGATTGCTTTTGTGTACTTTGCATCTAGCGGTATGTTGGGATGAAGCGGCCGGGCTAACCTTACATGACATCGTTCATGAGACTTGCTCCACGCTTGACATGCAACTTGTATTGCATAAGTGGCTCTGCGTGCTGTTTCTCCTAGCATAGTTAAGATCCAATTTACAGGGTAATCAACAATGCTAGTATCAATGTTGTGGTTCTTGTTCGTAAGTTAGAACGACACTTATTGAAAGCCCCAAACCACGTAAAATATGCAAAGAAAGTAGAGGCGTCTAAACTTTGTTTTGCGGGGTGTCTTGATGATGTGATATGGCCATGATTGTGATTATATTTGATGTATGCAATGTTCCTTATTGTAAGTTGGCAACGGCAGAATATATGGTTGTCTTTAATTTTGTTAAGACCTGCGTGTCTATTCAAAGTAGTTGTAATAGTTGAAGCTGGTGGGCGACAACCATGAAGAAGCGTCATTGACCTTGATGCTATGCGGTGATGATGGAGATCATGTTCGTGCTTGAAGATGGAGATCGAAAGCACAAAGAAGAAAACCATATCATATCACATATTATGAATTGCCTGTGATGTTAATCCTTTATGCATCTTGTATTGCTTAGTAGACGACGGTAGCATTATAAGATGATCCCTCATGCACATAAATTTCAAGTTCTAAAGTGTTCACCCTTAGTATGCACCGTTGCCAAAGCTTGCTGCTTCGAAGCACCACGTGATGATCGGGTGTCTTTGATTCGCTGGTGAATACAAGCGTAAGCAAGCCAGATTTGCTTATGCGGTAGCTAAGGTTTGATCTTGACGAGCCTAGCATGTCAGACATGGCCTCGGGAACACGGATTACGAAAGGTAGAGCATGAGTCATATAGTAGATATGATGAACATGTTGATTGTTGGCCATTGAAACTATATCAACTCTCGTGATGATCGGTTTTGATGTGGTGGATTTGGTTCATGTGATCACTAAAACAATGTGAGGGATGTTGTTTTAAGTGGGAGTTCACCTAGATTAATTTAATTATTAATTAGAACTCAATTTATCATAAACTAAAATCAAAGTGAATTTGCATAGTTGTTGTAGTCATTGGCATCCGTTTACCACCTTGCGCTTAGTTTTAATTGAGATGATAGAACTATAGAATTCTGGTTAGTTACTTTATGAACTGGTATCGTATTGTTTTGAAGTGTTAATCTAAAGTTTAAAAGTCCTATTGCAAACTTTCAAGTAAGTTCCGGTTACTCCATAAAGTTTAATAATTAGTATTAAAACAAGAGTGACAATTCCAAGTGTTAGTGTTTGAGTATCATGTTTGTCTCCATGATTCTTGATATTCAAAAGATTCTCTTAATATCAAGGTTATCTAGGATCTGAAAGAGTTGTTTGAAACCATGATGTGTGGAAGATATTGTGATATCTGAAACAAAGTTTTAGTTGCAACATGATAAAGTATAATATGGCAAAGTTCATGTTCTCATATTTGGATGAGAATTTGCAAAAGGTTGGAGACACTAGTTGTCCTAATCTTCCAAAAGGTTTTGGAGAGCAACATTATACTCATGATTCACGTTACAAGCTAAAAGTAGCTAGATCATGGATAAGTCCATGATGAGGTGAATATTTGATGTAGGTAAAATGTTTACTACACCAAGAGATTACTAAAGAAAGGAATTTGAAAGAACACCAAATATTTGATAATGGTGATCTACTTCAAAGTGCAAGTTCAAAGACATTGGTATTTAACTATACGCTTTGGACTATGTGTCATAAGTATGACTCCACTATTGATGTTGATAGATTCTTTCAAACGAAGAAAAATCTTGAAAGAGAATCTCATAAGTATATGGCAGAAAAGAAAAGACTAGAATTGTTCAGTTTAAGTATATAGATGATATATGTGTTATGGCTATATTCTTTGCTTATTAAACAATGTGGTTCTTAAGTATTTGATACTGAATTTGTTGGTGTGAATCGTCATACGAAACAACACAATTCATGAACTACAATGGCCTAAGTAACTAGCAAAAGAATAGGTGATGATGTTCATCGAGAACAAATAAAGGGTTATTTTGTTGCTCGTTAAACATCAACGCTTGCCTTCAAGATTTGTTTTATCAGGTATTATGAGAACAAAAGGGTTGTTCAAATAATTGCCGTAATCCATAAAAGATGGATGATTCACAAATCTCGTTGGAGAAATCACATCCATAAAACTAGTGCTAAAATTGTCGAAAGACAAATTGATTGAAAGATCACTTAGGAAGTGACATCGCCGTTTAAATTATATTGGAAAGAAAACATGAAGAAACTCCATGTGGATGGAATTTTGGAGTCTTTTGATTTTGATCAAATGACGTTTGTGAAACTTTCCTAGAGATAATTAAAACTTCGTTCATAGGCCAAAAGGGAACGAAAGACTAGCTTATTGGAACTTGTGCATATTGTTGTACGAACTCCATTATGTATAGTCAAGAGCGATGGATTTCAACTTCATATGCTTTCTCCGAAAATTTGAGTGAATATATTAATATTTACTTAATAAGGATGAAGTATGAAATATTTGAAAAGTTCAAAAGACTTTCAAGATGAAGTGCAAAATCATTGTAACAAGAATATGAATAGTTTATGATAAGATCATAAAGGAAGATATTTGAATTACAAGTTTAGCATAATACCTAAGATTTAAGGAATGGATTACGTGGATTTGCATTTCCCGAAACACCATAAGAGTATGGGCGTTGAGATATGTAATTAAAACCTTGTTTGACATGGTAAGATCAAATGAATAATTCATAGAACTGCAATTATATTTTAAAGATTAAAAGATTTGTAGATTACCGCTTTTCCCTTTGAAAAGAGCTCCATCATAATCCGCTGAAATGACACCATATAAGGTTATGGTTTGGGATAAAACCCAAGTAGTCCTTTCTTAAAACATTGGTATGCTATGCATAAGAAAGATGTGTGCAACCAAAGTCGGATAAACCTGTCTTTGTATAAATGTTAAGTATTCCTCCATAAACACCGGAGACAAAAGTGTTTTTCGCTTAGAACGTCAAGTTTCTTTGAGAAGGAATTTTTCGTGAAAAGTTAAGTGGGAGGACAATAGAACTTTGATAAGGTTAAAGGAACCTTAGCTATATGTGCAGAGTTATGGCTTGAAAAGTGTTCCGAGGCGACAACAAAACTCATGGCTCACGTACCTCAAGGGTTGTGGTCACGGAGATCTAAGTTCCTATTGAAACAAGTAGGTCGGATGAACAATCAAATACCAAGATTTGAGGGTTGAATCATTATTTGAGAATAATGAACCTACTACATGCAAAGAAGCAATGATGGGCCTTGACTCCGTCTAATGGCTTGAAGCCATAAAATCCGTGATAGTTCCATACGAGAAATCAAGTTTTGAACTTGAAGGACCCTCGAGAAAGGTGTAAGACCTTACAGTTGTGTTTGGATCTATAAAGAAGTAGACATGGATGTTTGACATCTATGAAATAGTCGACATGTTGGGAAAGAATTCACAACAGTGTTCAAAGTTGACTATGACAAGATCTGATCTTTCATAGCGATATTTAGTCTAGACGGATTAATGTAGCAACCACTACATATAATTTTGTAGTAGAATACACAAAACAAGTTCTTCTAATAGAATGGTTACCTAGGACGTGTGCATGACACGGTCCAAAGGGTTTTGTTAATTCAAAGGATGCTAAATGCATATGCAAACTTCAATGGTTGAAGTAAGCATAGGAGTTGGAATCTTCACTATGATGAAACTGTTAAAAGAGTTTAATTTCATCAGAGACAATGAAGATGCTTGCATTTGCAAGAAATTAAGTGGGAGCGCTAAAACATATTTCTAGTACATTATGTGGAGGACATATTGTTGATTGGAAATGATGTATCTTTTATTAACACATATTAAGAATTTCATCCCGATGAAAGACTTAGGCAAAACCCAAATATTTGGCATCAATAGACGCTAATATGGTTGTGCCAGAAGTACATAGACGAGATACTGAATGAGTTCAATATAGAAACTACAAGAAAAGGTTCTTGTCGCACAGAAAGGATTGAATGAGTTCAATGTTGATGATATATTCAAATGTATTGACATTTGGTAAGTGAAACAAAGATTCAAATATAGATTGATACTTGATGTATGAAATCACAAAGAGTATTTATATCAATCATACTGTGATATGTACAAATCCAGATATGTCCTATGCTCTAAATGTTGTGAGCATATACCAGAATGATTTGTAAGATGATCATTGGACAATAGTAAGGATATTCTTATGATCTTTTGGAAGAACTAAGAGTATATTATTTGTAGAAGTGACAAATAGATGGTTAGTTCATTGTAAAAGTACTACATTGATACTAGTTTTGTCACAAAGTACAAATTTAGTTTATCTCAATCTAAACTAAGGGTGGCACAATATAATGGAAAGTAAGTTCCATAATGGATTTGGATGAGTTCCAAAGTTAAGACATTGTGACAGATACTACAACAAAAGGCTAAGTATATGATCTATTATAGCAACAAAGAGGGCATTTGTGTCAAGTAGTTTGTTATCAAACTAGGTGTAGTTCAATGGGATAATACTATGAAGATATGTTATGCGACAATATTGTCAACATGTTTTAACCCCAAAGAACTAAAGGTCACACGAAAGACCAAATTTATACAAAGCCATCTCATTAGAGAATGAGTGATGCGTAGAGACGCAAAGACATGCAATTACACGGACACGGAAGTGTCGATCCGAGATCAGTTGACCACTAGCAATCGTGTACATACAACACGGAAAGCCATAGGTGTTGAATACACAAGGTTTGAAACTAGATTATTGACTCTAGTGCAAGTGGGAGACTGTTGGAGATATGCCCAAGAGGCAATAATAAAGTAGGTTATTATCATATCTTCATACTTATGATAAATGTTTACATTCATGCTATAATAGTATTAAACAAGGAAACCATTAATACTTGTGTGATTTGTAAACTTAATTTGAAGTCCCTAGTATAGCCTCTATACTTCACTAGCTTGTTGGTTGATTGATGATTGTGGTTTCCATATCATGAACATTGAGATGTTATCAACAACAAGATCATATCGTTAGGAGAATGATATGGTGGACATACTCCTATAGATAAGCGTAGCATAAAGATCAAGTCATTTCAATAGTTCAATTGCTATATGCTTTCTGATACATAGTAACCTAATTCCTTGACCATGAGATCATGCATATCACCTTTACGGATGGATGCTTTGATGTCATCAAACACCACACCGTAATGTGGTGGCTATAAAAGTGGCATTGAGTGTTTGGAAAGTATTGGTTGAAACACATGGATCAAGAGTGGGATTTGTCCATCCATATGACGGATAGATATACTCTGGGCCCTCTCGGTGGAATGTCATCCAATTAGCTTGCAAGCATGTGACTGGCTCACAAGGGATCACATATCACAGAAACGAGAAAAGAGTACTTATCAGTAACGAGGTTGAACTAGGTATGCAGAGATACCGACGATCATAACCTCGGATAAGTAACATATCGTGAGACAAAGGGAAATTGGTATCGTATGTAAGTGGTTCATTCGATCGCAAAGTAATCGTAGAAATATGTGGGAGCCATATGAATTTCCAGATTCCTCTATTGGTTATTGTTCGGAGAAGTGTCTCGATCATGTCCGCATAATTCACGAACCGTAGGGAGACACACTTAAGGATTCGACGTTGTTTGAGTAGTTATGGTATTATGAGAAAGAGACCGAATGTTGTTCGGAGTCTCGGATGGGATCCGGGATATCACGAGGAGATCCGGAATGGTCCGGAGAATAAGATTCATATAAGGAAAGTCCCGTTTCGGAGTTGGGGAATGGTTCCGGTGTTTTCATCGGGAATGTTCTAGAAAGTTCCGGAATGTCCGGCGCTCCGGGGGGGGAAGGGTACATAAATGTGTCATTGTAAGTTGGAATGATTGCATCATGTACTAGGTGTTCTTGCTGTCCAAAATAAAGGGTTTATTTAAATCCTAAATTGAAAAGTCAAACGGCTAGTTTGAAAGTCAAACGGCAATTTTGGGAAGTGGAAGAGGAGGATTGGTGGAGGCCGAATTGGAGGAGGGTTCCTCCCTTGGCCGGCGCCCCACCAAGCCGACTTGGGGAGGGACTCTCCTCCCCTTGGCCGGCCCTCCCACCTATATAAGGAGGGGCAGGGCTCCCTCCTAACACACACAAGTTTCCACCTCTAGATCTCCGGTTTAGAGCCGTTTTGGTTTAGAGCTTCTAATTGCTTTAGCCAGCGGTTTAGAGCCTTCTAATTGGTTTAGAGCCTTCTAATTGGTGTGTCTAATTACTAGACCACTAATAGCCTCTCTCATAAGCTCCACCATACTCGCACCGGCTTAAGGCGGCCTCATGATTTCCCTCTACTTCCAGACCACGCCGTTGTCTTGCCGGAATCGCGAGGAGAGTGCTACAACCTCTGCTTCTTTGGAACAAGGAGAGGAAGGTCTTCGTCAGTACAACGTGTGACCGATCTGGGAGCGCTGCCGGAACGTGGCGCTGGAAGGATCGTCTACACGATCTTGAGATCGGAAAGAGTACGACTACATCACCCACGAGAATCTGCTCTCGTTAACCGCTTTGGAATCTTCGAGGGTGAGTTCCTCTATCGACTCGTTGCTACAATCTAGTAGATAGATCTTGGCTTGTTTGTTTGTATGCGATAGAATTTTTTTGTTTTCCATGCTATGAACCCCTTCAGATAGATCTTGGCGTATAGTTCTCATCGTAGGAATTTTTTGTTTTCTATGTTGTGAACCCAAAAGTGGTATCAGAGCCTGATCTATGCGTAGGTGCTTTGCACGGGTAGTACACATATGTTTATATGTGGGTGATGATGATCATGTTATTGCTTCTTTCATGTATTTTGGATATTGGTCGCATAGTGGGATGAAGCGGCCCGGACCAACCTTATATGTCATCGCACATGAAACCGGTTCCACGACTGACATGCAACTCGTTTTGCATAAGTGGCTGGCGGGTGTCTGTCTCTCCTACTATAGTCAATATCTGATTTACAACAAGTTGCTAATAACTTGGTTATCATCATTGTGGTTCCATGTTCGTAGGTAAGACCGGTTCTATCTCCGAAAGCCCTAAGCCACGTAAAACTTGCAATGGATAAATTAGAGGCGTCTAGTTTAGATTGTTGTTGGGCTAGTGTCATGATATGGTAATGTTGTAAGTTGATGTATGGTAGGTACTCTTACAACACACTTAACGTGTAAGTTCTATAGACCTTGGCCTTACACACAAAGGAATGATAGAGATCATACCACAATGCATATGATGGTGATCAAATGCATGGACCATATCATCCCACTTTACACATTTGATGTTCGCATCTTATATTGCTAGTTTGGCGCTTTTAGTAGCATTGTAAGATGATCCCTCATTTAAATATCAAGATAAAATGTGTTCTTCCTTAAGTATGCACCATTCTATGGATCGTGTTTCGAGACATCACGTGATGATCGGGTGTACTCGACTCTACGCTTTCATACAACATGTGTAAGACAATTTTACACACGCGAGTACTAAGGTTTTTACTTGGCGAGCCTAGCATGTACAGACATGGCCTCAGAACATAGACCGAAAGGTTAAGCATGAGTCATATAATTGATATGATGCCCATATAGATGCTCGCCTTTGAATCTACACTGACTCACGTGACGATCGGACTTGGTGTAGTGGATTTGGTTCATGTAATCACCAAAAGGACACGAGGGATGTCATTTTTGAGTGGGAGTTCATTAGTATTTTGGATTAGTTGAACTCAATCTTTCATAAAATTAGTCTAAATAAACTTTACAAATTCTGTTGTAGATGGCACCACCTGCTTTTAATTTCAATGTGTTCATGGAGAAAGAGAAACTTGCTGCGAATGGTAGAAACTTCACCAACTGGGCTATGAATTTGAGGATTCTCCTCACTGCTGCACAAAAGCAATAAGTGCTAGAAGCGCCACTAGGCCCCCTACCAGCTCCTGATGCCTCTGACGAGGAAAAGAATGTGTATATTACTCGTCAGGAGGACCAGAACTTAGTTCATTGCGGCATACTATATGGGCTAGAGTCAGAACTTAGAAAGCGTTTCGAAAATGGCAATGCTTTTGATACCATGGGAGAATTGAAACTGACTTTCGATACCCATGCTGCCGTAGAGAGTTATAATGCTTCTAAAAAGTTCTTTAGCTGCATGATGGAGGAGAACAACTCTGTTAGTGAGCACATACTCAAAATGTCTGGGTACGCCGATAAGCTTGTGTCCTTGGGAATATCGATTCCCATTGACCTAGGCATACATCGTGTTCTCCAATCTCTGCCACCTAGCTACAAGAGCTTCGTGATGAACTATAACATGCAGGTCATGAAGAAGTCTCTTCCCGACCTTCTGTCAATGCTTAAAACTACAGAAGTGGAGATTAGGAAAGAACATCAAGTGTTGATGATCAATAAGACCACCGGTTTCAAGAAAGACAAGAAAGGCAAACAGAAGGGAAAGAAGGGTGGCAAATATGTTGCCGCACCTAAAAAGAAATCCCGAGCTGGCCCTAAGTCTGATACCGAGTGCTACTATTGCAAGGGGACTGGCCATTGGAAGCGCAACTACCCCAAGTATTTGGCGGACAAGAAGGCCGGCAAGGCAAACAAAGGTATATGTGATATACCTGTTATTGATGTGTACTTGACTAGTACTCGCAGTAGCACCTGGGTATTTGATATGGGATCGGTTGCTAATATATGTAACTCCATTCAGGGGCTGCAGAACAAGCGATAGATAGCAAGGATGAGGTCACGATGCGGGTTGGCAATGGATCAAGAGTTGATGTGATCACCATCGGAACGCTGCCTCTCCATATGCCGTCGGGATTAGTGATAAATCTAAATAATTGTTATTTGGTGCCTGCACTGAGCATGAACATTGTATCTGAATCGTGTTTGATGCCAAGTGGTTATTCCTTTAAATCTGAAAACAATGGTTGTTCGATTTATATGAATGATATCTTTTATGGTCATGCACCTGTGATGAATGGTTTATTTCTGTTGGATCTCGATAGTAGTATTATGCATATTCATAATGTTGATGCTAAAAGGATTAAACTTGATAATGATATATCTGCATATATGTGGCACTGCCGTCTAGGTCATATTGGCGTTAAACGCATGAAGAAACTCCATTCTAATGGACTTTTGGAATCACTTGATTTTGAATCATTTGATACATGTGAGCCATGCCTTATGGGCAAGATGACTAGAATGCCGTTTTCTGGTTCAATGGAACGGGCGACAGATTTATTGGAAATCATACATACTGATGTATGTGGACCAATGAGTGTGTCGGCGCGAGGTGGATATCATTATTTTGTTACTTACACGGATGATTTGAGTAGATACGGGTATATCTATTAGATGAAACATAAGTCTGAAACCTTTGAAAAGTTCAAAGAATTTCAGAATGAAGTGGAAAATCATTGTAACAAAAGGATCAAATTTCTTCGGTCTGACCGTGGAGGAGAGTATCTTAGTTACGAGTTTAGCACACATATGAAAGACTATGGAATAGTTTCACAACTCACGCCTGCCGGAACACCACAACGTAATGGTGTGTCAGAACATCGTAATCGTACTTTATTGGATATGGTTCGATCTATGATGTCTCTAACTGACTTGCCACTGTCATTTTGGGGTTATGCACTGGAAACCACTACATTCACTTTAAATCGGACACCATCTAAATCCGTTAAAACGACACAGTATGAATTATTGTTTGGAAACAAACCTAAGCTGTCATTTCTTAAAGTTTGGGGATGCGATGTTTATGTGAAGAAACTTCAGCTGGATAAACTCGAACCCAAAGCGGAAAAATGCGTCTTCATAGGATACCCTAAAGAAACGATTGGGTATACCTTCTATCACAGATCCGAGGGCAAGGTTTTTGTTGCCAAGAATGGATCCTTTCTCGAGAAGGAGTTTCTCGCGAAAGGTGTGAGTAGTTGGAAGGTAGAACTCGAAGAGGTTATTGAACCTTCTCTTCATGAAATGGCGAGTGGCGCAGCACCGAAAATTGTTTCGGAGTTGACTTCACCTGATGGAGAGAGAGCTAATAATCATGAAACTCCGAAAGAGGACACTACCAAACCTCGCAGGTCAAGCAGAACACATGCAGCTCCTGAACTGTATGGAAATCCTGTTATAAATTTCATGATTGATGAAATAGATGACCCTGCAATGTATGAAGAATCGATGATGAGCCCGTATTCCAACAAATGGTTAGAAGCCATGAAATCCGAGATGGAATCCATGTACAAAAACCAGGTTTGGATCTTGGTGGACTTACCTCACGATCAAAAGGCTGTTGAGAATAAATGGATTTTCAAAAGAAAAACTGATGCTGATGGTAATGTGACCATCTATAAAGCTCTACTTGTCGCAAAAGGGTTTCGAAAAATTCAAGGAGTTGACTATGATGAGACATTCTATCCCGTAGCGATGCTAAAGTCGGTTAGGATTATGTTAGCAATTGCTGCATATTTCGATTATGAAATATGGCGGATGGATGTCAAAACTGTGTTCCTCAATGGTAATATTGAAGAAGAGTTGTATATGATACAACCTAAGGGTTTTGTCGATCCTAAGGGTGCTAATAAGGTATGCAAGCTTCAGCGATCCATCTATGGACTAAAGCAAGCATCCCGGAGTTGGAATCTTCGCTTTGATGAGGTGATCAAAGAGTTTGGATTTATCCAAACTTATGGAGAGGCTTGTATTTACAAGAAAGTGAGTAGGAGCAATGTGGCATTTCTGATATTATATGTGGATGACATATTATTGATTGGAAAAAATATAGATCTTTTAAACAGTGTTAAAAGTTATCTAAACAGCAAATTTTCGATGAAGGACCTTGGTGAAGCTTCATATATATTAGGCATTAAAATCTATAGAGATAGATCAAGGCGCCTAATTGGGCTATCACAAAGTACATACCTTGATAAGATATTAAAGAAGTTTAATATGGATGGAAGTAAGAAGGGGTTCTTACCTATGTTGCAAGGCAAGACATTGAGTAAGACTCAAAGTCCGGCTACGGTGGAAGAAAGAGAGATAATGGATAAGATCCCCTATGCCTCAGCCATAGGCTCTATAATGTACGCCATGCTATGTACAAGACCGGATGTGGCACATGTTATTAGTTTGACTAGTAGGTACCAATCTGATCCAGGTCCGGAACACTGGATAGCGGTCAAGAATACCCTTAAGTACTTAAGAAGAACTAAGGACATGTTTCTTGTATACGAAGGTGAAGAAGAGCTAGTCGCTAAGTGTTATGTCGATGCTAGCTTTGACACCGATCCGGATGACTCTAAGTCTCAATCCGGATATGTATTTCTCTTGAACGGAGTAGTAGTTAGTTGGAGGAGTTCCAAACAACCTGTGGTGGCTGGATCAACGACGGAGGTGGAATATGTTGCTGCTTCAGAAGCGGCGCAGGAAGCGGTTTGGATGAAGGAGTTCATAACGGAACTAGGTGTGGTTCCTAGTGCATTGGACCCAATGGTGATCTATTGTGACAACAATGGAGCCATAGCCAACGCCAGGGAACCAAGGTCTCACAAGAATTCCAAGCATATTAAGCGCCGGTTTCACTCCATCCGCGAGCATGTCAAGGATGGAGATATAAAGATTTGTAAAGTACACACGGACCTAAATGTAGCAGATCCGTTGACTAAAGTTCTCCCTAGGGCAAAACATGATCAACACCAGAACTCAATGGGTGTTAGATTTATCACTATGTGAACTAGATTATTGTCTCTAGTGCAAGTGGGAGACTGAAGGAAATATGTCCTGAGAGGCAATAATAAAGTTGTTATTATGTATTGCTTGTATAAGATAGATGTTTATTTTGCATGCTATAATTGTATTGATAGGAAACATCAATACATGTGTGTTTAATAAACAAATAAAAGGTTCCTAGTTATGCCTCTCTTATAGACTAGCTCATTGATTAACAAGATGATCAAAGTTTCCTGGTCATGGACATTGGATGTTGTTAATAACGAGGTCACAACATTTGTGAAATGTTGTGATCAACATTCATCTGAAGTATAGCATTACGATCAAAGTCATTATGTTTATATTGCTATAACATCATACGAAGTAATATTTATCCTTAGACCATGAGATCATGTTAATTGCTGACATCAGAAGAGTAACTTGATAACATCAAACCTCACACCGTAAAAGGGTGACTATAAAGGTGGGTTCAGATACTCCGAAGATGTTATGTTGAGGCTCATGGATCAAGAGTGGAATTTGTCAATCCCGATGACGGATAGATATACTCTGGGCCCTCTCGGTGATATCACATTAAGATAGGTGATGTGATCACTAGAATGTTATATCACGGGAATGAGAAAAGAGTGCATGTCGGTAATGAGATCAAACTAGGTATTTGGATACCGATGATCGAATCTCGGACATGTAATATATCATGAGACAAAGGGATTAAATTACTACCGTTAAAGGTTCTCACGATCACATAAGTCATCGTTGAATGTGTAGGAGTCAGTATGGATCTCCAGGTCCCGCTTCTGATTATTTATTTGAGAGGAGTCTCAATCATGTCTGCATTTTTCGCGAACCGTAGGGTGACACACTTAAGGGTTGCCAAACACCATTTTGGAGCACATATGTTTTAGACAAAAGAATTGCAAAGCGCTGGAATTATTTTGATGGAAACCGGAATTGTTTCGAGTGAAATTGCAGAAACTGGTTCTGCATGTGATATTGAAATGTTACAAGGGGTTTTATGTGAATGCTTGTTAATTAAAGTAATTAACAAAATTCTGAATAAAATAAATAAAAGAGTTTTATTAAATGAGAGTTGCATTAAATTTGGTGGGAATTTAATGCATGTGAGTGGAACTTTGGGTGGAGGCTAAATTGATGTGAGTGGAGCTTCCACCACATGAATGAGGAAGAGGTGGGGGCACCCCTCATGGGCGCCGGCCATGGGAGGGGAGGATCCCTCCTCTCCTATAAAAGGCCCCCTCTCCTCTCTCACAAAGCACACCTCCTCGTGAAGGATCTCTCTCCCCCTCTAGATATATTTTCCCATGGTCTCGGATTAGCGAGATACATGTTCCCGGTGGCATTGCGTCTGGAAGGAGTTGCTGCTTCCGCTGATTCACTGGAGCGAGGAGGTGGATGTTGTTCGGTGGCCTGAACGTGTGTGCGGGGATGGATGCGCTGCTGATTTGCGGCGCTAGGACTTCCACACGATCTTGAGATCGGCAAGCGTACGACTACATCATCCACGAGTTCCAACTCGTTAACAAAACTCTGTTGTCTTCAAGGGTAAGTTCTCTATGGATGTATATCCACCCGTTGCTTGTATCTAGTAGATAGATCTTGGCGTATAGTTCTCATCGTAGGAATTTTTTTGTTTTCTATGCTGCGAACCCAACATAATGCCTCTACTGTTCCTCTGAATACCTGAACACACATTTATGATCACTATTTAACCAAGCGACGTTTAATTCTATCAAAGTACCCTCGGGTGACAGTGATTGATATAGCCTCACGGTCTAAGAAATAGTCTACTAGGTATATTCTAATCATCATAACTTGAACTTCGTGACATGATCAGGGCAAGATGCTTAGGTTGGGTATTACTTCATCATCTCATTCATAGAATGAGATGACTCCATTTCCAACTGGCATAAATGCCACATGATCAGGAAACCTTGAGCATCTGTTGACCAATGAACCAGTGACTAGAGTTTCACCGGAAACCCCTGGTTGTTTATATATCACATGTGCATTGACGTTTCCTTTTAATATAGTTATAGCATGATATAAAACTTAATCATGAACTATATGAAATATGATAATAATCCTTATTATTATTTGTCTCTAGGGCATATTTCCAACAAAACCCCCCCATAGCTAACTAGCTTAGCCATGTGGGACTAAACAAGGGAGAGGGGAGAGGAGGGGCTTGGCAGGCCATCCAAGGCCCTTGTGGGCCCCGCGTAGGGTGCCCAAGGCCCATGCGGCCACCCCCTCCTCCTTCCCTTCTAGTTTTTTCTCTTCCCTTTTCTTTGGTGATTCTACCGATCCTAAAACACTCTCTAAGAATCATCAAGCCCTTAAGCGTGATACCCTACGGTTCGGGAACACTCCAGACATGGTCAGGACCCTCCCGCACCAATGATCAATAGAGGGACCTGGATGGCCATGTGACCCCTGTGCATTCCACGAAATTTTCATTGTTTGAACCATTAACGTCGTGTCTTATTCCTTTTGTCTCTCAATACTTGCATTGTACGAGATCTGATCAATGATATCACCATGTAGTGTTCAATGTCATTATCAACAAATGCTACTTGACTCGTTCCGACAAGTTATATCCCCGTGATCAAATCACACTGCACAGCTATTGGATATAACTTCTCAGAGTGGGCGCTCGAGTATCTATTCGTCACGTGGGTGGAGAAATCCTGCTCTTGACGCATATTGCCTCAACTATTACTCCGAATACCTGAACACGCCTTTATGATCACCGTGTCACCGAGTGATGTTTGATGCTATCAAAGTACCCTTGGGTAATAGTGATTGATATGGCCTCATGGTCTAAGAAATAGTACACTACGTCCATTCTAATCATCGTAACTTGAACTTCGTGACATGATCGGGTCATGATGCTTAGGTTGGGTATAGCTCATCATCTCATTCTCACAATAAGGTGACTCCATTGTCAACTGGTATAAATGCCACATGATCAGGAAACCTTGATTATTTGTTGACCAATGAACCAAAGACTAGAGTTTCACCGAGAACTCCTGGTTGTTTATATATCACACATGTATTGGCGTTTCCTATCAAAACAGTTATAGCATGATATAAAACTTAATTACAAACTTTATGAATTATGATAACAATCCATATTATTATTTGTCTCTAGGGCATATTTCCAACATGATCCATACTTCCTAGATTTCTACATCCATACTTCTAGAATATATTCATCCATACTCTATTGCTTTTTTTACTTCTTGATTTTTGTTGACTTTTATAGTTTAGTTTTTTGGAAACTTATAAGTTTTAAATATTATTTGCACGCACACGAAGAAGTTTTAATTTATTTTTATTACCATACTTATTTTCAACTTCATAGTTCTTCTTAAATCATTTCCCTTTTTGCAGTTACCTTGTTTTCAAGGACAGGACGTTATTCCCATTTTTGAATTCAAGGTGAGAGATATTACTAGTTATTGCATGAAGGGCCCACCACTCCTCTACTAACTTCGCTTATTCTCTCTCCCCTGGTTCTCTCTCCCGACGAATTGCTCCCTCTCACTCCTTGCTTGCACCGTGAGCGGTTCTCCCATTTCTTCACATCGAGGTTGGTAATGTCTCCTTTGTATTGTGCAAGCAGCCGACGCAAGGAGGAACCACTTTTCTGGTTAGTCCCCATCTCCTCTACCAGTTCCTTCCCTCCCCTCTCCTTCCTCTATTTTCTTCTATGTGTTTTATTGTGGTGTACCGTTCATGGTGTGCACTTTTCACGATGGATTTTGATTCGATTTACTCACCTCGTCTTTCACGCATTCGTTTGTATACAATAGTTTATGCTCCTTCTAATCACTTTTTTTGTTTTGCACAATGGTTTTGCTATACATGTTTGTCATCCTCATGATTGTCGATGGTAGATCTAGGTTTCCGCCTCGACGAGGCTTCTTGTTGAAGGTGATTGGTTCCGCCATGAGGATCTTTTCCTTTTGATTGTGTCATTCATAGAACCAGCGGCAAATCCGTCTGAATCGAAAAGCGTAGATGGTAATCCCCTTATGTCATGGCTTAGTTAGTACTCCCCTTTCCCATGCTTCTGTTATGCCCTCTGTTGTATAAAATTACTAGTATAGATTCTTCTATGATTATATATTTTTTGTATGATGTCCATACTTGTTGATTGCATATTTTAGTATTTTTAGAGGCAACCCTTGTTAATTGCATACTTCCTAGTTGTTTATTTCTTGTACTTCTCTGCTAGTTGTCTTTTAGTTTTGTATTACATATATGACGATGCTAATTTGACTTTCTAACTTCTCCTGATCTCAGAATATAAGTGTTATTATTTTTTCGTGTGTCTTATACTTCGTTTCTTCTAGTATCTATACTTCCCAGTTGTGTGTACTTGTACTTGTCTACTAGTTTTCATTTTTTGGCATTTTAGTTTTGAATTATAATATGGCTATAGTACTGTGACTTTTTTATAACCAGTTTTGATCTCAAAAAATAAGTGGTAGTTATGTTTTGTGCTACTTATACTTTTGTTTTTTCACTATCTATACTTGCAAGTTGTGTGTTTCTTGTACTTCTCTAATAGTTGTCGTTCTTTGTGATTTTGTACTGATTATATGTACTGTATACTTCTGATTATTGTACATATGTATTGCTTCACACTCTATTTTTGTTGAGTTTTTGCACTGATTAAGTAGGTAGTATAATTTGTTTTTATCCTGTAGTGCCCATCTCTGATGTTTAACCAACAATAGATACATCTTTTGGTGACGGGGCTAAAAACCTACTGAGCCTTCTCATTTAGGTTAGTCTGGTGGGAATGCAACTATTGCATCCAACGTCGAGGTGCCGGCCATTACCACGGGCAGCCCAGAATCTCAAGGTTTGTTTCTTGTCTTCTTTTACTTATTTTTTATATCTTTTTCTGCAATCTTGTTTTTTATTTTGAGTCTGAACTAATTGTTGCTCATTTGATTTTGCAGAAAAAGATATCCAGAAGAGCATCAATAATGTTCTCAGCTCCGTTCAAAAAGATTTTGGAGGTACAACTGGTCTCGAGGAGGATGCTAATCTTGGTTCTTTGCAGCTATCGGAGACACAGTCACAGTCCATTGATGGTGAGGAGTCTGTGACTCAGATTGATGATGTTCCTGCTCAGCTATAGGCTGAGAAAGAAAGGAAGGCCCAAAAGATAAAAGCTACAATTGAACGTAGGAATAAAGCTTTACAGGACGACTTAGCTGAGGGTAGTGCTCCCATTGGTGACCCGATATCTAGTAGCCCAGTTGTGAAGGTGAATAAGGAGAAGGCTTCTGTTCGGAAAATTATGCAATCAAAAACAGACACTCCACTTAGAAGCCCCCGGGTTGCAGATGCCTCATCTCCTAGTGTTGGTAGAACACACCAAAGTTCTCTTGCAAGTCCGTCTGTTGCTAAAACTGGAGGTAGTAAGCAAGTCAAAAAGTCTGCTGTAAAGGGGAAGAAACCTGCTACCAAGGGAAAGTAGGATTCTAAGGAAAAGGGTGTTGCTAAGGGTAAACAGACTGCTCCTGCTTCTCGTCTTCCAAAGAAGTTTGTCCATTTTGATAGAGATGCTGATTCTCGGGGTGATGGATCTAATGATGTTGTTGAAGATGATGAGTGTCATTCTGGCGACGAGTCGGATGTGTCTAAGGTAAGTTTATCTTATTTATTGTCTTTGCATGTAGTACTTGTGTCATGGTCTCATGCATATATATACTTCCCTCTCTTCATAAGCTATGCTTCCTAGTTAACTACTCCTTGAACTTCCTACCTTTCTTGTTAGCTGCACTGATATAGGTGCAATAATCATCTTTTGTTTTTTCATTGATGTACTTCATGTTTCAAATCCATACTTCTATTACATGGTTTCCTGTACTTCTCCTATCTGCAAAATGCGTACTTCACTTTTTTTAATAGGTTGTGACCTGCTTTCAAGCTTATGCTTTATTCTATTCAAAAGATATACTTCCCTAGTACATTTCTCTTTTTACTTCCCTTGTTGTTTGTTTTTATCTGTACTGCTCCGTGTGACAATATTCCTCTTTGTTATATATATATATATAGGAAAATACTTCTTACTCCCGGGTGTAACTACACCTACCTCTCATATACTACCTTACGGAAGTATTTGTAATACTTTATCTATTTGAGTATGTTCATATACTATATCTAAGATACTTACAAGCAAGTTAGGTGAAAAAATTGTAAGTGCACCCATAGTTTGAACTATATATGTAAAATACCGTCATATTTGTACGTACAAAAGTAGTATGTGAATAAAAAATACCGTCATATATATGTTCATATACTATATCTAAGATACTTACAAGCAAGTTAGGTGAAAAAATTATAAGTGCACCCATAGTTTGAACTATATATGTAAAATACCATCATATTTGTACGTACAAAAGGAGTATGTGAATAAAAATTACCGTCATATATATAGGACATATTCATACTACACCTGGGTGTAACTACACCCACACGTGTTTCACACTATCTAGGCAGTATCTACCATACCAAAATGTATGTACGCGTAGTATGAAGTATATAAGAATATTTAGGCAGTATATATACTATTTTTTTGGTAGTATGTAGTTTTTATTCACATACTCCTTTTGTACGTACAAATATGACGGTATTTTACATAGATAGTGCAAAATATGGGTGCACTTGCAATTTTTTCACCTAACTTGATTGAAAGTATCTTAGATATAGTATATATGAACATACTCAAACATATAAAATATTACAAATACTTCCGTAAGGTACTATATTAGACGTGGGTGTAGTTACACCCGAGTGTAAGAAGTATTTTTCATATATATATATATAGGACATATATATATAGGACATATATATATATATATATTTATATATATATATATATAGGACATATTCATACTACACCCGGATGTAGTTACACCCACGTGTGGTTCACACTATCTAGACAGTATCTATCATACCGGAGAATATGTACGTATAATATGGAGTATATAAGAATATTTAGGCAGTATATCTACTATTTTTTTGGTAGTATGTAATTTTTCTTCACATACTCTTTTCTACTTACAAATATATCGGTATTTTACATATATAGTGCAAACTATGAGTCCACTTGCAATTTTTCACCAAACTTGTTTAGAAGTATCTTACATATAGTATATGAACATACTCAAATAGATAAAGTATTACAAATACTTTCGTAAGATAGTATATGAGACGTGGGTGTAGTTACACCCGGAAGTAAGAAGGATTTTTCCTCTCTCTCTCTATATATATATGTACGTGGTGTTTTCCAAAATCTATACTTCCATGCATAGTGTTTGCTCTACTTCTTCATTTTACCTTATCTGTACTTTCTTCTCTTTTTTGAAGTATGAGTTGGTAAAAATTTCTGGGAAGAGGAAGATATCTGTTGAATCCCCTCTATATGATGCTTCGTCTGATCCATCCAAGAAGAAACCTAAAACCAAAACTTATTTCAACACGATCACAAGGTGTTCGCTCAAGGAACTTGCCAGCTGCATTGCTTTGTTGGAAGATTGGCACCCTAGTGTGCTTAGAGCGGCAGATCTTGGCCATCTTAAGGATTTCACGATTAAATGTAATATCAACAAGCGTCTCATCTGTTTTCTCATGTATCGTATTGATGCCGATACGATGACGCTTGATCTTGGTGCTGGTAACAAGGTGCTGAAGATTACTCCTGAGGGAATACATAAGTTGTATGGGCTGCCTTCTGGTGGTTACTCGCCCCCTAGGACTTCAGATGACGCTTATGCTATGGTGTTGAGGAACATGAAGGACGAGCTGGGAATTCCAAGAAACAAAGATATAAAATATCATGAGCTGCATAAGATGCTTGAGAATATTGTTCACGATCCAGAGAAGGATGCACTAGCTCTGAAGGTTTTTGTTCTTATTTTGTATAACAAATTTATCTGTCCAGGTTACTCTATTAATCCTTACTTCCTTAACATATTCGTCCATACTTCTATTTTGTCTCTATTCTAAATACTATTGTATTTACATATTTTTTTTACTTCCTTCTTTTAACTTATTATACTTCCTGGTTGCATGTACCATACTTTGGGTGTAGATACCCACATACTTTTCAGTTTGCATACATCCATTCTTCATGTTTACATTCACCCTACTTCCCGCTTGCATACTTCTATACTTCTGTTGTAGTAGCACTCATACTTCCTGTCTATGTACATCCATACTTCTATTATGGCATATCATATTTTCTTTAATTATGACATCTTAGTTAGTCATCCATTCTTCTATTATATTATACCTTTTGGTGCCATCGTGTTTACATCTTTCTTCTTTATTTTATTATACTGTCCGGTTCCATACACCCTAATTATGTACTAAAAACCATCATACTTCATTTTCTCATGGTCTATAGTTCCTGGTTTTGTACATCCCTACTTCTGTGCCATAAAATGTCATGCTTTTTGTTCTTGTATATCATGTATTTCATTTTTTTTGGATTAAACTTTTTTGTGTGATGGTAAAATCAATAGTTCAAGTATTCTTTCCAAGTAATTCTCTCATGCAATATCATATACTTGACTCGTCACCATCAACCATTAGGATATGGTATAGTTATCAAGATGGGAGACTACAATGGTGGAAGATTTTGATTTGTCCAAGTTGAAGCATGTGGATCTCTGTCAGCTACTTTGGGGTGAGTTGAGGAGTGTTGTTTATGCTTGGTAGATGGATGTTGCTGACTGGAAAGCCATACCTGGTTGCTACATCACTCCTCTTCTAGTGTATGTTGATTTCCTGCATCATCGCCTTCTAAGGAATGTTGATAGGCGCACTCCGCGAGTCTGTTACATGGATCCGAAGCTCATCAACAAAGTTATCAACCTTGATATCTTCGTAAAAGGGAATGATAAACCTGAAAGATGGATCTATAGGAAGCTACCGGTGAACCATCTACCCTGTAATACCAATTGTATTCCTATGTTTTCTTTATTTTTTCCATTTTATATTCTCATTTTATTTATTAATTCTTATTTGTTGTTACTCTAGTGGAAGTCTCCGAATGATATCATTTATTTTGAGGAGCCCTCTACAAAGGCTTGTTTAAATCCCCGAGTGTCCACCCAAAGAGGTATGTTAGCTCGTCTCATGGCAATGCTTCTTCGCCAAAGCGCCTATTGGTAGGCAGTAGTAGCATTGTTGCTGGTAACTCTGAAATAAGAATTGACAATATATTTGAAGCTACATATTGTCAGTTAGATGAAGTCCTTTCTTTGGCTTGTTTGTTGTCCCTCCAGCTGCCTGGTACTGCTGATAGGCTCGACCTCATTGCTGGCTTCTTGCAACCTAGACAAGGTTTCGATGGAGAAGATGAGAAGGAGACGCTTACTGATGAGGCTTCCAACCTTGAGTCCATGCAGAGAAGCGTTGCGCACATTCGTCGGAGTTTTGGGTTGTCCAAGACCTCATAGGACGCTCCCTACAGAAAGTATGAATATGTTGCTAGCCTTGTTCTCAAGACGATGTCAAAAGATGATGCGCGTGACAATGTTGATGGAAGTCATTGATACATTGGAAACGTATCTATAATTTTTGATGTCCCATGCTTGTTTTATATCTACTTTCTTATGTTTTGTCCACACTTTGGAGTATTTTTACAAATTTTCTGGAACTAACCTATTAACAAGATGCCACAGTGCCAGTTGCATGTTTTCTGTTGTTTTTGGTTTCAGAAAAGCTAGTAAGGAAATATTCTCGGAATTGGATCAGACAAAAGCCCAAGTCAATATTTCACCAGAAGGAATATGGAGTCCGGATGGGAGACGAAGAGGAAACGATGCCACACCTGGTGGCGGTCTAAGCCGTGCCACCGGTGTGTGGCCCCAGCACTCTACCGACCTTGCCCCTTTGCCTATAAAAGTCTCCCGGGACGAAAACCCTAAGTACCGATCAAAATTCCATGAAAGAGTCTGTAACCTCCGCCATCTCCATCCCTAGATCGGGAGGGATGTGAAGCTCTTCCCGGCACCTTGCCGGAGGGGAGAGATCACCCTGGAGGCCTTCTTCATCACCATGCCTGCCTCTAGTGTGATGCGTGAGTAGTTCATCCCTGGACTACGGGTCCATGTAGTAGCTAGATGGTTGGTTCTCCTCCTTTGTGCCACCATGTTTAGATCTTGTGATCTCCGTTCATGATCAAGATCATCTATTTGTAATCTTACATGTTGTGTTTGCAGGGATCCGATGGATATTGAGATGCTATTTCAGATTGATTATTGATTCTATCATGTCTTTGTTATTTGTGATATTTCATGCTTTCTGTTGTTAGTAGCTATCTTGGCCGAGTAGATGCTAGCAACTCCAGGAGGGAGTATTTATGCTCGATAGTGGGTTCATGCCTCTAGGAATCTGGGGAAGTGACAGAAATCTCTAAGGTACTAGAGGTGTTGTTGCTACTAGGGAGAAAACAACAATCCTTTGTTCATAGAACAATCGTATTGTTTACTTTACACACTTTGTTTAATGCAATTATTTGTTGCTTGCAACTTAATACTGGAGGGGGTTCGGATGATAACCTAAAGGTGGATTATTAGTCATAGATGCAGTTGGATTATAGTCTATGTATAATGTTGTAATGCCCAATCAAATCTCATAGGAGTCAAGATGATTAGTATATGCATGCATGCTTTCTCGGCGTCTGTTAATTGCCCCGCTGTAATTTGTTCACCCAACATGTCAACTATCTTAAGGAGAATCACCACTAGTGAACTATGGACCCCGGTCCATTCTTTTACCATCAATCTACAACTATTTACTGTTTTCTGTTTACTTTCTGCAAGCAATTACTATCTTCCATACAATACGTTTAATCCTTTGTTTTCAGCAAAACCGGTGAGATTGACAACCTCACTGTAAGTTGGGGGCAAAGTTCTGTGGTTGTGTTGTGCAGGATTCCAAGTTGGAAACAACACCTTGGAGGTGTTTCCTTGCTCCTACTGGTTCGATAACCTTGGTTTCATAACTTAGGGAAAACTTGCTACTATGCTGATCATACCTTCCTCTTGGGATTCCCCAACGAGCTCGATACATTTTGAGCCATCAGTCATGCTAAGGTTTCCCATTCAGATGAAAATGTAATTTATTTGTGTTTTTTGCTGCCTAAGGGGTTTTTAGCCGATACTTCCTTTGTACCTCATGTCATAGTTCTCAGGGTTGTGGTCCCTTACTTCTTCTTTGTCTATTTTTTGTTGGTTCAACAAGAACATGTTTCGAAGGACGATGTGTGTGCTGGTATTGTTGGGAGCCATTCCAATGTTTTTAATTCTGATGGAAATGTAAGTTTATTTGTTTGGGTTTTACCCTTTTTTTAGCTTCCCTAGTTGTTTTTAGCTCATATTTCTTTGGTACCTCAAATCATACTTCTCATTATTGTGATCCTTTACTTCTTTTTTTATATTTTTTGGATGTAGGTGAATAAGGAGGGAACTACTACCTCTACAATTCAACAAGAGAAGTCGACTCCAGCTCCTAACCTGGTTACTCACCCACAAGGAGTTTCCACTGAATCTGAGAGCGAAAAACACTATCCGAGGATGAGATGCAACATAATGTTGATATTAATGTTTCTGAAAGCATCCTCAGTTTGCTCAACAACATGCTGCCAGTGATAATGAGAAATCTGCTGGTGCAAATTATAATGAACATTTTTTGTTGAAATTCATGCATCAGGGTCCGCATGTAATGTTGCACATGTTTCTAGAGAAATGGCGGCATTTGGCTATTCGGCTGAAGGTGAGAATTTTGTGAGTATCATGATGTTGAAGATATTTTTAGTAGAGATTCTGAAGAGATTCCTATAGTTATTGCTGACGCAACGAAGAGCACTTCACCTCCTCCCACTGCTGAAGAGGTTGTTGCAGATGCTAGAGTCGCATCAAAGAGCACTTCATCTCATGATGTTGCTGAAGAGATTCATGTAGATACTGGAGCCACGATGAAGAGCACTTCTCCTGTTGTTGTTCATAATACCAATGTCGATCCAAGCCTTCCTCGATGGAAGGAAAGACCCCATAATGTCCACCTCCCATCCTACCCTTATAATTTTTTTATGTTTGTCTTTCTCTTTTTGATGTTTGATCTTTCAAGACTATGTGTGTTGGGGATTGTATATAAGAAAAACATGTATATTAATGTGATGTGTTTTCATGGTGTGGAACATGGGATGTAAATGTTTTTGTAAAATGAAAATGCAATCGAGTTTACCTAGTGTTGTGTGAAATCCTGGGGATTTACTTGGGCTCCTGTGAAATATGTAAGTTCAATCAATATCACCCTTTTTATGTTCATTCTTGAATACGCGCATGTACTTGCTATGTACCATTACTTTCTAGTTTTGATGACCTTTTATGTTGTGAACAGTGACTCATAGTTCCATCATGTGTGCGCTGTTAATACTTCTTGGTGAGAACTAACAGCTATATTTTTATTATTATGTTTTTATACTGATGTTGTATGAGTTTATATACTTCAGTTATGCTCATGTACTTCTTATTTATACTGAAAGTTTACTCCCCTAATATATTGTATCATACTTCTTAACAATGACTGACTTTTTTATACGTCTGATCTTTTTGTACTTGTTATGTATAATTTTGTTGTTCTCCCCTTATAGCTTGTCCTTATACTTCCTAGCATTTTAATTTTTTCATTTTCCTTGTTTTCTATTAATGTTTTTACCAGAATCATTCCCCTTATGCTTCCTTACAGCCTACACTTATACTCCTCAGCTTGTATATCGTGTACTTTCTTGTTGTTTGTATTCATACTTCTTTTTGTGCACATCTGGAATTATTTTTGTGTTTGTATTGCCCATACTTCCGTACATTCTACACTTATACTTCTCAGCTTGTATACCTTGTACTTCCTTATCGTATGTACTCATGCTTGTTTTTGTGCACATCAGGAATTATTTTTGTATTTGTACTCTCCATACTTCCATACTTATCTCTAAGATTATCTGTACTGCTTCTAGTTTTCCTTGTACTATTTTCTTTATGTCTAATTTTTTTAAATTGTTTGCGTAGATTATGATTTCTTTAAGCTGAAAGACGGTATTACTTAGTGTGTCGAATGATTATATGATGCTATCACCTCGGGTCCGAGAAAATGATCCTTTATAGTAAGTTGTATCTTCTTTCTTACTCTTTTTATCTTTTTAAATTTGAAGTTTTTCTTGTTTCTAATATTTTTGCTTTTTTGTTCTGCAGCAAAGAAGTCTTGTTTCAAGATGACACATGCGATGCAAAAATTGAGCACATCGCAAGCGCCTTTCGACCTACCGGTTTGCTTGGTTCGGAGGCAGCAACAATTGGTGTGACTGATATTGCGGATAAATCTGCTGGTTCTGAAAAGCTTGTTTTCCCCTTATGGATTGTGTAAGCTTCTGATTTTTTAATTTTAACAAGTTATTTTCCATCTCTTTTTTGCCAACTCTATAAATTTTCTTTGTCATGCTTTTGTTTTTGCGTCTTGTAGTTTAAGTTATTTGCTAGACAACTATATGCAAATGTGAGAAGGTGGTTTAGATCAAATGGTCATCTTGTTAACAAGGAAATTGTAAGAGAGTTCTTCTTCTGGCTATTTCTTTACTTGTTTGTCTTTCCTAGGTATTGTTGTGCTTCCATATTGTTTATCACCTCTAATAATTTGTTTCTTTAATGTATTGTAGATTGTGTTCCCTTCTTTTGAACCCCCCTTGATCCTAAAATTAAATATGCTATTGGGCACTGGGTTGTTGTTGCTCTAAACATCAAAGATGAGTGCTTCCATTATATTGATTCCTTGTATAGTTCAGATTGTAGCACTGGTACTGGCTCGTGGTTGATATTGAGCTCGTTGGGGAACCCCAAGAGGAAGGTATGATGAGCACAATAGTAAGTTTCCCTCAGTTATAAAACCAAGGTTATCGAACCAGTAGGAGTAAGGAAACACCTCCAAGGTGTTGTTTCCAACTTGGAATCCTGCACAACACAACCACAGAACTTTGCCCCCAACTCACAGTGAGGTTGTCAATCTAACCGGTTTTGCTGAAAACAAAGGATTAAACATATTGTGTGGAAGAAAGTAATAGCTTGTAGAAAGTAAACAGAAAACAGTAAACAGTTGTAGATTGATGGTAAAAGAAAGGATCGGGGTCCATAGTTCACTAGTGGTGATTCTCCTTAAGATAGATGACATGTTGGGTGAACAAATTACAGCGGGGCAATTGACAAACATTGAGAAAACATATATACTAATCATCTTGACTCCTATGAGATTTGATTGGGCATTACAACATTATACATAGACCATAATCCAACTGCATCTATGACTAATAATCCACATTTAGGTTATCATCCGAACCCCCTCCAGTATTAAGTTGCAGGCAACAGATAATTGCATTAAGCATTGCGTGTAAAGTAAACAATACGATTGTTCCATGAACAAAGGATTGTTGTTTTCTCCCTAGTAGCAACAACACATCTAGTACCTTAGAGATTTCTGTCACTTCCCCAAATTACTAGAGGCATGAACCCACTATCGAGCATAAATACTCCCTCTTAGAGTTGCTAGCATCTACTCGGCCAAGATATCTACTAACAACGGAGATCATGCAAGATCACAAATAACAAAGACATGATAGAATCAATAATCAATCTAAAATAGCATCTCAATATCCATCGGATCCCCACAAACACAACATGTATGATTACAAATAGATGATCTTGATCATGAACGGAGCTCACAAGATCTAAAAATGATAGCACAAAGGAGAAGAACCAACCATCTAGGTACTACAAGGATCCGTAGTCCAAGGATGAACTACTCACGCATCACACCGGAGGCTTGCATGGTGATGAATAAGGCCTCCAGGGTGAATTCTCCCCTCCGACAGGGTGCTGGGAAGAGCTTCAGATCCCTCCCGATCTAGGGATGGAGATGACGGCAGCTACAGACTCTTTCGTGGAATTTTGATCGGGTAATTAGGGTTTCTGTATCAGATGCATCTTATAGGCGATAGGGGAGGCCGAGGGGGTGCCCTAGGCGGCGCCACCACCCCTTGGCGCGGGCCAGGCCTGGCCGCATGGCCAGGTGGTGTGGGTGGCCCCTGGCCCCTCTCCATCTCGTATTCTGGCTCTGTGTCCCCGTCAGTGAAATATTAACTTTGGCTTTTGTCCCATCCAATTCCGAGAATATTCATTTTCTGACTTTCCTGGAACCAAAAACAGCAGAAAACAGGCAGCTGGCACTGTGGCATCTTGTTAATAGGTTAGTCCAAGAAAGTGTATAAAAAGTACTCCAAAGTGTGGACAAAACATAAGAAAGTAGATATAAACACTAGTAGGAAACAACTCTTCTGTGGCGCACCTTTTTTCAACTTCTGTGGCGCATTTCCTAGTCGCATCGATACCTCGCGATAACTTCTGTCGCATTTCAAAATGCGCCACAGAAGTCTCAAACTTCAGTGGCGCATATGGCCAATATGCGCCACAGAAGTTGTTTTCCAAAATTCAAAAAAAAGGCGGGCCAGATCTCAAACTTCTGTGGCACATATGGCCAATATGCGCCACAAAAGTTTTTTTCAAATTTCAAAAAAAACCGGGCCAGATCTAGATATGGCCGGATTTGGCCGGAGTTGGTGGTGGTGGTGGTGGCGGGCGGCGGCTAGGGCTAGGAGGAGGTTGCCGGAGTTAGTGGTGGAGGAGGAGGAGGAGGTTACCGGAGTTGGTGGTGGAGGAGGAGGAGGCGGAGCTTGCCGAAGTTGGTGGTGGAAGAGGAGGAGAAGGAGGAGGAGGAGGAGGTTGTCGGAGTTGGTGGAGGAGGAGGAGGAGTAGGTCGCCGGAGTTGGTGGTGGTGGAGGAGGAGGAGGAGGAGGAAGAGGAGGTGGTCGCCAGAGTTGGTCGCCGGAGTTGATGGTGGTGGAGGAGGAGGAGGAGGTCGCCGGAGAGTGGAGAAGGAGGAGGGAGGAGAAGGGGAGAAGTGTGGAGGGGAGGAGAAGGGGAGAAGTGTGGAGGGGAGGAGAAGTGGGAGGGAGAAGAAGTAGGGAGGAGAAAAGGAAAAGAGAGAGGAGAAAGGGCCGGGATTCAAATTTGAATCCGCCCAAGACTTGTGGCGCATATGGGGAAATGCCATGAAGTCTCCCATTTTTTATTTTTTTGCAGTAAAAAATCTTCTACCCTACATAACTTTTTATTCTTTCCGAATTTGGGGATTCTGTAAAATCCAGAACGACCGTAGGTGGTTGAATTCGAGTAGGGAATTTCGAGATGATCATTTTGATAGGTTAAAGATTTTTTCCGACATCGTATGCAAAAGTTTAGCCGTTTTACCTTGCCATGACCTACTTTTGCAAAATACATCGAAATTCATGTTTTTCAATTTTGTCTAGATCTATACCCTAAAATCTAACTACAACTTAAATGAATTATTTTTTTGAAGTTTCTATCATTTTTGTTTATTTTTTACAAAACTGAAAAGCGATCCACGGGAGGGGGTGGGAGTGGGGTGGGATCTTTTTCCCCGATATGATAGTTCTGGCGGCGATACACCTATATGTACGAAACATCACTACAGGCGCATATGGACATATGCGCAAAAGTTTCTCCCTTTTTGCTGCTTGGTCCCATCACCTTCTATGGCGCATACGTCTATGTGCGCCACGAAGTTTGACACTTCATGGCGCTGCAAAATATATGCGCATTAAATATGGACTTCTGTGGCGCATATTGGTTTCGTGCACCACTGAAGTGCCAAACTTCTGTGGCGCATTGTTTCTAGTGCGCCACTGATATATATCTGTGGCGCATATTTTTACATATGCGCCACTGAATATCTTGTCTATCTATAAGCTGTTTCCTAGTAGTGAAACCAAGCATGGAACATCAAAAATGATAGATACGTTTGCAACGTATCAACATCCCCAAGCTTAACTCCTGCTCGTCCACGAGTAGGTAAGTGATAAAAATATAGAATAATTTTTGAGGTGACATGGACCATCATAAACTTGATCAAAGTATTTGTAAAACATTGATAGCTGGGATCATAGTACTTCAACATAGCATGAAAGATAAAGTTCTAACATGAAAAGGCACAAACAAAAGATTCATGAATAACAATGCTTTGCAAGACGTTTGTTTGTTTCACATAAAGAAAACATAGCATAGTGGCATTCAGCTTGTCCCTCATAGAGTAGCAAACATAAATGCATAGGACACCTTCAAAGTTCATAAGGGTGACTAGATACAAATAGTTTAAGAACAAGCAATATCAAAGTTATGCATTAATCAACAAGTCTTGGGACAATGCACATTAAACTAAGAATGGCCACCATGCTCTCTCAATAGGTGCATAAAGATAGAAGATGGAGACTCAACATAAAAGTAAAAGAAAGGCTTTCATAGAAGGAAGCAGGGATTCAAGTCTCATAAAGAGCTTCCAAAAATTATGGTACTCCTTAGCTTTCAGCTCTCATTGCCCCTATCATCAGCATCTTTAAGTGATTAAAGTTAAAGTGAACAAACTATAGAGTATATGCTTGACAAAGTATAAGTTGGAAATCTCATGTCCCTTGAATACGAGGGTCGCTCCTCATGCTACTCAAGTTTCGTTACCGGTAAGTTCTTGTCATAGTAAGTACATGTGTATCATAGAGAACCAACGGGTACCCTTGCCCGATGATACGGAAGAATCCCCATATCAAAATGATAAGGCAAGCAGACAACGAGCATCTCAGCAATCTTCTTATTTACCATGGGAAAATGGTGCTTTTTTCTCTCTTTCCTCTTTTCTCATCTCTTTTTTCTTTTTTTTCTCAATCTCTATCTCTTTTTTATAAGAAGAATGCTTCATAGATTGCTCATTATAGTTACGCTGCAGGTTTCCTCCATGATTAGGCATGGATTAGACCGGCGGCCTAGGCGTTTCTCTAACGCACATACATAACTCCATGGACTTACAAGCTCCCCTTTCATTTCACACCGACGACATCCATAGAAAAAGAGCATGATATCAACTAGGTACAATGTACAAGTGCAATGTTGAAAGCGTTTCTCATGACAACATGGTTCTTCTAATCCCCAACATATAAGTGCAAGCATATACAACATAGACGACACAATGGTTCAAGTTTATTAGGGGCAAGAAAAGTAAAGTGTGCCATCAAGTTAGTGAGAGCTTTAATCACTAGTTTTCTCATAACAAGTTTAATTCGGAAGGTAGATAAAAACATGAATATACTTGGAATAGAAAATTCTAATAGGTAGGTATGGTGGACTCTTTGGAATAACTTGGTTTTATTTGGAGTTGGATGCATGAGTGGAACTCATACTTGGTTATGGAGGCTAGCAAAAGACTGGGAGTGACCAACTAAGAGAGCAATAATGGCCATAATCATGCAAAGTGACAAAACATCATTAATTAAAGCATAAAGTGATATTAAAATTCGAAAACTAAAGGATCATAAAGGCTATGGTGACTTGGGACAGTCATAACATGGTGTGAGCATGCGCCAAGTCAACCCAAATAAATCATCAAAGGAGAATACCACAATACTATGCTTTAATATGCTAAAACAACGCATGATTCTTTCAAGGCAAATTAAGCAATCTCAATTGTTTATAACATGTCATGCTACAGCAAAAATCACTAAGCATAAAGCCAAAACAATATCAAGCATGACATGACAAAGCATAGGCCACAGTCAAAAACAAGCTCTTTTTACCACTTAAGCATGAACTTTTCCTACTCTTTTCCAAACCAAACCAAACTATTCGAAAACTAATGTATGAAAGAGCGGGTCCAAACAATTTATTTAAACAAAATAAGCAAACCAAGCAAACAAAAACGAAAAACAAAAACAAAGACGCTCCAAAAACAACACAACTGTGCATGAAACAATAAAAATGAAGTGTTTGGAAGAAACCTGGGATTTTTATTGATGAAGAAGGGGACGCCTTGGGCATCGCCAAGCTTTGACACCTGTACTTCTTGGATATTTCTTGGGGTGACATGGGTGGCATCCCCAAGCTTGAGCTTTAGTCCATTCTTCATCTCATTACATCATTCTCTCCATACAACTGAAAATTTTCCTTCATACAAAACTTCACACGGTCTTTATTAGCAACGTTAGTGTACTCAAGATAATAAGTCTTTGGGTTCAGTTTCAACACCAATAAAACATCCATAAAAACACAAGCTAATGTAGTGCTTCCCTAAAAAATCTCAATTCCCCAAAAAGAACTCAAAAAAGAATCAACAAGAAGCAAATGCAAATAATGGCAGAAATCTGTCAAAACAGACCAGCAGGTAAAAACCAATTTTTTCGAAGACCTTCTGTTGCTCAAATCGAAAATTGTTGAACTAAAGAAAGTTAGATAACAAGCTAGGGCAGAAGCACAAAAATGCACGCCTCAAAACAACGCACAGAGAGTTTACATGAATTTTTACAGTGAAGCACAAAAATCTGTTTCGGGAGAGCAACTTTCCCAAGCCTTACTTCTCTCTCATTAGAGGTTACTCTTGGCACAAAAAGCAAATAAAAAGGATAAGGAGCGGTTATCACAGAGGTCATATATTCCAAGACTCATCTAAAACTTTTGGGTTATCTCCCAATAAGTACTTTTCTTTAACGCCTTTAAGTTAGGCATACGAAGCAAGGAAAAGAATCAAGTGTTCTCAAATGAAGAAGCATTAAGAGCAAAAATAAATTTCATATGAGAGACAAAAGGAATCTTCTCTCTCTTCTTAGGGAAGTGTTCTATACCTTTCTTGAGTGGGAGTTGATATTTAATGGTGCCTTCTTTTGTATCAATAATGGCACCAACAGTTCTAAGAAAAGGTCTTCCCAAAGTAATAGGACAAGAAGCATTGCATTCAACATCCAAAACATAGAAATCAACAGGGACATAGGCATTATTAACCACAATAAGAACATCATTAATACTCCCCATGAGTTTCTTTTTAGCATTATCATCATGTGGGACATTTAAATAACAATCTTCCAATGGTGGCAAATCAAGCATATCATAAATCCTTCTAGGCATAATAGAAACACTACTATCAAGATCACATAAAGCTTTGAAATCAAAATCATTCACTTTCATATTAATGATGGGTTCCCAACCATCTTCTAGTTTCATAGGAATAGAAGCTTTATGTTTCATCTTTTCTTCTTTAATTTTGATGAAAGCATCAGTAATGTGTTTTGTAAAGGCAATATTCATAGCACTAGCATTAGGAATTTTAGCAAGATTTTGTAGGAACTTAATAACTTCAGAGATGTTGCAACCATCAAGATCAAAATCATAATTTTCATATAAAGTAGTAGAGCTATTGTTTCCCATGTTTCGAAGAATTTTAGTATTTTTATTAGAAAAGGTTCCATTGGGTTTACTATCTTCAACATTAGTGGTAGTGATAGTAGAAACACTAATATTACTAGCAATTTCATCTTATCTTTCCCACTTAGCATGCAATTCAGCTAATAGTCTAACATTTTCATCAATTCTAACTTGTATGGCATTAGTAGCAGCAAAGGGATTCTCAATAGTTTCAGGTTTAGCAGCCATTTTATTAATCAAAGAGGATTATGCTTCAGACAAAGATGATATATTTCTTTCAGCATTAGAAAGTTTTAATTGTAAACTAGGAATTTCACTATTTAAAATCTCAAGTTAATGACTAATATTTCTCAAAATGGTAGATTGTTCTTCCATAGTTTTAGTAAATAATTTATTTTGTTCATATTGCATTTGCTTGAAGTTTTTAGTGGCTCTTTCAACTTCTAAAATTCTTCCTTCACTAGGTATTCCAGGTTTGCCATAATAACCATAAGTATTATTAGGAGGGTAAGGCCTGTAATTGTTATTACCATAAGCATTGTTACCAAAATTATTATTTCTTACAAAGTTTACATCAACTTACTCTTCTTGAGTGACCAAGGAGGCTAGGGGAACATGATTTGGATCAATATGAGCTTTCCGATTAACAAGCATAGACATAATAACATCAATTTTATCACTCAAGGAAGAGGTCTCTTCAACAGAATTTACCTTCTTACCTTGTGGAGCTCTTTCAGTGTGCCATTCAGAATAGTTAACCATCATATTATCCAGAAGCTTCATTGCAGCACCCAAAGTAATGGTCATAAAGGTACCTCCAGCAACAGAATCCAGTAGATTTCTTGAAGAATAATTCAATCCTGCACAAAAGGTTTGGGTAATCATCCAAGTAGTCAGTCCATGAGTGGGACAATTCTTTACCAAAGATTTCATTCTTTCCCAAGCTTGAGCAACATGTTCATTATCAGATTGTTTAAACTTCATTATTTCACTTCTCATAGATATAATCTTAGCAGGAGGATAGTATTTTCCAATGAAAGCATCTTTGCATTTAGTCCAAGAATCAATACTATTCCTAGTTAGGGATTGCAACCATTCTTTAGCTTTTCCTCTCAAAGAGAAAGGAACCAATTTAAGGTTAATAATATCCCCATCTATATCCCTATGCTTTTGCATCTCACAAAGTTCAGCAAAGTTATTTAGATGAGCAGCAGCATCTTCAGTACCAATACCAGAAAATTGTTCTCTCATAACAAGATTGAGTAAAGCAGGTTTAATTTCAAAGAAAGTAGCTTCAGGAACAGGTGGAGCAATAGGTGTGCACATGAAATCATTGTTGTTGGTGCTAGTGAAGTCACAACACTTAGTGTTTTCAAGAGTAGTCATTTTTTGTGTTTTTAATAAAGAAAGCAAACTAGTACAACTAATTTTTTGCGTGTTTTTGATAAAGAAACAAGAAAACAAAGCGGAAATAAACTAAGAAAAACAAATAAAACAAAGTAAAGAGATTGGTTATGATGGACTACCCTTGTGAAGATGTCCTTGACTCCCCGGCAACGGCGCCAGAAAAATACTTGCTGGCTCGTGGTTGATATCGAGCTCGTTGGGGAAACCCAAGAGGAAGGTATGATGAGCACAGTAGTAAGTTTCCCTCAGTTATGAAACCAAGGTTATCAAACCAGTAGAAGCAAGGAAACACCTCCAAGGTGTTGTTTCCAACTTGGAATCCTGCACAACACAACCACAGAACTTTGGCCCCAACTTACAGTGAGGTTGTCAATCTCACCGGTTTTGCTGAAAACAAAGGATTAAACGTATTGTGTGGAAAAAAGTAATAGCTTGCAGAAAGTAAACAGAAAACAGTAAACAGTTGTAGATTGATGGTAGAAGAAAGGTTCACTAGTGGTGATTCTCCTTAAGGTAGATGACATGTTGGGTGAACAAATTACAGCGGGGCAATTGACAAACATCAAGAAAGCATACATGCATATACTAATCATCTTGACTCCTATGAGATTTGATTGGGCATTACAACATTATACATAGACCGTAATCCAACTGCATCTATGACTAATAATCCACCTTCAGGTTATCATCTGAACCCCCTCCAGTATTAAGTTGCAAGCAACAGATAATTGCATTAAGCATTGCGTGTAAAGTAAACAATACGATTGTTCTATGAATAAAGGATCGTTGTTTTCTCCCTAGTAGCAACAACAACACATCTAGTACCTTAGATATTTCTATCACTTCCCAGATTACTAGAGGCATGAACCCACTATCGAGCATAAATACTCCCTCTTGGAGTTGCTAGCATCTACTCGGCCAAGATATCTACTAACAACAGAGAGCATGCAAGATCATAAATAACAAATACATGATAAAATCAATAATCAATCTGAAATAACATCTCAATATCCATCGGATCCCCACAAATACAACATGTATGATTACAAATAGATGATCTTGATCATGAACGGAGCTCACAAGATCTAAACATGATAGCACAAAGGAGAAGAACCAACCATCTAGCTACTACATGGATCCGTAGTCCAAGGATGAACTACTCACGCATCACACCGGAGGCTTGCATGGTGATGAAGAAGGCCTCCAGGGTGAATTCTCCCCTCTGGCAGGGTGCCGAGAAGAGCATTAGATCCCTCTCGATCTAGGGATGGAGATGACGGCGGCTACAGACTCTTTCGTGGAATTTTGATCGGGTACGTAGGGTTTCTGTATCAGAGGCATCTTATAGGGGAAAGGGGAGGCCGAGGGGGTGCCCTAGGCGGTCACACCACCTGGCCTTGGGCAGGCTGGCCTTGACCGGGTGGTGTGGCCCCTAGCCCCTCTCCGTCTCGTATTCTGGCTCCGTGTCCCCCTCGGTGAAATATTGACCTTGGCTTTTGTCCCATCCAATTCTGAGAATATTTATTTTCTGACTTTCCTATAACCAAAAATAGCAGAAAACAAGTATCTGGCACTATGGCATCTTGTTAATAGTTTAGTCCAAGAAAGTGTATAAAAAGTACTCCAAAGTGTGGACAAAACATAAGAAAGTAGATATAAACCTAGCATGGAACATTAAAAATTATATATACGTTTGCAACGTATCAACTGGCTGGATCGTATTTAAAAAAATGATTGATAGTATAAAGTAGATTTGGGCCTATACGTCCGAGGATTCGGATCCTCCTCTCTCCTATTAGCATTGATCACTTCCAGATAAACTATATGAATATTTGAAGCAAGCTGATACGTGAGTTTTATGCTTCTAATTTTATGTAGGGTCGATTGTTAAGTTATATCTATGATTATTATATTAAACCTGAGTCTGTGGTTGTTCCGTTATCTGTTGATAGTGGAACCCGACCCCTATCTTATGGGGGTTGTATGGAAAAAATATCTATGATTATAGTCTTTTTATGGTTTTATTCCTTTTATTTTTGTTCTTTTTGTTTGCGCGTGCGGAGTTGTGGGTTTTTCATGCTCCAGACTCTTTTTTCTTGGGATGGTAAATATATGAATAATGATGGAAATATGCCCTAGAGGCAATAATAAATATGTTATTATTCATATTTCTGTTACATAATTAAGCTTATCATTCTGTGCTATAATTGTATTAGTTCTGAATAATGTGTATTTGGGGAAAACCCAAATACATGTTTGGGATGATAAACACGATTTAAAGATATCCCTAGTCTTGCCTCTATGACTAGTATGTATGTCAATGATAGTTTCGGTTTCCTAACTATAGGCAAAGTGAGAATATGATTGTGGTGTTGCCGGTGACATATGTGATCGGAGTTGTTAGAAAACAACGATGATGGATAAACCCAAACATAAGATACCGTAAAACGCATCGTCAATATAGTTATCGGTTTAATCTCATAAGACATTGTATTGCCTTTACTGGAAATTGTTTGACCACGAGACACATGTGAACTTGGAACAATATGGATGTGGCAAGATTCTCCAAACGTTACTCTTAACCGAGTGATTATAAAGTTGATGCTTGTTCGTACCGGATGGTTCGCCAATCATTCACATGGTGTGCTTGTGGGAATTGATACTCCTGATAATGGAGAGATACACTTTGGTTCCGCTCATGTACTATGATGTCCATCATCGTTTGGATAGACAGCTGATCAAGTTGTTGAACACAGGAACATCGATAGTACAGAATGAGTAAAGAGTACATGTCAGGTAACAAGAATAACCTAGTGTTTCATCTCAGACAATGTAAAGTATCGACGAATCAATACGATATGTATCGGATTCAATACTACGGTTCACACAATAAAGAACTTCATGTTATTGGGAGGGTGCTACTTGTATCAAGACACTAATAGTAATTATTGTCATCGGAATGAGTTCCGTACATGTCCGCAAATATCCGAACCTACCGGGTCACACACTTAAGATGTTTACTTCATTTTAGAATGTGAGTGCGAATGAGATAGTTGCATGAAGTAATTCCGAAAGGATGTTTCGGAGCGTCTCGGAATATTCTGGAGGAGTTCGGGATATCATCGAGAGTGGACGAAATGGTTTTGGACATTAAAAGAGGATGCTAGAAATATTTTAGGAAGGTTTTGAATTAATTCGGAGGTGTCCAAATGTTAATTCGGCAAGCTTCAGAATAAATATTTATATTAATAATAAATAAGAATTTATTATTTATTAATATCCCAGTGGGTCCCATGGGCCGAAGGGCTGCATGGGCCCACTGGGCCACACGCTCGTGGGAGGGGGGACACCCTAGCCGATTTGGCTAGGGCCCTCCCCTAGGCCGATGGGTGGAGGAGGAGGGGTGGGGTGACGCCATGTAGGAGGAGGAGTCCTCCCCGGTCTCAAACTGGCCCTCCAAGTTGGTATGGAGAGAACTCCGTATTAGATACGGACTTCCTCTCTCCTTCATATTGGTGGAAGAAAGTAAAAGGAGGAGTCCTTGTAGGATACGAATCCTAGTCCTACTCTCCTCTATGGAGGAGGGAATCCGCCTATATATTGAGGGGAGAGGGCAAAGGGCAACACACACAAATCCATGCCCTAGCCCAAGCTACCGTTGCCGCCCGCCGTCTCCATCTCCCTCCACCTCCTTGGTCAGGTCCTCTTCCTCGCATCATCGTCTTCATCGCATGAAGAAGATCTTCACCAACGCCCGCAGTTGCTCCTTCTTCTACCCTATCTAGATCTAATCTTGACGGGCGACAGAGTGCTGCCGGATCTTCATCGACACATTCCCGCTTCGTCCGCAAGCTCTTGATCTCGCCTCGACACGGTGTCGTCCTTGTTGCGCATGTGGATACCGGTGGAGTTGCGACACTTGGAGCACTAGGTCTTCGGAGCCGTCTGTGGGATAAAACATCTCCTTGTGACTCGCTAAGGCTTGTTGCTAGGATCGACGCACGATCAAACTCGTCATCAACAAACTTCCGCTAGTTCGATCTATGAGGGATGTTTCATTACCTCACCCTTGCATTGGATCTTTGTTATGTGCTAGAAAAAATTTGGTTGCACCCTTTCTGTATTTATTTCATTGTACATATGTTTTCTTAATACTTTAGCTCTTGTTTTCTATTCTCTACTTCATCTGGTGCTAGATGCATACTTCACATTCAATAACACCCATAATATGTTAGTCTTGGATTACTTTTCTTTTTTGTATTACTTCATGTATATATGTTCTGTTTTACTACTTACTTCATATGTTTTAATTGATGTACTTCTTTCTACTTGTCATTTTAGCACCTTTTTCAATAATAATCATTTTTGTAGCCGATACACTACAAAGGGAGGAAGAAGATTTTTCCCTATTTGATACTCAAGTCGTCGCGCCTAGGCATGAAGTTATCCACATCAGGATCCATGAATAAATCTCAGGATTAAGGAATTCTACTAAGAAGACGCATATTGAGAAGAAAGAGACTCGTATTGAGAAGAAGTTTGTTCCTGTGCAGAACATAGATTCCGATTCAACAGAAACTGATGACTTTGTTAACCTTCCTTCTAAATTATGGTCTGGTTTGAAGAGGAAGACTCCACATGTCAATAAGAAGAAGAAGGATCCTGTAGTTCTATCGTAGAATGAAATGTCTAATAAGAGAGCAACAAAGAAAGCCAAGAAACTTTCTGAACTTGTTGAGTTTGTAAACCCTGGTGTTTTTCCACATGATCGCCATGCACATATCCTTAGCGATTACATTCTTAGCAAGAGTTTTAGGGAAAAGTACAAAGAGTGAGTTGTCCCTTTTCAAGTTGATTTTTCACCTATACTATCCTGCTATGTTTGTCCTTTAATAAATATGATCTGTTTTTTGAATTTTATTTTTCTAGGAAAGAAATTTGCAATTTTGTCCACGGCAAATTTTGTGATGGCTTTGAGCTTTTTACACCTTTTACTAGAAAATAACTCGTAGATGCATTTGAAGACTATGGTGAATGTCACGGTATCTTATGGATTATGTCATTTCTAATTGGAAGTCTGATGCTGAAACAAATCATGTTTACGTGTCTGACAAACGAGTATTATTGTGACCATTTTTTGCCACGGTAAAATCCCAACCTCAATGATCTTGTCTACATTCTAATTTTGTGCATATACTTTCCTTTTTGGTTTTGTCATCTGATTTATTTTCCATATTTTTGTTGTTTTAATTTCTAGTATGTTCTTGGGATCGACAACATGACCAAAACTAACAAGTTTGTTCTTGATGGAGCTTTGGCTACTTTCCAGCGAATAATGAATCCATAAGAGAACCTTCTCAAGGCCCAACTGATTAGTCATTTTTAAGTTTTTATACTTCATGTAGTCACTGTCTTACTTCTGTTTATTTGTTTCCTATACTTCATTTAGATTAGTGCAGTCCAACCTTATTCATATTCAGTTCTTTTATTTTCTGTTGCATTTATGCACTGTTTTTATGTTGTTTAATCAAGTGTGCTCTTTTGTTTTAATAGATCCTTATCCCATATTGTAAAAAAATCTAAGTCATCATAATGTTCTATATGCGTTCAACGGATATAGTGAATCCATTGATATGATGGACTCGTATGAATGGTCTATTAGAAGCAAGACCAAAGTCACTAGGAGCCAGTTCCACAAAGTTGATATCAAGGAGATTGTGAGTACTTATTAATTAGAACTTTTTATTTTACCTTTTTCTAACTTTTTGTATATTAGCTCTTTAGAATGCTTCTTATTTCATAGGCTTACTTGCTTTTTTTTGCTATTTTTTCACTTCTTAACACGCTTGTAGGATGACCATTGTCATGGAAGCCATCTATGGCAAACAAGAGTACAAGAAAAGCCTTCAGCCAATCTGGAATACTCTTGCAAATAGGGCTAATTTTGTTAATGTTCCTCGGCTGGGACCCAACCAATGTGGTTTCTACTATCTCAAATTTGCTTCCACCTATGATGGTGTCAGATTTGTTGATAACATTGTCTCACAGGATTATGTTCTTTTGCAGATCACCTTTTTCCTATTAGGGAATGTGCTTTTGGGTTTTAATTTTGTTATACTTTTTTGGTTTCAAGTGTGTGTAAGAGAATGGTAGGAAGAAAACATTTTGAAGGTAGTTTTCCATCTAGAAAACAGGGTTCCACTCGAGGACCTTCTAGAGGAGATCCAACCCTTATCTCCTCACTCTTTCTTGTCAAAGGAAGGAGAAGTCTTGCTCACATTGTTAACTCAGATGAATTAGGACCATCTGTGTTTTATATTCGATGGCTGTGATTGATATTATTTTTTATGTGTGTAATTTTTTTTTATTCAACTGATTTGTACTTTTTTAAGTAAGATTGAACATGTTAATTAGCTTGATTCAAAAATACTTCTCTAGATTTGTCAAATGATATTTTATTTGTGACACAACATTATGAAATGTATAAGATCAATATATTCCATTACTTCCCAATTAGCAGTCTCGTTACTGGCTTTCTGGGTACCCCCATACTTCTTTCTGAAAATTGTGCTATACTCCCTGATACATTGCAAATGTATCTATAATTTTTGATGTTCCATGCTTGGTTTTATCCACTTTCTTGGTTTTTGTTCCAACTTTGGAGTACTTTTCATATGATTTCTTGGACTAACCTATTAACAAGAGCCACAGTGTCAGTTGCCTGTTTTTTGCTGTTTTTGGTTCCAGGAAAGTCAGAAAATGAATATTCTCGGAATTGGACGGGACAAAAGCCAAAGTGCCTATTTTTCTGGAAGTCATCAGATGCTAGAGTACGAGATGGAGAGGGGCTAGGGGCCACCACACCACCTGGCCGCGCGGCCCAGCATGGCCCGCGCCAGGGGGTGGTGAGGCCAGCCCTAGCACCCCCTCGGCCTCCCCTTCTGACTATAAGATGCCCTCAGGACGTAAACCCTAAGTACCCGATCAAAAATCCACGAAAGAGTCTGTAGCCGCCGTCATCTCCATCCCTAGATCGGGAGGGATCTGAAGGTCTTCCCGGCACCCTGCCGGAGAGGGGGATTCACCCTGGAGGCCTTCTTCATCACCATGCAAGCCTCCGGTGTGATGCGTGAGTAGTTCATCCTTGGGCTACGGATCCATGTAGTAGCTAGATGGCTGGTTCTCCTCCTTTGTGCTTTCATGTCTAGATCTTGTGAGCTCTGTTCATGATCAAGATCATCTATTTGTAATTCTGCATGTTGTGTTTGCGGGGATCCGATGGATATTGAGATGCTATTTCAGATTGATTATTGATTCTATCATGTCTTTGTTATTTGTGATCTTGCATACTTTCTGTTGTTAGTAGCTATCTTGGCCAAGTAGATGCTAGCAACTCCAAGAGTTAGTATTTATGCTCGATAGTGGGTTCATGCCTCTGGTAATCTGGGGAAGTGACATAAATCTCTAAGGTACTAGATGTGCTGTTGCTACTAGGGAGAAAACAACAATCTTTTCTTCATAGAACAATCGTATTGTTTACTTTACACGCAGTTCGTAAACCAATAATCTGTTGCTTGCAACTTAATACTGGAGGGGGTTCGGATGATAACCTGAAGGTGGATTATTAGTCATAGATGCAGTTGGATGGCGGTCTATGTATTATGTTGTAATGCCCAATCAAGTCTCAAAGGAGTCAAGATGATTAGTATATGCATGTATTGCTTTCTCGATGTTTGTCAATTGCCCCGCTGTAATTTGTTCACCCAACATGTTATCTATCTTAAGGAGAGCCACCTCTAGTGAACTATGGATCCTGGTCCTTTTTCTTTACATACAATCTACAATCTTTTACTGCTTTGTGTTTACTTTCTGCAAACTTTTACTTCTTTCCATTCGATACGTTTAATCCTTTGTTTTCCGCAAAACACGGTGAGATTGACAACCTCATCGCAAGTTGGGGACAAAGTTCTGTGGTTGTGTTGTGTAGGTCTCCATGTTGCTACTAGCACCGGTAGTGCGCCCTGCCAAAGCTCAGCTAGTAACACCTTTGGGGTGTTTCCTTGCTCCTACTGGTTCGATTAAACCTTGGTTTCATACTGAGGGAAACTTGCTGCTATGCTCATCATACCTTCCTCTTGGGGTTCCCAACGAGCTCTACATCAACCACGCACCAGCACTTTTCTGGGCGCCATACACAGAGCCATCAAGCATTTTTCTGGTGCCGTTGCCGGGGAGTCAAGGACATCTTCAAAAGGGGAGTCCCTCATAACCAATCTCTTTACTTTGTTGTTTTTGTTTTGCTTAGTTTTCTTTTTGCTTAGTTTGCTTGTTTTGTTATTCAAAAACACACAAAAAAATTAGTTTTATAAGTTTGCTTTCTTATTTGAAAACACAAAAAAATGACTACTCTTGAAAACACTAAGTTGTGTGACTTCACTAGCACTAACAACAATGATTTTATGAGCACACCTATTGCTCCACCTGTGCCTGAAGATACTTTCTTTGAGATAAAACCTGCTTTGCTCAATCTTGTTATGAGAGAACAATTTTCTGGTATTGGTAATGAAGATGTTGCTTCCCATCTAAATAACTTTGTTGAACTTTGTGAGATGCAAAAGCATAGGGATATAGATGGTGATATTATTAAGATGAAATTGTTTCATTTCTCTTTGAGAGGAAAAGCTAAAGAATGGTTGAATTCCTTAACTAGGAATAGTATTGATTCTTGGACTAAATGCAAAGATGCTTTCATTGGAAAATACTATCCTCCTGCTAAGATTATATCTATGAGAAGTGAAATAATGAAGTTTAAACAACTTGATAATGAGCATGTTGCTCAAGCTTGGGAAAGAATGAAATCTTTGGTTAAGAATTTTCCCACTCATGGACTGACTGCTTGGATGATCATCCAAACTTTTTATGCAGGATTGAACTATTCTTCAAGGAACCTATTGGATTCTGCTGCTGGAGGTACCTTTATGACCATTACTTTGGTTGCTGCAACAAAACTTCTGGACAATATGATGGTTAATTATTCTGAATGGCATACTAAGAGAGCTCCACAAGGTAGGAAGGTAAATTCTGTTGAGGAAACCTCCTCCTTGAGTGATAAGATTGATATTATTATGTCTATGCTTATTAATGGGAAAGCCCATATTGATCCAAATAATGTTCCTTTAGCCTCTTTGGTTGCTAAAGAAGAGCAAGTTGATGTGAACTCCATAAGAAATAACAACTTTGGCAATAATACTTATAGGAACAATTTTGGTAACAACAATTATAAGTCATATCCTCCCAACAATGGTAATGCTTATGGAAATTCTTACAACAATAATAGGAGTGCTCCCTCTGAACTTGAAGTTATGCTTAAAGAGTTTATTAGTAAACAAACTGCTTTCAATAAAACTATTGAGGAAAAACTCTCTAATGTTGAAAGAAATATAGCATCTTTGGTTGAAGCTCAATCTTATTTGAATAAAATGGATGCTAAACCTGAAACTAATGATAGTCCCTTTGCATCTACTAATGCTATACAAGTAAGAATTGATGAAAATGTTAGACTATTAGCTGAATTACATGCTAAGTGGGAAAGAGAAGATGAAATTGCTAGAAACATTAGTGTTTCTACTATCACCACCACTAGTGTTGAGGCTAGTAATAGTTCTATTGCTTTAGATGATAATTTTGATTTTGATCTTGATGGTTGCAATATCTCTGAAGTTATTAAGTTCCTATAAAAGCTTGCTAAAAGTCCTAATGCTAGTGCTATGAACATGGCCTTTACAAAACACATTACTGATGCTCTCATAAAGATTAAAGAAGAAAAGGTGAAACATAAAGCTTCTATTCCTATAAAACAAGAAGATGGTTGGGAACCCATCATTAATATGAAAGTGAATGACTTTGATTTCAAAGCTTTATGTGATCTTGATAGTAGTGTTTCTATTATGCCTAGAAGGATTTATGATATGCTTGATTTGCCTCCACTTGAAGATTGTTATTTGAATGTCCCACTTGATGATAATGCTAAAAAGAAACTCACGGGGAGTCATAATGATGTTCTTATTATGGTTAACAATGCTTATGTCCCGTTGATTTCTATGTTTTGGATGTTGAATACAATGCTTCTTATCCTATTACTTTGGGAAGACCTTTTCTTAGAACTGTTGGTGCCATCATTGATATGAAAGAAGGCACCATTAAATATCAACTCCCACTCAAGAAAGGTATAGAACACTTCCCTAAAAAGAGAGAAAAGATTTCTTTTGCTTCTCCTATGAAAACAAAATTTGGTTTTAATGCTTCTTCATTTGAGAACACTTGATTCTTTCTTTGCTTCTTATGCCTAACTTAAAGGCGTTAAAGAAAAGTACTTATTAGGAGATAACCCAAAAGTTTTAGATGAGTCTTGGAAGTTATTACCTCTGTAATAACCTCTCCTTATCCTTTTTATTTGCTTTTTGTGCTAAGAGTAACCTCTAATGAGAGAGAAGTAATGATTGGGAAAGTTGTTGTCCCAAAGCAGATTTCTGTGCTTCACCGTAAAAATTCGTGTAAAATCTCTGAACGTCTTTTTGAGGCGTGAATTTTTGTGCTTCTGCCCCAGGTTGTTATCTAACTTTCGTTAGTTCAACACTTTTTGATTTGAGCAACAGATAGAAGGTCTTCGAAACAATTCGTCTTTACCTGCTAATCTGTTTTGACAGATTTCTGCCATTTTCTGCATTTGCTTCTTGTTGGTTCCTCTTTGAGTTCTTTTGGGGAATTGAGCTTTTTGAGGGAAGTGCTACAGTATCTAGTGTTCTAATAGAAGTTTATTTGGTGTTAGAACTAAACCTTAAAACTTATTTATCTTGAGTACACTAATGTTGCTAATAAAGATTGTGTGAAGTTTTGGATGAAGGAAAAATTTCAGGTGTATGGAATGAATGAGTAATGAGATGAAGGATGGACTAAAGCTCAAGCTTGGGGATGCCACGCGTGTCACCCCAAGAAATATCCAAGAAGTACAAGCGTCAAAGCTTGGGGATGCCCAAGGCATCCCCTTCTTCATCAATAAAAATTCCAGGTTTCTTCCAAACGCTTCATTTTTATTGTTTCATGCACAGTTGTGTTGTTATTAGAGCGTCTTCTTTTTCGTTTTCGTTTTGGTTTTTTGTTTGCTTGGTTTTCTTACTTTTCTGAATAAATTGGTTGGACCCCCTCTTTCATACATTGGTTTGCAAATAGTTTGGTTTGGTTTGGAAAAGAGTAGGAAAGTTCATGCTTATGTGGTAAAAAGAGCTCCTTTTTGACTATGTTCTATGCTTTGTCATGCCATGCTTGATATTGTTTTGGCTTTATGCTTAGTATTATTTGCTGTAGCATGACTTGTTATAAACAATTGAGATTGCTTAATGTGCCTTGGATGAATCATGCGTTGTTTTAGCATATTAAAGCATAGTATTGTTGTATTCTCCTTTGATGCTTTATTTGGGTTGGCTTGGCACATGCTCACACCATGTTATGACTATATCAAGTCACCATATCCTTTATGATCCTTTAGTTTTCAACTTGTAGTATCACTTTATGCTTTAATCAATGATGTTTTGTCGCTCTGCATGATTTTGGCCATTATTGCTCTCTTAGTTTGTCGCTCCCAGTCTTTTGCTAGCCTCCACAACCAAGTATGAGTTCCACTCATGCATCCAACTCCCCAAACCAAGTTATTTGAAAGAGTCCACCATACCTACCTACTAGCTTATGCTATTCCAAGTATATTCATGCTTTTGTTTACCTTCCAAATTAAACTTGTTATGATAAAACTAGTGATTAAAGCTCTCACGAACTTGATGGCACACTTTACTTTTCTTGCCCTTAATAAACTCGAACCATTGTGTCTTCTATGTTGTATATGCTTGCACTTATTTGTCGGGAATTAGCAGAACCATGCTTTCATGGGGAACGCTTTCAACATTGCACTTGGTACTTGTACCTAGTTGATATCATGCTCTTTTGTATATGGATGTCGTCGGTGTGAAATGAAAGGGGAGCTTGTAAGTCCATGGAGTTATGTATATGTGTTAGAGAAACTCCTGGGCCGCTGGTCTAATCCATGCTGACACGGTGGAAACCTGCGGCGTGACCATAATGAGTTGTCTATGAAGCATTCTTCTTATAAAAAAGAGTCCTATATTGAACAAAAAAGAGAAAAGAGAAAAAAAAAGAGATATTATGAAAAGAGGAAAGAGATAAAAAAGCACCATATTCCCATGGTAAATAAGAAGATTGCTGAGATGCTCGTTGTCTGCTTGCCTTATCATTTTGATATGGGGATTCTTCCGTATCATCGGGCAAGGGGTACCCCGTTGGCGGTTCTCTATGATACACATGTACTTACAATGACAAGAACCTACCGGTGACTAAACTTGAGTAGCATGAGGAGCGTCCCTCGTATACAAGGGACATGAGATTTCTGACTTATACTTCGTCAAGCATGTACACCATAGTTTGTTCACTTTAACCTTAATCACTTCAAGATGCTTATGATAGGGGCAATGATAGCTGAAACCTATAAGTACCATAATTTTTGGAAGCTCTTTATGAGACTTGAATCCCTACTTCCTTTTATAAAAAGGCCTTTCTTCCACCATTATATTGAGTCTCCATCTTCTACCTTTATGCACCTACTTTGAGAGCATAGTGGCCATTCTTAGTTCTATGTGCATTGTCCCAAGACTAGTTGATTGATGCATAACTTGATATTGCTTGTTTTAAACTATTGTATCTAGTCACTCTTATGAACTTTGAAGGTGTCCTATGCATTTATACTTGCTACTCTATGAGGGACAAGCTAAATACTATTATGCTATGTTTTCTTTATGTGAAACAAACAAACGTCTAGCAAAGCATTGTTATTCATGAATCTTTTGTTTGTGCCTTTTCATGTTGCATCATAGTTTCTTTGTGTTATTGCTAGAACTTTGTCTTTCATGTTATGATCGAAGTATTATGATCCCAGCTTTGAATGTTTTACAAATACTTTGATCAAGTCTTTGTTGGTGCATGTCACCTCAAAAATTATTCTTTCTTTTTATCACTTACCTACTCGAGGACGAGCAGGAGTTAAGCTTGGGGATGTTGATACAATGCAAATGTATCTATAATTTTTGATGTTCCATGCTTGGTTTTATCCACTTTCTTGTGTTTTGTTCCAACTTTGGAGTACTTTTCATATGATTTCTTGGGCTAACCTATTAACAAGAGCCATAGTGCCAGCTGCCTGTTTTTTGCTGTTTTTGGTTCCAGGAAAGTCAGAAAATGAATATTCTCGGAATTGGACGGGACAAAAGCCAAAGTGCCTATTTTTCTGAAAGTCATCAGATGCCAGAGTACGAGACGGAGAGGGGCCAGGGGGCCACCACACCACCTGGCCATGCGGCCCAGCCTGGCCCGCGCCAGGGGGTGGTGAGGCCAGCCCTGACACCCCCTCGGCCTTCCCTTCCGACTATAAGATGCCCTCGGGACGTAAACCCTAAGTACTCGATCAAAAATCCACGAAAGAGTCTGTAGCCACCGTCATCTCCATCCCTAGATCGGGAGGGATCTGAAGGTCTTCCCGGCACCCTGCCGGAGAGGGGAATTCACCCTGGAGGCCTTCTTCATCACCATGCAAGCCTCCGGTGTGATGCGTGAGTAGTTAATCCTTGGACTACGGATCCATGTAGTAGCTAGATGGCTGGTTCTCCTCCTTTGTGCTTTCATGTCTAGATCTTGTGAGCTCCGTTCATGATCAAGATCGTCTATTTGTAATTCTGCATGTTGTGTTTGTGGGGATCCAATGGATATTGAGATGCTATTTCAGATTGATTATTGATTCTATCATGTCTTTGTTATTTGTGATCTTGCATGCTTTCCATTGTTAGTAGCTATCTTGGCCAAGTAGATGCTAGCAACTCCAAGAGTTAGTATTTATGCTCGATAGTGGGTTCATGCCTCTGGTAATCTGGGGAAGTGACATAAATCTCTAAGGTACTAGATGTGCTGTTGCTACTAGGGAGAAAACAACAATCTTTTGTTCATAGAACAATCATATTGTTTACTTTACACGCAGTTCGTAAAGCAATAATCTGTTGCTTGCAACTTAATACTGGAGGGGGTTCGGATGATAACCTGAAGGTGGATTATTAGTCATAGATGCAGTTGGATGGCGGTCTATGTATTATGTTGTAATGCCCAATCAAGTCTCAAAGGAGTCAAGATGATTAGTATATGCATGTATTGCTTTCTCAATGTTTGTCAATTGCCCCGCTGTAATTTGTTCACCCATCATGTTATCTATCTTGAGGAGAGCCACCTCTAGTGAACTATGGATCCTGGTCCGTTTTCTTTACATACAATCTACAAGCTTTTACTGCTTTGTGTTTACTTTCTGCAAACTTTTACTTCTTTCCTTTCGATACGTTTATTCCTTTGTTTTCCGCAAAACACGGTGAGATTGACAACCTCATCGCAAGTTGGGGACAAAGTTCTGTGGTTGTGTTGTGCAGGTCTCCACGTTGCTACTAGCATCGGTAGTGCGCCATGTCAAAGCTCAGCTAGTAACACCTTTGGGGTGTTTCCTTGCTCCTACTGGTTCGATTAAACCTTGGTTTCATACTGAGGGAAACTTGCTGATGTGCTCATCATACTTTCCTCTTGGGGTTCCCAACGAGCTCTACATCAACCACGCACCAGCACTTTTCTGAGCGCCATACACAGAGCCATCACTCCCCTTTACTGAAGATGTGGAAGACTTATACTTCCTGTTTTTCCAACTTATTTTGTGCTTAGTTCTTCTTCTAAACTTTGTTATACTTCTTACTTAACTCGCCTTGTACTTCCCGTATAGGCCTCATCATACTTCTCTCGCCTATTATGTCTTGTAAATGGTTCTTTTTTTCTTAGCCATGAGGATCACCCTTTTTGATATTTTTATCATGACCTATACTTCATGTTTGAACTAACTATAATTCCCACTTACGAACACCTATACCACCCCTATACTTCATGTTAGTAAACACTCATACTTCATGTAAAATAACTTCTAGAATTATTATTTTCATTCAACTGATTTGTACTTTTTTGTAAGTAAGTTTGAACATGTTGACTAGCTTGATTCAAAAATACTTCTCTAGATTTGTCAAATGATATTTTATTTGTGATGCAACATTATGAAATGTATAAGATCGATATATTCCTTTACTTGCTAATTAGTAGTCTCGTAACTGCCTTTCTAGGTGCCCCTTTGCTGAAGTTCTCTAAGACTTATACTTCATGTCTTTTTCTACTTATTTTTACATAGTTTTCTTCCTCTACTTCACGTAGCTTGCCTTCTACTTCACGTCGTTATACTTATTTTACTTAGCTTGCCTTCTACTTCACGTCTTGGCCTCATCATACTTCTCTCGCCTGCTATGTCTTGTAAATGGTTCCCCTTTTCTTTGCTATGATGATTGCCCTTTTGATGTTTTTATTAGAGACCCATACTTCATGTCAGAACTACCTATACTTATGTGGACCTGTCAAACGATATTTTTTTGTGATGCAACATTATGAAATGTATAAGTTCAATATATTCCTTTACTTCTGAACTAGCAGTCTTGTAACTGGCTTTGTGGGTACCCCCATACTTATTTCTGAAAATTATGCTATACTCCCCTTTACTGAAGATGTGGAAGACTTATACTTCCTGTTTTTCCTACTTATTTTGTGCTTAGTTCTTCTTCTATACTTTGTTATACTTCTTACTTAACTTGCCTTGTACTTCTCGTCTAGGCATCGTCATACTTCTTCGCCAGCTATGTATTGTAAATGGTTCCCCTTTTCTTAGCCATGAGGATTGCCCTTTTGATTGTTTTTATCATGACATATACTTCATGTTTGAACTACATGTACTTCCCATTTACGAACACCTATACTTCATGTAAATAAACACCTATACTTCCCATTTACGAACACCTATACTTCATGTAAATAAAGACCTATATTTCCTCTTACAACTACCCTTATACTCCTTGTTAATAAACACTCATATTTCATGTAAAATAACACCTATACTTCATGTAAACAGTACCAATACTTCATGTAAATAATACATATATGTTCATATACTTCATTATTCAAATAACTATACTTTTTGTAACAAAATGTTTATACTTCATTTAAACACACATGTATACTTCATTTAAACACACATGTATACTACTTTTAAACATAGGTATACTTCCCTGACACATCTATACTTCCCCTGAAACACACAACTATACTCCCTCTAATTACACACATCTATCACTTTTTTTGAAACAATTGTATCTATCATTTAAATTTGGAGCTTCTCCTCTTCTTTTGTTCTGGTGGCAATGGCAGAGGCTCCTCTTCTTGTTCATCATCTTCTTTGTCATCCCCACCTTCATCGTCCCCATTATCATCACATTCTTCATATTTTTCATCCTCCTCCTCATCATCTTCATCACTGTCTTCCTGCTTCCTTCTCTTTGTCTTGTTGCTCTTCTTCTCTATCTTAGCTTCTCCCTTTGTCTCGGCTATTGTACAAGCATTTTTCAACACTAGACATGTCAAAATGTTGTGATCCACCATCATGTTACACCCCTGGCAAATCCTGTTTCTTTTATTTTTCCCAACTATTTTCTCAAGAGCAACGTTCGCCTCAAGAGCAAGCAGTTCAGGACATAATACGCAAGTACGAGCATTGTGCTTCCTGTATTCACCACAGACGCCACATTTTCTCACACCCTCATCATCGATAAGATTCTCATCTCCATCAAATTCTATTTTAGCTTCATTCTTCCCTTACTTTTTCTTCTTCTTACCAGGCCCCACTATTTTGTAGTCTGCTGTCTTTTTGGCCTATTTGCCGCTGCCCTTAGTTTTTGACTTAGGAGGTTCTTTGTAAACCTTCTCTACAGTCTTAGCCTCATTGCTCTGTTGCTCTAAATCTATATTTGAATTTCCATTAGAGAACTCTGTCATGTCAATTTCAAGATTTTTTTAGATATGTATGACTTTTCTTCATCAGCCGCTGTTGAGCAACCCAATGCCTCCAGCTGCTCCACGAAGTTCAGCAAACCTTATTTAGCTAGAGCTCGCTGCTCGTCGGACTTAGTAGCTCTCCTAGCTACTTTCATTGCCAACTAAAGGACCTCATTCTGCTGGTATAAGAATGATGTACCATAAAATGACATTATTTTGTAGTCTCTCATATCGAATGTCTCCCTTGTTTTAGCCTTTTTGGTGCTCCTTTTGAGTATGTACTCATTGTGAACTCTTTCCACCCTTAGGTGTTCCAGCATGCAAATCGCATGTAGACAGAACAGACCTATTTAAAAGTAAATGTTTGTTAGTTCCAGTATTTTGTAAACACACACCTATACTTCCTCTAACAATTAACTATACTTCATTGTAATAAACTCCTATACTTCATGTAACAAGCACATATAGTTCAGTTTAATAAACACCTATACTACCATGTAACAAATTCAGCTCTACTTCTTGTAACAAAGAACTATACTTCATTCTATTTTCATTTGTATAGAATTTAAAGTGTTTTGCCAAGTTCAAATCTATGTAAATAGTTTCTACTTTTCTTGAAAAAAGGTTTCACCTGTTTGACCCCAAAGCAGGCACTTGCACGAGTATTCTCCCTTAACAGGGTTAGCAACCACCTTGAAATCGTGGCTCGACCATGCAAACGCTTGGTTGGTTCGTGACATGTAGCCAGATAGTTATGTTTATCAAGTTTTGGATCTGGTGAAAGAGCATGTGGGCCCCCATGTGTGGTTTTAGTAATTAATGACAATCTCTATGGACTAATGTTTGCATTAAGTTGCACTTGTAGGAATTTTCCATTGTCATTGCTTGGAGCATGTGTTGGCTTCAAGGTAGAAGAAATGATGAATAAGAAGCATTGTCCAAAGGCTTTGGGCTACCTGGAATCTTGTAGAATAATAAGAATAAATAAAAGAAGATCAAGTGTGTCTTAAAGAAGTAGATGGAGTTCCTCATGTATATCTTCAAGACATCATCCAATTGGAGTAAGAAGAAATGTTGTGCAAGCTCAAGATGCGTCATCTCTAGAAGATCTCATGCTTGAAGCTTTCCATCTCGGTCATCATGGATCGATGAAGACAAGGTCAAAGAAGAGGTTTCCCCATGGTGTATGGGGGAGCATGTTTCAAGTCTTCATCATACGAGCGCAAGGAAGAGCAATCAAGAAAGGTGTCCATCTGGAGATGGAAAAGATCGTCTACATCAAGCTCAAGTGGAATGCTCAAGGCAAAGGTATGATCTTGATAGGTTTTCCCTTTTTGTCGGTCTCTTGGTTTTAGTTGGGAGACCGGTTTATAGGATAGATAACCGTACTATCAAGAGGGGCTCCCGAGTGATTAACTTGATCATATCATTCGAATAGAGCTCAGACCTTTGCATACTTGGCATCATCTTTATTGGTTCTTATTTTGTTCTTTTCCATGAGAGGATTTAGAGCTTGTGTTAATATCCATGACAAGCTCAAGTTCATCAAAAACGGATTTCATATGCATTCTCTATTGCGTTTTCGATTTGGAGGTTTTGCCAATTTGTCTTTTATAGATAGGTTTAGCCCTTCATCATTTGATTCTATCCTCCTTTACTAGAATATGATGGTTCCCTGCATGATATTGTAGAGCTCATTACCATATTCGAAACAAGCCCAAAATCATCAAAATCAGAGTCCGGATTTAAAAGTTATGGATGTTTTTGTATTGATTTTTATGTCAGTTTTTTTGGGGGCGAGACTACGATGTTGAACCCCAGAGACTCCGGGGGGCCGGAGATGCTGGCCCAGACTCCGGGGGGGCGGAGATGCTGGCCCAAACTCTGGGGGGTGTACTGGGAGCATCTAGAGCTCGCCCGAAGTCCTGGCTGGAGTTTGGACCCTAGAGACTCCGGTCCTAGGGCCGGAGACTCCGGTCTTGAAGGCCCGAGACTCCGGGATATGTGTTCTACAACGGCTAGTTGTCATGGGGGCACCTATAAAAGGCCCCTTTCTTCCCCAAGTGGCTGGTTGCTTGCTCTCTCTCCTCCATTGTTTCTACCTTCAAGAACTTGCAAATACTCTCAATCCCTCCTATATTTCTTGAATCTTGTTGGGGGTTTTGAAAGGGGAGATCTAGATCTACAACTCCACCAATCCATCTCTCCTCTATGTGAGAGGAACATCTTGGGATCTAGATCTTGGGGTTTATTTTGTGGATTTCCTCTTGTGTTCTTCCTCTCTTATTCCCCCAATAGCTTTTGTAGCTTTGGTGGAATTTGAGAGTGAAGGACTTGCCATTGCATTAGGTGCATCAGTTTGGGTTCTCCTCAGAGGATTTGGTTGGTGAAATCAAGAATCTTGTTACTCTTGGGTTCTTGGAACCCTAGACGGCTGTGTGGCCTTTGTGGTGAGTTCTTCGGGCCTCCAATTAAGTTGTGGAGATCTCCCCAAGTTAGTGGCCTTGGCAGTGATTATTGGGAGCCTCCAATTAAGTTGTGGAGATTGCCCCAATCATGTACGGGTTTGGTGACCGCCCTCAAGTGTCCCATAGTGGATTGAGTGCTTGCCATGCGGCGGGTGCTCGGGAGAGTGAGGCCTCTTGTGGCGTTAGTGGTCTTAGAACCGCCCACCCCTCCAGCAAGACATACTCCCTTGTTGGGAGGAACTTGGTAAAACACCATCGTCCCCGCGTGCCTCGGTTATATCTATACCTGAGCTCTTTACTTATGCACTTTACATTGTGATAGACTTCGTGCTTGAAGTAATCTATCATGCTATCACCTTGTTGCTTGTTTTGCTTAGCATAAGTTGTTGGTGCACATAGGTGAATCATAGTATATATAAGCTTTGTGCTAGACAAAATAAAATGCTAGTTTTATTCCGCCTTTGTTAAGCCCATCTCATAAAAAAAAATCACCGCCTATTCACTCCCCTCTAGGCGGCATCCGTGATCTTTCATATGGGTTTGTCTTTACCCTATAAAGGGTGCTCATCTTAAAACTTATCTTCATCTCTTTGACAACACCTCTTGTGTACTCATCACTGAATTGATGTTCGAACACACACCACGTTCTTGTTTCAGGATTTGTCTGAAAAATGTGGAATTAACATGGTTACCCTTGATACGTCGTAAACATATCTATAATTTTTTATGTTCCATGCTTGTTTAGTATCTACTTTCTTATGTTTTGTTCATACTTTGAGGTATTTTTACACATTTTCTGGAACTAACCTATTAACAAGATGCCACAGTGCTAGTTGCCGGTTTTCTGCTATTTTTGGTTTCAGAAAAGCTAGAAAAGACACATTCTCGGAATTGGACGAAACGAAAGCCAAACCTCCTATTTTTCCCGACACGAAGACGAAGTCCAAAGCAGAGACGGAGAACGGCCAGGGGATGGGCACACCACCTGGTGGTGTGGGCCAGGCCAGGGCGCGCCAGGGGGTGGTGTGGGCCCCTCAGGCCTCCATCGACCTTGCCTCTTCGCCTATATATTGCCCCCGGGACGAAAACCCTAGGTACGAGATCAGAATTCCACGAAAAGTTCCACAGCGCCGCCGCCGCCGAAGAGGAGATTCGAGGGACAAAAGTCTTTGTTCCGGCACCCTGCCGGGACGGGGAAGTGCCCCCAGATCCATCTCCATCGACTCCACCGCATCTTCGTCGCCATTGCTGACTCCCATGATGAGGAGCGAGTAGTTCTCTCTCGAGGCTAAGGGCTCTACAAGTAGCTATGTGTTCATCTCTCTCTCTCTCTATGTGTGATCTTATTGAGATCATGAGCTTTGTGATCTATAGATCTATTCTGCTACGCAAGTGCTTTAATTAATCTCTACTTATCCCCACGTGTGTGACGTTGACAGTGTGCACACCGTGTCGCACTTTGGCTAGGCTTACATAAATACTTGTCGTGAGTATAATTTGAGTTGGATGTCTCTATAAGATTGTGGTGTTTGTTGGAACCATCTAGCGCTCAAGGTGATAGTGAGGGGTTATCTATATGGGGAATGCGAACTTTAAGGTGTGCTGTTATAGCCATAAATCGTCCAACCAGAGAGTATTTCAGGGTAGTATCATAAAGAGAAGATATTTATATGAGAGTGTCCACTAGTGAAAGTATGATCCCAAGGCCTTGTTGTTGGGTCCGCAGCATAGAAAACAAAAAAATTCCTACGATGAGAACTACATGCCAAGATCTATCTACTAGGTACAGAGCAACGGGTGGACATACATCCATCGAGAACTTACCCTCGAAGACAACGAGTTTTGTTAATGAGTAGGAACTCGTGGTTGATGTAGTCGTACACTTGCCGATCTCAAGATCGTGTGGAAGTCCGAGCGCCGCAACTCAGCAGCGCATCCATACTCACACACACGTTCAAGCCACCATACAACCTCCACCTCCTCGCTCCAGTGGAAGCAGCAACTCCTTCCTGACGAAATGCCACCGGGAACATGTATCTCGCTAATCCGAGACCATGGGGGAATAATTCTAGAGGGGGAGAGAGATCCTTCACGAGGAGGTGTGAGGAAGGAGGAAGAGGGGGGCCTTTTATAGGAGGAGGGGGGTACCCCCTCCCCATGGTCGGCGCATGGGGGGTGACCCCTCACCTCCCCCATTCATGTGGTGGTAACCCCTCCACATTAAAATGCCTCTTCACATTCCCTTTTAAAGTCCCCACTTTAAATGCATTAAAATTCTCTAAGTTTAATGCTCTCTCATTTAATAAAACTCTTTTATTAAATTTATTCAGAATTTTGTTAATTAGTTTAATTAACAAACATTCACATATAACCCCTTGCAATATTTCAATATCACATGCAGAACCACTTTCTGCAATTTCACCCGAAATAATTTCCGGTTTCTATCGAAACAATTCCTGCACTTTGCAATTCTTTCGTCTGAAACATATGTGCTCCAAAATGGTGTCCGGTAACTCTTAAGTGTGTCACCCTACGGTTCAAAAATAATGCAGACATGATTGAGACTGCTCTCAGATCAATAATCACAAGCGGGATCTGGAGATCCATACTGACTCCTGCATATTCAACGATGACTTCTGTGATCATGAGAACCTTTAACGCTTGTAATTTAATCCCTTTGTCTCATGATATAATACATGTCCGAGATTCGATCATCGGTATCCAAATACCTAGTTTGATCTCGCATCGACATGCACTCTTTTCGTTCTGTGATATAACATTCTAGTGATCACATCACTTGCTTGCAAGCTACCTTAATGTGATATCACCGAGAGGGCCCAGAGTATATCTATCCGTCATCGGGATTGACAAATTCCACTCTTGATCCATGAGCCCCAACATAACACCTTCGTAGCACTGAACCCATCTTTATAGTCACCCTGTTATGGTGTGACGTTTGATGTTATCAAGATACTGTTTCGGTGTTAGCAATGAACATGATCTCATGGTCTAAGGATAAAGTTTACTTTGTATGATGTTATAGCAATGTAAACATAATGACTTGATCGTAATGCTATACTTCGGAGAGGCATAACTAGGAACCTTTTTGTTTATTAAACGCACATGTATTGACGTTTCCGATCAATACAATTATAGCATGCAAAATAAACATCTATCATATATAAGGAATATATAATAACAACTTTATTATTGCCTCTCAGGGCATATTTCCTTCAATCTCCCACTTGCACTAGAGACAATAATCTAGTTCACATAGTGATAAATCTATCACCCATGGAGTTCTAGTGTTGATCATGTTTTTCCCTAGGGAGAGCTTTAGTCAACGGATCTGCTACATTTAGGTCTATGTGTACTTTACAAATCTTTATGTCTCCATCCTTGACATGTTCGTGGATGGAGTGAAACCGGCGCTTACTATGCTTGGAATTCTTGTGAGACCTCGGTTCCTTGGCGTTGGCTATGGCTCCATTGTTGTCACAATAGATCACCATCGGTCCAATGCACTAGGAACCACACCTAGTTCCATAATGAACTCTTTCATCCAAACCGCTTCCTGTGTCAGCTCACAAAGAACGTATTCCGCCTCCGTCGTTGATCCAGCCACCACAGGTTGTTTGGAACTCCTCCAACTAACTGATGCTCCGTTCAAGAGAAATACATATCCGGATTGAGACTTAGAGTCATCCGGATCGGTGTCAAAGCTAGCATCGACATAACACTTAGCGACTAGCTCTTCTTCACCTCTATATGTAAGAAACATATCCCTAGTTATTCTCAAGTACTTGAGGATGTTCTTGACCGCTATCCAGTGTTCCAAACCTGGATCATATTGGTACCTACTAGTCAAACTAATAGCATGTGCCACATCCGGTCTTGTACATAGCATGGCATACATTATAGAGCCTATGGCCGAGGCATAGGGGATCTTATCCATTATCTCTCTTTCTTCCGCCGTAGCCAGACTTTGAGTCTTACTCAATGTCTTGCCTTGCAACATAGGTAAGAACCCTGATACATTGCTAATGTATCCATAATTTTTGATGTTCCATGCTTGGTTTTATCTACTTTCTTGTGTTTTGTCCACACTTTGGAGTACTTTTCATATGGTTTCTTGGACTAACCTATTAACAAGAGCCACAGTGCCAGTTGCCTGTTTTCTGCTGTTTTTGGTTCTAGGAAGTCAGAAAATGAATATTCTCGGAATTGGACCGGACAAAAGCCAAAGTTGATATTTTCCCGGAAGATTCACGGAGCCAGAAGGAAAGCTAGAGAGGGGCCACAGGGTGGCCAAACCACCCCTAGGCGCGGGTCCACCCAGGACGCTCCAGGGCATGGTGTGGGCCCCCTGGCTAGCCACCGACCTTGCCTCCTTCACCTATAAGATCCTCCCGATACCAAAACCCTAGATCATTAATCAGAAATCCACGAAAAGTTCTGCAGCGCTGCCGCCACCGAAGGGGAGATTCGAGGGACAGAAAGTCTCTATTCTGGCACCCCGCCGGGATGGGGAAGTGCCCCCGGAGCCATCTCCATCGATCTCCACCACCATCTCCATCATCGTTTATGATTCCCATGATGATGAGGGAGTAGTTCTTCCTCGAGGCTAAGGGTTCTACCGGTAGCTATGTGTTCATCTCTCTCTTTATGCATGATCATATTTTGATCATGAGCTTGCAATCTATAGATCTACCTTGCTACTCAAGTGCTTAATAGATCTCTGCTCTCCCCATGTGTGTGAAAGTGACAGCGTGCACACCATGGTGGCACTTAGGCTAGATATTACAAATACTTGTTATGAGTTATATTTGGAGTTGGATGTCTCTATGAAATTGTGGTGTTTGTTCGACTCATCTAGTACTCAAGGTGACAGTGTGGGGTTTTCTAGATGGGAAAGATGAACTTTGAGGTGTGTTGTTATAGCCCTACCATCGATTAGAGTGTTCAACCGGAGAGTAGTTAAGAGTAGTATCATAAAGAAGAATATATTTATATGAGAGTGTTCACTAGTGAAAGTATGATCCCTAGGCCTTGTTTCTAAGCACTAAAACACCGTTTGCTATTAGATCTATTGCATGTTTGCTTGCTTCCATCTTTATTTCAGTTTTACTTTAGTATTTTCCACGCCATCAAGCTATTCTCTATCACCATTACCACTTATAATTATCTATACCACTTGTATTTCACTATCTCTTCGCCGAACTAGTGCACCTATACACCTGACAAGTGTATTGGGTGTGTTGGGGACACAAGAGACTTCTTGTATCTTGATTGCAGGGTTGCTTGAGAGGGGATACCTTTGACCACTTCCTCCCTGAGTTCGATAAACCTTGGGTAATCCACTTAAGGAAAAACTTGCTGCTGTACTACAAACCTCTGTACTCGGAGGCCCAACAACTATCTACAGGAATAGAAGTGCGTAGACATCAAGCTATTTTCTGGCGCCGTTGCCGCGGAGGTAAGGTAAAAGGTATTCACACCGGAGGATTAAATAAGAAGAACCTCCTAGGGCAAACGCCTATTTTCTGGCGCCATTGCCAGGGAGGTAAGGTAAAAGGTACTCACATCCTCCGGTGTGAGTGCTCGAAGTTATTTCCTTTAGATTCTGCAATTTTGTCTTTTTGTTTCTTGTTTTCACTAGTTAGGCTTAATGGAAAACAACAACAAAATTAGAGAGCTTTATAGCATTTATCTTGAGTTAGGACATGAAGTGTTTGAAGAGAAAATTTAAAAACCTATGGAACTTTATTTGCGTGCTAATAGCAATGTTATTAGTATGAATTCTTTGAACACCATTATTGCTAATGCTATGGAAAAGTCTAAGCTTGGGGAAGCTAGTTTTGATGAGTATGATATTTTTAGTCCCCCAAACATGGAGGAGAAAATTTACTTTGATGATACTATGTGACATGGGTATACCCTACAGGTACTCGAGCTTGGTATATACGGCCTGAATACATAGAAGCCCACGGTGTCGCCAAGGCCCAAATGAAGAATTCGAGTAACCTGCGGCTTCTGAATTGCTTGAAGAACAAGAAGAAGCTAAAGATAGAAAGTTCAAAGGGGAAAGCCCTAACCTGTAACCGACTCGACCTGCCACCCGAGACCTAGCCTATCTATATAAAGGCTAGGAGGGGGCAGCGAGGAGGACACACGCAACCCTAGTTTCCACAACCCTCGCTAGATTGCATCTGCGCACCATTGTAATCCTCGATTCCTTTGGTAATTCCACGAGCAGACAAGCAGGAGTAGGGACCTCTACGAGGCCTGAACCTGGGTAAATCTTTGAGTCCCCTGTGTGCTTGTTTGCTAGCCGATAGATGTCTCCAGCGCTCCCTCCTTCTCCAAAACCCAAGTCCATAACAATGGGCATCGATGAGTTAAACCCTCGTCAATTGGCGTCGTCTGTGGGAATTGGGAGTGCTGATGTTGCGGCTTCTTCGGCCACATCAACTGCGATCTACAACTCCGCAACATCGGAGATTCGTCAGCTCTTCGGCGCGTTCGACTTCACTGTCCACACGCCGGCCACTCGCCCGGCTTTCGAGTCCGTGGGTGACGGGATCAGCCTAGCAATAGGGAGCTTCCGCTTCCAAGTTGGTCAGATGGGCACGCTCCGCATGCCTAACCAGCCAACGGTGTCGTCGATTGCCCCAGCATCATGGTTCCATCCATCGATCGCCACCCTCAGTGAGCTCAACGCCCCAATAACAGTCGAGAACACGATCAGCGACAGTAGTCGCGACTTCGATTTGAGCGATCTAGCCACTAAAGATGGAGACTATGGCTCCGGATCTGAGAGCTGTGGAAGCAGCAGCTTCCCCAATCACTTCATATGCACCGTCATCAACGCAGGCGATACCTCTGCCAACCGCGACAACACGGGCAATCACGGTAACAAAACCGACCCGCCTCTCGGTGGCAATGGCGGAAATGGTGGAAACGGCGGCAACGGTGGCAATCGCACCAACGCCAACAATGGAGGAGCAATCAAACCTCCAACGATAACCAACGAGCAGACCGGCGAACGCGTCGTGGTTAGGCTCAACGAGCTTGGGGTAACCCTTTACCCCCCGGCTCCTCGCAGAAACTCCTGATGGGCTACCATTGGCTCCTGAAGGAGGAATTTAAGTGCCAAGCACAAACAATCGCGCAACTCGAAGCACGCAAAAAAGCGGCAGATGAATCAAGTCTTCGACGTGCTGGGCTCTCCTCCCACAGAGGATCCTCCTCAAAAGGCAACGAGTACCTCGCAAACAAGAGGCGATCTCGGATGTCCCATCTCACTAAGCAAGAACGCATAGAGGCTGCAAAGGTCCTCGACTTCAGCTCCATGACGGTAGACACACGGGGCAATGTGGTCCCAAAGACGCCGCAAGCTGCAGTTATAGCGGCCACCATGTACCTCCTCAATAACCAGCCGCCAGCTGGAGATCCCCGAGCTGCCATGCACCGGCGCAAGCTTGGGATTAATCGAGGCCGCCCTCGACAAGGATCCAACACCAGAGCCAAAGAAAGGCAAAGCGCTAGCAAAGCGCTACTCCTCACCCTCATCCAGTGATGACAGTCACGACCTGTCTCGACGTCGCCGCTCATGGCGACACGACCACGACTACGACGCGCGTGATGACATCACGCAGCGCAAGATCGACAAATCAAGGGTGCGACATGCTCGTTCGACTGACTCGGAAGAGGAAGACGTGGAGCTCTGCAGCATCAGATGCTTCAGCAGGTCCATTAGGCAGAAGCGAATGCCCAAGGGGTTCAAACTCCCGTCGGAGAACCCGAAGTTTGACGGCCTACAGGACCCAAAGATCTGGTTGGAGGACCACATCTCCTCCGTCAGACTCCACGGAGGCAGTCGAAGCACGGCCATGCAATGCTTACAGCTACAGCTGCAGGGCACCGCCCGAGCATGGATCAACAACCTCCCACGCGGATCCATTCGCAGTTGTGATGAGCTGGTTTACAGCTTCGTGCGGAATTTCATGGGCACATACAAGTGACCCGCATCAATCGAAGAGCTGAGATGCTACTAGCAAAGATCGGGCGAATCGCTGCTCTCCTACATCCAAAGGTGGCCTATCATCAAGAACTCCGCAGAGAACATCTCGGAGGATCGTGCGATTGACGCATTCAACGGCGGCGTCCGCCGCATAGAGCTCAGGGAAGAGCTGGGACACTCAAAGCCCAAGACCATTGACCATTTGATGGAAATCACGAATTGGTGGGCCGATGGAGAAGATTCAGTGAAAAATCACGTCCACTCCGATGAGGAGGCAGAACTCGAGCGCAGACGCGACCACCGAGGCAAACGCCGTATGCGCATCTACGATGACCATGACGATGTCAACATGGTCGCAGCTGGCTACGCCGACAGACGCGACGATAACCGCAACAGCGGATACCGCGACTTTGGGAAAACCATGCAAGTGTGGCAATGACGCAACCGTGATGAGGCACCCGCGACATCCATCGAAGAAAAACTGTCCGGGCCATGCACGGTGAACTTCTACATTGACAAGCATGATGGAAAGAAGAAATCCAGCCACCTCCTCAAGAACTTCCACGAGTTCCTCAAATTACATGAGGGACTGGTTCGAATGAATCGCAACGCAGTCAAAAGAGGTTACGGGGCTGTAGCACATGGAGCTCCGCCACCATCACCCGGACCACCCCCAAATGGAGCTGCGCCGGACCAGCACCACAGAGGCGAGCCATACCCACGGGCCATGGGCACCATGATTATCCAAAAGGGACGCCCCTCGAATCGAGTACAGAAGGCCATCACTCGCCAAGTCAACTTGGCCACACACTCGCCACCATCTACCACTGAGTACCTCAGCGGAAGCGAGTCCTGCATCACCTTCGACAAACGCGATCATCCGCCTCAAGTACCTCGTCTAGGCCATTGTCCCCTCGTACTCGAGGCACAAATTGGAGGCTTCGACATGAGCCGCGTCTTCATGGACGGCGGAAGCGGCATCAACCTTATATTCGCGAGTACTTTCAAGCAATGAGGATCCCTCTGAGCTGCTTACAAGCCTCGGACACAACATTCCACGGCATCGTCCCAGGCAAGGGCATGTATCCCCTGGGCAAAATCAACCTCGACATCATCTTCGGCACGCCGAAAAACTTTTGGCGCGAGGGCATCGACTTTGAGGTCGTCGACTGACACTCACAGTACCACTGCATCCTCGGACGTGTCGTGTTCGCTAGGTTCATGGCAGTACCACACTACGCCTACCTGCAGATGAAAATGCTAGGTCCCAATGGCGTCATCACAGTCAATGGGAGCTTCGAGAGGTCCGACAGTTGTGATAGGGAATTCAACTTAATTTCCTAGTCCTTCGGCATGCAGGAAGAACTCTCGAGACTAAAGGAGTCGATAGACAACAGTCTGCCTCCTCTAAGCCGGCCAAGCTCGCCTGACCTATCTTTCGACTCATCAGTGCACACAAAGAAAGTATAGGTCCACCCATCGGATCCCGCCAAAACGGCCCTCATCGCCAACAACTTGAGTCCCGCATAGGAACTCGCGCTCGTCGAATTCCTCCGTGAGCACTAGGAAATTTTCGCCTGGTGTCCTGTGGACATGCCAGGAGTTCCCAGAGAATTCGCCGAGCACGCACTCAACGTCAACCCAGACGCAAGGCCAGTCAAGCAAACAATCCGGCGATTATCTGAGCCACGGGCAAAGGCAGTTGGTATGGAGATCAACAGACTCCTCGACCCCAAATTCATACGTGAGATCAAGGAAAGCACTTGGCTCACCAACACGGTGCTGGTACCAAAAAAGGACACAGATATCCTACGGATGTGCGTGGACTTTACCTGTCTGAATAAGCACTGCCCAAAGGATCACTTCCCGTTGCCATGCATCGACCAGATCATCGACTCCACCGCGGGATGCGAGCGCCTCTGCTTCCTCGATGCCTACTCAGGCTATAATCAGATTCGAATGAAGGAGGAAGATCAAGAAAAAACAGCGTTTACAACGCCCTTCGGTGTGTTCTGCTACAACACAATGCCCTTTGGGCTAAAGAACACGGGAGCCACCTACCAGCGGTGCATGCAGGCTTGCCTCAAAGAACAACTTGGTCGCAACATTCAAGTCTATGTCGACGACATAGTAATAAAGACCAAGGAGGAAGCCTCCCTAATCGACGATTTGCATGAAACCTTCACCAACCTCGACAGCTACGGGATCAAGCTCAATCCGGACAAATGCGCCTTTGGCATCCCATCTGGGCAACTACTCGGGTACCTCATCTCCGCGAGTGGAATCGAGGCAAACCCGAAGAAAATAAAAGCCATATTGGCCATGGAGAAGCCGAAAAACATAAGGGGCGTTCAGCAGCTGGCTGGGCGAATCGTGGCCCTCAGTCGATTCATCAGTCGAATGGGTGAAAAGGCACTGCCCTTCTACCAACTCCTCCGCAAAGCTGAAAAGTTCGAGTGGACCAACGAAGCGCAGGAAGCATTCGAAGACCTAAAGCGCCTGCTATCCACCTCGCCAGTACTAGTGACCCCACAGGAAAGGGAACCACTATTTCTATATATCTCCGCCACCAACCAGGTGGTCAGCATAGTGCTCGTCGTTGAACGAGCCGAGGAAAACAAGGTCCATGGGGTACAACACCCAGTATACTACCTCAGCGAGGTCCTCACGGCAACAAAACAGCGGTACCCGCACTACCAGAAGCTGGCATACGGCGTCTTCATGACCGCCCGGCAACTGCGCCATTACTTCCAGGAACACCCAATCATGGTGGTCAACGACGCCCCGTTGGGGCATATCCTCAATAACCCCGACGCCACGGGACGAGTCGTGCTTTGGGGGATAGAATTGTCTCCACGAGACATTACATACGAAAAGCGCGATGCAATCAAGTCGCAAGTTCTTCCTGACTTCCTCGTCCACTGGATGGAGAACCAGCTCCCTGACAAACCAGATATGTCCTACCTCTGGACAATGCACTTCGATGGATCCAAGCGGAAGGACGGAGCAGGTGCAGGTGTCATACTGACATCACCTCAAGGGGACAAGCTGAAGTACATCCTGCGAATGCAGTTCACCGCCTCCAACAACGAAGCTGAATACGAGGCCCTGCTACACGGGATGAGGATGGCAAAAGCCTGCGGCGCCAAAAGGCTCATTATTTACGGTGACTCCAAGTTGGTCGTCAACCAAACAATGCATGAGTGCGACGCACTGAACGACAACATGATCGCCTACCGTGACCTCTACGACACACTCGAAGGGGACTTCGACGGCTGCGAGCTGCGACACGTAGGCCGCGAAAGCAATGAAGAGGCGGACGCACTCGCCAACATATGCTCTACCTACGCCCCCATACCACCTGGGGTATTTCTCGAGTGCATCTGCGAACGCTCCATCAAGCCAAAGGCAGCAGAGAAGAAAACAAGCGCAGCAACAGACTCGGGGGCTACGCCACCCAATGAGCCAATGGCACTCAACGACCTAGAGATGGACACAGGACTCGAAGGACCAATGAGCGTCATGATGATCGAATCATCCTGGACTCAGCCGTACATCATGTACCTCCTTAGCAAAAGGCTACCAGACGACCTGATTGATGCACGACACATCGCGCGGCGATCCAAGGCATTCGCTGTTATCAATGGCGAACTATACAAGCGCAGCATCACAGGAGTACTCCAGCAATGCATCTCCACGGTTGATGGAAGAGCTGTCCTCGTCGACATCCATGAGGGAACCTGTGGACACCACGCTGGCAGTCGCGCCCTCGTGGCCAAAGCTCTGCGAGCTGGGTTCTACTGGCCTACACCATGCGCGACGCCAAGGATATCGTCCAGAAATGCAACGCGTGTCAACGATTCGCGAACAAGCCGCACGCACCTGGCGCAGAGCTCCGGCCAATCCCATTGGCCTGGCCCTTCGCGCAATGGGGACTCGACATGGTCGGCAAACTCCCCAAATCCTCACGAGGAGGTTACGTCTACCTCCTGGTGGCAGTCGACAAGTTCACCAAGTGGATAGAGGCCATGCCAGCGACCAATCAATCAATCAGGGCACAATGTGGTCATGTTCTTCGAGTCCATCGTCTTCCTCTTCGGAGTGCCACACAGCATCATCACAGACAATGGAACAAACTTCACATCCAAGGAGTTCCAAGAATTCTACGAGAATCTAGGAATTAACATCAGCTACGCCACGATAGCACATCCACAGACCAACGGTCAAGTTGAAAAGGCGAACGGGCTCGTTTGCGGCGGCATCAAGAAGCGACTCCTCCGGCCACTCGAACAAGCCATGGGTTGCTGGCCAAATGAACTGCAATCAGTACTCTGAAACCTACGCACAACTCCAAACAGTGATACGGGCTACACCCCGTTCTTTATGGTGCACGGGGCCGAAGTGGTGCTGCCCGCCGAGGTACGGTACAAGGCGCCGCGCGTGGTCGCTTACAGCGAGCAGGAGTCATCCCTTGCACTCGAAGACTCTGTCGATCTCCTTGACAAGGCAAGGGAAATCGCCGCGGAAAGATCAACGATCTACCAGCAGAACCTGTGCAACTACCACAGTAGGAGGCTACGCCCCAGATCCTTCGTTGAAGGCGACCTGGTCCTGCGACTAAAGAAGAAAGGACATCTCAAGCTCGAGTCCCCCTGGGAAGGACCATACGTGATTACAGAAGTAATCCCAGGTGGCGCCTATCACCTTCAAGATCTAGAGACAGGAGTCGCATACTCCAATCCCTGGAACGTCGCGCAGCTGTGACGCTTCTACCCTTAGTCGTTTTTACTTTTACATCACAAATAAGGCACTCAGCCAAGGCTATTTAGCCACGCATTGTACTTCGTACTATCTCATGAATATATAAAGCTAAGTGCCCCAAAACTCTGTGTTCTCCTTTATTTTTCCATAACTTATCCACTCGGGGGCTGCGCCACCCTACACACATCTGTTCTACGAACTAAAAATGCGACATCCTGAGTAGCTGGCACAACATCGAAACCCTTGACACAACATCAACCCAGTTGCGACGCACCTGACAGGTTGACAAGGGATTGAGATAAGCGCATGGCCAGGCTAACGAAAAGGAGTCGCATAGTGCAACGCACTCACACGCTAACAAGCCCTTTATACATAATCGACAGTCAATTATACACAACATATATACGAACTTTACAACATTGGTACACTTATGTGCGGGATACAAATTAAGCTACTATGGCAACAAAAGAACGTTGGTCTGCTCCTCGAAGAAATCGACGATCTCCTCTGCTGGGTGATCCACTGCCTGATAGTGCGGCACCATATTCTAAACAGAACCTGCTGATGGCGCAGGTGGCCCAGCCGCAATTGCTGCAACGTCCACGTCCGGCCTATGCAGTCGCACCAGCGACAGAGCGGCCTTGGCACCAGCCACCAACTGTTGCCTTACACACTCGCGAACCACAGCCAGGTCTTGGAACTTGGCGAGAAGGGCCAACAGACTTGATGGAGCAACATCCGGCGGAAACATCGTCTGATAAATGTTCTTCAAGCATGACTACGACTTCTTCAGAAAGTGCAGCACTCGCGACACACGATCCTGCAGGGTCGCCAGCGCAATCGCACGATCATGGTCCACCCAGAAGTATCCACTCTCCTAAAGTTGCTCTTGGGTCAGATCATGCATGCGAATAGCAATCCTATCCTTCTCATCCTGCGGATGGCGCGCGCTGACAACTATACAAAGCAACAACGGAAGCATAAGGACAACACACCATTGCGAGTGACTACAAGGAAAACATAAGAGTAAGCAAACTAACACTTAAATTGGTCGCCTATGCGCTATCTCCCCAGAGATACCGCCTCCGCGGTGGCTTTCTCGCTTTGACTTCCATACATCCGTGTTATCATGAGCACGGGCACCACGCCCAATCGCTTCACGCGTCACGCAATCCAAATCAGCGACAGCTCATCCACCCTGGAGCGCGGTGGTGCCAAAGTATCATCAAGGGGCGGCGAGTCCTGAGGTTCCCTCAAAGGATCACTTGATGTACCAAACCACAAACCAAGCAAGAAACAAATAAGAAGATCAAATCGACACATAGACAAAATATTCGAGTGCATTCAAGATTGGCAAAAGTATCAGCAGATACACTCGCCAAAGGCATGTCCTTGACAAAAGGCATAAACTAATCAACTATTACAAAGCTACTGAGGAGCGATTGGCTTCTTCGACTTAGACGGCTTCGGGGGTTTCATCGAGTCTGTGGTGGTATCAGATGCCATTGACTTTCCGCCAGCCCCTGATGCTGCAGCCTTTGCCGCCTTCTTGGCTCGCTGCAGCTCCTCAGAGTACTTTGCCACTGTGTTAATCAGCTTCGGCCCATATTTGCCACAGGCAGTCGCGAAGGGAGCAAAGACTACCTGCTGGCCATCCGCGCTAATGGGCATCGCCTTCGAAACCGCTGCAGGATCAACCTCGACTCCGTGGGCCTGCACCATGGCGAGTGACATTGACGCGCCAGCCACACGGTGCGAGTTCTTGAAGCTTGCAGGAACACCCCCGGCGAGAGACTCCACCAGCTCGTTCATGTTCTCAATTATCTCAGTCTTGGGCATCAACTCCTCTCGGAGGCGACTGAGCACGCCCTTGGCCTTGGAGAGCATATCCTGAACGGCGGCGCTGCGGTCCTCGACTGCTGAAAGCGCACCCGCCAAGGCATCGTCACGGTAGAGGGCCTGAGGGTCAAAGATCAAATCGCCAGCATCTATACATAAACCCACACATGGACACAAACATCAGTGCCAACGGCAAAAATCAAACGAAGAAAGATGATGATATCCAAACATAGTCCCTGAGAGGGCCTTGGCAATCGAGAAAAGTTGTTCTTCGAACAACTTCTCCCTGGCCGCGATGGAGGCACGCAGATCCTCTTCACGCCTCTGTGCCTCGTCACGCAGCGTGACTTCCTCATCGCGACCCTTCACAGCCGCGGCGAGTGTCTTCTCCATGGTGGCAGTGTCGCGTAGAAGGGCATTACGTTCAGCTACAAAACAAAAGGATTGACTATCAGTCGACTACATAAAAAGGAGAAGAAGGAGAAGTGAAGAACACTTACTTTCGACCACGCGATGACGCGTCTCTAGCATTGCATGCTAGCGACCCTCGCAACCACTTGCTCCGCCAAGTGAGCGGCTTCCTTCACAAGGGGCTATCGCATAACAAAGGATCAGCAGATGCCATAGATAACATCGACTGCAACATCAAAAGAAGAAATCCTACACTTACATGATCCTACAATGACTCCGAAGCCGATTGGTGTGCAGTCATCCGGGCAACCATTCGATGCTCCCCTTCATGCGGAGAGCTGGAAGAGTTGTGCCCGGAGTGGGCCGCCAATGGAGGGGAAGGAGCACGCTCGACCTCTTTCTTGGCCCTTGAGGTTGCGACTCCTGATTCTTTCAAAAATTGGACGTCGCCAGAAGATGACGACGCCTCTTGACTACAAGACAACACCAACATCAAGGACAAAGGCAAAGCCAGCGGAGAATCAAAAAGGACAAATCGAATACTTACCAATCAAACTTATCAAAGTCAAAGGTTGGTTCCCCCGACTCTGACGAGGACTCCTTTGGCAGCCGCATCTTCTTGCGAGAAGATGGCGCCACGGCGATCACATGAATGGTAGGGATTGGTGACTCCGCAGCAACGCCTGCACCTTCCGGAGTCGAAGGAGACGAAGCATCGGAATCCTTGTTGCGTGAACGCTTGCGAGTATCTGGACTACCTGACTCGGGGGCTTCCTCTTCCACATTGGATAGGACGGTCGACTCCGACTCGTCCTCTTCCAAGGCTTCGCGAGGGATAACCCCCTCAGGAAGAGGGGGCATACAGGGTGACACCGCCCAATTCTGCATACAAACCATAATTCAGCACAAAGCAAAGAAACAACAAAGAAGCAATCAACGAACTAAGCTACTACGTAGCACAACTATACCTCAGGAGGAGGGTTAGAAGTGTCGAACGGAGGAACGACTGGTTCATTGGGGAGCACATCCTTGACGGTGTACTTGGTCACCAGTCGATCCCTTTTATCTACCTCACTCGTGGACATGCCATCGGCAGACACGCGAGTGACATTGTCAGCGCCAGCCCACTGAAACATGGGGTGGACTCGTAGAGGCCCCTGAAGAAAAGATGCAGGGGCAAAGAGAGGCCGCAAATGATGAATGCTAGGAACATCACTCGAAAACCGGCAGGAGGACAGGGGATTACCTCGCCGCTTGGGACGCGCGTGTCGGCGACTGCGGCAGACAACACTCCGTCTTGGCGAAGAAGACTAAGATCGGAGGACTTGATGACGGATGGACGCCACGTGCCATTCGTGACGCGGGTGCCTGTGCCCTTCTTATTCCCACCGGTGGTGGTGCTGGTGCCCGCAGTGGCGGAGCCGCCCTTCTTCTTCACCGCAGCAGCGGTAGCCGCGGAATCGGCCGCAGCACCTCCTTTCTTCTTCCCCATTGCGCGGCGGCGATGCAACTAGAGGAAGTAGCTGGGAAACATGCGGAGCTGGTCCAGCACTGTGGAAGAAAAAGAGCGCAGAGAAAGCAGAGGAGCAGCGGTAATGGCGATGAAGGCAAAGGATGAATGAAAGCAGATGAGAAAATTATCGTCCCAGCGTCACTACTTAACCCCTGGAAGATGCAATCCAACGGCGCGGAAAAACCCTACTGGACGTGTGGCGTTCATTGTGCTTGACACGTGGAGGAGCTGAAATGCGAACCGTCCCCCCACTACTCCCATTACACGCAGAAATCGAGGAGGCGCGGTTAAAATAAAGATTACGCACGCCCAGTCAAATCAGAGTCAGGGAGTGGGACCCACCGCTCGTCACGTCCCGTCAAACTCGCTCACGCGGGCAACTAAGGTCAAGAAATCGTCAGCACTGACGTCATCAACAACTATGCAGCAGAAGACTTCTATTACTTTAGTCCTTGATCGAGTCTTCGACTCCACCAAGCACTCGGGGGCTACTCCCATAGGGAGCGCTGGTCGCGCACCCTACGATTTTTTCTTCTTTTACAGGAACATGAACAATCAAAGTAAAACCCAATCACTCGAAGCACGGTTCGACTATGGACATGGATTACTCCCATAGGGAGCGCCGGAAGCAAATTCGACTAAAACAAACAAATAAAAGACGACAACAGTCGCAAAAGTTCTTTAGTCCCTGCCTGAGTCTTCGACTCAACCAGGCACTCGGGGGCTACTCCCATAGGGAGCGCTGGTTGCGCACCCTATTATTATTTGTACAAAGTATTGTGTGTTGATAACATCCACACTCGAAGTTTATGGCGACACCGCCTCATAATTTTTCCCTACAAAGAGACCGCGTCTCCTGGGTTACCCGAATCATCTCCGCGATGATAAAATTCGGATGCCGCGCTTCCAGCGTGAAGGTAAGACCTGAATAAGGCCTGGCAACGCATTAAGCTGCGCACTACCAGAAATATATCCATGCCTACAAGTACGATGAATATGCCTTGACGGACGCGTCAAGTGCTCACACCCATATACTGGAATTCGACTCCTGTAAGACCTCCGCGGCTTGAGTCGAATTACACCAGCACTTTTCTGGATTCGAGTCCGGGGACTCGAGTTCGAGTAGGTGGCGTTGTTTTACCCTAAGGTAGTTAACTGATACCGATACATCGGTTAAAATTAGGCACACGCATCAACAATCCCTATGAAAAAACAGAGCAGTCGAAAAATGTACTCAGTCATGCACTCGAAAGACTTCATAAAGTCTCCAGTCGAATATGCGATTCCACTGGACACTCGAGGGCTACTGACATGGGTATACCCTACAGGTATTCGAGCTTGGTATATACGGCCTGAATACATAGAAGCCCACAGTGTCACCAAGGCCCAAATGAAGAATTCGAGTAACCTGCGGCTTCTCGATTGCTTGAAGAACAAGAAGAAGCTAAAGATAGAAAGTTCAAAGGGGAAAACCCTCACCTGTAACTGACTCAACCTGCCACCTGAGACCTAGCCTATCTATATAAAGGCTAGGAGGGGGCGGCGAGGAGGACACACGCAACCCTAGTTTCCACAACCCTCGCTAGATTGCATCTGCGCACCATTGTAATCCTCGATTCCTTTGATAATTCCACGAGCAGACAAGCAGGAGTAGGGACCTCTATGAGGCCTAAACCTAGGTACATCTTCGAGTCCCCTGTGTGCTTGTTTGCTAGCCGATAGATGTCTCCAGTGCTCCCTCCTTCTCCAAAACCCAAGTCCATAACAATGGGCATTGATGAGTTAAACCCTCGTCACTATGCCTCCAATATATGATGATTACAATGATGAATATGATATATTCAGTCCACCAACTATTGAGGAGAAAATTTATTGTGATTACAATATGCCTCCTATATTTGATTATTATGGTGATGAGAATAATAATGATAGCTATTTTGTTGAAATTTCTCCCACCACAATTAATAAGAATGACTGTGCTTATGTGGAGAGTATTAATTCTTTTATGCATGTGGCTCATGATAAGAATGTTTTCTGTGATAGTTATATTCTTAATTTTATTCATGATGCTACTGAAAGTTATTATGAGAGAGGGAAACATGGTTTTATGTATCTCAACAATATTAAGTTTCCCCTCTTTATGTTGAAAGTTTTGAAGTTGCACTTGTTTTGTTTTCCTATGCTTGTTGCTTGTGCTTTCATGACTTGTTTCTTTACAAGATTATTTTGCATACGAAGTGGGTTAGACTTAAATGTGCTTTGAATTTGCTTCTTGATGCTCTCTTTTACTTCAATTCATATTTCTTATGTGAGCATCTTCTCAAACTATCATGCCTAACTTAAAGGAGTTAAAGAAAAGTACTTATTGGGAGATAACCCAAAAGTTTTAGATGAGTCTTGGAAGTTATTACTTCAGTAATAACCGCTCCTTATCCTTTTTATTTGCTTTTTTTGCCAAGTGTAACCTCTAATGAGAGAGAAGTAATGATTGGGAAAGTTGCTGTCCCGAAACAGATTTTTGTGCTTCACCGTAAAAAATCATGTAGAATCTCTGAAAATCTTTTTGAGGCGTGATTTTTTGTGCTTCTGCCCCAGGTTGTTATCTAACTTTCGTTAGTTCAACACTTTTTGATTTGAGCAACAGAAGGTCTTCTAAAAAATTAGTCTTTACCTGCTGGTCTGTTTTGACAGATTTCTGTCATTTTCTGCATTTGCTTCTTGTTGGTTCCTTTTTGAGTTCTTTTGGGGAATTGAGCTTTTTGAGGGAAGTGCTTCAGTAGCTAGTGTTCTAATGGAAGTTTATTGGTGTTATAACTGAACCTTAAGACCTATTATCTTGAGTACACTAATGTTGCTAATAAATATTGTGTGAAGTTTTGTATGAAGGAAAAATTTCAGGTGTATGGAAGGAATGAGTAATGAGAAGAAGAATGGACTAAAGCTCAAGCTTGGGGATGCCACACATGTCACCCCAAGAAATATCCAAGAAGTACAAGCGTCAAAGCTTGGGTAAGCCCAAGGCATCCCCTTCTTCATCAATAAAAATCCCAGGCTTCTTCCAAACACTTCATTTTTATTGTTTCATACACAGTTGTGTTGTTCTTGGAGCGTCTTCTTTTTCGTTTTCATTTTGGTTTTTCGTTTGCTTGGTTTTCTTAGTTTGCTGAATAAATTGGTTGGACCCCCTCTTTTATACATTGGTTTTCAAATAGTTTGGTTTGGTTTGGAAAAGAGTAGGAAAGTTCATGCTTAAGTGTTAAAGAGAGTTTGTTTTTGACTGTGGCCTATGCTTTGTCATGCCATGCTTGATATTGTTTTGGCTTTATGCTTAGTATTCTTTGCTGTAGGATGACTTGTTATAAACAACTAAGATTGCTTAATGTGCCTTGGAAGAATCATGCGTTGTTTCAGCAAATTAAAGCATAGTATAGTGGTATTCTCCTTTGATGCTTTATTTGGGTTGACTTGGCACATGCTCACACCATGTTATGACTATATCAAGTCACCATAGCCTTTATGATCCTTTAGTTTTCAACTTGTAGTATCACTTTATGCTTTAATCAATGATGTTTTGTCGCTCTACATGATTTTGGCCATTATTGCTCTCTTAGTTTGTTGCTCCCAGTCTTTTGCTAGACTCCACAACCAAGTATGAGTTCCACTCATGCATCCAACTCCTTAAACCAAGTTATTCCAAAGAGTCCACCATACCTACCTACTAGCTTATGCTATTCCAAGTATATTCATGCTTTTGTTTACCTTCCAAATTAAACTTGTTATGAGAAAACTAGTGATTAAAGCTCTCATGAACTTGATGGCATACTTTACTTTTCTTGCCCTTAATAAACTTGAATCATTGTGTCGTCTATGTTGTATATGCTTGCACTTATTTGTTGGGAATTAGCAGAACCATGCTGTCATGGGGAACGCTTTCAACATTGCACTTGGTACTTGTACCTAGTTGATATCATGGTATTTTGTATACGGATGTCGTCGGTGTGAAATGAAAGGGGAGCTTGTAAGTCCATGGAGTTATGTATATGTGTTAGAGAAACACCTGGGCCGCTGGTCTAATCCATGCTGACATGGTGGAAACCTGCAACGTAACCATAATGAGCTGTCTATGAGGCATTCTTCTTATAAAAAGAGTCCTATATTGAGAAAAAAGAGAAAAAGAAAAAAAGATTATGAAAAGAGGAAAGAGAGAAAAAAGCACCATATTACCATGGTAATAAGAAGATTGCTGAGATGCTCGTTGTCTGCTTGCCTTGTCATTTTGATATGGGGATTCTTCCGTATCATCGGGCAAGGGGTACCCCATTGGCGGTTCTCTATGATACACATGTACTTACGATGACAAGAACTTACCGATGACTAAACTTGAGTAGCATGAGGATTGTCCCTCGTATACAAGGGACATGAGATTTCTAACTTATACTTTGTCAAGCATGTACACCATAGTTTGTTCACTTTAACCTTAAGCACTTCAAGATGCTTATGATAGGGGCAATGAGAGATGAAAGCTATTAAGTACCATAATTTTTGGAAGATCTTTATGAGACTTGAATCCCTGCTTCCTTCTATGAAGGCATTTCTTCCACCATTATATTGAGTCTCCACCTTCTACCTTTATGCACCTACTTTGAGAGCATAGTGGCCATTCTTAGTTCTATGTGCATTGTCCCAAGACTTGTTGATTGATGCATACATTGATATTGCTTGTTTTTAACTATTTGTATCTAGTCACTCTTATGAACTTTGAAGGTGTCCTATGCATTTATATTTGCTACTCTATGAGGGACAAGCTGAATGCCGCTATGCTATGTTTTCTTTATGTGAAACAAATAAACCTCTTGCAAAGCATTGTTATTCATGAATCTTTTGTTTGTGCCTTTTCATGTTGCAACATAGTTGCTTTGTCTTATTGTTACAACTTTGTCTTTCATGTTATGATTGAAGTACTATGGTCCCAGCTTTGAATGTTTTACAAATACTTTGATCAAGTCTTTGATGGTGCATGTCACCTCAAAAATTATTCTTTCTTTTTATCACTTACCTACTCGAGGACGAGCAGGAGTTAAGCTTGGGGATGTTGATAATTGCTAATGTATCCATAATTTTTGATGTTCCATGCTTGGTTTTATCTACTTTCTTGTGTTTTGTCCACACTTTGGAGTACTTTTCATATGATTTCTTGGACTAACCTATTAACAAGAGCCACAGTGCCAGTTGCCTATTTTCTGCTGTTTTTGGTTCTAGGAAGTCAAAAAATGAATATTCTCGGAATTGGACCGGACAAAAGCCAAAGTTGATATTTTCCCGGAAGATTCACGGAGCCAGAAGGAGAGCCAGAGAGGGGCCATAGGGTGGCCAAACCACCCCTAGGCGCGGGTCCACCCAGGCCGCGCTAGGGCATGGTGTGGGCCCTCTGGCTAGCCACCGACCTTGCCTCCTTCGCCTATAAGATCCTCCTGATACCAAAACCCTAGATCATCAATCAGAAATCCACGAAAAGTTCCGCAGCGCCGCCGCCACCGAAGGGGAGATTCGGGGGACAGAAAGTCTCTGTTCCGGCACCCTGTCGGGACGGGGAAGTGCCCCCGGAGCCATCTCCATCGATCTCCACCGCCATCTCCATCATCGTTGATGATTCCCATGATGATGAGGGAGTAGTTCTTCCTCGAGGCTAATGGTTCTACTAGTAGCTATGTGTTCATCTCTCTCTCTATGCATGATCATATTGTGATCATGAGCTTGTAATCTATAGATCTACCTTGCTACTCAAGTGCTTAATAGATCTCTGCTCTCCCCATGTGTGTGAAAGTGACAGCGTGCACACCATGGTGACACTTAGGCTAGATATTACAAATACTTGTTATGAGTTATATTTGGAGTTGGATGTCTCTATGAAATTGTGGTGTTTGTTGGACTCATCTAGTACTCAAGGTGACAGTGTGGGGTTTTCTAGATGGGAAAGATGAACTTTGAGGTGTGCTGTTATAGCCCTACCATCGATTAGAGTGTTCAACCGGAGAGTAGTTAAGAGTAGTATCATAAAGAAGAATATATTTATATGAGAGTGTTCACTAGTGAAAGTATGATCCCTAGGCCTTGTTTCTAAGCACTGAAACACCATTTGCTATTAGATCTATTGCATGTTTGCTTGCTTCCATCTTTATTTCAGTTTTACTTTAGTCTTTTCCATGCCATCAAGCTATTTTCTATCACCATTACCACTTGTAATTATCTATACCACTTGTATTTCACTATCTCTTCGCTGAACTAGTGCACCTATACACCTGATAAGTGTATTGGTGTGTTAGGGACACAAGAGACTTCTTGTATCTTGATTGCAGGGTTGCTTGAGAGGGGATACCTTTGACCACTTCCTCCCTGAGTTCGATAAACCTTGGGTAATCCACTTAAGGGAAAACTTGCTGCTGTTCTACAAACCTCTGCACTTGGAGACCCAACAACTGTATACAAGAATAGAAGTGCGTAGACATCAAACCCCTTCTTACTTCCGTCCATATTAAACTTCTTTAATATCTTATCAAGGTATGTACTCTGCGATAGCCCAATTAGGCGCCTTGATCTATCTCTATAGATTTTAATGCCTAATATATATGACGCTTCACCAAGGTCTTTCATCGAAAATTTGCTGTTTAGATAACTTTTAACACTGTTTAAAAGATCTATATCATTTCCAATCAATAATATGCTATGCACATATAATATCATAAATGCCACATTGCTCCCACTCACTTTCTTGTAAATACAAGCCTCTCCATAAGTTTGGACAAATCCAAACTCTTTGATCACCTCATCATAGCGGAGATTCCAACTCCGGGATGCTTGCTTCAGTCCATAGATGGATCGCTAAAGTTTGCATACCTTATTAGCATCCTTAGGATCGACAAAACCCTTAGGTTGTATCATATACAACTCTTCTTCAATATTACCATTGAGGAACGCAGTTTTGACATCCATCTGTCATATTTCATAATCGAAATATGCAGCAATTGCTAACATAATCCTAACCGACTTAAGCATCGCTACAGGAGAGAATGTCTCATCGTAGTCAACTCCTTGAATTTGTTGAAACCCCTTTGTGACAAGTCGAGCCTTATAGATGGTCACATTACCATCAGCATCAGTTTTTCTTTTGAAAATCCATTTATTCTCCACGGCCTTTCGATCGTGAGGTAAGTCCACCAAGGTCCAAACCTGGTTCTCGTACATGGATTCCATCTTAGATTTCATGGCTTCTAGCCATTTGTTGGAATCCGGGCTCGCCATCACTTCATCATACGTCGCAGGGTCATCCATTTCATCAACCATGAAATTCACAACAGGATTACTGTACAGTTCAGGAGTTGCACGTGTCCTGCTTGACCTGCGAGGTTTGCTAGTGTCCTCTTTCGGAGTTTCATGATCAATATCATTAGCTCTCTCTTCATTAGGTGAAGTCAACTCCGAAACAATTTCCGGTGATGCGCTACTCGCCATTTCATGAAGAGAAGGTTCAATAACCTCTTTGAGTTCTACCTTCCGACTACTCACACCTTTCGCGAGAAACTCCTTCTCAAGAAAGGATCCATTCTTGGCAACAAAACCTTGCCCTCGGATCTGTGATAGAAGGTATACCCAATCATTTCCTTAGAGTATCCTATGAAGACGCATTTTTCCGCTTTGGGTTCGAGTTTATCCGGTTGAAGTTTCTTCACATAAACATCGCATCCCCAAACTTTAAGAAATGACAACTTAGGTTTGTTTCCAAACCATAATTCATACGGTGTCGTTTCAACGGATTTAGATGGTGCCCAATTTAAAGTGAATGCAGCTATTTCCAGTGCATAACCCCAAAATGACAGTGGCAAGTCAGTCAGAGACATCATAGATCGAACCATATCCAATAAAGTACGATTACGATGTTCTGACACACCATTACGTTGTGGTGTTCCGGCAGGCGTGAGTTGTGAAACTATTCCACACTCTTTCATGTGTGTGCTAAACTCGTAACTTAGATACTCACCTCCACGGTCAGACCGAAGAAATTTGATATTTCTATTACGATGATTTTCCACTTCATTCTGAAATTCCTTGAACTTTTGAAAAGTTTCAAACTTGTGTTTCATCAAATAGATATACCCGTATCTACTTAAATCATCCGTGAAAGTAACAAAATAACGATATCCACCTCGCGCCGACACACTCATTGGTCCACATACATCAGTATGTATGATTTCCAATAAATCATGCCTGCTCCATTGAACCGGAAAACGGCGTTCTAGTCATCTTGCCCATAAGGCATGGCTCACATGTATCAAATGATTCAAAATCAAGTGATTCCAAAAGTCCATTAGAATGGAGTTTCTTCATGCGTTTAATGCCAATATGACCTAGACAGAAGTGCCACATATACGCAGATATATCATTATCAAGTTTAATCCTTTTAGCATCAACATTATGAATATGCGTAATATTACTATAGAGATCCAACAGAAATAAACAATTCAACACAGGTGCATGACCATAAAAGATATTATCCATATAAATCGAACAACCATTTTTTTCAGATTTAAAGGAATAACCACTTTGCATCAAACACGATCCGGATACAATGTTCATGCTCAGTGCAGGCACCAAATAACAATTATTTAGGTTTATAACTAATCCCGATGGAATATGGAGAGGTAGCGTCCCGACGGCGATCACATCAACTCTTGATCCATTGCCGACCCGCGTCCTGACCTCATCCCTTGCTAGTTGTCGCTTATTCCGCAGCCCCTGAACCGAGTTACATATATTAGCAACCGATCCCGTATCAAATACCCCGGTGCTACTGCGAGTACTAGTCAAGTACACATCAATAACATGTATATCACATATACCTTTGTTTCCCTTGCCGTACTTCTTGTCCGCGAAATACTTGGGGCAATTGCGCTTCCAATGGCCAGTCCCCTTGCAATAGTAACACTCGGTGTCAGACTTAGGGCCAGCTCGGGGTTTCTTTTCAGGTGTGGCAATAGATTTGCCACCCTTCTTTCCCTTGTGCTTGCCTTTCTTGTCCTTCTTGAAACCGGTGGTCTTATTGATCATCAACACTTGATGTTCTTTCCTAGTCTCCACTTCTGCAGTCTTAAGCATTGACAAAAGCTCGGGAAGAGACTTCTTCATGCCCTGCATATTATAGTTCATCATGAAGCTCTTGTAGCTAGGTGGCAGAGATTGGAGAACACGATGTATGCCTAAGTCAATGGGAATCGTTATTCCCAAGGACACAAGATTATCGGCGTACCCAGACATTTTGAGTATGTGCTCACTAACGGAGTTGTTCTCCTCCATCATGCAGCCAAAGAACTTTTATGAAGCATTATAACTCTCTACGGCAGCATGGGTATCGAAAATCATTTTCAATTCTCCCATGGTATCAAAGGCATTGCCAATTTCGAAACGCTTTCGAAGTTCTGGCTCTAGCCATACAGTATGCCGCAATGAACTAAGTTGTGGTCCTCCTGACGAGTCATATAAACATTCTTTTCTTCGTCAGGGGCATCAGGAGCTGGTGGGGGTCCTAGCGGTGCCTCTAGCACATATTGCTTTTGTGCAGCAGTGAGGAGAATCCTCAAATTCATAGCCCAGTTGGTGAAGTTGCTACCATTCGCAACAAGTTTCTCTTTCTCCATGAACACATTGAAATTAAAAGCAGGTGGTGCCATCTACAACAGAATTTGTAAAGTTTATTTAGACTAAGTTTATGATAGAGTAAGTTCAACTAATCCAAATTACTAATGAACTCCCACTCAAAAACGACATCCCTCGTGTCCTTTTGGTGATTACATGAACCAAATCCACTACACCAAGTCCGATCATCACGTGAGTTGATGTAGCTTCAAAGGCGAGCATCTATATGGGTATCATATCAACTATATGACTCATGCTTAACCTTTCAGTCCGTGTTCCGAGGCCATGTTTGTACATGCTAGGCTCGCCAAGTAAGAACCTTAGTATTCGCGTGTGTAAAACTGTCTTACACCCGTTCCTATGAAAGCATAGATTCGAGTACACCCGATCATCACGTGATGTCTCAAAACACGATCCACAGAACGGTGCATACTTAAGGAAGAACACATTTTTATCTTGATATCTAAATGAGGGATCATCTTACAATGCTACAAAAAGCGCCAAACTAGTAGTATAAGATGCTAACATCTAATGTGTAAAGTGAGATGATATGGTCCATGAATTTGATCTCTATCATTTGCATCGTGGTATGATCTTTATCATTCCTTTGTGTGTAAGGCCAAGGTCTATGGAACTTACACGTTGAATGTGTTGTAAGAGTATCTATCATACATCTACTTACAACAATACCATATGAATACACTATCCCAGCAACGATCTAAATTAGACGCCTCTAATTTATCAATTGCAAGTTTTACGTGGCTTAGGGCTTTCGGAGATAGAACCGTTCTTACCTATGAACATTAACCACAACGAGGATAACCAAGTTATTAGCAACTCGTTGTAAATCAGATATTGACTATAGTAGGAGAGACAGACACCCGCCAGCCACTTATGCAAAACTAGTTGCATGTCAGTCGTGGAACCAGTCTCATGTATGATGACATGTAAGGTTGGTCCGGGCCGCTTCATCCCACTATGCCACCAATATCCAAAATACATAGAAGATGCAATAACATGATCATCATCGCCCACATATAAACATATGTGTACTACACGTGCAAAGCACCTACTCATAGATCAGGCTCTGATACCACTGTTGGGTCCGCAGCATAGAAAACAAAAAAATTCCTATGATGAGAACTACACGCCAAGATCTATCTACTAGGTACAGAGCAACGGGTGGACATACATCCATCGATAACTTACCCTCGAAGACAACGAGTTTTGTTAACGAGTAGGAACTCGTGGTTGATGTAGTCGTACACTTGCGGATCTCAAGATCGTGTGGAAGTCCTAGCGCCGCAACTCAGCAGCGCATCCGTACTCACACACACATTCAAGCCACCGGACAACCTCCACCTCCTCGCTCCAGCGATCCAATGAAGCAAAGAACTCCTTCCGCATTTAAATGCCACCGGGAACATGTATCTCGCTAATCCGAGACCATGGGGGAATAATTCTAGAGGTGGAGAGAGATCCTTCACGATAAGGTGCGAGGAAGAAGGAGGAAGAGGGGGGCCTTTTATAGGAGGAGGGGGGTACTGATACATTGCAAATGTATCTATAATTTTTGATGTTCCATGCTTGGTTTTATCTACTTTCTTGTGTTTTGTTCCAACTTGGGAGTACTTTTCATATGATTTCTTGGACAAACCTATTAACAAGATTCCATAGTGCCAGTTGCCTGTTTTCTGCTGTTTTTGGTTCCAGGAAGTCAGAAAATGAATATTCTCGGAATTGGACGGGACAAAAGCCAAAGTTACTATTTTCCCGGAAGACTCACGGAGCCATAAGGAGAGTCGGAGAGGGGCCACAGGGTGGCCACACCCCCCCTTGGCGCGGGCAACCCTAGGCCGCGCCAAGGCATGGTGTGGGCCCCCTGTCTGCCCACCGACCTTGCCTCTTTCGCCTATAAGAGCCTCCTGAGGCAGAAACCCTAAGGAGCCCGATCAAAAATCCACGAAAGAGTCTGTAGCCGCCGTCATCTCCATCCCTAGATCGGGAGGGATCTGAAGCTCTTCACGACACACTTCCGGAGAGGGGAATTCACCCTGGAGGCCTTCTTCATCACCATGCAAGCCTCGAGTGTGATGCGTGAGTAGTTCATCCTTGGACTACGGATCCATGTAGTAGCTAGATAGCTGGTTCTCCTCCTTTGTGCTTTCATGTCTAGATCTTGTGAGCTCCGTTCATGATCAAGGTCATCTATTTGTAATTCTGCATGTTGTGTTTGCGGGGATCCGATGGATATTGAGATGCTATTTCAGATTGATTATTGATTCTATCATGTCTTTGTTATTTGTGATCTTGCATGCTTTCCGTTGTTAGTAGCTATCTTGGCCAAGTAGATGCTAGCAACTCCAAGAGTTAGTATTTATGCTCGATAGTGGGTTCATGCCTCTGGTAATCTGGGGAAGTGACAGAAATCTCTAAGGTACTAGATGTGATGTTGCTACTAGGGAGAAAACAACAATCCTTTGTTCATAGAAAAATCGTATTGTTTACTTTACACGCAGTTCGTAAAGCAATAATCTGTTGCTTGCAACTTAATCTTGGAGGGTTCGATGATAACCTGAAGGTGGATTATTAGTCATAGATGCAGTTGGATGGCGGTCTATGTATAATATTGTAATGCCCAATCAAGTCTCAAAGGATTCAAGATGATTAGTATATGCATGTATTGCTTTCTCGATGTTTGTCAATTGCCCCGCTGTAATTTGTTCACCCAGCATGTTATCTATCTAAGGAGAGCCACCTCTAGTGAACTATGGATCCCGGTCCTTTTCTTTTACATACAATCTACAATCTTTTACTGCTTTGTGTTTACTTTCTGCAAACTTTTACTTCTTTCCATTCGATACGTTTAATCCTTTGTTTTCCGCAAAACACGGTGAGATTGACAACCTCATCGCAAGTTGGGGACAAAGTTTTGTGGTTGTGTTGTGCAGGCCTCCACGTTGCTACTAGCACTGGTAGTGCGCCCTACCAAAGCTCAGCTAGTAACACCTTTGGGATGTTTCCTTGCTCCTACTGGTTCGATTAAACCTTGGTTTCATAACTGAGGGAAACTTGCTGCTGTGCTCATCATACCTTCCTCTTGGGGTTCCCAACGAGCTCTACATCAACACCGCCATCAAGCATTTTTCTGGGCGCCGTGAATTGAGCCATCAAGCATTTTTCTGGCGCCGTTGCCGGGGAGTCAAGGACATCTTCACAAGGGGAGTCCCTCATAACCAATCTCTTTACTTTGTTGTTTTTGTTTTGCTTAGTTTCTTTTTGCTTTGTTTGCTTGTTTTGTTATTCAAAAACACAAAAAAATTAGTTTTACTAGTTTGCTTTCTTACTTAAAAATCCAAAAAAATGACTACTCTTGAAAACACTAAGTGGTGTGACTTCACTAGCACCAACAACAATGATTTTATGAGCACACCTATTGCTCCACATGTTCCTGAAGCTACTTTCTTTGAGATAAAACCTGCTTTGCTCAATCTTGTTATGAGAGAACAATTTTCTGGTATTGGTAATGAAGATGCTGCTTCCCATCTAAATAACTTTGTTGAACTTTGTGAGATGCAAAAGCATAGGGATGTAGATGGTGATATTATTAAGCTTAAATTGTTTCCTTTCTCTTTGAGAGGAAAAGCTAAAGAATGGTTGAATTCCTTAACTAGGAATAGTATTGATTCTTGGACTAAGTGCAAAGATGCTTTCATTGGAAAATACTATCCTCCTGCTAAGATTATATCTATGAGAAGTGAAATAATGAAGTTTAAACAACTTGATAATGAGCATGTTGCTCAAGCTTGGGAAAGAATGAAATCTTTGGTAAAGAATTGTCCCACTCATGGACTGACTGCTTGGATGATCATCCAAACTTTTTATGCGGGATTGAACTATTCTTCAAGGAACCTATTGGATTATGCTGCAGGAGGTACTTTTATGACCATCACTTTGGGTGCTGCAACAAAACTTCTGGACAATATGATGGTTAATTATTCTGAATGGCATACTGAGAGAGCTCCACAAGGTAGGAAGGTAAATTCTGTTGAGGAAACCTCCTCCTTGAGTGATAAGATTGATATTATTATGTATATGCTTGTTAATGGGAAATCCCATATTGATCCAAATAATGTTCCTTTAGCCTCTTTGGTTGCTCAAGAAGAGCAAGTTGATGTGAACTTCATAAAAAACAACAATTTTGGTAACAATGCTTATGGTAATAATGCTTATAGGAACAATTTTGGTAACAACAATTATAAGCCATATCCTCCCAACAATGGTAATGCTTATGGAAGTTCCTACAACAATAATAGGAGTGCTCCCTCTGAACTTGAAGTTATGCTTAAAGAGTTTATTAGTAAACAAACTGCTTTCAATAAAACTATCGAGGAAAAACTCTCTAATGCTGAAAGAAATATAGCATCTTTGGCTGAAGCTCAATCTTCTTTGAATAAAATGGCTGCTAAACCTGAAACTAATGATAATCCCTTTGCAGCTACTAATGCTATACAAGTAAGAATTGATGAAAATGTTACACTATAACATCCCAAAACTTTAATCCAAGCTTATCAAGATCCAAATCATCAAAATTAGGGTTAACAAAAACTTTTCCATTTCAAAATATGAAAGCATTCATGTGTATGTGCATTTAAATTAGGAGTTGATTTGAATTACCATGGTTGTGTGATTCATTGCTTGTAAAATGTTTCTTAGGTGAAATAAACATCATCTAAATAATTCCCAAAGAAAAACAACTCAAAATGAATAATTGAAGTGAATGGTCATTTTGGCCAAATTAACTATCATGCCTACTTTGGCTATACCTAGTACTCAAAACATAACAGAAACATTTGTGGATCTTTACACCCCTTGCTAGTACACATAATGAGGTACCAAGGCCCACTTTGTGATCTGCTAAAAACATTCAAATGCTAATTTTAAATGACAGTTTAAAATTGAATCTAATTCATATGGGAAGATCCCACTATTTCAAAAACCACTCAAACAAGCTCAATTTTCAAAACCCAAGCAACCACAAAGTCTCAAGCTTATGCCTAGCAAAACCACCAAAAATCTTTTCAAAATTCAAAAAGAAATTTCATGCGGCCATTTCATCAAACACATGGCAGGCATGATTTACACCCTAATCCTAGCTCACTATTTTGAACAGGGTTTTGCCCCCAAATGATCTCCATTTAATATCTTTGTCCCCTCTTGATCTAACCAGGCCATTAACACCCATCCCCTACCCCCCTAGCAGCCATGCCATGCCAACCCGAGGACATGCTCGCCGGCTAAACCTTGCCCTGCTGCAGCAGACCATCTCCCCCTCTCTCGCCATGTCTAGGAGGTAGCCAGAACCTTACCATCGCCCACTGTCCCCTCCCCAAGCCAAGCCAAGCAGTGGACCATCGAGGAAACCCCGCGCCCAGTGCCACCATGCCATGCCGAGCACGCGCCAGAGCGCCGCACCCGGCACACGTGCACAAGCCGCCGCTCGACTGCAGCCCGCGCCCACCGCTCCGCCACGACCCAGGGAACACGAGGGACATGCCCGTTCGCCGCCGAACGCACCACAGCCACCGCTCACCATGGACACCGCCGCCTCTGCCGCTCAGAGCGCCAATTGCCCCTGACCGCATACCACCGCCCCTAAGCCAACATTAAGTTCCTAGAGCACCGCCAGGAGACCGCCCGTTGATCGCCACCCTCAGCCATGCCGCTAGCTGCCCGTAGCCATGTCGCCACCGTCGCCTACCCATCCCTCTCGGCCTCGCCGTCGAGCCTATAAAAGGAGGGCACCCCCAGCCATTTGAAGTACACCACTCCACTCACCTCACCTTACTAATCATCCCACACCACTAGCCGAAGCAAGGGGAGCAGCAGCTCGCCGGAATTGCACCGGAGCAGGCCGCCTCTGGAGGAGAAGGGCGCCATTGCACCACCCCGCCTCGATGCCTGAGCTCGCCGTCGACCACCAGTCCGTTTGCCCGCCTCTCCGTCGTCGCTGGAGCCCTGGTACGCCCCCTATGCACCCCCACCAAGCCGCTAGGGTTCGAGCTCGCCGGTGACAGGTCCGTCGTCGACGACGATCCACAGCCGTTGATCCCCACTCTAATCCAACGTCCCACATTGCCCCGTACCGCTTCACGCATTATGAGCCGCTGACTGGTGGACCCCCTATCAGCTGAGCCCCGCGCTGCGGAGTGACACTGGGCCGGCCCGTTAGAGTGTCCCACGCGACCCAGTTAGTTTGAATTAGGATTTTCCTATTTAGTTTAAACTTAGTACTGTCTCTGAGTTTGAAAATCAATTCAGAGAGATTTACAACTCCAAATTGCATGAAACCAATTTTTTCTGAAAGGTATTGAAATGATATATCCAAGCCCGTTGGATTTAATTCAATTAGAGTTATAGATCTCTCCTAGTAAAAATAATAAAACAGAAGCATTTGCACCTTGCAACATTTTTATAAAATCAACCAAGTTAGCTTTTGAGTTGATTCCAACTTTCAAAAATCACATTTCACCATACCTATCTGAATATGAAATAATATTAAGGTTTATATGCAGTGACTTTGGACTAGTACTAAAATAATGCTATATAGGCATTTCTAGTCACTTTAAATCATTAAATAATGAACTTAAACCAAAGTAATTATGATCCAACCCTTAAATCCCATTCCCACATGTTAGAATATGTGGTGATGACATGTGTCCACATGATCCCATATTCTAAGTGGTGAATATTAAATCTTAGTTAATTTTTCAATGAGTAGAGATTACTTTTCTAAAATAAAAAGGATGAAACTATTGAATTAAACTTGTGATGCTTGAGATGATAATAGATCATCAAATGTGTGTCTTAGAATGCTAATTAGACAAGTTAAGTATTGTTTGGTGATTGTGTACTCCGTATGTATTTATAGACGATAGTACCGACCAATTCTACGAGGAGGAGGAGTTCTACCAAGAAGAAGAAGAAGAAAACTTCAACCATTGCACCAACCAAGGCAGGCCACCATTAGCAATGCAAGCTAACACTTGCAAGCTATTGTAGTAAGCTAGAATTAAGCTAGTTAACTTGATCCAAAATGCTATAGGCATGCTTAAGTCATAGCACTTTGACTATTAGTTACCCCAAGTCTTATTTACAAGCTTTACTTCCTTTACTTTACCCAAAGTTTTTACTTGTTTTGAAGGTAGCATAAAGACTATAAAACTTGACCTATTTAGAACCATTTAGATGTCATTCTATGGCATGAGATTGATCCCACCATTTCCACCTTAGTGAACACTCATAACTTAGTAGCTTAGAGGAGATAAAAAACTTGAGTCACTTAGATGGGAACACTTTGTGAAAATGAATTATGCAAACCTTGGAATGATGAGTCATTCTATTGAGATGTTTTGACATGTGTTGAGAAACACAAATGGTTTGTGATGGTGAAATGTTGAGGCATGAGCCTTAACCCTTTTACAAAACTGATGGTTGGATTCGGATGCGATACCATTCCAAATTTACCGTACAACCACACTACCTGAATTGGGTAAGGCTTAGCCGGAAGTTTATATGCATTAGTATTAGTTCCCTCACGGGAGAGGTTTGAGCTGAGGCTACCTCTCAATGTTGTCCACCTATGCAGTGCCCTGATGACCCACAAGTATAGGGGGTGTATTGCAGTATTTTCAAGGGAAGTGAAACCCAATTTATTGATTCGACACAAGGGGAGCCAAAGAATATTTATAAGCCTTAACAACTGAGTTGCCAATTCAGCTGCACCTGGAAACAATCTTGCTCACAGCAGTTTATCAGTACCAACAGTTTTGTAGTAGGAATAGTAAAGTAACAGCAGTAGTAAAGCAAAGACAGTAGTAACAAAAGCAGTAAACAGTGGGATTCGAGTGTGGTAGGCATAGGGATGGATGGACGGGATTTGAATGGACAAGACAATTCACATAGCAATCAGAACATAGGGCAATTGAAGATAAATAAGACAAAGCATCCAAGTACTAGACAATCCTAGGCATGTGTTCCATATATAGTCATACGTGCTCGCAATGAGAACTTGCACAACATCTTTTGTCCTGCCAGCTTGTTTGCAGCGGGGCCTCTAGGGAACTACTGGCAATTAAGGTGCTCCTTTTAATAGAGCACCGGAGCAAAGCATTAACACTCCATGAACACATGTGATCCTCACATCAAAGCCATTCCCTTCCGGTTATCCCGATTTCTGTCACTTCGGGGCCATAGGTTCTGGACAACAACGTGTGTATACAACTTGTAGATAAGACCAGAAACAATACTATCATAATGAATCAATAACATGTTCAGATCTAAAATCATGGCACTTGGGCCCTAGTGACAAGCATTAAGCACAACAAGTCACAACAAAGTCATAAAGCACTAATAAAAGATACTAGGCACCATGCCCTAACAATCTGATGCCATTACATGAACGATCTCATCCAATACCTACCATCCCCATAGCCTACAGCGGGGGATTACTCACTCATAGATGGGGGAAACATGGATTGTCGATGGAGAAGCGATGGTGATGATGATGGCGATGATCTCCTCCAATTCCCCGTCCCAGCAGGGTGCAGAATGTAGATTCTTGTGCTGTTTCATGGAATCTGGTGGTGGCGGCGGAGCGGAACTCCTTCTAGAAAAACGTCGAACCCCCAAAGTTTTTAGGTCAGAAGGCTCCTTATAGGCGAAGAGAGAGGCCGAGGGTGCTAGGGGCCCACCACCCACCTGGCTGGCCGCGCCAAGAGGTGGTGTGGCCACCCCGTGGCTCTTCTCCGTCTCGTATTCTGGCTCCTAGACTCTTCGGGTGAAATAGGATTTTTGGCATATTTTCCGGGATTTTTCCTGATAGTTGATTTTCTGCACAAAAAGTAGACACCAAGGCAATTACTGCAAAAAAATCGATCCGCATTAGTTGTATCCAAATCACACAAGTTTAGAGGAGAAATAATAGCAAAAGTGTTCGGTAAAGTAGATACGTTTTAGACGTATCAACTCCCCCCAAGCTTAGCTTATTGCTTGTCCTCAAGCAATTCAGTTGAAAACTGAGTGCGATAAAAGAACTTTCACGAACACATTTGCTTCATATGATGTAAATATTCTCAGCAATGTGATCAACTACCTGGACAATTCATAATAAAGAATATGCAACCAAGTCTACTTAATAGTCTTTGCAAGCTATGAAGAGATTCCAACTCAAGAATAATAAGTAGCATGAAGCACGAACATAAGCAACATTACAATGCTCATAAAAAGGTATGATAGAGTGGTATCTCGCTTGCCTTTTATTATGAATGCCAAGGCACCTCCAAAGTTCAAGTGGTGACTAGAAGTAAAGATATCAAGAATACAAGCATCAAAGTCATAACACAAATAATCAAGTAATGGAACAAACATAAAGAATGACAACTATGCTCTCAAGAAGGTGCTCAAAGAATATGTGGAGACTCAACAAGTAGAAGAAAAGGTTTTGAATAATTTGAAAGGCTTCCAAATGCTGAAAGTATGGTACTCGTTAGCTTTGAGCTCTCATTGCCCCTATCATAAGCATCTTTAATGTGGTTAAGGTGAAAGTGACACAACTAAGAGCATGTGCTTGACAAGTTATAAATCGAAGTCTCATGCCCCTTACTTACGAAGACCGATCCTCATGCTACTCAACTTCAGTCACAAGTAAGATCTTGTCACTGTAAGTATATATGTATCATAGAGAACCGCCAACGGGGTACCCCTTGCACATGACACGGGAGCTATCCCATAATCAAAATACAAGGCAAGCAGACAATGAGCATCTTGGCGATCTTTTTATTTACTATGTGCATAGATTTTTATTGAGGATGCTTCATAGAATGCTCATTATGGTTATGCTGCAAGTTTCCACCATGATTAGGCATGGCTTAGGCTAGCGGCCCAGGCGTTTCTCTAACATACATACAAACTCCATGATCTTACAAGTTCCACTTTTATTTCACACCGCCGGGATCCATAAGCAAAAGAACATGATATCAACTAGGTACAAAATACCTATGAAGCGTTGAAAGCGGTCCCCATGATGCATGGTTCTGCTAACTTCAACTCATAAAGCGCAAGCATACGCACAACAAAGAAGGACGCAATGGTCCAGGTTTATTAAGTGCAAGAAAATAAAGTGTGCCATCAAGTTCGTGAGAGCTTTACTAACTAACTTTTTCATAACAAGCAAACATTTTATTCGAAAGAAAACAAGGCATATTGAATATGCACGGAGGTAGCAAATGATGCTAATGGGTAGGTATGGTGGACACTTTGGAAATATTTTGTTTAGGGAGTTGGGAACTTGAGTAAAATATACTCAGAAAAAGTGAAGGCTAGCAATAGTAAGGGAGCGACAAACGAGAGAGCAATAGCTATCATTATCATGCTTGCAATAAAATAGGACTACTCATGGCATGAAAGTGATTCAAGATCCTCAAGGCAAAATAATTCATCAATGCTTAACTGATTATCACAGTCATGTGCATGCGTGAGCATGTGCCAAGTAAATCAAATGAAACATTCAGAGGAGGATACCATGGTGCCATACCAATTTATGAATAGAGCAATGCAAGCAAACATTTGTAAGACATGCTACAAACTATTAGCGAGCTGGAGCTAATCATAAGAAAGCAAGAACTATTATGCATCCAAAGAAAACATACACTCTACATGAACGAACTAAGCATGCCCACAATGATGAGTATATGTACAACAATGAAAACAAATAGAGTTTGTTACCAGCCTCTTACCATGCCTCAAGTTGTCACTGATCCTCATTATTGCTCTTCACTTGTGTGGCTTGAATAATAATATGAAAACAATATCCACTGAGGACTGCCGAACCCTGTAGCAAACTCCCAAAGAAGAACGACAAATATTTTTGGTGTTTTTGATTTTTAAATAAGAACCAAAAGAGAGAAACAAGCAAAGAAAAATCTTTTTGGGTTTTTGAAATAGTTCAAACAAAGCAAAAAGGGAAAAATAAACCAAGGCAAAAAGAAGAAGCAAACCAAAGAGAAACAACAAAAATATTTTTGGTCTTTTGTGTTTTTAGAAAGCAAAAGCAAAGAAGAACGAAAACTAAAAAGAGAACAAAAACATGAATATACAAAGTACCGACGCAACATGATATGGAGATGAGTGCGGTGTCGGCGTACCTCCCCCCAAGCTTAGGCTTTTGGCCTAAGTGGGTATCAATCCCAAGCTAGCCAGGATGAAGTGTCACCCTGGTACGACGAAGAGGTCCCCTCATCCTGGTGCGAACTCGAGTACGTCCCTCTGTAATGCGCGAAATAATCATAGGAGGGCACATCCTCCTGGTGCTGCTCGTGGAAACCCAGCAAGCAAAGCTGCTCGTCCACCTCCTCCTTGGAGCGCGACCACGGTCTCCTGTGAACACTAAACAAAGCAGGCTGTGGCAAAAGGATCTCCCTTTCATCCCCGTCAGTGAAAAGCATCCTATATACTAGATTGTTCAAATCAGAGGTAGCAGTGAAAAAGTGATGAGTTTTCATGGCAACAAGGTCAAGCCTTTGTGGTGCCAGCATAGCATCATAGGGATCCACTGAAAGACCTAATGCATTGACTATACGCGAGGCAATGATGCCCCCATAGATAGGCCCCCTAGAAGCTAGGCGGCGAGCAATAAGCGAGCCAAGATTGTACCGAGTATCATTGTTAAGCCCAGCAGCAAGGAATGCTAAATGATAGTTGGAGATATTACTTGTGTTCTCCCTACCCAGTAGACTAGTAGCAAGATAATATGCAAAGTATCTAAGAGCAGGGAGTTGGATATTTCTTATCTTTCCGCACTGCGCCACGCGGTCATCATCATTGGTCACCCCTCGGTAAAGCTCCAACAAATCAGCGGGCCGCCCTTGAATTTTCTTCACGGTCCCTGTCATGCGCACACCTACAATACTGCAAAATCTCTCCAAAGGCATGGTGAAGGGCAGATCATAGATTTTAAAAGAGACAGTAGACTGATAGGGTGTGTTAGTAAACGTGAAGCTCTCAACAAAAGTTTTGGTGAGCATAGCGTATTGTGCACTCTCATCTTGCATATATGAGGTCAAACCAACCCTCTCAATCAGTAGCAAGAAATCATCAAGAATACCTACAGCTTGTAAGAAAGTAAAACAAGGAAAAGAGGATGGGTGAGCATCCCCATCATCCCTTTCACTGCCAATACGAGTTGCAATGAGATCTTCATTGTATGATGGCCTAGCTTCAGAGGCTGTTCTTGAGGGCCTCGACCTCCTAGGTGCATCACTCTCAAATATCTCTCCAAAAGTATGGTTGTTCATGCTTGGTATTCTGAAATTTAAACACCTATTAAACAAGTGATTGCAAAGTAAATATAATGAAGGATTCTACTCATAGGGACTTGCAAGAGGCCTAAACATGCATCAAAACTATATCTCTAAGCATCAAACAAGCTTACAAGCCCTCATAACCAGTCACCTATAGCAGCAAAATACTCAACATATAATCTACTAAACACAAATCTACTTGGACAAGGGGAGGAGTCACATACCAGGGAACAAATGCTCCAAATTTCAGCAAGAAAGATGGGCTGAGCAAGGAGATCGAAAAAATCGAGAGCAAGCACAGCAAGAACGTGATTTTGAGCAATGAACTGGAGCTTACTCGCGCGAGAGAGAAAAGTGGCAGGTGGGAGAGGTAGTGGGGGGCAGGGGTGGCCCACACTAGGGCATGGCGCCACCCAAGGCTGCCGGGCCACCATGTGGTGTGCCTTCCTGGTGGGCCCCCTGGTACCTCCCAGGTACTCCTCTGCCCCTTTTTCACGTAAAAATTTAATATGAATTTTCTGGAATTTTTCGAGACACTTTATTTTTGGGTATTTTTCAGAAATAGAAGAATGATTTTTCCGATGATGATTTTTTGAAACATGATGCAAGGACAAAACAAGGCTAGAACTACAGAAGTTCTAACATGCAAGCAACTAACAACAAAAATAAAACTAAACGAAAGCAAAAACTAAAATGCAAAGGATAGAAATAAACGGAGATAATCATAATGGAAACATTGTTTTGTTCAATGGAATCCTTTTGTTAACACGGTTGATCAAGTCTTGCTACCAAAACAATTGCATATGAGACAAAACTTTGTACTCCACTAATGATTATGTTACCTCAACCTTGATAGCAATGGTCCCAATTATAATAGTTTCAAATTTTTCTCTTGGTATGGGACAATATATTTCTCCAACTTGAATGCCTTCAACATGTTCAATTGAATTCAAACCATAAGTCCTTTCAATCTTATTGGGGAAATAGACAGTATGTTCCTTGTCATTAACATCGAAGGTCACCTTTCCTTGATTACAATTAATAACAGCTCCTGCAGTATTAAGAAAAGGTCTCCCAAGAATAATAGACATATTATCATCTTTGGGCATTTCAAGCACAACAAAATCAGTTAATATCAAGCAATTGTGAGCCACCTGAACAGGTACATCCTCACATATACCCACAGGAATAGTGGTAGATTTATCAGCCATTTGCAAAGATATATCAGTTGGTATTAATTTTTCAAGTTGAAGCCTCTTATAGAGAGAGAAAGGCATAACGCTAACTCCAGCTCCCAAATCACACAAAGCAGTTCTAACATAACTGAATAGAGCAAGGGATAGTTGGAATCCCTGGGTCTCCAAGTTTCTTAGGAACCTTACCATTGAAGGAATAATTAGCAAGCAAAGTAGAAATTTCTTCATTAGGGATCTTCCTTTTATTCGAGACAATGTCCTTCATATACTTTGAGTAAGGAGGCAATTTAATAGCATCAGTCAAAGGAATTTGCAAGAATAAAGGCTTCATCCACTCACAAAACTTATTATAGTGTTCATCTTCTTTTGACTTGTGTTTCTTATCATGGAAAGGCATAGGTTTTTGGACCCAAGGTTCTCTTTCACTACCATGTTTCTTAGCGATAAAATCTTCTTTGGTGTATTTAGTATTCTTAGTGTGGTTTTCAGGTTCTTCTTCAACTTTTTCTTCATTAGGAACAACATTTTCTTCATTACCACTTTCAGTTTCAGCATCAGAGATAGATATACTATTAGGATCTATAGCAGGTTCAGAGGGTTCTACAACAGTTTTATGTTTCTTTTTCCTTTTCTTACGAGTAGAACCACTGTTTTCAGCTTGTTGAGAATCCTGCTCGATTCTTTTGGGATGCCCTTCAGGATATAGAGGATCCTGGGTAGCAGCTCCACTTCTAGTTCTAATTTCATAAGCATGTTTTTCTTTAGCAGCATTAACTAGCAAGTTGTTTTGCACTTTAACGAGTTGATCTATTTGAGTTTAAACCATTTGAAAGTGTTTAACAATCATTTTAACATCATTAGAGGTTCTTTCCACAATATCTTTCAACTCAACAATAGCTCTAGTGTTTTCCATTAGATGATTTTGCACCCTTTTATTAAAGTTATCTTGCTTAACAATAAAGATATCGAATTCTTCTAAGCATTGATCAGGAGGTTTAGAGTAAGGGATGTCACCTTCATCAAAGTGTTGGAGAGAGTGTACCTCAATAGTGGATGAGTAGGGAATAGGCATACATAATTCTTCTATAGGAGGTAAATTCTTGACATCTGCAGCTTAAATTCCCTTCTCCTTAAGACATTTCTTAGCTTCCTTCATCACTTCATCATTTAATTCAATAACTCCCATCTTCTTTGATGTTGGAATAGGCACAGGAATAGATGGTTCGGGTACAATTACTTCAGGTATAGCTTGTTTAGGAGGAGTCCAAACTTCATAATTCTTGCTTATTTTAGCCATTAATTCCTCAGCTTCCTTAGGAGTCCTATTCCTGAAAACACAATCAGCACAACTATCTAGGTATGTCCTAGATTCTTCGGTTAGTCCATTATAAAATATATCAAGAAGCTCATTCTTAGGTAATGTACTTCTAGCCTGTGCATGAATCAAAGCACAAAACCTTGCCCAAGATTCAGGCAATACCTCTTTTTCTCCCTGTTTAAAATCAAAAAGTTCCTGCAAAATAGCATGTCTAGCATCGAGGAAAATATTTCTGCAGGAAAGTACTAATCAAGCACTCAGGCTATCAATAGATCCAGAGGTAAATTACTAAACCAAGTTTTAGCTTCTCCTTTCAAAGGAAAAGGAAAATCTTAGCAACAAAGTAAGTATGCATCTTAATATCATCAGAAAACAAGCCACTCATGGTAGAAAGTTCATTCATATGTGCTACCGCACTTTCATTCTTAGTCCCACAAAAAGGTTCTTTCTCGACAATAGCTATGTAAGATAGATCGAGAGAGAAATCATAATCTTCATCTATAATGTTTATGGGAGAAGCAGCAAACTTAGCATTAGGAGACAATTTGGGTCTAATAGCACGCCTCTCAAGGAGACTCTTAGCATCGCTCCTATCATGGGTGTTTTTACATTCTTTAATAAACTCATCACTCATCTCAACATAACCATCTTCAATATCATAACTCCCACTAGACTCAGGTGAGCTAACAGGTGTGGTAGTGTCTTCATTAGGAGTTTTGGTATTTCCAGCTATAACTCTAGCAATCGTAGCATCTAGGAAAGGACCTAATGAACCACACTTATCAAGCACAGTAGAACCAGCATCATAAGCATCAGAAGTTTCAGCAGTAGTAGCAGTGTGTGTAGCATGTGTATGTGGTGGTGTAAGGAACTTACTCAGATCAGACGGTGAATCAAGAGCAACAGAGGTGTTCAGAACCGTACCTCTTCTTGTAGTGGATGGTAAAATAGGAACCTTGCTATCACGATACTTACCCATGATGGATGGATAGCAGCGAACAATAGAGAATCCAAGTGGACTTGATAAATAAAGCTTATGTTCCCCGACAACAGCACCAGAAAATAGTCTTGATGACCCACAAGTATAGGGGGTGTATCGCAGTATTTTCGAGGGAAGTGAAACCCAATTTATTGATTCGACACAAGGGGAGCCAAAGAATATTTATAAGCCTTAACAACTGAGTTGTCAATTCAGCTGCACCTAGAAACAATCTTGCTCACAACAGTTTATTAGTAGCAACAGTTTTGTAGTAGGAATAGTAAAGTAACAGCAGTAGTAAAGCAAAGACAGTAGTAACAAAAGCAGTAAATAGTGGGATTCGAGTGCGGTAGGCATAGGGATGGATGGACGGGCATTGCATGGACAAGACAATTCACATAGCAATCAGAACATAGGGCAATTGTAGATAAATAAGATAAAGCATCCAAGTACTAGACAATCCTAGGCATGTGTTCTATATATAGTCATACGTGCTCGCAATGAGAACTTGCACAACATCTTTTGTCCTGCCAGCCCGTTTGCAGCGAGGCCTCTAGGGAACTGCTGGCAATTAAGGTGATCCTTTTAATAGAGCACCGGCGCAAAGCATTAACACTCCATGAACACATGTGATCCTCACATCAAAACCATTCCCTTCCGGTTATCCTGATTTTTGTCACTTCGGGGCCATAGGTTCCGGACAACAACGTGTGTATACAACTTGTAGATAAGACCAGAAATAATACTATCATAATGAATCAATAACATGTTCAGATCTGAAATCATGGCACTTGGGCCCTAGTGACAAGCATTAAGCACCACAAGTCGCAACAAAGTCATAAAGCACTAATAAAAGATACTAGGCACCATGCCCTAACAATCTGATGCCATTACATGAACGATCTCATCCAATCCCTACCATCCCCATAGCCTACAGCGAGGGATTACTCACTCATAGATGGGGGAAACATGGATGGTCCATGGAGAAGCGATGGTGATGATGATGGCGATGATCTCCTCCAATTCCCCGTCCCGGCAGGGTGCCAGAACGGAGTTTCTGGTGCTGTTTCGTGGAATCTGGTGGTGGTGGCGGAGCGGAACTCCTTTTGGAAAATGTCGAACCCCCGAAGTTTTTAGGTCAGAAGGCTCCTTATAGGCGAAGATAGAGGCCAAGGGGTGCACAGGGCCATACCACCTGGCACTTGGCAGCTCAGGCCAAGAGGTGGTGTGGCCACCCCTGGCTCTTCTCTGTCTCGTATTCTGGCTCCTGGAGTCTTCGGGTGAAATAGGATTTTTGACATATTTTCCAGGATTTTTCCTGATAGTTGATTTTCTGCACAAAAAGTAGACACCAAGGCAATTCTGCTGAAAACAGCGTCAGTCTGCATTAGTTGTATCCAAATCACACAAGTTTAGAGGAGAAACAATAGCAAAAGTGTTCGGGAAAGTAGATACGTTTTGGACGTATCATGCCTATGGATGACAGATGGTCATGATTGGGAGGCCATGCTCATAGGAGAGGTGCTTATACTAGGGTGTGTAAAGTGAAGGTTATGTTTGATTATCTGCATACTAAGTATGATGATTCAGGGTTATCCCTGACAGATGTATCGAATCTTGTGGTGAAAGTGTACCACCTCTGCAGACTGTCAAACTATTCGAATAGCCGCGTCCGCGGTTATGGACAGTTGGAATGGCCATACTGTTTCGTTGTCAGATGTTTTTCAAACAACTTATGAAATGAATGATGAATCTTGACTTGACCACAACAGGGTTGTGTTTATGATAATAGCATCCCAACTTAAGTGATTCTAGAACTTTACTTTATCTTTCTTTGCTTCAGAACTCATCTTAGGTTTCAAACTTAACTTATAGTTAAACATAGAGTTAGCACTTTAACCTAGAACTATACTACTTGTTAGTCATAGTTTGCGAGTACTTAAAGAGTACTCATGGCTTTTTTCCCTAGCTATTCTCATGGCCAGACTATGAAGGAGACTACCAAGATGATGGCTAGCAAGACGGCTATGATAACTAGGACTATCTGCCTTCGTCAGCATTGCATGCCCCTGAAGATGGACCCCACCACTACGCTTATCCTTTAATTCCGCTGCTTGTTGTATTAAGACTAGATCATGAGATCCTTATTTGTGTAAGACCTTATGTATGGTTTGTAATGGATGATGTACTGTGATATCCAATCTGTTATGTCTCGCAAAAATGGTAATCCTGAGATTGCGAGGTATGGCATAACGGGCATCTGGGATTAAAAATCCGGGTGTTGACAAGTTGGTATCAGAGCCATCCTGACCATAGGAGACCCTAGTTAGAATGGACATCCAAACAAAAACTTAGTTTCAAAACCAAAGTGAGTATTTATGAAAAACTATTTCCTCTCTTACCCTTGTGGATTCATTCTTTCTCAAAAATTCATGTTCCTCAAAATTCTTACATTACTACTTAAAATTTGACACACTTGATCACTTCACTAATCTCCTCATCCTTAATTCTTGTAGATGGAGACTCAGTTCAGCAATTTTTACCAGTTGGGAAACGGAGGTCAACTGATCTTCGAGAGGGATCTAGATTCACTGTCGGAGTTACTGGGACGCCCACATCCGGAGTTTCTTGGAGCTCAACTTCCAGGACCCCCAGGAGGAGACCTACAGTGGCTAGTCACTGCAGATCTTAGAGGAAGCATCGAAGCACCAACTTCCGGGAGAATTCAGTTCTCCGTGAGAGATAACAACTGGCTAGATGGATTAGCCAGGGCAATGCATGAAGCTCTCGCACGTCTATGTGCCCTCAGCGTCAACAAAATCCAAGGAACCCGTTTTGCCCACTATGCAAGACGTGACTTCATGGGAATGCCGATGGAGATGCCAAGTCACCCAGAGTTGAGGCGTCAAGTGGAGAATCTTGACTTCTTGCTGCACGACAAACAGCAGAAACTGGACAATGCTAGGGAGTAAGCCAACCAGAACCGTGCCATTGCCGACCAGAAGGCCCAGACTTTCGCCCTGCTCGTCCAAGATCACCAGTCTCTTTGCCGCCAGTGTGCAAAGAAGGATCGCACCATCGCCCGTCTTCGCAATAAGGTGGCCGGCCTCGAGAAGACCGTCAAGGAGCAGGAAGCTCAGCTTACCGCCAAGGAAGAAGAAGATGAGGGTGAAGACATCCAGGGAGACATGGACTCTTACCTCAGCAACGATGATGACTTTCTGGAGGAGGATGCCGTGGACTTCTACACTGACGATGAGGACTCCGACTTCATCGACGATGAGTAGATGCACTAGAGCACTGTCGTAGCATGAGATGTACTGGTCCCACTATATCGTAGCTTACAGAATCGTTCTTCAAACCATCTGTTTTCCCTTTGATTGTTGTGGTGTGGGTTGTATCGTGTGCTTGTTTTCATGAATGAAAATGAAGTTAGTGCAAAAGCCTGAGTCTAACTCAAAGTTTTAGCTTTAAAAACCCAAAACCATAAACCTTAGAATTTCCCTCTTACCCCTATATCTATCTCAATCTTCAGATGACTCATGGAAACCAAGGAGGGAGCAGCTCGTCGCAAGACCCAATGCTGCAGATCTTGCAGAATCTCATTGCAGACCGTGAAGCAAGCAGGGCAGAGCGCCAAGCCAACTTAGCAACATTGCAGCAGATCGCCCAGATGGCTCTCAAGAACCAAGGGCATGGAAATCAGGATCACCAGGGATCCAAACTCAAAAAAATTCAGAACACCAATCCCCCAATCTTTAGCCAATCTGAAAACCCATTAGATGCGGATGACTGGTTACAGACAATGGAAAACAACTTAGAAGTTGCAAGAGTTGATGAAAATGAGAAAGTTCTCTTTGCCACCCACTATCTGGCAGGAGATGCAAGAGCTTGGTGGAATAGTATCCGCAATATGAACCATGGTCAAGTGATGACATGGGAAGCATTCAAAGTCAAGTTCAGCCACACCCACGTGCCGCAAGGTCTAGTCAACAGGATGAGAGATGAATTCTGCAAATTGAAGCAAGGACGAATGACTGTGGTGGAGTACCATGATAGATTCCTGTCACTTGCCAGATATGCACCTGATGAGATCAACACGGAGGCCAAGAAGAAGGAGAGATTCCTAAACAGACTGCATGATGAGATGCAGACTGTCCTCGTCAACATCCGTTTCAAGGATCTCGAAGAACTAATCGACTCTGCCATTCAGATGGAAGGGAAGATTAACCAGGCAAACGACAACCGCAAGCGTCGCATGATGCATTAATTTGGATCCAGCAGTCACCAGAAGTACCGTCCCAACCCCTCATCGGGATATGCACCAAGGAACAATCGACCCTAAATGTCTCGCCCAAGCTACCCCAACCGTAGCGGAGGCAATGGGAAGTCCGGAGGAAACAATCACAACTCCGGCAATGCCAACAATTTCAACCGTGCACCTCCCAAGAACAACAACAACAACACTGCACCCAGAACTGGCAGCAATGTTGTGCCTGTCACAGTCAAGGACAAGTCCCAGATCACTTGTTTCGAGTGTGGAGTGAAGGGTCACTACTCCAATGAGTGTCCCAAGAATACTACCGCCAATGCCAATGTGAATGCCCCAGCTCAGCAGCAGTGTCGTGTTCAACCAGGAAGAAGATTTGCCCCAGGGAACCCTCACAACCGCAATGGCCGTCTCTTCCACATGAACGCAAAAGAGGCCCAGGAAGCGCCAGATGTAGTGCTGGGTATGTTTTTTGTCAACTCAGTTTTAGCAAGAGTATTGTTTGATTCTGGAGCATCGCATTCATTTATCACCGAAGAATTTGCATGCACTAGTAAGATTCACCCAACCAACTTGAAGCATGTCATGATAGTTCAAATCCCCGGTTCAACAACCAAAGCTAGAAAAATTTGCAAAGTTGTGCCTATCAGAATACATGGGATAGATTTTTATGCCAACCTAATTGTACTCGGAACCAAAGGATTGGAAGTAGTACTAGGTATGGACTGGATGTCAAGGCATAAAGGACTGATAGACTGTGCTAAGAAAGCCATCACCATGACCAGTAGTTCTGGAGTAACAGTAGAGCATATCTCTGAAACCTTACCCCGTCAATTCAAGTGCAACAAGAGCCTAGCCCTACCCACCATAGACCAGGTCAGAGTAGTCTGTGAATACCCCGACGTATTCCCAGATGAATTGCCAGGTATGCCCCCGGATAGGGATATTGAGTTCATTATTGAACTAATCCTCAGAACTGGACCCATAGCCCAAAAACCCTATAGCATGAACCCCTCAGAGTTAGTGGAACTGAAGAAGCAGTTGGATGCCATGTTAGAGAAAGGCTTGAGATCAGTTGACTAGAGCCCAGGTATTCTCAAAGATTGATCTTAGGACTGGTTATCACCAACTTAAGATTCGTGCAACGGATATTCCAAAGACCGCCTTTACTACTCTCTATGGTTTATACGAGTATACGGTTATGTCTTTTGGATTAACCAATGCCCCTGCTTATTTCATGAATCTCATGAATAAGATCTTTATGAATTTCCTAGATAAGTTTGTAGTTGTGTTTATCGACGACATCCTTATCTACTCCAAGTCAGAAGAAGAACATGAGCAACATCTGAGAATCATCCTAGAAACCCTGAGAGAGCATCAGTTATATGCCAAGTTCACCAAGTGTGAGTTTTGGCTGAAAGAAGTAGGATTCCTAGGACATATTGTGTCGGTCGGAGGAGTTTCTGTTGATCTCGCCAAGATCAAAGATGTCGAAGAATGGGAAGCTCCAACCACTCAAACCCAAGTCCGTGCATTTCTCAGATTAGCGGGATACTACCGCAAGTTCGTCGAAGGATTCTCGAGCATCGCCAGACCCATGACCCAATTATTGAAGAAGCACAAGAAGTTTGAATGGACAGACAAGTGTGAAGCTAGTTTCCAGGAGCTAAAGAAGAGATTAATATCAGCCCCAATATTGGTCATGCCAGACATCAACAAGCCATTTGATGTATATTGTGATGCATCCAAGATTGGTCTAGGATGTGTGTTGATGCAAGAAGGCAAAGTCATCACGTATCTGTCTTGACAACTGAAACAGCATGAGCAGAACTATCTGACCCATGATCTTGAATTAGCAGCCATAGTGCTGGCATTAAAGACATGGCGTCATTATCTGATGGGTAATCGCTGTGAGATTTACTCGGATCACAAGAGTTTAAAGTATATTTTCACTCAGAAGGAGCTGAATATGAGGCAACAGAGATGGATAGAGTTAATCAAGGATTATGACCTTGACATTCACTATCACCCCGGCAAAGCCAATGTGGTAGTGAATGCTCTTAGCAGATTGCCGTGTAGGCTAAATACCATGATCAAAGAGAAGCAACCAAGTTTGTATGAGGAGTTGGAGCAGTTCAGGACTGAATTAGTTAGAAAAGGATTTTTAGCTAGCATTGAACTTCAACCCACTTTGATTAGCCAAATCAAGGAAGCCCAGAAGGGGAATGAAAGTATTGACAGAATCAAACATCGTATTGGTACAGGAAAGGTACCTGGATTCACTGAAGACGAAGAAGGAGTACTGTGGTACAAAGGACGTATCTGTGTGCCAGCAGATTCGGAACTAAAGCAGGTTATCATGAAGGAAGCTCATGATACTCTTTATTCTATCCACCCCGGAGGAACCAAGATGTATCAGGATTTGAAAGAGCAATTTTGGTGGCACAAGATGAAGAGAGAAATCGGAAGCTACATCCCCAAGTGTGGCATCTGTCAAAGAGTGAAAGCAGAGCATCAGAGGCCTGTAGGACTGTTGCAACCATTGCAGATTCCGGAATGGAAATGGGATTCCGTAGGAATGGACTTTATCACCGGGTTGCCTACTTCTAATAGGGGAAATGACTCAATTTGGGTCATAGTTGATAGACTGTCCAAGGTAGCCCACTTTATACCTGTCAAGACTACCTACCAGAGTGTGAAGTTAGCAGAGCTGTACATTGCTAGGATTGTTAGTCTGCATGGAACCCCCAAGACCATCGTATCAGATTGAGGAACCCAGTTTACCTCGAGATTTTGGCAGAAGGTTCAGGAAGGATTGGGAACCAAGTTGAACTTCAGCACCGCGTATCACCATAACCGATGGACGGTGAGAGAGTCAACCAGATCCTAGAGGATATGCTTAGAGCTTGTGTGTTGGAATACGGATCAAAATGGGAAGACTGCTTGCCTTTCGCAGAATTCTCATATAACAATAGTTATCAAGCTAGTTTGCAGATGGCACCATTTGAATTCCTATACGGAAGAAAGTGTCGTACCCCTTTGAATTGGTCGCAAGTAGGAGAGAGTCAGATCTTTGGACTCAACATTCTCTGAGAAGCGGAAGAAAAGATTCACAAAGTCCATGAGCACCTCAAGACCGCCGAATCCAGACAGGCTGACAAGAGAAGGAGAGACATGACTTTCAATATCGGAGATTTTGTGTATCTCAAGGTTTCACCATTGAAGGGAACTCAACGCTTTAGTCTGAAAGGAAAATTAGCCCCCAGATATATCGGGCCCTTCAAGATTCTAAACCTTCGGGGAGAAGTATCGTATCAACTGGAACTACCTGAAGAGATGTCAGCCATCCACAATGTGTTCCATATCTTGTTACTTCGCAAATGCTTGGAAGTGCCCGAGAAGACTGAAGTTTTCAATAACATCGATCACAGAGTTGTAGAGATCAACAATGACCTGACCTATCGGGAAGTGCCCATCCATATCTTATAAGAAGCCTACAGAACCACCAGGACCAGGAGCATCAAGTTTCTCAAGATTCAGTGGAGCAACCATACCGAGGAGGAAGCCACTTGGGAGCGCGAAGATTACATTAGGATAGAGTTCCCAGATCTCTTTAGTTCCTAGTTTTCTTTGTAAATCTCGGGACAAGATTTTGTTTAAGGGGGGAAGGTTTGTAACATCCCAAAACTTTAATCCAAGCTTATCAAGATCAAAATCATCAAAATTAGGGTTAACAAAAACTTTTCCATTTCAAAATATGAAAGCATTCATGTGTATGTGCATTTAAATTAGGAGTTGATTTGAATTGTCATGGTTGTGTGATTCATTGCTTGTAAAATGTTTCTTAGGTGAAATAAACATCATCTAAATAATTCCCAAACTTTTCCCAAAAAAACAACTCAAAATGAATAATTGAAGTGAATGGTCATTTTGGCCAAATTAACTATCATGCCTACTTTGGCTATTCCTAGTACTCAAAACTTAACAAAAACATTTGTGGATCTTTACACCCCTTGCTAGTACACATAATGAGGTACCAAGGCCCACTTTGTGATCTGCTAAAAACATTCAAATGCTAATTTTAAATGACAGTTTAAAATTGAACCTAATTCATATGGGAAGATCCCACTATTTCAAAAACCACTCAAACAAGCTCAATTTTAAAAACCCAAGCAACCATAGAGTCTCAAGCTTATGCCTAGCAAAACCACCAAAAATCTTTTCAAAATTCAAAAAGAAATTTCATGCGGCCATTTCATCAAACACATGGCAGGCATGATTTACGCCCTAATCCTAGCTCACTGTTTTGAACAGGGTTTTGCCCCCAAATGATCCCCATTTAATCTCTTTGTTCCCTCTTGATCTAACTAGGCCATTAACACCCATCCTCTACCCCCCTAGCAGCCATGCCATGCTAACCCGAGGACATGCTCGCCGGCCAAACCTTGCCCCGCTGCAGCAGACCATCTCCCCCTCTCTCGCCATGTCTAGGAGGTAGCCAGAACCTCACCGCCGCCCACTATCCCCTCCCCAAGCCAGGCCAAGCAGTGGACCACTGAGGAAACCCCGCGCCCAGTGCCACCACGCCATGCCGAGCACGCGCCAGAGCGCCGCACCCAGCACGCGTGCACAACCCGCCACTCGACCGCAGCCCGTGCCCACCGCTCCGCCACGACCCAGGGAACACGAGGGACATGCCCGTTCGCCGCCCAACACACCACAGCCATCGCTCACCGTGGACACCGCCGCCTCTGCCGGTCAGAGCGCCAGCTGCCCCCGACCGCATACCACCGCCCCTAAGCCAGCATTAAGTTCCTAGAGCACCGCCAGGAGACCGCCCGTTGATCGCCACCCTCAGCCATGCCGCTAGCCGCCCGTAGCCATGTCGTCACCGTCGCCTTCCCATCCCTCTCGGCCTCGCCGTCGAGCCTATAAAAGGAGGGCACTCCCAGCCATTTGAAGTACACCACTCCACTCCCCTCACCTTACTGATCATCCCACACCACTAGCCGGAGAAAGGGGAGCAGCAGCTCGCCGGAATTGCACCGGAGCAGGCCGCCTCTGGAGGAGAAGGGCGCCGCTGATTGCGACCACCCCCGGAGCTGCCTCGACCATCCCTGAGCTCGCCGTCGACCACCAGTCCGTTTGCCCGCCTCGCCGTTGTTGCTGGAGCCCTGGTACGCCCCCTATGCACCCCCACCAAGCCGCTAGGGTTCGAGCTCGCCGGTGACAGGTCCGTCGTTGAGGACAATCCACAGTCATTGATCCCCACTCTAATCCAACGTCCCACATTGCCCCGTACCGCTTCGCGCGTTATGAGCCGCTGACCGGTGGACCCCCCTGTCAGCTGAGCCTCGTGCTGCAAAGTGACATTGGGCCAGCCCGTTAGAGTTTCCCGCTTGACCCAGTTAGTTTGAATTAGGATTTTCCTATTTAGTTTAAACTTAGTTCTGTCTCTGAGTTTAAAAATCAATTTAGAGAGATTTACAACTCCAAATTGCATGAAACCAATTTTGTCTGAAAGGTATTGAAATGATCTAGCCAAGCCCGTTGGATTTAATTCAATTAGAGTTATAGATATCTCCTAGTAAAAATAATAAAACAGAATCATTTGCACCTTGCAACATTTTTATAAAATCAACCAAGTTAGCTTTTGAGTTGATTCCAACTCTCAAAAATCAAATTTCACCATACCTATCTGAATATGTAATAATATTAAGGTTTATATGCAATGACTTTGGACTAGTACCAAAATAATGCTATATAGGCATTTCTAGTCACTTTAAATCATTAAATAATGAACTTAAACCAAAGTAATTATGATCCAACCCTTAAATCCCATTCCCACATGTTAGAATATGTGGTGATGACATGTGTCCACATGATCCCATATTCTAAGTGGTGAATATTAAATCTTAGTTAATTTTTCAATTAGTAGAAATTACTTTTCTAAAATAAAAAGGATGAAACTATTGAATTAAACTTGTCATGCTTGAGATGATAATAGATCATCAAATGTGTGTCTTAGAATGCGAATTAGACTAGTTAAGTATTGTTTGGTGATTGTGTACTCCGTATGTATTTATAGACGATAGTACCGACCAAGTCTACGAGGAGGAGGAGTTCTACCAAGAAGAAGAAGAAGAAGAAAGCTTCAACCACGGCACCAACCAAGGCAAGCCACCATTAGCAATGCAAGCTAACACTTTCAAGCTATTGTAGTAAGCTAGAATTAAGCTAGTTAACTTGATCCAAAATGCTATAGGCATGCTTAAGTCATAGCACTTTGACTATTAGTTACCCCAAGTCTTATTTACAAGCTTTACTTCCTTTACTTTACCCAAAGTTCTTTACTTGTTTTGAAGGTAGCATAAAGAGTATAAAACTTGACCTATTTAGATACCTTTAGATGTCATTCTATGGCATGAGATTGATCCCACCATTTCCACCTTAGTGAACACTCTTAACTTAGTAGCTTAGAGGAGATCAAAAAAAAACTTAAGTCACTTAGATGGGAACACTTGGTGAAAATGAATTATGAAAACCATGTAATGATGAGTCGTTCTATTGAGATGTTTTGACATGTGTTGAGAAACACAAATGGTTTGTGATGGTGAAATGTTGAGGCATGAGCCTTAACCCTTTTACAAAACTGATGGTTGGATTCGGATGCGATACCATTCCAAATTTACCGTACAACCACACTACCTGAATTGGGTACGGCTTAGCCGGAAGTTTATATGCATTAGTATTAGTTCCCTCGTGGGAGAGGTTTGAGCTGAGGCTACCTCTCAATGTTGTCCACCTATGCAGTGCCCAAGATGACAGATGGTCGTGGTTGGGAGGCCATGCTCATAGGAGAGGTGCTTATACTAGGGTGTGTAAAGGGAAGGTTATGTTTGATTATCTGCATACTAAGTATGATGATTCAGGGTTATCCCTGACAGATGTATCTTGTGGTGAAAGTGTACCACCTCTACAGAGTGTCAAACTATTCGAATAGTCACGTCCGCGGTTATGGACAGTTGGAATGGCCATACTGTTTCGTTGTCAGATGTTTTTCAAACAACTTATGAAATTAATGATGAATCTTGACTTGACCACAACAGAGTTGTGTTGATGACAATAGCTTCCCAACTTAAGTGATTCTAGAACTTTACTTTATCTTTCTTTGCTTCAGAACTCAGCTTAGGTTTCAAACTTAACTTATAGTTAAACATAGAGTTAGCACTTTAACCTAGAACTATACTACTTGTTAGTGGTAGTTTGCGAGTACTTAAAGAGTACTCATGGCTTTTGTCCCTGGCTATTCTCATGGCCAGACTATGAAGGATACTACCAAGATGATGGCTAGCAAGACGGCTATGATAACTAGGACTATCTGCCTTCGTCAGCATTGCATGTGCCCTTGAAGATGGACCCCACCACTACGCTTATCCTTTAATTCTGCTTCTTGTTGTATTAAGACTGGATCATGAGATCCTTATTTGTGTAATACCTTATGTATGGTTTGTAATGGATGATGTACTGTGATATCCAATCCGTTATGTCTCGCAAAAATGGTAATCCTGGGATTGTGAGGTATGGCATAACGGGCATCTGGGATTAAAAATTTGGGTGTTGACATAGACTATTAGCTGAATTACATGCTAAGTGGGAAAGAGAAGATGAAATTGCTAGAAACATTAGTGTTTCTACTATCACCACCACTAGTGTTAAGGCTAGTAATAGTTCTACTACTTTAGATGATAAATTTGATTTTGATCTTGATGGTTGCAATATCTCTGAAGTTATTATGTTCCTACAAAAGCTTGCTAAAAGTCCCAATGCTAGTGCTATGAACATGGCCTTTACAAAATACATTACTGATGCTCTCATAAAGATTAAAGAAGAAAAGATGAAACATAAAGCTTCTATTCCTATAAAACCAGAAGATGGTTGGGAACCCATCATTAATATGAAAGTGAATGACTTTGATTTCAAAGCTTTATGTGATCTTGATAGTAGTGTTTCTATTATGCCTAGAAGGATTTATGATATGTTTGATTTGCCTCCACTTGAAGATTTTTATTTGAATGTCCCACTTGATGATGCTAAAAAGAAACTCATGGGGAGTCTTAATGATGTCCTTATTATGGTTAACAAATCCTATGTCCCCGTTGATTTCTATGTTTTGGATGTTGAATACAATGCTTCTTGTCTTATTACTTTGGGAAGACCTTTCTTAGAACTGTTGGTGCCATCATTGATATGAAAGAAGGCACCATTAAATATCAACTCCCATTCAAGAAAGGTATAGAACACTTCCCTAAAAAGAGAGAAAAGATTTCTTTTGCTTCTCCTATGAAAACAAAACTTGGTCTTAATGCTTCTTCATTTGAGAACACTTGATTCTTTCTCTTGCTTCTTATGCCTAACTTAAAGACGTTAAAGAAAAGTACTTATTGGGAGATAACCCAAAAGATTTAGATGAGTCTTGGAAGTTATTACCTCTGTAATAACCTCTCCTTATCCTTTTTATTTGCTTTTTGTGCCAAGAGTAACGTCTAATGAGAGAGAAGTAATGATTGGGAAAGTTGCTGTCCCGAAACAGATTTCTGTGCTTCACCGTAAAAATCCGTGTAAAATCTCTGTACATCCTTTTGAGGCGTGAATTTTTGTGCTTTAGTTAGTTCAACACTTTTTGATTTGAGCAACAGAAGGTCTTCGAAAAAATTCGTCTTTACCTGCTGGTCTATTTTGACAGATTTCTGCCATTTTCTGCATTTGCTTCTTGTTGGTTCCTTTTTGAGTTCTTTTTGGGGAATTGAGCTTTTTGAGGGAAGTGCTACAGTAGCTAGTGTTCTAATGGAAGTTTTATTGGTGTTAGAACTGAACCTAAAGACTTATTATCTTGAGTGCACTAATGTTGCTAATAAAGATTGTGTGAAGTTTTATATGAAGGAAAAATTTCAGGTGTATGGAAGGAATGAATAATAAGATGAAGGATGGACTAAAGCTCAATCTTGGGGATGCCACGCATGTCACCCCAAGAAATCTCCAAGAAGTACAAGCGTCAAAGCTTGGGGATGCCCAAGGCATCCCCTTCTTCATCAATAAAAATCCCAGGTTTCTTCCAAACGCGTCATTTTTATTGTTTCATGCACAATTGTGTTGTTCTTGGAGCGTCTTCTTTTTCGTTTTCATTTTGGTTTTCGTTTGCTTTTGTTTGCTTAGTTTTCTGAATAAATTGTTTGGACCCCCTCTTTGATGCATTGGTTTTCAAATAGTTTGGTTTGGATTGGAAAAGAGTAGGAAAGTTCATGCTTAAGTGGTAAAAAGAGCTCGTTTTTGACTGTGGCCTATGCTTTGTCATGCCATGCTTGTTATTGTTTTGGCTTTATGCTTAGTATTCTTTGCTTTAGCATGACTTGTTATAAACAATTGAGATTGCTTAATGTGCCTTGGATGAATCATGCGTTGTTTTAGCATATTAAAGCATAGTATAGTGGTATTCTCCTTTGATGTTTTATTTGGGTTGACTTGGCGCATGCTCACACCATGTTATGACTATTCAAAGTCACCATAGCCTTTATGATCCTTTAGTTTTCAACTTGTAGTATAACTCTATGCTTTGATCAATGATGTTTTGTCGCTCTGCATGATTATGGCCATTATTGCTCTCTTAGTTTGTTGCTCCCAGTCTTTTGCTAGCCTCCACAACCAAGTATGAGTTCCACTCATGCATCCAACTCCCTAAACCAAGTTATTCCAAAGATTCGACCATACCTACCTACTAGCTTATGCTATTCCAAGTATATTCATGCTTTTGTTTACCTTCCAAATTAAACTTGTTATGAGAAAACTAGTGATTAAAGCTCTCACGAACTTGATGGCACACTTTACTTTTCTTGCCCTTAATAAACTTGAACCATTGTGTCGTCTATGTTGTATATGCTTGCACTTATTTGTTGGGAATTAGCAGAACCATGCTTTCATGGGGAACGCTTTCAACATTGCACTTGGTACTTGTACCTAGTTGATATCATGCTCTTTTGTATATGGTTGTCGTCGGTGTGAAATGAAAGGGGAGCTTGTAAGTCCATGGAGTTATGTATATGTGTTAGAGAAACGCCTGGGCCGCTGGTCTAATCCATGCTGACATGGTGGAAACCTGCAGCGTAACCATAATGAGCTATCTATGAAGCATTCTTCTTATAAAAAAAGAGTCCTATACTGAGAAAAAAGAGAAAAAGAAAAAAAAGAGATTATGAAAAGAGGAAAGAGAGAAAAAAAGCACCATATTCCCCTGGTAAGTAAGAAGATTGATGAGATGCTCGTTGTCTGCTTGCCTTGTCATTTTGATATGGGGATTCTTCCGTATCATCGGGCAAGGGGTACCCCATTGGCGGTTATCTATGATACACATGTACTTACAATGACAAGAACTTATCGGTGACTAAACTTGAGTAGCATGAGGAGTGGCCCTCGTATTCAAGGGACATGAGATTTCTAACTTATACTTTGTCAAGCATGTACACCATAGTTTGTTCACTTTAACCTTAATCACTTCAAGATGCTTATGATAGGGGCAATAAGAGCTGAAAGCTATTAAGTACCATAATTTTTGGAAGCTCTTTATGAGACTTGAATCCCTGCTTCCTTCTATGAAGGCCTTTCTTTTACTTTTATGTTGAGTCTCCACCTTCTATCTTTATGCACCTACTTTGAGAGCATAGTGGCCATTCTTAGTTCTATGTGCATTGTCCCAAGACTTGTTGATTGATGCATAGCTTTGATATTGCTTGTTTTAAACTATTTGTATCTAGTCACTCTATGAACTTTGAAGGTGTCCTATGCATTTATGTTTGCTACTCTATGAGGGATAAGTTGAATGCCACTATGCTATGTTTTCTTTATGTGAAACAAACAAACGTCTTGCAAAGCATTGTTATTCATGAATCTTTTGTTTGTGCATTTTCATGTTGCATCATAGTTTCTTTGTCTTATTGCTAGAACTTTGTCTTTCATGTTATGATTGAAGTACTATGATCCCAGCTTTGAATGTTTTACAAATACTTTGATCAAGTTTATGATGGTGCATGTCACCACAAAAATTATTCTTTCTTTTTATCACTTACCTACTCAAGGATGAGCAGGAGTTAAGCTTGGGGATGTTGATACATTGCAAATGTATCTATAATTTTTGATGTTCCATGCTTGGTTTTATCTAGTTTCTTGTGTTTTGTTCCAACTTTGGAGTACTTTTCATATGATTTCTTGGACTAACCTATTAACAAGATGCCACAGTGTTAGTTGCATATTTTCTGGTGTTTTTGGTTCCAGGAAGTCAAAAAATGAATATTCTCGGAATTGGACGGGACAAAAGCCAAAGTTACTATTTTCCCGGAAGACTCACGGAGCCAGAAGGAGAGTCGGAGAGAGGCCACAGGGTGGCCATACCCCCCCTTGGCGCGGGCAACCCTAGGCCACGCCAGGGCATGGTGTGGGCCCCCTGGCCGCCCATCGACCTTGCCTCTTTCGCCTATAAGAGCCTCCCGAGGCAGAAACCCTAAGGAGCCCGATCAAAAATACACGAAAGAGTCTCTAGCCGCTGTCATCTCCATCCCTAGATCGGGAGGGATCTGAAACACCCTGCCGGAGAGGGGAATTCACCCTGGAGGCCTTCTTCATCACCATGCAAGCCTCCGGTGTGATGCGTGAGTAGTTCATCCTTGGACTACGGATCCATGTAGTAGCTAGATGGCTGGTTCTCCTCCTTTGTGCTTTCATGTCTAGATCTTGTGAGTCTGCTCATGATCAAGATCATCTATTTGTAATTCTGCATGTTGTGTTTGCGGGGATCCGATGGATATTGAGATGCTATTTCAGATTGATTATTGATTCTATCATGTCTTTGTTATTTGTGATCTTGCATGCTTTCTGTTGTTAGTAGCTATCTTGGCCAAGTAGATGCTAGCAACTCCAAGAGTTAGTATTTATGCTCGATAGTGGGTTCATGCCTCTGGTAATCTAGGGAAGTGAATGAAATCTCTAAGGTACTAGAAGTGCTGTTGCTACTAGGGAGAAAACAACAATCCTTTGTTCATAGAACAATCGTATTGTTTACTTTACATGCAATTCGTAAAGCAATAATCTGTTGCTTGCAACTTAATACTGGAGGGGGTTCGGATGATAACCTGAAGGTGGATTATTAGTCATAGATGCAGTTGGATGGCGGTCTATGTATAATGTTGTAATGCCCAATCAAGTCTCAAAGGAGTCAAGATGATTAGTATATGCATGTATTGCTTTCTCGATGTTTGTCAATTGCCCCGCTGTAATTTGTTCACCCAGCATGTTATCTATCTAAGGAGAGCCACCTCTAGTGAACTATGGATCCCGGTCCTTTTATTTTACATACAATCTACAATCTTTTACTGCTTTGTGTTTACTTTCTGCAAACTTTTACTTCTTTCCATTCGATACGTTTAATCCTTTGTTTTCCCCAAAACATGGTGAGATTGACAACCTCATCGCAAGTTGGGGACAAAGTTATGTGGTTGTGTTGTGCAGGCCTCCACTTTGCTACTAGCACCGGTAGTGCGCCCTGCCAAAGCTCAGCTAGTAACACCTTTGGGGTGTTTCCTTGCTCCTATTGGTTCGATTAAACCTTGGTTTCATAACCGAGGGAAACTTGCTGTTGTGCTCCTCATACCTTCCTATTGGGGTTCCCAACGAGCTCTACATCAACACCGCCATCAAGCATTTTTCTGGGCGCCGTGCATTCAGCCATCAGGTACCCCCTCCCCATGGCCGGCGCATGGGGGGTGACCCCTCACCTCCCTCATTCATGTGGTGGTAACCCCTCCACATTAAAATGCCTCTTCACATTCCCTTTTAAAGTCCCCACTTTAAATGCATTAAAATTCTCTAAGTTTAATGCTCTCTCATTTAATAAAACTCTTTTATTAAATTTATTCAGAATTTTGTTAATTAGTTTAATTAACAAATATTCACATATAACCCCTTGCAATATTTCAATATCACATGCAGAACCACTTTCTGCAATTTCACCCGAAACAATTTCCGGTTTCTATCGAAACAATTCCTATGCTTTGCAATTCTTTCGTCTGAAACATATGTGCTCCAAAATGGTGTCCGGTAACTCTTAAGTGTGTCACCCTACGGTTCGCAAATAATGCAGACATGATTGAGACTCCTCTCAGATCAATAATCAGAAGCGGGATCTGGAGATCCATACTGACTCCTGCATATTCAACGATGACTTATGTGATCGTGAGAACCTTTAACGCTTGTAATTTAATCCCTTTGTCTCATGATATAATACATGTTCGAGATTCGATCATCGGTATCCAAATACCTAGTTTGATCTCGTTATCGACATGCACTCTTTTCTTGTTCTCGTGATATAACATTCTAGTGATCACATCACTTGCTTGCAAGCTACCTTAATGTGATATCACCGAGAGGGACCAGAGTATATCTATCCGTCATCGGGATTGACAAATTCCACTCTTGATCCATGAGCCTCAACATAACACCTTTGTAGCACTGAACCCATCTTTATAGTCACCCTGTTATGGTGTGACGTTTGATGTTATCAAGATACCCTTTCGGTGTTAGCAATTAACATGATCTCATGGTCTAACGATAAAGATTACTTCGTATGATGTTATAGCAATGTACACATAATGACTTGATCGTAATGCTATACTTCAGATGAATGTTCATCACATCATTTCACAAATGTTGTGACCTTGTTATTAACAACATCCCATTTCCATGATCAGGAAACCTTGATCATCTTGTTAATAAACAAGCTAGTCTATAAGAGAGGCATAACTAGGAACCCTTTTTGTTTATTAAACACACATGTATTGACGTTTCCGATACAATTATAGCATGCAAAATAAACATCTATCATATATAAGGAATACATAATAACAACTTTATTATTGCCTCTCAGGGCATATTTCCTTCACTTGTTTCTAAGCATTGAAACACCGTTTACAATCAATTATGTTACATGTTTGCTTGCTGCCACTCTTATTTCAGATTGCAATTACCACTTATAATCATCCATATTACTTGTATTTCACTATCTCTTCGCCGAACTAGTGCACCTATACACCTGACAAGTGTATTGGGTGTGTTGGGGACACAAGAGACTTCTTGTATCTTGATTGCAGGGTTGCTTGAGAGGGATACCTTTGACCACTTCCTCCCTGAGTTCGATAAACCTTGGGTGATCCACTTAAAGGAAACTTGCTTCTGTTCTACAAACCTCTGCACTTGGAGGCCCAACATTGTCTACAAGAATAGAAGCGTGCGTAGACATCAAGCTATTTTCTAGCGCCGTTGCCGGGGAGGTAAGGTAAAAGGTACTCACACCTTCTAGCTACTAAGCTATCTTCCAGTATTGTTGCTGGTGTGTGAGTGCTCGAAGTTATTTCCTTTAGATTCTGCAATTATATCTTTTGGTTTCTTGTTTTTATTTTCACTAGTTAGGCTTAATGGAAAACAAGAAAAAAATTAGAGAGCTTTTTAGTATTTTCCTAAGGTAGAACATGAATGGTCTAAAAAGAAAATTAAAAAACCCATGGAACTTTGTTTGCATGCTAATAGCAATGTTATTAGTATGAATTTTTTGAACACCTTTGTTACTAATGCTATGGAAACGTCTAAGCTTGGGGAAGTTAGTTTTTATGAAAATGATCTTTTTACTTCCCCAGCTTTAAAGAAGAGGAGGAGTAAAAGGAGGGAGGAAACGGTATTTTCCCCTAAACACGTTGCTCCTATTATAGTTTTTGATGAGTTTGAACTCGATGATGTTCCTATGCCTATTACCTATAGTAGTGATCATGATTGGGTAAAACACACTACTTTGATATTGAAAATCTCTTCGGTACCAATTCTGAAAATGATGATGTTAATAATTGCTCCACTATTAGTAATATCCATGTTTCTTCCAATGATGATATGTTTACAAATGAACATACTTTGAAAGATAACTATTCTATTGCTTATGATGATACTATACCTCCAATATATGATGATTACAATAATGAATATGATATTTTCATTCCACCTACTATTGAGGAGAAAATTAATTATTATAATATGTCTCCTATATTTGATGATTATGGTGATTACAATAATGAATATGATATTTTTAGTCCACCTACTATTGAGGAGAAAATTAATTATTACAATATGCCTCCTATATTTGATGATTATGGTGATGAGAATAATAATGATAGCTATTTTGTTGAATTTGCTCTCACTACAATTAATAAGAATGACTATGTTTATGTCGGGAGTATTAATTCTTTTATGCATGTGGCTCATGATAAGAATGTTTTATGTGATAGTTATACTGTTAATTTTATTCATGATGCTACTGAAAGTTATTACGAGAGAGGAAAACATGGTTTTATGTGTCTCAACAATATTAAGTTTCTCCTCTTTATGTTAATTTTTTTAAATTTGCGCTTGTTTTGCTTTCCTAGGCTTGTTGCTTTGTGCTTTCATGACTTGTTTTTTTACAAGATAATTTTTCATAGGAAGTGGGCTAGACTTAAATTTGTTCCATATTTGCTTCTTGATGCTCTCTTTTACTTCAATTCATATTTCTTATGTGAGCATTATCGAAATTATCATGCCTATCTTAATGGCTATAAAGAAAGAGCTTTTGGGAGACAACCTATTATATTTTTACTTTCAATTTATTTTTATTTTGTTGAGTCTTGGAAGTTATTGCCTTAGTAGTAACCTCTCCTTATCATTTTTGTGTGGTTTTTGTGCCAAGAATAACCTCTAATGAGAGAGAAGTAAGACTTGGGAAAGTTGTTGTCCTGAAACAGATTTGTGTGCTTTGCTGTAAAAATTTATGAAAAATCTCTGTATGTCGAATTGAGCTGTATTTTTTTGTGCTTCCGCCCTAGGTTATTATCTAACTTTCGTTATTTTACCACTTTTTGATTTGATCAACAGAAGATCTTCGAAAAAATCGGTTTTACCTATTGGTCTGTTTTAATAGATTTCTGCCATTATTTGCACTTGCCTCTTAATCTCTTTCTCTTTGAATTCTCCTTGATCATTTGAAATTTTAAAAGGAATTGCTACAGTAGCTTGTGTTTTAATGGAAGTTTTACTTGTGTTGAAACTGAACCCAAAGACTTATTATCTTGAACTAGGAAACATGCCCGTGCATTGCAACGGGAGAGAAAAATTTACGTCGCGAGGCCCGAACCACTCGTCACTATACATATATCGAGCACTTTTGACCCATTTGGTTACTTTTCAATGCTTGTATTTGCCAAGCATTTATCCCTCTCAAATTTTGAACTACCTTCCCATCCTTAAGACATTTGATATTGATAACAGCAAAAAATATAGAGCACGGGGCCATGAACATGAGAAAGTATTTCTCTCTCAAGGCAAGCATTACTCCAACAGAGATCAAAAGGTTAATGCAAAGGCTAATCTTGATAATGTGAAGGCAAGTAGGCCGGCAACCAGAGACATAGCCCAGATTTGCAAGGGAATATGAAATAGCTCACATGTATTGGCCAATATCCTGACAATAGACACTTGAATGTTAGAAGAGATGTACCGCTAGTTGGTTATTTCATACCTCATATGTATTGGCTTACCACAACATTACAGAGTTCATTCAATTATCCATAAAAAGAGTAACTACTAAAGAGATATCAATAGAACTACATGGAATGAAATTACTAATAGATCAGCAGCTCAAACATTTGATAGTTTGTATTGTTGCATCACATGAACAATATAGAGCTTAATGCTCAAAGAGCTACATGGTATGAAAAACACTCTCGGTCCTTAGTAAAAAAATTGAATTAAAACATGGAAGGAATATTTTCTGCTTTATCTACTTCTTCATTTTTCTGAATTGAAGCATGTACTGGAAGGTCTCTTTGCCAACATTTGAATCATCAGCACGTAAGGCTAAATCTTGATCACCATAAATGCACAAAGTCTCGGATACTTTTTCCTTTCACAAAATGGATTAAACAGCCTCAATGCAGGAATCAGCTCCGAATTTTATCTAGGACACAGAAGGTTCTGATATAAGAAGAGAATAGCGGTGACTTGTCGCGGTGAGGTTTTCGACAAGATGGAGGCGCATCATGGTCGTGTGGAGAACTAATAGACTGATGGTTTCCTATAAAAAATCCATTTACCAATATGATTATAAGCTAGAGAAGTGTACAATACTGTTAGTTCTATGAATAAATATCAAGTCAAACAGAAAAGAAAAGCCAAGAAACATTTGACTACAAGAGCTACCTGGAGTGTTGGTTTTAAGCTTGTTCCTCATGCTGACTTGAATCCTTCATGCTCTAAGCCTCCCCATGGGTCCTGGCTCTACAAGGAAAAATGACTGAGATTGTTGGATCAGCAACGAAATAGTAGAGTGATACATAAAAGATGTGACAAATTGACAGTTTTGCCTATGGTAGAAAACCTACAATGTACCGATAATCAAAACTGGAAACACGAAGGCAGTATACGTAAAGACGCATATGAAGCACCCAAAAAACAGATTTATATTAGACATTTTATAAGTCATCTTCAATTCAGTGCACTGTTAACTACTCTATAGCAAGCGCAAAATGGTCTCATAATTTCATAAGTAACCAAAGCAGGTGTGCAAATAAAGCCATGTAAGAAATTGAGAACAGCCAAAGAAGTAAGAATATAACATAGTCGATCTGGAGCCCCGACGCGTCCATGGATGCACCTCATGACGCCATGTCTGCCAACCCCTCCCCCGATCCTACGTGTCGATCTCGATCCCTACTCCTCCGTGGCTCCGGCAAACCCTCCACAGCCTCCCAACCACAGGTGGAATTTCTCCCCCGACCTCCGTCGTACATGATCTCCCCTGCTGCCTCCTGGATTTCTGGCGCCATGCCCATGCCGTAGTAGCGTCACCGTCGAAATTCCCCTCCAGTCACCCCCGAGATCGAGCTCCACACCCTCGACGGCAAGACCCACAAGGTTATCATCTTGTCTGCGTGTCTCTACATGGCCTCTTCATGGATTGCGCATTTTTAGTTCTGTATGGAATATGGATGTAGATGTACTGCACCATGTAATACAAGCCGCTGAGGGCGAAGAACTGCCCATTGGATTCGGGCATGCTGAAGCACAAGGGCGATGAGGCAGCTACTATAGACGCGCTGCTTCTTAGCTCTTCACATTTATAGTATAGTTGTCAATAGGATTGGTGGATTGAAAATACACTCGGTGATTCCTATGGTCTTCCTATTATAATAGCAGCAATGAGTGCAGTTACATCAATTTGGAAGTTCACAATTTCTGGTTAGGATGTTAAATATATATACATGTGTAGTTCACTTTTGTTGAAAAGCAGTAGTACATAGTTTTCTGAATTATCAAAGAGTGCAACTTATAAATGCACAGCTAGAGATATGGAAAATTAAATACCATGTTTGTTATATAGGTCTTTAAATGAGGAGAGATCTCATGATCCAAATAGTGAGCCAGTTGTCTACTCATTCTTCATCTGGAAAAAAAATCATGTAAGAACATTGAACACGTCAATTTGCCAAATTATATATATTAGGAGGAGGAGAAGCACATAAGAAGTAGAATCAACAGAAAGATAAAACAGTTTTGGCTTGATAATACAAACTATAATATCCCGCATTATCAAGATAACAATATGACACATATATCGAACTGATAATCCCAGAGCTGCAGCAATTTGATACAACAAATTCGGAGAACGCACACTGAAGCAAGCAAATGAACATCACTGATACTCCTACACTTTTTTTAAATAAAGCTGTCATTAATCAATTTATAAAGTACTGGTTTAAACAATTGATAATGCCCATATTAAATAATTGACCAACCAGGTAAAGATTTAGCAATCATCCAATATTTCAGCTAATATACATATTGCAAAGAATGGTAACTGAATTTGTGTATCACCAAGAATAGAGAAGACCTGAGTAGCTTGAGTACCATCATGCGTCATCCGAGCAAGCAAGTCTTCAACGTTCGGATCAGGTCAATGTGTCCATGCGGCGGATGGAGGCGGCCTCGCAGCTAACTGTTATTGGATAAATCTAAATCTTAGAAAGTTTAATTATACCTTGCTTAAAGATAATTTGTTTTCTGGTATAACAAAACCACATAAACCAGGTAGCAAAACTGAGAATCCATTATAGTGAGATGCATAATTCAGTCACCTTCCCTGCTACAAAAATTAGAAACTTATCGAAACATCAACATCTCCCTTATCATCAAGTTCTTTTCCCTGAAGATGATAGATTTAAGACAATGTATATATATCAGGAATAAAAAAATACAACAACAATACTTTTTGCAAGACAAGAATGATGTAATATGGTCATCAGAGCGCATCTACCTGATTATTCTTTGCAGAAATAAATGGCCCTCCCTAGTTAAGGAAAGGAAAAAATGTAAATGCTATGAATTACAGTAGACAAAGCCGAGCATGCACATTTCGTGAAACATAGAATTAGGGAATGGTCTTCTGAATTCTTGTAGTGCCTCATTAATCATTACAGCATGACATACAATCCTATCACTTCATAAGGACATAACCATTTTCTGCGTTGAGGCCAGGGTTAACACAACAAGGGAAAGAGGAAATGTTCAGAGACTTAACTGGATAAAAACTTGAAAAAAGATAGTAGCATGATGTAATTGGAATGTTACAATCTAACAAACAGAATGTAGAAAATAGAAAATAGCGTGCTGTAATTGGACACATTGACCTGACCCGTATAGAAATGTTTCTCTCATATCACTTGGTTTTTTCACATTATACATACTCTAAAACTGCCTCTATTTCTCTAGGTGAGCCCTACCGTGATGCAAAGGCAAGTGTGGACAAAGATTTAGCAATAGGGTACCAGCACAAAATCAAATCAGTAAGTAAATAGAACTACATATGTGTATATTCTCCAATGTTAGGAAAACTACTTGCACCATACTTTCAAAAATTATTATTGTAGATCATCTGAAACAAATTATAGTACTCACTCACTAATAACTATGTTCTTTAGAGAAATTCATCACGACTAATCTATGATGAACTGGCCTCTAAGAAGAACATGTATAGGAATACATGGAAAATCGTTAATACTCCACGTAGTTCGGAAATGGCTTCGATCTTTTGTCACTTATTATGTGGTTATAAACTGAATCGACTGAGCCAGCGCAGAACCTCTGTCTTGGGGTATCTGTAGCACCCTCAAGCATTGTCAAATAGATTATTTATCATTTTTATTTCAACAATAGTACTCCAATATCATATATCACTCTTTCTAACTCCCAGAAGAATATATAGCATACATATTTTTTGAACATAGTGATAAAGGGAGCATACAAAAACATGATAGATCTAACTTTGAAATGATCCAACAGCATACCTAGACTACCTATACAACTTCTCTATAACCTGCCAAATAAGATCGGAGTAAGATGAGATACTGTCCACATTGCTTTGCAGCGGCGCTTGCCATGATCATAAGATGAGATAACAATCAAGAAGTGTGAGAACAATTCAAGGTTGTACAACTGGCTTTTCGCTGCGTTCCCTATAAGGGTTATTTAGGTAGTAATTAAAAACACGAGCTTACCGGAGTGAAGACGACGAGGATCTTGCCAGACATCATGGCCAAATAGCATGTGGGGCAGGGTGGTGCGTAGGATCTCGCTCATATCTTTCTACCCCGCCTTCCGCATTGCCTCTTTGGACTTATCCGACAGAGTCAACTCGTCGAAGCTTCTGCGTGGGTCAGCAGCGGAGGGTGGCGGTCCCAAAATTCAGTTTTGCCGGGATGAACATTTAAAGGTATAAGGTTTTTAGTGCAAATGCAGGTCTACTTAACAAAATAAATGGTCCGTCAAATATTCTGTTTTCAGAATGCATGAATTGATAAAACTATAAATAACATGGAAACCATAAAAAGACTTGAAATCTACTAATCACGGACTTCGTGCGATCAAAACGCTAATTGGCTGCCACACTGATGACCCTAAAATTTCAAACAGGAGGTAAAAAGGAGCAGTGCGTGCATACAGACATGTATTTGTAGGGGAATAGGGGATTATTTCTGAGCAAGGACCAGTGCGTGTGGCCCTCGTGAAACAGTAGTTGATGGGATTTTCAATTCAGCTCAGCGCCCAGGATATCTTCTCTGGTTCTCTCCTCCTTTTGAACTGCCCTGGATAGAAGAAAGCTTCAACGATCCATCAATGGCGCTGCTCTTCTCGATGGCTAGAAGGAAGGAAGGGAGGAGGGGTACCTTGATTTGCCATTGGGGACCCGGGGCGGCCGCCCCTGCTCGCCCCTATGGTGGGTCCGCCAGTCCGAGGGGGTGGGGCTTGGGGGATTGCCGATGTCGGTCGAGGCCTCGAGGATGCAGATATCAGGCCTGCTTGACCATGAGGGCGACAGTGACGATGCGGCATGGTCAGGAGGCCTCTAGAGCATCGCCCCTTGTGGAGGTCCTCGCCGAGCTTCGGAGATGCGACGCAACTCCGTGCCGGCAGTAACTGCACTCGTCTACAACGCATCTCGGCAAGGGATTGAACATGCACCGACCGCTGGATCTGGGAACATGATGGGGTTTGGTGGTTTGGAACAGGGGTGGACGAAGGACTTGGGTGAGGATTGAGGCGAGCTGATCACGGAGAGTTATCTACGAAGGAGTTATCCCTAGAGGCAAATAATAAAGCGTATTATTTGATATATCTCCTATATGTTTATAATGCGTTTTATGCTGCGCTATAACTGTGTTAATACGAAATGTTAATACACGTATGGTATGTAAACAAACCGTGTCTCTAGTTACCTCTAGCGAACTAGTTCATTGGTTATGAGGATGGTCTGAGTTTTAAGATCATGGGCATTTATGCCAATTGACAATGAGGTCATGTTATTGGTTGAATAACATGATAGACAAACATCCGACCATTATATCTTAATCAGATCTAGTTACAAAGTTCACCATTGATGATAAAACATAGAGAACCTTGCAACCTGATCCTTTGACTGTGAGGTAATGCAAATCACCATTCCGGAAGAAGCTTTGATGGTTATCAAGAATCATCTCGTAAAAGGGTGATCAAAAAGGTGTCACTCAGGTTTTTCGAAGGGATGTGTTGAGGAGTACATATCAAGACCAGGATTTGTCTAGTCCATGTAATGGACAGATACATGTGGCCATCTCGGTGATGTTGCATTAATGAAGCTTGCAAGCATGTGACTAGGTCACGGAATGCAACAACATGAGAACGAGAAAATAAGTTCATCGGTAACGAGATCGAACTAAGGTATGAAGATAACAAAGATTAAGTCTTGGATGAACTAGGTATCGAATGACAAAGGGAACGGGAAACGACTATCTCACGGTTCGAGCGATTATATTCGTGAAACGCACGGGGGGTCACATGGCCATCCAGGTCCCTCTGTTGATCATTAATGTGAGAGTAGTCTCGATCATGTCCGGAGTGTTTCCGAACCGAAGGATGTCACGCTTAAGGATAGGGACGCCTAGGGTAGATGAGGCATCGTAGGAGAAATAGAGAAAGAGAAATCAGAATAGTTTCAGGTAACATCCGATGGAGATCGGAAGGGGTCTGGAAGGTGTTCCGGAGTGAAGGAATAATATAATATGTGTATTTGAATGTTAATTGGAGAATTAATATTAAATATATATTTTATTTTATTATTAAAGGCATCTTAATGCTAATGGGCCTCACTCGAAGGGAGGCCTAATAGGGCAAGACGCCTAGGGAGTGGGGGCCAGCCGGCCTAGGCTTGGTGGGCCGCTCTAATGGGGCCCACCTAGGGACGGAGGCTGCCCCTAGGTGGTCGACGGGTGTGGGTTTTAGTCCCACACCGCATGGCCCCTGGGTGGTGAGCCCCCCTCCCATATATATAGGGGTCTCCCCTCCCCCTTTGGAATCATCCCATTCCCTCTCATTCTCTCTCTCTCATCTATTGAGGACTTCTCCGTAATATTAGGGAGGACCTCGTGGGTGAGTTCTCCACCTTCACACCACCGTCGTGTGATATGCGATCCGGCACCTACTTCTTCCGCTGCTCGGCTGGATCGGAGTCCGGTTGATGTCTCCTACACCGGACATGTGACGAACTTCGGAGGCACCACACTTGGGGTGCTGCTCGTCTTCATCAATATACGCCTTCCTACGTAAGGCGTGCCTCGGTCTTCAAAGGTATGAATAATGTATCCCTTCTCCGTTGCTTATGTCTACATAGTATAGATCCTGGTATTAGTGTTCGGGTAGATAGAAATTTTTGTTTTCTGCTACGGAACCCTTTCAATTTCCTCACGTTTTTCCTGCCATTGGTTTTGCGTGGAATTGAGGGAGTGGAGTTTGACGAAGGGAACGACGGAGTGCTCTCTTGGCAGAAAACAGAACCCTCTTGTTCCTTTTAGATAGTAGAGATACACTAATGTTGCTAATGAAGATTGTGTGAAGTTTTGTATGAAGGAAATTTTCAAGTGTAGGGAAGAATAATGTGATGAGATGAAGTATGGACAAAAGCTCAAGCTTGGGGATGTCACCCGTGTCACCCCAAGAAATATTCAAGAAGTATAAGCGTCAAAGCTTGGGGATCCCAAGGCATCCCCTGCTTCATCAATAAAAATTTCAGATTTCTTCCAAACACTTCATTTTTATTATTTCATGCACAATTGTGTTGTTCTTGGAGCGTCTTCGTTTTTGTTTTTAGTTTTCGTTTTCTTGGTTTGCTTAAATAAGTTGGTTGGATCCCAACACACTTCTTTTGGAGAGAGACACACCCCGTTATTCATTGCCTAGAACACTCTAGTTTTCACTATTATTGTTCTGCGAGTGTTCTCCTTTGCTAGCACTGCGTTTAGCTTTAGTTTTCGATTGGTGTTGGAAAAGAGTAGGAAAGTTCATGCTTATAAGTGGTACAAAGGAGTCTTGTTTTGACTGTGACTTAGAATTTATTATGTCATGCTTGATATTGCTTTGACTTTATGCTTAGTGATTATTGTTGTAGCATGACTTGTTATAAACAATTGAGATTGCCTAATGTGCCTTGAAAGAATCATGCATTGTTTTAGCATACAAAAGCATAATATTGTGGTATTCTCCTTTGATGCTTTATTTGGGTTGACTTGGTGCATGCACACACCATGTTAAGACTATACCAAGTCACCAAAGCCTCTATGCTCATTTAGTTTTCGACTTGTAATATCACTTTATGCTTTAAGTAATAATGTTTTGTCGCTTTGCATGATTATGGCCATTATTGCTCTCTTAGTTGGTCGCTCCCAGTCTTTTGCTAGCCTCCACATGTACCAAGTATGAGTTCCACTCATGCATCCAACTCAAAATAAAACCAAGTTATTCCAAAGAGTCCACCATACCTACCTATTAGCATTATTGCTATTCCAAGTATATTCATGTTTTTATCTACCTTCCAAATTAAACTTGTTATGTGAAAATTAGTGATTAAAGCTCTCACGAACTTGATGGCACACTTTACTTTCTTGCACTTAATAAACTTGAACCATTGTGCCCATCTATGTTGCGTATATGCTTGCGCTTTGTAAGTTGTGAATTAGCAAAACCATGCTACCATGGGGAACGCTTTCAACATTGCACTTTATTTAGTTGATATCATGTTCTTTTGCTTATGGATCCCGGCGGTGTGAAATGAAAGGGGAGCTTGTAAGGCTCATGGAGTTCGTATATGTGTTAGAGAAACGCCTGGGTGGCTGGTCTAATCCATGCCTAATCATGGTGGAAACCTGCAGCATAACCATAGTGAGCAGTCTATGAAGCATCCTCTATAAAAAAAGAAAAACCTATGCAAATAGGAAAGAAAAAAGCCTATGCAAATAGGAAATAAAAGGATCGCTGAGATGCTCGTTGTCTGCTTGCCTTGTCATTTTGATATGGGGAATCTTCCGTATCATCGGGCAAGGGGTACCCTGTTGGCGATTCTCTATGATACACATGTACTTACAATGACAAGAACTTACCTGTGACTAAAGTTGAGTAGCATGAGGAACGGTACTCGTAAGTAAGGGGCATGAGATTTTCAGCTTATAACTTGTCAAGCATATCCTCATATTTGTTCACTTTAACCTTAATCACCTAAAGATGCTTCTGATAGGGGCAATGAGAGCTAAAAGCTAATAAGTACCATAATTTTTGGAAGCTCTTTATGAGACTTGAATCCCTGCTTCCTTCTATGAAGGGCCTTTCTTTTACTTTTATGTTGAGTCTCCATCTTCTATCTTTATGCACCTATTGAGAGAGCATAGTGGTCATTCTTAGTTTAATGTGCATTGTCCCAAAACTTGTTGATTGATTAATAACTTTGATATTGCTTGTTCTTAAACTATTTGTATCTAGTCACCCTTATGAACTTTGAAGGTGTCCTATGCATTTATGTTTTGCTATACCATGAGGGACAAGCTGAATACCATTCTCATTATGTTTTCTATATGTGAAACAAACAAACGTCTTTCAAAGCATTGTTATTCATGAATCTTTTGTTTGTACCTTTTCATGTTACAACATAGTTGCTATGTCTTATTAGAACTATATCTTGCATGTCTATGTTAGAGTACTATGATCTCAGCTATCAATGTTTTACAAATACCTTGATCAAGATTGTGATGGTGCATGTCACCTAAAAAATTATTCTTTTTTATCACTTACCTACTTGAGGACAAGTGGGAGTTAAGCTTGGGGATGTTGATATGTCGTAAACGTATCTATAATTTTTGATGTTCCATGCTTGTTTAGTATCTACTTTCTTATGTTTTGTTCATACTTTGAGGTATTTTTATACATTTTCTGGAACTAACCTATTAACAAGATGCCACAGTGCCAGTTGCCTGTTTTCTGCTATTTTTGGTTTCAGAAAAGCTAGAAAAGACATATTCTCGGGATTGGACGAAACGAAAGCCAAACCTCCTATTTTTTCCGACACGAAGACAGAGTCCAAAGCAGAGACAGAGGAGGGCCAGGGGCTGGCCACACCACCTGGTGGCGCGGGCCAGGCCAGGCCGCGCCAAGGGGTTGTGTGGGCCCCTCAGGCCTCCACCGACCTTGCCTCTTCGCCTATATATTGCCCCCGGGACAAAAACCCTAGGTACAAGATCAAAATTCCACGAAAAGTTTTGCAAGTCTGCCAATCAAGAGGAGATTTGGGGACAAAAGTCTCGTTCGGCACTCGCCGGACGGGGAAGTGCCCCCGGATCCATCTCCATCGACTCCACCGCCATCTCCATCGTCGTTGCTGACTCCCATGATGAGGAGGGAGTAGTTCTCTCTCGAGGCTAAGATCTCTACAAGTAGCGATGTGTTCATCTCTCTCTATGCGTGATCTTATTGAGATCATGAGCTTTGTAATCTATAGATCTATTCTGCTACTCAAGTGCTTTAATTAATCTCTTCTTATCCCCACGTGTGTGAAGTTGACAGTGTGCACTCCGTGTGGCACTTTGGCTAAGGTTACATAAATACTTATGATGAGTCTAATTTGAGTTGGATGTCTCTATGAGATTGTGGTGTTTGTTGGAACCATCTAGCGCTCAAGGTGATAGTGAGGGGTTATCTAGATGGGGAATGCAAACTTTAAGGTGTGTTGTTATAGCCCTACATCGTCCAACCAGAGAGTAGTTCAAGGTAGCATCATAAAGAGAAGATATTTATATGAGAGTGTCCACTAGTGAAAGTATGATCCCTAGGCCTTGTTTCTAAGCATTGAAACACCGTTTACAATCAGTTCTGTTACATGTTTTCTTGTTGTCTCTCTTATTTCAGATTGCAATTACCACTTATAATCATCCATATTACTTGTATTTCACTATCTCTTCGTCGAACTAGTGCACCTATACACCTGACAAGTGTATTGGGTGTGTTGGGGACACAAGAGACTTCTTGTATCTTGATTGCAGGGTTGCTTGAGAGGGATACCTTTGACCACTTCCTCCCTGAGTTCGATAAACCTTGGGTGATCCACTTAAGGGAAACTTGCTGTTGTTCTACAAACCTCTGCACTTGGAGGCCCAACACTGTCTACAAGAATAGAAGTGTGCGTAGACATCAACCCTCATGCTTCTTTCATAGTTCGCACACTACATCAACATATTATTGAGTACATGCATGGTAAAAAACACTTACTATCGATGCCAATGTTTGGGCTTTCTCTGTTTGGCCCCTGGTAAATATGTAGTTATTGACTTGCTCTATGAAGCGGTGAAGATTGTGTAACACCCCCGAATCGACCCTATGCAGATTTTAGCGCTTCCCGCCAAACCCACATAGAAACGATTCAAGGACGCCCACCAGGCACTTGCGTGCGGGTAGAAAACAAAGTAATACCATTACACAATAGTTCATGATAGAACCCACAGAACAGATATATATACAACACGACTCCATGAGTCAAGAATACAGATATACAATGCAAAGATCAAAATCACCTTGAAAACGATACAATATCCGAGTACGGACAAGATGCAAATTGGGCTAAGAGCCCTGAAAAATAACCAATGGCGTCCATAACCCTGCCCAGGCCAAGCCAGAAGGGTAACCCTGCTAACGACGTCGATCTCATACCTGATAAAACAAAAGGGGTGTCGACAAAGGGCAAAGGAAAAAAGGAGCGGTCAGTACTAAGGCCAGTACACGGCGAGGCTAGAATTCAGCGACTCTCGCCTACATAGGTATGGTGGACTGAAGCGGCAGCGAAGCATGCACTATACAACCTATAGAGACTCGATATAACTATCGACTATTAGAGAGGGGTAAGAAAGACCTATCCGGATCCAACCTGATACTAACACCAATCATACCCATCCTAGTATTCCCCCTCGAGACCAAACGAGGAAGTCAAACCGAGGAACTCACACAGTTGGCAGTTTTATCCATTCTATTATAGTTGCAGCACTTACTAGTCAGATATAGATAGCACGAGTCATCCTGATATCATAAGCAGTAGGCAGTTTTAGTTAACCATTCCGTTATAATTGTAATAATTACTAGTCAGATACAATTAGCCAGAGATATCCCAAACTCAATAGTTGTTGGCACTTTTATTTACTCAATCCGTTGTAGTAAAACTGATTACTAGACATGTCAAAGTCAAATTTATAGCACTACTTTAGTTATGCTTGTCTATGATCGAGATACTGTGCTCCAAGTCGTCCATAACCGCGGACACGGCTTTGAAGATTTACCTAGGGTGCACAAATAGCAACACACACACGATCAACCTCGGGAAGAACCAAATAAAATGCAACAAGGCCTCACGACAAAGCATTCACATGATTCATAAATTATTTCAGGGGGCCACCCCATTAAGCTACCCGCAACAAAGTTGGCTGGCTCCGAGACGGACCCAAGGTTTGCGCTAATGGCTGTAAACGACTGGGAACCCAAAAGTGTGACTGGGCTTGTCGATACCGCGAAAACACTCTGTAATTCCTAAACCGTACAGGTGCTCCATGCACAATCCTAAATAAAGCAGTAAAGCATGGCATAAGTACATGATAGTAATAAAGCCCCAAACTAGTTTGTGGCCCCAAGAAATAAAGTGTGAATCAAGCTCAGGCAAAGGGGGATCCATAGGGTCTCCCGGATATGGATAGTGCGAATAATCAAGGAACAAGTATCAAGTACTCGGGGCCTACGGGACACAAGTGGACATGAAAAACCAAATAGCATATATTGTCCACCGGTGCCTCTTTGATTAGTTATCCCAGCAATTTAATATCAAGTTGTAATTAAAGTCATGATCATCTCCACCATTAAGCATCTCAACCATTAAGCATGTGCCAACTTTCCAACAACGGTGGAACAACAATGACGCGAAGCAGCACCTGAGCAAGCAACTACGACTTGCAAGGCCGACTATCTATCAAACAACAGGCAATAGGATGTGTCCAAGGCAATATAGAGGTTGCAAGGAATATAAATGGTGCACAGAAACTAAAGCATCGCAACACAGATAGCAATAGATCAATAGGAGGAAATAAAGACTATAAAAGCAAAATAGGTAGAAAGGGGGAGATTGCTCCCCTGGGAAACATAGCCGAAGGTTCATCTGGAGGTCGGGTCAACACTCGCATCCACTCAACGGCCTAATCCGTGAAGAAGCAAAGCACTAGAAGAAACATCGGATACACTATTTAATACTATGGCAGAAGATCGGGCAGGATGCATGTATGATGCATGACATGGCAAAGATGCGATGCAATTAGGCAATATTAAGCGGAACCGGGGTCCCGACAATTAATTAGAAGGTTCAAATTATTTAACTACCCGCAATTTAAATGTTGTATTAACAAGGCAAAACATGACATCGGTTCGCTACACAAATTTAAATGGAGCCATATAAGATTAGAAAAGCCCGCATATGGTCTCCATATTTAATTTAGGTGAATCGCCAAAACAACTCAGACCCATGATATATGTATGCAAGCATGACGATTTAATTATGCAACAATATATATTATATTCATCAAAATAGGGGTATCAGATAAAGAGGTCACACATCTGGGCTCGAAGATCTTGGGGTCTCGGAGAGGTTTAGGTTCGGTCTTCGGATCCGTGAAGGAGACCTTGGGGTTTCGAGATGGAGAGCTTCGAGTCCGGCATCATCACCTCCGGGTTTCATGTTGTCGTACTTGGGATTCTATCTTCAATGGTCGATGTCGAACTTGGATCGGCCTCGGGATCTTCATGAGGTACCATGTTCGAGCTTCAGGCTATCGGCATCAGGTTGGTTTGTCCGTGAGGAGATCTTGTAAAAACAAGTACATCGCCGGGGCAGATCTTGTAGCGCCATGGGCCATCTCAGGTACAACAGACCATCCAAAGACGGCACGTGGCAGGGGACAAACCAAAACAAGCTGTGAAGGGGCATGTGTTGTGCGAACACTGGCCCGAACAGCTTGTGGGCGTCGTGCTTGCGGGGCAGGTGGAGAGGAACCCGGCGAGCCTGTAGGGTGCGGGCATTGACGGCTCGAGCAGGCGGGTCTGAGACGACCACGGACGGGCTCGATGCAGCGACGCCATGGAGGGGAGGGGAGCTCGTGCAGAGGCTGATGGCGGCTGACCGGAGAAGGAGCAGCGGCACGAGGCCCTTGGCCACGGAGGACGACAAGGAAGAAGGGCTCAGAGGCGGTGCGGCATCCGTAGCGGCGAGGAAGGGCCGAGGAGGCCACGGTGGAGTTTGTTGCGGACGGCGGCAACCGGGTCGAGGAAGGCTCGCACGCGAGAACGTCTGGTGACGGGGATAGGAACAGGGATCTTGGGGCGCCAGGCTGGGAGCAGTGGCGACCGAGGAGAGGGTGAGGTGCAGGAGAGGCACAGCGCACCGGCGGCGACAGAGCTTGCGAGGGGCCAGGCTCCGGTGACAGACAGAGACGTGCCCGGGGTGGAGAGGCCAACGACACGCGAAGGGGAGGAAGGAGGTCGCGGGGCGCCCGGGCTCCGGCGGTGGCCTGCAGAGGGAGGCGTCGGCGGCTCGGGGATGGGGCCTGCCATGGCGGCGAGGAATCGTGGGAGAGAGAGCAGCGGGTCACGGGGTTGGGGATGACGCGGGGTAGGTAGGCGCGTTTGCGGGGCTCGCGAGAGAGCCGAGCGAGGCGCTGGTGCGGGAGCGTATAGGTGGGGCCGGGTGGGATCGCGTGTCGTGGGGTGGTTGGCGGGCGTAGGGCCGAGCGGGGGAGTATGCCTAGGTCGCATACGCGCGCGGGGCAGCCGAGCAGGGTGGGTCGCGACGTGGGCATCGGTGGGGGTTGGTCGCTGGGGTGGCGGTTGGTCAGGCGCGGGCTTGTGTGCGCTGCTCAGCAGCTAGGGTGTGCGACGGCTGTGGTAACGTGATAGGCGAGGTCGGTTAGGTTATAGGGTGTGGCGTGTCCGGTTGGTGGGCGGGAGTAGTGGTTCCGTGTGTGGCTTAGGGTTAGGACTGGTCGAGTTAGGGTTAGGGCTTTGGAGGTGGCCGACTGGCTTTTGGGCCTGGCTGGCTGCCTCCCTAAATAAAATAGTTAAATATTTTATTATTATTCTGTTTTATTTTAAAGGCCTTTTGTAAATAATTTTATACAAAACAAAATATCCGGATGGCCGGGGTTTTATAGTTTGAAATGAAGAAGGGGATATTTAGAAAACAAAGATAGGCTTTTGGGGAAATAGTTTCAGGCAAACATATGCATAATGATGATGCTCAAATGCAATGTGGACAATTCAAGCGATTTTATAGTAGTGATTTTACCAGGGTGCTACAATTCAACACCACTAACAAGGGATCTCGCCCACGAGATCCGTCTCATGGTACAGGGAAGAAGGATGATGGTATGAATCTTCTCGCTTCGTACAGATCCTCGCGACACCACTAACAAGGATTCTTGTTCCCTCTTGAAGTCGTCGACACCACCAACAAAACGATGTCGCTCACGTCCATTGAGAGAACACTCCGGACAAACAAAGACGAAGATAAAGGTATCGTAATGTAAGGACACCTCTAACTTCCGTGGAAGGAGTAAGATTACATCGATCCACCATTCAACGTACAAAAGCGAATGATAAGAGTAGTGGTATGGTCATGACTCCATTCCGCACTCAAAGCATTACTCTGTACACGAACAGAAGAATCAGGCAACCACTCTCGGAATTCAGACTGAAGATCTTCATAAGCAATGTTTGGAAAACAAAGGAGTGATGCAGATCTTCATTGGATCTGGCGTAGATGATGTCGTCGCGTTAAAAACACACTGAAAGATACAAAGAAAGATTTCAGTGGATTTTGATCCACTGAACGGTACAATAGATGTAGGTTACCTAGATAGCATAAAGACCGGATATAGTAACACCGTTGCAACAAGAAGGATTCGAAACCCTGAAGGTAAGACGGAAACCCAACCACGAGAAATCTTGGACTCGAAGAAAAGAAAAGAGTAGATTCAAAACACGTAGGGGTAAGAGGAGAATAGCATAGTGGTATGACATGGGTATACCCTGCCAGTACTCGAGTTTAGTATATACGGTCCAGATATGGTGGAACCCCACGGCATTGCCACGGCCCAATGAAGAACTCGAGTAACCTATGGACTCTCGATTTCTTGCGGAACAAGAAGAAGCTAAAGATAGAAAGTTTAAAGGGCAAACCCTAATCTATAACCGACTCGACCTGCTATCTGAGACCTGGCCTATCTATATAAAGGCCAGGAGGGGCAGCAAGGAGAACACACGCAACCCTAGTTTCCACAACCCTCGCCAAATTGCATCCGTGCACCATTGTAATCTTCGATTCCTCTGTTAATTCCACGAGCAGTCAAGCAGGAGTAGGGACCTCTACGAGGCCAGAACCTGGGTAAACCTTGCGTCCCTGTGTGCTTGTTTGCTAGCCGATTGATGCTTCTAGCGCTCCCTCCTTCTCCAAAACCCAAGTCCATAACAACGGGCATTGATGAGTTAAACCCGCGTCAATTGGTGCTGTCTGTGGGAATTGGAGTGCTGATGTTGCGGCTTCTTCGGCCCCATCAACTGCGATCTACAACTCCGCAACAGCGGAGATCCGCCAGCTCTTTGGCGTGTTCGACTTCACCGTCCACACGCCGGCCACTCGCCCGGCTTTCGAGTCCGTGGGCGATGGAATTAGCCTGGCAATCGGGAGCTTCCGCTTCCAAGTTGGTCAGATGGGCACGCTTCGCATGCCTGACCAGCCGATAACACCATCGATTGCTCCAGCATCGTGGTTCCCTACACCGATCGGCACCCTCAGTGAGCTCAATGCCTCGACAACAGTCGAGACTACGGCCAGCGACAGCAGTCGCGAATCCGATCTGGGCAATCTAGCAACTGAAGATGGATCCTACGGTTTTGGATCTGAAAGTTGTGGGAGAAACAACTTCCCCAACCACTTCATGTGCGCCGTCATCAACGCGGGTGACTCCTCCGCAAATCGCGACAACACGGGCAACGGTGGCAATGGAACCGACCCATCAAACAGTGGCATACCTAATGGTGGACCACCCAACGGCGGCCCCACTAACGGTGCCCCTGTTAACAACGGAGGGGCAGTCGAACCTCCAACTATGGTGAATGAGCAGACTGGTGAGCGTGTCGTGATCAGGCTCAACGATCTTGAGTGGGCCCGCTACCGAGAAGCCCTATGAGGTAACCCTCTACCCTTCGGCTCCCCGCAAGAACTGCTGATGGGCTACCATTTGCTCCTGAAGGAGCACACACTCGCGCAACTCGAAGCACGTAAAAAGGCCGCAGACGAGTCGAGCCTCCGGCGAGCTGGTCTCTCCTCCCATGGAGGATCCTCCTCCAAGTGCAACGAGTACATCGCTAACAAGAGGCGATCTCGATTGGCTCACCTCACCGAACAAGAGCGTGTAGAAGATACAAAGGTCCTCGACTTCGGCTCGATGACGATGGATACGCGTGGCAATGTGCTCCCAAAAATGCCACAAGCTGCGGTAACGGCAGCCACCATGTAGCTCCTCAACAACCAGCTGCCAGCTGGAGACCCTCGGGATGCCATGCACCAATCTACGATCGCAGGCTTGGGGCTAATCGAGGCCGCCCTCGACAAAGAGCCAACGCTAGAGCCGAAGAAAAACAAGGCTCTGGCAAAGCGCTATTCCTCACCCTCATCTAGTGACGATAGTCACGATCTGTCTCGACGTCGCCGCTCACAGTGACACGACCACGACTACGACGCACGTGATGACATCACGCAGCGCAAGATCAATAAGTCATGGGCGCGACGCACCCGATCGACTGACTCAGAAGACGAAGATGTGGAGCTCTGTGGCGCTAGATGCTTCAGCAGGGCCATCAGGCAAAAGCGAATGCCCAACGGGTTCAAGCTCCCATCGGAGAACCTAAAGTTTGACGACCTGCAGGACCTAAAAATCTGGCTCGAAGACCACATCTCCTCCGTCAGACTCCATGGTGGGAGTCGAAGCACAACCATGCAATGCCTACAGCTACAGCTGCAGGGCGCCGCCCAAGCTTGGCTCAATAACCTCCCGCGTGGATCCATTCGCAGCTGGGACGAACTGGTCTACAGCTTTGTGCGCAACTTCAAGGGCACCTACAAAAGGCCCGCATCAATCGAAGAGCTGAGATGCTTCCAGCAAAGGTCGGGCGAATCGTTACGCTCGTACATCCAGAGGTGGTCCATCATCAAGAACTCCACGGAAAATATCTCGGAGGACCGGGTAATTAACGCATTCAACGGCGGCGTTCGTCGCATAGAGCTCAGGGAGGAGCTGGGCCGCTTGAAGCCCAAAACCATTGACCACCTGATGGAAATCACGAATCGGTGGGCAGATGGAGAAGATTTGGTGAAAAATCGTGTTCACTCCGACGATGAAGTAGAACTCGAGCGTAGACGCGATCGCCGAAGCAAACGTCGAATGCGCATCTACGATGACTGCGAGGACGTCAACATGGTCGCAGCCGGCTACGCCGAGAGACGCGACGACAACCGCAGTAGCGGCTACCGCAGCAGTGGAGACCGCGACTCCGGGAAAACCAGCAAGTATGGCAGCGCCGCACTCGCGACGAGGCACCCGCAACATCCATTGAGGATAAGCTGTCCGGGCCATGCACCGTGCACTTCTACATCGACAAGCATGATGGCAAAAAGAAATCCAGCCACCTCCTCAAGGACTGCCGCGAGTTCCTCAAACTTCATGAGGGTCTGGCTTGGATGAATCGCGACACGGTCAACAGGGGCTACGGGGCAACCCCAGGCGCTGTGACACATGGATCTCCTCCACCACCACCCGGACCACCGCCAACCGCAACTGCGCCTGACCAGCATCATGGAGGCGAGCCGTACCCACGGGCCATGGGCACCATGATGATCCAAAAGGGCCGCCCCTCCAATCGGGTGCAAAAGGCCATCACTCGCCAAGTCAATTTGGTGACAAACTCACCACCATCCACCATTGAGTACCTCAGTGGAAGCGACTCCTGCATCACCTTCGACAAGCGCGACCATCCACGCCAAGTACCTCGTCTAGGCCATTGTCCCCTCGTACTCGAGGCACAAATTGGAGGCTTCGACATGAGTCGCATATTCATGGACGGCGGAAGCGGCATTAACCTCATGTTCGCAAGTACCTTGCGAGCAATGAGGATCCCTCTGACCTGCCTAGAGACCTCGGACACAACATTCCACGACATCGTCCTAGGCAAGGGTTGATGACCCACAAGTATAGGGGGTGTATCGCAGTATTTTCGAGGGAAGTGAAACCCAATTTATTGATTCGACACAAGGGGAGCCAAAGAATACTTATCAGCCTTAACAACTGAGTTGTCAATTCAGCTGCACCTAGAAACAATCTTGCTCACAGCAGTTTATCAGTAGCAACAGTTTTGTAGTAGGAATAGTAAAGTAACAGCAGTAGCAAAGCAAAGATAGTAGTAACAAAAGCAGTAAACAGTGGGATTCGAGTGCGGTAGGCATAGGGATGGATGGACGGGCATTGCATGGATAAGACAATTCACTTGGCAATCAAAACATAGGGCAATTGCAGATAAATAAGATAAAGCATGCAAGTACTAGACAATCCTAGGCATGTGTTCCATACATAGTCATACATGCTCGCAATGAGAACTTGCACAACATCTTTTGTCCTGCCAGCCCATTTGCAGCGGGGCCTCTAGGGAATTACTGGCAATTAAGGTGCTCCTTTTAATAGAGCACCGGAGCAAAGCATTAACACTCCGTGAACACATGTGATCCTCACATCAAAGCCTTTCCCTTCCGGCTACCCCGATTTCTGTCACTTTGGGACCATAGGTTCCGGACAACGACATGTGTATACAACTTGTAGATAAGACCAAGAACAATACTATCATAATGAATCAATAACATGTTCAGATCTGAAATCATGGCACTCGGGCCCTAGTGACAAGCATTAAGCACGATAAGTCGCAACAAAGTCATAAAGCACTAATAAAAGATACTAGGCACCATGCCCTAACAATCTGATGCCATTACATGAACGATCTCATCCAATCCCTACCATCCCCATAGCCTACAGCGGGGGATTACTCACTCATAGATGGGAGAAACATGGATGGTCGATGGAGAAGCGATGGTGATGATGATGGCGATGATCTCCTCCAATTCCCCGTCCCGGCAGGGTGCCAGAACGGAGTTTCTGGTGCTATTTCGTGGAATCTGGTGGTGGCGGCGGAGCGGAACTCCTTCTGGAAATATGTCGAACCCCCCGAAGTTTTTAGGTCAGAAGGCTCCTTATAGGCAAAGAGAGAGGCCGAGGGGGTGCATGGGGGCCCACACCACCTCGGCGGCTTGGCTCGCCAGCCAGCAGTGGTGTGGCTACCCCAGGCTCTTCTCCGTCTCGTATTCGGCTCCCTGAGTCTTGGTGAAATAGGATTTTGGCATATTTTCCGATTTTTCCGAGAGTTGATTTTTTGCGTAAAAAGTAGACACTAAGGCAATTCTTTGAAAACAAAGCGCAATTCGCATTAGTTGCATCCAAATCACACAAGTATAGAGGAGAAGCAATAACAAAAGTGTTAGGGAAGTAGATACGTTTGGACGATCAACTCCCCAAGCTTAGCTTATTGCTTGTCCTCAAGAAATTCAGTTGAAAACTGAGTGCGATAAAAGAACTTTCACGAACACATTTGCTTCATATGATGTAAATATTCTCAGCAACGTGATCAACTTACTTGGACAATTAATAATAAAGAGTATGCAACTGAGTCTACTCAATAGTCATTGCAAGCTATGAAGAGATTCCAACTCAAGAATAATAAGTAGCACAAAGCACAAACATAGGCAACATTACAATGCTCATGGAAAGGTATGATAGAGTGGTATCTCGCTTGCCTTTGATTATGAATGTCAAGGCACCTCTGAAGTTCAAGTGATGACTAGAAGTAAAGATATCAAGGATACAAGCATCAAAGTCATAACACAAATAATCAAGTAATGAAACAAACATAAAGAATGACAACTATGCTCTCAAGAAGGTGCTCAAAGAATATGTGGAGACTCAACAAGTAGAAGAAAAAGGTTTTGAGAAATTTGAAAGGCTTCCAAATGCTGAAAGTATGGTACTTGTTAGCTTTGAGCTCTCATTGCCCCTATCATAGGCATCTTTAATGTGGTTAAGGTGAAAGTGAGGTCCAATCTGAGTTATATGCTTGACAGACTATAATCTGGAAATCCCAAGTCCCTTGAGTACGAGGGACGCTCCTCATGCTACTCAACTTTAGTTACGGTAAGTTCTTGTCATCGTAAGTATGTGCATATCATTGAGAACCGCCAACGGGGTACCCCTTGCCCGATGATACGGAAGAATCCCCATATCAAAATGACAAGGCAAGCAGACAATGAGTATCTTAGCAATCTTCTTATTTACCATGGGAAAATGGTGCTTTTTTTCTCTCTTTCCTCTTTTCATAAAACTCTCCTTTTTTTCTTTTTCTCAATAGCTATAACTCTTTTTTTTATAAGAAGAATGCTTCATAGATATCATTATGGTTACGCTGCAGGTTTCCACCATGTCAGCATGGATTAGACCAATGCCCAAGCGCTTTCTAACACACATACATAACTCCATGGACTTACAAGCTCCTTTTATTTCACAATCGACATCCGCAAACAAAAGAGCAAGGTATCAACTGGGTATATATTTACAAGTGTTGAAAGCGTTCCCCGTGACAGCACGGTTCTACTAATCCCCAGCCTATAATTAGCAAGCATATAACTTTCATGAAGAGTTCACAATGGTTCAGGTTTATTAAGTGCGGAAAATAAAGTGTGCCATCAAGTTCGTGAGAGCTTTACTAACTAACTTTCTCATAACAAGCAAACATTTTATTCGGAAGAAAACAAGGCATATTGAATATACACAGAAGTAGCAAATGATGCTAATGGGTAGGTATGGTGGACACTTTGGAAATATTTGGTTTAGGGAATTGGAAACATGAGTAAGACATTTAGTGGAAGTGAAGGCTAGCAAAAGTAAGGGAGTGACAAATGAGAGAGCAATAGCTGTTATTATCATGCTTGCAACAAAACAAGACTACTCATGGCATGAAAATGATTCAAGATCCTCAAGGCAAAATAATTCGTCAAGGCTTAACTGATTATTACAGTCATGTGCATGCATGAGCATGTGCCAAGTCGATCAAATGAAACATTCAGAGGAGGATACCACAGTGCCATACCAATTTATGAATAGAGTAATGCAAGCAAACATTCATGAGACATGCTACAAACTATTAGCGAGCTGGAGCTAATCACAAGAAAGCAAGAACTACTAAATATCCAAAGATAACATGCACTCTACATGAGCGGACTAAGCAAGCTCACAATGATGAGTATACGTACAAAAATGAAAACAAATAGAGTTCGTTACCAGCCTCTTACCACGCCTCAAGTTGTCATTAATCCTCATTATTGCTCTTCACTTGTGTGGCTTGAATAATAATATGAAACCAATAATCCACTGAGAACTGCCGAACCCTGTAGCCAACTCACAAAAACCAAAGAAGAACGACAAATATTTTTTGGTGTTTTTGATTTTTAAACAAAAACCAAAAGAGAAAAACAAGCAAAGCAAAATCTTTTTGGGTTTTTTGAATAGTTCAAACAAAGCAAAAAGGAACAAGCAAACCAAAGCAAAAAGAAGAAGCAAACCAAAGAGAAACAACAAAAATATTTTTGGTCTTTTGTGTTTTAGAAAGCAAAAGCAAAGAAGAACGAAAACTAAAAAGAGAACGAAAGCATGAATATACAAAGAACCGACGCAACATGATATGGAGATGAGTGCGGTGTCGCATTTCCCCAAGCTTAGGCTTTTGGCCTAAGTGGGTATCAATCCATGTATGAATAGGGGTTCCAAGCGGGCGGATCTTGGTAAGAATGGTCGTAGTTGGGTCCATGAGAAGAATAGGAAGCTCCCCAATCGTAAGTGGGCTGCTGATATGAAGACTCTCCCTCATTCGAGGGCTGGACCGAATCATCCGTGACCTCCCTTCTAGTGTCCTGCTCCTGTTGGGAGAGCTCTCCCAAGTACGTGTCAAGCTCCTCCTCAGTGAGGGACCATCCTTCCCTGTTATCAAGGTTAAACAAAACGGGTGCAGGCAAAAGAACAACACGCTCGGACTTGCTCTTTCTCCAACCAGCTTTGAGAAAGGTTATTTCATAAGAGATCTCACTCAAACTAGCCCACGAGGAAATAAATTTATGCTGTATCATGGAATTAAAATCAAGCCTCTCTATGGGAAACTGTAGGTCTAGATGATGAGGCACTAAACCATGCAATGCTAGCAAACGAGAAGCAATGAGGCCTCCACAAATTCCACCCTTCTCACGGTTAGCAGCAAGACGGAAAGCTAAGTGATAGTTGGATATATTACTAGTGTTCTCCCTACCCAAAACACTACTGGCAAGATAGTATGCAAAGTATCTAAGAGCAGGGAGTTGGATGTTTCTTATCTTTCCGCGCTGCGCCGCATGGTCATCATCATTGGTCACCCCTCGATAAAGCTCCAACAAATCAGTGGGCCGCCCTTGAATTTTCTTCACGGTCCCTGTCATACGCACACCTACAATACTGCAAAATCTCTCCAAAGGCATGGTGAAGGGCATATCATAGATTTTAAATGAGACAGTAGAATGATAGGATGTGTTAGAAAATGAGAAGCTCTCAACAAAAGTTTTGGTGAACATAGCGTATTGTGCACTCTCATCTTGCATATAAGAGGTCAAACCAACCCTCTCAATCAGTAGCAAGAAATCATCAAGAATACCTGCAGCTTGCAAGAAAGTAATACAAGGGAAAGAGGATGGGTGAGCATCTCCATCATCTCTTTCACTGCTAATACATGATGCAATGAGGTCTTCATTATATGATGGCCTAGCTTGAGAGGCTGTTCTTGAGGGCCTTGACCTCCTAGGTGCATCACTGTCAAATATCTCTCCAAAAGTGTGGTTGTTCATGCTTGGTGTTCTGAAATTTAAACACCTATTAAACAAGTGATTGCAAAGTAATTATAATGAAGGATTCTACTCATAGGGACTCGCAAGAGGCCTAAACATGCATCAAAACTATATCTCTAAGAATCAAACAAGCTTACAAGCTCTCATAACCAGTCACCTGCAGTAGCAAAATACTCAACATACAATCCACTAAACACAAATCTACTTGGACAAGGGTAGGAGTCACATACCAAGGAACAATTGCTCCAAATTTTAGCAAGAAAGATGGGCCGAGCAAAGAGATCGAAGAAATCGAGGGCAAGCATAGAGAGAACGGGATTTTGAGCTATGAACTAGAGCTTACTCGGGAGAGAAAAGAAAGTGGCAGGAGAGAGAGGTAGTAGGGGGCCAGGGGTGGCCCACACCAGGGCATGGCGCCACCCAGGGCTGGCAACGCCACCACATGGTGTGCCTGCCTGGTGGCCCCCCTGGTACCTACCAGGTACTCCTCTGCCCCTTTTTTCACGTAAAAAATTAATATGAATTTTCTGGAATTTTTTGAGACACTTTGTTTTGGGGCATTTTTCAGAAATAGAAGAATGATTTTTCTGACAGACAGATTTTTTCTTTCTTTTTGGAAACATGATGCAAGGACAAAACAAGGCTAGAACTACAGAAGTTCTAGCATGCAAGCAAACTAACAACACAAAGGAAACTAAACGAAAGCAAAAACCAAAAATGCAAAGGATAGAAATAAACGGAGATAATCATAATGAAAACATTGCTTTGTTCAATGGAATCCTTTTGTTAGCAAGGTTGATCAAGTCTTGCTACCAAAACAATTGCATATGAGACAAAACTTTGTATTCCACTAATGATTATGTTACCTCAACTTTGATAGCAATGGTCCTAATCATAGTAGTTTCAAAATTTTCTTTTGGTATGGGACAATATATTTCTCCAACTTGAATGCCTTCAACATGTTCAATTGAATTTAAACCATAAGTCCTTTCAATCTTCTTGGGGAAATAGATAGTATGTTCCTTGTCATTGACATTGAAGGTCACCTTTCCTTGATTACAATTAATAACAGCTCCTACAGTATTAAGAAAAGGTCTCCCAAGAATAATAGACATATTATCATCTTTAGGCATTTCAAGCACAACAAAATCAGTTAATATCAAGCAATTATGAGCCACCTGAACAAGTACATCCTCACATATACCCATAGGAATAGTGGTAGACTTATCAGCCATTTGCAAAGATATATCAGTTGGTATCAATTTTTCAAGCTGAAGCCTCTTATAGAGAGAGAAAGGCATAACACTAACTCCAGCTCCCAAATCACACAAAGCAGTTCTAACATAACTGTTCTTAATAGAGCAAGGGATAGTTGGAATCCCTGGGTCTCCAAGTTTCTTAGGAACCTTACCATTGAAGGAATAATTAGCAAGCAAAGTAGAAATTTCTTCATTAGGGATCTTCCTTTTATTCGAGACAATGTCCTTCATATACTTTGAGTAAGGAGGCAATTTAATAGCATCAGTCAAAGGAATTTGCAAGAATAAAGGCTTCATCCACTCACAAAACTTATTATAGTGTTCATCTTCCTTTGACTTGTGTTTCTTATCATGGAAAGGCATAGGTTTTTGGACCCAAGGTTCTCTTTCACTACCATATTTCTTAGCAATAAAATCTTCTTTAGTGTATTTAGTATTCTTAGTGTGGTTTTCAGGTCTTCTTCAACGTTTTCTTCATTAGGAACTTCATTTTCTTCATTACCACTTTCAGTTTTAGCATCAGAGATATATATACTATTAGGATCTATAGCAGGTTGAGAGGGTTCTACAACAGTTTTATGTTTCTTTTTCCTTTTCTTACGAGTAGAACCACTATTTTTAGCTTGTTGAGAATCCTGCTCAATTCTTTTGGGATGCCCTTCAGGATATAGAGGATCCTAGGTAGCAGCACCACTTCTAGTTCTAATTTCATAAGCATGATTTTCTTTAGCAGCATTAACTAGCAAGTCATTTTGCACTTTAACGAGTTGATCTATTTGAGTTTGAACCATTTGAAAGTGTTTAACAATCATTTTAACATCATTAGAGGTTCTTTCCACAATATCTTTCAACTCAACAATAGCTCTAGTGTTTTCATAAGATGATTTTGCACCCTTTTATTAAAGTTATCTTGCTTAACAATAAAGATATCAAATTCTTCTAAGCATTGATCAGGAGGTTTAGAGTAAGGCATATCACCTTCATCAAAGTGTTGGAGAGAGTGTACCTCAATAGTGGGTGAGTAGGGAATAGGCTTACATAATTCTTCTATAGGAGGTAAATTCTTGACATCTGCAGCTTTAATTACCTTCTCCTTAAGACATTTCTTAGCTTCCTTCATCACTTCATCATTTAATTCAATAACTCCCCTCTTATTTGATGTTGGAATAGGCACATGAATAGATGGTTCAGGTACAATTACTTCAGGTATAGCTTGTTTAGGAGGAGTCCAATCTTCATAATTCTTGCTTATTTTAGCCATTAATTCCTCAGCTTCCTTCGGAGTCCTATTCCAGAAAACACAATCAGCACAAGTATCTAGGTATGTCCTAGATTCCTCGGTTAGTCCATTATAAAATATATCAAGAAGCTCATTCTTAGGTAATGGACTTCCAGCCTGTGCATGAATCAAAGCACAAAACCTTGCCCAAGATTCGGGCAATACCTCTTTTTCTCCCTATTTAAAATCAAAAAGTTCCTACAAAACAGCATGTCTAGCACTAGGAGGAAAATATTTCTGCAGGAAAGTATTAAACAAGCACTTAGGGCTATCAATAGATCCAGGAGGTAAATTACCAAACCAAGTTTTAGCTTCTCCTTTTAGTGAAAAAGGGAAAATCTTAGCAACAAAGTAAGTATGCATTTTAATATCATTAGAAAACAAGCCACTCATGGTAGAAAGTTCATTCATATGTGCTACCGCACTTTCATTCTTAGTCCCACAAAAAGGTTCTTTCTCGACAATAGCTATGTAGGATAGATCGAGAGAGAAATCATAATCTTCATCTATAATGTTTATGGGAGAAGCAGCAGACTTAGCATCAGGAGACAATTTGGGTCTAATAGTACGCCTCTCAAGGAGATTCTTAGCAGCGCTCCTATCATGGATGTTCCTACATTCTTCAATAAACTCATCAGTCATCTCAACATAATCTTCTTCAGCATCATAATTCTCAGTAGACTCAGGTAAGCTAATAGATGTGGTAGTGTCTTCATTAGGAGTTTCGGTATTTCTAGCTATAGTTCTAGCAATCGTAGCATCTAGGAAAGGACCTAATGAACCACACTTATCAAGCACAGTAGAACCAGCATCATAAGCATCAGAAGTTTCAGATTCAGCAGTAGTAGCAGTGTGTGTAGCATGTGTATGTGGTGGTGTAACGAGCTTACTTATAGCAGACGGTGAATCAAGAGCAATAGAGGTGTTCAGAACCGTACCTCTTCTTGTAGTGGATGGTAAAATAGGAACCTTGCCATCACGAGGCTTACCCATGACGGATGGGTAGCAGCGAACAATAGAGAATCCAAGTGAACTTGATAAATAAAGCTATGCTCCCCGACAACGGTGCTAGAAAATAGTCTTGATGACCCACAAGTATAGGGGGTGTATCGCAGTATTTTCGAGGGAAGTGAAACCCAATTTATTGATTCGACACAAGGGGAGCCAAAGAATACTTATCAGCCTTAACAACTGAGTTGTCAATTCAGCTGTCACTGAAACAATCTTGCTCACAAGTTTATCAAGAACAGCTTTGTAGTAGGAATAGTAAAGTAATAGCAGTAGCAAAGCAAAGACAGTAGTAACAAAAGCAATGACATGGGATTCGAAAGGTAAGCATAGGGATGGATGGACGGGCGTTGCATGGATAAGACAATTCACTTGGCAATCAGAACATAGGGCAATTGCAGATAAATAAGATAAAGCATCCAAGTACTAGACAATCCTAGGCATGTGTTCCATATATAGTCATGCGTGCTCGCAATGAGAACTTGCACAACATCTTTTGTCCTGACCCGTTTGTGGCGGGGCCTCTAGGAACTACGAGCAATTAAGGTGCTCCTTTTAATAGAGCACCAGAGCAAAGCATTAACACTCCGTGAACACATGTGATCCTCACATCAAAGCCTTTCCCTTCTGGCTACCCGATTTACATCGCCGGGACCATAGGTTCCGGACAACGACGTGTGTATACAACTTGTAGATAAGACCAAGAACAATACTATCATAATGAATCAATAACATGTTCAGATCTGAAATAATGGCACTCAGGCCCTAGTGACAAGCATTAAGCACGACAAGTCGCAACAAAGTCATAAAGCACTAATAAAAGATACTAGGCACCCTGCCCTAACAATCTGATGCCATTACATGAACGATCTCATCCAATCCCTACCATCCCCATAGCCTACAGCGGGGGATTACTCACTCATAGATGGGAGAAACATGGATGGTCGATGGAGAAGCGATGGTGATGATGATGGCGATGATCTCCTCCAATTCCCCATCCCGTCAGGGTGCCAGAACGGAGTTTCTGGTGCTGTTTCGTGGAATCTGATGGCGGCGGAGCGGAACTCCTTCTGGAAAAATGTCGAACCCCCCAAAGTGTTTAGGTCAGAAGGCTCCTTATAGCCGAAGAGAGAGGCCGAGGGTGCACAGGGGCCCACCACCCCTGGCGGCCTGGCCGCTCGCCAGGTGGTGTGGCCACCCCAGGGCTCTTCTCCGTCTCGTATTCTGGCTCCTAGAGTCTTCGGGTGAAATAGGATTTTTGGCATATTTTCCAGGATTTTTCCTGATAGTTGATTTTCTGCACAAAAAGTAGACACCAAGGCAATTCTGCTGAAAACAGCGTCAGTTTGCATTAGTTGCATCCAAATCACACAAGTATAGAGGAGAAACAATAGCAAAAGTGTTCGGGAAAGTAGATACGTTTTGGACGTATCAAGGGTGTATACCCCCTTGGCAAAATCAACCTCGACGTCATCTTCAGCATGCCGAAAAACTTTTGACGCAAACGCATCGACTTCGAAGTCGTCGACTGGCCCTCACAGTACCACTGCATCCTCGGACGAATCGCGTTTGCCAGATTCATGGCAGTGCTACACTACGCCTATCTGCAGATGAAAATGCCAGGCCCCAACAGCGTCATCACAATCAACGGGAGCTTCGAGAGCTTCGACAGTTGTGACAGGGAATCCAACAGAATTTCCCAGTCCTTCGGTATGCAGGAAGAACTCGCAAGATTGAAGGAGTCGACAGACAACAGTCTGCCTCCCCTAAGCCGGCCAAGTTCACCCGACCTATCCTTCGACTCGTCGGTGCATACGAAGAAAGTTCAGGTCCACCCATCGGACCCCGCCAAGACGGCCCTCATCGCCAACAACTTGAGTCCCGCATAGGAACTTGCGCTCGTCGAATTCCTCCGTGAGCACTGGGAAATCCTCGCCTGGTGTCCAACGGACATGCCAGGAGTCCCCAGGGAATTCACCGAGCATGCACTCAATGTCAACCCAAACGCAAGGCCAGTCAAACAAACAATTCGGCGACTGTCTAAGCCAAGAGCAAAAGCGGTCGGAATGGAGATCAACAAACTCCTTGACGCCAAATTCATACACGAGATCAAGGAAAGCACTTGCCTCGCCAACACGGTGCTAGTACCAAAAAAGGACACGGATATCCTACGGATGTGCGTGGATTTTACCTCTCTGAATAAGCACTGCCCAAAGGATCACTTCCCGCTGTCGCGAATCGACCAGATCATCGACTCCACCACGGGATGTGCGTGCCTCTGCTTCCTCAACGCCTACTCAGGCCATAATCAGATTCGAATGAAGGAAGAGGATCAAGAAAAAATAGCGTTTACAACGCCTTTTGGTGTGTTCTGCTATAACACAATGCCCTTCGGGCTAAAAAAACGCAGGAGCAACTTATCAGCGGTGCATGCAGGCTTGCCTCAAGAACCAACTTGGTCGCAACATCCAAGTCTATGTTGATGACATCATAATCAAGACCAAAGAGGAAGCTTCACTAATCGACGATTTACACTAAACCTTTGCCAACCTCGACCGCTACCGGATCAAGCTCAATCCGGACAAGTGCGCCTTCGGCGTACCATCTGGGCAACTACTTGGGTATCTCATCTCCGCGAGAGGGATCGAGGCGAACCCGAAGAAAATAAAAGCCATACTGGCCATGGAGAAGCCGAAGAACATAAGAGGTGTCCAGCAGCTGGCTGGGCGGATCACGGCGCTCGGTCGATTCATCAGCCGAATGGGCGAAAAAGCACTGCCCTTCTACCAACTTCTCCGCAAAACTGACAAGTTCGAGTGGACCAACGAGGCACAGGAAGCATTCGAAGATCTCAAGCGTCTGCTGTCCACCTCACCAGTACTGGTGACCCCACGCGAAAGGGAACCACTGTTGTTGTACATCTCCGCCACGAACCAGGTGGTCAGCACGGTGCTCGTGGTAGAACGAGCCGAAGAGAACAAGGTCCACGGGTAGTGGCGCCTACTACCTCAACAAGGTACTCACGCCAACAAAGCAGCGGTACCCGCACTACCAGAAGTTGGCATATGGTATCTTCATGACAGCCAGGCGGCTGCGCCACTACTTCCAGGAACACCCAATCGCGGTGGTCAACGACACTCCACTTGGACACATCCTCAACAACCCCGACGGCACCGGACGAGTCGCGCTTTGGGGAATCGAGTTGTCTCCACGAGACATTACATATGAAAAACGCGACGCGATCAAGTCGCAAATTCTCCCTGACTTCCTCATGCACTGGATGGAGAATCAGCTCCCTGAAAAACCAGATATGTCCTATCTCTAGACAATGCACTTCGACGGATCCAAGCGAAAGGACGTAGCTGGCGCAGGTGTCATACTGACATCGCCCCAGAGAGACAAGCTGAAATATATTCTGTGACTGCAGTTCACCGCCTCCAACAACGAAGCTAAATACGAGGCCCTGCTACACGGAATGAGGATGGCAAAAGCTTGTGGAGCCAAGAGGCTCATAATATACGGCGACTCTAAGCTGGTCGTCAACCAGACAATGCACGAGTGCAACGCACTGAACGACAATATGATCACCTATCGCGACCTCTACGACACACTCGAAGGGGACTTCGATGGTTGCGAGTTGCGGCACATAGGCCGCGAAAGCAATGAAGAGGCAGACACACTCGCCAACATTGGCTCTACCTACGGCCCCATACCACCTGGGGTATTTCTCGAGCGCATTTGTGAACGCTCCATCAAGCCAAGACACAGAGAAGAAAACAAGCGCAACAACAGACTCGGGGGCTACACCGCCCAATGAGCCAATGCCACTCGACGACCTGGAGCTTGACACGGGACTCGAAGGACCGATGAGTGTCATGATGATTGAGCCATCTTGGACTCAACCGTACATCATATACCTTCTCAGCAAGAGGCTGTCGGATCCAAGGCATTCGCCGTCATCAACGGTGAACTATACAAACGCAGCATCACAGGAGTACTCCAACGGTGCGTCTCAAACACTGATGGAAGAGCTGTTCTCCTCGACATCCATGAGGGGACTTGTGGACACCACGCCGGCAGTCGCGCCCTCGTTGCCAAGGCTCTACGAGCTGGATTCTACTTGCCCACGGCCATGCCTGACGCCAAGGACATCGTCCAAAATGCAACGCTTGCCAGCGATTCACGGACAAACAACACGCACCTGGCGTGGAGCTCTAGCCAATTCCATTGGCCTGGCCCTTCACGCAATGGGGACTCGACATGGTCGGCAAGCTCCCAAAGTTCTCGCGAGGAGGCTACGTCTACCTCTTGGTCGCAGTCGACAAATTCATCAAATGGATAGAGGCCATGCCGGTGACTAACCAGTCAGGAGCCAGCGCGGTCAAGTTCTTCGAGTCCATCGTCTATCACTTCGGAGTGCCCCACAGCATCATCACGGACAACGGGACGAACTTCACCTCCAAGGAGTTCCAAGAATTCTGCGAGAACCTGGGAATCAACATAAGCTATGCCTCCGTAGCTCATCCACTGACCAACGGTCGGGTCGAAAAGGCCAACGGGCTCGTCTGCAGTGGAATCAAGAAGCGACTCCTTAGGCCACTCGAACAAGCCGCAAGATCCTGGCCAGACGAGCTGCAATTGGTACTCTGAAGCCTACGCACAACCCCAAACAGTGCCACGGGGTACACCCCGTTCTTCATGGTGCACGGTGCTGAAGCGGTGCTACCCGCAGAGGTACAATACAAAGCACCGCGAGTGGTCGCTTACAGCGAGCAGGAATCAACTCTTGCACTTGAAGAGGCACGGGAAATCACCGTGGAAAGATCAATGATCTACCAGCAGAACCTGCGCAACTACCATAGCAGAAGGCTACACCCTAGGTCCTTCGTCGAAGGAGACCTGGTCCTGCGACTGAAACAACAAGGGCATCTCAAGCTCGAGTCCCCCTGGGAGGGACCGTACGTGATTACAGAAGTAATCCCAGGTGGCGCCTATCGCCTTAAAGATTTCGAGACAAGAGTCGCATACTCCAACCCCTGGAACGTCGCGCAGCTGCGGTGCTTCTACCCTTAGTCGTCTTTTATTTTTTACATTGCAAATAAGGCTATTCAGCCAAGGCTACTTAGCCACACATTGTACCTCATACTATCCTACGAATAAATAAAGCTAAGTGCCCCAAACTCTGCGTTCGTTTATTATTTTTTGCAACTTATTCACTTGGGGGCTGCCCCACCCTATACACATCTGTTCTACGAACCAACGTGATATCCTGAGTAGCTGACGCACTAATCGAACCCTTGACAAACACCAACCCAGTTGCAACGCACCTGACAGGTTGGCAAGGTGCTGAGATAAACACAAGTCAGGCTAACGAAAAGGAATCGCATAGTGCAACGACTTCAAGAAACATCTGAGCTAACAAGCTCTTTATATACATCAATGTCAATCAATTATGCACAGATATATATATGAACTTTACAACACCGGTGCAACTATATGCGGATACAAACTAAAACCATCAAGCAACAGAAGAACGTTTGTCTGATCCTCGAAGAAGTTGGCAATTTCCTCCGCTGGGCGATCCACCGCCTGGTAGTGAGGAACCATGTTCCAAGTCGAACCTGCTGGCGGCGCTGGCGGTCCAGCAGTAATCGCTGCAACATCCACATCAGGCCTGTGCAGTCGCACCAGCGACAGAGCAGCCTTGACACCAGCCACTAACTGTTGCCGTACACACTCGCAGACTGCACTCAAGTCTTGAAATTATGCAAGAAGGGCCAGCAGGCTCGATGGAACGACATCCAGCTGAAACATCGTCTAATAGATATTCCTTAAGCACGATTGTGATTTCTTTAGGAAATGAAGCACTCGTGAGGCACGATCCTGCAGGGTTGCCAGTGCGATTGCACGATCATGATCCACCCAGAAATACCCACTCGCCTGAAGCTGCTCTTGGGTCAGGTCATTCATGTGAATGGCAATCATGTCCTTCTCATCTTGCGGATGGCGTGCACTAACGACTATACCAAGCAAAGGCAAAAGTATGAAGACAACGAACTACCGCGAGTGGCTGCAAGAAAAGATAAGGAAGCAGAAAGCTAACACTTGAATTGGTCGCCCAGCTGTGTCACCTCCCCTAGCAGATATTGCTCTCGGGCAGTGGCCTTCTCCGCCCTCGACTTCCATACATCCGTGTTACCATGGAGCACGTGAAGTTCGCGCTCCAACTGCTTCACGCGGTCACGGAGTCGCGAGAGCAGAGACAACTCATCCACCCTTGAGCGCGACTGCACTAAGGTATCATCAGTAGATGGCATATTCCAAGGACCACTCGATGTGCCCTATCACAAGTCAAGCAAGAGATAATAAGAAGACCAAGCAATACATGGGCAAACACTCAAAGTGCATTCAAGCATAACAAAATGTCAACAGATACACCCGCCAACGGCATGTTCAAGACAAAAGGGGTCAAGCTATTAACTATTACAAATATGACTACTGAGGAGCAACCGGCTTCTTCGACTTAGACTTTGGCTTCGGGGGCCTCATCGAGTCTGTGGCAGTATCAGACGCCACATACTTCCCGCCGGCCCCTGACACCGCAGCCTTCGCCGCCTTCTTGGCTCGCTGCAGCTCCTCAGAGTACTTCGCGACTGTGTTGATTAGTCTGCCCGTGCCATGACTGCAGCAAAGGAGCAAAAACTACTTGTTGGCCATCCGCGCTGACAGGCATTGCCTTGGAGACCGCAACAGGATCAATTTCGACTCCATGGGCTTGAACCATCGCGAGTGACATAGAAGCGCCAGCCGCACGGAGTGAGTTCTTGAAGCCTATAGGAATGCCTCCAGCAAGGGACTCCACCAGATCATCTACATTTTCAATTAACTCAGCTTTGGGCGCCAGCTCCTCACGGAGGCGACTGAGTACGCCCTTGGACTTGATCAATGTCCCCTGGATGGAAGCGTTGCGATCTTCGACTGTCGCGATGGCACCTGCCAAGGCATCATCACAACGGAGAGCCTGGGAGTCGAAGCTCAGACCGCCGGCATCTACACAAGAGCACAGTGTTGGCACAAAAAGTCAGCACAATAACAAATTCGAAAGAAGGGACATGACGGAAATCCAGACGAAGGAATACCTGAAAGGGCCTTCGCAATCGAGAAGAGTTGTTCTTTGAACAACTTCTCCCTAGCCACGATGGAGGCGCGCAAATCCTCTTCACGTTTCCGCGATTCGTCAAGCGCTGCGACTACCTCATCGCGACCCTTCACCGCCGCGGTGAGCGTATTTTCGAGGGAAGCGGCATCGCGAAGTAGTGCGTTATGCTCGGCTGTGAAACAAATAAAGACAACCCGTCAGTCGAGTATATCACAAGGATGAAGAAGAAGAAGCAAAAAACACTCACTTTCAACCACGTGATGGCGATTGTCCAACATTGCATGCTGGCGACCCATTGCAAGTACCTGATCCGCCAGGCGAGCAGCTTCCTTCATAATAAGCTACGACGGGAGAAACAACAAAGGATCAGCAGATGGTATGGATGATAAATTCGACTGCAAAAATCAGAAGAAGCAACATTACACATACGTGATCCTCCAGTGACTCCGAAGTCGATTGACGCCTTGATCGTCGCACAACCATCTGATGCTCCACATCGTGTGGAGAACTTGATGAATTGTGCCTGGAGTGGGCCGCCAATGGAGGAGAAGGAGTTCGCTCAGCCACTTTCTTGGCCTTGGAGGCTGCGACTCCAGATTCTTTCAAAAATTGGACGTCGCCAGAAGACGATGACGCCGGTTGACTGTAGCACAAAACCAAACTCAGGACAATGCAACTCCAAAAAAAGAACCAAGAGAAGAATTGTGTACTTACCAATCAAACTTGTCAAAATCGAAGGTTTGGCCCTCCGAGTCCGACGACGACTCCTTCGGCATTCGCATCTTCTTGCGGGAGGATGGCGCCACAGCACTCACGGGAACGGCAGGTATCGACGACTCCGCACCAATAGCTGGGCCTTCCAGAGTCGAAGGAGATGACGCATCCGAATCCTCGCTGCACGAACGCTTGCGAGTGTTCGGACCGCTGGACTCAGGGGCTTCCTCCTCCTCTTCAAATGGGACGATCGACTCCGACTCGTCCTCCTCATCTACTTCGCGAGGAATAACCCCCTCAGGAAGAGGGGGCATATTGGGAGACACCTTCCAATCCTGCATACAGACAACAAGTCAGCACAAGTCAAGGAAAAAGAAGCACTCGACAAACAAAGATACTTCGTAGCACAATTGTACCTCAGGAGGAGGATTAGCAGCATCGAATGGAGGTACGACTGGTTCACTGGGGAGCACATCCTTGGCGGTGTACTTGGTGAGCAGTCGCACCCTCTTATCTACTTCACTCGCGGAAATGCGATCGGCAGATACGCGAGTGACATCGTCCGCGCTAGCCCACTGGAACATAGGGTGGACTCTGGCCTGCAGGGGCTGGACGCGACGGCGCAACCACGTGCGAATGAGGGCACAGCCTCCCTCTTCTTTACCCATGCAACTCTCAAGGTCGCAAACACGCTCATACAGCACATATGTCTCCTCGAAATCGCCGGGCATCACCACGTTCTTCCAGGAGCGCCTCCTCCTGCACGGTGCTACGGGATCGAAAGGTGCGAGTCCGAAGTGGTCTCCGTTGGCCTTCTGGTCGCGGATGTAGAACCACTTATCCCTCCATCCTTGGACGGATGCCATTAGCTTGATGTCAAAATACGTGACGGAGGAGTCGACTTGGATACCGCAACCTCCTACATCGTAGACTACGGAGCCAGACGCCGACTGGCACTTCAGCTTGAAGAGACGCTTGAAGAGACCAAAGTGCGGCTCGATTCCGAGCCAGCACTCGCAAAGCGTAATGTAGCAGGCAATATGGAGGATAGAATTGGGGGACAGCTGATGGAGCTGGAGCCCATAGAAACAAAGGAGGCCCCTGAAGAAAGATGCAGGGGCAGAGAAAGACCATGGATGATGAACGCTAGGAACATCACCCGGAAACCAGCCGGAGGACAAGGAGTTACCTCACCACCTGGGACTCGCGAGTCACCGGCCGCGGAAGAAAGAACTCCGTCTTGGCGCAGGAGACGGATCTCGGATGACTTGATGATGGACGCGCGCCACGCGCCATTGGTGACGCGAGTGCCCGCGCCCTTCTTCTTCCCGACGATGACGACACTGGTGCCCGCAGCGGCGGAGCCGCCCTTCTTCTTGGCAGCAGCAATGGCAGCGACGGATTTAGCCGCGGCACCTCCTTTATTCTTCCCCATCTTGCGGTGGCGATGTGACCGGAGGAAGTAACTAGGGAATACGCGGAGCTGGTCCAGTGCCACGAAGAAGATGAACTCTAGGGAGCAGAGGAGCAGCAGCAATGGCGACGAAGGCAAAGGCAGAGAAAAGTGCAGATGGGAAAAATTACTGCCGTAACACTGCTACTTAACCACTGGAAGATGTAATCCAACGGCTAGCAGAAACCCTATCAGACGCGTGGCACCCATCGTGATCGACACGTGGAGGACCTAAAGCACAAACCGTCCCCCAGTACCCCCATTACGTGTGGAAATCGAGGAGGCGCAGTTAAAACAAAGATTACGCACGCCTGGTCAAGTCAGGGTCAGAAAATGGGACCCATCGCTCGTCACGTCCCGTCAAACCCGCTCATGCGGGAAACTGAGATCATCACATCGTCAGCACTGATGTCATCAAAAATTGAGCAGCAGAAGACTTCGACTACTTTAGTCCTTGCTCGAGTCTTCGACTCCACCAAGCACTCGGGGGCTACTCCCATAGGGAGCGCTGGTCGTGCACCCTATGATTTTTCTTTTTCTCTTCTGCAGGAATATGGACATTCAAAGCATACCCAATCACTCGAATCCGCGATTCGACTATGGACATGGGTTACTCCCATAGGGAGTGCCGGAAATAAAATCGACTGAAACAAGCAAACAAAAGACGACAACAGTCACAAAAATTCTTTAGTCCCTGCCTGAGTCTTCGACTCAACCAGGCACTCAGGGGCTACTCCCATAGGGAGCGCTGGTCGCGCACCCTATGATTATTTGTACATCGTACTGTGTGTCGATAACATCCACACTCGAATTTTTTCCCTACAAAGAGACTGCGTCTCCTGGGTCACCCGAATCATCTCTGTGATGACAAAATTTGGATGTCGCGCTTGCAGCGTGAAGATAAGACCTGAATAAGGCCTGGCAACACATTTGCTGCGCACCACCAGAAATATATCCGTGCCTACAGGTACGATGAACATTCCTTGGCGGACGCGTCGAGTGCTCACACCCATATACTGGAATTCGACTCCTATAAGACCTCCACGGCTTGAGTCGAATTACACCAACACTTTTCCAAATTCGAGTCCGGGGACTCGAGTTCGAGTAGATTGTGTTGTTTTACCCTAAGGTAGTTAACTGATACCGATACATCGGTTAAATCAGGCACGCACATCAATAATCCCTAGGACACAAACAGAGCACTCGAAAATACTCAGTCATGCACTCGAAAGGCTTCATAAAGTCCCCAGTCGAATCTGTGATTCCACTAGACACTCGGGGGCTACTGACATGGGTATACCCTGCCAGTACTCGAGTTTAGTATATACGGTCCAGATATGGTGGAAGCCCACGGTGTTGCCACGACCCAATGAAGAACTCGAGTAACCTATGGACACTCGATTGCTTCCGGAACAAGAAGAAGCTAAAGATAGAAAGTTTAAAGGGAAAGCCCTAATCTGTAACCGACTCGACCTGCTACCTGAGACCTGGCCTATCTATATAAAGGCCAGGAGGGGGCGGCGAGGAGAACACACGCAACACTAGTTTCCACAACCCTCGCCAAATTGCATCTGCGCACCATTGTAATCTTCGGTTCCTTTGTTAATTCCACGAGCAGACAAGCAGGAGTAGGGACCTCCACGAGGCCTAAACCTGGGTAAACCTTGCGTCCATGTGTGCTTGTTTGCTAGCTGATTGATGCTTCCAGTGCTCCCTCCTTCTCCAAAACCCAAGTCCATAATAATGGCCATTGATGAGTTAAACCCTCATCAGGTAACGAGTAAAACCAGACCTAATCAGATCTATCCAAACAATTTTGCAAACTAGCTTTGACACTCTACATCGGCCGTTAGCTAGGTTATCCTACAGGCTAGACCAATGGGGTATCGCAACTGCTGAGCTCTGATACCACTTTGTAACACCCCTGAATCGGCCCTATGCAGATTTTAGCGCTTCCCGCCAAACCCGCATAGAAACGATTCAAGGACACCCACCAGACACTTGCGTGCAGGTGGAAAACAAAGTAATACCATTACACAATAGTTCACGATGGAACCCACAGAACAGATATATATACAACACGACTCCATGAGTCAAGAATACAGATATACAATGCAAAGATCCAAATCACCTTGAAAATGATACAATATCCGAGTATGGACAAGGTGCAAATTGGGCTAAGAGCCCTGAAGAATAACCAATGGCATCCATAAACCTGCCCAGGCCAAGCCAGAAGGGTAACCCTGCTAACGACGTCGATCTCATACCTGCTAAAACAAAAGGGGTGCCGACAAAGGGCAAAGGAAAAAGGGAGCGATCAGTACTGAGGCCAGTACACGGCAAGGCTAGAATTCAGCGGCTCTCGCCTACATAGGTATGGTGGATTGAAGCGCCAGCGAAGCATGCACTATATAACCTATAGAGACTCGATATAACTATCGACTATTAGAGAGGGGTAAGAAAGACCTATTCGGATCCAACCTAATACTAACACCAATCATACCCATCCTGGTATTCCCCCTCGAGACCAAACGAGGAAGTCAAACCGAGGAACTCACACAGTTGGCAGTTTTATCCATTCCATTATAGTTGTAGCACTTACTAGTCAGATATAGATAGCAGGAGTCATCTTGATATCATAAGCAGTGGGCAGTTTTAGTTAATCATTCCGTTATAGTTGTAATACTTACTAGTCAACTACAATTAGCCAGAGATATCCCAAACTCAATAGTTGTTGGCACTTTTATTTATTCATTCCGTTGTAGTAAAACTGATTACTAGACATGTCAAAGTCAAATTTATAGCACTACTTTAGTTATGCTTGTCTATGATCGAGATACTGTGCTCCAAGTCATCCATAACCGCGGACACGGCTTTCAGAAAGATTTACCCTGCAGGGGTGCACAAATAGCAACACACACACACGATCAACCTCGGGAAGAACCAAATAAAACGCAACGAGGCCTCACGACAAAGCATTCACAGGATTCATAAATTATTTCAGGGGGCCACCCCATTAAGCTACCCGCAACGAAATTGGCCGGCTCCGAGACGGACCCAAGGTTTGCGCCAATGGTTGTAAACGACTGGGAACCCGAAAGTGTGACTAGGCTTGTCAATACCGCGAAAACACTCCACAATTCCTAAATAGTACAGGTGCTTCACGCACAATCGTAAATAAAGCAGTAAAGCATGGCATCAGTACATGATAGTAATAAAGCCCCAAACTAGTTTGTGGCTCCAAGAAATAAAGTGTGAATCAAGCTCAGGCAAAGGGGGATCCATAGGGTCTCCCGGATGTGGATAGTGCGAATAATCAAGGAACCGGTATCAAGTACTCAGGGCCTACGGGACACAAGTCGACATGAAAAACCAAATAGCATATATTGCCCACCGGTGCCTCTTTCATTAGTTGTCCCAGCAATTTAATATCAAGTTGTAATTAAAGTCATGATCATCTCCACCATTAAGCATGTGCCAACTTTCCAACAACGGTGGAACAACAACGACGCGAAGCACCACCTGAGCAAGCAACTACGACTTGCAAGGCCGACTATCTATCAAACAACAGACAATAGGATGTGTCCAAGGCAATATAGAGGCTGCAAGGAATATAAATGGTGCACGGAAACTAAAGCATCACAACACGGATATCAATAGATCAATAGAAGGAAATAAAGACTATAAAAGCAAAATAGGTAGAAAGGGGGAGTTTGCTCGCCTGGGAAGCATAGCTAAAGGTTCATCAGGAGGTCGGGTCGACACTCGCATCCACTCAACAGCCTAATCCATGAAGAAGCAAAGCACTAGAAGAAACACCGGATACACTATTTAATACTATGGCAGAAGATCGGGCATGATGCATGTATGATGCATGACATGGCAAAGATGTGATGCAATTAGGCAATATTAAGCAGAACCGGGGTCCCGACAATTAATTAGAAGGTTCAAGTTATTTAACTACCCTGCAATTTAAATGTTGTATTAACAAGGCAAAACATGACATCGGTTCGCTACAAAAATTTAAATGGATCCATATAAGATTAGAAAAGCCCACATATGGTCTCCATATTGAATTTACGTGAATTGCCAAAACAACTCGGACCCATGATATATGTATGCAAGCATGACGATTTAATTATGCAACAATATATATTATATTCATCAAAATAGGAGTCTCGGATAAAGAGGTCACACATCTCGGCTCGAAGATCTTGGGGTCTCAGAGAGGTTTAGGTTCGGTCTTCAGATCCGTGAAGGAGACCTTGGCGTTTCGAGATGGAGAGCTTTGAGTCCGGCATCATCACCTTCGGGTTTCATGTCGTCGTACATGGGATTCTGTCTTCGATGGTCGATGTCGAACTTGGATCGGCCTTGGGATCTTCATGAGGTACCATGTTCGAGCTTCAGGCTATCGGCGTCGGGTTGGTTTGTCCGTGAGGAGATCTTGTAAAAACAAGTACATCGTCGGGGCAGATCTTGTAGCGCCATGGGCCATCTCAGGTACAACAGACCATCCAAAGACGTCACGTGGCAGGGGACAAACCAAAACAAGCTGTGAAGGGGCATGTGCTGTGCGGACACTAGCCCGAACAACTTGTGGGCATCGTGCTTGCGGGGCAGGAGGAGAGGAACCCGGCGAGCCTGCAGGGTGCGGGCGTTGACGGCTCGAGCAGGCGGGACTGAGACGACCACGGACGGGCTCGATGCAGTGATGCCATGGAAGGGAGGGGAGCTCATGCAGAGGCCAAAGGCGGCTGACCAGAGAAGGAGCAGCGGCACGAGGCCCTTGGCCACAGAGGATGATGAGGAAGAAGGGCTCAGAGGCGGTGCGGCATCCGTGGCGGCAAGGAAGGGCCGAGGAGGCTGCGGTGAAGCTTGTTGCGGATGGCGGTGACCGGGTCGAGGAAGGCTCGCATGCGAGCACGCCTGGTGACGGAGACGGGAACAGGGAGCTTAGGGCGCCGGGCTGGGATCAGCAGCGACCAAGGAGAGGGTAAGGTGCAGGAGAGTCACGACGCACCGGTGGCGACAGAGCTTGTGAGGGGCCGGGCTTCGGCGGCAGACGGAGACGTGCCCGGGGTGGAGAGGCCAATGACGCACAAAGGGAAGGAAGGAGGTCACGGGGCACCCGGGCTCTGGCGGCGGCCTGTGGAGGGAGGCGTCGGCGGCTCGGGGACGGGGCCTGCCGCGGCGGCGGGGAATCACGGGAGTGAGAGCAGCAGGTCACGGGGTTGGGGACGATGCGGGGTAGGTAGGCGCGTTTGCGGGGCTTGCGAGAGAGCCGAGCGAGGCGCTGGTGCAGGAGCGTGTAGGTGGGGCCGGGTGGGATCGCGTGTTATGGGGTGGTTGGCGGGCGTAGGGCCAAGCGGGGGAGTACGCCTGGGTCGCATACGCGCGCGGGGCAGCCGAGCAGGGTGGGTCGCGACATGGGCGTCGGTGGGGGTTGGTCGCTGGGGTGGTGGTTGGTCATGCGCGGGCTTGTGTGTGCTGCTCAACAGCTAGGGTGTGCGGTGGCTGTGGTAACGTGACAGGCGAGGTCGGTTAGGTTATAGGGTGTGGCGTGTTCGGTTGGTGGGCGGGAGTAGTGGTTCCGTGTGTGTCTTAGGGTTAGGACTGGTCGAGTTAGGGTTAGGGCTTTGGAGGTGGCCGACTGACTTTTGGGCCTGGTTGGCTGCCTCCCAAAATAAAATAGTTAAATATTTTATTATTGTTCTGTTTTATTTAAAGGCCTTTTGTAAATAATTTTAGACAAAACAAAATATCCGGATGGCCGGGGTTTTATAGTTTGAAATGAAGAAGGGTATATTTAGAAAACAAATATAGGCTTTTGGGGAAATAGTTTCAGGCAAACATATGCATAATGATGATGCTCAAATGCAATGTGGCATATGATATGAGCATGCTATCATGATGATGCACAAAGCAGTGGACAATTCAAGCGATTTTCTAGTAGTGATTTTACCGGGGTGCTACAGATTGTTATGTGCATTCACAAGTACTCTCTTCATGACATAGTTCATGCTTTCACTCCTTCGTGCCGACGTCATTCTTGATGGGAATATTCCCTGAGAGGCAATAATAAAGTTGTTATTATACATATTCCAAGTATATGATAGATGCTTATTTTGCATGCTATAATTGTATTAATTTGGAAATGTTAATACATGTGTGTTTAATAAACAAAAAGAAAGTTCCTAGTTATGCCACTCTTATAAACTAGCTCATTGATTAACAAGATGATCAAGGTTTCCTGATCATGGACATTGGATGTTGTTAATAACGAGTTCAGATCATTAGTGGAATGATGTGATGAACATTCATCCGAAGTATAGCATTACGATCAAAGTCATTGTGTTTATATTGCTATAACATCTAACAAAGTAATCCTACTCCTTAAACCATGAGATCATGTTAATCACTAACACTGGAAGATTAACTTGATAACATCAAACGTCACACCGTGAAAGGGTGATTATAAAGGTGGGTTCAGTGCTACAAAAGTGTTATGTAGAAGCTCATGGATCAAGAGTGGGATTTGTCCATCCCGATGACGGATAGATATTCTCTGGGCCCTCTCGGTGATATCACATTGGTTAGCTTGCAAGCAAGTGATGAGATCACTAGAATGTTATATCACGAGAACAAGAAAAGAGTACATGTCGGAACGAGATCAAACTAGGTATGGAGATACTGATGATCGAATCTCGGACATGTAATATATCACGAGACAAAGGGATTTAGTTACTAGCGTTAAAGGTTCTCACAATCACAGAAGTCATCGTAGAATGTGTAGGACTCAGTATGGATCTCTAGGTCCCGCTTCTGATTATTGATCTGAGAGGGGTCTCGATCATGTCTGCATTATTCACGGACCATAGGGTGACACACTTAAGGTACACCAACACCATTTGGAGCAAATGTGTTTCAGACGAATGAATTGCAAAGCGCTGGAATTATTTCAATAGACACCGAAACTGTTTCGAGTGAAATTGCTGAAATTGGTTCTGCATGTAATATTGAAATGTTGCAGGGAGTTTTATGTGAATGTTTGTTAATTAAAGTAATTAACAAAATTCTGAATAAATTTAATAAAAGAGTTTTATTAAATGAGAGAGCATTAAATTTGGAGAAATTTAATGCATTTAAAGTAAAGAATTTAAAGAGGGATGTTAAGGGACACTTTTATGTGGAGGGGGTTACCACCACATGAATGGGGGAGGTGAGGGGTCACCTCCATGGGGCGCTGGCCATGGGAGGGGTACCCCTCCTCCTATAAAAGGCCACCCCTCTCACCCTTCTTCCTCACACCTCCTCGTGAAGGATCTCTCTCCCCTCTAGAATTATTCCCCCATGGTCTTGGATTAGCGAGATACATGTTCCTAGTGGCATTTCGTCTGGAAGGAGTTGCTACTTCCGCTGCATCGCTGGAGCGAGGAGGTGGAGGTTGTTCGGTGGCTTGAACGTGTGTGTGAGTGCGGATGCGCTGCTGGTTTGCGGCGCTAGGACTTCCACACGATCTTGAGATCGGCAAGCGTACGACTACATCATCCACGAGTTCCTACTCGTTAACAGAACTTTGTTGTCTTCGAGGGTAAGTTCTCCATGGATGTATATCCACCCGTTGCTTGTATCTAGTAGATAGATCCTGGCGTATAGTTCTCATCGTAGGAAAATTTTTGTTTTCTATGTTGCGAACCCTTTAGTGGTATCAGAGCCTGATCTATGTGTAGGTGCTTTGCACGGGTAGAACACATAAGAGTATGTGGGCGGTGATGATCATGTTATTGCTTGTTATATGTACTTTGGATATTGGTGGAATAGTGGGATGAAGCGGCCCGTACCAACCTTACGTGTCATCACACATGAGACCAGTTCCACGACTGACATGCAACTAGTTTTGCATAAGTGGCTAGAGGGTGTTTGTCTCTCCTACTATAGTCAATATCTGATTTACAACGAGTTGCTAATAATTTGGTTATCATCGTTGTGCTTCCATGTTCGCAGGTAAGAATGGTTCTATCTTCGAAAGCCCTAAGCCACGTAAAACTTGCAATTGATAAATTAGAGGCGTCTAGTTTAGATCGTTGCTGGGCTTGTGTCATGATATGGTATTGTTGTGAGTTGATGTATAGTTGATACACTTACAACACACTTAACGTGTAAGTTCCATAGACATTGGCCTTACACACAAAGGAATGATAGAGATCATACCACGATGCATATGATAGTGATCAAATGCAAGAACCATATCATTTCACTTTACACATATGATGTTCGCATCTTATATTGCTAGTTTGGCGTTTTAGTAGCATTATAAGATGATCCCTCATTTAAATATCAAGAAAAAATGTGTTCTTCCTTAAGTATGCACCGTTTATGTTTTGCCGCTTCAAGACATCACATGATGATCGGCTGTACTTCAATCCATGATCATATTTTGGGTGTAAGACAGTTTTACACACGCGAGTACTAAGGTTCTTACTTGGCGATCCTAGCATGTACAGACATGGCCTTGGAACACGGACCAAAAGGTTAAGCATGAGTCATATAGTGGATATGATGCCCATATAGATGCTCGCCTTTGAAGCTACATCGACTCACGTGATGACCAGACTTGGTGTAGTGGATTTGGTTCATGTAATCACCAAAAATACACGAGGGATGTTGTTTTTGAGTGGGAGTTTAGTTGAACTCAATCTATCATAAACTTAGTCTAAATAAACTTTACAAATTCTATTGTAGATGGCACCACCTGCTTTTAATTTCAATGTGTTCATGGAG